>CATORF010000177.1:273200-1569200 GCA_951804975.1 Anthophora plumipes
TGGAGTGGTCAAAACACCAGATAACGTGTTTCTCGCATTAAATAGCTCGAAAAGAGCGATCTCGATGATTCCACATACTTCTGACAGAAGTCGCACCAAGATTATCGCAGAAAATGCATACCTCAGGATGAAAACCGACGAAAACCAAGATTTCGCCATTTCTGCATATCAAACGCACTGTGGAGTGGTCAAAAAACCAGGTAACGTGTTTCTCGCATTCAATAGCTCGAAAAGAGCGATATCGATGATTCTGCATACTTCGGACAGAAGGCGCACCAAGATTATTGCAGAAAATGCATACCTCAGGATGAAAACCGACGAAAACCAAGATTTCGCCATTTCCGCATATCAAACGCACTGTGGAGTGCTGAAAACACCAGAAAACGTGTTTTTCGCATTCAAAAGCAGGAAAACAGCGATTTCGGTGATTCTGCACACTTGTAACAGCAGAATCATGAAGATTATCACTGAAAATGCATATCTCAGCTGGAAACAACAACGATACCGAAGATATCGCAGTTTCCGCATATCAAACGCACTGTGGAGTGCTGAAAACACCAGACAACGTGTTTTTCACATCCAAGCGCACGAAAACAGCGATTTCGGTGATTCTGCACACTTGTAACAGCAGAATCATGAAGATTATCACTGATAATGCATATATCAGCTGGAAGCAACAACGATACCGAAGATATGGCAGTTTCCGCATATCAAACGCCCTGTGGAGTGCTGACAACACCAGAAAACGTGTTTTTCGCATTCAAAAGCAGGAAAACAGCGATTTCGGTGATTCTGCACATTTGTAACAGCAGAATCATGAAGATTATCACTGAAAATGCATCTCAGCTGGAAACATCAACGATACCGAAGATATGGCAGTTTCCGCATGTCAAACGCTCTGTGGCGTGCTGAAAACACCAGAAAACGTGTTTTTCGCATTCAATAGCACGAAAACAGCGATTTCGGTGATTCTGCACATTTGTAACAGCAGAATCATGAAGATTATCACTGAAAATGCATCTCAGCTGGAAACATCAACGATACCGAAGATATGGCAGTTTCCGCATGTCAAACGCTCTGTGGCGTGCTGAAAACTCCAGAAAACGTGTTTTTCGCATTCAAAAGCACGAAAACAGAGATTGCGGTGTTTCTGCACACTTGTAACAGCAGAATCATGAAGATTATCACTGAAAGTGCATATCTCAGCTGGAAACATCAACGATACCGAAGACATCGCAGTTTCCGCATATCAAACGCACTGTGGAGTGCTGAAAACACCAGAAAACGTGTTTTTCGCATTCAATTGCACGAAAACAGCGATTTCGGTGATTCTGCACACTTGTCACAGAAGAAACTCGAAGATTATCGTAGAAAAATGCATATCTCAGCTGGAAACAACGACGATACCGAAGATATCGCAGTTTCCGCATATCAAACGCACTGTGGAGTGCTGAAAACACCAGACAACGTGTTTTTCGCATCCAAGCGCACGAAAACAGCGATTTCGGTGATTCTGCACACTTGTAACAGCAGAATCATGAAGATTATCACTGATAATGCATATATCAGCTGGAAACAACAACGATACTGGAGATATGGCGGTTTCCGCATATCAAACGCACTGTGGAGTGCTTGAAACACCAGAAAACGTGTTTTTCGCATACCATAGCACGAAAACAGCGATTTCGGTGATTCTGCACATTTGTAACAGCAGAATCATGAAGATTATCACTGAAAATGCATCTCAGCTGGAAACATCAACGATACCGAAGATATGGCAGTTTCCGCATGTCAAACGCTCTGTGGCGTGCTGAAAACACCAGAAAACGTGTTTTTCGCATTCAATAGCACGAAAACTGCGATTTCGGTGATTCTGCACATTTGTAACAGCAGAATCATGAAGATTATCACTGATAATGCATATCTCAGCTGGAAACAACAACGATACCGAAGATATCGCAGTTTCCGCATGTCAAACGCTCTGTGGCGTGCTGAAAACACCAGAAAACGTGTATTTCGCATTCAAAAGCACGAAAACAGAGATTGCGGAGTTTCTGCACACTTGTAACAGCAGAATCATGAAGATTATCAGTGATAATGCATATCTCAGCTGGAAACAACAACGATACCGAAGATATCGCAGTTTCCGCATGTCAAACGCTCTGTGACGTGCTGAAAACACCAGAAAACGTGTTTTTCGCATTCAAAAGCACGAAAACAGAGATTGCGGTGTTTCTGCACACTTGTAACAGCAGAATCATGAAGATTATCACTGAAAATGCATATCTCAGCTGGAAACATCAACGATACCAAAGATATCGCAGTTTCCGCATGTCAAACGCTCTGTGGCGTGCAGAAAACACCAGAAAACGTGTTTATCGCATTCAAAAGCACGAAAACAGCGATTTCGGTGATTCTGCACACTTGTCACAGAAGAAACTCGAAGATTATCGTAGAAAATGCATATCTCAGCTGGAAACAACAACGATACCAAAGATATCGCAGTTTCAGCATATCAAACGCACTGTGGAGTGCTGAAAACACCAGAAAACGTGTTTTTCGCATCCAATAGCACGAAAACAGCGATTTCGGTGATTCTGCACACTTGTAACAGCAGAATCATGAAGATTATCACTGATAATGCATATCTCAGCTGGAAACAACAACGATACCGAACATATCGCAGTTTCCGCATGTCAAACGCTCTGTGCCGTGCTGAAAACACAAGAAAACGAGTTTTTCGCATTCAATAGCACGAAAACAGCGATTTCGGTGATTCTGCACATTTGTAACAGCAGAATCATGAAGATTATCACTGAAAATGCATATCTCAGCTGGAAACCTCAACGATACCGAAGATATGGCACTTTCCGCATATCGAACGCACTGTGGAGTGCTGAAAACACCAGAAAACGTGTTTTTCGCATTCATTATCACGAAAACAGCGATTTCGGTGATTCTGCACACTTGCAACAGCAGAATCATGAAGATTATCACTGAAAATGCATGTCTCAGCTGGAAACAACAACGATACCGAAGATATCGTAGTTTCCGCATATCAAACGCACTGTGGAGTGCTGAAAACACCAGAAAACGTGTTTTTCGCATTCAATAGCACGAAAACAGCGATTTCGGTGATTCTGCACACTTGTAACAGCAGAATCGTGAAGATTATCACTGAAAGTGCACATCTCAGCTGGAAACAACAACGATACCGAAGATATCGCAGTTGCCGCATATCAAACGCACTGTGGAGTGCTGAAAACACCAGAAAACGTGTTTTTCGCATTCAAAAGCACGAAAACAGCGATTTCGGTGATTCTGCACACTTGTAACAGCAGAATCGTGAAGATTATCACTGAAAGTGCATATCTCAGCTGGAAACAACAACGATACCGAAGATATCGTAGTTTCCGCATATCAAACGCACTGTGGAGTGCTGAAAACACCAGAAAACGTGTTTTTCGCATTCAATAGCACGAAAACAGCGATTTCGGTGATTCTGCACACTTGTAACAGCAGAATCATGAAGATTATCACTGAAAATGCATATCTCAGGTGGAAACAACAACGATACCGAAGATATCGTAGTTTCCGCATGTCAAACGCTCTGTGGCGTGCTGAAAACACCAGAAAACGTGTTTTTCGCATTCAAAAGCACGAAAACAGCGATTTCGGTGATTCTGCACACTTGTAACAGCATAATCGTGAAGATTATCACTGAAAATGCATATCTCAGCTGGAAACAACAACGATACCGAAGATATGGCAGTTTCCGCATATCAAACGCACTGTGGAGTGCTGAAAACACCAGAAAACGTGTTTTTCGCATTGAATAGCGCGAGAACAGCGATTTCGGTGATTCTGCACACTTGTAACAGCAGAATCATGAAGATTATCACTGATAATGCATATCTCAGCTGGAAACAACAACGATACCGAAGATATGGCAGTTTCCGCATATGAAACGCACTGTGGAGTGTTGAAAACACCAGAAAACGTGTTTTTCGCATTCAAAAGCACGAAAACAGCGATTTCGGTGATTCTGCACACTTGTAACAGCAGAATCGTGAAGATTATCACTGAAAGTGCATATCTCAGCTGGAAACAACAACGATACCGAAGATATGGCAGTTTCCGCATATCAGACGCACTGTGGAGTGCTGAAAACACCAGCAAACGTGTTTTTCGCATTGAATAGCGCGAAAACAGCGATTTCGGTGATTCTGCACACTTGTAACAGCAGAATCATGAAGATTATCACTGATAATGCATATCTCAGCTGGAAACAACAACGATACCAAAGATATGGCAGTTTCCGCATATCAAACGCACTGTGGAGTGCTGAAAACACCAGAAAACGTGTTTTTCGCATTCAATAGCACGAAAACAGCGATTTCGGTGATTCTGCACACTTGTAACAGCAGAATCATGAAGATTATCGCAGAAAATGCATGTCTCAGCTGGAAACCCCACGAAAACCAAGATATCGCCGGTTCTGCATATCAGGCGCACTGTGGAGTGGTGAAAACACCAGAAAACGTGTTACTCGCATTAACTAGCTCGAAAAGAGCGTTCTGGATGATTTTGCATACTTCTCGTAGATGAAACACAAAGATTATCGCAGAAAATGCATATTTCAGCTGGAAATCCCACGAAAACCAAGTTATCGGGGGCTCTACATATCAAACGCACTATGGAGTGGTCAAAACACCAGATAACGTGTTTCTCGCATTAAATAGCTCGAAAAGAGCGATATCGATGATTCTGCATACTTCGGACAGAAGTCTCACCAATATTATCGCAGAAAATGCATATCTCAGCTTGAAACCTCACGAAAATCAAGATGTCGCCGGTTCTGCATATCAAACGCACTGTCGAGTGGTGAAAACAACCAGATAACGTGTTTCTCGCATTAAATAGCTCAAAACGAGCGATCTAGATGATTCTGCATACTTCTGATTGAAGTCTCACCAAGATTATCCCAGAAAATGCATACCTCAGGATGAAAACCGACGAAAACCAAGATTTCGCCATTTCTGCATATCAAACGCACTGTGGAGTGGTCAAAACACCAGATAACGTGTTTCTCGCATTAAATAGCTCGAAAAGAGCGATCTCGATGATTCCGCATACTTCTGACAGAAGTCGCACCAAGATTATCGCAGAAAATGCATACCTCAGGATGAAAACCGACGAAAACCAAGATTTCGCCATTTCTGCATATCAAACGCACTTTGGAGAGGTCAAAACACCAGATAACGTGTTTCTCGCATTAAATAGCTCGAAAAGAGCGATCTAGATGATTCTGCATACTTCTGACAGAAGACTCACCAAGATTATAGCAGAAAATGCATATTTCAGCTGGAAACCCCACGAAAACCAAGTTATCGGCGGCTCTACATATCAAACGCACTGTGGAGTTGTCAAAACACCAGAAAACTTGTTTTTTCGCATCAAATAGCTCGAATCGAGCGATCTAGATGATTCGGCATACTTCTGACTGAAGTCTCACCAATATTATCGCTGAAAACGCATATCTCAGCTAGAAACATCACGAAAATCAAGATGTCGCCGGTTCCGCATATCAAACGTACTGTGGAGTGGTGAAAACAACCAGATAACGTGTTTCTCGCATTAAATAGCTCGCATAGAGCGATCTCGATGATTCTGCATACTTCTGACAGAAGACTCACCAAGATTATCGCTGAAAATGCATATCTCAGCTGGAAAAACCACGAAATTCAAGATGTCGCCGGTTCTGCATATCAAACGCACTATGGAGTGGTCAAATCAACCAGATAACGTGTTTCCCGCATTAATTAGCTCCAAACGAGCGTTCTAGATGGTTCTGCATACTTCTGACTGAAGTCTCACCAATATTATCGCAGAAAATCCATATCTCAGCTAGAAACATTACGAAAATCAAGATGTCGCCGGTTCTGCATATCAAACGAACTGTGGAGTGGTGATAACAACCAGATAACGTGTTTCTCGCATTAAATAGCTCGAATAGAGCGATCTCGATGATTCTGCATACTTCTGACAGAAGACTCACCAAGATTATCGCAGAAAATGCATATCTCAGCTGGAAACCCCACGAAAACCAAGATATCGCCGGTTCTGCATATCAGGCGCACTGTGGAGTGGTGAAAACACCAGAAAACGTGTTACTCGCATTAACTAGCTCGAAAAGAGCGTTCTGGATGATTTTGCATACTTCTCGTAGATGAAACACAAAGATTATCGCAGAAAATGCATATTTCAGCTGGAAATCCCACGAAAACCAAGTTATCGGGGGCTCTACATATCAAACGCACTATGGAGTGGTCAAAACACCATATAACGTGTTTCTCGCATTAAATAGCTCGAAAAGAGCGATATCGATGATTCTGCATACTTCGGACAGAAGTCTCACCAATATTATCGCAGAAAATACATATCTCAGCTTGAAACCTCACGAAAATCAAGATGTCGCCGGTTCTGCATATCAGACGCACTGTGGAGTGGTGAAAACAACCAGATAACGTGTTTCTCGCATTAAATAGCTCAAAACGAGCGATCTAGATGATTCTGCATACTTCTGATTGAAGTCTCACCAAGATTATCCCAGAAAATGCATACCTCAGGATGAAAACCGACGAAAACCAAGATTTCGCCATTTCTGCATATCAAACGCACTGTGGAGTGGTCAAAACACCAGATAACGTGTTTCTCGCATTAAATAGCTCGCAAAGAGCGATCTCGATGATTCCGCATACTTCTGACAGAAGTCGCACCAAGATTATCGCAGAAAATGCATACCTCAGGATGAAAACCGACGAAAACCAAGATTTCGCCATTTCTGCATATCAAACGCACTGTGGAGTGGTCAAAAAACCAGGTAACGTGTTTCTCGCATTCAATAGCTCGAAAAGAGCGATATCGATGATTCTGCATACTTCGGACAGAAGGCGCACCAAGATTATTGCAGAAAATGCATACCTTAGGATGAAAACCGACGAAAACCAAGATTTCGCCATTTCTGCATATCAAACGCACTTTGGAGAGGTCAAAACACCAGATAACGTGTTTCTCGCATTAAATAGCTCGAAAAGAGCGATCTAGATGATTCTGCATACTTCTGATTGAAGTCTCACCAATATTATCGCAGAAAATGCATATATCAGCTGGAAACACCACGAAAATTAAGATATCGCCGGTTCTGCATATCAAACGATCTGTGGATTGGTGAAAACACCAGATAACATGTTTCTCGCATTAAGTTGCTCGAAAAGAGCGAACTCGAAGATTCTGCATACTTCTGACAGAAGTCTCACCAAGATTATCGTAGCAAATGCATATCTCAGGTTGAACCCCGACGAAATCCAAGATGTCGCCGGTTCTGCATATCAAACGCACTGCGGAGTGGTGAAAACACCAGATAACGTTTTTCTCGCATTAAGTAGCTCGAAAAGAGCGATCCCGATGATTCTGCATACTTCTGACAGAAGACTCACCATGATTATAGCAGAAAATGCATATTTCAGCTGGAAACCCCACGAAAACCAAGTTATCGGCGGCTCTACATATCAAACGCACTGTGGAGTTGTCAAAACACCAGAAAACTTGTTTTTTCGCATCAAATAGCTCGAATCGAGCGATCTAGATGATTCGGCATACTTCTGACTGAAGTCTCACCAATATTATCGCTGAAAATGCATATCTCAGCTAGAAACATCACGAAAATCAAGATGTCGCCGGTTCCGCATATCAAACGCACTGTGGAGTGGTGAAAACAACCAGATAACGTGTTTCTCGCATTAAATAGCTCGCATAGAGCGATCTCGATGATTCTGCATACTTCTGACAAAAGACTCACCAAGATTATCGCTGAAAATGCATATCTCAGCTGGAAAAACCACGAAATTCAAGATGTCGCCGGTTCTGCATATCAAACGCACTATGGAGTGGTCAAAACAACCAGATAACGTGTTTCCCGCATTAAATAGCTCCAAACGAGCGATCTAGATGATTCTGCATACTTCTGACTGAAGTCTCACCAAGATTATCGCAGAAAATGCATATCTCAGCTGGAAACCCCACGAAAACCAAGTTTTCGGCGGCTCGACATATCAAACGCACTGTGGAGTGGTCAAAACACCAGAAAACTTGTTTTTTCGCATTAAATAGCTCCAAACGAGCGTTCTAGATGGTTCTGCATACTTCTGACTGAAGTCTCACCAATATTATCGCAGAAAATCCATATCTCAGCTAGAAACATCAAGAAAATCAAGATATCGCCGGTTCTGCATATCAGGCGCACTGTGGAGTGGTGAAAACACCAGAAAACGTGTTACTCGCATTAACTAGCTCGAAAAGAGCGTTCTGGATGATTTTGCATACTTCTCGTAGATAAAACACAAAGATTATCGCAGAAAATGCATATTTCAGCTGGAAATCTCACGAAAACCAAGTTATCGGGGGCTCTACATATCAAACGCACTATGGAGTGGTCAAAACACCAGATAACGTGTTTCTCGCATTAAATAGCTCGAAAAGAGCGATATCGATGATTCTGCATACTTCGGACAGAAGTCTCACCAATATTATCGCAGAAAATGCACATCTCAGCTAGAAACCGCACGAAAACCAAGATATCGCCGGTTGTGCATATCAGACGCACTGTGGAGTGGTGAAAACACCAGAAAACGTGTCACTCGCATTAACTAGCTCGACAAGTGCGTTCTGGATGATTCTGCACACTTCTGACAGAAGACACACCAATATTATCGCAGAAAATGCATATCTCAGCTTGAAACCTCACGAAAATCAAGATGTCGCCGGTTCTGCATATCAAACGCACTGTGGAGTGGTGAAAACAACCAGATAACGTGTTTCTCGCATTAAATTGCTCAAAACGAGCGATCTAGATGATTCTGCATACTTCTGATTGAAGTCTCACCAATATTATCGCAGAAAATGCATATCTCAGCTTGAAACCCGACGAAAACCAAGATGTCGCCGGTTCTGCATATCAAACGCACTGTGAGGTGGTGAAAACACCAGAAAACGTGTTTCTCGCCTTAAATATATCGAAAAGAGCGATTTAGATGATTCTGCATACTTCTGACAGAAGACTCACCAAGATTATCGCAGAAAATGCACATCTCAGCTAGAAACCGCACGAAAACCAAGATATCGCCGGTTGTGCATATCAGACGCACTGTGGAGTGGTGAAAACACCAGAAAACGTGTCACTCGCATTACCTAGCTCGACAAGAGCGTTCTGGATGATTCTGCACACTTCTGACAGAAGACTCACCAATATTATCGCAGAAAATGCATATCTCAGCTTGAAACCTCACGAAAATCAAGATGTCGCCGGTTCTGCATATCAAACGCACTGTGGAGTGGTGAAAACAACCACATAACGTGTTTCTCGCATTAAATAGCTCGAAACGAGCGATCTAGATGATTCTGCATACTTCTGACTGAAGTCTCACCAATATTATCGCAGAAAATGCATATCTCAGCTAGAAACATCACGAAAATCAAGATGTCGCCGTTTCTGCATATCAAACGCACTGTGGAGTAGTGAAAACAACCAGATAACGTGTTTCTCGCATTAAATAGTTCGAATAGAGCGATTTCTGTGATTCTGCAAACTTCTCACAGAAGAATATCCAAGAGTATCGTAGAAAATGCATATCTCATCCGGAAACCCAATGAAACCGAAGATATCGCAGTTTTCGCATATCAAACGCACTGTGGAGTGCTGAAAACACCAGAAAACGAGTTTTTCGCATTAAATAACACGAAAACAGCGATTTCTGTGATCCTGCAAACTTCTCGCAGAAGAATATTCAAGATTATCGC
Source organism: Anthophora plumipes (assembly GCA_951804975.1). NCBI lineage: Eukaryota > Metazoa > Arthropoda > Insecta > Hymenoptera > Apidae > Anthophora > Anthophora plumipes. The sequence continues at coordinate 283,059 of CATORF010000177.1, forward strand.
AGAAAATGCATGTCTCAGCTGGAAACCCCACGAAAACGAAGATATCGCAGTTTCGGCATATCAAACGCACTGTGGAGTGCTGAACACACCATAAAATGTGTTTTTCGCATTCAATAGCACGAAAACTGCAATTTCGGTGATTCTGCATACTTCTCACAGAAGAATATCCAAGATGATCGCAGAAAATGCATGTCTCAGCTGGAAGCCCCACGAAAACGAAGATATCGCAGTTTCCGCATATCAAACGCATTGTGGAGTGGACAAAACACCAGATAACGTGTTTCTCGCATTAAATAGCTCGAAAAGAGCGATCTAGATGATTCTGCATACTTCTGACAGAAGACTCAGAAAGATTATCGCAGAAAATGCATATCTCAGCTAGAAACCCCACGAAAACCAAGATATCGCAGGTTCTGCATATCAGACGCACTGTGGAGTGGTGAAAACACCAGAAAACGTGTTACTCGCATTAACTAGCTCGAAAAGAGCGATATCGATGATTCTGCATACTTCGGACAGAAGTCTCACCAATATTATCGTGGAAAATGCATATCTCAGCTTGAAACCCGACGAAAACCAAGATACCGCCAGTTGTGCATATCAAACGCACTGTGGAGTGGTCAATGCACCAGATAACGCGTTTCTCGCATTAAATAGGTCGTCAAGAGCGATCTCGATGATTCTGCATACTTCTGACAGAAGTCGCACCAAGATTATCGCAGAAAATGCATATCACAGCTTGAAACCCGACGAAAACCAAGATGTCGCCGGTTCTGCATATCAAACGCACTGTTGGGTGGTGAAAACCCCAGAAAACGGGGTTCTCGCATTAAATAGATCGAAAAGAGCGATCTAGATGATTCTGCATACTTCTGACAGAAGACTCACCAAGATTATCGCAGAAAATGCATATCTCAGCTGGAAACCCCACGAAAACAAGATATCGCCGGTTCTGCATATCAGAGGCACTGTGGAGAGGTGAAAACACCAGACAACGTGTTACTCGCATTAACTAGCTCGAAAAGAGCGTTCTGGATGATTCTGCATACTTCTCGTAGATGAAACACAATGATTATCGCAGAAAATGCATATTTCAGCTGGAAACCCGACGAAAACCAAGACGTCGCCGGTTCTGCATATCAAACGCACTGTGGAGTGGTGAAAACAACCAGATAACGTGTTTCTCGCATTAAATAGCTCGAATAGAGCGATTTCTGTGATGCTGCAATCTTCTCACAGAAGAATGTCCAAGATTATCGTAGAAAATGCATATCTCATCTGGAAACCCAATGAAACGGAAGATATCGCAGTTTCCGCATATCAAACGCACTGTGGAGTGGACAAAACACCAGATAACGTGTTTCTCGCATTAAATAGCTCGAAAAGAGCGATCTCGATGATTCTGCATACTTCTGACAGAAGACTCACCAAGATTATCGCAGAAAATGCATATCTCATGTTGAAACCCGGCGAAAACCAAGATGTCGCCGGTTCTGCATATGAAACGCACTGTGGGGTGGTGAAAACACCAGAAAACGTGTTTCTCGCATTAAATAGATCGAAAAGAGCGATCTAGATGATTCTGCATACTTCTGACAGAAGACTCACAAAGATTATCGCAGAAAATGCATATCTCAGCTAGAAACCCCCCGAAAACCAAGATATCGCCGGTTCTGCATATCAGACGCACTGTGGAGTGGTGAAAACACCAGAAAACGTGTTACTCGCATTAACTAGCTCGAAACGAGCGATATCGATGATTCTGCATACTTCGGACAGAAGTCTCACCAATATTATCGCAGAAAATGCATATCTCAGCTTGAAACCTCACGAAAATCAAGATGTCGCCGGTTCTGTATATCTAACGCACTGTGGAGTGGTGAAAACAACCAGATAACGTGTATCTGGCATTAATTAGCTCGAAACGAGCGATCTAAATGATTCTGCATACTTCTGACTGAAGTATCACCAATATTATCGCAGAAAATGCGTATCTCACCTTGAAACCCGACGAAAACCAAGATGTCGCCGGTTCTGTATATCAGACGCACTGTGGAGTGGTGAAAACAACCAGATAACGTGTTTCACGCATTAAATAGCACGAGAACAGCGATTTCGGTGATTCTGCACACTTGTCACAGAAGAATCAGGACGATTATCACTGAAAATATATATCTCGGAAGGAAACACCACGAAAATCAAGATATCGCCGGTTCTGCATATCAAACGCCCTGTGGAGTGATGAAAACACCAGATAACGTGTTTCTCGCATTAAATAGCTCGAATAGAGCGATCTCGATGATTCTGCATACTACTGACAGAAGACTCACCAAGATTATCGCAGAAAATACATATTTCCGCTGGAAACCCCACGAAAACCATGTTATCGGCGGCTCTACATATCAAACGCACTGTGGAGTGGTCAAAACACCAGAAAACTTGTTTTTTCGCATCAAATAGCTCGAAACGAGCGATCTAGATGATTCTGCATACTTCTGACTGAAGTCTCACCAAGATTATCGCAGAAAATACATATTTCCGCTGGAAACCCCACGAAAACCATGTTATCGGCGGCTCTACATATCAAACGCACTGTGGAGTGGTCAAAACACCAGAAAACTTGTTTTTTCGCATCAAATAGCTCCAAACGAGCGTTCTAGATGATTCTGCATACTTCTGACTGAAGTCTCACCAATATTATCGCAGAAAATCCATATCTCAGCTAGAAACATCACGAAAATCAAGATGTCGCCGATTCTGCATATCAAACGAACTGTGGAGTGGTGAAAACAACCAGATAACGTGTTTCTCGCATTAAATAGCTCGAATAGAGCGATCTCGATGATTCTGCATACTCCTGACAGAAGACTCACCTAGATTATCGCAGAAAATGCATATCTCAGCTGGAAACCCCGCGAAAACCAAGATATCGCCCGTTCTGCATATCAGACGCACTGTGGAGTGGTGAAAACACCAGAAAACGTGTTTCTCGCATCAAATAGCTCGAAAAGAGCGATATCGATGATTCTGCATCCTTCGGACAGAAGTCTCACCAATATTATCGCAGAAAATGCATATCTCAGCATGAAACCTCACGAAAATCAAGATATCGCCGGTTCTGTATATCAAACGAACTGTGGAGTGGTGAAAACAACCAGATAACGTGTTTCTCGCATTAAATAGCTCGAATAGAGCGATCTCGATGATTCTGCATACTACTGACAGAAGACTCACAAAGATTATCGCAGAAAATGCATATCTCAGCTGGAAACCCCGCGAAAACCAAAATATCGCCGGTTCTGCATATCAGACGCACTGTGGAGTGGTGAAAACACCAGACAACGTGTTTCTCGCATAAAATAGCTCGAAAAGAGCGTTCTCGACGATTCTGCATACTTCTCATAGATGAAACACCAAGATTATCGCAGAAAATGCATATTTCAGCTGGAAACCCCACGAAAACCAAGTTATTGCCGGTTCTGCATATCAAACGCACTGTGGAATGTTGAAAACACCAGAAAACTTGTTTGTTCGCATTAAATAGTTCGAAACGAGCGATCTAGATGATTCTGCATACTTCTGACTGAAGTCTCACCAAGATTATCGCAGAAAATGCATATCTCAGCTGGAAACCCCGCGAAAACCAAGATATCGCCGGTTCTGCTTATCAAACGCACTGTGGAGTGGTGAAAACACCAGAAAACGTGTTTCTCGCATTAAATATCTCGAAAAGAGCGATCTCGATGATTCTGCACACTTCTGACAGAAGGCGCACCAAGATTAACGCAGAAAATGCACACCTCAGGATGAAAACCGACGAAAACCAAGATTACGCCATTTCTGCATATAAAACGCTCTGTGGAGTGGTCAAAACACCAGATAACGTGTTTCTCGCATTAAATAGCTCGAAAAGAGCGATATCGATGATTCTGCATACTTCGGACAGAAGACTCACCAAGATTATCGCAGAAAATGCATATCTCAGCTGGAAACCCCGCGAAAACCAAGATATCGCCGGTTCTGCTTATCAGACGCACTGTGGAGTGGTGAAATCACCAGAAAACGTGTTTCTCGCATTTACTAGCTCGAAAAGAGCGTTCTCGATGATTCTCCATACTTCTCATAGATGAAACACCAAGATTATCGCAGAAAATGCATACTTCAGCTGGAAACCCCGCGAAAACCAAGATATCGCCCGTTCTGCATATCAGACGCACTGTGGAGTGGTGAAAACACCAGAAAACGTGTTTCTCGCATTAAATAGCTCGAAAAGAGCGATATCGATGATTCTGCATACTTCTGACAGAAGACTCACCAAGATTATCGCAGAAAACGCATATCTCAGCTGGAAACCCCGCGAAAACCAAGATATCGCCGGTTCTGCTTATGAAACGCACTGTGGTGTGGTCAAAACACCAGGTAACGTGTTTCTCGCATTAAATAGATCGAAAAGAGCGATATCGATGATTCTGCATACTTCGGACAAGAAGTCTCACCAATATTATCGCAGAAAATGCATATCTCAGCTTGAAACCTCACGAAAATCAAGATGTCGCCGGTTCTGCATATCAAACGCACTGTGGAGTGGTGAAAACAACCAGATAACGTGTTTCTCGCATTAAATTGCTCAAAACGAGCGATCTAGATGATTCTGCATACTTCTGATTGAAGTCTCACCAATATTATCGCAGAAAATGCATATCTCAGCTTGAAACCCGACGAAAACCAAGATGTCGCCGGTTCTGCATATCAAACGCACTGTGAGGTGGTGAAAACACTAGAAAACGTGTTTCTCGCCTTAAATATATCGAAAAGAGCGATTTAGATGATTCTGCATACTTCTGACAGAAGACTCACCAAGATTATCGCAGAAAATGCACATCTCAGCTAGAAACCGCACGAAAACCAAGATATCGCCGGTTGTGCATATCAGACGCACTGTGGAGTGGTGAAAACAACCAGATAACGTGTTTCTCGCATTAAATTGCTCAAAACGAGCGATCTAGATGATTCTGCATACTTCTGATTGAAGTCTCACCAATATTATCGCAGAAAATGCATATCTCAGCTTGAAACCCGACGAAAACCAAGATGTCGCCGGTTCTGCATATCAAACGCACTGTGAGGTGGTGAAAACACCAGAAAACGTGTTTCTCGCCTTAAATATATCGAAAAGAGCGATTTAGATGATTCTGCATACTTCTGACAGAAGACTCACCAAGATTATCGCAGAAAATGCACATCTCAGCTAGAAACCGCACGAAAACCAAGATATCGCCGGTTGTGCATATCAGACGCACTGTGGAGTGGTGAAAACACCAGAAAACGTGTCACTCGCATTAACTAGCTCGACAAGAGCGTTCTGGATGATTCTGCACACTTCTGACAGAAGACTCACCAATATTATCGCAGAAAATGCATATCTCAGCTTGAAACCTCACGAAAATCAAGATGTCGCCGGTTCTGCATATCAAACGCACTGTGGAGTGGTGAAAACAACCACATAACGTGTTTCTCGCATTAAATAGCTCGAAACGAGCGATGTAGATGATTCTGCATACTTCTGACTGAAGTCTCACCAATATTATCGCAGAAAATGCATATCTCAGCTAGAAACATCACGAAAATCAAGATGTCGCCGTTTCTGCATATCAAACGCACTGTGGAGTAGTGAAAACAACCAGATAACGTGTTTCTCGCATTAAATAGTTCGAATAGAGCGATTTCTGTGATTCTGCAAACTTCTCACAGAAGAATATCCAAGAGTATCGTAGAAAATGCATATCTCATCCGGAAACCCAATGAAACCGAAGATATCGCAGTTTTCGCATATCAAACGCACTGTGGAGTGCTGAAAACACCAGAAAACGAGTTTTTCGCATTAAATAACACGAAAACAGCGATTTCTGTGATCCTGCAAACTTCTCGCAGAAGAATATTCAAGATTATCGCAGAAAATGCATGTCTCAGCTGGAAACCCCACGAAAACGAAGATATCGCAGTTTCGGCATATCAAACGCACTGTGGAGTGCTGAACACACCATAAAATGTGTTTTTCGCATTCAATAGCACGAAAACTGCAATTTCGGTGATTCTGCATACTTCTCACAGAAGAATATCCAAGATGATCGCAGAAAATGCATGTCTCAGCTGGAAGCCCCACGAAAACGAAGATATCGCAGTTTCCGCATATCAAACGCATTGTGGAGTGGACAAAACACCAGATAACGTGTTTCTCGCATTAAATAGCTCGAAAAGAGCGATCTAGATGATTCTGCATACTTCTGACAGAAGACTCAGAAAGATTATCGCAGAAAATGCATATCTCAGCTAGAAACCCCACGAAAACCAAGATATCGCAGGTTCTGCATATCAGACGCACTGTGGAGTGGTGAAAACACCAGAAAACGTGTTACTCGCATTAACTAGCTCGAAAAGAGCGATATCGATGATTCTGCATACTTCGGACAGAAGTCTCACCGATATTATCGTGGAAAATGCATATCTCAGCTTGAAACCCGACGAAAACCAAGATACCGCCAGTTGTGCATATCAAACGCACTGTGGAGTGGTCAATGCACCAGATAACGCGTTTCTCGCATTAAATAGGTCGAAAAGAGCGATCTCGATGATTCTGCATACTTCTGACAGAAGTCGCACCAAGATTATCGCAGAAAATGCATATCACAGCTTGAAACCCGACGAAAACCAAGATGTCGCCGGTTCTGCATATCAAACGCACTGTTGGGTGGTGAAAACCCCAGAAAACGGGTTTCTCGCATTAAATAGATCGAAAAGAGCGATCTAGATGATTCTGCATACTTCTGACAGAAGACTCACCAAGATTATCGCAGAAAATGCATATCTCAGCTGGAAACCCCACGAAAACAAGATATCGCCGGTTCTGCATATCAGAGGCACTGTGGAGAGGTGAAAACACCAGACAACGTGTTACTCGCATTAACTAGCTCGAAAAGAGCGTTCTGGATGATTCTGCATACTTCTCGTAGATGAAACACAATGATTATCGCAGAAAATGCATATTTCAGCTGGAAACCCGACGAAAACCAAGACGTCGCCGGTTCTGCATATCAAACGCACTGTGGAGTGGTGAAAACAACCAGATAACGTGTTTCTCGCATTAAATAGCTCGAATAGAGCGATCTCGATGATTCTGCATACTTCTGACAGAAGACTCACCTAGATTATCGCAGAAAATGCATATCTCAGCTGGAAACCCCGCGAAAACCAAGATATCGCCCGTTCTGCATATCAGACGCACTGTGGAGTGGTGAAAACACCAGAAAACGTGTTTCTCGCATCAAATAGCTCGAAAAGAGCGATATCGATGATTCTGCATCCTTCGGACAGAAGTCTCACCAATATTATCGCAGAAAATGCATATCTCAGCATGAAACCTCACGAAAATCAAGATATCGCCGGTTCTGTATATCAAACGAACTGTGGAGTGGTGAAAACAACCAGATAACGTGTTTCTCGCATTAAATAGCTCGAATAGAGCGATCTCGATGATTCTGCATACTACTGACAGAAGACTCACAAAGATTATCGCAGAAAATGCATATCTCAGCTGGAAACCCCGCGAAAACCAAAATATCGCCGGTTCTGCATATCAGACGCACTGTGGAGTGGTGAAAACACCAGACAACGTGTTTCTCGCATAAAATAGCTCGAAAAGAGCGTTCTCGACGATTCTGCATACTTCTCATAGATGAAACACCAAGATTATCGCAGAAAATGCATATTTCAGCTGGAAACCCCACGAAAACCAAGTTATTGCCGGTTCTGCATATCAAACGCACTGTGGAATGTTGAAAACACCAGAAAACTTGTTTGTTCGCATTAAATAGTTCGAAACGAGCGATCTAGATGATTCTGCATACTTCTGACTGAAGTCTCACCAAGATTATCGCAGAAAATGCATATCTCAGCTGGAAACCCCGCGAAAACCAAGATATCGCCGGTTCTGCTTATCAAACGCACTGTGGAGTGGTGAAAACACCAGAAAACGTGTTTCTCGCATTAAATATCTCGAAAAGAGCGATCTCGATGATTCTGCACACTTCTGACAGAAGGCGCACCAAGATTAACGCAGAAAATGCACACCTCAGGATGAAAACCGACGAAAACCAAGATTACGCCATTTCTGCATATAAAACGCTCTGTGGAGTGGTCAAAACACCAGATAACGTGTTTCTCGCATTAAATAGCTCGAAAAGAGCGATATCGATGATTCTGCATACTTCGGACAGAAGACTCACCAAGATTATCGCAGAAAATGCATATCTCAGCTGGAAACCCCGCGAAAACCAAGATATCGCCGGTTCTGCTTATCAGACGCACTGTGGAGTGGTGAAATCACCAGAAAACGTGTTTCTCGCATTTACTAGCTCGAAAAGAGCGTTCTCGATGATTCTCCATACTTCTCATAGATGAAACACCAAGATTATCGCAGAAAATGCATACTTCAGCTGGAAACCCCGCGAAAACCAAGATATCGCCCGTTCTGCATATCAGACGCACTGTGGAGTGGTGAAAACACCAGAAAACGTGTTTCTCGCATTAAATAGCTCGAAAAGAGCGATATCGATGATTCTGCATACTTCTGACAGAAGACTCACCAAGATTATCGCAGAAAACGCATATCTCAGCTGGAAACCCCGCGAAAACCAAGATATCGCCGGTTCTGCTTATGAAACGCACTGTGGTGTGGTCAAAACACCAGGTAACGTGTTTCTCGCATTAAATAGATCGAAAAGAGCGATATCGATGATTCTGCATACTTCGGACAAGAAGTCTCACCAATATTATCGCAGAAAATGCATATCTCAGCTTGAAACCTCACGAAAATCAAGATGTCGCCGGTTCTGCATATCAAACGCACTGTGGAGTGGTGAAAACAACCAGATAACGTGTTTCTCGCATTAAATTGCTCAAAACGAGCGATCTAGATGATTCTGCATACTTCTGATTGAAGTCTCACCAATATTATCGCAGAAAATGCATATCTCAGCTTGAAACCCGACGAAAACCAAGATGTCGCCGGTTCTGCATATCAAACGCACTGTGAGGTGGTGAAAACACTAGAAAACGTGTTTCTCGCCTTAAATATATCGAAAAGAGCGATTTAGATGATTCTGCATACTTCTGACAGAAGACTCACCAAGATTATCGCAGAAAATGCACATCTCAGCTAGAAACCGCACGAAAACCAAGATATCGCCGGTTGTGCATATCAGACGCACTGTGGAGTGGTGAAAACAACCAGATAACGTGTTTCTCGCATTAAATTGCTCAAAACGAGCGATCTAGATGATTCTGCATACTTCTGATTGAAGTCTCACCAATATTATCGCAGAAAATGCATATCTCAGCTTGAAACCCGACGAAAACCAAGATGTCGCCGGTTCTGCATATCAAACGCACTGTGAGGTGGTGAAAACACCAGAAAACGTGTTTCTCGCCTTAAATATATCGAAAAGAGCGATTTAGATGATTCTGCATACTTCTGACAGAAGACTCACAAAGATTATCGCAGAAAATGCACATCTCAGCTAGAAACCGCACGAAAACCAAGATATCGCCGGTTGTGCATATCAGACGCACTGTGGAGTGGTGAAAACACCAGAAAACGTGTCACTCGCATTAACTAGCTCGACAAGAGCGTTCTGGATGATTCTGCACACTTCTGACAGAAGACTCACCAATATTATCGCAGAAAATGCATATCTCAGCTTGAAACCTCACGAAAATCAAGATGTCGCCGGTTCTGCATATCAAACGCACTGTGGAGTGGTGAAAACAACCACATAACGTGTTTCTCGCATTAAATAGCTCGAAACGAGCGATCTAGATGATTCTGCATACTTCTGACTGAAGTCTCACCAATATTATCGCAGAAAATGCATATCTCAGCTAGAAACATCACGAAAATCAAGATGTCGCCGTTTCTGCATATCAAACGCACTGTGGAGTAGTGAAAACAACCAGATAACGTGTTTCTCGCATTAAATAGTTCGAATAGAGCGATTTCTGTGATTCTGCAAACTTCTCACAGAAGAATATCCAAGAGTATCGTAGAAAATGCATATCTCATCCGGAAACCCAATGAAACCGAAGATATCGCAGTTTTCGCATATCAAACGCACTGTGGAGTGCTGAAAACACCAGAAAACGAGTTTTTCGCATTAAATAACACGAAAACAGCGATTTCTGTGATCCTGCAAACTTCTCGCAGAAGAATATTCAAGATTATCGCAGAAAATGCATGTCTCAGCTGGAAACCCCACGAAAACGAAGATATCGCAGTTTCGGCATATCAAACGCACTGTGGAGTGCTGAACACACCATAAAATGTGTTTTTCGCATTCAATAGCACGAAAACTGCAATTTCGGTGATTCTGCATACTTCTCACAGAAGAATATCCAAGATGATCGCAGAAAATGCATGTCTCAGCTGGAAGCCCCACGAAAACGAAGATATCGCAGTTTCCGCATATCAAACGCATTGTGGAGTGGACAAAACACCAGATAACGTGTTTCTCGCATTAAATAGCTCGAAAAGAGCGATCTAGATGATTCTGCATACTTCTGACAGAAGACTCAGAAAGATTATCGCAGAAAATGCATATCTCAGCTAGAAACCCCACGAAAACCAAGATATCGCAGGTTCTGCATATCAGACGCACTGTGGAGTGGTGAAAACACCAGAAAACGTGTTACTCGCATTAACTAGCTCGAAAAGAGCGATATCGATGATTCTGCATACTTCGGACAGAAGTCTCACCAATATTATCGTGGAAAATGCATATCTCAGCTTGAAACCCGACGAAAACCAAGATACCGCCAGTTGTGCATATCAAACGCACTGTGGAGTGGTCAATGCACCAGATAACGCGTTTCTCGCATTAAATAGGTCGAAAAGAGCGATCTCGATGATTCTGCATACTTCTGACAGAAGTCGCACCAAGATTATCGCAGAAAATGCATATCACAGCTTGAAACCCGACGAAAACCAAGATGTCGCCGGTTCTGCATATCAAACGCACTGTTGGGTGGTGAAAAGCCCAGAAAACGGGTTTCTCGCATTAAATAGATCGAAAAGAGCGATCTAGATGATTCTGCATACTTCTGACAGAAGACTCACCAAGATTATCGCAGAAAATGCATATCTCAGCTGGAAACCCCACGAAAACAAGATATCGCCGGTTCTGCATATCAGAGGCACTGTGGAGAGGTGAAAACACCAGACAACGTGTTACTCGCATTAACTAGCTCGAAAAGAGCGTTCTGGATGATTCTGCATACTTCTCGTAGATGAAACACAATGATTATCGCAGAAAATGCATATTTCAGCTGGAAACCCGACGAAAACCAAGACGTCGCCGGTTCTGCATATCAAACGCACTGTGGAGTGGTGAAAACAACCAGATAACGTGTTTCTCGCATTAAATAGCTCGAATAGAGCGATTTCTGTGATGCTGCAATCTTCTCACAGAAGAATATCCAAGATTATCGTAGAAAATGCATATCTCATCTGGAAACCCAATGAAACGGAAGATATCGCAGTTTCCGCATATCAAACGCACTGTGGAGTGGACAAAACACCAGATAACGTGTTTCTCGCATTAAATAGCTCGAAAAGAGCGATCTCGATGATTCTGCATACTTCTGACAGAAGACTCACCAAGATTATCGCAGAAAATGCATATCTCATGTTGAAACCCGGCGAAAACCAAGATATCGCCGGTTCTGCATATCAGACGCACTGTGGAGTGGTGAAAACACCAGAAAACGTGTTACTCGCATTAACTAGCTCGAAACGAGCGATATCGATGATTCTGCATACTTCGGACAGAAGTCTCACCAATATTATCGCAGAAAATGCATATCTCAGCTTGAAACCTCACGAAAATCAAGATGTCGCCGGTTCTGTATATCTAACGCACTGTGGAGTGGTGAAAACAACCAGATAACGTGTATCTGGCATTAATTAGCTCGAAACGAGCGATCTAAATGATTCTGCATACTTCTGACTGAAGTATCACCAATATTATCGCAGAAAATGCGTATCTCACCTTGAAACCCGACGAAAACCAAGATGTCGCCGGTTCTGCATATCAGACGCACTGTGGAGTGGTGAAAACAACCAGATAACGTGTTTCACGCATTAAATAGCACGAGAACAGCGATTTCGGTGATTCTGCACACTTGTCACAGAAGAATCAGGACGATTATCACTGAAAATACATATCTCGGAAGGAAACACCACGAAAATCAAGATATCGCCGGTTCTGCATATCAAACGCCCTGTGGAGTGATGAAAACACCAGATAACGTGTTTCTCGCATTAAATAGCTCGAAACGAGCGATCTAGATGATTCTGCATACTTCTGACTGAAGTCTCACCAAGATTATCGCAGAAAATGCATATTTCAGCTGGAAACCCCACGAAAACCAAGTTATCGGCGGCTCTACATATCAAACGCACTGTGGAGTGGTCAAAACACCAGAAAAATTGTTTTTTCGCATTAAATAGCTCGAAACGAGCGATCTAGGTGATTCTGCATACTTCTCATAGATGAAACACCAAGATTATCGCAGAAAATGCATATTTCAGCTGGAAACCCCACGAAAACCAAGTTATCGGCGGCTCTACATATCAAACGCACTGTGGAGTGGCCAAAACACCAGATAACGTGTATCTCGCATTAAATAGCTCGAAACGAGCGATCTAGATGATTCTGCATACTTCTGACTGAAGTCTCACCAAGATTATCGCAGAAAATACATATTTCCGCTGGAAACCCCACGAAAACCATGTTATCGGCGGCTCTACATATCAAACGCTCTGTGGAGTGGTCAAAACACCAGAAAACTTGTTTTTTCGCATCAAATAGCTCCAAACGAGCGTTCAAGATGATTCTGCATACTTCTGACTGAAGTCTCACCAATATTATCGCAGAAAATCCATATCTCAGCTAGAAACATCACGAAAATCAAGATGTCGCCGATTCTGCATATCAAACGAACTGTGGAGTGGTGAAAACAACCAGATAACGTGTTTCTCGCATTAAATAGCTCGAATAGAGCGATCTCGATGATTCTGCATACTTCTGACAGAAGACTCACCTAGATTATCGCAGAAAATGCATATCTCAGCTGGAAACCCCGCGAAAACCAAGATATCGCCCGTTCTGCATATCAGACGCACTGTGGAGTGGTGAAAACAACCAGATAACGTGTTTGTCGCATTAAATAGCTCGAAAAGAGCGTTCTCGATGATTCTCCATACTTCTCATAGATGAAACACCAAGATTATCGCAGAAAATGCATACTTCAGCTGGAAACCCCGCGAAAACCAAGATATCGCCCGTTCTGCATATCAGACGCACTGTGGAGTGGTGAAAACACCAGAAAACGTGTTTCTCGCATTAAATAGCTCGAAAAGAGCGATATCGATGATTCTGCATACTTCTGATTGAAGTCTCACCAATATTATCGCAGAAAATGCATATCTCAGCTTGAAACACGGCGAAAACCAAGATGTCGCCGGTTCTGCATATCAAACGCACTGTGGGGTGGTGAAAACACCAGAAAACGTGTTTCTCGCATTAAATAGATCGAAGAGAGCGATCTAGATGATTCTGCATACTTCTGACAGAAGACTCACCAAGATTATCGCAGAAAATGCATATCTCAGCTTGAAACCTCACGAAAATCAAGATGTCGCCGGTTCTGTATATCTAACGCACTGTGGAGTGGTGAAAACAACCAGATAACGTGTATCTGGCATTAATTAGCTCGAAACGAGCGATCTAAATGATTCTGCATACTTCTGACTGAAGTATCACCAATATTATCGCAGAAAATGCGTATCTCACCTTGAAACCCGACGAAAACCAAGATGTCGCCGGTTCTGCATATCAGACGCACTGTGGAGTGGTGAAAACAACCAGATAACGTGTTTCACGCATTAAATAGCACGAGAACAGCGATTTCGGTGATTCTGCACACTTGTCACAGAAGAATCAGGACGATTATCACTGAAAATACATATCTCGGAAGGAAACACCACGAAAATCAAGATATCGCCGGTTCTGCATATCAAACGCCCTGTGGAGTGATGAAAACACCAGATAACGTGTTTCTCGCATTAAATAGCTCGAAACGAGCGATCTAGATGATTCTGCATACTTCTGACTGAAGTCTCACCAAGATTATCGCAGAAAATGCATATTTCAGCTGGAAACCCCACGAAAACCAAGTTATCGGCGGCTCTACATATCAAACGCACTGTGGAGTGGTCAAAACACCAGAAAAATTGTTTTTTCGCATTAAATAGCTCGAAACGAGCGATCTAGGTGATTCTGCATACTTCTCATAGATGAAACACCAAGATTATCGCAGAAAATGCATATTTCAGCTGGAAACCCCACGAAAACCAAGTTATCGGCGGCTCTACATATCAAACGCACTGTGGAGTGGTCAAAACACCAGATAACGTGTATCTCGCATTAAATAGCTCGAAACGAGCGATCTAGATGATTCTGCATACTTCTGACTGAAGTCTCACCAAGATTATCGCAGAAAATACATATTTCCGCTGGAAACCCCACGAAAACCATGTTATCGGCGGCTCTACATATCAAACGCACTGTGGAGTGGTCAAAACACCAGAAAACTTGTTTTTTCGCATCAAATAGCTCCAAACGAGCGTTCTAGATGATTCTGCATACTTCTGACTGAAGTCTCACCAATATTATCGCAGAAAATCCATATCTCAGCTAGAAACATCACGAAAATCAAGATGTCGCCGATTCTGCATATCAAACGAACTGTGGAGTGGTGAAAACAACCAGATAACGTGTTTCTCGCATTAAATAGCTCGAATAGAGCGATCTCGATGATTCTGCATACTTCTGACAGAAGACTCACCTAGATTATCGCAGAAAATGCATATCTCAGCTGGAAACCCCGCGAAAACCAAGATATCGCCCGTTCTGCATATCAGACGCACTGTGTAGTGGTGAAAACACCAGAAAACGTGTTTCTCGCATCAAATAGCTCGAAAAGAGCGATATCGATGATTCTGCATCCTACGGACAGAAGTCTCACCAATATTATCGCAGAAAATGCATATCTCAGCATGATACCTCACGAAAATCAAGATAACGCCGGTTCTGTATATCAAACGAACTGTGGAGTGGTGAAAACAACCAGATAACGTGTTTGTCGCATTAAATAGCTCGAATAGAGCGATCTCGATGATTCTGCATACTACTGACAGAAGACTCACAAAGATTATCGCAGAAAATGCATATCTCAGCTGGAAACCCCGCGAAAACCAAAATATCGCCGGTTCTGCATATCAGACGCACTGTGGAGTGGTGAAAACACCAGACAACGTGTTTCTCGCATAAAATAGCTCGAAAAGAGCGTTCTCGACGATTCTGCATACTTCTCATAGATGAAACACCAAGATTATCGCAGAAAATGCATATTTCAGCTGGAAACCCCACGAAAACCAAGTTATTGCCGGTTCTGCATATCAAACGCACTGTGGAATGTTGAAAACACCAGAAAACTTGTTTGTTCGCATTAAATAGTTCGAAACGAGCGATCTAGATGATTCTGCATACTTCTGACTGAAGTCTCACCAAGATTATCGCAGAAAATGCATATCTCAGCTGGAAATCCCGCGAAAACCAAGATATCGCCGGTTCTGCTTATCAAACGCACTGTGGAGTGGTGAAAACACCAGAAAACGTGTTTCTCGCATTAAATATCTCGAAAAGAGCGATCTCGATGATTCTGCACACTTCTGACAGAAGGCGCACCAAGATTAACGCAGAAAATGCACACCTCAGGATGAAAACCGACGAAAACCAAGATTACGCCATTTCTGCATATAAAACGCTCTGTGGAGTGGTCAAAACACCAGATAACGTGTTTCTCGCATTAAATAGCTCGAAAAGAGCGATATCGATGATTCTGCATACTTCGGACAGAAGACTCACCAAGATTATCGCAGAAAATGCATATCTCAGCTGGAAACCCCGCGAAAACCAAGATATCGCCGGTTCTGCTTATCAGACGCACTGTGGAGTGGTGAAATCACCAGAAAACGTGTTTCTCGCATTTACTAGCTCGAAAAGAGCGATATCGATGATTCTGCATACTTCTGATTGAAGTATCACCAATATTATCGCAGAAAATGCGTATCTCACCTTGAAACCCGACGAAAACCAAGATGTCGCCGGTTCTGCATATCAGACGCACTGTGGAGTGGTGAAAACATCCAGATAACGTGTTTCACGCATTAAATAGCACGAGAACAGCGATTTCGGTGATTCTGCACACTTGTCACAGAAGAATCAGGACGATTATCACTGAAAATACATATCTCGGAAGGAAACACCACGAAAATCAAGATATCGCCGGTTCTGCATATCAAACGCCCTGTGGAGTGATGAAAACACCAGATAACGTGTTTCTCGCATTAAATAGCTCGAAACGAGCGATCTAGATGATTCTGCATACTTCTGACTGAAGTCTCACCAAGATTATCGCAGAAAATGCATATTTCAGCTGGAAACCCCACGAAAACCAAGTTATCGGCGGCTCTACATATCAAACGCACTGTGGAGTGGTCAAAACACCAGAAAAATTGTTTTTTCGCATTAAATAGCTCGAAACGAGCGATCTAGGTGATTCTGCATACTTCTCATAGATGAAACACCAAGATTATCGCAGAAAATGCATATTTCAGCTGGAAACCCCACGAAAACCAAGTTATCGGCGGCTCTACATATCAAACGCACTGCGGAGTGGTCAAAACACCAGATAACGTGTATCTCGCATTAAATAGCTCGAAACGAGCGATCTAGATGATTCTGCATACTTCTGACTGAAGTCTCACCAAGATTATCGCAGAAAATACATATTTCCGCTGGAAACCCCACGAAAACCATGTTATCGGCGGCTCTACATATCAAACGCACTGTGGAGTGGTCAAAACACCAGAAAACTTGTTTTTTCGCATCAAATAGCTCCAAACGAGCGTTCTAGATGATTCTGCATACTTCTGACTGAAGTCTCACCAATATTATCGCAGAAAATCCATATCTCAGCTAGAAACATCTCGAAAATCAAGATGTCGCCGATTCTGCATATCAAACGAACTGTGGAGTGGTGAAAACAACCAGATAACGTGTTTCTCGCATTAAATAGCTCGAATAGAGCGATCTCGATGATTCTGCATACTTCTGACAGAAGACTCACCTAGATTATCGCAGAAAATGCATATCTCAGCTGGAAACCCCGCGAAAACCAAGATATCGCCCGTTCTGCATATCAGACGCACTGTGGAGTGGTGAAAACACCAGAAAACGTGTTTCTCGCATCAAATAGCTCGAAAAGAGCGATATCGATGATTCTGCATCCTTCGGACAGAAGTCTCACCAATATTATCGCAGAAAATGCATATCTCAGCATGAAACCTCACGAAAATCAAGATATCGCCGGTTCTGTATATCAAACGAACTGTGGAGTGGTGAAAACAACCAGATAACGTGTTTCTCGCATTAAATAGCTCGAATAGAGCGATCTCGATGATTCTGCATACTACTGACAGAAGACTCACAAAGATTATCGCAGAAAATGCATATCTCAGCTGGAAACCCCGCGAAAACCAAAATATCGCCGGTTCTGCATATCAGACGCACTGTGGAGTGGTGAAAACACCAGACAACGTGTTTCTCGCATAAAATAGCTCGAAAAGAGCGTTCTCGACGATTCTGCATACTTCTCATAGATGAAACACCAAGATTATCGCAGAAAATGCATATTTCAGCTGGAAACCCCACGAAAACCAAGTTATTGCCGGTTCTGCATATCAAACGCACTGTGGAATGTTGAAAACACCAGAAAACTTGTTTGTTCGCATTAAATAGTTCGAAACGAGCGATCTAGATGATTCTGCATACTTCTGACTGAAGTCTCACCAAGATTATCGCAGAAAATGCATATCTCAGCTGGAAACCCCGCGAAAACCAAGATATCGCCGGTTCTGCTTATCAAACGCACTGTGGAGTGGTGAAAACACCAGAAAACGTGTTTCTCGCATTAAATATCTCGAAAAGAGCGATCTCGATGATTCTGCACACTTCTGACAGAAGGCGCACCAAGATTAACGCAGAAAATGCACACCTCAGGATGAAAACCGACGAAAACCAAGATTACGCCATTTCTGCATATAAAACGCTCTGTGGAGTGGTCAAAACACCAGATAACGTGTTTCTCGCATTAAATAGCTCGAAAAGAGCGATATCGATGATTCTGCATACTTCGGTCAGAAGACTCACCAAGATTATCGCAGAAAATGCATATCTCAGCTGGAAACCCCGCGAAAACCAAGATATCGCCGGTTCTGCTTATCAGACGCACTGTGGAGTGGTGAAATCACCAGAAAACGTGTTTCTCGCATTTACTAGCTCGAAAAGAGCGTTCTCGATGATTCTCCATACTTCTCATAGATGAAACACCAAGATTATCGCAGAAAATGCATACTTCAGCTGGAAACCCCGCGAAAACCAAGATATCGCCCGTTCTGCATATCAGACGCACTGTGGAGTGGTGAAATCACCAGAAAACGTGTTTCTCGCATTAAATAGCTCGAAAAGAGCGATATCGATGATTCTGCATACTTCGGACAAGAAGTCTCACCAATATTATCGCAGAAAATGCATATCTCAGCTTGAAACCTCACGAAAATCAAGATGTCGCCGGTTCTGCATATCAAACGCACTGTGGAGTGGTGAAAACAACCAGATAACGTGTTTCTCGCATTAAATAGGTCGAAACGAGCGATCTAGATGATTCTGCATACTTCTGATTGAAGTCTCACCAATATTATCGCAGAAAATGCATATCTCAGCTTGAAACCCGGCGAAAACCAAGATGTCGCCGGTTCTGCATATCAAACGCACTGTGGGGTGGTGAAAACACCAGCAAACGTGTTTCTCGCATTAAATAGATCGAAAAGAGCGATCTAGATGATTCTGCATACTTCTGACAGAAGACTCACCAAGATTATCGCAGAAAATGCATATCTCAGCTAGAAACCCCACGAAAACCAAGATATCGCCGGTTCTGCATATCAGACGCACTGTGGAGTGGTGAAAACTCCAGAAAACGTGTTACTCGCATTAACTAGCTCGACAAGAGCGTTCTGGATGATTCTGCATACTTCTCGTAGATGAAACACAAATATTATCGCAGAAAATGCATATTTCAGCTGGAAACCCCACGAAAACCAAGTGATCGGCGGCTCTACATATCAAACGCACTGTGGAGTGGTCAAAACACCAGATAACGTGTTTTTCGCATTAAATTGCTCGAAATGAGCGGTATCGATGATTCTGCATACTTCGGACAGAAGTCTCACCAATATTATCGCAGAAAATGCATATCTCAGCTAGAAACATCACGAAAACCAAGATATCGCCGGTTCTGCATATCAGACGCACTGTGGAGTGGTGAAAACACCAGAAAACGTGTTACTCGCATTAACTAGCTCGACAAGAGCGTTCTGGATGATTCTGCATACTTCTCGTAGATGAAACACAAAGATTATCGCAGAAAATGCATATTTCAGCTGGAAACACCACGAAAACCAAGTGATCGGCGGCTCTACATATCAAACGCACTGTGGAGTGGTCAAAACACCAGATAACGTGTTTCTCGCATTAGATAGCTCGAAAAAAGGGATCTCGATGATTCTGCATACCTCTGACAGAAGACTCACCAAGATTATCGCAGAAAATGCATATCTCAGCTGGAAACCCCGCGAAAACCAAGATATCGTCGGTTCTGCACATCATACGCACTGTGGAGTGGTGAAAACAACCAGATAACGTGTTTCTCGCATTAAATAGCTCGAAACGAGCGATCTGGATGATTCTGCATACTTCTGATTGAAGTCTCACCAATATTATCTCAGAAAATGCATATCTCAGCTGGAAACACCACGAAAATGAAGATATCGCCGGTTCTGCATATCAAACGCACTGTGGGGTGGTGAAAACACCAGAAAACGTGTTTCTCGCATTAAGTAGCTCGAAAAGAGCGATCTAGATGATTCTGCATACTTCTGACAGAAGACTCACAAATATTATCGCAGAAAATGCATATCTCAGCTACAAACCTCACGAAAATCATGATGTCGCCGGTTCTGCGTATCAAACGCACTGTGGAGTGGTGAAAACAACCAGATAACGTGTTTCTCGCATAAAATAGCTCGAAAAGTGCGATCTCGATGATTCTGCATACTTCGGACAGAAGTCTCACCAAGATTATCGCAGAAAATGCATATCTCAGCTTGAAACCCCACGAAAACCAAGATATCTCCGGTTCTGCATATCCAACGAACTGTGGTGTGGTGAAAACCCCAGAAAACGTGTTTCTCGCATTAAATAGCTCGAAAAGAGCGCTCTCGATGTTTCTGCATACTTCGGACAGAAGTCTCACCAAGATTACCGCACAAAATGCATATCTCTGCTAGAAACCTCACGAAAATCAAGATGTCGCCCGTTCTGCATATCAAACGCACTGTGGAGTGGTGAAAACAACCAGATATCGTGTTTCTCGCATTAAATAGCTCGAAAAGAGCGATCCCGATGATTCTGCATACTTCTGACAGAAGTCTCACCAAGATTATCGTAGAAAATGCATATCTCAGCTTGATACCCTACGATAGCCAAGATGTCTCCGGTTCTGCATATCAAACGCACTGTGGAGTGGTGAAAACGCCAGATAACGTGTTTCTCGCATTAACTAGCTCGAAAAGAGCGATCTCGAAGATTCTGCATACTTCTGACAGAAGACTCACCAAGATAATCGCTGAAAATGCATATCTCAGCTTGAACCCCGACGAAATCCAAGATGTCGCAGGTTCTGCATATCAAACGCACTGTGGAGTGGTGAAAACACCAGTTAACGTGTTTCTCGCATTTAATAGCTCGAAAAGAGGGATCTCGATGATTCTGCATACCTCTGACAGAAGACTCACCAAGATTATCGCAGAAAATGCATATCTCAGGTTGAACCCCGACGAAATTCAAGATGTCGCCGGTTCTGCATATCAAACGCACTGCGGAGTGGTGAAAACACCAGATAACGTTTTTCTCGCATTAAGTAGCTCGAAAAGAGCGATCCCGATGATTCTGCATACTTCTGACAGAAGTCTCACCAACATTATCGTAGAAAATGCATATCTCAGCTGGATACACCACGAAAATCAAGATATCGTCGGTTCTGCACATCATACGCACTGTGGAGTGGTGAAAACAACCAGATAACGTGTTTCTCGCATTAAATAGCTCGAAACGAGCGATCTAGATGATTCTGCATACTTCTGATTGAAGTCTCACCAATATTATCGCAGAAAATGCATATCTCAGCTGGAAACACCACGAAAATGAAGATATCGCCGGTTCTGCATATCAAACGCACTGTGGAGTGGTGAAAACAACCAGATAACGTGTTTCTCGCATTAGATAGCTCGAAAAAAGGGATCTCGATGATTCTGCATACCTCTGACAGAAGACTCACCAAGATTATCGCAGAAAATGCAAATCTCAGCTGGAAACACCACGAAAATCAAGATATCGCAGGTTCTGCATATCAAACGCACTGTGGAATGTTGAAAACACCACAAAACTTGTTTTTTCGCATTAAATAGCGCGAAAAGAGCGATCTAGATGATTCTGCATACTTCTGACTGAAGTCTCACCATGATTATCGCAGAAAATGCATATCTCAGCTTGAAACCTCACGAAAATCAAGATGTCGCCGGTTCTGCATATCAAACGCACTGTGGAGTGGTGAAAACAACCAGATAACGTGTTTCTCGCATTAAATAGCTCGAAAAGAGCGATCTAGATGATTCTGCATACTTCTGGCAGAAGACTCACCTAGATTATCGCAGAAAATGCATATCTCAGCTGGAAACTACACGAAAATCAAGATATCGCCGGTTCTGCATTTCAAACGCACTGTGGAGTGGTGAAAACAACCAGATAACGTGTTTCTCGCATTAAATAGCTCGAAAAGAGCGATCTAGATGATTCTGCATACTTCTGGCAGAAGACTCACCTAGATTATCGCAGAAAATGCATATCTCAGCTGGAAACTACACGAAAATGAAGATATCGCCGGTTCTGAATATCAAACGCACTGTGGAATGTTAAAAACACCAGAAAACTTGTTTTTTCGCATTAAATAGCTCGAAAAGAGCGATCTAGATGATTCTGCATACTTCTGACAAAAGACTCACCAAGATTATCGCTGAAAATGCATATAACAGCTGGAAACACCACGAAAATTAAGATATCGCCGGTTCTGCATATCAAACGGTCTGTGGAGTGGTGAAAACACCAGATAACATGTTTCTCGCATTAAGTTGCTCGAAAAGAGCGAACTCGAAGATTCTGCATACTTCTGACAGAAGTCTCACCAAGATTATCGAAGAAAATGCATGTCTCAGCTTGAAACCCGACGAACTCCAAGATGTCGCTGGTTCTGCATATCAAACGCACTGTGGAGTGGTGAAAACACCTGTTAACGTGTTTCTCGCATTAAATACCTCGAAAAGTACGATCTCGATGATTCTGCATACTTCGGACAGCAGTCTCACCAAGATTATCGCAGAAAATGCATATCTCAGCTTGAAACGCCACGAAAACCAAGATATCTCCGGTTCTGCATATCCAACGAACTGTGGTGTGGTGAAAACCCCAGAAAACGTGTTTCTCGCATTAAATAGCTCGAAAAGAGCGCTCTCGATGTTTCTGCATACTTCGGACAGAAGTCTCACCAAGATTATCGCAGAAAATGCATATCTCAGCTTGAAACCCCACGAAAACCCAGATATCGCTGGTTCTGCATATCAAACGCACTGTGGAGTAGTGAAAACACCAGATAACGTGTTTCTCGCATTAAATAGCTCGAATAGAGTGATCTCGATGATTAAGCATACTTCGGACAGAAGTCTCACCAAGATTATCGTAAAAAATGCATATCTCAGCTTGAAACCCCACGAAAACCAAGATATCGTCGGTTCTGCATATCATACGCACTGTGGTGTCGTGAAAACACCAGATAACGTGTTTCTCGCATGAAATAGCTCGAAACGAGCGATCTCGATGATTAAGCATACTTCCGACAGAAGTCTCACCAAGATTATCGCTGAAAATGCATATATCAGCTGGAAACACCACGAAAATTAAGATATCGCCGGTTCTGCATATCAAACGATCTGTGGATTGGTGAAAACACCAGATAACATGTTTCTCGCATTAAGTTGCTCGAAAAGAGCGAACTCGAAGATTCTGCATACTTCTGACAGAAGTCTCACCAAGATTATCGTAGTAAATGCATGTCTCAGCTTGAAACCCGACGAACTCCAAGATGTCGCTGGTTCTGCATATCAAACGCACTGTGGAGTGGTGAAAGCACCAGTTAACGTGTTTCTCGCACTAAATACCTCGAAAAGAGGGATCTCGATGATTCTGCATACTTCTGACAGAAGTCTCACCAAGATTATCGCAGAAAATGCATATCTCAGCTTGAAACCCCACGAAAACCAAGATATCTCCGGTTCTGCATATCGAACGAACTGTGGTGTGGTGAAAACCCCAGAAAACGTGTTTCTCGCATTAAATAGCTCGAAACGAGCGATCTAGATGATTCTGCATACTTCTGATTGAAGTCTCACCAATATTATCGCAGAAAATGCATATATCAGCTGGAAACACCACGAAAATTAAGATATCGCCGGTTCTGCATATCAAACGATCTGTGGATTGGTGAAAACACCAGATAACATGTTTCTCGCATTAAGTTGCTCGAAAAGAGCGAACTCGAAGATTCTGCATACTTCTGACAGAAGTCTCACCAAGATTATCGTAGCAAATGCATATCTCAGGTTGAACCCCGACGAAATCCAAGATGTCGCCGGTTCTGCATATCAAACGCACTGCGGAGTGGTGAAAACACCAGATAACGTTTTTCTCGCATTAAGTAGCTCGAAAAGAGCGATCCCGATGATTCTGCATACTTCTGACAGAAGTCTCACCAACATTATCGTAGAAAATGCATATCTCCGCGGGAAACACCACGAAAATCAAGATATGGCCGGTTCTGCATATCAAACGCACTGTGGAGTAGTCAAAACACCAGATAACGTGTTTCTCGCATTAAATAGCTCGAAAAGAGCGATATCGATGATTCTGCATACTTCGGACAGAAGTCTCACCAATATTATCGCAGAAAATGCATATCTCAGCTTGAAACCTCACGAAAATCAAGATGTCGCCGGTTCTGCATATCAAACGCACTGTGGAGTGGTGTAAGCAACCAGATAACGTGTTTCTCGCAATAAATAGCTCGAAACGAGCGATATCGATGATTCTGCATACTTCGGACCGAAGTCTCACCAATATTATCGCAGAAAATGCATATCTCAGCTTGAAACCTCACGAAAACCAAGATGTCGCCGGTTCTGCATATCAAACGCACTGTGGAGTGGTGTAACCAACCAGATAACGTGTTTCTCGCATTAAATAGCTCGAAACGAGCGATCTAGATGATTCTGCATACTTCTGATAGAGGTCTCACCAATATTATCGCAGAAAATGCATATCTCAGCTTGAAGCCCGACGAAAACCAAGATGTCGCCGGTTCTGCATATCAAACGCACTGTGGGGTGGTGAAAACACCAGAAAACGTGTTACTCGCATTAACTAGCTCGACAAGAGCGTTCTGAATGATGCTGCATACTTCTCGTAGATGAAACACAAAGATTATCGCAGAAAATGCATATTTCATCTGGAAACCCCACGAAAACCAAGTTATCGGCGGCTCTACATATCAAACGCACTGTGGAGTAGTGAAAACAACCAGATAACGTGTTTCTCGCATTAAATAGCTCGAATAGAGCGATTTCTGTGATTCTGCAAACTTCTCACAGAAGAATATCCAAGATTATCGTAGAAAATGCATATCCCATCTGGAAACCCAATGAAACCGAAGATATCGCAGTTTCCGCATATCAAACACACTGTGGAGTGCTGAAAACACCAGAAAACGAGTTTTTCGCATCAAATGGCACGAAAACAGCGATTTGTGTGATACTGAAAACTTCTAACAGAAGAATATCCAAGATTATCGTAGAAAATGCATGTCTCAGCTGGAAACCCCACGAAAACGAAGATATCGCAGTTTCGGCATATCAAACGCACTGTGGAGTGCTGAAAACACCATAAAATGTGTTTTTCGCATTCAATAGCACGAAAACTGCAATTTCGGTGATTCTGCATACTTCTCACAGAAGAATATCCAAGATTATCGCAGAAAATGCATGTCTCAGCTGGAAGCCATACGAAAACGAAGACATCGCAGTATCCGCATATCAAACGCACTGTGGAGTGGACAAAACACCAGATAACGTGTTTCTCTCATTAAATAGCTCGAAACGAACGATCCAGATGATTCTGCATACTTCTGACAGAAGACTCACCAAGATTATCGCAGAAAATGCATATCTCAGCTAGAAACCCCACGAAAACCAAGATATCGACGGTTCTGAATATCAGACGCACTGTGGAGTGGTGAAAACACCAGAAAACGTGTTACTCGCATTAACTAGCTCGAAAAGAGCGTTCTGGATGATTCTGCATACTTCTCGTAAATGAAACAAAAAGATTATCTCAGAAAATGCATATTTCAGCTGGAAACCCCAGGAAAACGAAGATATCGCAGTTTCCGCATATCAAACGCACTGTGGAGTGGACAAAACACCAGATAACGTGTTTCTCGCATTAAATGAATCGAAAAGAGCGATCTCGATGATTCTGCATACTTCTGACAGAAGTCGCACCAAGATTATCGCAGAAGATGCATACCTCAGGATGAAAGCCGACGAAAACCAAGATGTCGCCGGTTCTGCATATCAAACGCACTGTGGGGTGGTGAAAACACCAGAAAACGTGTTTCTCGCATTAAGTAGCTCGAAAAGAGCGATCTCGATGGTTCTGTATACTTCTGACAGAAGACTCACCAATATTATCGCAGAAAATGCATATCTCAGCTTGAAACCTCCCGAAAATCAAGATGTCGCCGGTTCTGCATATCAAACGCACTGTGGAGTGGTGAAAACAACCAGATAACGTGTTTCTCGCAATAAATAGCTCGAAACGAGCGATCTAGATGATTCTGCATACTTCTGATTGAAGTCACACCAATATTATCGCAGAAAATGCATATCTCAGCTGGAAACCCCACGAAAACCAAGATATCGCCGGTTCTGCACATCTGACGCACCGTGGAGTGGTGAAAACACCAGAAAACGTGTTTCTCGCATTAACTAGCTCGAAAAGAGCGTTCTCGATGGTTCTGTATACTTCTGACAGAATTCTCACCAATATTATCGCAGAAAATGCATATCTCAGCTAGAAACATCACGAAGATCAAGATGTCGCCGGTTCTGCATATCAAACGCACTGTGGAGTAGTGAAAACAACCAGATAACGTGTTTCTCGCATTAAATAGCTCGAATAGAGCGATTTCTGTGATTCTGCAAACTTCTCACAGAAGAATATCCAAGATTATCGTAGAAAATGCATATCTCATCTGGAAACCCAATGAAACCGAAGATATCGCAGTTTCCGCATATCAAACGCACTGTGGAGTGCTGATAACACCAGAAAACGAGTTTTGCGCATTAAATGGCATGAAAACAGCGATTTCTGTGATTCTGCAAACTTCTCACAGAAGAATATCCAAGATTATCGTAGAAAATGCATGTCTCAGCTGGAAACCCCACGAAAACGAAGATATCGCAGTTTCGGCATATCAAACGCACTGTGGAGTGCTGAAAACACCATAAAATGTGTTTTTCGCATTCAACAGCACGAAAACTGCAATTTCGGTGATTCTGCATACTTCTCACAGAAGAATATCCAAGATTATCGCAGAAAATGCATGTCTCAGCTGGAAGCCCCACGAAAACGAAGATATCGCAGTTTCCGCATATCAAACGCACTGTGGAGTGGAGAAAACACCAGATAACGTGTTTCTCGCATTAAATAGCTCGAAAAGAGCGATCTCGATGCTTCTGCATACTTCTGACAGAAGTCGCACCAAGATTATCGCAGAAGATGCATACCTCAGGATGAAAACCGACGAAAACCAGGATTTCGCCATTTCTGCATTTCAATCGCACTGTGGAGTGGTGAAAACAACCAGATAACGTGTATCTCGCATTAATTAGCTCGAAACGAGCGATCTAGATGATTCTGCATACTTCTGACTGAAGTATCACCAATATTATCGCAGAAAATGCATATCTCAGCTTGAAACCCGACGAAAACCAAGATGTCGCCGGTTCTGCATATCAAACGCACTGTGGGGTGGTGAAAACACCAGAAAACGTGTTTCTCGCATTAAATAGAACGAAAAGAGCGATCTAGATGATTCTGCATACTTCTGACAGAAGACACACCAAGTGTTGCGTGATGCGCCCTCTTTCCGACTCGAGTGTCGGAGTAACGCCGTGTAAGGTGGAAATTCCTGACTCGTGCGACTTTCGTTGGTCCACGAGGGAACTGTCTACTTCGCCGGGCAACTTAATCGGCCGCCGACTAATCAATTCGCAAACCACGAGCTTCGGAAGGAAGCTGCTCGAGTCTAGTTGAGATCGTTCTAGATTTTTCTGTGTGTATCACAGACGAGTTTCTTTTAAGACGATTTGACTTTTCTGTTTGAGACGAAGTTGACTTTGTTCTATGACGAGGTTTGTTTTTTACTGCGACGAGTTTGTTTTTTGACTGACTTTTCGGAGGATGATTCCTCCCGAGGGAAGCGCGAGTTCCCTCTCTCCGCTTCGAGGCTTCGATGGGGGTGAAGCACAAAATTTGACCTAATTGGTCAAGCTTGTCTCCACCCCATCAGAGATAGAAACGAGGGAAGGGGCACGCGTAGCACCATGCACTTCCGTGACTAACGCTAAGTCCTCGGTTTTCTCGATACTTTATGGCAGGGCCTGGCTGGCGTCTCGAGAGTTTAGCCCTAACGGCGCCATGCCACAAGTGCCGAGACCTGACCGTTCGACGCTGCAAAAGGGGCTTCTATTGTATTCGCGTAGTGTTACAACCGTCGAAGTCCTTGTCAAGGTTTACGTACCTTGCGTAAGAACTCCGACGGTGCATCCTTGGTGGCATAGATGGGACCTACATCCACTATTGGAAGTAGGCCATTGAAAAGGTTTATTTTACGAATTCTTGGTTTCCGGTGTCCCCTTTGAAACGTCGATGGACTTACATCTGCAACGCAGATGTATATTCATCGAGCATGTACGAGCAGGAATTTAAGTGGCGAAAATTATTATTTTCTAAGAAAGCTACAAGTGCGATGCATGATGGCATTCGTCCTTTGTTACGACGTAACACCAAGATTATCGCAGAAAATGCATATCTCAGCTAGAAACCCCACGAAAACCAAGATATCGCTGGTTCTGCATATCAGACGCACTGTGGAGTGGTGAAAACACCAGAAAACGTTTTTCTCGCATTAAATAGCTCGAAAAGAGCGATCTCGATGCTTCTGCATACTTCTGACAGAAGTCGCACCAAGATTATCGCAGAAGATGCATACCTCAGGATGAAAACCGACGAAAACCAGGATTTCGCCATTTCTGCATTTCAATCGCACTGTGGAGTGGTGAAAACAACCAGATAACGTGTATCTCGCATTAATTAGCTCGAAACGAGCGATCTAGATGATTCTGCATACTTCTGACTGAAGTATCACCAATATTATCGCAGAAAATGCATATCTCAGCTTGAAACCCGACGAAAACCAAGATGTCGCCGGTTCTGCATATCAAACGCACTGTGGGGTGGTGAAAACACCAGAAAACGTGTTTCTCGCATTAAATAGAACGAAAAGAGCGATCTAGATGATTCTGCATACTTCTGACAGAAGACTCACCAAGTGTTGCGTGATGCGCCCTCTTTCCGACTCGAGTGTCGGAGTAACGCCGTGTAAGGTGGAAATTCCTGACTCGTGCGACTTTCGTTGGTCCACGAGGGAACTGTCTACTTCGCCGGGCAACTTAATCGGCCGCCGACTAATCAATTCGCAAACCACGAGCTTCGGAAGGAAGCTGCTCGAGTCTAGTTGAGATCGTTCTAGATTTTTCTGTGTGTATCACAGACGAGTTTCTTTTAAGACGATTTGACTTTTCTGTTTGAGACGAAGTTGACTTTGTTCTATGACGAGGTTTGTTTTTTACTGCGACGAGTTTGTTTTTTGACTGACTTTTCGGAGGATGATTCCTCCCGAGGGAAGCGCGAGTTCCCTCTCTCCGCTTCGAGGCTTCGATGGGGGTGAAGCACAAAATTTGACCTAATTGGTCAAGCTTGTCTCCACCCCATCAGAGATAGAAACGAGGGAAGGGGCACGCGTAGCACCATGCACTTCCGTGACTAACGCTAAGTCCTCGGTTTTCTCGATACTTTATGGCAGGGCCTGGCTGGCGTCTCGAGAGTTTAGCCCTAACGGCGCCATGCCACAAGTGCCGAGACCTGACCGTTCGACGCTGCAAAAGGGGCTTCTATTGTATTCGCGTAGTGTTACAACCGTCGAAGTCCTTGTCAAGGTTTACGTACCTTGCGTAAGAACTCCGACGGTGCATCCTTGGTGGCATAGATGGGACCTACATCCACTATTGGAAGTAGGCCATTGAAAAGGTTTATTTTACGAATTCTTGGTTTCCGGTGTCCCCTTTGAAACGTCGATGGACTTACATCTGCAACGCAGATGTATATTCATCGAGCATGTACGAGCAGGAATTTAAGTGGCGAAAATTATTATTTTCTAAGAAAGCTACAAGTGCGATGCATGATGGCATTCGTCCTTTGTTACGACGTAACACCAAGATTATCGCAGAAAATGCATATCTCAGCTAGAAACCCCACGAAAACCAAGATATCGCCGGTTCTGCATATCAGACGCACTGTGGAGTGGTGAAAACACCAGAAAACGTTTTTCTCGCATTAAATAGCTCGAAAAGAGCGATCTCGATGCTTCTGCATACTTCTGACAGAAGTCGCACCAAGATTATCGCAGAAGATGCATACCTCAGGATGAAAACCGACGAAAACCAGGATTTCGCCATTTCTGCATTTCAATCGCACTGTGGAGTGGTGAAAACAACCAGATAACGTGTATCTCGCATTAATTAGCTCGAAACGAGCGATCTAGATGATTCTGCATACTTCTGACTGAAGTATCACCAATATTATCGCAGAAAATGCATATCTCAGCTTGAAACCCGACGAAAACCAAGATGTCGCCGGTTCTGCATATCAAACGCACTGTGGGGTGGTGAAAACACCAGAAAACGTGTTTCTCGCATTAAATAGAACGAAAAGAGCGATCTAGATGATTCTGCATACTTCTGACAGAAGACTCACCAAGTGTTGCGTGATGCGCCCTCTTTCCGACTCGAGTGTCGGAGTAACGCCGTGTAAGGTGGAAATTCCTGACTCGTGCGACTTTCGTTGGTCCACGAGGGAACTGTCTACTTCGCCGGGCAACTTAATCGGCCGCCGACTAATCAATTCGCAAACCACGAGCTTCGGAAGGAAGCTGCTCGAGTCTAGTTGAGATCGTTCTAGATTTTTCTGTGTGTATCACAGACGAGTTTCTTTTAAGACGATTTGACTTTTCTGTTTGAGACGAAGTTGACTTTGTTCTATGACGAGGTTTGTTTTTTACTGCGACGAGTTTGTTTTTTGACTGACTTTTCGGAGGATGATTCCTCCCGAGGGAAGCGCGAGTTCCCTCTCTCCGCTTCGAGGCTTCGATGGGGGTGAAGCACAAAATTTGACCTAATTGGTCAAGCTTGTCTCCACCCCATCAGAGATAGAAACGAGGGAAGGGGCACGCGTAGCACCATGCACTTCCGTGACTAACGCTAAGTCCTCGGTTTTCTCGATACTTTATGGCAGGGCCTGGCTGGCGTCTCGAGAGTTTAGCCCTAACGGCGCCATGCCACAAGTGCCGAGACCTGACCGTTCGACGCTGCAAAAGGGGCTTCTATTGTATTCGCGTAGTGTTACAACCGTCGAAGTCCTTGTCAAGGTTTACGTACCTTGCGTAAGAACTCCGACGGTGCATCCTTGGTGGCATAGATGGGACCTACATCCACTATTGGAAGTAGGCCATTGAAAAGGTTTATTTTACGAATTCTTGGTTTCCGGAGTCCCCTTTGAAACGTCGATGGACTTACATCTGCAACGCAGATGTATATTCATCGAGCATGTACGAGCAGGAATTTAAGTGGCGAAAATTATTATTTTCTAAGAAAGCTACAAGTGCGATGCATGATGGCATTCGTCCTTTGTTACGACGTAACACCAAGATTATCGCAGAAAATGCATATCTCAGCTAGAAACCCCACGAAAACCAAGATATCGCCGGTTCTGCATATCAGACGCACTGTGGAGTGGTGAAAACACCAGAAAACGTGTTTCTCGCATTAAATAGCTCGAAAAGAGCGATCTAGATGATTCTGCATACATCTGACAGAAGACTCACCAAGATTATCGCAGAAAATGCATATCTCAGGTTGAAACCCGACGGAAACCAAGATATCGCCGGTTCTGCATATCAAACGCACTGTGGGGTTGTGAAAACACCAGAAAACGTGTTTCTCGCATTAAATAGCTCGAAAAGAGCGATCTAGATGAATCTGCATACTTCTGACAGAAGACTCACAAAGATTATCGCAGAAAATGCATATCTCAGCTAGAAACCCCACGAAAACCAAGATATCGGCGGCTCTACATATCAAAAGCACTGATCAGTGGTGAAAACAACCAGATAACGTGTTTCTCGCATTAAATAGCTCGAAACGTGCGATCTAGATTATTCTGCATACTTCTGATTGAAGTCTCACCAATATTATCGCAGAAAATGCATATCTCAGCTAGAAACCCCACGAAAACCAAGATATCGCCGGTTCTGCATATCAGACGCACTGTGGAGTGGTGAAAACACCAGAAAACGTGTTTCTCGCATTAAATAGCTCGAAAAGAGCGATCTAGATGATTCTGCATACTTCTGACAGAAGACTCACCAAGATTATCGCAGAAAATGCATATCTCAGGTTGAAACCCGACGGAAACCAAGATATCGCCGGTTCTGCATATCAAACGCACTGTGGGGTGGTGAAAACACCAGAAAACGTGTTTCTCGCATTAAATAGCTCGAGAAGAGCGATCTAGATAATTCTGCATACTTCTGACAGAAGACTCACCAAGATTATCGCAGAAAAAGCATATCTCAGCTGCAATCACCACGAAAATCAAGATATCGCCTGTTCTGCATATCAGACGCACTGTGGAGTGGTGAAAACACCAGAAAACGTGTTTCTCGCAATAACTAGCTCGAAAAGAGCGTTCTCGATAATTCTGCATACTTCTGACTGAAGACTCACAAAGATTATCGCAGAAAATGCATATCTCAGCTGGAGACCCCACGATAACCAAGATATCGCCGGTTCTGCATATCAGACGCACCGTGGGGTGGGGTTTCCAGCTGAGATATGCATTTTCTGCGATAATCTTGGTGAGTCTTCTGTCAGAAGTATGCAGAATCATCGAGATCGCTCGTTTCGAGCTATTTAATGCGAAAAAACAAGTTTTCTTGTGTTTTGACCACTCCACAGTGCGTTTGATATGTAGAGCCGCCGATAACTTGCTTTTCGTGGGGTTTCCAGCTGAAATATGCATTTTCTGCGATAATCTTTGTGTTTAATCTATGAGAAGTATGCAGAATCATCCAGAACGCTCTTTTCGAGCTAGTTAATGCGAGCAACACGTCTTCTGGTGTTTTCACCACTCCACGGTGCGTCTGATTTGCAGAACCGGCGATATCTTGGTTTTCTTGGGGTTTCCAGCTGAGATATGCATTTTCTGCGATAATCTTGGTGAATCTTCTGTAAGAAGTATGCAGAATCATCTAGATTGCTCTTTCCGAGCTATTTAATGCGAGAAACACGTTTTCTGGTGTTTTCACCACCCCACAGCGCGTTTGATATGCAGAACCGGCGATATCTTGGTTTTCGTCGGGTTTCATGCTGAGATATGCATTTTCTGCGATAATCTTGGTGAGACTTCTGTCCGAAGTATGCAGAATCATCGATATCGCTCTTTTCGAGCTATTTACTGCGAGAAACACGTTTTCTGGTGTTTTCACCACCCCACAGTGCGTTTCATATGCAGAACCGGCGACATCTTGGTTTTCGTCTGGTTTCAAGCTGAGATATGCAATTTCTGCGATAATATTGGTGAGACTTCATTCAGAAGTATGCAGAATCATCTAGATCGCTCTTTTCGAGCTATTTAATGCGAGAAACACGTTATCTGGTGTTTTGACCACTCCACAGTGCGTTTGATATGTAGAGCCGCCGATAACTTGGTTTTCGTGGGGTTTCCAGCTGAAATATGCATTTTCTGCGATAATCTTTGTGTTTCATCTACGAGAAGTATGCAGAAACATCCAGAACTCTCTTTTCGAGCTATTTAATGCGAGAAACATGTTATCTGGTGTTTGGACCACTCCACAGTGCGTTTGATATGCAGAAATGGCGAGATCTTGGTTTTCGTCGGTTTTCATCCTGAGGTATGCATTTTCTGCGATTATCTTGGTGCGACATCTGTCAGAAGTATGCAGAATCATCGAGATCGCACTTTTCGAGCTATTTAATGCGAGAAACACGTTTTCTGGTGTTTTCACCACCCCACAGTGCGTTTGATATGCAGAACCGGCGACATCTTGGTTTTCGACTGGTTTCAAGCTGAGATATGCATTTTCTGCGATAATCTAGGTGAGTCTTCTGCCAGAAGTATGCAGAATTATCTAGACCTCTCTTTTCGAGCTATTTAATGCGAGAAACACGTTTTCTGGTTGTTTTCTCCACTCCACAGTGCGTTTGATATGCAGAACCGGCGACATCTTGATTTTCGTGAGGTTTCAAGCTGAGATATGCTTTTTCTGCGATAATATTGCTGAGACTTCAGAAAGAAGTATGCGGAATCATCTAGATCGCTCGTTTCGAGCTATTTAATGCGAAAAAACAAGTTTTCTTGTGTTTTCAACATTCGACAGTGCGTTTGATATGCAGAACCGGCGATATCTTGATTTTCGTGTTGTTTCCAGCTGAGATATGCATTTTCTACGATAATCTAGGACAGAATCTGTCAGAGGTATGCAGAATCTTCGAGAACGCTCTTTTCGAGCTACTTAATGCGAGAAACACGTTATCTGGTTGGTTTCACCACTCCACAGTGCGTTTGATATGCAGAACCGGCGACATCTTGATTTTCGTGAGGTTTCAAGCTGAGATATGCATTTTCTCCGATAATATTTGTGAGACTTCAGTCAGAAGTATGCAGAATCATCGAGATCCCTCTTTTCGAGCTATTTAATGCGAGAAACACGTTATCTGGTGTTTTCACCACACCACAGCGAGTTTGATATGCAGAACAGGCGACAGCTTGAATTTCGTTGTGTTTCCAGGTGAGATATGCATTTTCTGCGATAAGCTTGGTGAGTCTTCTGTCAGAAGTATGCAGAATCATCTAGATCGCTCTTTTCGAGCTATTTGATGCGACAAACACGTTATCTGGTTGTTTTCACCACTCCACAGTGCGTTTGATATGCAGAACCGGCGACATCTTGGATTTCGTCGGGGTTCAAGCTGAGATATGCATTTTCTACGATAATCTTGGTGAGACTTCTGTCAGAAGTATGCAGAATCATCTATATCGCTCTTTTCGAGCAACTTAATGCGAAAAAACAAGTTTTCTGGTGTTTTCAACATTCCACAGTGCGTTTGATATGCCGAACCGGCGATATCTTGATCTTCGTGGTGTTTCCAGCTGAGATATGCATTTTCAGCGATAATCTTGGTGAGTCTTCTGTCAGAAGTATGCAGAATCATCGAGATCGCTCTTTTCGAGCTATTTAATGCGAGAAACACGTTATCCGGTGTTTTCACCACACCACAGTGCGTTTGATATGCAGAAACGGCGACACCTTGGCTTTCGTCGGGTATCAAGCTGAGATATGCATTTTCTACGATAATCTTGGTGAGACTTCTGTCAGAAGTATGCAGAATCATCGGGATCGCTCTTTTCGAGCTATTTAATGCGAAAAAAAAGTTTTCTGGTGTTTTCACCACTCCACAGTGCGTTTGATATGCAGAAACGGCGATATCTTGATTTTCGTGGTGTTTCCAGCTGAGATATGCATTTTCTGCGATAATCTAGGTGAGTCTTCTGCCAGAAGTATGCAGAATCATCTAGATCGCTCTTTTCGAGCTATTTGATGCGACAAACACGTTATCTGGTTGTTTTCACCACTCCACAGTGCGTTTGATATGCAGAACCGGCGACATCTTGATTTTCGTGAGGTTTCAAGCTGAGACATGCATTTTCTGCGATAATCTTGGTGAGACTTCAGTCAGAAGTATGCGGAATCATCTATATCGCTCTTTTCGAGCTATTTAATGCGAAAAAACAAGTTTTCTGGTGTTTTCAACATTTCACAGTGCGTTTGATATGCCGAAGCGGCGATGTCTTGATCTTCGTGGTGTTTCCAGCTGAGATATACATTTTCAGCGATAATCTTGGTGAGTCTTCTGTCAGAAGTATGCAGAATCATCGGGATCGCTCTTTTCGAGATATTTAATGCGAGAAACACGTTATCCGGTGTTTTCACCACTCCACAGTGCGTTTGATATGCCGAACCGGCGATATCTTGATTTTCGTGGTGTTTCCAGCTGAGATATGCATTTTCTGCGATAATCTGGGTAAGTCTTCTGTCAGAAGTATGCAGAATCTTCGAGATCGCTCTGTTCGAGCTACTTAATGCGAGAAACACGTTATCTGGTGTTTTCACCACTCCACAGTGCGTTTGATATGCAGAACCGGCGACATCTTGATTTTCGTGAGGTTTCAAGCTGAGATATGCATTTTCTGCGATAATCTTGGTGAGACTTCAGTCAGAAGTATGCAGAATCATCTATATCGCTCTTTTCGAGCTACTTAATGCGAAAAAACAAGTTTTCTGGTGATTTCAACATTCCACAGTGCGTTTGATATGCAGAACCGGCGACATCTTGGCTGTCGTTGGGTATCAAGCTGAGATATGCATTTTCTACGATAATCTTGGTGAGACTTCTGTCAGAAGTATGCAGAATCATCGGGATCGCTCTATTCGAGCTATTTATTGCGAGAAACACGTTATCCGGTGTTTTCACCACTCCACAGTGCGTATGATATGCAGAACCGGCGAAATCTTGGATTTCGTCGGGGTTCAAGCTGAGATATGCATTTTCTACGATAATCTCGGTGAGACCTCTTTCAGAGGTATACAGAATCTTCGAAATCGCTCTTATCGAGCTATTTAATGCGAAAAAATAAGTTTTCTGGTGTTTTCAACATTCCACAGTGCGTTTGATATGCAGAACCTGCGACATCTTGATTTTCGTGAGGTTTCAAGCTGAGACATGCATTTTCTGCGATAATCTTGGTGAGACATCAGTCAGAAGTATGCAGAATCATCTATATCGCTCTTTTCGAGCTATTAAATGCGAAAAAACAAGTTTTCTGGTCTTTTCAACATTCCACAGAGCGTTTGATATGCAGAACCGGCGACATCTTGGCTGTCGTTGGGTATCAAGCTGAGATATGCATTTTCTACGATAATCTTGGTGAGACTTCTGTCAGAAGTATGCAGAATCATCGGGATCGCTCTATTCGAGCTATTTATTGCGAGAAACACGTTATCCGGTGTTTTCACCACTCCACAGTGCGTTTGATATGCAGAACCGGCGAAATCTTGGCTGTCGTAGGGTATCAAGCTGAGATATGCATTTTCTACGATAATCTTGGTGAGACCTCTGTCAGAGGTATACAGAATCTTCGAAATCGCTCTTTTCGAGCTATTTAATGCGAAAAAATAAGTTTTCTGGTGTTTTCAACATTCCACAGTGCGTTTGATATGCAGAAACGGCGATATCTTGATTTTCGTGGTGTTTCCAGCTGAGATATGCATTTTCTGCGATAATCTTGGTGAGACTTCAGTCAGAAGTATGCAGAATCATCTATATCGCTCTTTTCAAGCTATTTAATGCGAAAAAACAAGTTTTCTGGTGTTTTCAACATTCCACAGTGCGTTTGATATGCAGAACCGGCGACATCTTGATTTTCGTGAGGTTTCAAGCTGAGATATGCATTTTCTGCGATAATCTTGGTGAGACTTCAGTCAGAAGTATGCAGAATCATCTATATCGCTCTTTTCGAGCTACTTAATGCGAAAAAACAAGTTTTCTGGTGATTTCAACATTCCACAGTGCGTTTGATATGCAGAACCGGCGACATCTTGGCTGTCGTTGGGTATCAAGCTGAGATATGCATTTTCTACGATAATCTTGGTGAGACCTCTGTCAGAAGTATGCAGAATCATCGGGATCGCTCTATTCGAGCTATTTATTGCGAGAAACACGTTATCCGGTGTTTTCACCACTCCACAGTGCGTTTGATATGCAGAACCGGCGAAATCTTGGCTGTCGTAGGGTATCAAGCTGAGATATGCATTTTCTACGATAATCTTGGTGAGACCTCTGTCAGAGGTATACAGAATCTTCGAAACCGCTCTTTTCGAGCTATTTAATGCGAAAAAATAAGTTTTCTGGTGTTTTCAACATTCCACAGTGCGTTTGATATGCAGAAACGGCGATATCTTGATTTTGGTGGTGTTTCCAGCTGAGATATGCATTTTCTGCGATAATCTTGGTGAGACTTCAGTCAGAAGTATGCAGAATCATCTATATCGCTCTTTTCAAGCTATTTAATGCGAAAAAACAAGTTTTCTGGTGTTTTCAACATTCCACAGTGCGTTTGATATGCCGAAGCGGCGATATCTTGATCTTCGTGGTGTTTCCAGCTGAAATATGCATTTTCAGCGATAATCTTGGTGAGTCTTCTGTCAGAAGTATGCAGAATCATCGGGATCGCTCTATTCGAGCTATTTATTGCGAGAAACACGTTATCCGGTGTTTTCACCACTCCACAGTGCGTTTGATATGCAGAACCGGCGACATCTTGGCTGTCGTAGGGTATCAAGCTGAGATATGCATTTTCTACGATAATCTAGGTGCGACCTCTGTCAGAGGTATGCAGAATCTTCGAAATCGCTCTTTTCGAGCTATTTAATGCGAAAAAATAAGTTTTCTGTTGTTTTCAACATTCCACAGTGCGTTTGATATGCAGAAACGGCGATATCTTGATTTTCGTGGGGTTTCCAGCTGAGATATGCATTTTCTGCGATAATCTATGTGAGTCGTCTGCCAGAAGTATGCAGAATCATCTAGATCGCTCTTTTCGAGCTATTTAATGCGAGAAACACGTTATCTGGTTGTTTTCACCACTCCACAGTGCGTTTGATATGCAGAACCGGCGACATCTTGATTTTCGTGAGGTTTCAAGCTGAGACATGCATTTTCTGCGATAATCTTGGTGCGACTTCAGTCAGAAGTATGCGGAATCATCTATATCGCTCTTTTCGAGCTATTTAATGCGAAAAAACAAGTTTTCTGGTGTTTTCAACATTCCACAGTGCGTTTGATATGCCGAAGCGGCGATATCTTGATCTTCGTGGTGTTTCCAGCTGAGATATACATTTTCAGCGATAATCTTGGTGAGTCTTCTGTCAGAAGTATGCAGAATCATCGGGATCGATCTTTTCGAGATATTTAATGCGAGAAACACGTTATCCGGTGTTTTCACCACTCCACAGTGCGTTTGATATGCCGAACCGGCGATATCTTGATTTTCGTGGTGTTTCCAGCTGAGATATGCATTTTCTGCGATAATCTGGGTAAGTCTTCTGTCAGAAGTATGCAGAATCTTCGAGATCGCTCTGTTCGAGCTACTTAATGCGAGAAACACGTTATCCGGTGTTTTCACCACTCCACAGTGCGTTTGATATGCAGAACCGGCGACATCTTGATTTTCGTGAGGTTTCAAGCTGAGACATGCATTTTCTGCGATAATCTTGGTGAGACTTCAGTCAGAAGTATGCAGAATCATCTATATCGCTCTTTTCGAGCTACTTAATGCGAAAAAACAAGTTTTCTGGTGTTTTCAACATTCCACAGTGCGTTTGATATGCAGAACGGGCGACATCTTGATTTTCGTGAGGTTTCAAGCTGAGATATGCATTTTCTGCGATAATCCAGGTGAGACTTCAGTCAGAAGTATGCAGAATCATCTAGATCGCTCTTTTCGAGCTATTTAATGCGAAAAAACAAGTTTTCTAGTGATTTCAACATTCCACAGTGGGTTTGATATGCACAACCAGCGACATCTTGGCTGTCGTTGGGTATCAAGCTGAGATATGCATTTTCTACGATAATCTTGGTGAGACTTCTGTCAGAAGTATGCAGAATCATCGGGATCGCTCTATTCGAGCTATTTATTGCGAGAAACACGTTATCCGGTGTTTTCACCACTCCACAGTGCGTTTGATATGCAGAACCGGCGAAATCTTGGCTGTCGTATGGTATCAAGCTGAGATATGCATTTTCTACGATAATCTTGGTGATACCTCTGTCAGAGGTATACAGAATCTTCGAAATCGCTCTTATCGAGCTATTTAATGCGAAAAAATAAGTTTTCTGGTGTTTTCAACATTCCACAGTGCGTTTGATATGCAGAAACGGCGATATCTTGATTTTCGTGGTGTTTCCAGCTGAGATATGCATTTTCTGCGATAATCTAGGTGAGTCTTCTGCCAGAAGTATGCAGAATCATCTAGATCGCTCTTTTCGAGCTATTTAATGCGAGAAACACGTTATCTGGTTGTTTTCACCACTCCACAGTGCGTTTGATATGCAGAACCGGCGACATCTTGATTTTCGTGAGGTTTCAAGCTGAGACATGCATTTTCTGCGATAATCTTGGTGAGACTTCAGTCAGAAGTATGTAGAATCATCTATATCGCTCTTTTCGAGCTATTTAATGCGAAAAAACAAGTTTTCTGGTCTTTTCAACATTCCACAGTGCGTTTGATATGCAGAACGGGCGACATCTTGATTTTCGTGAGGTTTCAAGCTGAGATATGCATTTTCTGCGATAATCCAGGTGAGACTTCAGTCAGAACTATGCAGAATCATCTAGATCGCTCTTTTCGAGCTATTTAATGCGAAAAAACAAGTTTTCTAGTGATTTCAACATTCCACAGTGGGTTTGATATGCAGAACCGGCGACATCTTGGCTGTCGTTGGGTATCAAGCTGAGATATGCATTTTCTACGATAATCTTGGTGAGTCTTCTGTCAGAAGTATGCAGAATCATCGGGATCGCTCTTTTCGAGCTATTTAATGCGAGAAACATGTTATCCGGTGTTTTCACCACTCCACAGTGCGTTTGATATGCAGAACGGGCGACAACTTGATTTTCGTGAGGTTTCAAGCTGAGACATGCATTTTCTGCGATAATCTTGGTGAGACTTCTGTCAGAAGTATGCAGAATCATCGGGATCGCTCTATTCGAGCTATTTATTGCGAGAAACACGTTATCCGGTGTTTTCACCACTCCACAGTGCGTTTGATATGCAGAACCGGCGAAATCTTGGCTGTCGTAGGGTATCAAGCTGAGATATGCATTTTCTACGATAATCTTGGTGAGACCTCTGTCAGAGGTATACAGAATCTTCGAAATCGCTCTTTTCGAGCTATTTAATGCGAAAAAATAAGTTTTCTGGTGTTTTCAACATTCCACAGTGCGTTTGATATGCAGAAACGGCGATATCTTGATTTTCGTGGTGTTTCCAGCTGAGATATGCATTTTCTGCGATAATCTTGGTGAGACTTCAGTCAGAAGTATGCAGAATCTTCGAGATCGCTCTGTTCGAGCTACTTAATGCGAGAAACACGTTATCTGGTGTTTTTACCACTCCACAGTGCGTTTGATGTGCAGACCCGGCGACATCTTGGCTTTCGTCGGGTATCAAGCTGAGATATGCATTTTCTACGATAATCTTGGGGAGACATCTGTCAGAAGTATGCAGAATCATCGGGATCGCTCTTTTCGAGCTACTTAATGCGAGAAACACGTTTTCTGGTGTATTCACCACTCCAC
The DNA here is from genome assembly GCA_951804975.1 of Anthophora plumipes. NCBI lineage: Eukaryota > Metazoa > Arthropoda > Insecta > Hymenoptera > Apidae > Anthophora > Anthophora plumipes. The sequence continues at coordinate 324,356 of CATORF010000177.1, forward strand.
AGTACGTTTGACATGCAGAAACGGAGATATCTTGGTTTCGGTCGGGTTTCAAGCTGAGATATGGATTTTCTGCGATAATCTTGGTGAGACTTCAGTCAGAAGTATGCAGAATCATCTATATCGCTCTTTTCGAGCTATTTAATGCGAAAAAACAAGTTTTCTGGTGTTTTCAACATTCCACAGTGCGTTTGATATGCCGAAGCGGCGATATCTTGATCTTCGTGGTGTTTCCAGCTGAGATATGCATTTTCAGCGATAATCTTGGTGAGTCTTCTGTCAGAAGTATGCAGAATCATCGGGATCGCTCTTTTCGAGCTATTTAATGCGAGAAACATGTTATCCGGTGTTTTCACCACTCCACAGTGCGTTTGATATGCAGAACGGGCGACATCTTGATTTTCGTGAGGTTTCAAGCTGAGACATGCATTTTCTGCGATAATCTTGGTGAGACTTCTGTCAGAAGTATGCAGAATCATCGGGATCGCTCTATTCGAGCTATTTATTGCGAGAAACACGTTATCCGGTGTTTTCACCACTCCACAGTGCGTTTGATATGCAGAACCGGCGAAATCTTGGCTGTCGTAGGGTATCAAGCTGAGATATGCATTTTCTACGATAATCTTGGTGAGACCTCTGTCAGAGGTATACAGAATCTTCGAAATCGCTCTTTTCGAGCTATTTAATGCGAAAAAATATGTTTTCTGGTGTTTTCAACATTCCACAGTGCGTTTGATATGCAGAAACGGCGATATCTTGATTTTCGTGATGTTTCCAGCTGAGATATGCAGTTTCTGCGATAATCTTGGTGAGACTTCAGTCAGAAGTATGCAGAATCATCTATATCGCTCTTTTCGAGCTATGTAATGCGAAAAAACAAGTTTTCTGGTGTTTTCAACATTCCACAGTGCGTTTGATATGCCGAAGCGGCGATATCTTGATCTTCGTGGTGTTTCCAGCTGAGATATGCATTTTCAGCGATAATCTTGGTGAGTCTTCTGTCAGAAGTATGCAGAATCATCGGGATCGCTCTTTTCGAGCTATTTAATGCGAAAAAACAAGTTTTCTGGTCTGTTCAACATTCCACAGTGCGTTTGATATGCAGAACGGGCGACATCTTGATTTTCGTGAGGTTTCAAGCTGAGATATGCATTTTCTGCGATAATCCAGGTGAGACTTCAGTCAGAAGTATGCAGAATCATCTAGATCGCTCTTTTCGAGCTATTTAATGCGAAAAAACAAGTTTTCTAGTGATTTCAACATTCCACAGTGCGTTTGATATGCAGAACCGGCGACATCTTGGCTGTCGTTGGGTATCAAGCTGAGATATGCATTTTCTACGATAATCTTGGTGAGACTTCTGTCAGAAGTATGCAGAATCATCGGGATCGCTCTATTCGAGCTATTTATTGCGAGAAACACGTTATCCGGTGTTTTCACCACTCCACAGTGCGTTTGATATGCAGAACCGGCGAAATCTTGGCTGTCGTAGGGTATCAAGCTGAGATATGCATTTTCTACGATGATCTTGGTGAGACCTCTGTCAGAGGTATACAGAATCTTCGAAATCGCTCTTTTCGAGCTATTTAATGCGAAAAAATAAGTTTTCTGGTGTTTTCAACATTCCACAGTGCGTTTGATATGCAGAAACGGCGATATCTTGATTTTCGTGGTGTTTCCAGCTGAGATATGCATTTTCTGCAATAATCTTGGTGAGACTTCAGTCAGAAGTATGCAGAATCATCTATATCGCTCTTTTCGAGCTATTTAATGCGAAAAAACAAGTTTTCTGGTGTCTTCAACATTCCACAGTGCGTATGATATGCCGAAGCGGCGATATCTTGATCTTCGTGGTGTTTCCAGCTGAGATATGCATTTTCAGCGATAATCTTGGTGAGTCTTCTGTCAGAAGTATGCAGAATCATCGGGATCGCTCTTTTCGAGCTATTTAATGCGAGAAACATGTTATCCGGTGTTTTCACCACTCCACAGTGCGTTTGATATGCAGAACGGGCGACATCTTGATTTTCGTGAGGTTTCAAGCTGAGACATGCATTTTCTGCGATAATCTTGGTGAGACTTCTGTCAGAAGTATGCAGAATCATCGGGATCGCTCTATTCGAGCTATTTATTGCGAGAAACACGTTATCCGGTGTTTTCACCACTCCACAGTGCGTTTGATATGCAGAACCGGCGAAATCTTGGCTGTCGTAGGGTATCAAGCTGAGATATGCATTTTCTACGATAATCTTGGTGAGACCTCTGTCAGAGGTATACAGAATCTTCGAAATCGCTCTTTTCGAGCTACTTAATGCGAAAAAATAAGTTTTCTGGTGTTTTCAACATTCCACAGTGCGTTTCATATGCAGAAACGGCGATATCTTGATTTTCGTGGTGTTTCCAGCTGAGATATGCATTTTCTGCGATAATCCAGGTGAGACTTCAGTCAGAAGTATGCAGAATCTTCTAGATCGCTCTTTTCGAGCTATTTAATGCGAGAAACACGTTATCCGGTGTTTTCACCACTCCACAGTGCATTTGATATGCTGAACCGGCGATATCTTGATTTTCGTGGTGTTTCCAGCTGAGATATGCATTTTCAGCGATAATCTTGGTGAGTCTTCTGTCAGAAGTATGCAGAATCATCGGTATCGCTCTTTTCGAGCTATTTAATGCGAGAAACATGTTATCCGGTGTTTTCACCACTCCACAGTGCGTTTGATATGCAGAACGGGCGACATCTTGATTTTCGTGAGGTTTCAAGCTGAGACATGCATTTTCTGCGATAATCTTGGTGAGACTTCTGTCAGAAGTATGCAGAATCATCGGGATCGCTCTATTCGAGCTATTTATTGCGAGAAACACGTTATCCGGTGTTTTCACCACTCCACAGTGCGTTTGATATGCAGAACCGGCGAAATCTTGGCTGTCGTAGGGTATCAAGCTGAGATATGCATTTTCTACGATAATCTTGGTGAGACTTCTGTCAGAAGTATGCAGAATCATCGGGATCGCTCTTTTCGAGCTATTTAATGCGAGAAACACGTTATCCGGTGTTTTCACCACTCCACAGTGCATTTGATATGCTGAACCGGCGATATCTTGATTTTCGTGGTGTTTCCAGCTGAGATATGCATTTTCTGCGATAATCTGGGTAAGTCTTCTGTCAGAAGTATGCTGAATCTTCGAGATCGCTCTGTTCGAGCTACTTAATGCAAGAAACACATTATCTGGTGTTTTTACCACTCCACAGTGCGTTTGATGTGCAGACCCGGCGACATCTTCGCTTTCGTCGGGTATCAAGCTGAGATATGCATTTTCTACGATAATCTTGGGGAGACTTCTGTCAGAAGTATGCAGAATCATCGGGATCGTTCTTTTCGAGCTACTTAATGCGAGAAACACGTTTTCTGGAGTATTCACCACTCCACAGTACGTTTGACATGCAGAAACGGAGATATCTTGGTTTCGGTCGGGTTTCAAGCTGAGATATGGATTTTCTGCGATAATCTTGGTGAGACTTCAGTCAGAAGTATGCAGAATCATCTATATCGCTCTTTTCGAGCTATTTAATGCGAAAAAACAAGTTTTCTGGTGTTTTCAACATTCCACAGTGCGTTTGATATGCCGAAGCGGCGATATCTTGATCTTCGTGGTGTTTCCAGCTGAGATATGCATTTTCAGCGATAATCTTGGTGAGTCTTCTGTCAGAAGTATGCAGAATCATCGGGATCGCTCTTTTCGAGCTATTTAATGCGAGAAACATGTTATCCGGTGTTTTCACCACTCCACAGTGCGTTTGATATGCAGAACGGGCGACATCTTGATTTTCGTGAGGTTTCAAGCTGAGACATGCATTTTCTGCGATAATCTTGGTGAGACTTCTGTCAGAAGTATGCAGAATCATCGGGATCGCTCTATTCGAGCTATTTATTGCGAGAAACACGTTATCCGGTGTTTTCACCACTCCACAGTGCGTTTGATATGCAGAACCGGCGAAATCTTGGCTGTCGTAGGGTATCAAGCTGAGATATGCATTTTCTACGATAATCTTGGTGAGACCTCTGTCAGAGGTATACAGAATCTTCGAAATCGCTCTTTTCGAGCTATTTAATGCGAAAAAATAAGTTTTCTGGTGTTTTCAACATTCCACAGTGCGTTTGATATGCAGAAACGGCGATATCTTGATTTTCGTGATGTTTCCAGCTGAGATATGCATTTTCTGCGATAATCTTGGTGAGACTTCAGTCAGAAGTATGCAGAATCATCTATATCGCTCTTTTCGAGCTATTTAATGCGAAAAAACAAGTTTTCTGGTGTTTTCAACATTCCACAGTGCGTTTGATATGCCGAAGCGGCGATATCTTGATCTTCGTGGTGTTTCCAGCTGAGATATGCATTTTCAGCGATAATCTTGGTGAGACTTCTGTCAGAAGTATGCAGAATCATCGGGATCGCTCTTTTCGAGCTATTTAATGCGAGAAACACGTTATCCGGTGTTTTCACCACTCCACAGTGCATTTGATATGCTGAACCGGCGATATCTTGATTTCCGTGGTGTTTCCAGCTGAGATATGCATTTTCTGCGATAATCTGGGTAAGTCTTCTGTCAGAAGTATGCAGAATCATCTAGATCGCTCGTTTCGAGCTATTTAATGCGAAAAAACAAGTTTTCTGGTGTTTTCACCACTCCACAGTGCGTTTGATATGTAGAGCCGCCGATAACTTGGTTTACGAGGGGTTTCGAGCTGAAATATGCATTTTCTGCGATAATCTTTGTGAGTCTTCTGTCAGAAGTAATCAGAATCGTTGAGATCGCTCTATTCGAGCTAGTTAATGCGAGAAACACGTTATCTGGTGTTTTCATCACTCCACAGTGCGGTTGATATGCAGAACCGGCGACATCTTGGTTTTCGACGGGTTTCAAGCTGAGATATGCATTTTCTGCGATAATATTGGTGAGACTTCAGTCAAAAGTATGCAGAATCATCTAGATCGTTCGTTTCGAGTTATTTAATGCGTGAAAACAAGTTTTCTGGTGTTTTGACCACACCACAGTACGTTTGACATGCAGAAACGGAGATATCTTGGTTTCGGTCGGGTTTCATGCTGAGATATGCATTTTCTGCGATAATCTGGGTAAGTCTTCTGTCAGAAGTATGCAGAATCTTCGAGATCGCTCTGTTCGAGCTACTTAATGCGAGAAACACGTTATCTGGTGTTTTCTCCACTCCACAGTGCGTTTGATATGCAGAACCGGCGATATCTTGGTTTTCGTGGTGTTTCAATCTGAGATATGCATTTTCTGCGATAATCTTGGTGAGACTTCTGTCCGAAGTATGCTGTATCATCGAGATCGCTCTTTTCGAGCTAGTTAGTGCGAGGAACACGTTATCTGGTGTTTTCACCACTCCACAGTGCGACTGATATGCAGAAGAGTACATATCTTGGTTTTCGTGGGGTTTCAAGTTGAGATATGCATTTTCTGCGATAATCTTGTTGAAACTTCTGTCCGAAGTATGCAGAATCATCGGGATCGCTCGTTTCGAGCTATTTAATGCGAGAAACACGTTATCTGGTGTTTTCACCACTCCACAGTGCGTTGGATATGCAGAACCGGAGATATCTTGGTTTTCGTGGGGTTTCAAGCTGAGATATGCATTTCCTGCGATAATCTTGGTGAGACTTCTGTCCGAAGTATGCTGAATCATCGGGATCGCTCTTTTCGAGATATTTAATGCGAGAAACACGTTCTCTGGTTGTTTTCACCACTCCACAGTGCGTTTGATATGCAGAACATGCGATATCTTGATTTTCGTGGTGTTTCCAGCTGAGATATGCATTTTCTGCGATAATCTTGGTGGGTCTTTTTTCAGAAGTATGCAGAATCATCTAGATCGCTCTTTTCGAGCTACTTAATGCCCGAAACACGTTTTCTGGTGTTTTCACCACTCCACAGTACGTTTGACATGCAGAACCGGAGATATCTTGGTATCGGTCGGGTTTCAAGCTGAGATATGCATTTTCTACGATAATCCTGGTGAGACTTCTGTCAGACGTATGCAGAATCTTCGAGATCGCTCTTTTCGAGCTACTTAATGCACGAAACACGTATTCTGGTGTTTTCACCACTCCACAGTACGTCTGACATGCAGAACCGGAGATATCTTGGTTTCGGTCGGGTTTCAAACTGAGATATGCATTTTCTACGATAATCCTGGTGAGACTTCTGTCAGAAGTATGCAGAATCATCGAGAACGCTCTTTTGGAGCTATTTAATGCGAGAAACAGGTTTTCTGGGGTTTTCACCACTCCACAGTTCGTTGGATATGCAGAACCGGAGATATCTTGGTTTTCGTGGGGTTTCAAGCTGAGATATGCATTTTCTGCGATAATCTTGGTGAGACTTCTGTCCGAAGTATGCTGAAACATCGAGATCGCTCTTTTCGAGCTAGTTAATGCGAGAAAAACCTTATCCGGTGTTTTCACCACTCCACAGTGCGTTTGATATGCACAACCAGCGATATCTTGGCTTTCGTGGGGTTTCAAGCTGAGATATGCATTTTTTACGATAATCTTGTTGAGACTTCTGTCGGAAGTATGAAGAATCATCGAGATCGCTCTATTCGAGCTATTTAATGCGAGACACACGTTTTCTGGGGTTTTCACCACTCCACAGTGCGTTTGATATGCAGAACAGTACATATCTTGGTTTTCGTGGGGTTTCAAGCTGAGATATGCATTTTCTACGATAAGCTTGGTGAAACATCTGTCCGAAGTATGCTGAAACGTCGAGAGCGCTCTTTTTGAGCTATTTAATGCGAGAAACACGTTTTCTGGGGTTTTCACCACTCCACAGTTCGTTGGATATGCAGAACAGTAGATATCCTGGTTTTCGTGGGGTTTCAAGCAGAGATATGCATTTTCTGCGATAATCTTGGCGAGACTTCTGTTAGAAGTAAGCCGAATCATCGAGATCGCACTTTTCGAGCTATTTAATGCGAGAAACACGTTATCTGGTGTTTTCACAACTCCACAGTTGGTTTGATATGCAGAACCGGCGATATTTTGGTTTTCGTCGGGTTTCAAGCTGAGATATGCATTTACTGCGATAATCTTGGTGAGACTTCTGTTAGAAGTATGCAGAATCATCGAGATCGCACTTTTCGAGCTACTTAATGCGAGAAACACGTTATCTGGTGTTTTCCCCACTCCACAGTTGGTTTGATATGCAGAACCGGCGATATTTTGGTTTTCGTCGGGTTTCAAGCTGAGATATGCATTTTCTACGATAATATTGGTGAGACTTCTGTCAGAAGTATGCAGGATCTTCGAGAACGCTCTTTTCGAGCTATTTAATGCGAGAAACACGATATCTGCTGTTTTCACCACTCCACAGTGCGTTTGATATGCAGAACCAGCGATATCTTGGCTTTCGTGAGGTTTCAAGCTGAGATATGCATTTTTTACGGTAATCTTGGTGAGACTTCTGTCCGAAGTATGAGGAAACATCGAGATTGCTCTATTCGAGCTATTTATTGCGAGAAACACGTTTTCAGGGTGTTTTCACCACTCCACAGTGCGTTTGATATGTAGAACAGGCGATATCTTCATTTTCGTGGTGTTTCCAGCTGAGATATGCATTTTCTGCGATAATCTTGGTGAGACTTCTGTCAGAAGTATGCAGGATCTTCGAGAACGCTCTTTTCGAGCTATTTAATGCGAGAAACACGATATCTGCTGTTTTCACGACTCCACAGTGCGTTTGATATGCAGTACCAGCGATATCTTCGTTTTCGGGGGGTTTCAAGCTGAGATATGCATTCCTTACGATAATCTTGGTGAGACTTCTGTCCGAAGTATGCATAATCATCGAGATCGCACTATTCGAGCTATTTAATGCGAGAAACACGTTCTCTGGTTGTTTTCACCACTCCACAGTGCGTTTGATATGCAGAACCGGCAACATCTTGATTTTCGTGAGGTTTCGAGCTGAGATATGCATTTTCTGCGATAATATTGGTGAGACTTCAGTCAGAAGTATGCAGAATCATCTAGATCGCTCTTTTCGAGCTACTTCATGCGAGAAAAACGTTATCCGGTGTTTTCACCACTCCACAGTGCGTTTGATATGCAGAACCAGCGATATCTTGGCGTTCGTGGGGTTTCAAGCTGAGATATGCATTTTTTACGATAATCTTGTTGAGACTTCTGTCCGAAGTATGAAGAATCATCGAGATCGCTCTATTCGAGCTATTTAATGCGAGAAACACGTTTTCTGGGGTTTTCACCACTCCACAGTGCGTTTGATATGCTGAACACAGCGATATCTTGGTTTTCGTGGGGTTTCAAGCTGAGATATGCATTTTTTACGATAATTTTGGTGAGAGTTCTGTCCGAAGTTTGCAGAAGCATCGAGATCGCTCGTTTCGAGCTATTTAGGGCGAGAAACACGTTATCTGATGTTTTCACCACTCCACAGTGCGTTGGATATGCAGAACCGCAGATATTTTGGTTGTCGTCGGGTTTCAAGCTGAGATATGCATTTTCTACGATAAGCTTGGTGAAACATCTGTCCGAAGTATGCAGAAACGTCGAGAGCGCTCTTTTCGAGCTATTTAATGCGAGAAACAGGTTTTCTGGGGTTTTCACCACTCCACAGTTCGTTGGATATGCAGAACCGGAGATATCTTGGTTTTCGTGGTGTTTCCAGCTGAGATATGCATTTTCTGCGAAAATCTTGGTGGGTCTTTTGTCAGAAGTATGCAGAATCATCTAGATCGCTCTTTTCGAGCTACTTAATGCTCGAAACACGCTTTCTGGTGTTTTCACCACTCCACAGTACGTTTGACATGCAGAACCGGAGATATCTTGGTTTCGGTCGGGTTTCATGCTGAGATATGCATTTTCTGCGATAATCTGGGTAAGTCTTCTGTCAGAAGTATGCAGAATCTTCGAGATCGCTCTTTTCGAGCTACTTAATGCGAGAAACACGTTTTCTGGTGTATTCACCACTCCACAGTACGTTTGACATGCAGAAACGGAGATATCTTGGTTTCGGTCGGGTTTCAAGCTGAGATATGGATTTTCTGCGATAATATTGGTGAGACTTCAGTCAGAAGTATGCAGAATCTTCTAGATGGCTCTTTTCGAGCTATTTAATGCGAAAAAACAAGTTTTCTGGTGATTTCAACATCCCACAGTGCGTTTGATATGCAGAACCGGCGACATCTTGGCTGTCGTTGGGTATCAAGCTGAGATATGCATTTTCTACGATAATCTTGGTGAGACTTCTGTCAGAAGTATGCAGAATCATCGGGATCGCTCTTTTCGAGCTATTTAATGCGAGAAACACGTTATCCGGTGTTTTCACCACTCCACAGTGCATTTGATATGCTGAACCGGCGATATCTTGATTTTCTTGGTGTTTCCAGCTGAGATATGCATTTTCTGCGATAATCTGGGTAAGTCTTCTGTCAGAAGTATGCAGAATCTTCGAGATCGCTCTGTTCGAGCTACTTAATGCGAGAAACACGTTATCTGGTGTTTTTACCACTCCACAGTGCGTTTGATGTGCAGACCCGGCGACATCTTGGCTTTCGTCGGGTATCAAGCTGAGATATGCATTTTCTACGATAATCTTGGGGAGACTTCTGTCAGAAGTATGCAGAATCATCGGGATCGCTCTTTTCGAGCTACTTAATGCGAGAAACACGTTTTCTGGTGTATTCACCACTCCACAGTACGTTTGACATGCAGAAACGGAGATATCTTGGTTTCGGTCGGGTTTCAAGCTGAGATATGGATTTTCTGCGATAATATTGGTGAGACTTCAGTCAGAAGTATGCAGAATCATCTAGATCGCTCGTTTCGAGCTATTTAATGCGAAAAAACAAGTTTTCTGGTGTTTTGACCACTCCACAGTACGTTTGACATGCAGAACCGGAGATATCTTGGTATCGGTCGGGTTTCAAGCTGAGATATGCATTTTCTACGATAATCCTGGTGAGACTTCTGTCAGACGTATGCAGAATCTTCGAGATCGCTCTTTTCGAGCTAGTTAGTGCGAGGAACACGTTATCTGGTGTTTTCACCACTCCACAGTGCGATTGATATGCAGAAGAGTACATATCTTGGTTTTCGTGGGGTTTCAAGTTGAGATATGCATTTTCTGCGATAATCTTGTTGAAACTTCTGTCCGAAGTATGCAGAATCATCGGGATCGCTCGTTTCGAGCTATTTAATGCGAGAAACACGTTATCTGGTGTTTTCACCACTCCACAGTGCGTTGGATATGCAGAACCGGAGATATCTTGGTTTTCGTGGGGTTTCAAGCTGAGATATGCATTTCCTGCGATAATCTTGGTGAGACTTCTGTCCGAAGTATGCTGAATCATCGGGATCGCTCTTTTCGAGATATTTAATGCGAGAAACACGTTCTCTGGTTGTTTTCACCACTCCACAGTGCGTTTGATATGCAGAACAGGCGATATCTTGATTTTCGTGGTGTTTCCAGCTGAGATATGCATTTTCTGCGATAATCTTGGTGGGTCTTTTTTCAGAAGTATGCAGAATCATCTAGATCGCTCTTTTCGAGCTACTTAATGCCCGAAACACGTTTTCTGGTGTTTTCACCACTCCACAGTACGTTTGACATGCAGAACCGGAGATATCTTGGTATCGGTCGGGTTTCAAGCTGAGATATGCATTTTCTACGATAATCCTGGTGAGACTTCTGTCAGACGTATGCAGAATCTTCGAGATCGCTCTTTTCGAGCTACTTAATGCACGAAACACGTATTCTGGTGTTTTCACCACTCCACAGTACGTCTGACATGCAGAACCGGAGATATCTTGGTTTCGGTCGGGTTTCAAACTGAGATATGCATTTTCTACGATAATCCTGGTGAGACTTCTGTCAGAAGTATGCAGAATCATCGAGAACGCTCTTTTGGAGCTATTTAATGCGAGAAACAGGTTTTCTGGGGTTTTCACCACTCCACAGTTCGTTGGATATGCAGAACCGGAGATATCTTGGTTTTCGTGGGGTTTCAAGCTGAGATATGCATTTTCTGCGATAATCTTGGTGAGACTTCTGTCCGAAGTATGCTGAAACATCGAGATCGCTCTTTTCGAGCTAGTTAATGCGAGAAAAACCTTATCCGGTGTTTTCACCACTCCACAGTGCGTTTGATATGCACAACCAGCGATATCTTGGCTTTCGTGTGGTTTCAAGCTGAGATATGCATTTTACGATAATCTTGTTGAGACTTCTGTCGGAAGTATGAAGAATCATCGAGATCGCTCTATTCGAGCTATTTAATGCGAGACACACGTTTTCTGGGGTTTTCACCACTCCACAGTGCGTTTGATATGCAGAACAGTACATATCTTGGTTTTCGTGGGGTTTCAAGCTGAGATATGCATTTTCTACGATAAGCTTGGTGAAACATTTGTCCGAAGTATGCTGAAACGTCGAGAGCGCTCTTTTTGAGCTATTTAATGCGAGAAACACGTTTTCTGGGGTTTTCACCACTCCACAGTTCGTTGGATATGCAGAACAGTAGATATCCTGGTTTTCGTGGGGTTTCAAGCAGAGATATGCATTTTCTGCGATAATCTTGGCGAGACTTCTGTTAGAAGTAAGCCGAATCATCGAGATCGCACTTTTCGAGCTATTTAATGCGAGAAACACGTTATCTGGTGTTTTCACAACTCCACAGTTGGTTTGATATGCAGAACCGGCGATATTTTGGTTTTCGTCGGGTTTCAAGCTGAGATATGCATTTTCTGCGATAATCTTGGTGAGACTTCTGTTAGAAGTATGCAGAATCATCGAGATCGCACTTTTCGAGCTACTTAATGCGAGAAACACGTTATCTGGTGTTTTCCCCACTCCACAGTTGGTTTGATATGCAGAACCGGCGATATTTTGGTTTTCGTCGGGTTTCAAGCTGAGATATGCATTTTCTACGATAATATTGGTGAGACTTCTGTCAGAAGTATGCAGGATCTTCGAGAACGCTCTTTTCGAGCTATTTAATGCGAGAAACACGATATCTGCTGTTTTCACCACTCCACAGTGCGTTTGATATGCAGAACCAGCGATATCTTGGCTTTCGTGAGGTTTCAAGCTGAGATATGCATTTTTTACGGTAATCTTGGTGAGACTTCTGTCCGAAGTATGAGGAAACATCGAGATTGCTCTATTCGAGCTATTTATTGCAAGAAACACGTTTTCAGGGTGTTTTCACCACTCCACAGTGCGTTTGATATGCAGAACCGGCAACATCTTGATTTTCGTGAGGTTTCGAGCTGAGATATGCATTTTCTGCGATAATATTGGTGAGACTTCAGTCAGAAGTATGCAGAATCATCTAGATCGCTCTTCTCGAGCTACTTCATGCGAGAAAAACGTTATCCGGTGTTTTCACCACTCCACAGTGCGTTTGATATGCAGAACCAGCGATATCTTGGCGTTCGTGGGGTTTCAAGCTGAGATATGCATTTTTTACGATAATCTTGTTGAGACTTCTGTCCGAAGTATGAAGAATCATCGAGATCGCTCTATTCGAGCTATTTAATGCGAGAAACACGTTTTCTGGGGTTTTCACCACTCCACAGTGCGTTTGATATGCTGAACACAGCGATATCTTGGTTTTCGTGGGGTTTCAAGCTGAGATATGCATTTTTTACGATAATTTTGGTGAGAGTTCTGTCCGAAGTTTGCAGAAGCATCGAGATCGCTCGTTTCGAGCTATTTAGTGCGAAAAAACACGTTATCTGATGTTTTCACCACTCCACAGTGCGTTGGATATGCAGAACCGCTGATATTTTGGTTGTCGTCGGGTTTCAAGCTGAGATATGCATTTTCTACGATAAGCTTGGTGAAACATCTGTCCGAAGTATGCAGAAACGTCGAGAGCGCTCTTTTCGAGCTATTTAATGCGAGAAACAGGTTTTCTGGGGTTTTCACCACTCCACAGTTCGTTGGATATGCAGAACCGGAGATATCTTGGTTTTCGTGGTGTTTCCAGCTGAGATATGCATTTTCTGCGAAAATCTTGGTGGGTCTTTTGTCAGAAGTATGCAGAATCATCTAGATCGCTCTTTTCGAGCTACTTAATGCTCGAAACACGCTTTCTGGTGTTTTCACCACTCCTCAGTACGTTTGACATGCAGAACCGGAGATATCTTGGTTTCGGTCGGGTTTCAAGCTGAGATATGCATTTTCTACGATAATCTTGGTGAGACTTCTGTCAGAAGTATGCAGGATCTTCGAGAACGCTCTTTTCGAGCTACTTATTGCGACAAACACGTTATCTGGTGTTTTCACCACTCCACAGTGCGTATGATATGCAGAACCGGCGATATCTTGGTTTTCGTGGGGTTTCAAGCTGAGATATGCATTTTCTGCGATAATCTTGGTGAGACTTCTGTCCGAAGTATGCTGAAACATCGAGATGGCTCTTTTCGAGCTAGTTAATGCGAGAAAAACCTTATCCGGTGTTTTCACCACTCCACAGTGCGTTTGATATGCAGAACCAGCGATATCTTGGCTTTCGTGGGGTTTCAAGCTGAGATATGCATTTTTTACGGTAATCTTGGTGAGACTTCTGTCCGAAGTATGAAGAAACATCGAGATCGCTCTATTCGAGCTATTTATTGCGAGAAACAGGTTTTCTGGGGTTTTCACCACTCCAGAGTTCGTTGGATATGCAGAACCGGAGATATCTTGGTTTTCGTGGTGTTTCCAGCTGAGATATGCATTTTCTGCGATAATCTTGGTGGGTCTTCTGTCAGAAGTATGCAGGATCTTCGAGAACGCTCTTTTCGAGCTACTTATTGCGACAAACACGTTATCTGGTGTTTTCAGCACTCCACAGTGCGTTTGATATGCAGAACCGGCAATATCTTGGTTTTCGTGGGGTTTCAAGCTGAGATATGCATTTTCTGCGATAATCTTGGTGATACTCCTGTCCGAAGTATGCTGAATCATCGAGATCGCTCTGTTCGAGCTAGTTAGTGCGAGAAACACGTTATCTGGTGTTTTTACCACTCCACAGTGCGTTGGATATGCAGAACCGGAGATATTTTGGTTTTCGTCGGGTTTGAAGCTGAGATATGCATTTTCTACGATAAGCTTGGTGAAACATCTGTCCGAAGTATGCAGAAACGTCGAGAGCGCTCTTTTCGAGCTATTTAATGCGAGAAACACGTTTTCTGGGGTTTTCACCACTCCACAGTTCGTTGGATATGCAGAACAGTAGATATCGTGGTTTTCGTGGGGTTTCAAGCAGAGATATGCATTTTCGGCGATAATCTTGGCGAGACTTCTGTTAGAGGTATGCAGAATCATCGAGATCGCACTTTTCGAGCTATTTAATGCGAGAAACACGTTATCTGGTGTTTTCACCACTCCGCAGTTGGTTGGATATGCAGAACCGGCGATATTTTGGTTTTCGTCGGGTTTCAAGCTGAGATATGCATTTTCTACGATAATCTTGGTGAAACATCTGTCCGAAGTATGCCGAAACATCGAGAGCGCTCTTTTCGAGCTATTTAATGCGATAAACACGTTTTCTGGGGTTTTCACCACTCCACAGTTCGTTGGATATGCAGAACAGTAGATATCTTGGTTTTCGTGGGGTTTCAAGCAGAGATATGCATTTTCTGCGATAATCTTGGTGAGACTTCTGTTAGAAGTATGCAGAATCATCGAGATCGCACTTTTCGAGCTACTTAATGCGAGAAACACGTTATCTGGTGTTTTCACCACTCCACAGTTGGTTTGATATGCAGAACCGGCGATATTTTGGTTTTCGTCGGGTTTCAAGCTGAGATATGCATTTTCTACGATAATCTTGGTGAAACATCTGTCCGAAGTATGCCGAAACATCGAGAGCGCTCTTTTCGAGCTATTTAATGCGATAAACACGTTTTCTGGGGTTTTCACCACTCCACAGTTCGTTGGATATGCAGAACAGTAGATATCTTGTTTTTCTTGGGGTTTCAAGCAGAGATATGCATTTTCTGCGATAATCTTGGTGAGACTTCTGTCAGAAGTATGCAGGATCATCGAGAACGCTCTTTTCGAGCTATTTAATGCGAGAAACACGATATCTGCTGTTTTCACCACTCCACAGTGCGTTTGATATGCAGTACCAGCGATATCTTCGTTTTCGGGGGGTTTCAAGCTGAGATATGCATTCCTTACGATAATCTTGGTGAGACTTCTGTCCGAAGTATGCAGAATCATCGAGATCGCACTATTCGAGCTATTTAATGCGAGAAACACGTTCTCTGGTTGTTTTCACCACTCCACAGTGCGTTTGATATGCAGAACCGGCAACATCTTGATTTTCGTGAGGTTTCGAGCTGAGATATGCATTTTCTGCGATAATATTGGTGAGACTTCAGTCAGAAGTATGCAGAATCATCTAGATCGCTCTTTTCGAGCTACTTCATGCGAGAAAAACGTTATCCGGTGTTTTCACCACTCCACAGTGCGTTTGATATGCAGAACCAGCGATATCTTGGCGTTCGTGGGGTTTCAAGCTGAGATATGCATTTTTTACGATAATCTTGTTGAGACTTCTGTCCGAAGTATGAAGAATCATCGAGATCGCTCTATTCGAGCTATTTAATGCGAGAAACACGTTTTCTGGGGTTTTCACCACTCCACAGTGCGTTTGATATGCTGAACACAGCGATATCTTGGTTTTCGTGGGGTTTCAAGCTGAGATATGCATTTTTTACGATAATTTTGGTGAGAGTTCTGTCCGAAGTTTGCAGAAGCATCGAGATCGCTCGTTTGGAGCTATTTAATGCGAGAAACACGTTATCTGATGTTTTCGCCTCTCCACAGTGCGTTGGATATGCAGAACCGCAGATATTTTGGTTTTCGTCGGGTTTCAAGCTGGGATATGCATTTTCTACGATAAGCTTGGTGAAACATCTGTCCGAAGTATGCAGAAACGTCGAGAGCGCTCTTTTCGAGCTATTTAATGCGAGAAACAGGTTTTCTGGGGTTTTCACCACGCCACAGTTCGTTGGATATGCAGAACCGGAGCTATCTTGGTTTTCGTGGTGTTTCCAGCTGAGATATGCATTTTCTGCGGTAATCTTGGTGGGTCGTTTGTCAGAAGTATGCAGAATCATCTAGATCGCTCTTTTCGAGCTACTTAATGCTCGAAACACGCTTTCTGGTGTTTTCACCACTCCACAGTACGTTTGACATGCAGAACCGGAGATATCTTGGTTTCGGTCGGGTTTCAAGCTGAGATATGCATTTTCTACGATAATCTTGGTGAGACTTCTGTCAGAAGTATGCAGGATCTTCGAGAACGCTCTTTTCGAGCTACTTATTGCGACAAACACGTTATCTGGTGTTTTCACCACTCCACAGTGCGTATGATATGCAGAACCGGCGATATCTTGGTTTTCGTGGGGTTTCAAGCTGAGATATGCATTTTCTGCGATAATCTTGGTGAGACTTCTGTCCGAAGTATGCTGAAACATCGAGATGGCTCTTTTCGAGCTAGTTAATGCGAGAAAAACCTTATCCGGTGTTTTCACCACTCCACAGTGCGTTTGATATGCAGAACCAGCGATATCTTGGTTTTCGTGGTGTTTCCAGCTGAGATATGCATTTTCTGCGATAATCTTGGTGGGTCTTCTGTCAGAAGTATGCAGGATCTTCGAGAACGCTCTTTTCGAGCTACTTATTGCGACAAACACGTTATCTGGTGTTTTCAGCACTCCACAGTGCGTTTGATATGCAGAACCGGCAATATCTTGGTTTTCGTGGGGTTTCAAGCTGAGATATGCATTTTCTGCGATAATCTTGGTGATACTTCTGTCCGAAGTATGCTGAATCATCGAGATCGCTCTGTTCGAGCTAGTTAGTGCGAGAAACACGTTATCTGGTGTTTTCACCACTCCACAGTGCGTTTGATATGCAGAACAGTAGATATCTTGGTTTTCGTGGGGTTTCAAGCTGAGATATGCATTTTCTGCGATAATCTTGTTGAGACTTCTGTCCGAAGTATGCAGAATCATCGAGATCGCACGTTTCGAGCTATTTAATGCGAGAAACACGTTATCTGGTGTTTTTACCACTCCACAGTGCGTTGGATATGCAGAACCGGAGATATTTTGGTTTTCGTCAGGTTTGAAGCTGAGATATGCATTTTCTACGATAAGCTTGGTGAAACATCTGTCCGAAGTATGCAGAAACGTCGAGAGCGCTCTTTTCGAGCTATTTAATGCGAGAAACACGTTTTCTGGGGTTTTCACCACTCCACAGTTCGTTGGATATGCAGAACAGTAGATATCGTGGTTTTCGTGGGGTTTCAAGCAGAGATATGCATTTTCGGCGATAATCTTGGCGAGACTTCCGTTAGAGGTATGCAGATTCATCGAGATCGCACTTTTCGAGCTATTTAATGCGAGAAACACGTTATCTGGTGTTTTTACCACTCCACAGTGCGTTGGATATGCAGAACCGGAGATATTTTGGTTTTCGTCGGGTTTGAAGCTGAGATATGCATTTTCTACGATAAGCTTGGTGAAACATCTGTCCGAAGTATGCAGAAACGTCGAGAGCGCTCTTTTCGAGCTATTTAATGCGAGAAACACGTTTTCTGGGGTTTTCACCACTCCACAGTTCGTTGGATATGCAGAACAGTAGATATCGTGGTTTTCGTGGGGTTTCAAGCAGAGATATGCATTTTCGGCGATAATCTTGGTGAGACTTCTGTTAGAAGTATGCAGAATCATCGAGATCGCACTTTTCGAGCTACTTAATGCGAGAAACACGTTATCTGGTGTTTTCACCACTCCACAGTTGGTTTGATATGCAGAACCGGCGATATTTTGGTTTTCGTCGGGTTTCAAGCTGAGATATGCATTTTCGACGATAATCCTGGTGAGACTTCTGTCCGAAGTATGCTTAATTATCGATATCGCTCGTTTCGAGCTATTCAATGCGAGAAACACGTTATCTGGTGTTTTCACCACTCCACAGTGCGTATGATATGCAGAACCGGCGATATCTTGGTTTTCGTGGGGTTTCAAGCTGAGATATGCTTTTTCTGCGATAATCTTGGTGAGACTTCTGTCCGAAGTATGCTGAAACATCGAGATCGCTCTTTTCGAGCTAGTTAATGCGAGAAAAACCTTATCCGGTGTTTTCACCACTCCACAGTGCGTTAGATATGCAGAACCAGCGATATCTTGGCTTTCGTGGGGTTTCAAGCTGAGATATGCATTTTGTACGATAATCTTGGTGAGACTTCTGTCCGAAGTATGAAGAATCATCGAGATCGCTCTATTCGAGCTATTTAATGCGAGAAACACGTTTTCAGGGTGTTTTCACCACTCCACAGTTGGTTTGATATGCAGAACCGGCGATATTTTGGTTTTCGTCGGGTTTCAAGCTGAGATATGCATTTTCTACGATAATCCTGGTGAGACTTCTGTCAGAAGTATGCAGAATCTTCGAGAACGCTCTTTTCGAGCTACTTAATGCGCGAAACACGTTTTCTGGTGTTTTCACCACTCCACAGTTGGTTTGATATGCAGAACCGGCGATATTTTGGTTTTCGTGGGGTTTCAAGCAGAGATATGCATTTTCGGCGATAATCTTGGCGAGACTTCTGTTAGAGGTATGCAGAATCATCGAGATCGCACTTTTCGAGCTATTTAATGCGAGAAACACGTTATCTGGTGTTTTCACCACTCCGCAGTTGGTTGGATATGCAGAACCGGCGATATTTTGGTTTTCGTCGGGTTTCAAGCTGAGATATGCATTTTCTACGATAATCTTGGTGAAACATCTGTCCGAAGTATGCCGAAACATCGAGAGCGCTCTTTTCGAGCTATTTAATGCGATAAACACGTTTTCTGGGGTTTTCACCACTCCACAGTTCGTTGGATATGCAGAACAGTAGATATCGTGGTTTTCGTGGGGTTTCAAGCAGAGATATGCATTTTCGGCGATAATCTTGGTGAGACTTCTGTTAGAAGTATGCAGAATCATCGAGATCGCACTTTTCGAGCTACTTAATGCGAGAAACACGTTATCTGGTGTTTTCACCACTCCACAGTTGGTTTGATATGCAGAACCGGCGATATTTTGGTTTTCGTCGGGTTTCAAGCTGAGATATGCATTTTCGACGATAATCCTGGTGAGACTTCTGTCCGAAGTATGCTTAATTATCGATATCGCTCGTTTCGAGCTATTCAATGCGAGAAACACGTTATCTGGTGTTTTCACCACTCCACAGTGCGTATGATATGCAGAACCGGCGATATCTTGGTTTTCGTGGGGTTTCAAGCTGAGATATGCTTTTTCTGCGATAATCTTGGTGAGACTTCTGTCCGAAGTATGCTGAAACATCGAGATCGCTCTTTTCGAGCTAGTTAATGCGAGAAAAACCTTATCCGGTGTTTTCACCACTCCACAGTGCGTTAGATATGCAGAACCAGCGATATCTTGGCTTTCGTGGGGTTTCAAGCTGAGATATGCATTTTTTACGATAATCTTGGTGAGACTTCTGTCCGAAGTATGAAGAATCATCGAGATCGCTCTATTCGAGCTATTTAATGCGAGAAACACGTTTTCAGGGTGTTTTCACCACTCCACAGTTGGTTTGATATGCAGAACCGGCGATATTTTGGTTTTCGTCGGGTTTCAAGCTGAGATATGCATTTTCTACGATAATCCTGGTGAGACTTCTGTCAGAAGTATGCAGAATCTTCGAGAACGCTCTTTTCGAGCTACTTAATGCGCGAAACACGTTTTCTGGTGTTTTCACCACTCCACAGTTGGTTTGATATGCAGAACCGGCGATATTTTGGTTTTCGTGGGGTTTCAAGCAGAGATATGCATTTTCGGCGATAATCTTGGCGAGACTTCTGTTAGAGGTATGCAGAATCATCGAGATCGCACTTTTCGAGCTATTTAATGCGAGAAACACGTTATCTGGTGTTTTCACCACTCCGCAGTTGGTTGGATATGCAGAACCGGCGATATTTTGGTTTTCGTCGGGTTTCAAGCTGAGATATGCATTTTCTACGATAATCTTGGTGAAACATCTGTCCGAAGTATGCCGAAACATCGAGAGCGCTCTTTTCGAGCTATTTAATGCGATAAACACGTTTTCTGGGGTTTTCACCACTCCACAGTTCGTTGGATATGCAGAACAGTAGATATCTTGGTTTTCGTGGGGTTTCAAGCAGAGATATGCATTTTCTGAGATAATCTTGGAGAGACTTCTGTTAGAAGTATGCTGAATCATCGAGATCGCACTTTTCGAGCTACTTAATGCGAGAAACACGTTATCTGGTGTTTTCACCACTCCACAGTTGGTTTGATATGCAGAACCGGCGATATTTTGGTTTTCGTCGGGTTTCAAGCTGAGATATGCATTTTCGACGATAATCCTGGTGAGACTTCTGTCCGAAGTATGAAGAATCATCGAGATCGCTCTATTCGAGCTATTTAATGCGAGAAACACGTTTTCAGGGTGTTTTCACCACTCCACAGTTGGTTTGATATGCAGAACCGGCGATATTTTGGTTTTCGTCGGGTTTCAAGCTGAGATATGCATTTTCTACGATAATCCTGGTGAGACTTCTGTCAGAAGTATGCAGAATCTTCGAGAACGCTCTTTTCGAGCTACTTAATGCGCGAAACACGTTTTCTGGTGTTTTCACCACTCCACAGTTGGTTTGATATGCAGAACCGGCGATATTTTGGTTTTCGTCGGGTTTCATGCTGAGATATGCATTTTCTACGATAATCTTGGTGAAACATCTGCCCGAAGTATGTAGAAACATCGAGAGCGCTCTTTTCGAGCTATTTAATGCGAGAAACTCGTTATGTTGTGTTTTCACCACTCCACAGTTCGTTGGATATGCAGAACAGTAGATATCGTGGTTTTCGTGGTGTTTCAAGCAGAGATATGCATTTTCTGCGATAATCTTGGCGAGACTACTGTTAGAAGTATGCAGATTCATCGAGATCGCACTTTTCGAGCTATTTAATGCGAGAAACACGTTATCTGGTGTTTTTACCACTCCACAGTGCGTTGGATATGCAGAACCGGAGATATTTTGGTTTTCGTCGGGTTTGAAGCTGAGATATGCATTTTCTACGATAAGCTTGGTGAAACATCTGTCCGAAGTATGCAGAAACGTCGAGAGCGCTCTTTTCGAGCTATTTAATGCGAGAAACACGTTTTCTGGGGTTTTCACCACTCCACAGTTCGTTGGATATGCAGAACAGTAGATATCGTGGTTTTCGTGGGGTTTCAAGCAGAGATATGCATTTTCGGCGATAATCTTGGTGAGACTTCTGTTAGAAGTATGCAGAATCATCGAGATCGCACTTTTCGAGCTACTTAATGCGAGAAACACGTTATCTGGTGTTTTCACCACTCCACAGTTGGTTTGATATGCAGAACCGGCGATATTTTGGTTTTCGTCGGGTTTCAAGCTGAGATATGCATTTTCGACGATAATCCTGGTGAGACTTCTGTCCGAAGTATGCTTAATTATCGATATCGCTCGTTTCGAGCTATTCAATGCGAGAAACACGTTATCTGGTGTTTTCACCACTCCACAGTGCGTATGATATGCACAACCGGCGATATCTTGGTTTTCGTGGGGTTTCAAGCTGAGATATGCTTTTTCTGCGATAATCTTGGTGAGACTTCTGTCCGAAGTATGCTGAAACATCGAGATCGCTCTTTTCGAGCTAGTTAATGCGAGAAAAACCTTATCCGGTGTTTTCACCACTCCACAGTGCGTTAGATATGCAGAACCAGCGATATCTTGGCTTTCGTGGGGTTTCAAGCTGAGATATGCATTTTTTACGATAATCTTGGTGAGACTTCTGTCCGAAGTATGAAGAATCATCGAGATCGCTCTATTCGAGCTATTTAATGCGAGAAACACGTTTTCAGGGTGTTTTCACCACTCCACAGTTGGTTTGATATGCAGAACCGGCGATATTTTGGTTTTCGTCGGGTTTCAAGCTGAGATATGCATTTTCTACGATAATCCTGGTGAGACTTCTGTCAGAAGTATCTAGAATCTTCGAGAACGCTCTTTTCGAGCTACTTAATGCGCGAAACACGTTTTCTGGTGTTTTCACCACTCCACAGTTGGTTTGATATGCAGAACCGGCGATATTTTGGTTTTCGTCGGGTTTCATGCTGAGATATGCATTTTCTACGATAATCTTGGTGAGACTTCTGTCCGAAGTATGCAGAATCATCGAGATCGCACTTTTCGAGCTACTTATTGCGACAAACACGTTATCTGGTGTTTTCAGCACTCCACAGTGCGTTTGATATGCAGAACCGGCAATATCTTGGTTTTCGTGGGGTTTCAAGCTGAGATATGCATTTTCTGCGATAATCTTGGTGATACTTCTGTCCGAAGTATGCTGAATCATCGAGATCGCTCTGTTCGAGCTAGTTAGTGCGAGAAACACGTTATCTGGTGTTTTCACCACTCCACAGTGCGTTTGATATGCAGAACAGTAGATATCTTGGTTTTCGTGGGGTTTCAAGCAGAGATATGCATTTTCGGCGATAATCTTGGCGAGACTTCTGTTAGAGGTATGCAGAATCATCGAGATCGCACTTTTCGAGCTATTTAATGCGAGAAACACGTTATCTGGTGTTTTCACCACTCCGCAGTTGGTTGGATATGCAGAACCGGCGATATTTTGGTTTTCGTCGGGTTTCAAGCTGAGATATGCATTTTCTACGATAATCTTGGTGAAACATCTGTCCGAAGTATGCCGAAACATCGAGAGCGCTCTTTTCGAGCTATTTAATGCGATAAACACGTTTTCTGGGGTTTTCACCACTCCACAGTTCGTTGGATATGCAGAACAGTAGATATCTTGGTTTTCGTGGGGTTTCAAGCAGAGATATGCATTTTCTGAGATAATCTTGGAGAGACTTCTGTTAGAAGTATGCAGAATCATCGAGATCGCACTTTTCGAGCTACTTAATGCGAGAAACACGTTATCTGGTGTTTTCACCACTCCACAGTTGGTTTGATATGCAGAACCGGCGATATTTTGGTTTTCGTCGGGTTTCAAGCTGAGATATGCATTTTCGACGATAATCCTGGTGAGACTTCTGTCCGAAGTATGAAGAATCATCGAGATCGCTCTATTCGAGCTATTTAATGCGAGAAACACGTTTTCAGGGTGTTTTCACCACTCCACAGTTGGTTTGATATGCAGAACCGGCGATATTTTGGTTTTCGTCGGGTTTCAAGCTGAGATATGCATTTTCTACGATAATCCTGGTGAGACTTCTGTCAGAAGTATGCAGAATCTTCGAGAACGCTCTTTTCGAGCTACTTAATGCGCGAAACACGTTTTCTGGTGTTTTCACCACTCCACAGTTGGTTTGATATGCAGAACCGGCGATATTTTGGTTTTCGTCGGGTTTCATGCTGAGATATGCATTTTCTACGATAATCTTGGTGAAACATCTGCCCGAAGTATGTAGAAACATCGAGAGCGCTCTGTTCGAGCTATTTAATGCGAGAAACTCGTTATGTTGTGTTTTCACCACTCCACAGTTCGTTGGATATGCAGAACAGTAGATATCGTGGTTTTCGTGGTGTTTCAAGCAGAGATATGCATTTTCTGCGATAATCTTGGCGAGACTTCTGTTAGAAGTATGCAGAATCATCGAGATCGCACTTTTCGAGCTATTTAATGCGAGAAACACGTTATCTGGTGTTTTCACCACTCCGCAGTTGGTTGGATATGCAGAACCGGCGATATTTTGGTTTTCGTCGGGTTTCAAGCTGAGATATTCATTTTCTACGATAATCTTGGTGAAACATCTGTCCGAAGTATGCCGAAACATCGAGAGCGCTCTTTTCGAGCTATTTAATGCGATAAACACGTTTTCTGGGGTTTTCACCACTCCACAGTTCGTTGGATATGCAGAACAGTAGATATCGTGGTTTTCGTGGGGTTTCAAGCAGAGATATGCATTTTCTGCGATAATCTTGGCGAGACTTCTGTTAGAAGTATGCTGAATCATCGAGATCGCTCTTTTCGAGCTAGTTAGTGCGAGAAACACGTTCTCTGATGTTTTCACTACTCCACAGTGCGTTTGATATGCAGAACAGTAAATATCTTGGTTTTCGTGGGGTTTCAAGCTGAGATATGCATTTTCTGCGATAATCTTGGTGGGTCTTTTGTCAGAAGTATGCAGAATCGTCGGGATCGCTCTATTCGAGATATTTAATGCGAGAAACACGTTCTCTGGTTGTTTTCACCACTCCACAGTGCGTTTGATATGCAGAACAGGCGATATCTTGATTTTCGTGGTGTTTCCAGCTGAGATATGCATTTTCTGCGATAATCTTGGTGGGTCTTTTTTCAGAAGTATGCAGAATCACCTAGATCGCTCTTTTCGAGCTACTTAATGCACGAAACACGTTTTCTGGTGTTTTCACCACTCCACAGTGCGTTTGATATGCAGAACCGGCAACATCTTGATTTTCGTGAGGTTTCGAGCTGAGATATGCATTTTCTGCGATAATATTGGTGAGACTTCAGTCGGAAGTATGCAGAATCATCTAGATCGCTCTTTTCGAGCTACTTAATGCACGAAACACGTAGTCTGGTGTTTTCACCACTCCACAGTGCGTTTGATATGCAGAACCAGCGATATCTTGGCTTTCGTGAGGTTTCAAGCTGAGATATGCATTTTTTACGGTAATCTTGGTGAGACTTCTGTCCGAAGTATGAGGAAACATCGAGATTGCTCTATTCGAGCTATTTATTGCGAGAAACACGTTTTCAGGGTGTTTTCACCACTCCACAGTGCGTTTGATATGTAGAACAGGCGATATCTTCATTTTCGTGGTGTTTCCAGCTGAGATATGCATTTTCTGCGATAATCTTGGTGAGACTTCCGTCAGAAGTATGCAGGATCTTCGAGAACGCTCTTTTCGAGCTATTTAATGCGAGAAACACGTTATCTGGTGTTTTCACAACTCCACAGTTGGTTTGATATGCAGAACCGGCGATATTTTGGTTTTCGTCGGGTTTCAAGCTGAGATATGCATTTTCTGCGATAATCTTGGTGAGACTTCTGTTAGAAGTAAGCCGAATCATCGAGATCGCACTTTTCGAGCTATTTAATGCGAGAAACACGTTATCTGGTGTTTTCACAACTCCACAGTTGGTTTGATATGCAGAACCGGCGATATTTTGGTTTTCGTCGGGTTTCAAGCTGAGATATGCATTTTCTGCGATAATCTTGGTG
Organism: Anthophora plumipes; assembly: GCA_951804975.1. NCBI lineage: Eukaryota > Metazoa > Arthropoda > Insecta > Hymenoptera > Apidae > Anthophora > Anthophora plumipes. The sequence continues at coordinate 349,672 of CATORF010000177.1, forward strand.
AGACTTCTGTTAGAAGTATGCAGAATCATCGAGATCGCACTTTTCGAGCTACTTAATGCGAGAAACACGTTATCTGGTGTTTTCCCCACTCCACAGTTGGTTTGATATGCAGAACCGGCGATATTTTGGTTTTCGTCGGGTTTCAAGCTGAGATATGCATTTTCTACGATAATATTGGTGAGACTTCTGTCAGAAGTATGCAGGATCTTCGAGAACGCTCTTTTCGAGCTATTTAATGCGAGAAACACGATATCTGCTGTTTTCACCACTCCACAGTGCGTTTGATATGCAGAACCAGCGATATCTTGGCTTTCGTGAGGTTTCAAGCTGAGATATGCATTTTTTACGGTAATCTTGGTGAGACTTCTGTCCGAAGTATGAGGAAACATCGAGATTGCTCTATTCGAGCTATTTATTGCAAGAAACACGTTTTCAGGGTGTTTTCACCACTCCACAGTGCGTTTGATATGCAGAACCGGCAACATCTTGATTTTCGTGAGGTTTCGAGCTGAGATATGCATTTTCTGCGATAATATTGGTGAGACTTCAGTCAGAAGTATGCAGAATCATCTAGATCGCTCTTCTCGAGCTACTTCATGCGAGAAAAACGTTATCCGGTGTTTTCACCACTCCACAGTGCGTTTGATATGCAGAACCAGCGATATCTTGGCGTTCGTGGGGTTTCAAGCTGAGATATGCATTTTTTACGATAATCTTGTTGAGACTTCTGTCCGAAGTATGAAGAATCATCGAGATCGCTCTATTCGAGCTATTTAATGCGAGAAACACGTTTTCTGGGGTTTTCACCACTCCACAGTGCGTTTGATATGCTGAACACAGCGATATCTTGGTTTTCGTGGGGTTTCAAGCTGAGATATGCATTTTTTACGATAATTTTGGTGAGAGTTCTGTCCGAAGTTTGCAGAAGCATCGAGATCGCTCGTTTCGAGCTATTTAGTGCGAAAAAACACGTTATCTGATGTTTTCACCACTCCACAGTGCGTTGGATATGCAGAACCGCTGATATTTTGGTTGTCGTCGGGTTTCAAGCTGAGATATGCATTTTCTACGATAAGCTTGGTGAAACATCTGTCCGAAGTATGCAGAAACGTCGAGAGCGCTCTTTTCGAGCTATTTAATGCGAGAAACAGGTTTTCTGGGGTTTTCACCACTCCACAGTTCGTTGGATATGCAGAACCGGAGATATCTTGGTTTTCGTGGTGTTTCCAGCTGAGATATGCATTTTCTGCGAAAATCTTGGTGGGTCTTTTGTCAGAAGTATGCAGAATCATCTAGATCGCTCTTTTCGAGCTACTTAATGCTCGAAACACGCTTTCTGGTGTTTTCACCACTCCTCAGTACGTTTGACATGCAGAACCGGAGATATCTTGGTTTCGGTCGGGTTTCAAGCTGAGATATGCATTTTCTACGATAATCTTGGTGAGACTTCTGTCAGAAGTATGCAGGATCTTCGAGAACGCTCTTTTCGAGCTACTTATTGCGACAAACACGTTATCTGGTGTTTTCACCACTCCACAGTGCGTATGATATGCAGAACCGGCGATATCTTGGTTTTCGTGGGGTTTCAAGCTGAGATATGCATTTTCTGCGATAATCTTGGTGAGACTTCTGTCCGAAGTATGCTGAAACATCGAGATGGCTCTTTTCGAGCTAGTTAATGCGAGAAAAACCTTATCCGGTGTTTTCACCACTCCACAGTGCGTTTGATATGCAGAACCAGCGATATCTTGGCTTTCGTGGGGTTTCAAGCTGAGATATGCATTTTTTACGGTAATCTTGGTGAGACTTCTGTCCGAAGTATGAAGAAACATCGAGATCGCTCTATTCGAGCTATTTATTGCGAGAAACAGGTTTTCTGGGGTTTTCACCACTCCAGAGTTCGTTGGATATGCAGAACCGGAGATATCTTGGTTTTCGTGGTGTTTCCAGCTGAGATATGCATTTTCTGCGATAATCTTGGTGGGTCTTCTGTCAGAAGTATGCAGGATCTTCGAGAACGCTCTTTTCGAGCTACTTATTGCGACAAACACGTTATCTGGTGTTTTCAGCACTCCACAGTGCGTTTGATATGCAGAACCGGCAATATCTTGGTTTTCGTGGGGTTTCAAGCTGAGATATGCATTTTCTGCGATAATCTTGGTGATACTCCTGTCCGAAGTATGCTGAATCATCGAGATCGCTCTGTTCGAGCTAGTTAGTGCGAGAAACACGTTATCTGGTGTTTTTACCACTCCACAGTGCGTTGGATATGCAGAACCGGAGATATTTTGGTTTTCGTCGGGTTTGAAGCTGAGATATGCATTTTCTACGATAAGCTTGGTGAAACATCTGTCCGAAGTATGCAGAAACGTCGAGAGCGCTCTTTTCGAGCTATTTAATGCGAGAAACACGTTTTCTGGGGTTTTCACCACTCCACAGTTCGTTGGATATGCAGAACAGTAGATATCGTGGTTTTCGTGGGGTTTCAAGCAGAGATATGCATTTTCGGCGATAATCTTGGCGAGACTTCTGTTAGAGGTATGCAGAATCATCGAGATCGCACTTTTCGAGCTATTTAATGCGAGAAACACGTTATCTGGTGTTTTCACCACTCCGCAGTTGGTTGGATATGCAGAACCGGCGATATTTTGGTTTTCGTCGGGTTTCAAGCTGAGATATGCATTTTCTACGATAATCTTGGTGAAACATCTGTCCGAAGTATGCCGAAACATCGAGAGCGCTCTTTTCGAGCTATTTAATGCGATAAACACGTTTTCTGGGGTTTTCACCACTCCACAGTTCGTTGGATATGCAGAACAGTAGATATCTTGGTTTTCGTGGGGTTTCAAGCAGAGATATGCATTTTCTGCGATAATCTTGGTGAGACTTCTGTTAGAAGTATGCAGAATCATCGAGATCGCACTTTTCGAGCTACTTAATGCGAGAAACACGTTATCTGGTGTTTTCACCACTCCACAGTTGGTTTGATATGCAGAACCGGCGATATTTTGGTTTTCGTCGGGTTTCAAGCTGAGATATGCATTTTCTACGATAATCTTGGTGAAACATCTGTCCGAAGTATGCCGAAACATCGAGAGCGCTCTTTTCGAGCTATTTAATGCGATAAACACGTTTTCTGGGGTTTTCACCACTCCACAGTTCGTTGGATATGCAGAACAGTAGATATCTTGTTTTTCTTGGGGTTTCAAGCAGAGATATGCATTTTCTGCGATAATCTTGGTGAGACTTCTGTCAGAAGTATGCAGGATCATCGAGAACGCTCTTTTCGAGCTATTTAATGCGAGAAACACGATATCTGCTGTTTTCACCACTCCACAGTGCGTTTGATATGCAGTACCAGCGATATCTTCGTTTTCGGGGGGTTTCAAGCTGAGATATGCATTCCTTACGATAATCTTGGTGAGACTTCTGTCCGAAGTATGCAGAATCATCGAGATCGCACTATTCGAGCTATTTAATGCGAGAAACACGTTCTCTGGTTGTTTTCACCACTCCACAGTGCGTTTGATATGCAGAACCGGCAACATCTTGATTTTCGTGAGGTTTCGAGCTGAGATATGCATTTTCTGCGATAATATTGGTGAGACTTCAGTCAGAAGTATGCAGAATCATCTAGATCGCTCTTTTCGAGCTACTTCATGCGAGAAAAACGTTATCCGGTGTTTTCACCACTCCACAGTGCGTTTGATATGCAGAACCAGCGATATCTTGGCGTTCGTGGGGTTTCAAGCTGAGATATGCATTTTTTACGATAATCTTGTTGAGACTTCTGTCCGAAGTATGAAGAATCATCGAGATCGCTCTATTCGAGCTATTTAATGCGAGAAACACGTTTTCTGGGGTTTTCACCACTCCACAGTGCGTTTGATATGCTGAACACAGCGATATCTTGGTTTTCGTGGGGTTTCAAGCTGAGATATGCATTTTTTACGATAATTTTGGTGAGAGTTCTGTCCGAAGTTTGCAGAAGCATCGAGATCGCTCGTTTGGAGCTATTTAATGCGAGAAACACGTTATCTGATGTTTTCGCCTCTCCACAGTGCGTTGGATATGCAGAACCGCAGATATTTTGGTTTTCGTCGGGTTTCAAGCTGAGATATGCATTTTCTACGATAAGCTTGGTGAAACATCTGTCCGAAGTATGCAGAAACGTCGAGAGCGCTCTTTTCGAGCTATTTAATGCGAGAAACAGGTTTTCTGGGGTTTTCACCACGCCACAGTTCGTTGGATATGCAGAACCGGAGCTATCTTGGTTTTCGTGGTGTTTCCAGCTGAGATATGCATTTTCTGCGGTAATCTTGGTGGGTCGTTTGTCAGAAGTATGCAGAATCATCTAGATCGCTCTTTTCGAGCTACTTAATGCTCGAAACACGCTTTCTGGTGTTTTCACCACTCCACAGTACGTTTGACATGCAGAACCGGAGATATCTTGGTTTCGGTCGGGTTTCAAGCTGAGATATGCATTTTCTACGATAATCTTGGTGAGACTTCTGTCAGAAGTATGCAGGATCTTCGAGAACGCTCTTTTCGAGCTACTTATTGCGACAAACACGTTATCTGGTGTTTTCACCACTCCACAGTGCGTATGATATGCAGAACCGGCGATATCTTGGTTTTCGTGGGGTTTCAAGCTGAGATATGCATTTTCTGCGATAATCTTGGTGAGACTTCTGTCCGAAGTATGCTGAAACATCGAGATGGCTCTTTTCGAGCTAGTTAATGCGAGAAAAACCTTATCCGGTGTTTTCACCACTCCACAGTGCGTTTGATATGCAGAACCAGCGATATCTTGGTTTTCGTGGTGTTTCCAGCTGAGATATGCATTTTCTGCGATAATCTTGGTGGGTCTTCTGTCAGAAGTATGCAGGATCTTCGAGAACGCTCTTTTCGAGCTACTTATTGCGACAAACACGTTATCTGGTGTTTTCAGCACTCCACAGTGCGTTTGATATGCAGAACCGGCAATATCTTGGTTTTCGTGGGGTTTCAAGCTGAGATATGCATTTTCTGCGATAATCTTGGTGATACTTCTGTCCGAAGTATGCTGAATCATCCAGATCGCTCTGTTCGAGCTAGTTAGTGCGAGAAACACGTTATCTGGTGTTTTCACCACTCCACAGTGCGTTTGATATGCAGAACAGTAGATATCTTGGTTTTCGTGGGGTTTCAAGCTGAGATATGCATTTTCTACGATAAGCTTGGTGAAACATCTGTCCGAAGTATGCAGAAACGTCGAGAGCGCTCTTTTCGAGCTATTTAATGCGAGAAACACGTTTTCTGGGGTTTTCACCACTCCACAGTTCGTTGGATATGCAGAACAGTAGATATCGTGGTTTTCGTGGGGTTTCAAGCAGAGATATGCATTTTCGGCGATAATCTTGGCGAGACTTCCGTTAGAGGTATGCAGATTCATCGAGATCGCACTTTTCGAGCTATTTAATGCGAGAAACACGTTATCTGGTGTTTTTACCACTCCACAGTGCGTTGGATATGCAGAACCGGAGATATTTTGGTTTTCGTCGGGTTTGAAGCTGAGATATGCATTTTCTACGATAAGCTTGGTGAAACATCTGTCCGAAGTATGCAGAAACGTCGAGAGCGCTCTTTTCGAGCTATTTAATGCGAGAAACACGTTTTCTGGGGTTTTCACCACTCCACAGTTCGTTGGATATGCAGAACAGTAGATATCGTGGTTTTCGTGGGGTTTCAAGCAGAGATATGCATTTTCGGCGATAATCTTGGTGAGACTTCTGTTAGAAGTATGCAGAATCATCGAGATCGCACTTTTCGAGCTACTTAATGCGAGAAACACGTTATCTGGTGTTTTCACCACTCCACAGTTGGTTTGATATGCAGAACCGGCGATATTTTGGTTTTCGTCGGGTTTCAAGCTGAGATATGCATTTTCGACGATAATCCTGGTGAGACTTCTGTCCGAAGTATGCTTAATTATCGATATCGCTCGTTTCGAGCTATTCAATGCGAGAAACACGTTATCTGGTGTTTTCACCACTCCACAGTGCGTATGATATGCAGAACCGGCGATATCTTGGTTTTCGTGGGGTTTCAAGCTGAGATATGCTTTTTCTGCGATAATCTTGGTGAGACTTCTGTCCGAAGTATGCTGAAACATCGAGATCGCTCTTTTCGAGCTAGTTAATGCGAGAAAAACCTTATCCGGTGTTTTCACCACTCCACAGTGCGTTAGATATGCAGAACCAGCGATATCTTGGCTTTCGTGGGGTTTCAAGCTGAGATATGCATTTTGTACGATAATCTTGGTGAGACTTCTGTCCGAAGTATGAAGAATCATCGAGATCGCTCTATTCGAGCTATTTAATGCGAGAAACACGTTTTCAGGGTGTTTTCACCACTCCACAGTTGGTTTGATATGCAGAACCGGCGATATTTTGGTTTTCGTCGGGTTTCAAGCTGAGATATGCATTTTCTACGATAATCCTGGTGAGACTTCTGTCAGAAGTATGCAGAATCTTCGAGAACGCTCTTTTCGAGCTACTTAATGCGCGAAACACGTTTTCTGGTGTTTTCACCACTCCACAGTTGGTTTGATATGCAGAACCGGCGATATTTTGGTTTTCGTGGGGTTTCAAGCAGAGATATGCATTTTCGGCGATAATCTTGGCGAGACTTCTGTTAGAGGTATGCAGAATCATCGAGATCGCACTTTTCGAGCTATTTAATGCGAGAAACACGTTATCTGGTGTTTTCACCACTCCGCAGTTGGTTGGATATGCAGAACCGGCGATATTTTGGTTTTCGTCGGGTTTCAAGCTGAGATATGCATTTTCTACGATAATCTTGGTGAAACATCTGTCCGAAGTATGCCGAAACATCGAGAGCGCTCTTTTCGAGCTATTTAATGCGATAAACACGTTTTCTGGGGTTTTCACCACTCCACAGTTCGTTGGATATGCAGAACAGTAGATATCGTGGTTTTCGTGGGGTTTCAAGCAGAGATATGCATTTTCGGCGATAATCTTGGTGAGACTTCTGTTAGAAGTATGCAGAATCATCGAGATCGCACTTTTCGAGCTACTTAATGCGAGAAACACGTTATCTGGTGTTTTCACCACTCCACAGTTGGTTTGATATGCAGAACCGGCGATATTTTGGTTTTCGTCGGGTTTCAAGCTGAGATATGCATTTTCGACGATAATCCTGGTGAGACTTCTGTCCGAAGTATGCTTAATTATCGATATCGCTCGTTTCGAGCTATTCAATGCGAGAAACACGTTATCTGGTGTTTTCACCACTCCACAGTGCGTATGATATGCAGAACCGGCGATATCTTGGTTTTCGTGGGGTTTCAAGCTGAGATATGCTTTTTCTGCGATAATCTTGGTGAGACTTCTGTCCGAAGTATGCTGAAACATCGAGATCGCTCTTTTCGAGCTAGTTAATGCGAGAAAAACCTTATCCGGTGTTTTCACCACTCCACAGTGCGTTAGATATGCAGAACCAGCGATATCTTGGCTTTCGTGGGGTTTCAAGCTGAGATATGCATTTTTTACGATAATCTTGGTGAGACTTCTGTCCGAAGTATGAAGAATCATCGAGATCGCTCTATTCGAGCTATTTAATGCGAGAAACACGTTTTCAGGGTGTTTTCACCACTCCACAGTTGGTTTGATATGCAGAACCGGCGATATTTTGGTTTTCGTCGGGTTTCAAGCTGAGATATGCATTTTCTACGATAATCCTGGTGAGACTTCTGTCAGAAGTATGCAGAATCTTCGAGAACGCTCTTTTCGAGCTACTTAATGCGCGAAACACGTTTTCTGGTGTTTTCACCACTCCACAGTTGGTTTGATATGCAGAACCGGCGATATTTTGGTTTTCGTGGGGTTTCAAGCAGAGATATGCATTTTCGGCGATAATCTTGGCGAGACTTCTGTTAGAGGTATGCAGAATCATCGAGATCGCACTTTTCGAGCTATTTAATGCGAGAAACACGTTATCTGGTGTTTTCACCACTCCGCAGTTGGTTGGATATGCAGAACCGGCGATATTTTGGTTTTCGTCGGGTTTCAAGCTGAGATATGCATTTTCTACGATAATCTTGGTGAAACATCTGTCCGAAGTATGCCGAAACATCGAGAGCGCTCTTTTCGAGCTATTTAATGCGATAAACACGTTTTCTGGGGTTTTCACCACTCCACAGTTCGTTGGATATGCAGAACAGTAGATATCTTGGTTTTCGTGGGGTTTCAAGCAGAGATATGCATTTTCTGAGATAATCTTGGAGAGACTTCTGTTAGAAGTATGCTGAATCATCGAGATCGCACTTTTCGAGCTACTTAATGCGAGAAACACGTTATCTGGTGTTTTCACCACTCCACAGTTGGTTTGATATGCAGAACCGGCGATATTTTGGTTTTCGTCGGGTTTCAAGCTGAGATATGCATTTTCGACGATAATCCTGGTGAGACTTCTGTCCGAAGTATGAAGAATCATCGAGATCGCTCTATTCGAGCTATTTAATGCGAGAAACACGTTTTCAGGGTGTTTTCACCACTCCACAGTTGGTTTGATATGCAGAACCGGCGATATTTTGGTTTTCGTCGGGTTTCAAGCTGAGATATGCATTTTCTACGATAATCCTGGTGAGACTTCTGTCAGAAGTATGCAGAATCTTCGAGAACGCTCTTTTCGAGCTACTTAATGCGCGAAACACGTTTTCTGGTGTTTTCACCACTCCACAGTTGGTTTGATATGCAGAACCGGCGATATTTTGGTTTTCGTCGGGTTTCATGCTGAGATATGCATTTTCTACGATAATCTTGGTGAAACATCTGCCCGAAGTATGTAGAAACATCGAGAGCGCTCTTTTCGAGCTATTTAATGCGAGAAACTCGTTATGTTGTGTTTTCACCACTCCACAGTTCGTTGGATATGCAGAACAGTAGATATCGTGGTTTTCGTGGTGTTTCAAGCAGAGATATGCATTTTCTGCGATAATCTTGGCGAGACTACTGTTAGAAGTATGCAGATTCATCGAGATCGCACTTTTCGAGCTATTTAATGCGAGAAACACGTTATCTGGTGTTTTTACCACTCCACAGTGCGTTGGATATGCAGAACCGGAGATATTTTGGTTTTCGTCGGGTTTGAAGCTGAGATATGCATTTTCTACGATAAGCTTGGTGAAACATCTGTCCGAAGTATGCAGAAACGTCGAGAGCGCTCTTTTCGAGCTATTTAATGCGAGAAACACGTTTTCTGGGGTTTTCACCACTCCACAGTTCGTTGGATATGCAGAACAGTAGATATCGTGGTTTTCGTGGGGTTTCAAGCAGAGATATGCATTTTCGGCGATAATCTTGGTGAGACTTCTGTTAGAAGTATGCAGAATCATCGAGATCGCACTTTTCGAGCTACTTAATGCGAGAAACACGTTATCTGGTGTTTTCACCACTCCACAGTTGGTTTGATATGCAGAACCGGCGATATTTTGGTTTTCGTCGGGTTTCAAGCTGAGATATGCATTTTCGACGATAATCCTGGTGAGACTTCTGTCCGAAGTATGCTTAATTATCGATATCGCTCGTTTCGAGCTATTCAATGCGAGAAACACGTTATCTGGTGTTTTCACCACTCCACAGTGCGTATGATATGCAGAACCGGCGATATCTTGGTTTTCGTGGGGTTTCAAGCTGAGATATGCTTTTTCTGCGATAATCTTGGTGAGACTTCTGTCCGAAGTATGCTGAAACATCGAGATCGCTCTTTTCGAGCTAGTTAATGCGAGAAAAACCTTATCCGGTGTTTTCACCACTCCACAGTGCGTTAGATATGCAGAACCAGCGATATCTTGGCTTTCGTGGGGTTTCAAGCTGAGATATGCATTTTTTACGATAATCTTGGTGAGACTTCTGTCCGAAGTATGAAGAATCATCGAGATCGCTCTATTCGAGCTATTTAATGCGAGAAACACGTTTTCAGGGTGTTTTCACCACTCCACAGTTGGTTTGATATGCAGAACCGGCGATATTTTGGTTTTCGTCGGGTTTCAAGCTGAGATATGCATTTTCTACGATAATCCTGGTGAGACTTCTGTCAGAAGTATCTAGAATCTTCGAGAACGCTCTTTTCGAGCTACTTAATGCGCGAAACACGTTTTCTGGTGTTTTCACCACTCCACAGTTGGTTTGATATGCAGAACCGGCGATATTTTGGTTTTCGTCGGGTTTCATGCTGAGATATGCATTTTCTACGATAATCTTGGTGAGACTTCTGTCCGAAGTATGCAGAATCATCGAGATCGCACTTTTCGAGCTACTTATTGCGACAAACACGTTATCTGGTGTTTTCAGCACTCCACAGTGCGTTTGATATGCAGAACCGGCAATATCTTGGTTTTCGTGGGGTTTCAAGCTGAGATATGCATTTTCTGCGATAATCTTGGTGATACTTCTGTCCGAAGTATGCTGAATCATCGAGATCGCTCTGTTCGAGCTAGTTAGTGCGAGAAACACGTTATCTGGTGTTTTCACCACTCCACAGTGCGTTTGATATGCAGAACAGTAGATATCTTGGTTTTCGTGGGGTTTCAAGCAGAGATATGCATTTTCGGCGATAATCTTGGCGAGACTTCTGTTAGAGGTATGCAGAATCATCGAGATCGCACTTTTCGAGCTATTTAATGCGAGAAACACGTTATCTGGTGTTTTCACCACTCCGCAGTTGGTTGGATATGCAGAACCGGCGATATTTTGGTTTTCGTCGGGTTTCAAGCTGAGATATGCATTTTCTACGATAATCTTGGTGAAACATCTGTCCGAAGTATGCCGAAACATCGAGAGCGCTCTTTTCGAGCTATTTAATGCGATAAACACGTTTTCTGGGGTTTTCACCACTCCACAGTTCGTTGGATATGCAGAACAGTAGATATCTTGGTTTTCGTGGGGTTTCAAGCAGAGATATGCATTTTCTGAGATAATCTTGGAGAGACTTCTGTTAGAAGTATGCAGAATCATCGAGATCGCACTTTTCGAGCTACTTAATGCGAGAAACACGTTATCTGGTGTTTTCACCACTCCACAGTTGGTTTGATATGCAGAACCGGCGATATTTTGGTTTTCGTCGGGTTTCAAGCTGAGATATGCATTTTCGACGATAATCCTGGTGAGACTTCTGTCCGAAGTATGAAGAATCATCGAGATCGCTCTATTCGAGCTATTTAATGCGAGAAACACGTTTTCAGGGTGTTTTCACCACTCCACAGTTGGTTTGATATGCAGAACCGGCGATATTTTGGTTTTCGTCGGGTTTCAAGCTGAGATATGCATTTTCTACGATAATCCTGGTGAGACTTCTGTCAGAAGTATGCAGAATCTTCGAGAACGCTCTTTTCGAGCTACTTAATGCGCGAAACACGTTTTCTGGTGTTTTCACCACTCCACAGTTGGTTTGATATGCAGAACCGGCGATATTTTGGTTTTCGTCGGGTTTCATGCTGAGATATGCATTTTCTACGATAATCTTGGTGAAACATCTGCCCGAAGTATGTAGAAACATCGAGAGCGCTCTTTTCGAGCTATTTAATGCGAGAAACTCGTTATGTTGTGTTTTCACCACTCCACAGTTCGTTGGATATGCAGAACAGTAGATATCGTGGTTTTCGTGGTGTTTCAAGCAGAGATATGCATTTTCTGCGATAATCTTGGCGAGACTTCTGTTAGAAGTATGCAGAATCATCGAGATCGCACTTTTCGAGCTATTTAATGCGAGAAACACGTTATCTGGTGTTTTCACCACTCCGCAGTTGGTTGGATATGCAGAACCGGCGATATTTTGGTTTTCGTCGGGTTTCAAGCTGAGATATTCATTTTCTACGATAATCTTGGTGAAACATCTGTCCGAAGTATGCCGAAACATCGAGAGCGCTCTTTTCGAGCTATTTAATGCGATAAACACGTTTTCTGGGGTTTTCACCACTCCACAGTTCGTTGGATATGCAGAACAGTAGATATCGTGGTTTTCGTGGGGTTTCAAGCAGAGATATGCATTTTCTGCGATAATCTTGGCGAGACTTCTGTTAGAAGTATGCTGAATCATCGAGATCGCTCTTTTCGAGCTAGTTAGTGCGAGAAACACGTTCTCTGATGTTTTCACTACTCCACAGTGCGTTTGATATGCAGAACAGTAAATATCTTGGTTTTCGTGGGGTTTCAAGCTGAGATATGCATTTTCTGCGATAATCTTGGTGGGTCTTTTGTCAGAAGTATGCAGAATCGTCGGGATCGCTCTATTCGAGATATTTAATGCGAGAAACACGTTCTCTGGTTGTTTTCACCACTCCACAGTGCGTTTGATATGCAGAACAGGCGATATCTTGATTTTCGTGGTGTTTCCAGCTGAGATATGCATTTTCTGCGATAATCTTGGTGGGTCTTTTTTCAGAAGTATGCAGAATCACCTAGATCGCTCTTTTCGAGCTACTTAATGCACGAAACACGTTTTCTGGTGTTTTCACCACTCCACAGTGCGTTTGATATGCAGAACCGGCAACATCTTGATTTTCGTGAGGTTTCGAGCTGAGATATGCATTTTCTGCGATAATATTGGTGAGACTTCAGTCGGAAGTATGCAGAATCATCTAGATCGCTCTTTTCGAGCTACTTAATGCACGAAACACGTAGTCTGGTGTTTTCACCACTCCACAGTGCGTTTGATATGCAGAACCAGCGATATCTTGGCTTTCGTGAGGTTTCAAGCTGAGATATGCATTTTTTACGGTAATCTTGGTGAGACTTCTGTCCGAAGTATGAGGAAACATCGAGATTGCTCTATTCGAGCTATTTATTGCGAGAAACACGTTTTCAGGGTGTTTTCACCACTCCACAGTGCGTTTGATATGTAGAACAGGCGATATCTTCATTTTCGTGGTGTTTCCAGCTGAGATATGCATTTTCTGCGATAATCTTGGTGAGACTTCCGTCAGAAGTATGCAGGATCTTCGAGAACGCTCTTTTCGAGCTATTTAATGCGAGAAACACGATATCTGCTGCTTTCACCACTCCACAGTGCGTTTGATATGCAGTACCAGCGATATCTTCGTTTTCGGGGGGTTTCAAGCTGAGATATGCATTCCTTACGATAATCTTGGTGAGACTTCTGTCCGAAGTATGCAGAATCATCGAGATCGCACTATTCGAGCTATTTAATGCGAGAAACACGTTCTCTGGTTGTTTTCACCACTCCACAGTGCGTTTGATATGCAGAACCGGCAACTTCTTGATTTTCGTGAGGTTTCAAGCTGAGATATGCATTTTCTGCGATAATATTGGTGAGACTTCAGTCAGAAGTATGCAGAATCATCTAGATCGCTCTTTTCGAGCTACTTCATGCGAGAAAAACGTTATCCGGTGTTTTCACCACTCCACAGTGCGTTTGATATGCAGAACCAGCGATATCTTGGCGTTCGTGGGGTTTCAAGCTGAGATATGCATTTTTTACGATAATCTTGTTGAGACTTCTGTCCGAAGTATGAAGAATCATCGAGATCGCTCTATTCGAGCTATTTAATGCGAGAAACACGTTTTCTGGGGTTTTCACCACTCCACAGTGCGTTTGATATGCTGAACACAGCGATATCTTGGTTTTCGTGGGGTTTCAAGCTGAGATATGCATTTTTTACGATAACTTTGGTGAGAGTTCTGTCTGAAGTTTGCAGAAGCATCGAGATCGCTCGTTTCGAGCTATTTAATGCAAGAAACACGTTATCTGATGTTTTCACCACTCCACAGAGCGTTGGATATGCAGAACCGCAGATATTTTGGTTTTCGTCGGGTTTCAAGCTGAGATATGCATTTTCTACGATAAGCTTGGTGAAACATCTGTCCGAAGTATGCAGAAACGTCGAGAGCGCTCTTTTCGAGCTATTTAATGCGAGAAACAGGTTTTCTGGGGTTTTCACCACTCCACAGTTCGTTGGATATGCAGAACCGGAGATATCTTGGTTTTCGTGGTGTTTCCAGCTGAGATATGCATTTTCTGCGATAATCTTGGTGGGTCTTTTGTCAGAAGTATGCAGAATCATCTAGATCGCTCTTTTCGAGCTACTTAATGGTCGAAACACGCTTTCTGGTGTTTTCACCACTCCACAGTACGTTTGACATGCAGAACCGGAGATATCTTGGTTTCGGTCGGGTTTCAAGCTGAAATATGCATTTTCTACGATAATCTTGGTGAGACTTCTGTCAGAAGTATGCAGGATCTTCGAGAACGCTCTTTTCGAGCTACTTATTGCGACAAACACGTTATCTGGTGTTTTCACCACTCCACAGTGCGTATGATATGCAGAACCGGCGATATCTTGGTTTTCGTGGGGTTTCAAGCTGAGATATGCATTTTCTGCGATAATCTTGGTGAGACTTCTGTCCGAAGTATGCTGAAACATCGAGATGGCTCTTTTCGAGCTAGTTAATGCGAGAAAAACCTTATCCGGTGTTTTCACCACTCCACAGTGCGCTTGATATGCAGAACCAGCGATATCTTGGCTTTCGTGGGGTTTCAAGCTGAGATATGCATTTTTTACGGTAATTTTGGTGAGACTTCTGTCCGAAGTATGAAGAAACATCGAGATCGCTCTATTCGAGCTATTTATTGCGAGAAACAGGTTTTCTGGGGTTTTCACCACTCCAGAGTTCATTGGATATGCAGAACCGGAGATATCTTGGTTTTCGTGGTGTTTCCAGCTGAGATATGCATTTTCTGCGATAATCTTGGTGGGTCTTCTGTCAGAAGTATGCAGGATCTTCGAGAACGCTCTTTTCGAGCTACTTATTGCGACAAACACGTTATCTGGTGTTTTCAGCACTCCACAGTGCGTTTGATATGCAGAACCGGCAATATCTTGGTTTTCGTGGGGTTTCAAGCTGAGATATGCATTTTCTGCGATAATCTTGGTGATACTTCTGTCCGAAGTATGCTGAATCATCGAGATCGCTCTGTTCGAGCTAGTTAGTGCGAGAAACACGTTATCTGGTGTTTTCACCACTCCACAGTGCGTTTGATATGCAGAACAGTAGATATCTTGGTTTTCGTGGGGTTTCAAGCTGAGATATGCATTTTCTGCGATAATCTTGTTGAGACTTCTGTCCGAAGTATGCAGAATCATCGAGATCGCACGTTTCGAGCTATTTAATGCGAGAAACACGTTATCTGGTGTTTTTACCACTCCACAGTGCGTTGGATATGCAGAACCGGAGATATTTTGGTTTTCGTCGGGTTTGAAGCTGAGATATGCATTTTCTACGATAAGCTTGGTGAAACATCTGTCCGAAGTATGCAGAAACGTCGAGAGCGCTCTTTTCGAGCTATTTAATGCGAGAAACACGTTTTCTGGGGTTTTCACCACTCCACAGTTCGTTGGATATGCAGAACAGTAGATATCTTGGTTTTCGTGGGGTTTCAAGCAGAGATATGCATTTTCGGCGATAATCTTGGCGAGACTTCTGTTAGAGGTATGCAGAATCATCGAGATCGCACTTTTCGAGCTATTTAATGCGAGAAACACGTTATCTGGTGTTTTCACCACTCCGCAGTTGGTTGGATATGCAGAACCGGCGATATTTTGGTTTTCGTCGGGTTTCAAGCTGAGATATGCATTTTCTACGATAATCTTGGTGAAACATCTGTCCGAAGTATGCCGAAACATCGAGAGCGCTCTTTTCGAGCTATTTAATGCGATAAACACGTTTTCTGGGGTTTTCACCACTCCACAGTTCGTTGGATATGCAGAACAGTAGATATCTTGGTTTTCGTGGGGTTTCAAGCAGAGATATGCATTTTCTGCGATAATCTTGGTGAGACTTCTGTTAGAAGTATGCAGAATCATCGAGATCGCACTTTTCGAGCTACTTAATGCGAGAAACACGTTTTCAGGGTGTTTTCACCACTCCACAGTTGGTTTGATAGGCAGAACCGGCGATATTTTGGTTTTCGTCGGGTTTCAAGCTGAGATATGCATTTTCTACGATAATCCTGGTGAGACTTCTGTCAGAAGTATGCAGAATCTTCGAGAACGTTCTTTTCGAGCTACTTAATGCGCGTAACACGTTTTCTGGTGTTTTCACCACTCCACAGTTGGTTTGATATGCAGAACCGGCGATATTTTGGTTTTCGTCGGGTTTCATGCTGAGATATGCATTTTCTACGATAATCTTGGTGAGACTTCTGTTAGAAGTATGCAGAATCATCGAGATCGCACTTTTCGAGCTACTTAATGCGAGAAACACGTTTTCAGGGTGTTTTCACCACTCCACAGTTGGTTTGATAGGCAGAACCGGCGATATTTTGGTTTTCGTCGGGTTTCAAGCTGAGATATGCATTTTCTACGATAATCCTGGTGAGACTTCTGTCAGAAGTATGCAGAATCTTCGAGAACGTTCTTTTCGAGCTACTTAATGCGCGTAACACGTTTTCTGGTGTTTTCACCACTCCACAGTTGGTTTGATATGCAGAACCGGCGATATTTTGGTTTTCGTCGGGTTTCATGCTGAGATATGCATTTTCTACGATAATCTTGGTGAAACATCTGCCCGAAGTATGTAGAAACATCGAGAGCGCTCTTTTCGAGCTATTTAATGCGAGAAACTCGTTATGTTGTGTTTTCACCACTCCACAGTTCGTTGGATATGCAGAACAGTAGATATCGTGGTTTTCGTGGGGTTTCAAGCAGAGATATGCATTTTCTGCGATAATCTTGGCGAGACTTCTGTTAGAAGTATGCAGAATCATCGAGATCGCACTTTTCGAGCTATTTAATGCGAGAAACACGTTATCTGGTGTTTTCACCACTCCGCAGTTGGTTGGATATGCAGAACCGGCGATATTTTGGTTTTCGTCGGGTTTCAAGCTGAGATATGCATTTTCTACGATAATCTTGGTGAAACATCTGTCCGAAGTATGCCGAAACATCGAGAGCGCTCTTTTCGAGCTATTTAATGCGATAAACACGTTTTCTGGGGTTTTCACCACTCCACAGTTCGTTGGATATGCAGAACAGTAGATATCGTGGTTTTCGTGGGGTTTCAAGCAGAGATATGCATTTTCTGCGATAATCTTGGCGAGACTTCTGTTAGAAGTATGCTGAATCATCGAGATCGCTCTTTTCGAGCTAGTTAGTGCGAGAAACACGTTATCTGATGTTTTCACCACTCCACAGTGCGTTTGATATGCAGAACAGTACATATCTTGGTTTTCGTGGGGTTTCAAGCTGAGATATGCATTTTCTGCGATAATCTTGGTGGGTCTTTTGTCAGAAGTATGCAGAATCGTCTAGATCGCTCTTTTCGAGCTACTTAATGCACGAAACACGTTTTCTGGTGTTTTCACCACTCCACAGTGCGTTTGATATGCAGTACCAGCGATATCTTTGTTTTCGTGGGGTTTCAAGCTCAGATATGCATTTTACAGATAATCTTCTTGAGACTTCTGTCCGAAGTATGCAGAATCATCGAGATCGCTCTATTCGAGCTATTTAATGCGAGAAACACGTTCTCTGGTTGTTTCCACCACTCCACAGTGCGTTTGATATGCAGAACCGGCAACATCTTGATTTTCGTGAGGTTTCGAGCTGAGATATGCATTTTCTGCGATAATATTGATGAGACTTCAGTCGGAAGTATGCAGAATCATCTAGATCGCTCTTTTCGAGCTACTTAATGCACGAAACACGTAGTCTGGTGTTTTCACCACTCCACAGTGCGTTTGACATGCAGAACCGGAGATATCTTGGTTTCGGTCGGGTTTCAAACTGTGATATGCATTTTCTACGATAATCCTGGTGTGACTTCTGTCAGAAGTATGCAGAATCATCGAGAACGCTCGTTTCGAGCTACATAATGCGAGAAACACGTTATCTGGTGTTTTCACCACTCCACAATGCGTTGGATATGCAGAACCGCAGATATTTTGGTTTTCGTCGGGTTTCAAGATGAGATATAGATTTTTTACGATAATTTTGGTGAGAGTTCTGTCCGAAGTTTGCAGAAGCATCGAGATCGCTCGTTTCGAGCTATTTAATGCGAGAAACACGTTATCTGATGTTTTCACCACTCCACAGTGCGTTGGATATGCAGAACCGCAGATATTTTGGTTTTCGTCGGGTTTCAAGCTGAGATATGCATTTTATACGATAAGCTTGGTGAAACATCTGTCCGAAGTATGCAGAAACGTCGAGAGCGCTCTTTTCGAGCTATTTAATGCGAGAAACAGGTTTTCTGGTGTTTTCACCACTCCACGGTAGGTTTGATGTGCAGAACCGGAGATAACTCGGTTTTCGTCGGGTTTCAAGCTGAGATATGCATTTTCTACGATAATCTTGGTGAGACTTCTGTCAGAAGTATGCAGGATCTTCGAGAACTCTCTTTTCGAGCTACTTATTGCGACAAACACGTTATCTGGTGTTTTCAGCACTCCACAGTGCGTTTGATATGCAGAACCGGCAATATGTTGGTTTTCGTGGGGTTTCAAGCTGAGATATGCATTTTCTACGATATTCTTGGTGAGACTTCTGTCAGAAGTATGCAGGATCTTCGAGAACTCTCTTTTCGAGCTACTTATTGCGACAAACACGTTATCTGGTGTTTTCAGCACTCCACAGTGCGTTTGATATGCAGAACCGGCAATATCTTGGTTTTCGTGGGGTTTCAAGCTGAGATATGCATTTTCTGCGATAATCTTGGTGATACTTCTGTCCGAAGTATGCTGAATCATCGAGATCGCTCTTTTCGAGCTAGTTAGTGCGAGAAACACGTTATCTGGTGTTTTCACCACTCCACAGTGCGTTTGATATGCAGAACAGTAGATATCTTGGTTTTCGTGGGGTTTCAAGCTGAGATATGCATTTTCTGCGATAATCTTGGTGGGTCTTTTGTCAGAAGTATGCAGAATCATCTAGATCGCTCTTTTCGAGCTACTTAATGCTCGAAACACGCTTTCTGGTGTTTTCACCACTCCACAGTACGTTTGACATGCAGAACCGGAGATATCTTGGTTTCGGTCGGGTTTCAAGCTGAGATATGCATATTCTACGATAATCTTGGTGAGACTTCTGTCAGAAGTATGCAGGATCTTCGAGAACGCTCTTTTCGAGCTACTTATTGCGACAAACACGTTATCTGGTGTTTTCACCACTCCACAGTGCGTATGATATGCAGAACCGGCGATATCTTGGTTTTCGTGGGGTTTCAAGCTGAGATATGCATTTTCTGCGATAATCTTGGTGAGACTTCTGTCCGAAGTATGCTGAAACATCGAGATGGCTCTTTTCGAGCTAGTTAATGCGAGAAAAACCTTATCCGGTGTTTTCACCACTCCACAGTGCGTTTGATATGCAGAACCAGCGATATCTTGGCTTTCGTGGGGTTTCAAGCTGAGATATGCATTTTTTACGGTAATCTTGGTGAGACTTCTGTCCGAAGTATGAAGAAACATCGAGATCGCTCTATTCGAGCTATTTATTGCGAGAAACAGGTTTTCTGGGGTATTCACCACTCCAGAGTTCGTTGGATATGCAGAACCGGAGATATCTTGGTTTTCGTGGTGTTTCCAGCTGAGATATGCATTTTCTGCGATAATCTTGGTGGGTCTTCTGTCAGAAGTATGCAGGATCTTCGAGAACGCTCTTTTCGAGCTACTTATTGCGACAAACACGTTATCTGGTGTTTTCAGCACTCCACAGTGCGTTTGATATGCAGAACCGGCAATATCTTGGTTTTCGTGGGGTTTCAAGCTGAGATATGCATTTTCTGCGATAATCTTGTTGAGACTTCTGTCCGAAGTATGCAGAATCATCGAGATCGCACGTTTCGAGCTAGTTAGTGCGAGAAACACGTTATCTGGTGTTTTCACCACTCCACAGTGCGTTTGATATGCAGAACAGTAGATATCTTGGTTTTCGTGGGGTTTCAAGCTGAGATATGCATTTTCTGCGATAATCTTGTTGAGACTTCTGTCCGAAGTATGCAGAATCATCGAGATCGCTCGTTTCGAGCTATTTAATGCGAGAAACACGTTATCTGGTGTTTTTACCACTCCACAGTACGTTTGACATGCAGAACCGGAGATATCTTGGTTTCGGTCGGGTTTCAAGCAGAGATATGCATTTTCTACGATAATCCTGGTGAGACTTCTGTCAGAAGTATGCAGAATCTTCGAGAACGCTCTTTTCGAGCTACTTAATGCGCGAAACACGTTTACTGGTGTTTTCACCACTCCACGGTACGTTTGATGTGCAGAACCGGAGATAACTCGGTTTTCGTCGGGTTTCAAGCTGAGATATGCATTTTCTACGATAATCTTGGTGAGACTTCTGTCAGAAGTATGCAGGATCTTCGAGAACGCTCGTTTCGAGCTACATAATGCGAGAAACACGTTATCTGGTGTTTTCACCACTCCACAGTGCGTTGGATATGCAGAACCGCAGATATTTTGGTTTTCGTCGGGTTTCAAGTTGAGATATGCATTTTTTACGATAATTTTGGTGAGAGTTCTGTCCGAAGTTTGCAGAAGCA
Organism: Anthophora plumipes; assembly: GCA_951804975.1. Lineage (NCBI taxonomy): Eukaryota > Metazoa > Arthropoda > Insecta > Hymenoptera > Apidae > Anthophora > Anthophora plumipes. The sequence continues at coordinate 370,236 of CATORF010000177.1, forward strand.
TCGAGATCGCTCGTTTCGAGCTATTTAATGCGTGAAACACGTTATCTGATGTTTTTACCACTCCACAGTGCGTTGGATATGCAGAACCGCAGATATTTTGGTTTTCGTCGGGTTTCAAGCTGAGATATGCATTTTATACGATAAGCTTGGTGAAACATCTGTCCGAAGTATGCAGAAACGTCGAGAGCGCTCTTTTCGAGCTATTTAATGCGAGAAACAGGTTTTCTGGGGTTTTCACCACTCCACAGTTCGTTGGATATGCAGAACCGGAGATATCTTGGTTTTCGTGGTGTTTCCAGCTGAGATATGCATTTTCTGCGATAATCTTGGTGGGTCTTTTGTCAGAAGTATGCAGAATCATCTAGATCGCTCTTTTCGAGCTACTTAATGCTCGAAACACGCTTTCTGGTGTTTTCACCACTCCACAGTACGTTTGACATGCAGAACCGGAGATATCTTGGTTTCGGTCGGGTTTCAAGATGAGATATGCATTTTCTACGATAATCCTGGTGAGACTTCTGTCAGAAGTATGCAGAATCTTCGAGAACGCTCTTTTCGAGCTACTTAATGCGCGAAACACGTTTTCTGGTGTTTTCACCACTCCACGGTACGTTTGATGTGCAGAACCGGAGATAACTCGGTTTTCGTGGGGTTTCAAGCAGAGATATGCATTTTCTGCGATAATCTTGGCGAGACTTCTGTTAGAAGTATGCAGAATCATCGAGATCGCACTTTTCGAGCTATTTAATGCGAGAAACACGTTATCTGGTGTTTTCACCACTCCGCAGTTGGTTGGATATGCAGAACCGGCGATATTTTGGTTTTCGTCGGGTTTCAAGCTGAGATATGCATTTTCTACGATAATCTTGGTGAAACATCTGTCCGAAGTATGCCGAAACATCGAGAGCGCTCTTTTCGAGCTATTTAATGCGATAAACACGTTTTCTGGGGTTTTCACCACTCCACAGTTCGTTGGATATGCAGAACAGTAGATATATTGGTGTTCGTGGGGTTTCAAGCAGAGATATGCATTTTCTGCGATAATCTTGGTGAGACTTCTGTTAGAAGTATGCAGAATCATCGAGATCGCACTTTTCGAGCTACTTAATGCGAGAAACACGTTATCTGGTGTTTTCACCACTCCACAGTTGGTTTGATATGCAGAACCGGCGATATTTTGGTTTTCGTCGGGTTTCAAGCTGAGATATGCATTTTCTACGATAATCCTGGTGAGACTTCTGTCCGAAGTATGCTTAATTATTGAGATCGCTCGTTTCGAGCTATTCAATGCGAGAAACACGTTATCTGGTGTTTTCACCACTCCACAGTGCGTATGATATGCAGAACCGGCGATATCTTGGTTTTCGTGGGGTTTCAAGCTGAGATATGCTTTTTCTGCGATAATCTTGGTGAGACTTCTGTCCGAAGTATGCTGAAACATCGAGATCGCTCTTTTCGAGCTAGTTAATGCGAGAAAAACCTTTTCCGGGGTTTTCACCACTCCACAATGCGTTAGATATGCAGAACCAGCGATATCTTGGCTTTCGTGGGGTTTCAAGCTGAGATATGCATTTTTTACGATAATCTTGGTGAGACTTCTGTCCGAAGTATGAAGAATCATCGAGATCGCTCTATTCGAGCTATTTAATGCGAGAAACACGTTTTCAGGGTGTTTTCACCACTCCACAGTTGGTTTGATATGCAGAACCGGCGATATTTTGGTTTTCGTCGGGTTTCAAGCTGAGATATGCATTTTCTACGATAACCCTGGTGAGACTTCTGTCAGAAGTATGCAGAATCTTCGAGAACGCTCTTTTCGAGCTACTTAATGCGCGAAACACGTTTTCTGGTGTTTTCACCACTCCACAGTTGGTTTGATATGCAGAACCGGCGATATTTTGGTTTTCGTCGGGTTTCATGCTGAGATATGCATTTTCTACGATAATCTTGGTGAAACATCTGCCCGAAGTATGTAGAAACATCGAGAGCGCTCTTTTCGAGCTATTTAATGCGAGAAACTCGTTTTCTGGGGTTTTCAACACTCCACAGTTCGTTGGATATGCAGAACCGGAGATATCTTGGTTTTCGTGGGGTTTCAAGCTGAGATATGCATTTCCTGCGATAATCTTGGTGAGACTTCTGTCCGAAGTATGCAGAATCATCGAGAGCGCTCTTTTCGAGCTATTTAATGCGAGAAACTCGTTTTCTGGGGTTTTCAACACTCCACAGTTCGTTGGATATGCAGAACCGGAGATATCTTGGTTTTCGTGGGGTTTCAAGCTGAGATATGCATTTCCTGCGATAATCTTGGTGAGACTTCTGTCCGAAGTATGCAGAATCATCGAGATCGATCGTTTCGAGCTATTTAATGCGAGAAACACGTTATCTGGTGTTTTCACCACTCCACAGTTGGTTTGATATGCAGAACCGGCGATATTTTGGTTTTCGTCGGGTTTCAAGCTGAGATATGCATTTTCTACGATAATCCTGGTGAGACTTCTGTCCGAAGTATGCTTAATTATTGAGATCGCTCGTTTCGAGCTATTCAATGCGAGAAACACGTTATCTGGTGTTTTCACCACTCCACAGTGCGTATGATATGCAGAACCGGCGATATCTTGGTTTTCGTGGGGTTTCAAGCTGAGATATGCTTTTTCTGCGATAATCTTGGTGAGACTTCTGTCCGAAGTATGCTGAAACATCGAGATCGCTCTTTTCGAGCTAGTTAATGCGAGAAAAACCTTTTCCGGGGTTTTCACCACTCCACAGTTCGTTGGATATGCAGAACAGTAGATATATTGGTGTTCGTGGGGTTTCAAGCAGAGATATGCATTTTCTGCGATAATCTTGGTGAGACTTCTGTTAGAAGTATGCAGAATCATCGAGATCGCACTTTTCGAGCTACTTAATGCGAGAAACACGTTATCTGGTGTTTTCACCACTCCACAGTTGGTTTGATATGCAGAACCGGCGATATTTTGGTTTTCGTCGGGTTTCAAGCTGAGATATGCATTTTCTACGATAATCCTGGTGAGACTTCTGTCCGAAGTATGCTTAATTATTGAGATCGCTCGTTTCGAGCTATTCAATGCGAGAAACACGTTATCTGGTGTTTTCACCACTCCACAGTGCGTATGATATGCAGAACCGGCGATATCTTGGTTTTCGTGGGGTTTCAAGCTGAGATATGCTTTTTCTGCGATAATCTTGGTGAGACTTCTGTCCGAAGTATGCTGAAACATCGAGATCGCTCTTTTCGAGCTAGTTAATGCGAGAAAAACCTTTTCCGGGGTTTTCACCACTCCACAATGCGTTAGATATGCAGAACCAGCGATATCTTGGCTTTCGTGGGGTTTCAAGCTGAGATATGCATTTTTTACGATAATCTTGGTGAGACTTCTGTCCGAAGTATGAAGAATCATCGAGATCGCTCTATTCGAGCTATTTAATGCGAGAAACACGTTTTCAGGGTGTTTTCACCACTCCACAGTTGGTTTGATATGCAGAACCGGCGATATTTTGGTTTTCGTCGGGTTTCAAGCTGAGATATGCATTTTCTACGATAACCCTGGTGAGACTTCTGTCAGAAGTATGCAGAATCTTCGAGAACGCTCTTTTCGAGCTACTTAATGCGCGAAACACGTTTTCTGGTGTTTTCACCACTCCACAGTTGGTTTGATATGCAGAACCGGCGATATTTTGGTTTTCGTCGGGTTTCATGCTGAGATATGCATTTTCTACGATAATCTTGGTGAAACATCTGCCCGAAGTATGTAGAAACATCGAGAGCGCTCTTTTCGAGCTATTTAATGCGAGAAACTCGTTTTCTGGGGTTTTCAACACTCCACAGTTCGTTGGATATGCAGAACCGGAGATATCTTGGTTTTCGTGGGGTTTCAAGCTGAGATATGCATTTCCTGCGATAATCTTGGTGAGACTTCTGTCCGAAGTATGCAGAATCATCGAGATCGATCGTTTCGAGCTATTTAATGCGAGAAACACGTTATCTGGTGTTTTCACCACTCCACAGTGCGTTTGATACGCAGAACCAGCGATATCTTGGTTTTCGTGGCATTTCAAGCTGAGATACGCATTTCCTGCGATGATCTTGGTGAGACTTCTGTCCGAAGTATGCTGAATCATCGAGATCGCTCTTTTCGAGCTAGTTAGAGCGAGAAACACGTTAGCTGGTGTTTTCACCACTCCACAGTGCGTTTGATATGCAGAACAGTAGATATCTTGGTTTCCGTGGGGTTTCAAGCTGAGATATGCATTTTCTGCGATAATCTTGTTGAGACTTCTGTCCGAAGTATGCAGAATCATCGAGATCGATCGTTTCGAGCTATTTAATGCGAGAAACACGTTATCTGGTGTTTTCACCACTCCACAGTGCGTTGGATATGCAGAACCGGAGATATTTTGGTTTTCGTCGGGTTTCAAGCTGAGATATGCATTTTCTACGATAAGCTTGGTGAAACATCTGTCCGAAGCATGCCGAAACATCGAGAGCGCTCTTTTCGAGCCATTTAATGCGAGAAACACGTTTTCTGGGGTTTTCACCACTCCACAGTTCGTTGGATATGCAGAACAGTAGATATCTTGGGTTTCGTGGGGTTTCAAGCTGAGATATGCATTTTCTGCGATAATCTTGGTGGGTCTTTTGTCAGAAGTATGCAGAATCGTCTAGATCGCTCTTTTCGAGCTACTTAATGCACGAAACACGTTTTCTGGTGTTTTCACCACTCCACAGTACGTTTGTCATGCAGAACCGGAGATATCTTGGTTTCGGTCGGGTTTCAAGCTGAGATATGCATTTTCTACGATAATACTGGTGAGACTTCTGTCAGAAGTATGCAGAATCTTCGAGATCGCTCTTTTCGAGCTACTTAATGCTCGAAACACGTTTTCTGGTGTTTTCACCACTCCACGGTACGTTTGATGGGCAGAACCGGATATAACTCGGTTTTCGTCGGGTTTCAAGCTGAGATATGCATTTTCTACGATAATCTTGGTGAGACTTCTGTCAGAAGTATGCAGAATCTTCGAGAACGCTCTTTTCGAACTACTTAATGCGCGAAACACGTTTTCTGGTGTTTTCACCACTCCACGGTACGCTTGATGGGCAGAACCGGAGATAACTCGGTTTTCGTCGGGTTTCAAGCTGAGATATGCATTTTCTACGATAATCTTGGTGAGACTTCTGTCAGAAGTGTGCAGGATCTTCGAGAACGCTCTCTCCGAGCTTTTTAATGCGAGAAACACGTTATCTGGTGCTTTCACCACTCCACAGTGCGTTTGATATGCAGTACCAGCGATATCTTGGTTTTCGTGGGGTTTCAAGCTCAGATATGCATTTTTTACGATAATCTTCTTGAGACTTCTGTCCGAAGTATGCAGAATCATCGAGATCGCTCTATTCGAGCTATTTAATGCGAGAAACACGTTCTCTGGTTGTTTTCACCACTACACAGTGCGTTTGATATGCAGAACCGGCAACATCTTGATTTTCGTGAGGTTTCGAGCTGAGATATGCATTTTCTGCGATAATATTGGTGAGACTTCAGTCAGAAGTATGCAGAATCATCTAGATCGCTCTTTTCGAGCTACTTAATGCACGAAACACGTAGTCTGGTGTTTTCACCACTCCACAGTGCGTTTGACATGCAGAACCGGAGATATCTTGGTTTCGGTCGGGTTTCAAACTGAGATATGCATTTTCTACGATAATCCTGGTGAGACTTCTGTCAGAAGTGTGCAGAATCATCGAGAACGCTCGTTTCGAGCTACATAATGCGAGAAACACGTTATCTGGTGTTTTCACCACTCCACAGTGCGTTGGATATGCAGAACCGCAGATATTTTGCTTTTCGTCGGGTTTCAAGCTCAGATATGCATTTTCTTCGATAAGCTTGGCGAAACATCTGCCCGAAGTATGCTGAAACATCGAGATCGCTCTTTTCGAGCTAGTTAATGCGAGAAACACGTTATCTGGTGTTTTCACCACTCCACAGTTTGTTGGATATGCAGAAACGTAGATATCTTGGTTTTCGTGGGGTTTCAAGCTGAGATATGCAATTCCTGCGATAATCTTGGTGAGACTTCTGTCCGAGGTATGCTGAATCATCGAGATCGCTCTTTTCGAGCTATTTAATGCGAGAAACACGTTCTCTGGTTGTTTTTACCACTCCACAGTGCGTTTGACATGCAGAACCGGAGATATCTTGGTTTCGGTCGGGTTTCAAACTGAGATATGCATTTTCTACGATAATCCTGGTGAGACTTCTGCCAGAAGTGTGCAGAATCATCGAGAACGCTCGTTTCGAGCTACATAATGCGAGAAACACGTTATCTGGTGTTTTCACCACTCCACAGTGCGTTGGATATGCAGAACCGCAGATATTTTGGTTTTCGTCGGGTTTCAAGCTCAGATATGCATTTTCTTCGATAAGCTTGGCGAAACATCTGCCCGAAGTATGCTGAAACATCGAGATCGCTGGTTTCGAGCTATTTAATGCGAGAAACACGTTATCTGGTGTTTTCACCACTCCACAGTGCGTTGGATATGCAGAACCGCAGATATTTTGGTTTTCGTCGGGTTTCAAGCTGAGATATGCATTTTCTACGATAAGCGTGGTGAAACATCTGTCCGAAGTATGCAGAAACGTCGAGAGCGCTCTTTTCGAGCTATTTAATGCGAGAAACAGGTTTTCTGGGGTTTTCACCACTCCACAGTTTGTTGGATATGCAGAACCGTAGATATCTTGGTTTTCGTGGGGTTTCAAGCTGAGATATGCATTTCCTGCGATAATCTTGGTGAGACTTCTGTCCGAAGTATGCTGAATCATCGAGATCGCTCTGTTCGAGCTAGTTAGTGCGAGAAACACGTTATCTGGTGTTTTCACCACTCCACAGTGCGTTTGATATGCAGAACAGTAGATATCTTGGTTTTCGTGGGGTTTCAAGCTGAGATATGCATTTTCTGCGATAATCTTGTTGAGACTTCTGTCCGAAGTATGCAGAATCATCGAGATCGCTCGTTTCGAGCTATTTAATGCAAGAAACACGTTATCTGGTGTTTTCACCACACCACAGTGCGTTTGATATGCAGAACCAGCGATATCTTGGTTTTCGTGGCATTTCAAGCTGAGATACGCATTTCCTGCGATAATCTTGGTGAGACTTCTGTCAGAAGTATGCAGGATCTTCGAGAACGCTCTTTTCGAGCTACTTATTGCGCGAAACACGTTTTCTGGTGTTTTCACCACTCCACGGTACGTTTGATGTGCAGAAACGTAGATATCTTGGTTTTCGTGGGGTTTCAAGCTGAGATATGCAATTCCTGCGATAATCTTGGTGAGACTTCTGACCGAGGTATGCTGAATCATCGAGATCGCTCTTTTCGAGCTATTTAATGCGAGAAACACGTTCTCTGGTTGTTTTTACCACTCCACAGTGCGTTTGACATGCAGAACCGGAGATATCTTGGTTTCGGTCGGGTTTCAAACTGAGATATGCATTTTCTACGATAATCCTGGTGAGACTTCTGTCAGAAGTGTGCAGAATCATCGAGAACGCTCGTTTCGAGCTACATAATGCGAGAAACACGTTATCTGGTGTTTTCACCACTCCACAGTGCGTTGGATATGCAGAACCGCAGATATTTTGGTTTTCGTCGGGTTTCAAGCTCAGATATGCATTTTCTTCGATAAGCTTGGCGAAACATCTGTCCGAAGTATGCTGAATCATCGAGATCGCTCTGTTCGAGCTAGTTAGTGCGAGAAACACGTTATCTGGTGTTTTCACCACTCCACAGTGCGTTTGATATGCAGAACAGTAGATATCTTGGTTTTCGTGGGGTTTCAAGCTGAGATATGCATTTTCTGCGATAATCTTGGTGAGACTTCTGTCCGAAGTATGCTGAAACATCGAGATCGCTCGTTTCGAGCTATTTAATGCGAGAAACACGTTATCTGGTGTTTTCACCACTCCACAGTGCGTTTGATATGCAGAACCGGCGATATCTTGGTTTTCGTGGGGTTTCAAGCTGAGATATGCATTTTCTGCGATAATCTTGGTGAGACTTCTGTCCGAAGTATGCTGAATCATCGAGATCGCTCTGTTCGAGCTAGTTAGTGCGAGAAACACGTTATCTGGTGTTTTCACCACTCCACAGTGCGTTTGATATGCAGAACAGTAGATATCTTTGTTTTCGTGGGGTTTCAAGCTGAGATATGCATTTTCTGCGATGATATTGGTGAGACTTCAGTCAGAAGTATGCAGAATCATCTAGATCGCTCTTTTCGAGCTACTTAATGCACGAAACACGTAGTCTGGTGTTTTCACCACTCCACAGTGCGTTTGACATGCAGAACCGGAGATATCTTGGTTTCGGTCGGGTTTCAAACTGAGATATGCATTTTCTACGATAATCCTGGTGAGACTTCTGTCAGAAGTATGCAGAATCATCGAAAACGCTCGTTTCGAGCTACATAATGCGAGAAACACGTTATCTGGTGTTTTCACCACACCACAGTGCGTTTGATATGCAGAACCAGCGATATCTTGGTTTTCGTAGCATTTCAAGCTGAGATACGCATTTCCTGCGATAATCTTGGTGAGACTTCTGTCAGAAGTATGCAGGATCTTCGAGAACGCTCTTTTCGAGCTACTTATTGCGCGAAACACGTTTTCTGGTGTTTTCACCACTCCACGGTACGTTTGATGTGCAGAAACGTAGATATCTTGGTTTTCGTGGGGTTTCAAGCTGAGATATGCAATTCCTGCGATAATCTTGGTGAGACTTCTGACCGAGGTATGCTGAATCATCGAGATCGCACTTTTCGAGCTATTTAATGCGAGAAACACGTTCTCTGGTTGTTTTTACCACTCCACAGTGCGTTTGACATGCAGAACCGGAGATATCTTGGTTTCGGTCGGGTTTCAAACTGAGATATGCATTTTCTACGATAATCCTGGTGAGACTTCTGTCAGAAGTGTGCAGAATCATCGAGAACGCTCGTTTCGAGCTACATAATGCGAGAAACACGTTATCTGGTGTTTTCACCACTCCACAGTGCGTTGGATATGCAGAACCGCAGATATTTTGGTTTTCGTCGGGTTTCAAGCTCAGATATGCATTTTCTTCGATAAGCTTGGCGAAACATCTGTCCGAAGTATGCTGAATCATCGAGATCGCTCTGTTCGAGCTAGTTAGTGCGAGAAACACGTTATCTGGTGTTTTCACCACTCCACAGTGCGTTTGATATGCAGAACAGTAGATATCTTGGTTTTCGTGGGGTTTCAAGCTGAGATATGCATTTTCTGCGATAATCTTGTTGAGACTTCTGTCCGAAGTATGCAGAATCATCGAGATCGCTCGTTTCGAGCTATTTGATGCAAGAAACACGTTATCTGGTGTTTTTACCACTCCACAGTGCGTTGAATATGCAGAACCGGAGATATTTTGGTTTTCGTAGGGTTTCAAGCTGAGATATGCATTTTCTACGATAATCGTGTTGAGACTTCTGTCCGAAGTATGCAGAATCATCGACATCGCTCTTTTCGAGCTACTGAATGCGCGAAACACGTTTTCTGGTGTTTTTACCCCTCCACGGTACGTTTGATGTGCAGAACCGGAGATAACTCGGTTTTCGTCGGGTTTCAAGCTGAGATATGCATTTTCTGCGATAATATTGGTGAGACTTCAGTCAGAAGTATGCAGAATCATCTAGATCGCTCTTTTCGAGCTACTTAATGCACGAAACACGTAGTCTGGTGTTTTCACCACTCCACAGTGCGTATGATATGCAGAACCGGCGATATCTTGGTTTTCGTGGGGTTTCAAGCTGAGATATGCATTTTCTATGATAATCTTTGTGAGACTTCTGTCAGAAGTATGCTTAATTATCGAGATCGCTCGTTTCGAGCTATTCAATGCGAGAAACACGTTATCTGGTGTTTTCACCACTCCACAGTGCGTATGATATGCAGAACCGGCGATATCTTGGTATTCGTGGGGTTTCAAACTGAGATATGCATTTTCTACGATAATCCTGGTGAGACTTCTGTCAGAAGTATGCAGAATCATCGAAAACGCTCGTTTCGAGCTACATAATGCGAGAAACACGTTATCTGGTGTTTTCACCACACCACAGTGCGTTTGATATGCAGAACCAGCGATATCTTGGTTTTCGTGGCATTTCAAGCTGAGATACGCATTTCCTGCGATAATCTTGGTGAGACTTCTGTCAGAAGTATGCAGGATCTTCGAGAACGCTCTTTTCGAGCTACTTATTGCGCGAAACACGTTTTCTGGTGTTTTCACCACTCCACGGTACGTTTGATGTGCAGAAACGTAGATATCTTGGTTTTCGTGGGGTTTCAAGCTGAGATATGCAATTCCTGCGATAATCTTGGTGAGACTTCTGACCGAGGTATGCTGAATCATCGAGATCGCTCTTTTCGAGCTATTTAATGCGAGAAACACGTTCTCTGGTTGTTTTTACCACTCCACAGTGCGTTTGACATGCAGAACCGGAGATATCTTGGTTTCGGTCGGGTTTCAAACTGAGATATGCATTTTCTACGATAATCCTGGTGAGACTTCTGTCAGAAGTGTGCAGAATCATCGAGAACGCTCGTTTCGAGCTACATAATGCGAGAAACACGTTATCTGGTGTTTTCACCACTCCACAGTGCGTTGGATATGCAGAACCGCAGATATTTTGGTTTTCGTCGGGTTTCAAGCTCAGATATGCATTTTCTTCGATAAGCTTGGCGAAACATCTGTCCGAAGTATGCTGAATCATCGAGATCGCTCTGTTCGAGCTAGTTAGTGCGAGAAACACGTTATCTGGTGTTTTCACCACTCCACAGTGCGTTTGATATGCAGAACAGTAGATATCTTGGTTTTCGTGGGGTTTCAAGCTGAGATATGCATTTTCTGCGATAATCTTGTTGAGACTTCTGTCCGAAGTATGCAGAATCATCGAGATCGCTCGTTTCGAGCTATTTAATGCAAGAAACACGTTATCTGGTGTTTTTACCACTCCACAGTGCGTTGAATATGCAGAACCGGAGATATTTTGGTTTTCGTCGGGTTTCAAGCTGAGATATGCATTTTCTACGATAATCGTGTTGAGACTTCTGTCCGAAGTATGCAGAATCATCGACATCGCTCTTTTCGAGCTACTGAATGCGCGAAACACGTTTTCTGGTGTTTTTACCCCTCCACGGTACGTTTGATGTGCAGAACCGGAGATAACTCGGTTTTCGTCGGGTTTCAAGCTGAGATATGCATTTTCTGCGATAATATTGGTGAGACTTCAGTCAGAAGTATGCAGAATCATCTAGATCGCTCTTTTCGAGCTACTTAATGCACGAAACACGTAGTCTGGTGTTTTCACCACTCCACAGTGCGTATGATATGCAGAACCGGCGATATCTTGGTTTTCGTGGGGTTTCAAGCTGAGATATGCATTTTCTATGATAATCTTTGTGAGACTTCTGTCAGAAGTATGCTTAATTATCGAGATCGCTCGTTTCGAGCTATTCAATGCGAGAAACACGTTATCTGGTGTTTTCACCACTCCACAGTGCGTATGATATGCAGAACCGGCGATATCTTGGTATTCGTGGGGTTTCAAACTGAGATATGCATTTTCTACGATAATCCTGGTGAGACTTCTGTCAGAAGTATGCAGAATCATCGAAAACGCTCGTTTCGAGCTACATAATGCGAGAAACACGTTATCTGGTGTTTTCACCACACCACAGTGCGTTTGATATGCAGAACCAGCGATATCTTGGTTTTCGTGGCATTTCAAGCTGAGATACGCATTTCCTGCGATAATCTTGGTGAGACTTCTGTCAGAAGTATGCAGGATCTTCGAGAACGCTCTTTTCGAGCTACTTATTGCGCGAAACACGTTTTCTGGTGTTTTCACCACTCCACGGTACGTTTGATGTGCAGAAACGTAGATATCTTGGTTTTCGTGGGGTTTCAAGCTGAGATATGCAATTCCTGCGATAATCTTGGTGAGACTTCTGACCGAGGTATGCTGAATCATCGAGATCGCTCTTTTCGAGCTATTTAATGCGAGAAACACGTTTTCTGGCGATTTCACCACACCACTGTTCGTTGGATATGCAGAACCGGAGATATCTTGGTTTTCGTGGGGTTTCAAGCTGAAATATGCATTTTCTGCGATAATCTTGGTGAGACTTCTGTCCGATGTATGCAGAATCATCGAGATCGCTCTTTTCGAGCTATTTAAAGCGAGAAACACGTTATCCGGTGTTTTCACCACTCCACAGTGGGTTTGATATGCAGAACTGGCGACATCTTGGATTTCGTCGGGTTTCAAGCTGAGATATGCATTTTCTACGATAATCTTGGTGAGACTTCTGTCAGAAGTATGCAGGATCTTCGAGAACGCTCTTTTCGAGCTACTTATTGCGCGAAACACGTTTTCTGGTGTTTTCACCACTCCACGGTACGTTTGATGTGCAGAAACGTAGATATCTTGGTTTTCGTGGGGTTTCAAGCTGAGATATGCAATTCCTGCGATAATCTTGGTGAGACTTCTGACCGAGGTATGCTGAATCATCGAGATCGCTCTTTTCGAGCTATTTAATGCGAGAAACACGTTCTCTGGTTGTTTTTACCACTCCACAGTGCGTTTGACATGCAGAACCGGAGATATCTTGGTTTCGGTCGGGTTTCAAACTGAGATATGCATTTTCTACGATAATCCTGGTGAGACTTCTGTCAGAAGTGTGCAGAATCATCGAGAACGCTCGTTTCGAGCTACATAATGCGAGAAACACGTTATCTGGTGTTTTCACCACTCCACAGTGCGTTGGATATGCAGAACCGCAGATATTTTGGTTTTCGTCGGGTTTCAAGCTCAGATATGCATTTTCTTCGATAAGCTTGGCGAAACATCTGTCCGAAGTATGCTGAATCATCGAGATCGCTCTGTTCGAGCTAGTTAGTGCGAGAAACACGTTATCTGGTGTTTTCACCACTCCACAGTGCGTTTGATATGCAGAACAGTAGATATCTTGGTTTTCGTGGGGTTTCAAGCTGAGATATGCATTTTCTGCGATAATCTTGTTGAGACTTCTGTCCGAAGTATGCAGAATCATCGAGATCGCTCGTTTCGAGCTATTTAATGCAAGAAACACGTTATCTGGTGTTTTTACCACTCCACAGTGCGTTGAATATGCAGAACCGGAGATATTTTGGTTTTCGTCGGGTTTCAAGCTGAGATATGCATTTTCTACGATAATCGTGTTGAGACTTCTGTCCGAAGTATGCAGAATCATCGACATCGCTCTTTTCGAGCTACTGAATGCGCGAAACACGTTTTCTGGTGTTTTTACCCCTCCACGGTACGTTTGATGTGCAGAACCGGAGATAACTCGGTTTTCGTCGGGTTTCAAGCTGAGATATGCATTTTCTGCGATAATATTGGTGAGACTTCAGTCAGAAGTATGCAGAATCATCTAGATCGCTCTTTTCGAGCTACTTAATGCACGAAACACGTAGTCTGGTGTTTTCACCACTCCACAGTGCGTATGATATGCAGAACCGGCGATATCTTGGTTTTCGTGGGGTTTCAAGCTGAGATATGCATTTTCTATGATAATCTTTGTGAGACTTCTGTCAGAAGTATGCTTAATTATCGAGATCGCTCGTTTCGAGCTATTCAATGCGAGAAACACGTTATCTGGTGTTTTCACCACTCCACAGTGCGTATGATATGCGGAACCGGCGATATCTTGGTATTCGTGGGGTTTCAAACTGAGATATGCATTTTCTACGATAATCCTGGTGAGACTTCTGTCAGAAGTATGCAGAATCATCGAAAACGCTCGTTTCGAGCTACATAATGCGAGAAACACGTTATCTGGTGTTTTCACCACACCACAGTGCGTTTGATATGCAGAACCAGCGATATCTTGGTTTTCGTGGCATTTCAAGCTGAGATACGCATTTCCTGCGATAATCTTGGTGAGACTTCTGTCAGAAGTATGCAGGATCTTCGAGAACGCTCTTTTCGAGCTACTTATTGCGCGAAACACGTTTTCTGGTGTTTTCACCACTCCACGGTACGTTTGATGTGCAGAAACGTAGATATCTTGGTTTTCGTGGGGTTTCAAGCTGAGATATGCAATTCCTGCGATAATCTTGGTGAGACTTCTGACCGAGGTATGCTGAATCATCGAGATCGCTCTTTTCGAGCTATTTAATGCGAGAAACACGTTTTCTGGCGATTTCACCACACCACTGTTCGTTGGATATGCAGAACCGGAGATATCTTGGTTTTCGTGGGGTTTCAAGCTGAAATATGCATTTTCTCCGATAATCTTGGTGAGACTTCTGTCCGATGTATGCAGAATCATCGAGATCGCTCTTTTCGAGCTATTTAAAGCGAGAAACACGTTATCCGGTGTTTTCACCACTCCACAGTGGGTTTGATATGCAGAACTGGCGACATCTTGGATTTCGTCGGGTTTCAAGCTGAGATATGCATTTTCTACGATAATCTTGGTGAGACTTCTGTCAGAAGTTTGCAGAATCATCTAGATCGCTCTTTTCGAGCTATTTAATGCGAGAAACACGTTAACTGGTGTTTTCACCACTCCGCAGTCCGTTTGATATGTAGAACCAGCGATATCTGGGTTTTCGTGGGGTTTCAAGCTGAGATATGCAATTCCTGCGATAATCTTGGTGAGACTTCTGACCGAGGTATGCTGAATCATCGAGATCGCTCTTTTCGAGCTATTTAATGCGAGAAACACGTTTTCTGGCGATTTCACCACACCACTGTTCGTTGGATATGCAGAACAGTAGATATCTTGGTTTTCGTGGGGTTTCAAGCTGAGATATGCATTTTCTGCGATAATCTTGTTGAGACTTCTGTCCGAAGTATGCAGAATCATCGAGATCGCTCGTTTCGAGCTATTTAATGCAAGAAACACGTTATCTGGTGTTTTTACCACTCCACAGTGCGTTGAATATGCAGAACCGGAGATATTTTGGTTTTCGTCGGGTTTCAAGCTGAGATATGCATTTTCTACGATAATCGTGTTGAGACTTCTGTCCGAAGTATGCAGAATCATCGACATCGCTCTTTTCGAGCTACTGAATGCGCGAAACACGTTTTCTGGTGTTTTTACCCCTCCACGGTACGTTTGATGTGCAGAACCGGAGATAACTCGGTTTTCGTCGGGTTTCAAGCTGAGATATGCATTTTCTGCGATAATATTGGTGAGACTTCAGTCAGAAGTATGCAGAATCATCTAGATCGCTCTTTTCGAGCTACTTAATGCACGAAACACGTAGTCTGGTGTTTTCACCACTCCACAGTGCGTATGATATGCAGAACCGGCGATATCTTGGTTTTCGTGGGGTTTCAAGCTGAGATATGCATTTTCTATGATAATCTTTGTGAGACTTCTGTCAGAAGTATGCTTAATTATCGAGATCGCTCGTTTCGAGCTATTCAATGCGAGAAACACGTTATCTGGTGTTTTCACCACTCCACAGTGCGTATGATATGCAGAACCGGCGATATCTTGGTATTCGTGGGGTTTCAAACTGAGATATGCATTTTCTACGATAATCCTGGTGAGACTTCTGTCAGAAGTATGCAGAATCATCGAAAACGCTCGTTTCGAGCTACATAATGCGAGAAACACGTTATCTGGTGTTTTCACCACTCCACAGTGCGTTTGATATGCAGAACAGTAGATATCTTGGTTTTCGTGGGGTTTCAAGCTGAGATATGCATTTTCTGCGATAATCTTGTTGAGACTTCTGTCCGAAGTATGCAGAATCATCGAGATCGCTCGTTTCGAGCTATTTAATGCAAGAAACACGTTATCTGGTGTTTTTACCACTCCACAGTGCGTTGAATATGCAGAACCGGAGATATTTTGGTTTTCGTCGGGTTTCAAGCTGAGATATGCATTTTCTACGATAATCGTGTTGAGACTTCTGTCCGAAGTATGCAGAATCATCGACATCGCTCTTTTCGAGCTACTGAATGCGCGAAACACGTTTTCTGGTGTTTTTACCCCTCCACGGTACGTTTGATGTGCAGAACCGGAGATAACTCGGTTTTCGTCGGGTTTCAAGCTGAGATATGCATTTTCTGCGATAATATTGGTGAGACTTCAGTCAGAAGTATGCAGAATCATCTAGATCGCTCTTTTCGAGCTACTTAATGCACGAAACACGTAGTCTGGTGTTTTCACCACTCCACAGTGCGTATGATATGCAGAACCGGCGATATCTTGGTTTTCGTGGGGTTTCAAGCTGAGATATGCATTTTCTATGATAATCTTTGTGAGACTTCTGTCAGAAGTATGCTTAATTATCGAGATCGCTCGTTTCGAGCTATTCAATGCGAGAAACACGTTATCTGGTGTTTTCACCACTCCACAGTGCGTATGATATGCAGAACCGGCGATATCTTGGTATTCGTGGGGTTTCAAACTGAGATATGCATTTTCTACGATAATCCTGGTGAGACTTCTGTCAGAAGTATGCAGAATCATCGAAAACGCTCGTTTCGAGCTACATAATGCGAGAAACACGTTATCTGGTGTTTTCACCACACCACAGTGCGTTTGATATGCAGAACCAGCGATATCTTGGTTTTCGTGGCATTTCAAGCTGAGATACGCATTTCCTGCGATAATCTTGGTGAGACTTCTGTCAGAAGTATGCAGGATCTTCGAGAACGCTCTTTTCGAGCTACTTATTGCGCGAAACACGTTTTCTGGTGTTTTCACCACTCCACGGTACGTTTGATGTGCAGAAACGTAGATATCTTGGTTTTCGTGGGGTTTCAAGCTGAGATATGCAATTCCTGCGATAATCTTGGTGAGACTTCTGACCGAGGTATGCTGAATCATCGAGATCGCTCTTTTCGAGCTACATAATGCGAGAAACACGTTATCTGGTGTTTTCACCACTCCACAGTGCGTTGGATATGCAGAACCGCAGATATTTTGGTTTTCGTCGGGTTTCAAGCTCAGATATGCATTTTCTTCGATAAGCTTGGCGAAACATCTGCCCGAAGTATGCTGAAACATCGAGATCGCTCTTTTCGAGCTACTTAATGCACGAAACACGTAGTCTGGTGTTTTCACCACTCCACAGTGCGTATGATATGCAGAACCGGCGATATCTTGGTTTTCGTGGGGTTTCAAGCTGAGATATGCATTTTCTATGATAATCTTTGTGAGACTTCTGTCAGAAGTATGCTTAATTATCGAGATCGCTCGTTTCGAGCTATTCAATGCGAGAAACACGTTATCTGGTGTTTTCACCACTCCACAGTGCGTATGATATGCAGAACCGGCGATATCTTGGTATTCGTGGGGTTTCAAACTGAGATATGCATTTTCTACGATAATCCTGGTGAGACTTCTGTCAGAAGTATGCAGAATCATCGAAAACGCTCGTTTCGAGCTACATAATGCGAGAAACACGTTATCTGGTGTTTTCACCACACCACAGTGCGTTTGATATGCAGAACCAGCGATATCTTGGTTTTCGTGGCATTTCAAGCTGAGATACGCATTTCCTGCGATAATCTTGGTGAGACTTCTGTCAGAAGTATGCAGGATCTTCGAGAACGCTCTTTTCGAGCTACTTATTGCGCGAAACACGTTTTCTGGTGTTTTCACCACTCCACGGTACGTTTGATGTGCAGAACCGGAGATAACTCGGTTTTCGTCGGGTTTCAAGCTGAGATATGCATTTTCTGCGATAATATTGGTGAGACTTCTGTCAGAAGTATGCAGGATCTTCGAGAACGCTCTTTTCGAGCTACTTATTGCGCGAAACACGTTTTCTGGTGTTTTCACCACTCCACGGTACGTTTGATGTGCAGAACCGGGGATAACTCGGTTTTCGTCGGGTTTCAAGCTGAGATATGCATTTTCTATGATAATCTTGGTGAGACTTCTGTCAGAAGTATGCAGGATCTTCGAGAGCGCTCTTTACGAGCTACTTACTGCGACAAACACGTTATCTGGTCTTTTCTGCACTCCACAGTGCGTTTGATATGCAGAACCAGCGATATCTTGGTTTTCGTGGGGTTTCAAGCTGAGATATGCATTTTCTGCGATAATCTTGGTGAGACTTCTGTCCGAAGTATGCAGAATCATCGAGATCGCTCGTTTCCAGCTATTTAATGCGAGAAACACGTTATCTGGTGTTTTCACCACTCCACAGTGCGTTTGATACGCAGAACCAGCGATATCTTGGTTTTCGTGGCATTTCAAGCTGAGATACGCATTTCCTGCGATGATCTTGGTGAGACTTCTGTCCGAAGTATGCTGAATCATCGAGATCGCTCTTTTCGAGCTAGTTAGAGCGAGAAACACGTTAGCTGGTGTTTTCACCACTCCACAGTGCGTTTGATATGCAGAACAGTAGATATCTTGGTTTCCGTGGGGTTTCAAGCTGAGATATGCATTTTCTGCGATAATCTTGTTGAGACTTCTGTCCGAAGTATGCAGAATCATCGAGATCGATCGTTTCGAGCTATTTAATGCGAGAAACACGTTATCTGGTGTTTTCACCACTCCACAGTGCGTTGGATATGCAGAACCGGAGATATTTTGGTTTTCGTCGGGTTTCAAGCTGAGATATGCATTTTCTACGATAAGCTTGGTGAAACATCTGTCCGAAGTATGCCGAAACATCGAGAGCGCTCTTTTCGAGCCATTTAATGCGAGAAACACGTTTTCTGGGGTTTTCACCACTCCACAGTTCGTTGGATATGCAGAACAGTAGATATCTTGGGTTTCGTGGGGTTTCAAGCTGAGATATGCATTTTCTGCGATAATCTTTGTGGGTCTTTTGTCAGAAGTATGCAGAATCGTCTAGATCGCTCTTTTCGAGCTACTTAATGCACGAAACACGTTTTCTGGTGTTTTCACCACTCCACAGTACGTTTGTCATGCAGAACCGGAGATATCTTGGTTTCGGTCGGGTTTCAAGCTGAGATATGCATTTTCTACGATAATACTGGTGAGACTTCTGTCAGAAGTATGCAGAATCTTCGAGATCGCTCTTTTCGAGCTACTTAATGCTCGAAACACGTTTTCTGGTGTTTTCACCACTCCACGGTACGTTTGATGGGCAGAACCGGATATAACTCGGTTTTCGTCGGGTTTCAAGCTGAGATATGCATTTTCTACGATAATCTTGGTGAGACTTCTGTCAGAAGTATGCAGAATCTTCGAGAACGCTCTTTTCGAACTACTTAATGCGCGAAACACGTTTTCTGGTGTTTTCACCACTCCACGGTACGTTTGATGGGCAGAACCGGAGATAACTCGGTTTTCGTCGGGTTTCAAGCTGAGATATGCATTTTCTACGATAATCTTGGTGAGACTTCTGTCAGAAGTATGCAGGATCTTCGAGAACGCTCTCTCCGAGCTATTTAATGCGAGAAACACGTTATCTGGTGTTTTCACCACTCCACAGTGCGTTTGATATGCAGTACCAGCGATATCTTGGTTTTCGTGGGGTTTCAAGCTCAGATATGCATTTTTTACGATAATCTTCTTGAGACTTCTGTCCGAAGTATGCAGAATCATCGAGATCGCTCTATTCGAGCTATTTAATGCGAGAAACACGTTCTCTGGTTGTTTTCACCACTCCACAGTGCGTTTGATATGCAGAACCGGCAACATCTTGATTTTCGTGAGGTTTCGAGCTGAGATATGCATTTTCTGCGATAATATTGGTGAGACTTCAGTCAGAAGTATGCAGAATCATCTAGATCGCTCTTTTCGAGCTACTTAATGCACGAAACACGTAGTCTGGTGTTTTCACCACTCCACAGTGCGTTTGACATGCAGAACCGGAGATATCTTGGTTTCGGTCGGGTTTCAAACTGAGATATGCATTTTCTACGATAATCCTGGTGAGACTTCTGTCAGAAGTGTGCAGAATCATCGAGAACGCTCGTTTCCAGCTACATAATGCGAGAAACACGTTATCTGGTGTTTTCACCACTCCACAGTGCGTTGGATATGCAGAACCGCAGATATTTTGCTTTTCGTCGGGTTTCAAGCTCAGATATGCATTTTCTTCGATAAGCTTGGCGAAACATCTGCCCGAAGTATGCTGAAACATCGAGATCGCTCTTTTCGAGCTAGTTAATGCGAGAAACACGTTATCTGGTGTTTTCACCACTCCACAGTTTGTTGGATATGCAGAAACGTAGATATCTTGGTTTTCGTGGGGTTTCAAGCTGAGATATGCAATTCCTGCGATAATCTTGGTGAGACTTCTGTCCGAGGTATGCTGAATCATCGAGATCGCTCTTTTCGAGCTATTTAATGCGAGAAACACGTTCTCTGGTTGTTTTTACCACTCCACAGTGCGTTTGACATGCAGAACCGGAGATATCTTGGTTTCGGTCGGGTTTCAAACTGAGATATGCATTTTCTACGATAATCCTGGTGAGACTTCTGTCAGAAGTGTGCAGAATCATCGAGAACGCTCGTTTCGAGCTACTTATTGCGCGAAACACGTTTTCTGGTGTTTTCACCACTCCACAGTGCGTATGATATGCAGAACCGGCGATATCTTGGTTTTCGTGGGGTTTCAAGCTGAGATATGCATTTTCTATGATAATCTTTGTGAGACTTCTGTCAGAAGTATGCTTAATTATCGAGATCGCTCGTTTCGAGCTATTCAATGCGAGAAACACGTTATCTGGTGTTTTCACCACTCCACAGTGCGTATGATATGCAGAACCGGCGATATCTTGGTTTTCGTGGGGTTTCAAGCTGAGATATGCATTTTCTGCGATAATCTTGGTGAGACTTCTGTCCGAAGTATGCTGAAACATCGAGATCGCTCGTTTCGAGCTATTTAATGCGAGAAACACGTTATCTGGTGTTTTCACCACTCCACAGTGCGTTTGATATGCAGAACCGGCGATATCTTGGTTTTCGTGGGGTTTCAAGCTGAGATATGCATTTTCTGCGATAATCTTGGTGAGACTTCTGTCCGATGTATGCTGAATCATCGAGATCGCTCTGTTCGAGCTAGTTAGTGCGAGAAACACGTTATCTGGTGTTTTCACCACTCCACAGTGCGTTTGATATGCAGAACAGTAGATATCTTTGTTTTCGTGGGGTTTCAAGCTGAGATATGCATTTTCTGCGATAATATTGGTGAGACTTCAGTCAGAAGTATGCAGAATCATCTAGATCGCTCTTTTCGAGCTACTTAATGCACGAAACACGTAGTCTGGTGTTTTCACCACTCCACAGTGCGTTTGACATGCAGAACCGGAGATATCTTGGTTTCGGTCGGGTTTCAAACTGAGATATGCATTTTCTACGATAATCCTGGTGAGACTTCTGTCAGAAGTATGCAGAATCATCGAAAACGCTCGTTTCGAGCTACATAATGCGAGAAACACGTTATCTGGTGTTTTCACCACACCACAGTGCGTTTGATATGCAGAACCAGCGATATCTTGGTTTTCGTGGCATTTCAAGCTGAGATACGCATTTCCTGCGATAATCTTGGTGAGACTTCTGTCAGAAGTATGCAGGATATTCGAGAACGCTCTTTTCGAGCTACTTATTGCGCGAAACACGTTTTCTGGTGTTTTCACCACTCCACGGTACGTTTGATGTGCAGAAACGTAGATATATTGGTTTTCGTGGGGTTTCAAGCTGAGATATGCAATTCCTGCGATAATCTTGGTGAGACTTCTGACCGAGGTATGCTGAATCATCGAGATCGCTCTTTTCGAGCTATTTAATGCGAGAAACACGTTCTCTGGTTGTTTTTACCACTCCACAGTGCGTTTGACATGCAGAACCGGAGATATCTTGGTTTCGGTCGGGTTTCAAACTGAGATATGCATTTTCTACGATAATCCTGGTGAGACTTCTGTCAGAAGTGTGCAGAATCATCGAGAACGCTCGTTTCGAGCTACATAATGCGAGAAACACGTTATCTGGTGTTTTCACCACTCCACAGTGCGTTGGATATGCAGAACCGCAGATATTTTGGTTTTCGTCGGGTTTCAAGCTCAGATATGCATTTTCTTCGATAAGCTTGGCGAAACATCTGCCCGAAGTATGCTGAAACATCGAGATCGCTCTTTTCGAGCTACTGAATGCGCGAAACACGTTTTCTGGTGTTTTTACCCTTCCACGGTACGTTTGATGTGCAGAACCGGAGATATCTCGGTTTTCGTCGGGTTTCAAGCTGAGATATGCATTTTCTGCGATAATATTGGTGAGACTTCTGTCAGAAGTATGCAGGATCTTCGAGAACGCTCTTTTCGAGCTACTTATTGCGCGAAACACGTTTTCTGGTGTTTTCACAACTCCACGGTACGTTTGATGTGCAGAACCGGGGATAACTCGGTTTTCGTCGGGTTTCAAGCTGAGATATGCATTTTCTATGATAATCTTGGTGAGACTTCTGTCAGAAGTATGCAGGATCTTCGAGAACGCTCTTTACGAGCTACTTACTGCGACAAACACGTTATCTGGTCTTTTCTGCACTCCACAGTGCGTTTGATATGCAGAACCAGCGATATCTTGGTTTTCGTGGGGTTTCAAGCTGAGATATGCATTTTCTTCGATAAGCTTGGCGAAACATCTGCCCGAAGTATGCTGAAACATCGAGATCGCTCTTTTCGAGCTACTGAATGCGCGAAACACGTTTTCTGGTGTTTTTACCCTTCCACGGTACGTTTGATGTGCAGAACCGGAGATAACTCGGTTTTCGTCGGGTTTCAAGCTGAGATATGCATTTTCTGCGATAATATTGGTGAGACTTCTGTCAGAAGTATGCAGGATCTTCGAGAACGCTCTTTTCGAGCTACTTATTGCGCGAAACACGTTTTCTGGTGTTTTCACCACTCCACGGTACGTTTGATGTGCAGAACCGGGGATAACTCGGTTTTCGTCGGGTTTCAAGCTGAGATATGCATTTTCTATGATAATCTTGGTGAGACTTCTGTCAGAAGTATGCAGGATCTTCGAGAGCGCTCTTTACGAGCTACTTACTGCGACAAACACGTTATCTGGTCTTTTCTGCACTCCACAGTGCGTTTGATATGCAGAACCAGCGATATCTTGGTTTTCGTGGGGTTTCAAGCTGAGATATGCATTTTCTGCGATAATCTTGGTGAGACTTCTGTCCGAAGTATGCAGAATCATCGAGATCGCTCGTTTCCAGCTATTTAATGCGAGAAACACGTTATCTGGTGTTTTCACCACTCCACAGTGCGTTTGATACGCAGAACCAGCGATATCTTGGTTTTCGTGGCATTTCAAGCTGAGATACGCATTTCCTGCGATGATCTTGGTGAGACTTCTGTCCGAAGTATGCTGAATCATCGAGATCGCTCTTTTCGAGCTAGTTAGAGCGAGAAACACGTTAGCTGGTGTTTTCACCACTCCACAGTGCGTTTGATATGCAGAACAGTAGATATCTTGGTTTCCGTGGGGTTTCAAGCTGAGATATGCATTTTCTGCGATAATCTTGTTGAGACTTCTGTCCGAAGTATGCAGAATCATCGAGATCGATCGTTTCGAGCTATTTAATGCGAGAAACACGTTATCTGGTGTTTTCACCACTCCACAGTGCGTTGGATATGCAGAACCGGAGATATTTTGGTTTTCGTCGGGTTTCAAGCTGAGATATGCATTTTCTACGATAAGCTTGGTGAAACATCTGTCCGAAGTATGCCGAAACATCGAGAGCGCTCTTTTCGAGCCATTTAATGCGAGAAACACGTTTTCTGGTGTTTTCACCACTCCACAGTACGTTTGTCATGCAGAACCGGAGATATCTTGGTTTCGGTCGGGTTTCAAGCTGAGATATGCATTTTCTACGATAATACTGGTGAGACTTCTGTCAGAAGTATGCAGAATCTTCGAGATCGCTCTTTTCGAGCTACTTAATGCTCGAAACACGTTTTCTGGTGTTTTCACCACTCCACGGTACGTTTGATGGGCAGAACCGGATATAACTCGGTTTTCGTCGGGTTTCAAGCTGAGATATGCATTTTCTACGATAATCTTGGTGAGACTTCTGTCAGAAGTATGCAGAATCTTCGAGAACGCTCTTTTCGAACTACTTAATGCGCGAAACACGTTTTCTGGTGTTTTCACCACTCCACGGTACGTTTGATGGGCAGAACCGGAGATAACTCGGTTTTCGTCGGGTTTCAAGCTGAGATATGCATTTTCTACGATAATCTTGGTGAGACTTCTGTCAGAAGTATGCAGGATCTTCGAGAACGCTCTCTCCGAGCTATTTAATGCGAGAAACACGTTATCTGGTGTTTTCACCACTCCACAGTGCGTTTGATATGCAGTACCAGCGATATCTTGGTTTTCGTGGGGTTTCAAGCTCAGATATGCATTTTTTACGATAATCTTCTTGAGACTTCTGTCCGAAGTATGCAGAATCATCGAGATCGCTCTATTCGAGCTATTTAATGCGAGAAACACGTTCTCTGGTTGTTTTCACCACTCCACAGTGCGTTTGATATGCAGAACCGGCAACATCTTGATTTTCGTGAGGTTTCGAGCTGAGATATGCATTTTCTGCGATAATATTGGTGAGACTTCAGTCAGAAGTATGCAGAATCATCTAGATCGCTCTTTTCGAGCTACTTAATGCACGAAACACGTAGTCTGATGTTTTCACCACTCCACAGTGCGTTTGACATGCAGAACCGGAGATATCTTGGTTTCGGTCGGGTTTCAAACTGAGATATGCATTTTCTACGATAATCCTGGTGAGACTTCTGTCAGAAGTGTGCAGAATCATCGAGAACGCTCGTTTCCAGCTACATAATGCGAGAAACACGTTATCTGGTGTTTTCACCACTCCACAGTGCGTTGGATATGCAGAACCGCAGATATTTTGCTTTTCGTCGGGTTTCAAGCTCAGATATGCATTTTCTTCGATAAGCTTGGCGAAACATCTGCCCGAAGTATGCTGAAACATCGAGATCGCTCTTTTCGAGCTAGTTAATGCGAGAAACACGTTATCTGGTGTTTTCACCACTCCACAGTTTGTTGGATATGCAGAAACGTAGATATCTTGGTTTTCGTGGGGTTTCAAGCTGAGATATGCAATTCCTGCGATAATCTTGGTGAGACTTCTGTCCGAGGTATGCTGAATCATCGAGATCGCTCTTTTCGAGCTATTTAATGCGAGAAACACGTTCTCTGGTTGTTTTTACCACTCCACAGTGCGTTTGACATGCAGAACCGGAGATATCTTGGTTTCGGTCGGGTTTCAAACTGAGATATGCATTTTCTACGATAATCCTGGTGAGACTTCTGTCAGAAGTGTGCAGAATCATCGAGAACGCTCGTTTCGAGCTACTTATTGCGCGAAACACGTTTTCTGGTGTTTTCACCACTCCACAGTGCGTATGATATGCAGAACCGGCGATATCTTGGTTTTCGTGGGGTTTCAAGCTGAGATATGCATTTTCTATGATAATCTTTGTGAGACTTCTGTCAGAAGTATGCTTAATTATCGAGATCGCTCGTTTCGAGCTATTCAATGCGAGAAACACGTTATCTGGTGTTTTCACCACTCCACAGTGCGTATGATATGCAGAACCGGCGATATCTTGGTTTTCGTGGGGTTTCAAGCTGAGATATGCATTTTCTGCGATAATCTTGGTGAGACTTCTGTCCGAAGTATGCTGAAACATCGAGATCGCTCGTTTCGAGCTATTTAATGCGAGAAACACGTTATCTGGTGTTTTCACCACTCCACAGTGCGTTTGATATGCAGAACCGGCGATATCTTGGTTTTCGTGGGGTTTCAAGCTGAGATATGCATTTTCTGCGATAATCTTGGTGAGACTTCTGTCCGATGTATGCTGAATCATCGAGATCGCTCTGTTCGAGCTAGTTAGTGCGAGAAACACGTTATCTGGTGTTTTCACCACTCCACAGTGCGTTTGATATGCAGAACAGTAGATATCTTTGTTTTCGTGGGGTTTCAAGCTGAGATATGCATTTTCTGCGATAATATTGGTGAGACTTCAGTCAGAAGTATGCAGAATCATCTAGATCGCTCTTTTCGAGCTACTTAATGCACGAAACACGTAGTCTGGTGTTTTCACCACTCCACAGTGCGTTTGACATGCAGAACCGGAGATATCTTGGTTTCGGTCGGGTTTCAAACTGAGATATGCATTTTCTACGATAATCCTGGTGAGACTTCTGTCAGAAGTATGCAGAATCATCGAAAACGCTCGTTTCGAGCTACATAATGCGAGAAACACGTTATCTGGTGTTTTCACCACACCACAGTGCGTTTGATATGCAGAACCAGCGATATCTTGGTTTTCGTGGCATTTCAAGCTGAGATACGCATTTCCTGCGATAATCTTGGTGAGACTTCTGTCAGAAGTATGCAGGATATTCGAGAACGCTCTTTTCGAGCTACTTATTGCGCGAAACACGTTTTCTGGTGTTTTCACCACTCCACGGTACGTTTGATGTGCAGAAACGTAGATATATTGGTTTTCGTGGGGTTTCAAGCTGAGATATGCAATTCCTGCGATAATCTTGGTGAGACTTCTGACCGAGGTATGCTGAATCATCGAGATCGCTCTTTTCGAGCTATTTAATGCGAGAAACACGTTCTCTGGTTGTTTTTACCACTCCACAGTGCGTTTGACATGCAGAACCGGAGATATCTTGGTTTCGGTCGGGTTTCAAACTGAGATATGCATTTTCTACGATAATCCTGGTGAGACTTCTGTCAGAAGTGTGCAGAATCATCGAGAACGCTCGTTTCGAGCTACATAATGCGAGAAACACGTTATCTGGTGTTTTCACCACTCCACAGTGCGTTGGATATGCAGAACCGCAGATATTTTGGTTTTCGTCGGGTTTCAAGCTCAGATATGCATTTTCTTCGATAAGCTTGGCGAAACATCTGCCCGAAGTATGCTGAAACATCGAGATCGCTCTTTTCGAGCTACTGAATGCGCGAAACACGTTTTCTGGTGTTTTTACCCTTCCACGGTACGTTTGATGTGCAGAACCGGAGATATCTCGGTTTTCGTCGGGTTTCAAGCTGAGATATGCATTTTCTGCGATAATATTGGTGAGACTTCTGTCAGAAGTATGCAGGATCTTCGAGAACGCTCTTTTCGAGCTACTTATTGCGCGAAACACGTTTTCTGGTGTTTTCACAACTCCACGGTACGTTTGATGTGCAGAACCGGGGATAACTCGGTTTTCGTCGGGTTTCAAGCTGAGATATGCATTTTCTATGATAATCTTGGTGAGACTTCTGTCAGAAGTATGCAGGATCTTCGAGAACGCTCTTTACGAGCTACTTACTGCGACAAACACGTTATCTGGTCTTTTCTGCACTCCACAGTGCGTTTGATATGCAGAACCAGCGATATCTTGGTTTTCGTGGGGTTTCAAGCTGAGATATGCATTTTCTGCGATAATCTTGGTGAGACTTCTGTCCGAAGTATGCAGAATCATCGAGATCGCTCGTTTCCAGCTATTTAATGCGAGAAACACGTTATCTGGTGTTTTCACCACTCCACAGTGCGTTGATACGCAGAACCAGCGATATCTTGGTTTTCGTGGCATTTCAAGCTGAGATACGCATTTCCTGCGATGATCTTGGTGAGACTTCTGTCCGAAGTATGCTGAATCATCGAGATCGCTCTTTTCGAGCTAGTTAGAGCGAGAAACACGTTAGCTGGTGTTTTCACCACTCCACAGTGCGTTTGATATGCAGAACAGTAGATATCTTGGTTTCCGTGGGGTTTCAAGCTGAGATATGCATTTTCTGCGATAATCTTGTTGAGACTTCTGTCCGAAGTATGCAGAATCATCGAGATCGATCGTTTCGAGCTATTTAATGCGAGAAACACGTTATCTGGTGTTTTCACCACTCCACAGTGCGTTGGATATGCAGAACCGGAGATATTTTGGTTTTCGTCGGGTTTCAAGCTGAGATATGCATTTTCTACGATAAGCTTGGTGAAACATCTGTCCGAAGTATGCCGAAACATCGAGAGCGCTCTTTTCGAGCCATTTAATGCGAGAAACACGTTTTCTGGGGTTTTCACCACTCCACAGTTCGTTGGATATGCAGAACAGTAGATATCTTGGGTTTCGTGGGATTTCAAGCTGAGATATGCATTTTCTGCGATAATCTTGGTGGGTCTTTTGTCAGAAGTATGCAGAATCGTCTAGATCGCTCTTTTCGAGCTACTTAATGCACGAAACACGTTTTCTGGTGTTTTCACCACTCCACAGTACGTTTGTCATGCAGAACCGGAGATATCTTGGTTTCGGTCGGGTTTCAAGCTGAGATATGCATTTTCTACGATAATACTGGTGAGACTTCTGTCAGAAGTATGCAGGATCTTCGAGAACGCTCTCTCCGAGCTATTTAATGCGAGAAACACGTTATCTGGTGTTTTCACCACTCCACAGTGCGTTTGAAATGCAGTACCAGCGATATCTTGGTTTTCGTGGGGTTTCAAGCTCAGATATGCATTTTTTACGATAATCTTCTTGAGACTTCTGTCCGAAGTATGCAGAATCATCGAGATCGCTCTATTCGAGCTATTTAATGCGAGAAACACGTTCTCTGGTTGTTTTCACCACTCCACAGTGCGTTTGATATGCAGAACCGGCAACATCTTGATTTTCGTGAGGTTTCGAGCTGAGATATGCATTTTCTGCGATAATATTGGTGAGACTTCAGTCAGAAGTATGCAGAATCATCTAGATCGCTCTTTTCAAGCTACTTAATGCACGAAACACGTAGTCTGGTGTTTTCACCACTCCACAGTGCGTTTGACATGCAGAACCGGAGATATCTTGGTTTCGGTCGGGTTTCAAACTGAGATATGCATTTTCTACGATAATCCTGGTGAGACTTCTGTCAGAAGTGTGCAGAATCATCGAGAACGCTCGTTTCCAGCTACATAATGCGAGAAACGCGTTATCTGGTGTTTTCACCACTCCACAGTGCGTTGGATATGCAGAACCGCAGATATTTTGCTTTTCGTCGGGTTTCAAGCTCAGATATGCATTTTCTTCGATAAGCTTGGCGAAACATCTGCCCGAAGTATGCTGAAACATCGAGATCGCTCTTTTCGAGCTAGTTAATGCGAGAAACACGTTATCTGGTGTTTTCACCACTCCACAGTTTGTTGGATATGCAGAAACGTAGATATCTTGGTTTTCGTGGGGTTTCAAGCTGAGATATGCAATTCCTGCGATAATCTTGGTGAGACTTCTGTCCGAGGTATGCTGAATCATCGAGATCGCTCTTTTCGAGCTATTTAATGCGAGAAACACGTTCTCTGGTTGTTTTTACCACTCCACAGTGCGTTTGACATGCAGAACCGGAGATATCTTGGTTTCGGTCGGGTTTCAAACTGAGATATGCATTTTCTACGATAATCCTGGTGAGACTTCTGTCAGAAGTGTGCAGAATCATCGAGAACGCTCGTTTCGAGCTACATAATGCGAGAAACACGTTATCTGGTGTTTTCACCACTCCACAGTGCGTTGGATATGCAGAACCGCAGATATTTTGGTTTTCGTCGGGTTTCAAGCTCAGATATGCATTTTCTTCGATAAGCTTGGCGAAACATCTGCCCGAAGTATGCTGAAACATCGAGATCGCTGGTTTCGAGCTATTTAATGCGAGAAACACGTTATCTGGTGTTTTCACAACTCCACATTGCGTTGGATATGCAGAACCGCAGATATTTTGGTTTTCGTCGGGTTTCAAGCTGAGATATGCATTTTCTACGATAAGCGTGGTGAAACATCTGTCCGAAGTATGCAGAAACGTCGAGAGCGCTCTTTTCGAGCTATTTAATGCGAGAAACAGGTTTTCTGGGGTTTTCACCACTCCACAGTTTGTTGGATATGCAGAACCGTAGATATCTTGGTTTTCGTGGGGTTTCAAGCTGAGATATGCATTTTCTGCGATAAGCTTGTTGAGACTTCTGTCCGAAGTATGCAGAATCATCGAGATCGCTCGTTTCGAGCTATTTAATGCAAGAAACACGTTATCTGGTGTTTTTACCACTCCACAGTGCGTTGAATATGCAGAACCGGAGATATTTTGGTTTCCGTCGGGTTTCAAGCTGAGATATGCATTTTCTACGATAATCGTGTTGAGACTTCTGTCCGAAGTATGCAGAATCATCGACATCGCTCTTTTCGAGCTACTGAATGCGCGAAACACGTTTTCTGGTGTTTTTACCCCTCCACGGTACGTTTGATGTGCAGAACCGGAGATAACTCGGTTTTCGTCGGGTTTCAAGCTGAGATATGCATTTTCTGCGATAATATTGGTGAGACTTCAGTCAGAAGTATGCAGAATCATCTAGATCGCTCTTTTCGAGCTACTTAATGCACGAAACACGTAGTCTGGTGTTTTCACCACTCCACAGTGCGTATGATATGCAGAACCGGCGATATCTTGGTTTTCGTGGGGTTTCAAGCTGAGATATGCATTTTCTATGATAATCTTTGTGAGACTTCTGTCAGAAGTATGCAGGATCTTCGAGAACGCTCTTTACGAGCTACTTATTGCGACAAACACGTTATCTGGTGTTTTCTGCACTCCACAGTGCGTTTAATATGCAGAACCAGCGATATCTTGGTTTTCGTGGGGTTACAAGCTGAGATATGCATTTTTTACGATAATCTTGGTGAGACTTCTGTCCGAAGTATGCTTAATTATCGAGATCGCTCGTTTCGAGCTATTCAATGCGAGAAACACGTTATCTGGTGTTTTCAGCACTCCACAGTGCGTATGATATGCAGAACCGGCGATATCTTGGTTTTCGTGGGGTTTCAAGCTGAGATATGCATTTTCTGCGATAATCTTGGTGAGACTTCTGTCCGAAGTATGCTGAAACATCGAGATCGCTCGTTTCGAGCTATTTAATGCGAGAAACACGTTATCTGGTGTTTTCACCACTCCACAGTGCGTTTGATATGCAGAACCGGCGATATCTTGGTTTTCGTGGGGTTTCAAGCTGAGATATGCATTTTCTGCGATAATCTTGGTGAGACTTCTGTCCGAAGTATGCTGAATCATCGAGATCGCTCTGTTCGAGCTAGTTAGTGCGAGAAACACGTTATCTGGTGTTTTCACCACTCCACAGTGCGTTTGATATGCAGAACAGTAGATATCTTTGTTTTCGTGGGGTTTCAAGCTGAGATATGCATTTTCTGCGATAATATTGGTGAGACTTCAGTCAGAAGTATGCAGAATCATCTAGATCGCTCTTTTCGAGCTACTTAATGCACGAAACACGTAGTCTGGTGTTTTCACCACTCCACAGTGCGTTTGACATGCAGAACCGGAGATATCTTGGTTTCGGTCGGGTTTCAAACTGAGATATGCATTTTCTACGATAATCCTGGTGAGACTTCTGTCAGAAGTATGCAGAATCATCGAAAACGCTCGTTTCGAGCTACATAATGCGAGAAACACGTTATCTGGTGTTTTCACCACACCACAGTGCGTTTGATATGCAGAACCAGCGATATCTTGGTTTTCGTGGCATTTCAAGCTGAGATACGCATTTCCTGCGATAATCTTGGTGAGACTTCTGTCAGAAGTATGCAGGATCTTCGAGAACGCTCTTTTCGAGCTACTTATTGCGCGAAACACGTTTTCTGGTGTTTTCACCACTCCACGGTACGTTTGATGTGCAGAACCGGGGATAACTCGGTTTTCGTCGGGTTTCAAGCTGAGATATGCATTTTCTATGATAATCTTGGTGAGACTTCTGTCAGAAGTATGCAGGATCTTCGAGAACGCTCTTTACGAGCTACTTACTGCGACAAACACGTTATCTGGTGTTTTCTGCACTCCACAGTGCGTTTGATATGCAGAACCAGCGATATCTTGGTTTTCGTGGGGTTTCAAGCTGAGATATGCATTTTCTGCGATAATCTTGGTGAGACTTCTGTCCGAAGTATGCAGAATCATCGAGATCGCTCGTTTCCAGCTATTTAATGCGAGAAACACGTTATCTGGTGTTTTCACCACTCCACAGTGCGTTTGATATGCAGAACCGGCGATATCTTGGTTTTCGTGGGGTTTCAAGCTGAGATATGCATTTTCTGCGATAATCTTGGTGAGACTTCTGTCCGAAGTATGCTGAATCATCGAGATCGCTCTGTTCGAGCTAGTCAGTGCGAGAAACACGTTATCTGGTGTTTTCACCACTCCACAGTGCGTTTGATATGCAGAACAGTAGATATCTTGGTTTTCGTGGGGTTTCAAGCTGAGATATGCATTTTCTGCGATAATCTTGTTGAGACTTCTGTCCGAAGTATGCAGAATCATCGAGATCGCTCGTTTCGAGCTATTTAATGCGAGAAACACGTTATCTGGTGTTTTCACCACTCCACAGTGCGTATGATATGCAGAACCGGCAATATCTTGGTTTTCGTGGGGTTTCAAGCTGAGATATGCATTTTCTGCGATAATCTTGGTGAGACTTCTGTCCGAAGTATGCTGAAACATCGAGATCGCTCGTTTCGAGCTATTTAATGCGAGAAACACGTTATCTGGTGTTTTCACCACTCCACAGTGCGTTTGATATGCAGAACCGGCGATATCTTGGTTTTCGTGGGGTTTCAAGCTGAGATATGCATTTTCTGCGATAATCTTGGTGAGACTTCTTTCCGAAGTATGCTGAAACATCCAGATCGCTCTTTTCGAGCTAGTTAATGCGAGAAACACGTTATCTGGTGTTTTCACCACTCCACAGTGCGTTTAATATGCAGAACCGGCGATATCCTGGTTTTCGTGGGGTTTCAAGCTAAGATATGCATTTCCTGCGATAATCTTTGTGAGACTTCTGTCCGAAGTATGCTGAATCATCGAGATCGCTCTTTTCGAGCTATTTAATGCGAGAAACACGTTCTCTGGTTGTTTTCACCACTCCACAGTGCGTTTGATATGCAGTACCAGCGATATCTTGGTTTCGGTCGGGTTTCAAGCTAAGATATGCATTTTCTACGATAATCCTGGTGAGACTTCTGTCAGAAGTATGCAGAATCTTTGAGAACGCTCTTTTCGAGCTATTGAATGCGAGAAACACGTTATCTGGTGTTTTCACCACTAAACAGTGCGTTGGATATGCAGAACCGCAGACATTTTGGTTTTCGTCGGGTTTCAAGCTGAGATATGCATTTTCTACGATAAGCTTGGTGAAACATCTGTCCGAAGTATGCAGAAACGTCGCGAGCGCTCTTTTCGAGCTATTTAATGCGAGAAACACGTTTTCTGGGGTTTTCACCACTCCACAGTGCGTTTGATATGCAGAACAGGCGATATCTTGATTTTCGAGGTGTTTCCAGCTGAGATATGCATTTTCTACGATAATCTTGGTGAGACTTCTGCTAGAAGTATGCAGAATCATCGAGATCGCTCGTTTCGAGCTATTTAATGCGAGAAACTCGTTTTCTGGGGTTTTCACCACTCCGCAGTTCGTTGGATATGCAGAACAGTAGATATCCTGGTTTTCGTGGGGTTTCAAGCAGAGATATGCATTTTCTGCGAAAATCTGGGTGAAACATCTGTCCGAAGTATGCAGAATCTTCGAGAACGCTCTTTTCGAGCTATATAATGCGAGAAACACGTTATCTGGTGTTTTCACCACTCCACAGTGCGTTTGATATGCAGTACCAGCGATATCTTGGTTTTCGTGGGGTTTCAAGCTGAGATATGCATATTCTGCGATAATCTTGGTGGACTTCTGTCCGAAGTATGCTGAAACATCGAGATCGCTCTTTTCGAGCTAGTTAGTGCGAGAAACACGTTATCTGGTGTTTTCACCACTCCACAGTGCCTTTGATATGCAGAACAGTACATATCTTGGTTTTCGTGGGGTTTCAAGCTGAGATATGCATTTTCTGCGATAATCTTGGTGGACTTCTGTCCGAAGTATGCAGAAACGTCGAGAGCGCTCTTTTCGAACTATTTAATGCGAGAAACACGTTCTCTGGTTGTTTTCACCACTCCACAGTGCGTTTGATATGCAGAACCGGCAATATCTTGATTTTCGTGGTGTTTCCAGCTGAGATATGCATTTTCAGCTATAATCTTGGTGGGTCTTTTGTCAGAAGTATGCAGAATCATCTAGATCCCTCTTATCGAGCTATTTTATGCGAGAAACACGTTATCTGGTGTTTTCAACACTCCACAGTTCGTTTGATATGCAGTACCAGCGATATCTTGGTTTTCGTGGGGTTTCAAGCTGAGATATGCATTTTCTGCGATAATCTTGGTGGACTTCTGTCCGAAGTATGCAGAAACGTCGAGAGCGCTCTTTTCGAGCTAGTTAGTGCGAGAAACACGTTATCTGGTGTTTTCACCACTCCACAGTGCCTTTGATATGCAGAACAGTACATATCTTGGTTTTCGTGGGGTTTCAAGCTGAGATATGCATTTTCTGCGATAATCTTGGTGGACTTCTGTCCGAAGTATGCAGAAACGTCGAGAGCGCTCTTTTCGAACTATTTAATGCGAGAAACACGTTATCTGGTGTTTTCACCACTCCACAGTGCGTTTGATAATGCAGAACCGGCGACATCTTTGATTTCGTGGGCGTTCAAGCTGAGATATGCATTGTCTACGATAATCTTGATGAGACTTCTGTCAGAAGTATGCAGAATCATCGGGATCGTCCTTTTCGAGCTATTTAATGCGAGAAACACGTTCTCTGGTGTTTTCACCACTCCACAGTGCGTTTGATATGCAGTACCAGCGATATCTTGGTTTCGGTCGGGTTTCAAGCTGAGATATGCATTTTGTACGATAATCCTGGTGAGACTTCTGTCAGAAGTATGCAGAATCTTCGAGAACGCTCTTTCCGAGCTATTTAATGCGAGAAACACGTTATCTGGTGTTTTCAACACTCCACAGTGCGTTTGATATGCAGTACCAGCGATATCTTGGTTTTCGTGGGGTATCAAGCTGAGATATGCATATTCTGCGATAATCTTGGTGGACTTCTGTCCGAAGTATGCTGAAACATCGAGATCGCTCTTTTCGAGCTAGTTAGTGCGAGAAACACGTTATCTGGTGTTTTCACCACTCCACAGTGCCTTTGATATGCAGAACAGTACATATCTTGGTTTTCGTGGGGTTTCAAGCTGAGATATGCATTTTCTGCGATAATCTTGGTGGACTTCTGTCCGAAGTATGCTGAAACATCGAGAGCGCTCTTTTCGAGATATTTAATTCGAGAAACTCGTTTTCTGGGGTTTTCAACACTCCACAGTTCGTTTGATATGCAGTACCAGCGATATCTTGGTTTTCGTGGGGTTTCAAGCTGAGATATGCATTTTCTGCGATAATCTTGGTGAGACTTCTGTCCGAAGTATGCTGAATCATCTAGATCGCTCTTTTCGAGCTATTTAATGCGAGAAACACGTTATCTGGTGTTTTCACCACACCACAGTGCGTTTGATATGCAGAACCAGCGATATCTTGGTTTTCGTGGCATTTCAAGCTGAGATACGCATATCCTGCGATAATCTTGGTGAGACTTCTGTCCGAAGTATGCTGAATCATCGAGATCGCTCTTTTCGAGCTAGTTAATGCGATAAAAACCTTATCCGGTGTTTTCACCACTCCACAGTGCGTTAGATATGCAGAACCAACGATATCTTGGCTTTCGTGGGGTTTCAAGCTGAGATATGCATTTTTTACGATAATCTTGGTGAGACTTCTGTCCGAAGTATGAAGAATCATCGAGATCGCTCTATTCGAGCTATTTAATGCGAGAAACACGTTTTCAGGGTGTTTTTACCATTCCACAGTGCGTTAGATATGCAGAACCAGCGATATCTTGGCTTTCGTGGGGTTTCAAGCTGAGATATGCATTTTTTACGATAATTTTGGTGAGATTTCTGTCCGAAGTATGCAGAATCATCGAGATCGCTCGTTTCGAGCTATTTAATGCGAGAAACACGTTATCTGGTGTTTTCACCAATCCACAGTGCGTTGGATATGCAGAACCGGAGATATTTTGGTTTTCGTCGGGTTTCAAGCTGAGATATGCATTTCCTGCGATAATCTTGGTGAGACATCTGTCCGAAGTATGCTGAATCATCGAGATCGCTCTTTTCGAGCTATTTAATGCGAGAAACACGTTCTCTGGTTGTTTGCACCACTCCACAGTGCGTTTGATATGCAGAACAGGCGATATCTTGATTTTCGAGGTGTTTCCAGCTGAGATATGCATTTTCTACGATAATCTTGGTGAGACTTCTGCTAGAAGTATGCAGAATCATCGAGATCGCTCGTTTCGAGCTATTTAATGCGAGAAACACGTTTTCTGGGGTTTTCACCACTCCGCAGTTCGTTGGATATGCAGAACAGTAGATATCCTGGTTTTCGTGGGGTTTCAGGCAGAGATATGCATTTTCTGCGATAATCTTGGTGAAACATCTGTCCGAAGTATGCAGAAACGTCGAGGGCGCTCTTTTCGAGCTATTTAATGCGAGAAACACGTTTTCTGGTGTTTTCACCACTCCACAGTGCGTTTGACATGCAGAACCGGAGATATCTTGGTTTCGGTCGGGTTTCCAGCTGAGATATGCATTTTCTACGATAATCCTGGTGAGACTTCTGTCAGAAGTATGCAGAATCTTCGAGAACGCTCTTTTCGAGCTATTTAATTCGAGAAACACGTTATCTGGTGTTTTCACCACTCCACAGTGCGTTGGATATGCAGAACCGCAGACATTTTGGTTTTCGTCGGGTTTCAAGCTGAGATATGCATTTTCTACGATAAGCTTGGTGAAACATCTGTCCGAAGTATGCAGAAACGTCGAGAGCGCTCTTTTCGAGCTATTTAATGAGAGAAACACGTTATCTGGTGTTTTCACGACTCCACAGTGCGTTTGATATGCAGTACCAGCGATATCTTGGTTTTCGTGGGGTTTCAAGCTGAGATATGCATTTTCTGCGATAATCTTGGTGGACTTCTGTCCGAAGTATGCTGAAACATCGAGATCGCTCTTTTCGAGCTGTTTAATGCGAGAAACACGTTATCTGGAGTTTTCACCACTCCACAGTGCGTTTGATATGCAGAACCGGAGATATCTTGGTTTTCGTGGCATTTCAAGCTGAGATACGCATTTCCTGCGACAATCTTGGTGAGACTTCTGTCCGAAGCATGCTGAATCATCTAGATCGCTCTTTTCTAGCTAGTTAGAGCGAGAAACACGTTATCTGGTGTTTTCACCACTTCACAGTCCGTTTGACATGCAGAACCGGAGATATCTTGGTTTCGGTCGGGTTTCAAGCTGAGATATGCATTTTCTACGATAATCCTGGTGAGACTTCTGTCAGAAGTATGCAGAATCTTCGAGAAGGCTCTTTTCGAGCTGTTTAATGCGAGAAACACGTTCTCTGGTTGTTTTCACCACTCCACAGTGCGTTTGATATGCAGTACCAGCGATATCTTGGTTTCGGTCGGGTTTCAAGCTAAGATATGCATTTTCTACGATAATCCTGGTGAGACTTCTGTCAGAAGTATGCAGAATCTTCGAGAACGCTCTTTTCGAGCTATTGAATGCGAGAAACACGTTATCTGGTGTTTTCACCACTAAACAGTGCGTTGGATATGCAGAACCGCAGACATTTTGGTTTTCGTCGGGTTTCAAGCTGAGATATGCATTTTCTACGATAAGCTTGGTGAAACATCTGTCCGAAGTATGCAGAAACGTCGCGAGCGCTCTTTTCGAGCTATTTAATGCGAGAAACACGTTTTCTGGGGTTTTCACCACTCCACAGTTCGTTGGATATGCAGAACCGGAGATATCTTGGTTTTCGTGGGGTTTCAAGCTGAGATATGCATTTCCTGCGATAATCTTGGTGAGACTTCTGTCCGAAGTATGCTGAATCATCGAGATCGCTCTTTTCGAGCTATTTAATGCGAGAAACACGTTCTCTGGTTGTTTTCACCACTCCACAGTGCGTTTGATATGCAGAACAGGCGATATCTTGATTTTCGAGGTGTTTCCAGCTGAGATATGCATTTTCTACGATAATCTTGGTGAGACTTCTGTTAGAAGTATGCAGAATCATCGAGATCGCTCGTTTCGAGCTATTTAATGCGAGAAACTCGTTTTCTGGGGTTTTCACCACTCCGCAGTTCGTTGGATATGCAGAACAGTAGATATCCTGGTTTTCGTGGGGTTTCAAGCAGAGATATGCATTTTCTGCGAAAATCTGGGTGAAACATCTGTCCGAAGTATGCAGAATCTTCGAGAACGCTCTTTTCGAGCTATATAATGCGAGAAACACGTTATCTGGTGTTTTCACCACTCCACAGTGCGTTTGATATGCAGTACCAGCGATATCTTGGTTTTCGTGGGGTTTCAAGCTGAGATATGCATATTCTGCGATAATCTTGGTGGACTTCTGTCCGAAGTATGCTGAAACATCGAGATCGCTCTTTTCGAGCTAGTTAGTGCCGGAAACACGTTATCTGGTGTTTTCACCACTCCACAGTGCCTTTGATATGCAGAACAGTACATATCTTGGTTTTCGTGGGGTTTCAAGCTGAGATATGCATTTTCTGCGATAATCTTGGTGGACTTCTGTCCGAAGTATGCAGAAACGTCGAGAGCGCTCTTTTCGAACTATTTAATGCGAGAAACACGTTCTCTGGTTGTTTTCACCACTCCACAGTGCGTTTGATATGCAGAACCGGCAATATCTTGATTTTCGTGGTGTTTCCAGCTGAGATATGCATTTTCAGCTATAATCTTGGTGGGTCTTTTGTCAGAAGTATGCAGAATCATCTAGATCCCTCTTATCGAGCTATTTTATGCGAGAAACACGTTATCTGGTGTTTTCAACACTCCACAGTTCGTTTGATATGCAGTACCAGCGATATCTTGGTTTTCGTGGGGTTTCAAGCTGAGATATGCATTTTCTGCGATAATCTTGGTGGACTTCTGTCCGAAGTATGCAGAAACGTCGAGAGCGCTCTTTTCGAGCTAGTTAGTGCGAGAAACACGTTATCTGGTGTTTTCACCACTCCACAGTGCCTTTGATATGCAGAACAGTACATATCTTGGTTTTCGTGGGGTTTCAAGCTGAGATATGCATTTTCTGCGATAATCTTGGTGGACTTCTGTCCGAAGTATGCAGAAACGTCGAGAGCGCTCTTTTCGAACTATTTAATGCGAGAAACACGTTATCTGGTGTTTTCACCACTCCACAGTGCGTTTGATAATGCAGAACCGGCGACATCTTTGATTTCGTGGGCGTTCAAGCTGAGATATGCATTGTCTACGATAATCTTGATGAGACTTCTGTCAGAAGTATGCAGAATCATCGGGATCGTCCTTTTCGAGCTATTTAATGCGAGAAACACGTTCTCTGGTGTTTTCACCACTCCACAGTGCGTTTGATATGCAGTACCAGCGATATCTTGGTTTCGGTCGGGTTTCAAGCTGAGATATGCATTTTGTACGATAATCCTGGTGAGACTTCTGTCAGAAGTATGCAGAATCTTCGAGAACGCTCTTTCCGAGCTATTTAATGCGAGAAACACGTTATCTGGTGTTTTCAACACTCCACAGTGCGTTTGATATGCAGTACCAGCGATATCTTGGTTTTCGTGGGGTATCAAGCTGAGATATGCATATTCTGCGATAATCTTGGTGGACTTCTGTCCGAAGTATGCTGAAACATCGAGATCGCTCTTTTCGAGCTAGTTAGTGCGAGAAACACGTTATCTGGTGTTTTCACCACTCCACAGTGCCTTTGATATGCAGAACAGTACATATCTTGGTTTTCGTGGGGTTTCAAGCTGAGATATGCATTTTCTGCGATAATCTTGGTGGACTTCTGTCCGAAGTATGCTGAAACATCGAGAGCGCTCTTTTCGAGCTATTTAATTCGAGAAACTCGTTTTCTGGGGTTTTCAACACTCCACAGTTCGTTTGATATGCAGTACCAGCGATATCTTGGTTTTCGTGGGGTTTCAAGCTGAGATATGCATTTTCTGCGATAATCTTGGTGAGACTTCTGTCCGAAGTATGCTGAATCATCTAGATCGCTCTTTTCGAGCTATTTAATGCGAGAAACACGTTATCTGGTGTTTTCACCACACCACAGTGCGTTTGATATGCAGAACCAGCGATATCTTGGTTTTCGTGGCATTTCAAGCTGAGATACGCATTTCCTGCGATAATCTTGGTGAGACTTCTGTCCGAAGTATGCTGAATCATCGAGATCGCTCTTTTCGAGCTAGTTAATGCGATAAAAACCTTATCCGGTGTTTTCACCACTCCACAGTGCGTTAGATATGCAGAACCAGCGATATCTTGGCTTTCGTGGGGTTTCAAGCTGAGATATGCATTTTTTACGATAATCTTGGTGAGACTTCTGTCCGAAGTATGAAGAATCATCGAGATCGCTCTATTCGAGCTATTTAATGCGAGAAACACGTTTTCAGGGTGTTTTTACCATTCCACAGTGCGTTAGATATGCAGAACCAGCGATATCTTGGCTTTCGTGGGCTTTCAAGCTGAGATATGCATTTTTTACGATAATTTTGGTGAGATTTCTGTCCGAAGTATGCAGAATCATCGAGATCGCTCGTTTCGAGCTATTTAATGCGAGAAACACGTTATCTGGTGTTTTCACCAATCCACAGTGCGTTGGATATGCAGAACCGGAGATATTTTGGTTTTCGTCGGGTTTCAAGCTGAGATATGCATTTCCTGCGATAATCTTGGTGAGACATCTGTCCGAAGTATGCTGAATCATCGAGATCGCTCTTTTCGAGCTATTTAATGCGAGAAACACGTTCTCTGGTTGTTTGCACCACTCCACAGTGCGTTTGATATGCAGAACAGGCGATATCTTGATTTTCGAGGTGTTTCCAGCTGAGATATGCATTTTCTACGATAATCTTGGTGAGACTTCTGCTAGAAGTATGCAGAATCATCGAGATCGCTCGTTTCGAGCTATTTAATGCGAGAAACACGTTTTCTGGGGTTTTCACCACTCCGCAGTTCGTTGGATATGCAGAACAGTAGATATCCTGGTTTTCGTGGGGTTTCAGGCAGAGATATGCATTTTCTGCGATAATCTTGGTGAAACATCTGTCCGAAGTATGCAGAAACGTCGAGGGCGCTCTTTTCGAGCTATTTAATGCGAGAAACACGTTTTCTGGTGTTTTCACCACTCCACAGTGCGTTTGACATGCAGAACCGGAGATATCTTGGTTTCGGTCGGGTTTCCAGCTGAGATATGCATTTTCTACGATAATCCTGGTGAGACTTCTGTCAGAAGTATGCAGAATCTTCGAGAACGCTCTTTTCGAGCTATTTAATGCGAGAAACACGTTATCTGGTGTTTTCACCACTCCACAGTGCGTTGGATATGCAGAACCGCAGACATTTTGGTTTTCGTCGGGTTTCAAGCTGAGATATGCATTTTCTACGATAAGCTTGGTGAAACATCTGTCCGAAGTATGCAGAAACGTCGAGAGCGCTCTTTTCGAGCTATTTAATGAGAGAAACACGTTATCTGGTGTTTTCACGACTCCACAGTGCGTTTGATATGCAGTACCAGCGATATCTTGGTTTTCGTGGGGTTTCAAGCTGAGATATGCATTTTCTGCGATAATCTTGGTGGACTTCTGTCCGAAGTATGCTGAAACATCGAGATCGCTCTTTTCGAGCTGTTTAATGCGAGAAACACGTTATCTGGAGTTTTCACCACTCCACAGTGCGTTTGATATGCAGAACCGGAGATATCTTGGTTTTCGTGGCATTTCAAGCTGAGATACGCATTTCCTGCGACAATCTTGGTGAGACTTCTGTCCGAAGTATGCTGAATCATCTAGATCGCTCTTTTCTAGCTAGTTAGAGCGAGAAACACGTTATCTGGTGTTTTCACCACTTCACAGTCCGTTTGACATGCAGAACCGGAGATATCTTGGTTTCGGTCGGGTTTCAAGCTGAGATATGCATTTTCTACGATAATCCTGGTGAGACTTCTGTCAGAAGTATGCAGAATCTTCGAGAAGGCTCTTTTCGAGCTGTTTAATGCGAGAAACACGTTATCTGGAGTTTTCACCACTCCACAGTGCGTTTGATATGCAGAACCGGCGATATCTTGGTTTTCGTGGGGTTTCAAGCTGAGATATGCATTTCCTGCGATAATCTTTGTGAGACTTCTGTCCGAAGTATGCTGAATCATCGAGATCGCTCTTTTCGAGCTATTTAATGCGAGAAACACGTTCTCTGGTTGTTTTCACCACTCCACAGTGCGTTTGATATGCAGTACCAGCGATATCTTGGTTTCGGTCGGGTTTCAAGCTAAGATATGCATTTTCTACGATAATCCTGGTGAGACTTCTGTCAGAAGTATGCAGAATCTTCGGGAACGCTCTTTTCGAGCTATTTAATGCGAGAAACACGTTATCTGGTGTTTTCACCACTCCACAGTGCGTTGGATATGCAGAACCGCAGACATTTTGGTTTTCGTCGGGATTCAAGCTGAGATATGCATTTTCTACGATAAGCTTGGTGAAACATCTGTCCGAAGTATGCAGAAACGTCGAGGGCGCTCTTTTCGAGCTATTTAATGCGAGAAACACGTTTTCTGGTGTTTTCACCACTCCACACTGCGTTTGACATGCAGAACCGGAGATATCTTGGTTTCGGTCGGGTTTCAAGCTGAGATATGCATTTTCTACGATAATCCTGGTGAGACTTCTGTCAGAAGTATGCAGAATCTTCGAGAACGCTCTTTTCGAGCTATTTAATGCGAGAAACACGTTATCTGGTGTTTTCACCACTCCACAGTGCGTTGGATATGCAGAACCGCAGACATTTTGGTTTTCGTCGGGTTTCAAGCTGAGATATGCATTTTCTACGATAAGCTTGGTGAAACATCTGTCCGAAGTATGCAGAAACGTCGAGAGCGCTCTTTTCGAGCTATTTAATGAGAGAAACACGTTATCTGGTGTTTTCACGACTCCACAGTGCGTTTGATATGCAGTACCAGCGATATCTTGGTTTTCGTGGGGTTTCAAGCTGAGATATGCATTTTCTGCGATAATCTTGGTGGACTTCTGTCCGAAGTATGCTGAAACATCGAGATCGCTCTTTTCGAGCTGTTTAATGCGAGAAACACGTTATCTGGAGTTTTCACCACTCCACAGTGCGTTTGATATGCAGAACCGGAGATATCTTGGTTTTCGTGGGGTTTCAAGCTGAGATATGCATTTTCTACGATAATCTTGGTGAGACTTCTGTCCGAAGTATGCAGAAACGTCGAGATCGCTCTATTCGAGCTATTTAATGCGACAAACACGTTATCTGGTGTTTTCAGCACTTCACAGTGCGTTTGATATGCAGAACCAGCGATATCTTGGTTTTCGTGGCATTTCAAGCTGAGATACGCATTTCCTGCGACAATCTTGGTGAGACTTCTGTCCGAAGTATGCTGAATCATCTAGATCGCTCTTTTCTAGCTAGTTAGAGCGAGAAACACGTTATCTGGTGTTTTCACCACTTCACAGTCCGTTTGACATGCAGAACCGGAGATATCTTGGTTTCGGTCGGGTTTCAAGCTGAGATATGCATTTTCTACGATAATCCTGGTGAGACTTCTGTCAGAAGTATGCAGAATCTTCGAGAACGCTCTTTTCGAGCTGTTTAATGCGAGAAACACGTTATCTGGAGTTTTCACCACTCCACAGTGCGTTTGATATGCAGAACCGGCGATATCTTGGTTTTCGTGGGGTTTCAAGCTGAGATATGCATTTCCTGCGATAATCTTTGTGATACTTCTGTCCGAAGCATGCTGAATCATCGAGATCGCTCTTTTCGAGCTATTTAATGCGAGAAACACGTTCTCTGGTTGTTTTCACCACTCCACAGTGCGTTTGATATGCAGTACCAGCGATATCTTGGTTTCGGTCGGGTTTCAAGCTAAGATATGCATTTTCTACGATAATCCTGGTGAGACTTCTGTCAGAAGTATGCAGAATCTTCGGGAACGCTCTTTTCGAGCTATTTAATGCGAGAAACACGTTATCTGGTGTTTTCACCACTCCACAGTGCGTTGGATATGCAGAACCGCAGACATTTTGGTTTTCGTCGGGTTTCAAGCTGAGATATGCATTTTCTACGATAAGCTTGGTGAAACATCTGTCCGAAGTATGCAGAAACGTCGAGAGCGCTCTTTTCGAGCTATTTAATGCGAGAAACACGTTTTCTGGGGTTTTTACCACTCCACAGTTCGTTGGATATGCAGAACCGGAGATATCTTGGTTTTCGTGGGGTTTCAAGCTGAGATATGCATTTCCTGCGATAATCTTGGTGAGACTTCTGTCCGAAGTATGCTGAATCATCGAGATCGCTCTTTTCAAGCTATTTAATGCGAGAAACACGTTCTCTGGTTGTTTTCACCACTCCACAGTGCGTTTGATATGCAGAACCGGCGATATCTTGATTTTCGTGGTGTTTCCAGCTGAGATATGCATTTTCTGCTATAATCTTGGTGGGTCTTTTGTCAGAAGTATGCAGAATCATCTAGATCCCTCTTATCGAGCTATTTTATGCGAGA
The DNA here is from genome assembly GCA_951804975.1 of Anthophora plumipes. Lineage (NCBI taxonomy): Eukaryota > Metazoa > Arthropoda > Insecta > Hymenoptera > Apidae > Anthophora > Anthophora plumipes. The sequence goes on from CATORF010000177.1 coordinate 414,925, forward strand.
AACACGTTATCTGGTGTTTTCACCACTCCACAGTGCGTTTGATATGCAGAACAGTACATATCTTGGTTTTCGTGGGGTTTCAAGCTGAGATATGCATTTTCTGCGATAATCTTGTTGAGACTTCTGTCCGAAGTATGCAGAATCATCGAGATCGCTCGTTTCGAGCTATTTAATGCGAGAAACACGTTATCTGGTGTTTTCACCACTCCACAGTGCGTTGGATATGCAGAACCGGAGATATCTTGGTTTCGGTCGGGTTTCAAGCTGAGATATGCATTTTCTACGATAAACCTGGTCAGACTTCTGTCAGAAGTATGCAGAATCTTCGAGAACGCTCTTTTCGAGCTACTTAATGCGCGAAACACGTTTTCTGGTGTTTTCACCACTCCACGGTACGTTTGATGTGCAGAACCGGAGATAACTCGGTTTTCGTCGGGTTTCAAGCTGAGATATGCATTTTCTACGATAATCGTGGTGAGACTTCTGTCAGACGTATGCAGGATCTTCGAGAACGCTCTTTTCGAGCTACTTATTGCGACAAACACGTTATCTGGTGTTTTCAGCACTCCACAGTGCGTTTGATATGCAGAACCAGCGATATCTTGGTTTTCGTGGGGTTTCAAGCTGAGATATGCATTTTTTACGATAATTTTGGTGAGATTTCTGTCCGAAGTATGCAGAATCATCGACATCGCTCGTTTCGAGCTATTTAATGCGAGAAACACGTTATCTGGTATTTTCACCACTCCACAGTTCGTTGGATATGCAGAACAGTAGATATCCTGGTTTTCGTGGGGTTTCAAGCAGAGATATGCATTTTCTGCGATAATCTTGGTGAGACTTCTGTTAGAAGTATGCAGAATCATCGAGATCGCTCGTTTCGAGCTATTTAATGCGAGAAACACGTTATCTGGTGTTTTCACCACTCCACAGTGCGTTGGATATGCAGAACCGGAGATATTTTGGTTTCCGTCGGGTTTCAAGCTGAGATATGCATTTTCTACGATAATCTTGGTGAGACTTCTGTCCGAAGTATGCAGAAACGTCGAGATCGCTCTATTCGAGCTATTTAATGCGACAAACACGTTATCTGGTGTTTTCAGCACTTCACAGTGCGTTTGATATGCAGAACCAGCGATATCTTGGTTTTCGTGGGGTTTCAAGCTGAGATATGCATTTTTTACGATAATCTTGGTGAGACTACTGTCTGAAGTATGCTGAAACATCGAGATCGCTCTTTTCGAGCTAGTTAATGCGAGAAAAACCTTATCCGGTGTTTTCACCACTCCACACTGCGTTTGATATGTAGAACCAGCGATATCTTGGCTTTCGTGTGGTTTCAAGCTGCGATATGCATTTTTTACGATAATTTAGGTGAGACTTCTGTCCGAAGTATGCTGAATCATCGAGATCGCTCTTTTCGAGCTAGTTAGTGCGAGAAACACGTTATCTGGTGTTTTCACCACTCCACAGTGCGTTTGATATGCAGAACAGTACATATCTTGGTTTTCGTGGGGTTTCAATCTGAGATATGCATTTTCTGCGATAATCTTGTTGAGACTTCTGTCCGAAGTATGCAGAATCATCGAGATCGCTCGTTTCGAGCTATTTAATGCGAGAAACATGTTATCTGGTGTTTTCACCACTCCACAGTGCATTGGATAAGCAGAACCGCAGATATTTTGGTTTTCGTCGGGTTTCAAGCTGAGATATGCATTTTCTACGATAAGCTTGGTGAAACATCTGTCCGAAGTATGCAGAAACGTCGAGAGCGCTCTGTCCGATCAATTTAATGCGAGAAACTCGTTTTCTGGGGTTTTCACCACTCCACAGTTCGTTGGATATGCAGAACCGGATATATCTTGGTTTTCGTGGGGTTTCAAGCTGAGATATGCATTTTCTGCGATAATCTTGTTGAGACTTCTGTCCGAAGTATGCAGAATCTTCGAGAACGCTCTTTTCGAGCTACTTAATGCGCGAAACACGTTTTCTGGTATTTTCACCACTCCACGGTACGTTTGATGTGTAGAACCGGAGATATCTTGGTTTTCGTGGGGTTTCAAGATGAGATATGCATTTTCTGCGATAATACTGGTGAGACTTCTGTCAGAAGTATGCAGAATCATCTAGATCGCTCTTTTCGAGCTACTTAATGCACGAAACGCGTTTTCTGGTGTTTGCACCACTCCACAGTGCGTTCGATATGCAGAACAGTAGATATCTTGGTTTTCGTGGGGTTTCAAGCTGAGATATGCATTTTCTGCGATAATCTTGTTGAGACTTCTGTCCGAAGTATGCAGAATCATCGAGATCGCTCGTTTCGAGCTACTTAATGCGCGAAACACGTTTTCTGGTGTTTTCACCACTCCACAGTGCGTTTGATATGCAGAACCGGCGACATCTTGGTTTTCGTGGGGTTTCAAGCTGAGATATGCATTTTCTGCGATAATCTTGGTGACACTTCTGTCCGAAGTATGCAGAATCATCGCGATCGCTCTTTTCGAGCTATTTAATGCGAGAAACACGTTATCTGGCGTTTTCACCACTCCACAGTGCGTTTGATATGCAGAACCGGCGATATTTTGGTTTTCGTCGGGTTTCAAGCTGAGATATGCATTTTCTACGATAATCTTGGTGAAACATCTGTCCGAAGTATGCAGAAACATCGAGAGCGCTCTTTTCGAGCTATTTAATGCGAGAAACTCGTTTTCTGGGGTTTTTACCACTCCACAGTTCGTTGGATATGCAGAACCGGAGATATCTTGGTTTTCGTGGGGTTTCAAGCTTGGATATGCATTTCCTGAGATAATCTTGGTGAGACTTCTGTCCGAAGTATGCTGAATCATCTAGAACGCTCTTTTCGAGCTATTTAATTCGAGAAACACGTTATCTGGTGTTTTCACCACTCCACAGTGCGTTTGACATGCAGAACCGGAGATATCTTTGTTTCGGTCGGGTTTCAAGCTGAGATATGCATTTTCTACGATAATCCTGGTGAGACTTCTGTCAGAATTATGCAGAATCTTCGAGAACGCTCTTTTCGAGCTACTTAATGCGCGAAACACGTTTTCTGGTGTTTTCACCACTCCACGGTACGTTTGATGTGCAGAACCGGAGATATATCGGTTTTCGTCGGGTTTCAAGCTGAGATATGCATTTTCTACGATAATCTTGGTGAGACTTCTGTAAGAAGTATGCAGGATCTTCGAGAACGCTCTTTTCGAGCTACTTAATGCGAGAAACACGTTTTCTGGTGTTTTCACCACTCCACAGTAGGTTTGATATGCAGAACCGGCGATATTTTGGTTTTCGTCGGGTTTCAAGCTGAGATATGCATTTTCTACGATAATCTTGGTGAAACATCTGTCCGAAGTATGCAGAAACATCGAGAGCGCTCTTTTCGAGCTATTTAATGCGAGAAACTCGTTTTCTGGGGTTTTTACCACTCCACAGTTCGTTGGATATGCAGAACCGGAGATATCTTGGTTTTCGTGGGGTTTCAAGCTGGGATATGCATTTCCTGCGATAATCTTGGTGAGACTTCTGTCCGAAGTATGCAGAATCATCTAGATCGCTCTTTTGGAGCTACTTAATGCACGAAACACGTTTTCTGGTGTTTTCACCACTCCACAGTACGTTTGACATGCAGAACCGGAGATATCTTGGTTTCGGTCGGGTTTCAAGCTGAGATATGCATTTTCTACGATAATCCTGGTGAGACTTCGGTCAGAATTATGCAGAATCTTCGAGAACGCTCTTTTCGAGCTACTTAATGCACGAAACACGTTTTCTGGTGTTTTCACAACTCCACGGTACGTTTGATGTGCAGAACCGGCGATATCTTGGTTTTCGTGGGTTTTCAAGCTGAGATATGCATTTTCTGCGATAATCTTGGTGAGACTTCTGTCCGAAGTATGCTGTATCATCGAGATCGCTCTTTTCGAGCTAGTTAGTGCGAGAAACACGTTATCTGGTGTTTTCACCACTCCACAGTGCGTTTGATATGCAGAACAGTAGATATCTTGGTTTTCGTGGGGTTTCAAGCTGAGATATGCATTTTCTGCGATAATCTTGTTGAGACTTCTGTCCGAAGTATGCAGAATCATCGAGATCGCTCGTTTCGAGCTATTCAATGCGAGAAACACGTTATCTGGTGTTTTCACCACTCCACAGTGCGTTTGATATGCAGAACCGGCGATACCTTGGTTTTCGTGGGGTTTCAAGCTGAGATATGCATTTCCTGCGATAATCTTGGTGAGACTCCTGTCCGAAGTATGCTGAATCATCGAGATCGCTCTTTTCGAGCTATTTAATGCGAGAAACACGTTATCTGGTGTTTTCACCACTCCACAGTGCGTTTGATATGCAGAACCGGCAACATCTTGATTTTCGTGAGGTTTCGAGCTGAGATATGCATTTTCTGCGATAATTTTGGTGAGACTTCTGTCAGAAGTATGCAGAATCTTCGAGAACGCTCTTTTCGAGCTACTTAATGCGCGAAACACGTTTTCTGCTGTTTTCACCACTCCACGGTACGTTTGATGTGCAGAACCGGAGATAACTCGGTTTTCGTCGGGTTTCAAGCTGAGATATGCATTTTCTACGATAATCTTGGTGAAACATCTGTCCGAAGTATGCAGAAACATCGAGAGCGCTCTTTTCGAGCTATTTAATGCGAGAAACTCGTTTTCTGGGGTTTTTACCACTCCACAGTTCGTTGGATATGCAGAACCGGAGATATCTTGGTTTTCGTGGGGTTTCAAGCTGGGATATGCATTTCCTGCGATAATCTTGGTGAGACTTCTGTCCGAAGTATGCAGAATCATCTAGATCGCTCTTTTGGAGCTACTTAATGCACGAAACACGTTTTCTGGTGTTTTCACCACTCCACAGTACGTTTGACATGCAGAACCGGAGATATCTTGGTTTCGGTCGGGTTTCAAGCTGAGATATGCATTTTCTACGATAATCCTGGTGAGACTTCTGTCCGAAGTATGCAGAATCATCGAGATTGCTCGATTCGAGCTATTTAATGCGAGAAACACGTTATCTGGTGTTTTCACCACTCCACAGTGCGTTGGATATGCAGAACCGGAGATATTTTGGTTTTCGTGGGGTTTCAAGCTGGGATATGCATTTCCTGCGATAAGCTTGGTGAAACATCTGTCCGAAGTATGCAGAAACGTCGAGAGCGCTCTTTTCGAGCTATTTAATGCGAGAAACACGTTTTCTGGGGTTTTGACCACTCCACAGTGCGTTGGATATGCAGAACCGGAGATAACTCGGTTTTCGTCGGGTTTCAAGCTGAGATATGTATTTTTTACGATAATTTTGGTGAGACTTCTGTCCGAAGTATGCAGAATCATCGAGATCGCTCGTTTCGAGCTATTTAATGCGAGAAACACGTTATCTGGTGTTTTCACCACTCCACAGTGCGTTTGATATGCAGAACAGGCGATATCTTGGTTTTCGTGGGGTTTCAAGCTGAGATATGCATTTCCTGCGATAATCTTGGTGAGACTCCTGTCCGAAGTATGCTGAATCATCGAGATCGCTCTTTTCGAGCTATTTAATGCGAGAAACACGTTCTCTGGTTATTTTCACCACTCCACAGTGCGTTTGATATGCAGAACCGGCAACATCTTGATTTTCGTGAGGTTTCGAGCTGAGATATGCATTTTCTGCGATAATTTTGGTGAGACTTCTGTCAGAAGTATGCAGAATCTTCGAGAACGCTCTTTTCGAGCTACTTAATGCGCGAAACACGTTTTCTGCTGTTTTCACCACTCCACGGTACGTTTGATGTGCAGAACCGGAGATAACTCGGTTTTCGTCGGGTTTCAAGCTGAGATATGCATTTTCTACGATAATCTTGGTGAGACTTCTGTCAGAAGTATGCAGGATCTTCGAGAACGCTCTTTTCGAGCTAGTTAAAGCGAGGAAAACCTTATCCGGTGTTTTCACTACTCCACAGTGCGTTTGATATGCAAAACCGGCGATATTTTGGTTTTCGTCAGGTTTCAAGCTGAGATATGCATTTTCCACGATAATCTTGGTGAAACATCTGTCCGAAGTATGCAGAAACATCGGGAGCGCTCTTTTCGAGCTATTTAATGCGAGAAACACGTTATCTGGTGTTTTCACCACTCCACAGTGCGTTTGACATGCAGAACCAGCGATATCTTGGTTTTCGTGGGGTTTCAAGCTGAAATATGCATTTTCTGCGATAATATTGGTGAGACTTCTGTCCGAAGTATGCTGTATCATCGAGATCGCTCTTTTCGAGCTAGTTAGTGCGAGAAACACGTTATCTGGTGTTTTCACCACTCCACAGTGCGTTGGATATGCAGAACCGGAGATATTTTGGTTTTCGTGGGGTTTCAAGCTGAAATATGCATTTTCTGCGATAATATTGGTGAGACTTCTGTCCGAAGTATGCTGTATCATCAAGATCGCTCTTTTCGAGCTAGTTAGTGCGAGAAACACGTTATCTGGTGTTTTCACCACTCCACAGTGCGTTGGATATGCAGAACCGGAGATATTTTGGTTTTCGTCGGGTTTCAAGCTGAGATATGTATCTTCTGCGATAATCTTGGTGAGACATCTGTCCGAAGTATGCTTAATCATCGAGATCGCTCTTTTCAAGCTATTTAATGCGAGAAACACGTTCTCTGGTTGTTTTCACCACTCCACAGTGCGTTTGATATGCAGAACCGGCGATATCTTGATTTTCGTGGTGTTTCCAGCTGAGATATGCATTTTCTGCTATAATCTTGGTGGGTCTTTTGTCAGAAGTATGCAGAATCATCTAGATCCCTCTTATCGAGCTATTTTATGCGAGAAACACGTTATCTGGTGTTTTCACCACTCCACAGTGCGTTTGATAATGCAGAACCGGCGACATCTTTGATGTCGTCGGCGTTCAAGCTGAGATATGCATTTTCTACGATAATCTTGGTGAGACTTCTGTCAGAAGTATGCAGAATCATCGGGATCGGCCTTTTCGAGCTATTTAATGCGAGAAACACGTTATCTGGTGTTTTCACCACTCCACAGTGCGTTTGATATGCAGAACAGTACATATCTTGGTTTTCGTGGGGTTTCAAGCTGAGATATGCATTTTCTGCGATAATCTTGTTGAGACTTCTGTCCGAAGTATGCAGAATCATCGAGATCGCTCGTTTCGAGCTATTTAATGCGAGAAACACGTTATCTGGTGTTTTCACCACTCCACAGTGCGTTGGATATGCAGAACCGGAGATATCTTGGTTTCGGTCGGGTTTCAAGCTGAGATATGCATTTTCTACGATAAACATGGTCAGACTTCTGTCAGAAGTATGCAGAATCTTCGAGAACGCTCTTTTCGAGCTACTTAATGCGCGAAACACGTTTTCTGGTGTTTTCACCACTCCACGGTACGTTTGATGTGCAGAACCGGAGATAACTCGGTTTTCGTCGGGTTTCAAGCTGAGATATGCATTTTCTACGATAATCGTGGTGAGACTTCTGTCAGACGTATGCAGGATCTTCGAGAACGCTCTTTTCGAGCTACTTATTGCGACAAACACGTTATCTGGTGTTTTCAGCACTCCACAGTGCGTTTGATATGCAGAACCAGCGATATCTTGGTTTTCGTGGGGTTTCAAGCTGAGATATGCATTTTTTACGATAATTTTGGTGAGATTTCTGTCCGAAGTATGCAGAATCATCGACATCGTTCGTTTCGAGCTATTTAATGCGAGAAACACGTTATCTGGTATTTTCACCACTCCACAGTTCGTTGGATATGCAGAACAGTAGATATCCTGGTTTTCGTGGGGTTTCAAGCAGAGATATGCATTTTCTGCGATAATCTTGGTGAGACTTCTGTTAGAAGTATGCAGAATCATCGAGATCGCTCGTTTCGAGCTATTTAATGCGAGAAACACGTTATCTGGTGTTTTCACCACTCCACAGTGCGTTGGATATGCAGAACCGGAGATATTTTGGTTTCCGTCGGGTTTCAAGCTGAGATATGCATTTTCTACGATAATCTTGGTGAGACTTCTGTCCGAAGTATGCAGAAACGTCGAGATCGCTCTATTCGAGCTATTTAATGCGACAAACACGTTATCTGGTGTTTTCAGCACTTCACAGTGCGTTTGATATGCAGAACCAGCGATATCTTGGTTTTCGTGGGGTTTCAAGCTGAGATATGCATTTTTTACGATAATCTTGGTGAGACTTCTGTCTGAAGTATGCTGAAACATCGAGATCGCTCTTTTCGAGCTAGTTAATGCGAGAAAAACCTTATCCGGTGTTTTCACCACTCCACACTGCGTTTGATATGTTGAACCAGCGATATCTTGGCTTTCGTGTGGTTTCAAGCTGCGATATGCATTTTTTACGATAATTTAGGTGAGACTTCTGTCCGAAGTATGCTGAATCATCGAGATCGCTCTTTTCGAGCTAGTTAGTGCGAGAAACACGTTATCTGGTGTTTTCACCACTCCACAGTGCGTTTGATATGCAGAACAGTACATATCTTGGTTTTCGTGGGGTTTCAATCTGAGATATGCATTTTCTGCGATAATCTTGTTGAGACTTCTGTCCGAAGTATGCAGAATCATCGAGATCGCTCGTTTCGAGCTATTTAATGCGAGAAACATGTTATCTGGTGTTTTCACCACTCCACAGTGCATTGGATAAGCAGAACCGCAGATATTTTGGTTTTCGTCGGGTTTCAAGCTGAGATATGCATTTTCTACGATAAGCTTGGTGAAACATCTGTCCGAAGTATGCAGAAACGTCGAGAGCGCTCTGTCCGATCAATTTAATGCGAGAAACTCGTTTTCTGGGGTTTTCACCACTCCACAGTTCGTTGGATATGCAGAACCGGATATATCTTGGTTTTCGTGGGGTTTCAAGCTGAGATATGCATTTTCTGCGATAATCTTGTTGAGACTTCTGTCCGAAGTATGCAGAATCTTCGAGAACGCTCTTTTCGAGCTACTTAATGCGCGAAACACGTTTTCTGGTATTTTCACCACTCCACGGTACGTTTGATGTGTAGAACCGGAGATATCTTGGTTTTCGTGGGGTTTCAAGATGAGATATGCATTTTCTGCGATAATACTGGTGAGACTTCTGTCAGAAGTATGCAGAATCATCTAGATCGCTCTTTTCGAGCTACTTAATGCACGAAACGCGTTTTCTGGTGTTTGCACCACTCCACAGTGCGTTCGATATGCAGAACAGTAGATATCTTGGTTTTCGTGGGGTTTCAAGCTGAGATATGCATTTTCTGCGATAATCTTGTTGAGACTTCTGTCCGAAGTATGCAGAATCATCGAGATCGCTCGTTTCGAGCTACTTAATGCGCGAAACACGTTTTCTGGTGTTTTCACCACTCCACAGTGCGTTTGATATGCAGAACCGGCGACATCTTGGTTTTCGTGGGGTTTCAAGCTGAGATATGCATTTTCTGCGATAATCTTGGTGACACTTCTGTCCGAAGTATGCAGAATCATCGCGATCGCTCTTTTCGAGCTATTTAATGCGAGAAACACGTTATCTGGCGTTTTCACCACTCCACAGTGCGTTTGATATGCAGAACCGGCGATATTTTGGTTTTCGTCGGGTTTCAAGCTGAGATATGCATTTTCTACGATAATCTTGGTGAAACATCTGTCCGAAGTATGCAGAAACATCGAGAGCGCTCTTTTCGAGCTATTTAATGCGAGAAACTCGTTTTCTGGGGTTTTTACCACTCCACAGTTCGTTGGATATGCAGAACCGGAGATATCTTGGTTTTCGTGGGGTTTCAAGCTTGGATATGCATTTCCTGAGATAATCTTGGTGAGACTTCTGCCCGAAGTATGCTGAATCATCTAGAACGCTCTTTTCGAGCTATTTAATTCGAGAAACACGTTATCTGGTGTTTTCACCACTCCACAGTGCGTTTGACATGCAGAACCGGAGATATCTTTGTTTCGGTCGGGTTTCAAGCTGAGATATGCATTTTCTACGATAATCCTGGTGAGACTTTTGTCAGAATTATGCAGAATCTTCGAGAACGCTCTTTTCGAGCTACTTAATGCGCGAAACACGTTTTCTGGTGTTTTCACCACCCCACGGTACGTTTGATGTGCAGAACCGGAGATATATCGGTTTTCGTCGGGTTTCAAGCTGAGATATGCATTTTCTACGATAATCTTGGTGAGACTTCTGTAAGAAGTATGCAGGATCTTCGAGAACGCTCTTTTCGAGCTACTTAATGCGAGAAACACGTTTTCTGGTGTTTTCACCACTCCACAGTAGGTTTGATATGCAGAACCGGCGATATTTTGGTTTTCGTCGGGTTTCAAGCTGAGATATGCATTTTCTACGATAATCTTGGTGAAACATCTGTCCGAAGTATGCAGAAACATCGAGAGCGCTCTTTTCGAGCTATTTAATGCGAGAAACTCGTTTTCTGGGGTTTTTACCACTCCACAGTTCGTTGGATATGCAGAACCGGAGATATCTTGGTTTTCGTGGGGTTTCAAGCTGGGATATGCATTTCCTGCGATAATCTTGGTGAGACTTCTGTCCGAAGTATGCAGAATCATCTAGATCGCTCTTTTGGAGCTACTTAATGCACGAAACACGTTTTCTGGTGTTTTCACCACTCCACAGTACGTTTGACATGCAGAACCGGAGATATCTTGGTTTCGGTCGGGTTTCAAGCTGAGATATGCATTTTCTACGATAATCCTGGTGAGACTTCGGTCAGAATTATGCAGAATCTTCGAGAACGCTCTTTTCGAGCTACTTAATGCACGAAACACGTTTTCTGGTGTTTTCACAACTCCACGGTACGTTTGATGTGCAGAACCGGCGATATCTTGGTTTTCGTGGGTTTTCAAGCTGAGATATGCATTTTCTGCGATAATCTTGGTGAGACTTCTGTCCGAAGTATGCTGTATCATCGAGATCGCTCTTTTCGAGCTAGTTAGTGCGAGAAACACGTTATCTGGTGTTTTCACCACTCCACAGTGCGTTTGATATGCAGAACAGTAGATATCTTGGTTTTCGTGGGGTTTCAAGCTGAGATATGCATTTTCTGCGATAATCTTGTTGAGACTTCTGTCCGAAGTATGCAGAATCATCGAGATCGCTCGTTTCGAGCTATTCAATGCGAGAAACACGTTATCTGGTGTTTTCACCACTCCACAGTGCGTTTGATATGCAGAACCGGCGATACCTTGGTTTTCGTGGGGTTTCAAGCTGAGATATGCATTTCCTGCGATAATCTTGGTGAGACTCCTGTCCGAAGTATGCTGAATCATCGAGATCGCTCTTTTCGAGCTATTTAATGCGAGAAACACGTTATCTGGTGTTTTCACCACTCCACAGTGCGTTTGATATGCAGAACCGGCAACATCTTGATTTTCGTGAGGTTTCGAGCTGAGATATGCATTTTCTGCGATAATTTTGGTGAGACTTCTGTCAGAAGTATGCAGAATCTTCGAGAACGCTCTTTTCGAGCTACTTAATGCGCGAAACACGTTTTCTGCTGTTTTCACCACTCCACGGTACGTTTGATGTGCAGAACCGGAGATAACTCGGTTTTCGTCGGGTTTCAAGCTGAGATATGCATTTTCTACGATAATCTTGGTGAAACATCTGTCCGAAGTATGCAGAAACATCGAGAGCGCTCTTTTCGAGCTATTTAATGCGAGAAACTCGTTTTCTGGGGTTTTTACCACTCCACAGTTCGTTGGATATGCAGAACCGGAGATATCTTGGTTTTCGTGGGGTTTCAAGCTGGGATATGCATTTCCTGCGATAATCTTGGTGAGACTTCTGTCCGAAGTATGCAGAATCATCTAGATCGCTCTTTTGGAGCTACTTAATGCACGAAACACGTTTTCTGGTGTTTTCACCACTCCACAGTACGTTTGACATGCAGAACCGGAGATATCTTGGTTTCGGTCGGGTTTCAAGCTGAGATATGCATTTCCTGCGATAATCTTGGTGAGACTTCTGTCCGAAGTATGCTGAATCATCGAGATCGCTCTTTTCGAACTATGTAATGCGAGAAACACGTTCTCTGGTTATTTTCACCACTCCACAGTGCGTTTGACATGCAGAACCAGCGATATCTTGGTTTTCGTGGGGTTTCGAGCTGAAATATGCATTTTCTGCGATAATATTGGTGAGACTTCTGTCCGAAGTATGCTGTATCATCGAGATCGCTCTTTTCGAGCTAGTTAGTGCGAGAAACACGTTATCTGGTGTTTTCACCTCTCCACAGTGCGTTGGATATGCAGAACCGGAGATATTTTGGTTTTCGTGGGGTTTCAAGCTGAAATATGCATTTTCTGCGATAATATTTGTGAGACTTCTGTCCGAAGTATGCTGTATCATCAAGATCGCTCTTTTCGAGCTAGTTAGTGCGAGAAACACGTTATCTGGTGTTTTCACCACTCCACAGTGCGTTGGATATGCAGAACCGGAGATATTTTGGTTTTCGTCGGGTTTCAAGCTGAGATATGTATTTTCTGCGATAATCTTGGTGAGACATCTGTCCGAAGTATGCTTAATCATCGAGATCGCTCTATTCGAGCTATTTAATGCGAGAAACACGTTATCTGGTGTTTTCACCACTCCACAGTGCGTATGATATACAGAACCGACGATATCTTGGTTTTCGTGGGGTTTCAAGCTCAGATATGCATTTTCTGCGATAATCATGGTGAGACTTCTGTCCGAAGTATGCAGAGTCATCGAGATCGTACTATTCGAGCTATTTAATGCGAAAAACACGTTATCTGGTGTTTTGACCACTCCACAGTGCGTATGATATGCAGAACCGACGATATCTTGGTTTTCGTGGGGTTTCAAGCTCAGATATGCATTTTCTGCGATAATCTTGGTGAGACTTCTGTCCGAAGTATGCAGAAACATGGAGATCGCTCTTTTCGACCTATTGAATGCGAGAAACACGTTATCTGGTGTTTTCACCACTCCACAGTGCGTTTGATATGCAGAACCAGCGAAATCTTGGTTTTCGTTGGGTTTCAAGCTGAGATATGCATTTTTTACGATAATCATGGTAAGACTTCTGTCCGAAGTATGCAGAATCATCGAGATCGCACTTTTCGAGCTATTTAATGCGACAAACACGTTATCTGGTGTTTTCAGCACACCACAGTGCGTTTGATATGCAGAACCAGCGAAATCTTGGTTTTCGTGGGGTTTCAAGCTGAGATATGCATTTTTTACGATAATCTTGGTGAGACTTCTGTCCGAAGTATGCTTAATCATCGAGATCGCTCTATTCGAGCTATTTAATGCGAGAAACACGTTATCTGGTGTTTTCACCACTCCACAGTGCGTATGATATGCAGAACCGACGATATCTTGGTTTTCGTGGGGTTTCAAGCTCTGATATGCATTTTCTGCGATAATCTTGGTGAGACTTCTGTCCGAAGTATGCAGAGTCATCGAGATCGTACTTTTCGAGCTATTTAATGCGACAAACACGTTTTCTGGGGTTTTCACCACTCCACAGTTCGTTGGATATGCAGAACAGGAGATATCTTGGTTTTCGTGGGGTTTCTAGCAGAGATATGCATTTTCTGCGATAATCTTGGTGAGACTTCTGTCCGAAGTATGCAGAGTCATCGAGATCGCTCTTTTCGAGCTATTTAATGCGAGAAACAAGTTATCTGGTGTTTTCACCACTCCGCAGTGCGTTTGATATGCAGAACCAGCGATATCTTGGTTTTAGTGGGGTTTCAAGCTCAGATATGCATTTTCTGCGATAATCTTGGTGAGACTTCTGTCCGAAGTATGCAGAGTCATCGAGATCGTACTTTTCGAGCTATTTAATGCGACAAACACGTTTTCTGGGGTTTTCACCACTCCACAGTTCGTTAGATATGCAGAACAGGAGATATCTTGGTTTTCGTGGGGTTTCTAGCAGAGATATGCATTTTCTGCGATAATCTTGGTGAGACCTCTGTCCGAAGTATGCAGAAACATGGAGATCGCTCTTTTCGACCTATTGAATGCGAGAAACACGTTATCTGGTGTTTTCAACACTCCACAGTGCGTTTGATATGCAGAACCAGCGAAATCTTGGTTTTCGTTGGGTTTCAAGCTGAGATATGCATTTTTTACGATAATCATGGTGAGACTTCTGTCCGAAGTATGCAGAATCATCGAGATCGCACTTTTCCAGCTATTTAATGCGACAAACACGTTATCTGGTGTTTTCAGCACTCCACAGTGCGTTCGATATGCAGAACCAGCGATATCTGGGTTCTCGTGGGGTTTCAAGCTGAGATATGCATTTTTTACGATAATCTTGATGAGACTTCTGTCCGAAGTATGCAGAAACATCGAGATCGCACTTTTCGAGCTATTTAATGCGACAAACACGTTATCTGGTGTTTTCAGCACTCCACAGTGCGTTTGATATGCAGAACCAGCGAAATCTTGGTTTTCGTGGGGTTTCAAGCTGAGATATGCATTTTCTGCGATAATCTTGGTGAGACCTCTGTCCGAAGTATGCAGAAACATGGAGATCGCTCTTTTCGACCTATTGAATGCGAGAAACACGTTATCTGGTGTTTTCAACACTCCACAGTGCGTTTGATATGCAGAAACAGCGATATCTTGGTTTTCGTGGGGTTTCAAGCTGAGATATGCATTTTTTACGATAATCATGGTGAGACTTCTGTCCGAAGTATGCAGAATCATCGAGATCGCACTTTTCAAGCTATTTAATGCGAGAAACAAGTTATCTGGTGTTTTCACCACTCCACAGTGCGTTTGATATGCAGAACCACCGATATCTTGGTTTACGTGGGGTTTCAAGCTCAGATATGCATTTTCTGCGATAATCTTGGTGAGACTTCAGTCCGAAGTATGCAGAATCATCGAGATCGTACTATTCGAGCTATTTAATGCGAAAAACACGTTATCTGGTGTTTTCACCACTCCACAGTGCGTTTGATATGCAGAACCAGCGAAATCTTGGTTTTCGTGGTGTTTCAAGCTGAGATATGCATTTTTTTACGATAATCTTGGTGAGACTTCTGTCCGAAGTATGCTTAATCATCGAGATCGCTCGTTTCCAGCTATTTAATGCGAGAAACAAGTTATCTGGTGTTTTCACCACTCCACAGTGCGTTTGATATGCAGAAACAGCGATATCTTGGTTTTCGTGGGGTTTCAAGCTGAGATATGCATTTTTTTACGATAATCTTGGTGAGACTTCTGTCCGAAGTATGCTTAATCATCGAGATCGCTCGTTTCGAGCTATTTAATGCGAGAAACAAGTTATCTGGTGTTTTCACCACTCCACAGTGCGTTTGATATGCAGAACCAGCGATATCTTGGTTTACGTGGGGTTTCAAGCTCAGATATGCATTTTCTGCGATAATCTTGGTGAGACTTCAGTCCGAAGTATGCAGAATCATCGAGATCGTACTATTCGAGCTATTTAATGCGAAAAACACGTTATCTGGTGTTTTCACCACTCCACAGTGCGTTTGATATGCAGAACCAGCGAAATCTTGGTTTTCGTTGGGTTTCAAGCTGAGATATGCATTTTTTACGATAATCATGGTGAGACTTCTGTCCGAAGTATGCAGAATCATCGAGATCGCACTTTTCGAGCTATTTAATGCGACAAACACGTTATCTGGTGTTTTCACCACTCCGCAGTGCGTTTGATATGCAGAACCAGCGATATCTTGGTTTTCGTGGGGTTTCAAGCTCAGATATGCATTTTCTGCGATAATCTTGGTGAGACTTCTGTCCGAAGTATGCAGAGTCATCGAGATCGTACTTTTCGAGCTATTTAATGCGACAAACACGTTTTCTGGGGTTTTCACCACTCCACAGTACGTTGGATATGCAGAACAGGAGATATCTTGGTTTTCGTGGGGTTTCTAGCAGAGATATGCATTTTCAGCGATAATCTTGGTGAGACCTCTGTCCGAAGTATGCAGAAACATGGAGATCGCTCTTTTCGACCTATTGAATGCGAGAAACACGTTATCTGGTGTTTTCACCACTCCACAGTGCGTATGATATGCAGAACCGACGATATCTTGGTTTTCGTGGGGTTTCAAGCTCAGATATGCATTTTCTGCGATAATCTTGGTGAGACTTCTGTCCGAAGTATGCAGAGTCATCGAGATCGCTCTTTTCGAGCTATTTAATGCGAGAAACAAGTTATCTGGTATTTTCACCACTCCGCAGCGCGTTTGATATGCAGAACCAGCGATATCTTGGTTTTCGTGGGGTTTCAAGCTCAGATATGCATTTTCTGCGATAATCTTGGTGAGACTTCTGTCCGAAGTATGCAGAGTCATCGAGATCGTACTTTTCGAGCTATTCAATGCGAGAAACACGTTTTCTGGGGTCTGCAGCACTCCACAGTTCGTTGGATATGCTGAACAGGAGATATCTTGGTTTTCGTGGGGTTTCTAGCAGAGATATGCATTTTCTGCGATAATCTAGGTGAGACTTCTGTCCGAAGTATGCTTAATCATCGAGATCGCTCGTTTCGAGCTATTTAATGCGAGAAACAAGTTATCTGGTGTTTTCACCACTCCACAGTGCGTTTGATATGCAGAAACAGCGATACCTTGGTTTTCGTGGGGTTTCAAGCTGAGATATGCATTTTTTACGATAATCATGGTGAGACTTCTGTCCGAAGTATGCAGAGTCATCGAGATCGTACTTTTCGAGCTATTTAATGCGACAAACACGTTTTCTGGGGTTTTCACCACTCCACAGTTCGTTGGATATGCAGAACAGGAGATATCTTGGTTTTCGTGGGGTTTCTAGCAGAGATATGCATTTTCTGCGTTAATCTTGGTGAGACCTCTGTCCGAAGTATGCAGAAACATGGAGATCGCTCTTTTCGACCTATTGAATGCGAGAAACACGTTATCTGGTGTTTTCACCACTCCACAGTGCGTTTGATATGCAGAACCAGCGAAATCTTGGTTTTCGATGGGTTTCAAGCTGAGATATGCATTTTTTACGTTAATCATGGTGAGACTTCTGTACGAAGTATGCAGAATCATCGAGATCGCACTTTTCGAGCTATTTAATGCGACAAACACGTTAGCTGGTGTTTTCAGCACACCACAGTGCGTTTGATATGCAGAACCAGCGAAATCTTGGTTTTCGTGGGGTTTCAAGCTCAGATATGCATTTTCTGCGATAATCTTGGTGAGACTTCTGTCCGAAGTATGCAGAGTCATCGAGATCGTACTTTTCGAGCTATTCAATGCGACAAACACGTTATCTGGTGTTTTCAGCACACCACAGTGCGTTTGATATGCAGAACCAGCGAAATCTTGGTTTTCGTGGAGTTTCAAGCTGAGATATGCATTTTTTACGATAATCTTGGTGAGACTTCTGTCCGAAGTATGCTTAATCATCGAGATCGCTCTATTCGAGCTATTTAATGCGAGAAACACGTTATCTGGTGTTTTCACCACTCCACAGTGCGTATGATATACAGAAACGACGATATCTTGGTTTTCGTGGGGTTTCAAGCTCAGATATGCATTTTCTGCGATAATCATGGTGAGACTTCTGTCCGAAGTATGCAGAGTCATCGAGATCGTACTATTCGAGCTATTTAATGCGAAAAACACGTTATCTGGTGTTTTCACCACTCCACAGTGCGTATGATATGCAGAACCGACGATATCTTGGTTTTCGTGGGGTTTCAAGCTCAGATATGCATTTTCTGCGATAATCTTGGTGAGACCTCTGTCCGAAGTATGCAGAAACATGGAGATCGCTCTTTTCGACCTATTGAATGCGAGAAACACGTTATCTGGTGTTTTCACCACTCCACAGTGCGTATGATATGCAGAACCGACGATATCTTGGTTTTCGTGGGGTTTCAAGCTCAGATATGCATTTTCTGCGATAATCTTGGTGAGACTTCTGTCCGAAGTATGCAGAGTCATCGAGATCGCTCTTTTCGAGCTATTTAATGCGAGAAACAAGTTATCTGGTATTTTCACCACTCCGCAGCGCGTTTGATATGCAGAACCAGCGATATCTTGGTTTTCGTGGGGTTTCAAGCTCAGATATGCATTTTCTGCGATAATCTTGGTGAGACTTCTGTCCGAAGTATGCAGAGTCATCGAGATCGTACTTTTCGAGCTATTCAATGCGAGAAACACGTTTTCTGGGGTCTTCAGCACTCCACAGTTCGTTGGATATGCTGAACAGGAGATATCTTGGTTTTCGTGGGGTTTCTAGCAGAGATATGCATTTTCTGCGATAATCTAGGTGAGACTTCTGTCCGAAGTATGCTTAATCATCGAGATCGCTCGTTTCGAGCTATTTAATGCGAGAAACAAGTTATCTGGTGTTTTCACCACTCCACAGTGCGTTTGATATGCAGAAACAGCGATACCTTGGTTTTCGTGGGGTTTCAAGCTGAGATATGCATTTTTTACGATAATCATGGTGAGACTTCTGTCCGAAGTATGCAGAGTCATCGAGATCGTACTTTTCGAGCTATTTAATGCGACAAACGCGTTTTCTGGGGTTTTCACCACTCCACAGTTCGTTGGATATGCAGAACAGGAGATATCTTGGTTTTCGTGGGGTTTCTAGCAGAGATATGCATTTTCTGCGTTAATCTTGGTGAGACCTCTGTCCGAAGTATGCAGAAACATGGAGATCGCTCTTTTCGACCTATTGAATGCGAGAAACACGTTATCTGGTGTTTTCACCACTCCACAGTGCGTTTGATATGCAGAACCAGCGAAATCTTGGTTTTCGATGGGTTTCAAGCTGAGATATGCATTTTTTACGTTAATCATGGTGAGACTTCTGTACGAAGTATGCAGAATCATCGAGATCGCACTTTTCGAGCTATTTAATGCGACAAACACGTTAGCTGGTGTTTTCAGCACACCACAGTGCGTTTGATATGCAGAACCAGCGAAATCTTGGTTTTCGTGGGGTTTCAAGCTGAGATATGCATTTTTTACGATAATCTTGGTGAGACTTCTGTCCGAAGTATGCTTAATCATCGAGATCGCTCTATTCGAGCTATTTAATGCGAGAAACACGTTATCTGGTGTCTTCACCACTCCACAGTGCGTATGATATGCAGAACCGACGATATCTTGGTTTTCGTGGGGTTTCAAGCTCAGATATGCATTTTCTGCGATAATCTTGGTGAGACTTCTGTCCGAAGTATGCAGAGTCATCGAGATCGCTCTTTTCGAGCTATTTAATGCGAGAAACAAGTTATCTGGTGTTTTCACCACTCCGCAGTGCGTTTGATATGCAGAACCAGCGATATCTTGGTTTTCGTGGGGTTTCAAGCTCAGATATGCATTTTCTGCGATAATCTTGGTGAGACTTCTGTCCGAAGTATGCAGAGTCATCGAGATCGTACTTTTCGAGCTATTCAATGCGACAAACACGTTATCTGGTGTTTTCAGCACACCACAGTGCGTTTGATATGCAGAACCAGCGAAATCTTGGTTTTCGTGGAGTTTCAAGCTGAGATATGCATTTTTTACGATAATCTTGGTGAGACTTCTGTCCGAAGTATGCTTAATCATCGAGATCGCTCTATTCGAGCTATTTAATGCGAGAAACACGTTATCTGGTGTTTTCACCACTCCACAGTGCGTATGATATACAGAAACGACGATATCTTGGTTTTCGTGGGGTTTCAAGCTCAGATATGCATTTTCTGCGATAATCATGGTGAGACTTCTGTCCGAAGTATGCAGAGTCATCGAGATCGTACTATTCGAGCTATTTAATGCGAAAAACACGTTATCTGGTGTTTTCACCACTCCACAGTGCGTATGATATGCAGAACCGACGATATCTTGGTTTTCGTGGGGTTTCAAGCTCAGATATGCATTTTCTGCGATAATCTTGGTGAGACTTCTGTCCGAAGTATGCAGAAACATCGAGATCGCTCTTTTCAACCTATTTAATGCGAGAAACACGTTATCGGGTGTTTTCACCACTCCACAGTGCGGTTGAAATGCAGAACCAGCGAAATCTTGGTTTTCGTGTGGTTTCAAGCTCAGATATGCATTTTCTGCGATAATCGTGGTGAGACTTCTGTCCGAAGTATGCAGAAGCATCGAGATCGCACTTTTCGAGCTATTTAATGCGAGAAACACGTTATCTGGTGTTTTCACCACTCCACAGTGCGTATGATATGCAGAACCGACGATATCTTGGTTTTTGTGGGGTTTCAAGCTCAGATATGCATTTTCTGCGATAATCTTGGTGAGACTTCTGTCCGAAGTATGCAGAGTCATCGAGATCGTACTTTTCGAGCTATTTAATGCGAGAAACACGTTTTCTGGGGATTTCACCACTCCACAGTTGGTTGGATATGCAGAACAGGAGATATCTTGGTTTTCGTGGGGTTTCTAGCAGAGATATGCATTTTCTGCGGTAATCTTGGTGAGACCTCTGTCCGAAGTATGCAGAAACATCGAGATCGCTCTTTTCGACCTATTTATTGCGAGAAACACGTTATCTGGTGTTTTCACCACTCCACAGTGCGTTTGATTAGCAGAACCAGCGAAATCTTGGTTTTCGTGGGGTTTCAAGCTGAGATATGCATTTTTTACGATAATCTTGGTGGGACTTCTGTCCGAAGTATGCTTAATCATCGAGACCGCTCTATTCGAGCTATTTAATGCGAGAAAAACCTTCTCTGGTGTTTTCACCACTCCACAGTGCGTTTGATATGCAGAACCAGCAATATCTTGGTTTTCGGGTGGTTTCAAGCTCAGATATGCATTTTCTGCGATAATCTTGGTGAGACTTCTGTCCGAAGTATGCAGAATCATCGAGATCGCACTTTTCGAGATATTTAATGCGAGAAACACGTTATCTGGTGTTTTCACCACTCCACAGTGCGTTTGATATGCAGAACCGGCGATATCTTGGTTTTTGTGGGGTTTCAAGCTGAGATATGCATTTTTTACGATAATCTTGGTGAGACTTCTGTCCGAAGTATGCTTAATCATCGAGACCGCTCTATTCGAGCTATTTAATTCGAGAAAAACCTTGTCTGGTGTTTTCACCACTCCACAGTGCGTTTGATATGCAGAACCAGCGATATCTTGGTTTTCGTGTGGTTTCAAGCTCAGATATGAATTCTCTGCGATAATCTTGGTGAGACTTCTGTCCGAAGTATGCAGAATCATCGAGATCGCACTTTTCGAGCTATTTAATGCGAGAAACACGTTATCTGGTGTTTTCACCACTCCACAGTGCGTATGATATGCAGAACCGACGATATCTTGGTTTTCGTGCGGTTTCAAGCTCAGATATGCATTTTCTGCGATAATCTTGGTGAGACTTCTGTCCGAAGTATGCAGAGTCATCGAGATCGTACTTTTCGAGCTATTTAATGCGAGAAACACGTTATCTGGTGTTTTCACCACTCCACAGTGCGTATGATATGCAGAACCGACGATATCTTGGTTTTCGTGGGGTTTCAAGCTCAGATATGCATTTTTTACGATCATCATGGTGAGACCTCTGTCCGAAGTATGCAGAACCATCGAGATCGCTCTTTTCGAAATTTTTAATGCGAGAAACACGTTATCGGGTGTTTTCACCACTCCACAGTGCGGTTGATATGCATAACCAGCGAAATCTTGGTTTTCGTGTGGCTTCAAGCTCAGATATGCATTTTCTGCGATAATCATGGTGAGACTTCTGTCCGAAGTATGCAGAATCATCGAGATCGCACTTTTCGAGCTATTTAATGCGAGAAACACGTTATCTGGTGTTTTCACCACTCCACAGTGCGTATGATATGCAGAACCGACGATATCTTGGTTTTAGCGGGGTTTCAAGCTCAGATATGCATTTTCTGCGATAATCTTGGTGAGACTTCTGTCCGAAGTATGCAGAGTCATCGAGATCGTACTTTTCGAGCTATTTAATGCGAGAAACACGTTGTCTGGTGTTTTCACCACTCCACAGTGCGTATGATATGCAGAACCGACGATATCTTGGTTTTCGTGGGGTTTCAAGCTCAGATATGCATTTTCTGCGATAATCTTGGTGAGACTTCTGTCCGAAGTATGCAGAGTCATCGAGATCGTACTTTTCGAGCTATTTAATGCGACAAACACGTTTTCTGGGGTTTTCACCACTCCACAGTTCGTTGGATATGCAGAACAGGAGATATCTTGGTTTTCGTGGGGTTTCTAGCAGAGAGATGCATTTTCTGCGATAATCATGGTGAGACCTCTGTCCGAAGTATGCAGAAACATGGAGATCGCTCTTTTCGACCTATTGAAAGCGAGAAACACGTTATCTGGTGTTTTCACCACTCCACAGTGCGTTTGATATGCAGAACCAGCGAAATCTTGGTTTTCGTTGGGTTTCAAGCTGAGATATGCATTTTTTACGATAATCATGGTGAGACTTCTGTCCGAAGTATGCAGATTCATCGAGATCGCACTTTTCGAGCTATTTAATGCGACAAACACGTTATCTGGTGTTTTCAGCACACCACAGTGCGTATGATATGCAGAACCAGCGAAATCTTGGTTTTCGTGGGGTTTCAAGCTGAGATATGCATTTTTTACGATAATCTTGGTGAGACTTCTGTCCGAAGTATGCTTAATCATCGAGATCGCTCTATTCGAGCTATTTAATGCGAGAAACACGTTATCTGGTGTTTTCACCACTCCACAGTGCGTATGATATGCAGAACCGACGATATCTTGGTTTTCGTGGGGTTTCAAGCTCAGATATGCATTTTCTGCGATAATCTTGGTGAGACTTCTGTCCGAAGTATGCAGAGTCATCGAGATCGCTCTTTTCGAGCTATTTAATGCGAGAAACAAGTTATCTGGTGTTTTCACCACTCCGCAGTGCGTTTGATATGCAGAACCAGCGATATCTTGGTTTTCGTGGGGTTTCAAGCTCAGATATGCATTTTCTGCGATAATCTTGGTGAGACTTCTGTCCGAAGTATGCAGAGTCATCGAGATCGTACTTTTCGAGCTATTCAATGCGAGAAACACGTTTTCTGGGGTTTTCACCACTCCACAGTTCGTTGGATATGCAGAACAGGAGATATCTTGGTTTTCGTGGGGTTTCTAGCAGAGATATGCATTTTCTGCGATAATCTAGGTGAGACTTCTGTCCGAAGTATGCTTAATCATCGAGATCGCTCGTTTCGAGCTATTTAATGCGACAAACACGTTATCTGGTGTTATCAGCACACCACAGTGCGTTTGACATGCAGAACCAGCGAAATCTTGGTTTTCGTGGGGTTTCAAGCTGAGATATGCATTTTTTACGATAATCTTGGTGAGACTTCTGTCCGAAGTATGCTTAATCATCGAGATCGCTCTATTCGAGCTATTTAATGCGAGAAACACGTTGTCTGGTGTTTTCACCACTCCACAGTGCGTATGATATGCAGAACCAGCGATATCTTGGTTTTCGTGGGGTTTCAAGATCAGATATGCATTTTCTGCGATAATCTTGGTGAGACTTCTGTCCGAAGTATGCAGAGTCATCGAGATCGTACTTTTCGAGCTATTCAATGCGAGAAACACGTTTTCTGGGGTTTTCACCACTCCACAGTTCGCTGGGTATGCAGAACAGGAGATATCTTGGTTTTCGTGGGGTTTCTAGCAGAGATATGCATTTTCTGCGATAATCTAGGTGAGACTTCTGTCCGAAGTATGCTTAATCATCGAAATCGCTCGTTTCGAGCTATTTAATGCGACAAACACGTTATCTGGTGTTTTCAGCACACCACAGTGCGTTTGATATGCAGAACCAGCGAAATCTTGGTTTTCGTGGGGTTTCAAGCTGAGATATGCATTTTTTACGATAATCTTGGTGAGACTTCTGTCCGAAGTATGCTTAATCATCGAGATCGCTCTATTCGAGCTATTTCATGCGAGAAACACGTTATCTGGTGTTTTCACCACTCCACAGTGCGTATGATATACAGAACCGACGATATCTTGGTTTTCGTGGGGTTTCAAGCTCAGATATGCATTTTCTGCGATAATCATGGTGAGACTTCTGTCCGAAGTATGCAGTGTCATCGAGATCGTACTATTCGAGCTATTTAATGCGAAAAACACGTTATCTGGTGTTTTCACCACTCCACAGTGCGTATGATATGCAGAACCGACGATATCTTGGTTTTCGTGGGGTTTCAAGCTCAGATATGCATTTTCTGCGATAATCTTGGTGAGACTTCTGTCCGAAGTATGAAGAAACATGGAGATCGCTCTTTTCGACCTATTGAATGCGAGAAACACGTTATCTGGTGTTTTCAGTCTCCACAGTGCGTATGATATACAGAACCGACGATATCTTCGTTTTCGTGGGGTTTCAAGCTCAGATATGCATTTTCTGCGATAATCATGGTGAGACTTCTGTCCGAAGTATGCAGAGTCTTCGAGATCGCTCTTTTCGAGCTATTTAATGCGAGAAACAAGTTATCTGGTGTTTTCACCACTCCGCAGTGCGTTTGATATGCAGAACCAGCGATATCTTTGTTTTCGTGGGGTTTCAAGCTCAGATATGCATTTTCTGCGATAATCTTGGTGTAGACTTCTGTCCGAAGTATGCAGAGTCATCGAGATCGTACTTTTCGAGCTATTTAATGCGACAAACACGTTTTCTGGGGTTTTCACCACTCCACAGTTCGTTGGATATGCAGAACAGGAGATATCTTGGTTTTCGTGGGGTTTCTAGCAGAGATATGCATTTTCTGCGATAATCATGGTGAGACCTCTGTCCGAAGTATGCAGAAACATGGAGATCGCTCTTTTCGACCTATTGAATGCGAGAAACACGTTATCTGGTGTTTTCACCACTCCACAGTGCGTTTGATATGCAGAACCGACGATATCTTGGTTTTCGTGGGGTTTCAAGCTCAGATATGCATTTTCTGCGATAATCTTGGTGAGACTTCTGTCCGAAGAATGCTTAATCATCGAGATCGCTCTTTTCGAGCTATTTAATGCGAGAAACAAGTTATCTGGTGTTTTCACCACTCCACAGTGCGTTTGATATGCAGAAACAGCGATATCTTGGTTTTCGTGGGGTTTCAAGCTGAGATATGCATTTTTTACGATAATTATGGTGAGACTTCTGTCCGAAGTATGCAGAATCATCGAGATCGCACTTTTCGAGCTATTTAATGCGACAAACACGTTATCTGGTGTTTTCAGCACTCCACAGTGCGTTCGATATGCAGAACCAGCGATATCTGGGTTTACGTGGGGTTTCAAGCTGAGATATGCATTTTCTGCGATAATCATGGTGAGACTTCTGTCCGAAGTATGCAGAGTCTTCGAGATCGCTCTTTTCGAGCTATTTAATGCGAGAAACAAGTTATCTGGTGTTTTCACCACTCCGCAGTGCGTTTGATATGCAGAACCAGCGATATCTTTGTTTTCGTGGGGTTTCAAGCTCAGATATGCATTTTTTACGATAATCATGGTGAGACTTCTGTCCGAAGTATGCAGAATCATCGAGATCGCACTTTTCGAGCTATTTAATGCGACAAACACGTTATCTGGTGTTTTCAGCACACCACAGTGCGTTTGATATGCAGAACCAGCGAAATCTTGGTTTTCGTGGGGTTTCAAGCTGAGATATGCATTTTTTACGATAATCTTGGTGAGACTTCTGTCCGAAGTATGCTTAATCATCGAGATCGCTCTATTCGAGCTATTTAATGCGAGAAACACGTTATCTGGTGTTTTCACCACTCCACAGTGCGTATGATATGCAGAACCGACGATATCTTGGTTTTCGTGGGGTTTCAAGCTCAGATATGCATTTTCTGCGATAATCTTGGTGAGACTTCTGTCCGAAGTATGCAGAGTCTTCGAGATCGCTCTTTTCGAGCTATTTAATGCGAGAAACAAGTTATCTGGTGTTTTCACCACTCCGCAGTGCGTTTGATATGCAGAACCAGCGATATCTTTGTTTTCGTGGGGTTTCAAGCTCAGATATGCATTTTTTACGATAATCATGGTGAGACTTCTGTCCGAAGTATGCAGAATCATCGAGATCGCACTTTTCGAGCTATTTAATGCGACAAACACGTTATCTGGTGTTTTCAGCACACCACAGTGCGTTTGATATGCAGAACCAGCGAAATCTTGGTTTTCGTGGGGTTTCAAGCTGAGATATGCATTTTTTACGATAATCTTGGTGAGACTTCTGTCCGAAGTATGCTTAATCATCGAGATCGCTCTATTCGAGCTATTTAATGCGAGAAACACGTTATCTGGTGTTTTCACCACTCCACAGTGCGTATGATATGCAGAACCGACGATATCTTGGTTTTCGTGGGGTTTCAAGCTCAGATATGCATTTTCTGCGATAATCTTGGTGAGACTTCTGTCCGAAGAATGCTTAATCATCGAGATCGCTCTTTTCGAGCTATTTAATGCGAGAAACAAGTTATCTGGTGTTTTCACCACTCCACAGTGCGTTTGATATGCAGAAACAGCGATATCTTGGTTTTCGTGGGGTTTCAAGCTGAGATATGCATTTTTTACGATAATTATGGTGAGACTTCTGTCCGAAGTATGCAGAATCATCAAGATCGCACTTTTCGAGCTATTTAATGCGACAAACACGTTATCTGGTGTTTTCAGCACTCCACAGTGCGTTCGATATGCAGAACCAGCGATATCTGGGTTTACGTGGGGTTTCAAGCTGAGATATGCATTTTTTACGATAATCTTGGTGAGACTTCTGTCCGAAGTATGCAGAATCATCGAGATCGCACTTTTCGAGCTATTTAATGCGACAAACACGTTATCTGGTGTTTTCAGCACTCCACAGTGCGTTTGATATGCAGAACCAGCGAAATCTTGGTTTTCGTGGGGTTTCAAGCTGAGATATGCATTTTTTTACGATAATCTTGGTGAGACTTCTGTCCGAAGTATGCTTAATAATCGAGATCGCTCTATTCGAGATATTTAATGCGAGAAACACGTTATCTGGTGTTTTCACCACTCCGCAGTGCGTTTGATATGCAGAAACAGCGATATCTTGGTTTTCGTGGGGTTTCAAGGTGAGATATGCATTTTTTACGATAATCATGGTGAGACTTCTGTCCGAAGTATGCAGAATCATCGAGATCGCTCTATTCGAGATATTTAATGCGAGAAACACGTTATCTGGTGTTTTCACCACTCCGCAGTGCGTTTGATATGCAGAACCAGCGATATCTTGGTTTTCGTGGGGTTTCAAGCTCAGATATGCATTTTCTGCGATAATCTTGGTGAGACTTCTGTCCGAAGTATGCAGAGTCATCGAGATCGTACTTTTCGAGCTATTCAATGCGAAAAACACGTTTTCTGGGGTTTTCACCACTCTCACAGTTCGTTGGATATGCAGAACAGGAGATATCTTGGTTTCCGTGGGGTTTCAAGCTCAGATATGCATTTTCTGCGATAATCTTGGTGAGACTTCTGTCCGAAGTATGCAGAGTCATCGAGATCGTACTTTTCGAGCTATTTAATGCGACAAACACGTTTTCTGGGGTTTTCACCACTCCACAGTTCGTTGGATATGCAGAACAGGAGATATCTTGGTTTTCGTGGGGTTTCTAGCAGAGATATGCATTTTCTGCGCTAATCTTGGTGAGACCTCTGTCCGAAGTATGCAGAAACATGGAGATCGCTCTTTTCGACCTATTGAATGCGAGAAACACGTTATCTGGTGTTTTCAGCACTCCACAGTGCGTTTGATATGCAGAACCAGCGAAATCTTGGTTTTCGTGGGGTTTCAAGCTGAGATATGCATTTTTTACGATAATCTTGGTGAGACTTCTGTCCGAAGTATGCTTAATCATCGAGATCGCTCTATTCGAGCTATTTAATGCGAGAAACACGTTATCTGGTGTTTTCACCACTCCACAGTGCGTATGATATACAGAACCGACGATATCTTGGTTTTCGTGGGGTTTCAAGCTCAGATATGCATTTTCTGCGATAATCATGGTGAGACTTCTGTCCGAAGTATGCAGAGTCATCGAGATCGCTCTTTTCGAGCTATTTAATGCGAGAAACAAGTTATCTGGTGTTTTCACCACTCCGCAGTGCGTTTGATATGCAGAACCAGCGATATCTTGGTTTCCGTGGGGTTTCAAGCTCAGATATGCATTTTCTGCGATAATCTTGGTGAGACTTCTGTCCGAAGTATGCAGAGTCATCGAGATCGTACTTTTCGAGCTATTCAATGCGAAAAACACGTTTTCTGGGGTTTTCACCACTCTCACAGTTCGTTGGATATGCAGAACAGGAGATATCTTGGTTTTCGTGGGGTTTCTAGCAGAGATATGCATTTTCTGCGATAATCTAGGTGAGACTTCTGTCCGAAGTATGCTTAATCATCGAGATCGCTCGTTTCGAGCTATTTAATGCGAGAAACAAGTTATCTGGTGTTTTCACCACTCCACAGTGCGTTTGATATGCAGAAACAGCGATATCTTGGTTTTCGTGGGGTTTCAAGCTGAGATATGCATTTTTTACGATTATCATGGTGAGACTTCTGTCCGAAGTATGCTTAATCATCGAGATCGCTCGTTTCGAGCTATTTAATGCGAGAAACAAGTTATCTGGTGTTTTCACCACTCCACAGTGCGTTTGATATGCAGACACAGCGATATCTTGGTTTTCGTGGGGTTTCAAGGTGAGATATGCATTTTTTACGATAATCATGGTGAGACTTCTGTCCGAAGTATGCAGAATCATCGAGATCGCTCTATTCGAGATATTTAATGCGAGAAACACGTTATCTGGTGTTTTCACCACTCCGCAGTGCGTTTGATATGCAGAACCAGCGATATCTTGGTTTTCGTGGGGTTTCAAGCTCAGATATGCATTTTCGGCGATAATCTTGGTGAGACTTCTGTCCGAAGTATGCAGAGTCATCGAGATCGATCTATTCGAGATATTTAATGCGAGAAACACGTTATCTGGTGTTTTCACCACTCCGCAGTGCGTTTGATATGCAGAACCAGCGATATCTTGGTTTTCGTGGGGTTTCAAGCTCAGATATGTATTTTCTGCGATTATCTTGGTGAGACTTCTGTCCGAAGTATGCAGAGTCATCGAGAACGTACTTTTCGAGCTATTTAATGCGACAAACACGTTTTCTGGGGTTTTCACCACTCCACAGTTCGTTGGATATGCAGAACAAGAGATATCTTGGTTTTCGTGGGGTTTCTAGCAGAGATATGCATTTTCTGCGCTAATCTTGGTGAGACCTCTGTCCGAAGTATGCAGAAACATGGAGATCGCTCTTTTCGACCTATTGAATGCGAGAAACACGTTATCTGGTGTTTTCAGCACTCCACAGTGCGTTTGATATGCAGAACCAGCGAAATCTTGGTTTTCGTGGGGTTTCAAGCTGAGATATGCATTTTTTACGATAATCTTGGTGAGACTTCTGTCCGAAGTATGCTTAATCATCGAGATCGCTCTATTCGAGCTATTTAATGCGGGAAACACGTTATCTGGTGTTTTCACCACTCCACAGTGCGTATGATATACAGAACCGACGATATCTTGGTTTTCGTGGGGTTTCAAGCTCAGATATGCATTTTCTGCGATAATCATGGTGAGACTTCTGTCCAAAGTATGCAGAGTCATCGAGATCGCTCTTTTCGAGATATTTAATGCGAGAAACAAGTTATCTGGTGTTTTCACCACTCCGCAGTGCGTTTGATATGCAGAACCAGCGATATCTTGGTTTCCGTGGGGTTTCAAGCTCAGATATGCATTTTCTGCGATAATCTTGGTGAGACTTCTGTCCGAAGTATGCTTAATCATCGAGATCGCTCGTTTCGAGCTATTTAATGCGAGAAACAAGTTATCTGGTGTTTTCACCACTCCACAGTGCGTTTGATATGCAGAAACAGCGATATCTTGGTTTTCTTGGGGTTTCAAGCTGAGATATGCATTTTTTACGATAATCATGGTGAGACTTCTGTCCGAAGTATGCAGAATTATCGAGATCGCACTTTTCGAGCTATTTAATGCGACAAACACGTTATCTGGTGTTTTCAGCACTCCACAGTGCGTTCGATATGCAGAACCTGCGATATCTGGGTTTTCGTGGGGTTTCAAGCTGAGATATGCATTTTTTACGATAATCTTGGTGAGACTTCTGTCCGAAGTATGCAGAATCATCGAGATCGCACTTTTCGAGCTATTTAATGCGACAAACACGTTATCTGGTGTTTTCAGCACTCCACAGTTCGTTGGATATGCAGAACAGGAGATATCTTGGTTTTCGTGGGGTTTCTAGCAGAGATATGCATTTTCTGCGCTAATCTTGGTGAGACCTCTGTCCGAAGTATGCTTAATCATCGAGATCGCTCTATTCGAGATATTTAATGCGAGAAACACGTTATCTGGTGTTTTCACCACTCCACAGTGCGTATGATGTGCAGAACCGACGATATCTTGGTTTTCGTGGGGTTTCAAGCTCAGATATGCATTTTCTGCGATAATCTTGGTGAGACTTCTGTCCGAAGTATGCAGAGCCATCGAGATCGTACTTTTCGAGCTATTTAATGCGACAAACACGTTTTCTGGGGTTTTCACCACTCCACAGTTCGTTGGATATGCAGAACAGGAGATATCTTGGTTTTCGTGGGGTTTCTAGCAGAGATATGCATTTTCTGCGATAATCTTGGTGAGACCTGTGTCCGAAGTATGCAGAAACATCGAGATCGCTCTTTTCGACCTATTTAATGCGACAAACACGTTTTCTGGGGTTTTCACCACTCCACAGTTCGTTGGATATGCAGAACAGGAGATATCTTGGTTTTCGTGGGGTTTCTAGCAGAGATATGCATTTTCTGCGATAATCATGGTGAGACCTCTGTCCGAAGTATGCAGAAACATGGAGATTGCTCTTTTCGACCTATTGAATGCGAGAAACACGTTATCTGGTGTTTTCACCACTCCACAGTGCGTTTGATATGCAGAACCAGCGAAATCTTGGTTTTCGTTGGGTTTCAAGCTGAGATATGCATTTTTTACGATAATCATGGTGAGACTTCTGTCCGAAGTATGCTTAATCATCGAGATCGCTCGTTTCGAGCTATTTAATGCGAGAAACAAGTTATCTGGTGTTTTCACCACTCCACAGTGCGTTTGATATGCAGAAACAGCGATATCTTGGTTTTCGTGGGGTTTCAAGCTGAGATATGCATTTTTTACGATAATCATGGTGAGACTTCTGTCCGAAGTATGCAGAATCATCGAGATCGCACTTTTCGAGCTATTTAATGCGACAAACACGTTATCTGGTGTTTTCAGCACTCCACAGTGCGTTCGATATGCAGAACCAGCGATATCTGGGTTTACGTGGGGTTTCAAGCTGATATGCATTTTTTACGATAATCTTGGTGAGACTTCTGTCCGAAGTATGCAGAATCATCGAGATCGCACTTTTCGAGCTATTTAATGCGACAAACACGTTATCTGGTGTTTTCAGCACTCCACAGTGCGTTTGATATGCAGAACCAGCGAAATCTTGGTTTTCGTGGGGTTTCAAGCTGAGATATGCATTTTTTTACGATAATCTTGGTGAGACTTCTGTCCGAAGTATGCTTAATCATCGAGATCGCTCTATTCGAGATATTTAATGCGAGAAACACGTTATCTGGTGTTTTCACCACTCCGCAGTGCGTTTGATATGCAGAACCAGCGATATCTTGGTTTTCGTGGGGTTTCAAGCTCAGATATGCATTTTCTGCGATAATCTTGGTGAGACTTCTGTCCGAAGTATGCAGAGTCATCGAGATCGCTCTATTCGAGATATTTAATGCGAGAAACACGTTATCTGGTGTTTTCACCACTCCGCAGTGCGTTTGATATGCAGAACCAGCGATATCTTGGTTTTCGTGGGGTTTCAAGCTCAGATATGCATTTTCTGCGATAATCTTGGTTAGACTTCTGTCCGCAGTATGCAGAGTCATCGAGAACGTACTTTTCGAGCTATTTAATGCGACAAACACGTTTTCTGGGGTTTTCACCACTCCACAGTTCGTTGGATATGCAGAACAGGAGATATCTTGGTTTTCGTGGGGTTTCTAGCAGAGATATGCATTTTCTGCGCTAATCTTGGTGAGACCTCTGTCCGAAGTATGCAGAAACATGGAGATCGCTCTTTTCGACCTATTGAATGCGAGAAACACGTTATCTGGTGTTTTCACCACTCCACAGTGCGTATGATATGCAGAACCGACGAAATCTTGGTTTTCGTGGGGTTTCAAGCTCAGATATGCATTTTCTGCGATAATCTTGGTGAGACTTCTGTCCGAAGTATGCAGAGTCATCGAGATCGCTCTTTTCGAGCTATTTAATGCGAGAAACACGTTTTCTGGGGTTTTCACCACTCCACAGTGCGTATGATATACAGAACCGACGATATCTTGGTTTTCGTGGGGTTTCAAGCTCAGATATGCATTTTCTGCGATAATCATGGTGAGACTTCTGTCCGAAGTA
This sequence comes from Anthophora plumipes, assembly GCA_951804975.1. Classification (NCBI taxonomy): domain Eukaryota; kingdom Metazoa; phylum Arthropoda; class Insecta; order Hymenoptera; family Apidae; genus Anthophora; species Anthophora plumipes. The sequence goes on from CATORF010000177.1 coordinate 447,468, forward strand.
TGCAGAGTCATCGAGATCGCTCTTTTCGAGCTATTTAATGCGAGAAACAAGTTATCTGGTGTTTTCACCACTCCGCAGTGCGTTTGATTTGCAGAACCAGCGATATCTTGGTTTCCGTGGGGTTTCAAGCTCAGATATGCATTTTCTGCGATAATCTTGGTGAGACTTCTGTCCGAAGTATGCAGAGTCATCGAGATCGTACTTTTCGAGCTATTCAATGCGAGAAACACGTTTTCTGGGGTTTTCACCACTCCACAGTTCGTTGGATATGCAGAACAGGAGATATCTTGGTTTTCGTGGGGTTTCTAGCAGAGATATGCATTTTCTGCGATAATCTAGGTGAGACTTCTGTCCGAAGTATGCTTAATCATCGAGATCGCTCGTTTCGAGCTATTTAATGCGAGAAACAAGTTATCTGGTGTTTTCACCACTCCACAGTGCGTTTGATATGCAGAAACAGCGATATCTTGGTTTTCGTGGGGTTTCAAGCTGAGATATGCATTTTTTACGATAATCATGGTGAGACTTCTGTCCGAAGTATGCAGAATCATCGAGATCGCACTTTTCGAGCTATTTAATGCGACAAACACGTTATCTGGTGTTTTCAGCACTCCACAGTGCGTTCGATATGCAGAACCAGCGATATCTGGGTTTTCGTGGGGTTTCAAGCTGAGATATGCATTTTTTACGATAATCTTGGTGAGACTTCTGTCCGAAGTATGCAGAATCATCGAGATCGCACTTTTCGAGCTATTTAATGCGACAAACACGTTATCTGGTGTTTTCAGCACTCCACAGTGCGTTTGATATGCAGAACCAGCGAAATCTTGGTTTTCGTGGGGTTTCATGCTGAGATATGCATTTTTTTACGATAATCTTGGTGAGACTTCTGTCCGAAGTATGCTTAATCATCGAGATCGCTCTATTCGAGATATTTAATGCGAGAAACACGTTATCTGGTGGTTTCACCACTCCACAGTGCGTATGATGTGCAGAACCGACGATATCTTGGTTTTCGTGGGGTTTCAAGCTCAGATATGCATTTTCTGCGATAATCTTGGTGAGACTTCTGTCCGAAGTATGCAGAGTCATCGAGATCGTACTTTTCGAGCTATTTAATGCGAGAAACAAGTTATCTGGTGTTTTCACCACTCCACAGTGCGTTTGATATGCAGAAACAGCGATATCTTGGTTTTCGTGGGGTTTCAAGCTGAGATATGCATTTTTTACGATAATCATGGTGAGACTTCTGTCCGAAGTATGCAGAATTATCGAGATCGCACTTTTCGAGCTATTTAATGCGACAAACACGTTATCTGGTGTTTTCAGCACTCCACAGTGCGTTCGATATGCAGAACCTGCGATATCTGGGTTTTCGTGGGGTTTCAAGCTGAGATATGCATTTTTTACGATAATCTTGGTGAGACTTCTGTCCGAAGTATGCAGAATCATCGAGATCGCACTTTTCGAGCTATTTAATGCGACAAACACGATATCTGGTGTTTTCAGCACTCCACAGTTCGTTGGATATGCAGAACAGGAGATATCTTGGTTTTCGTGGGGTTTCTAGCAGAGATATGCATTTTCTGCGCTAATCTTGGTGAGACCTCTGTCCGAAGTATGCTTAATCATCGAGATCGCTCTATTCGAGATATTTAATGCGAGAAACACGTTATCTGGTGTTTTCACCACTCCACAGTGCGTATGATGTGCAGAACCGACGATATCTTGGTTTTCGTGGGGTTTCAAGCTCAGATATGCATTTTCTGCGATAATCTTGGTGAGACTTCTGTCCGAAGTATGCAGAGTCATCGAGATCGTACTTTTCGAGCTATTCAATGCGACAAACACGTTTTCTGGGGTTTTCACCACTCCACAGTTCGTTGGATATGCAGAACAGGAGATATCTTGGTTTTCGTGGGGTTTCTAGCAGAGATATGCATTTTCTGCGATAATCTTGGTGAGACCTGTGTCCGAAGTATGCAGAAACATCGAGATCGCTCTTTTCGACCTATTTAATGCGACAAACACGTTTTCTGGGGTTTTCACCACTCCACAGTTCGTTGGATATGCAGAACAGGAGATATCTTGGTTTTCGTGGGGTTTCTAGCAGAGATATGCATTTTCTGCGATAATCATGGTGAGACCTCTGTCCGAAGTATGCAGAAACATGGAGATCGCTCTTTTCGACCTATTGAATGCGAGAAACACGTTATCTGGTGTTTTCACCACTCCACAGTGCGTTTGATATGCAGAACCAGCGAAATCTTGGTTTTCGTTGGGTTTCAAGCTGAGATATGCATTTTTTACGATAATCATGGTGAGACTTCTGTCCGAAGTATGCTTAATCATCGAGATCGCTCGTTTCGAGCTATTTAATGCGAGAACCAAGTTATCTGGTGTTTTCACCACTCCACAGTGCGTTTGATATGCAGAAACAGCGATATCTTGGTTTTCGTGGGGTTTCAAGCTGAGATATGCATTTTTTACGATAATCATGGTGAGACTTCTGTCCGAAGTATGCAGAATCATCGAGATCGCACTTTTCGAGCTATTTAATGCGACAAACACGTTATCTGGTGTTTTCAGCACTCCACAGTGCGTTCGATATGCAGAACCAGCGATATCTGGGTTTACGTGGGGTTTCAAGCTGATATGCATTTTTTACGATAATCTTGGTGAGACTTCTGTCCGAAGTATGCAGAATCATCGAGATCGCACTTTTCGAGCTATTTAATGCGACAAACACGTTATCTGGTGTTTTCAGCACTCCACAGTGCGTTTGATATGCAGAACCAGCGAAATCTTGGTTTTCGTGGGGTTTCAAGCTGAGATATGCATTTTTTTACGATAATCTTGGTGAGACTTCTGTCCGAAGTATGCTTAATCATCGAGATCGCTCTATTCGAGATATTTAATGCGAGAAACACGTTATCTGGTGTTTTCACCACTCCGCAGTGCGTTTGATATGCAGAACCAGCGATATCTTGGTTTTCGTGGGGTTTCAAGCTCAGATATGCATTTTCTGCGATAATCTTGGTGAGACTTCTGTCCGAAGTATGCAGAGTCATCGAGATCGCTCTATTCGAGATATTTAATGCGAGAAACACGTTATCTGGTGTTTTCACCACTCCGCAGTGCGTTTGATATGCAGAACCAGCGATATCTTGGTTTTCGTGGGGTTTCGAGCTCAGATATGCATTTTCTGCGATAATCTTGGTTAGACTTCTGTCCGCAGTATGCAGAGTCATCGAGAACGTACTTTTCGAGCTATTTAATGCGACAAACACGTTTTCTGGGGTTTTCACCACTCCACAGTTCGTTGGATATGCAGAACAGGAGATATCTTGGTTTTCGTGGGGTTTCTAGCAGAGATATGCATTTTCTGCGATAATCTAAGTGAGACTTCTGTCCGAAGTATGCTTAATCATCGAGATCGCTCGTTTCGAGCTATTTAATGCGAGAAACAAGTTATCTGGTGTTTTCACCACTCCACAGTGCGTTTGATATGCAGAAACAGCGATATCTTGGTTTTCGTGGGGTTTCAAGCTGAGATATGCATTTTTTACGATAATCATGGTGAGACTTCTGTCCGAAGTATGCAGAATCATCGAGATCGCACTTTTCGAGCTATTTAATGCGACAAACACGTTATCTGGTGTTTTCAGCACTCCACAGTGCGTTCGATATGCAGAACCAGCGATATCTGGGTTTTCGTGGGGTTTCAAGCTGAGATATGCATTTTTTACGATAATCTTGGTGAGACTTCTGTCCGAAGTATGCAGAATCATCGAGATCGCACTTTTCGAGCTATTTAATGCGACAAACACGTTATCTGGTGTTTTCAGCACTCCACAGTGCGTTTGATATGCAGAACCAGCGAAATCTTGGTTTTCGTGGGGTTTCATGCTGAGATATGCATTTTTTTACGATAATCTTGGTGAGACTTCTGTCCGAAGTATGCTTAATCATCGAGATCGCTCTATTCGAGATATTTAATGCGAGAAACACGTTATCTGGTGGTTTCACCACTCCACAGTGCGTATGATGTGCAGAACCGACGATATCTTGGTTTTCGTGGGGTTTCAAGCTCAGATATGCATTTTCTGCGATAATCTTGGTGAGACTTCTGTCCGAAGTATGCAGAGTCATCGAGATCGTACTTTTCGAGCTATTTAATGCGACAAACACGTTTTCTGGGGTTTTCACCACTCCACAGTTCGTTGGATATGCAGAACAGGAGATATCTTGGTTTTCGTGGGGTTTCTAGCAGAGATATGCATTTTCTGCGATAATCTTGGTGAGACCTGTGTCCGAAGTATGCAGAAACATCGAGATCGCTCTTTTCGACCTATTTAATGCGAGAAACACGTTATCTGGTGTTTTCAGCACTCCACAGTGCGTTTGATATGCAGAACCAGCGATATCTTGGTTTACGTGGGGTTTCAAGCTCAGATATGCATTTTCTGCGATAATCTTGGTGAGACTTCTGTCCGAAGTATGCAGAGTCATCGAGATCGCTCTTTTCGAGCTATTTAATGCGAGAAACAAGTTATCTGGTGTTTTCACCACTCCGCAGTGCGTTTGATATGCAGAACCAGCGATATCTTGGTTTCCGTGGGGTTTCAAGCTCAGATATGCATTTTCTGCGATAATCTTGGTGAGACTTCTGTCCGAAGTATGCTTAATCATCGAGATCGCTCGTTTCGAGCTATTTAATGCGAGAAACAAGTTATCTGGTGTTTTCACCACTCCACAGTGCGTTTGATATGCAGAAACAGCGATATCTTGGTTTTCGTGGGGTTTCAAGCTGAGATATGCATTTTTTACGATAATCATGGTGAGACTTCTGTCCGAAGTATGCAGAATTATCGAGATCGCACTTTTCGAGCTATTTAATGCGACAAACACGTTATCTGGTGTTTTCAGCACTCCACAGTGCGTTCGATATGCAGAACCTGCGATATCTGGGTTTTCGTGGGGTTTCAAGCTGAGATATGCATTTTTTACGATAATCTTGGTGAGACTTCTGTCCGAAGTATGCAGAATCATCGAGACCGCACTTTTCGAGCTATTTAATGCGACAAACACGTTATCTGGTGTTTTCAGCACTCCACAGTTCGTTGGATATGCAGAACAGGAGATATCTTGGTTTTCGTGGGGTTTCTAGCAGAGATATGCATTTTCTGCGCTAATCTTGGTGAGACCTCTGTCCGAAGTATGCTTAATCATCGAGATCGCTCTATTCGAGATATTTAATGCGAGAAACACGTTATCTGGTGTTTTCACCACTCCACAGTGCGTATGATGTGCAGAACCGACGATATCTTGGTTTTCGTGGGGTTTCAAGCTCAGATATGCATTTTCTGCGATAATCTTGGTGAGACTTCTGTCCGAAGTATGCAGAGTCATCGAGATCGTACTTTTCGAGCTATTCAATGCGACAAACACGTTTTCTGGGGTTTTCACCACTCCACAGTTCGTTGGATATGCAGAACAGGAGATATCTTGGTTTTCGTGGGGTTTCTAGCAGAGATATGCATTTTCTGCGATAATCTTGGTGAGACCTGTGTCCGAAGTATGCAGAAACATCGAGATCGCTCTTTTCGACCTATTTAATGCGACAAACACGTTTTCTGGGGTTTTCACCACTCCACAGTTCGTTGGATATGCAGAACAGGAGATATCTTGGTTTTCGTGGGGTTTCTAGCAGAGATATGCATTTTCTGCGATAATCATGGTGAGACCTCTGTCCGAAGTAAGCAGAAACATGGAGATCGCTCTTTTCGACCTATTGAATGCGAGAAACACGTTATCTGGTGTTTTCACCACTCCACAGTGCGTTTGATATGCAGAACCAGCGAAATCTTGGTTTTCGTTGGGTTTCAAGCTGAGATATGCATTTTTTACGATAATCATGGTGAGACTTCTGTCCGAAGTATGCTTAATCATCGAGATCGCTCGTTTCGAGCTATTTAATGCGAGAACCAAGTTATCTGGTGTTTTCACCACTCCACAGTGCGTTTGATATGCAGAAACAGCGATATCTTGGTTTTCGTGGGGTTTCAAGCTGAGATATGCATTTTTTACGATAATCATGGTGAGACTTCTGTCCGAAGTATGCAGAATCATCGAGATCGCACTTTTCGAGCTATTTAATGCGACAAACACGTTATCTGGTGTTTTCAGCACTCCACAGTGCGTTCGATATGCAGAACCAGCGATATCTGGGTTTACGTGGGGTTTCAAGCTGATATGCTTTTTTTACGATAATCTTGGTGAGACTTCTGTCCGAAGTATGCAGAATTATCGAGATCGCACTTTTCGAGCTATTTAATGCGACAAACACGTTATCTGGTGTTTTCAGCACTCCACAGTGCGTTCGATATGCAGAACCTGCGATATCTGGGTTTTCGTGGGGTTTCAAGCTGAGATATGCATTTTTTACGATAATCTTGGTGAGACTTCTGTCCGAAGTATGCAGAATCATCGAGATCGCACTTTTCGAGCTATTTAATGCGACAAACACGTTATCTGGTGTTTTCAGCACTCCACAGTTCGTTGGATATGCAGAACAGGAGATATCTTGGTTTTCGTGGGGTTTCTAGCAGAGATATGCATTTTCTGCGCTAATCTTGGTGAGACCTCTGTCCGAAGTATGCTTAATCATCGAGATCGCTCTATTCGAGATATTTAATGCGAGAAACACGTTATCTGGTGTTTTCACCACTCCACAGTGCGTATGATGTGCAGAACCGACGATATCTTGGTTTTCGTGGGGTTTCAAGCTCAGATATGCATTTTCTGCGATAATCTTGGTGAGACTTCTGTCCGAAGTATGCAGAGTCATCGAGATCGTACTTTTCGAGCTATTCAATGCGACAAACACGTTTTCTGGGGTTTTCACCACTCCACAGTTCGTTGGATATGCAGAACAGGAGATATCTTGGTTTTCGTGGGGTTTCTAGCAGAGATATGCATTTTCTGCGATAATCTTGGTGAGACCTGTGTCCGAAGTATGCAGAAACATCGAGATCGCTCTTTTCGACCTATTTAATGCGACAAACACGTTTTCTGGGGTTTTCACCACTCCACAGTTCGTTGGATATGCAGAACAGGAGATATCTTGGTTTTCGTGGGGTTTCTAGCAGAGATATGCATTTTCTGCGATAATCATGGTGAGACCTCTGTCCGAAGTATGCAGAAACATGGAGATCGCTCTTTTCGACCTATTGAATGCGAGAAACACGTTATCTGGTGTTTTCACCACTCCACAGTGCGTTTGATATGCAGAACCAGCGAAATCTTGGTTTTCGTTGGGTTTCAAGCTGAGATATGCATTTTTTACGATAATCATGGTGAGACTTCTGTCCGAAGTATGCTTAATCATCGAGATCGCTCGTTTCGAGCTATTTAATGCGAGAACCAAGTTATCTGGTGTTTTCACCACTCCACAGTGCGTTTGATATGCAGAAACAGCGATATCTTGGTTTTCGTGGGGTTTCAAGCTGAGATATGCATTTTTTACGATAATCATGGTGAGACTTCTGTCCGAAGTATGCAGAATCATCGAGATCGCACTTTTCGAGCTATTTAATGCGACAAACACGTTATCTGGTGTTTTCAGCACTCCACAGTGCGTTCGATATGCAGAACCAGCGATATCTGGGTTTACGTGGGGTTTCAAGCTGATATGCATTTTTTACGATAATCTTGGTGAGACTTCTGTCCGAAGTATGCAGAATCATCGAGATCGCACTTTTCGAGCTATTTAATGCGACAAACACGTTATCTGGTGTTTTCAGCACTCCACAGTGCGTTTGATATGCAGAACCAGCGAAATCTTGGTTTTCGTGGGGTTTCAAGCTGAGATATGCATTTTTTTACGATAATCTTGGTGAGACTTCTGTCCGAAGTATGCTTAATCATCGAGATCGCTCTATTCGAGATATTTAATGCGAGAAACACGTTATCTGGTGTTTTCACCACTCCGCAGTGCGTTTGATATGCAGAACCAGCGATATCTTGGTTTTCGTGGGGTTTCAAGCTCAGATATGCATTTTCTGCGATAATCTTGGTGAGACTTCTGTCCGAAGTATGCAGAGTCATCGAGATCGCTCTATTCGAGATATTTAATGCGAGAAACACGTTATCTGGTGTTTTCACCACTCCGCAGTGCGTTTGATATGCAGAACCAGCGATATCTTGGTTTTCGTGGGGTTTCGAGCTCAGATATGCATTTTCTGCGATAATCTTGGTTAGACTTCTGTCCGCAGTATGCAGAGTCATCGAGAACGTACTTTTCGAGCTATTTAATGCGACAAACACGTTTTCTGGGGTTTTCACCACTCCACAGTTCGTTGGATATGCAGAACAGGAGATATCTTGGTTTTCGTGGGGTTTCTAGCAGAGATATGCATTTTCTGCGATAATCTAAGTGAGACTTCTGTCCGAAGTATGCTTAATCATCGAGATCGCTCGTTTCGAGCTATTTAATGCGAGAAACAAGTTATCTGGTGTTTTCACCACTCCACAGTGCGTTTGATATGCAGAAACAGCGATATCTTGGTTTTCGTGGGGTTTCAAGCTGAGATATGCATTTTTTACGATAATCATGGTGAGACTTCTGTCCGAAGTATGCAGAATCATCGAGATCGCACTTTTCGAGCTATTTAATGCGACAAACACGTTATCTGGTGTTTTCAGCACTCCACAGTGCGTTCGATATGCAGAACCAGCGATATCTGGGTTTTCGTGGGGTTTCAAGCTGAGATATGCATTTTTTACGATAATCTTGGTGAGACTTCTGTCCGAAGTATGCAGAATCATCGAGATCGCACTTTTCGAGCTATTTAATGCGACAAACACGTTATCTGGTGTTTTCAGCACTCCACAGTGCGTTTGATATGCAGAACCAGCGAAATCTTGGTTTTCGTGGGGTTTCATGCTGAGATATGCATTTTTTTACGATAATCTTGGTGAGACTTCTGTCCGAAGTATGCTTAATCATCGAGATCGCTCTATTCGAGATATTTAATGCGAGAAACACGTTATCTGGTGGTTTCACCACTCCACAGTGCGTATGATGTGCAGAACCGACGATATCTTGGTTTTCGTGGGGTTTCAAGCTCAGATATGCATTTTCTGCGATAATCTTGGTGAGACTTCTGTCCGAAGTATGCAGAGTCATCGAGATCGTACTTTTCGAGCTATTTAATGCGACAAACACGTTTTCTGGGGTTTTCACCACTCCACAGTTCGTTGGATATGCAGAACAGGAGATATCTTGGTTTTCGTGGGGTTTCTAGCAGAGATATGCATTTTCTGCGATAATCTTGGTGAGACCTGTGTCCGAAGTATGCAGAAACATCGAGATCGCTCTTTTCGACCTATTTAATGCGAGAAACACGTTATCTGGTGTTTTCAGCACTCCACAGTGCGTTTGATATGCAGAACCAGCGATATCTTGGTTTACGTGGGGTTTCAAGCTCAGATATGCATTTTCTGCGATAATCTTGGTGAGACTTCTGTCCGAAGTATGCAGAGTCATCGAGATCGCTCTTTTCGAGCTATTTAATGCGAGAAACAAGTTATCTGGTGTTTTCACCACTCCGCAGTGCGTTTGATATGCAGAACCAGCGATATCTTGGTTTCCGTGGGGTTTCAAGCTCAGATATGCATTTTCTGCGATAATCTTGGTGAGACTTCTGTCCGAAGTATGCTTAATCATCGAGATCGCTCGTTTCGAGCTATTTAATGCGAGAAACAAGTTATCTGGTGTTTTCACCACTCCACAGTGCGTTTGATATGCAGAAACAGCGATATCTTGGTTTTCGTGGGGTTTCAAGCTGAGATATGCATTTTTTACGATAATCATGGTGAGACTTCTGTCCGAAGTATGCAGAATTATCGAGATCGCACTTTTCGAGCTATTTAATGCGACAAACACGTTATCTGGTGTTTTCAGCACTCCACAGTGCGTTCGATATGCAGAACCTGCGATATCTGGGTTTTCGTGGGGTTTCAAGCTGAGATATGCATTTTTTACGATAATCTTGGTGAGACTTCTGTCCGAAGTATGCAGAATCATCGAGATCGCACTTTTCGAGCTATTTAATGCGACAAACATGTTATCTGGTGTTTTCAGCACTCCACAGTTCGTTGGATATGCAGAACAGGAGATATCTTGGTTTTCGTGGGGTTTCTAGCAGAGATATGCATTTTCTGCGCTAATCTTGGTGAGACCTCTGTCCGAAGTATGCTTAATCATCGAGATCGCTCTATTCGAGATATTTAATGCGAGAAACACGTTATCTGGTGTTTTCACCACTCCACAGTGCGTATGATGTGCAGAACCGACGATATCTTGGTTTTCGTGGGGTTTCAAGCTCAGATATGCATTTTCTGCGATAATCTTGGTGAGACTTCTGTCCGAAGTATGCAGAGTCATCGAGATCGTACTTTTCGAGCTATTCAATGCGACAAACACGTTTTCTGGGGTTTTCACCACTCCACAGTTCGTTGGATATGCAGAACAGGAGATATCTTGGTTTTCGTGGGGTTTCTAGCAGAGATATGCATTTTCTGCGATAATCTTGGTGAGACCTGTGTCCGAAGTATGCAGAAACATCGAGATCGCTCTTTTCGACCTATTTAATGCGACAAACACGTTTTCTGGGGTTTTCACCACTCCACAGTTCGTTGGATATGCAGAACAGGAGATATCTTGGTTTTCGTGGGGTTTCTAGCAGAGATATGCATTTTCTGCGATAATCATGGTGAGACCTCTGTCCGAAGTATGCAGAAACATGGAGATCGCTCTTTTCGACCTATTGAATGCGAGAAACACGTTATCTGGTGTTTTCACCACTCCACAGTGCGTTTGATATGCAGAACCAGCGAAATCTTGGTTTTCGTTGGGTTTCAAGCTGAGATATGCATTTTTTACGATAATCATGGTGAGACTTCTGTCCGAAGTATGCTTAATCATCGAGATCGCTCGTTTCGAGCTATTTAATGCGAGAAACAAGTTATCTGGTGTTTTCACCACTCCACAGTGCGTTTGATATGCAGAAACAGCGATATCTTGGTTTTCGTGGGGTTTCAAGCTGAGATATGCATTTTTTACGATAATCATGGTGAGACTTCTGTCCGAAGTATGCAGAATCATCGAGATCGCACTTTTCGAGCTATTTAATGCGACAAACACGTTATCTGGTGTTTTCAGCACTCCACAGTGCGTTCGATATGCAGAACCAGCGATATCTGGGTTTACGTGGGGTTTCAAGCTGATATGCATTTTTTACGATAATCTTGGTGAGACTTCTGTCCGAAGTACGCAGAATCATCGAGATCGCACTTTTCGAGCTATTTAATGCGACAAACACGTTATCTGGTGTTTTCAGCACTCCACAGTGCGTTTGATATGCAGAACCAGCGAAATCTTGGTTTTCGTGGGGTTTCAAGCTGAGATATGCATTTTTTACGATAATCTTGGTGAGACTTCTGTCCGAAGTATGCAGAATCATCGAGATCGCACTTTTCGAGCTATTTAATGCGACAAACATGTTATCTGGTGTTTTCAGCACTCCACAGTTCGTTGGATATGCAGAACAGGAGATATCTTGGTTTTCGTGGGGTTTCTAGCAGAGATATGCATTTTCTGCGCTAATCTTGGTGAGACCTCTGTCCGAAGTATGCTTAATCATCGAGATCGCTCTATTCGAGATATTTAATGCGAGAAACACGTTATCTGGTGTTTTCACCACTCCACAGTGCGTATGATGTGCAGAACCGACGATATCTTGGTTTTCGTGGGGTTTCAAGCTCAGATATGCATTTTCTGCGATAATCTTGGTGAGACTTCTGTCCGAAGTATGCAGAGTCATCGAGATCGTACTTTTCGAGCTATTCAATGCGACAAACACGTTTTCTGGGGTTTTCACCACTCCACAGTTCGTTGGATATGCAGAACAGGAGATATCTTGGTTTTCGTGGGGTTTCTAGCAGAGATATGCATTTTCTGCGATAATCTTGGTGAGACCTGTGTCCGAAGTATGCAGAAACATCGAGATCGCTCTTTTCGACCTATTTAATGCGACAAACACGTTTTCTGGGGTTTTCACCACTCCACAGTTCGTTGGATATGCAGAACAGGAGATATCTTGGTTTTCGTGGGGTTTCTAGCAGAGATATGCATTTTCTGCGATAATCATGGTGAGACCTCTGTCCGAAGTATGCAGAAACATGGAGATCGCTCTTTTCGACCTATTGAATGCGAGAAACACGTTATCTGGTGTTTTCACCACTCCACAGTGCGTTTGATATGCAGAACCAGCGAAATCTTGGTTTTCGTTGGGTTTCAAGCTGAGATATGCATTTTTTACGATAATCATGGTGAGACTTCTGTCCGAAGTATGCTTAATCATCGAGATCGCTCGTTTCGAGCTATTTAATGCGAGAAACAAGTTATCTGGTGTTTTCACCACTCCACAGTGCGTTTGATATGCAGAAACAGCGATATCTTGGTTTTCGTGGGGTTTCAAGCTGAGATATGCATTTTTTACGATAATCATGGTGAGACTTCTGTCCGAAGTATGCAGAATCATCGAAATCGCACTTTTCGAGCTATTTAATGCGACAAACACGTTATCTGGTGTTTTCAGCACTCCACAGTGCGTTCGATATGCAGAACCAGCGATATCTGGGTTTACGTGGGGTTTCAAGCTGATATGCATTTTTTACGATAATCTTGGTGAGACTTCTGTCCGAAGTACGCAGAATCATCGAGATCGCACTTTTCGAGCTATTTAATGCGACAAACACGTTATCTGGTGTTTTCAGCACTCCACAGTGCGTTTGATATGCAGAACCAGCGAAATCTTGGTTTTCGTGGGGTTTCAAGCTGAGATATGCATTTTTTACGATAATCTTGGTGAGACTTCTGTCCGAAGTATGCAGAATCATCGAGATCGCACTTTTCGAGCTATTTAATGCGACAAACACGTTATCTGGTGTTTTCAGCACTCCACAGTTCGTTGGATATGCAGAACAGGAGATATCTTGGTTTTCGTGGGGTTTCTAGCAGAGATATGCATTTTCTGCGCTAATCTTGGTGAGACCTCTGTCCGAAGTATGCTTAATCATCGAGATCGCTCTATTCGAGATATTTAATGCGAGAAACACGTTATCTGGTGTTTTCACCACTCCGCAGTGCGTTTGATATGCAGAACCAGCGATATCTTGGTTTTCGTGGGGTTTCAAGCTCAGATATGCATTTTCTGCGATAATCTTGGTGAGACTTCTGTCCGAAGTATGCAGAGTCATCGAGATCGCTCTATTCGAGATATTTAATGCGAGAAACACGTTATCTGGTGTTTTCACCACTCCGCAGTGCGTTTGATATGCAGAACCAGCGATATCTTGGTTTTCGTGGGGTTTCGAGCTCAGATATGCATTTTCTGCGATAATCTTGGTTAGACTTCTGTCCGCAGTATGCAGAGTCATCGAGAACGTACTTTTCGAGCTATTTAATGCGACAAACACGTTTTCTGGGGTTTTCACCACTCCACAGTTCGTTGGATATGCAGAACAGGAGATATCTTGGTTTTCGTGGGGTTTCTAGCAGAGATATTCATTTTCTGCGCTAATCTTGGTGAGACCTCTGTCCGAAGTATGCAGAAACATGGAGATCGCTCTTTTCGACCTATTGAATGCGAGAAACACGTTATCTGGTGTTTTCACCACTCCACAGTGCGTATGATATGCAGAACCGACGAAATCTTGGTTTTCGTGGGGTTTCAAGCTCAGATATGCATTTTCTGCGATAATCTTGGTGAGACTTCTGTCCGAAGTATGCAGAGTCATCGAGATCGCTCTTTTCGAGCTATTTAATGCGAGAAACACGTTTTCTGGGGTTTTCACCACTCCACAGTGCGTATGATATACAGAACCGACGATATCTTGGTTTTCGTGGGGTTTCAAGCTCAGATATGCATTTTCTGCGATAATCATGGTGAGACTTCTGTCCGAAGTATGCAGAGTCATCGAGATCGCTCTTTTCGAGCTATTTAATGCGAGAAACAAGTTATCTGGTGTTTTCACCACTCCGCAGTGCGTTTGATTTGCAGAACCAGCGATATCTTGGTTTCCGTGGGGTTTCAAGCTCAGATATGCATTTTCTGCGATAATCTTGGTGAGACTTCTGTCCGAAGTATGCAGAGTCATCGAGATCGTACTTTTCGAGCTATTCAATGCGAGAAACACGTTTTCTGGGGTTTTCACCACTCCACAGTTCGTTGGATATGCAGAACAGGAGATATCTTGGTTTTCGTGGGGTTTCTAGCAGAGATATGCATTTTCTGCGATAATCTAGGTGAGACTTCTGTCCGAAGTATGCTTAATCATCGAGATCGCTCGTTTCGAGCTATTTAATGCGAGAAACAAGTTATCTGGTGTTTTCACCACTCCACAGTGCGTTTGATATGCAGAAACAGCGATATCTTGGTTTTCGTGGGGTTTGAAGCTGAGATATGCATTTTTTACGATAATCATGGTGAGACTTCTGTCCGAAGTATGCAGAATCATCGAGATCGCACTTTTCGAGCTATTTAATGCGACAAACACGTTATCTGGTGTTTTCAGCACTCCACAGTGCGTTCGATATGCAGAACCAGCGATATCTGGGTTTTCGTGGGGTTTCAAGCTGAGATATGCATTTTTTACGATAATCTTGGTGAGACTTCTGTCCGAAGTATGCAGAATCATCGAGATCGCACTTTTCGAGCTATTTAATGCGACAAACACGTTATCTGGTGTTTTCAGCACTCCACAGTGCGTTTGATATGCAGAACCAGCGAAATCTTGGTTTTCGTGGGGTTTCATGCTGAGATATGCATTTTTTTACGATAATCTTGGTGAGACTTCTGTCCGAAGTATGCTTAATCATCGAGATCGCTCTATTCGAGATATTTAATGCGAGAAACACGTTATCTGGTGTTTTCACCACTCCACAGTGCGTATGATGTGCAGAACCGACGATATCTTGGTTTTCGTGGGGTTTCAAGCTCAGATATGCATTTTCTGCGATAATCTTGGTGAGACTTCTGTCCGAAGTATGCAGAGTCATCGAGATCGTACTTTTCGAGCTATTTAATGCGACAAACACGTTTTCTGGGGTTTTCACCACTCCACAGTTCGTTGGATATGCAGAACAGGAGATATCTTGGTTTTCGTGGGGTTTCTAGCAGAGATATGCATTTTCTGCGATAATCTTGGTGAGACCTGTGTCCGAAGTATGCAGAAACATCGAGATCGCTCTTTTCGACCTATTTAATGCGAGAAACACGTTATCTGGTGTTTTCAGCACTCCACAGTGCGTTTGATATGCAGAACCAGCGATATCTTGGTTTACGTGGGGTTTCAAGCTCAGATATGCATTTTCTGCGATAATCTTGGTGAGACTTCAGTCCGAAGTATGCAGAATCATCGAGATCGTACTATTCGAGCTATTTAATGCGAAAAACACGTTATCTGGTGTTTTCACCACTCCACAGTGCGTATGATATGCAGAACCGACGATATCTTGGTTTTCGTGGGGTTTCAAGCTCAGATATGCATTTTCTGCGATAATCTTGGTGAGACTTCTGTCCGAAGTATGCAGAGTCATCGAGATCGCTCTTTTCGAGCTATTTAATGCGAGAAACAAGTTATCTGGTGTTTTCACCACTCCGCAGTGCGTTTGATATGCAGAACCAGCGATATCTTGGTTTTCGTGGGGTTTCAAGCTCAGATATGCATTTTCTGCGATAATCTTGGTGAGACTTCTGTCCGAA
Source organism: Anthophora plumipes (assembly GCA_951804975.1). Taxonomy (NCBI): domain Eukaryota; kingdom Metazoa; phylum Arthropoda; class Insecta; order Hymenoptera; family Apidae; genus Anthophora; species Anthophora plumipes. Next base: position 463,301 of record CATORF010000177.1, read on the forward strand.
GTATGCAGAGTCATCGAGATCGTACTTTTCGAGCTATTCAATGCGAGAAACACGTTTTCTGGGGTTTTCACCACTCCACAGTTCGTTGGATATGCAGAACAGGAGATATCTTGGTTTTCGTGGGGTTTCTAGCAGAGATATGCATTTTCTGCGATAATCTTGGTGAGACCTCTGTCCGAAGTATGCAGAAACATGGAGATCGCTCTTTTCGACATATTGAATGCGAGAAACACGTTATCTGGTGTTTTCACCACTCCACAGTGCGTATGATATGCAGAACCGACGATATCTTGGTTTTCGTGGGGTTTCAAGCTCAGATATGCATTTTCTGCGATAATCTTGGTGAGACTTCTGTCCGAAGTATGCAGAGTCATCGAGATCGCTCTTTTCGAGCTATTTAATGCGAGAAACAAGTTATCTGGTGTTTTCACCACTCCGCAGTGCGTTTGATATGCAGAACCAGCGATATCTTGGTTTTCGTGGGGTTTCAAGCTGAGATATGCATTTTTTTACGATAATCTTGGTGAGACTTCTGTCCGAAGTATGCTTAATCATCGAGATCGCTCTATTCGAGATATTTAATGCGAGAAACACGTTATCTGGTGGTTTCACCACTCCACAGTGCGTATGATGTGCAGAACCGACGATATCTTGGTTTTCGTGGGGTTTCAAGCTCAGATATGCATTTTCTGCGATAATCTTGGTGAGACTTCTGTCCGAAGTATGCAGAGTCATCGAGATCGTACTTTTCGAGCTATTTAATGCGACAAACACGTTTTCTGGGGTTTTCACCACTCCACAGTTCGTTGGATATGCAGAACAGGAGATATCTTGGTTTTCGTGGGGTTTCTAGCAGAGATATGCATTTTCTGCGATAATCTTGGTGAGACCTGTGTCCGAAGTATGCAGAAACATCGAGATCGCTCTTTTCGACCTATTTAATGCGAGAAACACGTTATCTGGTGTTTTCAGCACTCCACAGTGCGTTTGATATGCAGAACCAGCGATATCTTGGTTTACGTGGGGTTTCAAGCTCAGATATGCATTTTCTGCGATAATCTTGGTGAGACTTCTGTCCGAAGTATGCAGAGTCATCGAGATCGCTCTTTTCGAGCTATTTAATGCGAGAAACAAGTTATCTGGTGTTTTCACCACTCCGCAGTGCGTTTGATATGCAGAACCAGCGATATCTTGGTTTCCGTGGGGTTTCAAGCTCAGATATGCATTTTCTGCGATAATCTTGGTGAGACTTCTGTCCGAAGTATGCTTAATCATCGAGATCGCTCGTTTCGAGCTATTTAATGCGAGAAACAAGTTATCTGGTGTTTTCACCACTCCACAGTGCGTTTGATATGCAGAAACAGCGATATCTTGGTTTTCGTGGGGTTTCAAGCTGAGATATGCATTTTTTACGATAATCATGGTGAGACTTCTGTCCGAAGTATGCAGAATTATCGAGATCGCACTTTTCGAGCTATTTAATGCGACAAACACGTTATCTGGTGTTTTCAGCACTCCACAGTGCGTTCGATATGCAGAACCTGCGATATCTGGGTTTTCGTGGGGTTTCAAGCTGAGATATGCATTTTTTACGATAATCTTGGTGAGACTTCTGTCCGAAGTATGCAGAATCATCGAGACCGCACTTTTCGAGCTATTTAATGCGACAAACACGTTATCTGGTGTTTTCAGCACTCCACAGTTCGTTGGATATGCAGAACAGGAGATATCTTGGTTTTCGTGGGGTTTCTAGCAGAGATATGCATTTTCTGCGCTAATCTTGGTGAGACCTCTGTCCGAAGTATGCTTAATCATCGAGATCGCTCTATTCGAGATATTTAATGCGAGAAACACGTTATCTGGTGTTTTCACCACTCCACAGTGCGTATGATGTGCAGAACCGACGATATCTTGGTTTTCGTGGGGTTTCAAGCTCAGATATGCATTTTCTGCGATAATCTTGGTGAGACTTCTGTCCGAAGTATGCAGAGTCATCGAGATCGTACTTTTCGAGCTATTCAATGCGACAAACACGTTTTCTGGGGTTTTCACCACTCCACAGTTCGTTGGATATGCAGAACAGGAGATATCTTGGTTTTCGTGGGGTTTCTAGCAGAGATATGCATTTTCTGCGATAATCTTGGTGAGACCTGTGTCCGAAGTATGCAGAAACATCGAGATCGCTCTTTTCGACCTATTTAATGCGACAAACACGTTTTCTGGGGTTTTCACCACTCCACAGTTCGTTGGATATGCAGAACAGGAGATATCTTGGTTTTCGTGGGGTTTCTAGCAGAGATATGCATTTTCTGCGATAATCATGGTGAGACCTCTGTCCGAAGTAAGCAGAAACATGGAGATCGCTCTTTTCGACCTATTGAATGCGAGAAACACGTTATCTGGTGTTTTCACCACTCCACAGTGCGTTTGATATGCAGAACCAGCGAAATCTTGGTTTTCGTTGGGTTTCAAGCTGAGATATGCATTTTTTACGATAATCATGGTGAGACTTCTGTCCGAAGTATGCTTAATCATCGAGATCGCTCGTTTCGAGCTATTTAATGCGAGAACCAAGTTATCTGGTGTTTTCACCACTCCACAGTGCGTTTGATATGCAGAAACAGCGATATCTTGGTTTTCGTGGGGTTTCAAGCTGAGATATGCATTTTTTACGATAATCATGGTGAGACTTCTGTCCGAAGTATGCAGAATCATCGAGATCGCACTTTTCGAGCTATTTAATGCGACAAACACGTTATCTGGTGTTTTCAGCACTCCACAGTGCGTTCGATATGCAGAACCAGCGATATCTGGGTTTACGTGGGGTTTCAAGCTGATATGCTTTTTTTACGATAATCTTGGTGAGACTTCTGTCCGAAGTATGCAGAATTATCGAGATCGCACTTTTCGAGCTATTTAATGCGACAAACACGTTATCTGGTGTTTTCAGCACTCCACAGTGCGTTCGATATGCAGAACCTGCGATATCTGGGTTTTCGTGGGGTTTCAAGCTGAGATATGCATTTTTTACGATAATCTTGGTGAGACTTCTGTCCGAAGTATGCAGAATCATCGAGATCGCACTTTTCGAGCTATTTAATGCGACAAACACGTTATCTGGTGTTTTCAGCACTCCACAGTTCGTTGGATATGCAGAACAGGAGATATCTTGGTTTTCGTGGGGTTTCTAGCAGAGATATGCATTTTCTGCGCTAATCTTGGTGAGACCTCTGTCCGAAGTATGCTTAATCATCGAGATCGCTCTATTCGAGATATTTAATGCGAGAAACACGTTATCTGGTGTTTTCACCACTCCACAGTGCGTATGATGTGCAGAACCGACGATATCTTGGTTTTCGTGGGGTTTCAAGCTCAGATATGCATTTTCTGCGATAATCTTGGTGAGACTTCTGTCCGAAGTATGCAGAGTCATCGAGATCGTACTTTTCGAGCTATTCAATGCGACAAACACGTTTTCTGGGGTTTTCACCACTCCACAGTTCGTTGGATATGCAGAACAGGAGATATCTTGGTTTTCGTGGGGTTTCTAGCAGAGATATGCATTTTCTGCGATAATCTTGGTGAGACCTGTGTCCGAAGTATGCAGAAACATCGAGATCGCTCTTTTCGACCTATTTAATGCGACAAACACGTTTTCTGGGGTTTTCACCACTCCACAGTTCGTTGGATATGCAGAACAGGAGATATCTTGGTTTTCGTGGGGTTTCTAGCAGAGATATGCATTTTCTGCGATAATCATGGTGAGACCTCTGTCCGAAGTATGCAGAAACATGGAGATCGCTCTTTTCGACCTATTGAATGCGAGAAACACGTTATCTGGTGTTTTCACCACTCCACAGTGCGTTTGATATGCAGAACCAGCGAAATCTTGGTTTTCGTTGGGTTTCAAGCTGAGATATGCATTTTTTACGATAATCATGGTGAGACTTCTGTCCGAAGTATGCTTAATCATCGAGATCGCTCGTTTCGAGCTATTTAATGCGAGAACCAAGTTATCTGGTGTTTTCACCACTCCACAGTGCGTTTGATATGCAGAAACAGCGATATCTTGGTTTTCGTGGGGTTTCAAGCTGAGATATGCATTTTTTACGATAATCATGGTGAGACTTCTGTCCGAAGTATGCAGAATCATCGAGATCGCACTTTTCGAGCTATTTAATGCGACAAACACGTTATCTGGTGTTTTCAGCACTCCACAGTGCGTTCGATATGCAGAACCAGCGATATCTGGGTTTACGTGGGGTTTCAAGCTGATATGCATTTTTTACGATAATCTTGGTGAGACTTCTGTCCGAAGTATGCAGAATCATCGAGATCGCACTTTTCGAGCTATTTAATGCGACAAACACGTTATCTGGTGTTTTCAGCACTCCACAGTGCGTTTGATATGCAGAACCAGCGAAATCTTGGTTTTCGTGGGGTTTCAAGCTGAGATATGCATTTTTTTACGATAATCTTGGTGAGACTTCTGTCCGAAGTATGCTTAATCATCGAGATCGCTCTATTCGAGATATTTAATGCGAGAAACACGTTATCTGGTGTTTTCACCACTCCGCAGTGCGTTTGATATGCAGAACCAGCGATATCTTGGTTTTCGTGGGGTTTCAAGCTCAGATATGCATTTTCTGCGATAATCTTGGTGAGACTTCTGTCCGAAGTATGCAGAGTCATCGAGATCGCTCTATTCGAGATATTTAATGCGAGAAACACGTTATCTGGTGTTTTCACCACTCCGCAGTGCGTTTGATATGCAGAACCAGCGATATCTTGGTTTTCGTGGGGTTTCGAGCTCAGATATGCATTTTCTGCGATAATCTTGGTTAGACTTCTGTCCGCAGTATGCAGAGTCATCGAGAACGTACTTTTCGAGCTATTTAATGCGACAAACACGTTTTCTGGGGTTTTCACCACTCCACAGTTCGTTGGATATGCAGAACAGGAGATATCTTGGTTTTCGTGGGGTTTCTAGCAGAGATATGCATTTTCTGCGATAATCTAAGTGAGACTTCTGTCCGAAGTATGCTTAATCATCGAGATCGCTCGTTTCGAGCTATTTAATGCGAGAAACAAGTTATCTGGTGTTTTCACCACTCCACAGTGCGTTTGATATGCAGAAACAGCGATATCTTGGTTTTCGTGGGGTTTCAAGCTGAGATATGCATTTTTTACGATAATCATGGTGAGACTTCTGTCCGAAGTATGCAGAATCATCGAGATCGCACTTTTCGAGCTATTTAATGCGACAAACACGTTATCTGGTGTTTTCAGCACTCCACAGTGCGTTCGATATGCAGAACCAGCGATATCTGGGTTTTCGTGGGGTTTCAAGCTGAGATATGCATTTTTTACGATAATCTTGGTGAGACTTCTGTCCGAAGTATGCAGAATCATCGAGATCGCACTTTTCGAGCTATTTAATGCGACAAACACGTTATCTGGTGTTTTCAGCACTCCACAGTGCGTTTGATATGCAGAACCAGCGAAATCTTGGTTTTCGTGGGGTTTCATGCTGAGATATGCATTTTTTTACGATAATCTTGGTGAGACTTCTGTCCGAAGTATGCTTAATCATCGAGATCGCTCTATTCGAGATATTTAATGCGAGAAACACGTTATCTGGTGGTTTCACCACTCCACAGTGCGTATGATGTGCAGAACCGACGATATCTTGGTTTTCGTGGGGTTTCAAGCTCAGATATGCATTTTCTGCGATAATCTTGGTGAGACTTCTGTCCGAAGTATGCAGAGTCATCGAGATCGTACTTTTCGAGCTATTTAATGCGACAAACACGTTTTCTGGGGTTTTCACCACTCCACAGTTCGTTGGATATGCAGAACAGGAGATATCTTGGTTTTCGTGGGGTTTCTAGCAGAGATATGCATTTTCTGCGATAATCTTGGTGAGACCTGTGTCCGAAGTATGCAGAAACATCGAGATCGCTCTTTTCGACCTATTTAATGCGAGAAACACGTTATCTGGTGTTTTCAGCACTCCACAGTGCGTTTGATATGCAGAACCAGCGATATCTTGGTTTACGTGGGGTTTCAAGCTCAGATATGCATTTTCTGCGATAATCTTGGTGAGACTTCTGTCCGAAGTATGCAGAGTCATCGAGATCGCTCTTTTCGAGCTATTTAATGCGAGAAACAAGTTATCTGGTGTTTTCACCACTCCGCAGTGCGTTTGATATGCAGAACCAGCGATATCTTGGTTTCCGTGGGGTTTCAAGCTCAGATATGCATTTTCTGCGATAATCTTGGTGAGACTTCTGTCCGAAGTATGCTTAATCATCGAGATCGCTCGTTTCGAGCTATTTAATGCGAGAAACAAGTTATCTGGTGTTTTCACCACTCCACAGTGCGTTTGATATGCAGAAACAGCGATATCTTGGTTTTCGTGGGGTTTCAAGCTGAGATATGCATTTTTTACGATAATCATGGTGAGACTTCTGTCCGAAGTATGCAGAATTATCGAGATCGCACTTTTCGAGCTATTTAATGCGACAAACACGTTATCTGGTGTTTTCAGCACTCCACAGTGCGTTCGATATGCAGAACCTGCGATATCTGGGTTTTCGTGGGGTTTCAAGCTGAGATATGCATTTTTTACGATAATCTTGGTGAGACTTCTGTCCGAAGTATGCAGAATCATCGAGATCGCACTTTTCGAGCTATTTAATGCGACAAACATGTTATCTGGTGTTTTCAGCACTCCACAGTTCGTTGGATATGCAGAACAGGAGATATCTTGGTTTTCGTGGGGTTTCTAGCAGAGATATGCATTTTCTGCGCTAATCTTGGTGAGACCTCTGTCCGAAGTATGCTTAATCATCGAGATCGCTCTATTCGAGATATTTAATGCGAGAAACACGTTATCTGGTGTTTTCACCACTCCACAGTGCGTATGATGTGCAGAACCGACGATATCTTGGTTTTCGTGGGGTTTCAAGCTCAGATATGCATTTTCTGCGATAATCTTGGTGAGACTTCTGTCCGAAGTATGCAGAGTCATCGAGATCGTACTTTTCGAGCTATTCAATGCGACAAACACGTTTTCTGGGGTTTTCACCACTCCACAGTTCGTTGGATATGCAGAACAGGAGATATCTTGGTTTTCGTGGGGTTTCTAGCAGAGATATGCATTTTCTGCGATAATCTTGGTGAGACCTGTGTCCGAAGTATGCAGAAACATCGAGATCGCTCTTTTCGACCTATTTAATGCGACAAACACGTTTTCTGGGGTTTTCACCACTCCACAGTTCGTTGGATATGCAGAACAGGAGATATCTTGGTTTTCGTGGGGTTTCTAGCAGAGATATGCATTTTCTGCGATAATCATGGTGAGACCTCTGTCCGAAGTATGCAGAAACATGGAGATCGCTCTTTTCGACCTATTGAATGCGAGAAACACGTTATCTGGTGTTTTCACCACTCCACAGTGCGTTTGATATGCAGAACCAGCGAAATCTTGGTTTTCGTTGGGTTTCAAGCTGAGATATGCATTTTTTACGATAATCATGGTGAGACTTCTGTCCGAAGTATGCTTAATCATCGAGATCGCTCGTTTCGAGCTATTTAATGCGAGAAACAAGTTATCTGGTGTTTTCACCACTCCACAGTGCGTTTGATATGCAGAAACAGCGATATCTTGGTTTTCGTGGGGTTTCAAGCTGAGATATGCATTTTTTACGATAATCATGGTGAGACTTCTGTCCGAAGTATGCAGAATCATCGAGATCGCACTTTTCGAGCTATTTAATGCGACAAACACGTTATCTGGTGTTTTCAGCACTCCACAGTGCGTTCGATATGCAGAACCAGCGATATCTGGGTTTACGTGGGGTTTCAAGCTGATATGCATTTTTTACGATAATCTTGGTGAGACTTCTGTCCGAAGTACGCAGAATCATCGAGATCGCACTTTTCGAGCTATTTAATGCGACAAACACGTTATCTGGTGTTTTCAGCACTCCACAGTGCGTTTGATATGCAGAACCAGCGAAATCTTGGTTTTCGTGGGGTTTCAAGCTGAGATATGCATTTTTTACGATAATCTTGGTGAGACTTCTGTCCGAAGTATGCAGAATCATCGAGATCGCACTTTTCGAGCTATTTAATGCGACAAACATGTTATCTGGTGTTTTCAGCACTCCACAGTTCGTTGGATATGCAGAACAGGAGATATCTTGGTTTTCGTGGGGTTTCTAGCAGAGATATGCATTTTCTGCGCTAATCTTGGTGAGACCTCTGTCCGAAGTATGCTTAATCATCGAGATCGCTCTATTCGAGATATTTAATGCGAGAAACACGTTATCTGGTGTTTTCACCACTCCACAGTGCGTATGATGTGCAGAACCGACGATATCTTGGTTTTCGTGGGGTTTCAAGCTCAGATATGCATTTTCTGCGATAATCTTGGTGAGACTTCTGTCCGAAGTATGCAGAGTCATCGAGATCGTACTTTTCGAGCTATTCAATGCGACAAACACGTTTTCTGGGGTTTTCACCACTCCACAGTTCGTTGGATATGCAGAACAGGAGATATCTTGGTTTTCGTGGGGTTTCTAGCAGAGATATGCATTTTCTGCGATAATCTTGGTGAGACCTGTGTCCGAAGTATGCAGAAACATCGAGATCGCTCTTTTCGACCTATTTAATGCGACAAACACGTTTTCTGGGGTTTTCACCACTCCACAGTTCGTTGGATATGCAGAACAGGAGATATCTTGGTTTTCGTGGGGTTTCTAGCAGAGATATGCATTTTCTGCGATAATCATGGTGAGACCTCTGTCCGAAGTATGCAGAAACATGGAGATCGCTCTTTTCGACCTATTGAATGCGAGAAACACGTTATCTGGTGTTTTCACCACTCCACAGTGCGTTTGATATGCAGAACCAGCGAAATCTTGGTTTTCGTTGGGTTTCAAGCTGAGATATGCATTTTTTACGATAATCATGGTGAGACTTCTGTCCGAAGTATGCTTAATCATCGAGATCGCTCGTTTCGAGCTATTTAATGCGAGAAACAAGTTATCTGGTGTTTTCACCACTCCACAGTGCGTTTGATATGCAGAAACAGCGATATCTTGGTTTTCGTGGGGTTTCAAGCTGAGATATGCATTTTTTACGATAATCATGGTGAGACTTCTGTCCGAAGTATGCAGAATCATCGAAATCGCACTTTTCGAGCTATTTAATGCGACAAACACGTTATCTGGTGTTTTCAGCACTCCACAGTGCGTTCGATATGCAGAACCAGCGATATCTGGGTTTACGTGGGGTTTCAAGCTGATATGCATTTTTTACGATAATCTTGGTGAGACTTCTGTCCGAAGTACGCAGAATCATCGAGATCGCACTTTTCGAGCTATTTAATGCGACAAACACGTTATCTGGTGTTTTCAGCACTCCACAGTGCGTTTGATATGCAGAACCAGCGAAATCTTGGTTTTCGTGGGGTTTCAAGCTGAGATATGCATTTTTTACGATAATCTTGGTGAGACTTCTGTCCGAAGTATGCAGAATCATCGAGATCGCACTTTTCGAGCTATTTAATGCGACAAACACGTTATCTGGTGTTTTCAGCACTCCACAGTTCGTTGGATATGCAGAACAGGAGATATCTTGGTTTTCGTGGGGTTTCTAGCAGAGATATGCATTTTCTGCGCTAATCTTGGTGAGACCTCTGTCCGAAGTATGCTTAATCATCGAGATCGCTCTATTCGAGATATTTAATGCGAGAAACACGTTATCTGGTGTTTTCACCACTCCGCAGTGCGTTTGATATGCAGAACCAGCGATATCTTGGTTTTCGTGGGGTTTCAAGCTCAGATATGCATTTTCTGCGATAATCTTGGTGAGACTTCTGTCCGAAGTATGCAGAGTCATCGAGATCGCTCTATTCGAGATATTTAATGCGAGAAACACGTTATCTGGTGTTTTCACCACTCCGCAGTGCGTTTGATATGCAGAACCAGCGATATCTTGGTTTTCGTGGGGTTTCGAGCTCAGATATGCATTTTCTGCGATAATCTTGGTTAGACTTCTGTCCGCAGTATGCAGAGTCATCGAGAACGTACTTTTCGAGCTATTTAATGCGACAAACACGTTTTCTGGGGTTTTCACCACTCCACAGTTCGTTGGATATGCAGAACAGGAGATATCTTGGTTTTCGTGGGGTTTCTAGCAGAGATATTCATTTTCTGCGCTAATCTTGGTGAGACCTCTGTCCGAAGTATGCAGAAACATGGAGATCGCTCTTTTCGACCTATTGAATGCGAGAAACACGTTATCTGGTGTTTTCACCACTCCACAGTGCGTATGATATGCAGAACCGACGAAATCTTGGTTTTCGTGGGGTTTCAAGCTCAGATATGCATTTTCTGCGATAATCTTGGTGAGACTTCTGTCCGAAGTATGCAGAGTCATCGAGATCGCTCTTTTCGAGCTATTTAATGCGAGAAACACGTTTTCTGGGGTTTTCACCACTCCACAGTGCGTATGATATACAGAACCGACGATATCTTGGTTTTCGTGGGGTTTCAAGCTCAGATATGCATTTTCTGCGATAATCATGGTGAGACTTCTGTCCGAAGTATGCAGAGTCATCGAGATCGCTCTTTTCGAGCTATTTAATGCGAGAAACAAGTTATCTGGTGTTTTCACCACTCCGCAGTGCGTTTGATTTGCAGAACCAGCGATATCTTGGTTTCCGTGGGGTTTCAAGCTCAGATATGCATTTTCTGCGATAATCTTGGTGAGACTTCTGTCCGAAGTATGCAGAGTCATCGAGATCGTACTTTTCGAGCTATTCAATGCGAGAAACACGTTTTCTGGGGTTTTCACCACTCCACAGTTCGTTGGATATGCAGAACAGGAGATATCTTGGTTTTCGTGGGGTTTCTAGCAGAGATATGCATTTTCTGCGATAATCTAGGTGAGACTTCTGTCCGAAGTATGCTTAATCATCGAGATCGCTCGTTTCGAGCTATTTAATGCGAGAAACAAGTTATCTGGTGTTTTCACCACTCCACAGTGCGTTTGATATGCAGAAACAGCGATATCTTGGTTTTCGTGGGGTTTGAAGCTGAGATATGCATTTTTTACGATAATCATGGTGAGACTTCTGTCCGAAGTATGCAGAATCATCGAGATCGCACTTTTCGAGCTATTTAATGCGACAAACACGTTATCTGGTGTTTTCAGCACTCCACAGTGCGTTCGATATGCAGAACCAGCGATATCTGGGTTTTCGTGGGGTTTCAAGCTGAGATATGCATTTTTTACGATAATCTTGGTGAGACTTCTGTCCGAAGTATGCAGAATCATCGAGATCGCACTTTTCGAGCTATTTAATGCGACAAACACGTTATCTGGTGTTTTCAGCACTCCACAGTGCGTTTGATATGCAGAACCAGCGAAATCTTGGTTTTCGTGGGGTTTCATGCTGAGATATGCATTTTTTTACGATAATCTTGGTGAGACTTCTGTCCGAAGTATGCTTAATCATCGAGATCGCTCTATTCGAGATATTTAATGCGAGAAACACGTTATCTGGTGTTTTCACCACTCCACAGTGCGTATGATGTGCAGAACCGACGATATCTTGGTTTTCGTGGGGTTTCAAGCTCAGATATGCATTTTCTGCGATAATCTTGGTGAGACTTCTGTCCGAAGTATGCAGAGTCATCGAGATCGTACTTTTCGAGCTATTTAATGCGACAAACACGTTTTCTGGGGTTTTCACCACTCCACAGTTCGTTGGATATGCAGAACAGGAGATATCTTGGTTTTCGTGGGGTTTCTAGCAGAGATATGCATTTTCTGCGATAATCTTGGTGAGACCTGTGTCCGAAGTATGCAGAAACATCGAGATCGCTCTTTTCGACCTATTTAATGCGAGAAACACGTTATCTGGTGTTTTCAGCACTCCACAGTGCGTTTGATATGCAGAACCAGCGATATCTTGGTTTACGTGGGGTTTCAAGCTCAGATATGCATTTTCTGCGATAATCTTGGTGAGACTTCAGTCCGAAGTATGCAGAATCATCGAGATCGTACTATTCGAGCTATTTAATGCGAAAAACACGTTATCTGGTGTTTTCACCACTCCACAGTGCGTATGATATGCAGAACCGACGATATCTTGGTTTTCGTGGGGTTTCAAGCTCAGATATGCATTTTCTGCGATAATCTTGGTGAGACTTCTGTCCGAAGTATGCAGAGTCATCGAGATCGCTCTTTTCGAGCTATTTAATGCGAGAAACAAGTTATCTGGTGTTTTCACCACTCCGCAGTGCGTTTGATATGCAGAACCAGCGATATCTTGGTTTTCGTGGGGTTTCAAGCTCAGATATGCATTTTCTGCGATAATCTTGGTGAGACTTCTGTCCGAAGTATGCAGAGTCATCGAGATCGTACTTTTCGAGCTATTCAATGCGAGAAACACGTTTTCTGGGGTTTTCACCACTCCACAGTTCGTTGGATATGCAGAACAGGAGATATCTTGGTTTTCGTGGGGTTTCTAGCAGAGATATGCATTTTCTGCGATAATCTTGGTGAGACCTCTGTCCGAAGTATGCAGAAACATGGAGATCGCTCTTTTCGACATATTGAATGCGAGAAACACGTTATCTGGTGTTTTCACCACTCCACAGTGCGTATGATATGCAGAACCGACGATATCTTGGTTTTCGTGGGGTTTCAAGCTCAGATATGCATTTTCTGCGATAATCTTGGTGAGACTTCTGTCCGAAGTATGCAGAGTCATCGAGATCGCTCTTTTCGAGCTATTTAATGCGAGAAACAAGTTATCTGGTGTTTTCACCACTCCGCAGTGCGTTTGATATGCAGAACCAGCGATATCTTGGTTTTCGTGGGGTTTCAAGCTGAGATATGCATTTTTTTACGATAATCGTGGTGAGACTTCTGTCCGAAGTATGCTTAATCATCGAGATCGCTCTATTCGAGATATTTAATGCGAGAAACACGTTATCTGGTGTTTTCACCACTCCACAGTGCGTATGATATGCAGAACCGACGATATCTTGGTTTTCGTGGGGTTTCAAGCTCAGATATGCATTTTCTGCGATAATCTTGGTGAGACTTCTGTCCGAAGTATGCAGAGTCATCGAGATCGTACTTTTCGAGCTATTCAATGCGAGAAACACGTTTTCTGGGGTTTTCACCACTCCACAGTTCGTTGGATATGCAGAACAGGAGATATCTTGGTTTTCGTGGGGTTTCTAGCAGAGATATGCATTTTCTGCGATAATCTAGGTGAGACTTCTGTCCGAAGTATGCTTAATCATCGAGATCGCTCGTTTCGAGCTATTTAATGCGAGAAACAAGTTATCTGGTGTTTTCACCACTCCACAGTGCGTTTGATATGCAGAAACAGCGATATCTTGGTTTTCGTGGGGTTTCAAGCTGAGATATGCATTTTTTACGATAATCATGGTGAGACTTCTGTCCGAAGTATGCCGAATCATCGAGATCGCACTTTTCGAGCTATTTAATGCGACAAACACGTTATCTGGTGTTTTCAGCACTCCACAGTGCGTTCGATATGCAGAACCAGCGATATCTGGGTTTTCGTGGGGTTTCAAGCTGAGATATGCATTTTTTACGATAATCTTGGTGAGACTTCTGTCCGAAGTATGCAGAATCATCGAGATCGCACTTTTCGAGCTATTTAATGCGACAAACACGTTATCTGGTGTTTTCAGCACTCCACAGTGCGTTTGATATGCAGAACCAGCGAAATCTTGGTTTTCGTGGGGTTTCATGCTGAGATATGCATTTTTTTACGATAATCTTGGTGAGACTTCTGTCCGAAGTATGCTTAATCATCGAGATCGCTCTATTCGAGATATTTAATGCGAGAAACACGTTATCTGGTGTTTTCACCACTCCACAGTGCGTATGATGTGCAGAACCGACGATATCTTGGTTTTCGTGGGGTTTCAAGCTCAGATATGCATTTTCTGCGATAATCTTGGTGAGACTTCTGTCCGAAGTATGCAGAGTCATCGAGATCGTACTTTTCGAGCTATTTAATGCGACAAACACGTTTTCTGGGGTTTTCACCACTCCACAGTTCGTTGGATATGCAGAACAGGAGATATCTTGGTTTTCGTGGGGTTTCTAGCAGAGATATGCATTTTCTGCGATAATCTTGGTGAGACCTGTGTCCGAAGTATGCAGAAACATCGAGATCGCTCTTTTCGACCTATTTAATGCGAGAAACACGTTATCTGGTGTTTTCAGCACTCCACAGTGCGTTTGATATGCAGAACCAGCGATATCTTGGTTTACGTGGGGTTTCAAGCTCAGATATGCATTTTCTGCGATAATCTTGGTGAGACTTCAGTCCGAAGTATGCAGAATCATCGAGATCGTACTATTCGAGCTATTTAATGCGAAAAACACGTTATCTGGTGTTTTCACCACTCCACAGTGCGTATGATATGCAGAACCGACGATAACTTGGTTTTCGTGGGGTTTCAAGCTCAGATATGCATTTTCTGCGATAATCTTGGTGAGACTTCTGTCCGAAGTATGCAGAGTCATCGAGATCGCTCTTTTCGAGCTATTTAATGCGAGAAACAAGTTATCTGGTGTTTTCACCACTCCGCAGTGCGTTTGATATGCAGAACCAGCGATATCTTGGTTTTCGTGGGGTTTCAAGCTCAGATATGCATTTTCTGCGATAATCTTGGTGAGACTTCTGTCCGAAGTATGCAGAGTCATCGAGATCGTACTTTTCGAGCTATTCAATGCGAGAAATACGTTTTCTGGGGTTTTCACCACTCCACAGTTCGTTGGATATGCAGAACAGGAGATATCTTGGTTTTCGTGGGGTTTCTAGCAGAGATATGCATTTTCTGCGATAATCTTGGTGAGACCTCTGTCCGAAGTATGCAGAAACATGGAGATCGCTCTTTTCGACCTATTGAATGCGAGAAACACGTTATCTGGTGTTTTCACCACTCCACAGTGCGTATGATATGCAGAACCGACGATATCTTGGTTTTCGTGGGGTTTCAAGCTCGGATATGCATTTTCTGCGATAATCTTGGTGAGACTTCTGTCCGAAGTATGCAGAGTCATCGAGATCGCTCTTTTCGAGCTATTTAATGCGAGAAACAAGTTATCTGGTGTTTTCACCACTCCGCAGTGCGTTTGATATGCAGAACCAGCGATATCTTGGTTTTCGTGGGGTTTCAAGCTGAGATATGCATTTTTTTACGATAATCGTGGTGAGACTTCTGTCCGAAGTATGCTTAATCATCGAGATCGCTCTATTCGAGATATTTAATGCGAGAAACACGTTATCTGGTGTTTTCACCACTCCACAGTGCGTATGATATGCAGAACCGACGATATCTTGGTTTTCGTGGGGTTTCAAGCTCAGATATGCATTTTCTGCGATAATCTTGGTGAGACTTCTGTCCGAAGTATGCAGAGTCATCGAGATCGTACTTTTCGAGCTATTCAATGCGAGAAACACGTTTTCTGGGGTTTTCACCACTCCACAGTTCGTTGGATATGCAGAACAGGAGATATCTTGGTTTTCGTGGGGTTTCTAGCAGAGATATGCATTTCCTGCGATAATCTAGGTGAGACTTCTGTCCGAAGTATGCAGAATCATCGAGATCGCACTTTTCGAGCTATTTAATGCGACAAACACGTTATCTGGTGTTTTCACCACTCCACAGTGCGTATGATATGCAGAACCGACGATAACTTGGTTTTCGTGGGGTTTCAAGCTCAGATATGCATTTTCTGCGATAATCTTGGTGAGACTTCTGTCCGAAGTATGCAGAGTCATCGAGATCGCTCTTTTCGAGCTATTTAATGCGAGAAACAAGTTATCTGGTGTTTTCACCACTCCGCAGTGCGTTTGATATGCAGAACCAGCGATATCTTGGTTTTCGTGGGGTTTCAAGCTCAGATATGCATTTTCTGCGATAATCTTGGTGAGACTTCTGTCCGAAGTATGCTTAATCATCGAGATCGCTCTATTCGAGATATTTAATGCGAGAAACACGTTATCTGGTGTTTTCACCACTCCACAGTGCGTATGATGTGCAGAACCGACGATATCTTGGTTTTCGTGGGGTTTCAAGCTCAGATATGCATTTTCTGCGATAATCTTGGTGAGACTTCTGTCCGAAGTATGCAGAGTCATCGAGATCGTACTTTTCGAGCTATTTAATGCGACAAACACGTTTTCTGGGGTTTTCACCACTCCACAGTTCGTTGGATATGCAGAACAGGAGATATCTTGGTTTTCGTGGGGTTTCTAGCAGAGATATGCATTTTCTGCGATAATCTTGGTGAGACCTGTGTCCGAAGTATGCAGAAACATCGAGATCGCTCTTTTCGACCTATTTAATGCGAGAAACACGTTATCTGGTGTTTTCAGCACTCCACAGTGCGTTTGATATGCAGAACCAGCGATATCTTGGTTTACGTGGGGTTTCAAGCTCAGATATGCATTTTCTGCGATAATCTTGGTGAGACTTCAGTCCGAAGTATGCAGAATCATCGAGATCGTACTATTCGAGCTATTTAATGCGAAAAACACGTTATCTGGTGTTTTCACCACTCCACAGTGCGTATGATATGCAGAACCGACGATATCTTGGTTTTCGTGGGGTTTCAAGCTCAGATATGCATTTTCTGCGATAATCTTGGTGAGACTTCTGTCCGAAGTATGCAGAGTCATCGAGATCGCTCTTTTCGAGCTATTTAATGCGAGAAACAAGTTATCTGGTGTTTTCACCACTCCGCAGTGCGTTTGATATGCAGAACCAGCGATATCTTGGTTTTCGTGGGGTTTCAAGCTCAGATATGCATTTTCTGCGATAATCTTGGTGAGACTTCTGTCCGAAGTATGCAGAGTCATCGAGATCGTACTTTTCGAGCTATTCAATGCGAGAAACACGTTTTCTGGGGTTTTCACCACTCCACAGTTCGTTGGATATGCAGAACAGGAGATATCTTGGTTTTCGTGGGGTTTCTAGCAGAGATATGCATTTTCTGCGATAATCTTGGTGAGACCTCTGTCCGAAGTATGCAGAAACATGGAGATCGCTCTTTTCGACCTATTGAATGCGAGAAACACGTTATCTGGTGTTTTCACCACTCCACAGTGCGTATGATATGCAGAACCGACGATATCTTGGTTTTCGTGGGGTTTCAAGCTCAGATATGCATTTTCTGCGATAATCTTGGTGAGACTTCTGTCCGAAGTATGCAGAGTCATCGAGATCGCTCTTTTCGAGCTATTTAATGCGAGAAACAAGTTATCTGGTGTTTTCACCACTCCGCAGTGCGTTTGATATGCAGAACCAGCGATATCTTGGTTTTCGTGGGGTTTCAAGCTGAGATATGCATTTTTTTACGATAATCGTGGTGAGACTTCTGTCCGAAGTATGCTTAATCATCGAGATCGCTCTATTCGAGATATTTAATGCGAGAAACACGTTATCTGGTGTTTTCACCACTCCACAGTGCGTATGATATGCAGAACCGACGATATCTTGGTTTTCGTGGGGTTTCAAGCTCAGATATGCATTTTCTGCGATAATCTTGGTGAGACTTCTGTCCGAAGTATGCAGAGTCATCGAGATCGTACTTTTCGAGCTATTCAATGCGAGAAACACGTTTTCTGGGGTTTTCACCACTCCACAGTTCGTTGGATATGCAGAACAGGAGATATCTTGGTTTTCGTGGGGTTTCTAGCAGAGATATGCATTTTCTGCGATAATCTAGGTGAGACTTCTGTCCGAAGTATGCTTAATCATCGAGATCGCTCGTTTCGAGCTATTTAATGCGAGAAACAAGTTATCTGGTGTTTTCACCACTCCACAGTGCGTTTGATATGCAGAAACAGCGATATCTTGGTTTTCGTGGGGTTTCAAGCTGAGATATGCATTTTTTACGATAATCATGGTGAGACTTCTGTCCGAAGTATGCCGAATCATCGAGATCGCACTTTTCGAGCTATTTAATGCGACAAACACGTTATCTGGTGTTTTCAGCACTCCACAGTGCGTTCGATATGCAGAACCAGCGATATCTGGGTTTTCGTGGGGTTTCAAGCTGAGATATGCATTTTTTACGATAATCTTGGTGAGACTTCTGTCCGAAGTATGCAGAATCATCGAGATCGCACTTTTCGAGCTATTTAATGCGACAAACACGTTATCTGGTGTTTTCAGCACTCCACAGTGCGTTTGATATGCAGAACCAGCGAAATCTTGGTTTTCGTGGGGTTTCATGCTGAGATATGCATTTTTTTACGATAATCTTGGTGAGACTTCTGTCCGAAGTATGCTTAATCATCGAGATCGCTCTATTCGAGATATTTAATGCGAGAAACACGTTATCTGGTGTTTTCACCACTCCACAGTGCGTATGATGTGCAGAACCGACGATATCTTGGTTTTCGTGGGGTTTCAAGCTCAGATATGCATTTTCTGCGATAATCTTGGTGAGACTTCTGTCCGAAGTATGCAGAGTCATCGAGATCGTACTTTTCGAGCTATTTAATGCGACAAACACGTTTTCTGGGGTTTT
Organism: Anthophora plumipes; assembly: GCA_951804975.1. Lineage (NCBI taxonomy): Eukaryota > Metazoa > Arthropoda > Insecta > Hymenoptera > Apidae > Anthophora > Anthophora plumipes. The sequence continues at coordinate 481,910 of CATORF010000177.1, forward strand.
CACCACTCCACAGTTCGTTGGATATGCAGAACAGGAGATATCTTGGTTTTCGTGGGGTTTCTAGCAGAGATATGCATTTTCTGCGATAATCTTGGTGAGACCTGTGTCCGAAGTATGCAGAAACATCGAGATCGCTCTTTTCGACCTATTTAATGCGAGAAACACGTTATCTGGTGTTTTCAGCACTCCACAGTGCGTTTGATATGCAGAACCAGCGATATCTTGGTTTACGTGGGGTTTCAAGCTCAGATATGCATTTTCTGCGATAATCTTGGTGAGACTTCAGTCCGAAGTATGCAGAATCATCGAGATCGTACTATTCGAGCTATTTAATGCGAAAAACACGTTATCTGGTGTTTTCACCACTCCACAGTGCGTATGATATGCAGAACCGACGATAACTTGGTTTTCGTGGGGTTTCAAGCTCAGATATGCATTTTCTGCGATAATCTTGGTGAGACTTCTGTCCGAAGTATGCAGAGTCATCGAGATCGCTCTTTTCGAGCTATTTAATGCGAGAAACAAGTTATCTGGTGTTTTCACCACTCCGCAGTGCGTTTGATATGCAGAACCAGCGATATCTTGGTTTTCGTGGGGTTTCAAGCTCAGATATGCATTTTCTGCGATAATCTTGGTGAGACTTCTGTCCGAAGTATGCAGAGTCATCGAGATCGTACTTTTCGAGCTATTCAATGCGAGAAATACGTTTTCTGGGGTTTTCACCACTCCACAGTTCGTTGGATATGCAGAACAGGAGATATCTTGGTTTTCGTGGGGTTTCTAGCAGAGATATGCATTTTCTGCGATAATCTTGGTGAGACCTCTGTCCGAAGTATGCAGAAACATGGAGATCGCTCTTTTCGACCTATTGAATGCGAGAAACACGTTATCTGGTGTTTTCACCACTCCACAGTGCGTATGATATGCAGAACCGACGATATCTTGGTTTTCGTGGGGTTTCAAGCTCGGATATGCATTTTCTGCGATAATCTTGGTGAGACTTCTGTCCGAAGTATGCAGAGTCATCGAGATCGCTCTTTTCGAGCTATTTAATGCGAGAAACAAGTTATCTGGTGTTTTCACCACTCCGCAGTGCGTTTGATATGCAGAACCAGCGATATCTTGGTTTTCGTGGGGTTTCAAGCTGAGATATGCATTTTTTTACGATAATCGTGGTGAGACTTCTGTCCGAAGTATGCTTAATCATCGAGATCGCTCTATTCGAGATATTTAATGCGAGAAACACGTTATCTGGTGTTTTCACCACTCCACAGTGCGTATGATATGCAGAACCGACGATATCTTGGTTTTCGTGGGGTTTCAAGCTCAGATATGCATTTTCTGCGATAATCTTGGTGAGACTTCTGTCCGAAGTATGCAGAGTCATCGAGATCGTACTTTTCGAGCTATTCAATGCGAGAAACACGTTTTCTGGGGTTTTCACCACTCCACAGTTCGTTGGATATGCAGAACAGGAGATATCTTGGTTTTCGTGGGGTTTCTAGCAGAGATATGCATTTCCTGCGATAATCTAGGTGAGACTTCTGTCCGAAGTATGCTTAATCATCGAGATCGCTCGTTTCGAGCTATTTAATGCGAGAAACAAGTTATCTGGTGTTTTCACCACTCCACAGTGCGTTTGATATGCAGAAACAGCGATATCTTGGTTTTCGTGGGGTTTCAAGCTGAGATATGCATTTTTTACGATAATCATGGTGAGACTTCTGTCCGAAGTATGCAGAATCATCGAGATCGCACTTTTCGAGCTATTTAATGCGACAAACACGTTATCTGGTGTTTTCAGCACTCCACAGTGCGTTCGATATGCAGAACCAGCGATATCTGGGTTTTCGTGGGGTTTCAAGCTGAGATATGCATTTTTTACGATAATCTTGGTGAGACTTCTGTCCGAAGTATGCAGAATCATCGAGATCGCACTTTTCGAGCTATTTAATGCGACAAACACGTTATCTGGTGTTTTCAGCACTCCACAGTGCGTTTGATATGCAGAACCAGCGAAATCTTGGTTTTCGTGGGGTTTCATGCTGAGATATGCATTTTTTTACGATAATCTTGGTGAGACTTCTGTCCGAAGTATGCTTAATCATCGAGATCGCTCTATTCGAGATATTTAATGCGAGAAACACGTTATCTGGTGTTTTCACCACTCCACAGTGCGTATGATGTGCAGAACCGACGATATCCTGGTTTTCGTGGGGTTTCAAGCTCAGATATGCATTTTCTGCGATAATCTTGGTGAGACTTCTGTCCGAAGTATGCAGAGTCATCGAGATCGTACTTTTCGAGCTATTTAATGCGACAAACACGTTTTCTGGGGTTTTCACCACTCCACAGTTCGTTGGATATGCAGAACAGGAGATATCTTGGTTTTCGTGGGGTTTCTAGCAGAGATAGGCATTTTCTGCGATAATCTTGGTGAGACCTGTGTCCGAAGTATGCAGAAACATCGAGATCGCTCTTTTCGACCTATTTAATGCGAGAAACACGTTATCTGGTGTTTTCAGCACTCCACAGTGCGTTTGATATGCAGAACCAGCGATATCTTGGTTTACGTGGGGTTTCAAGCTCAGATATGCATTTTCTGCGATAATCTTGGTGAGACTTCAGTCCGAAGTATGCAGAATCATCGAGATCGTACTATTCGAGCTATTTAATGCGAAAAACACGTTATCTGGTGTTTTCACCACTCCACAGTGCGTATGATATGCAGAACCGACGATAACTTGGTTTTCGTGGGGTTTCAAGCTCAGATATGCATTTTCTGCGATAATCTTGGTGAGACTTCTGTCCGAAGTATGCAGAGTCATCGAGATCGTACTTTTCGAGCTATTCAATGCGAGAAACACGTTTTCTGGGGTTTTCACCACTCCACAGTTCGTTGGATATGCAGAACAGGAGATATCTTGGTTTTCGTGGGGTTTCTAGCAGAGATATGCATTTTCTGCGATAATCTTGGTGAGACCTCTGTCCGAAGTATGCAGAAACATGGAGATCGCTCTTTTCGACCTATTGAATGCGAGAAACACGTTATCTGGTGTTTTCACCACTCCACAGTGCGTATGATATGCAGAACCGACGATATCTTGGTTTTCGTGGGGTTTCAAGCTCAGATATGCATTTTCTGCGATAATCTTGGTGAGACTTCTGTCCGAAGTATGCAGAGTCATCGAGATCGCTCTTTTCGAGCTATTTAATGCGAGAAACAAGTTATCTGGTGTTTTCACCACTCCGCAGTGCGTTTGATATGCAGAACCAGCGATATCTTGGTTTTCGTGGGGTTTCAAGCTGAGATATGCATTTTTTTACGATAATCGTGGTGAGACTTCTGTCCGAAGTATGCTTAATCATCGAGATCGCTCTATTCGAGATATTTAATGCGAGAAACACGTTATCTGGTGTTTTCACCACTCCACAGTGCGTATGATATGCAGAACCGACGATATCTTGGTTTTCGTGGGGTTTCAAGCTCAGATATGCATTTTCTGCGATAATCTTGGTGAGACTTCTGTCCGAAGTATGCAGAGTCATCGAGATCGTACTTTTCGAGCTATTTAATGCGAGAAACACGTTATCTGGTGTTTTCAGCACTCCACAGTGCGTTTGATATGCAGAACCAGCGAAATCTTGGTTTTCGTGGGGTTTCATGCTGAGATATGCATTTTTTTACGATAATCTTGGTGAGACTTCTGTCCGAAGTATGCTTAATCATCGAGATCGCTCTATTCGAGATATTTAATGCGAGAAACACGTTATCTGGTGTTTTCACCACTCCACAGTGCGTATGATGTGCAGAACCGACGATATCTTGGTTTTCGTGGGGTTTCAAGCTCAGATATGCATTTTCTGCGATAATCTTGGTGAGACTTCTGTCCGAAGTATGCAGAGTCATCGAGATCGTACTTTTCGAGCTATTTAATGCGACAAACACGTTTTCTGGGGTTTTCACCACTCCACAGTTCGTTGGATATGCAGAACAGGAGATATCTTGGTTTTCGTGGGGTTTCTAGCAGAGATATGCATTTTCTGCGATAATCTTGGTGAGACCTGTGTCCGAAGTATGCAGAAACATCGAGATCGCTCTTTTCGACCTATTTAATGCGAGAAACACGTTATCTGGTGTTTTCAGCACTCCACAGTGCGTTTGATATGCAGAACCAGCGATATCTTGGTTTACGTGGGGTTTCAAGCTCAGATATGCATTTTCTGCGATAATCTTGGTGAGACTTCAGTCCGAAGTATGCAGAATCATCGAGATCGTACTATTCGAGCTATTTAATGCGAAAAACACGTTATCTGGTGTTTTCACCACTCCACAGTGCGTATGATATGCAGAACCGACGATATCTTGGTTTTCGTGGGGTTTCAAGCTCAGATATGCATTTTCTGCGATAATCTTGGTGAGACTTCTGTCCGAAGTATGCAGAGTCATCGAGATCGTACTTTTCGAGCTATTTAATGCGAGAAACACGTTTTCTGGTGTATTCACCACTCCACAGTACGTTTGACATACAGAACCGGAGATATCTTGGTTTCGGTCGGGTTTCAAGCTGAGACATGCATTTTCTACGATAATCTTGGTGAGACTTCTGTCAGAAGTATGCAGAATCTTCGAGAACGTTCTTTTCGAGCTACTTAATGCGAGAAACACGTTCTCTGGTGTTTTCACCACACCACAGTCCGTTTGATGCGCAGAACCGGAGATATCTTGGTTTCGGTCGGGTTTCAAGCTGAGATATGCATTTTCTGCGATAATCTTGGTGAGACTTCTGTCAGAAGTATGCAGAATCATCTAGATCGCTCTTTTCGTGCTATTTAATTCGAGAAACACGTTTTCTGGGGTTTTCACCACTCCACAGTTCGTTGGATATGCAGAACAGGAGATATCTTGGTTTTCGTGGGGTTTCTAGCAGAGATATGCATTTTCTGCGATAATCTTGGTGAGACCTGTGTCCGAAGTATGCAGAAACATCGAGATCGCTCTTTTCGACCTATTTAATGCGAGAAACACGTTATCTGGTGTTTTCACCACTCCGCAGTGCGTTTGATATGCAGAACCAGCGATATCTTGGTTTTCGTGTGGTTTCAAGCTCAGATATGCATTTTCTGCGATAATCTTGGTGAGACTTCTGTCCGAAGTATACAGAATCATCGAGATTGCACTTTTAGAGCTATTTAATGCGACAAACACGTTATCTGGTGTTTTCAGCACACCACAGTGCGTTTGATATGCAGAACCAGCGAAATCTTGGTTTTCGTGGGGTTTCAAGCTGAGATATGCATTTTTTACGATAATCTTGGTGAGACTTCTGTCCGAATTATGCTTAATCATCGAGATCGCTCTATTCGAGCTATTTAATGCGAGAAACACGTTATCTGGTGTTTTCACCACTCCACAGTGCGTATGGTATGCAGAACCGACGATATCTTGGTTTTCGTGGGGTTTCAAGCTCAGATATGCATTTTCTGCGATAATCTTGGTGAGACTTCTGTCCGAAGTATGCAGAGTCATCGAGATCGCTCTTTTCGAGCTATATAATGCGAGAAACAAGTTATCTGGTGTTTTCACCACTCCGCAGTGCGTTTGATATGCAGAACCAGCGATATCTTGGTTTTCGTGGGGTTTCAAGCTGAGATATGCATTTTTTTACGATAATCTTGGTGAGACTTCTGTCCGAAGTATGCTTAATCATCGAGATCGCTCTATTCGAGATATTTAATGCGAGAAACACGTTATCTGGTGTTTTCACCACTCCACAGTGCGTATGATATGCAGAACCGACGATATCTTGGTTTTCGTGGGGTTTCAAGCTCAGATATGCATTTTCTGCGATAATCTTGGTGAGACTTCTGTCCGAAGTATGCAGAGTCATCGAGATCGTACTTTTCGAGCTATTTAATGCGAGAAACACGTTTTCTGGTGTATTCACCACTCCACAGTACGTTTGACATACAGAACCGGAGATATCTTGGTTTCGGTCGGGTTTCAAGCTGAGACATGCATTTTCTACGATAATCTTGGTGAGACTTCTGTCAGAAGTATGCAGAATCATCTAGATCGCTCTTTTCGTGCTATTTAATTCGAGAAACACGTTTTCTGGGGTTTTCACCACTCCACAGTTCGTTGGATATGCAGAACAGGAGATATCTTGGTTTTCGTGGGGTTTCTAGCAGAGATATGCATTTTCTGCGATAATCTTGGTGAGACCTGTGTCCGAAGTATGCAGAAACATCGAGATCGCTCTTTTCGACCTATTTAATGCGAGAAACACGTTATCTGGTGTTTTCACCACTCCACAGTGCGTATGATGTGCAGAACCGACGATATCTTGGTTTTCGTGGGGTTTCAAGCTCAGATATGCATTTTCTGCGATAATCTTGGTGAGACTTCTGTCCGAAGTATGCAGAGTCATCGAGATCGTACTTTTCGAGCTATTTAATGCGACAAACACGTTTTCTGGGGTTTTCACCACTCCACAGTTCGTTGGATATGCAGAACAGGAGATATCTTGGTTTTCGTGGGGTTTCTAGCAGAGATATGCATTTTCTGCGATAATCTTGGTGAGACCTGTGTCCGAAGTATGCAGAAACATCGAGATCGCTCTTTTCGACCTATTTAATGCGAGAAACACGTTATCTGGTGTTTTCAGCACTCCACAGTGCGTTTGATATGCAGAACCAGCGATATCTTGGTTTACGTGGGGTTTCAAGCTCAGATATGCATTTTCTGCGATAATCTTGGTGAGACTTCAGTCCGAAGTATGCAGAATCATCGAGATCGTACTATTCGAGCTATTTAATGCGAAAAACACGTTATCTGGTGTTTTCACCACTCCACAGTGCGTATGATATGCAGAACCGACGATATCTTGGTTTTCGTGGGGTTTCAAGCTCAGATATGCATTTTCTGCGATAATCTTGGTGAGACTTCTGTCCGAAGTATGCAGAGTCATCGAGATCGCTCTTTTCGAGCTATTTAATGCGAGAAACAAGTTATCTGGTGTTTTCACCACTCCGCAGTGCGTTTGATATGCAGAACCAGCGATATCTTGGTTTTCGTGGGGTTTCAAGCTCAGATATGCATTTTCTGCGATAATCTTGGTGAGACTTCTGTCCGAAGTATGCAGAGTCATCGAGATCGTACTTTTCGAGCTATTCAATGCGAGAAACACGTTTTCTGGGGTTTTCACCACTCCACAGTTCGTTGGATATGCAGAACAGGAGATATCTTGGTTTTCGTGGGGTTTCTAGCAGAGATATGCATTTTCTGCGATAATCTTGGTGAGACCTCTGTCCGAAGTATGCAGAAACATGGAGATCGCTCTTTTCGACCTATTGAATGCGAGAAACACGTTATCTGGTGTTTTCACCACTCCACAGTGCGTATGATATGCAGAACCGACGATATCTTGGTTTTCGTGGGGTTTCAAGCTCAGATATGCATTTTCTGCGATAATCTTGGTGAGACTTCTGTCCGAAGTATGCAGAGTCATCGAGATCGCTCTTTTCGAGCTATTTAATGCGAGAAACAAGTTATCTGGTGTTTTCACCACTCCGCAGTGCGTTTGATATGCAGAACCAGCGATATCTTGGTTTTCGTGGGGTTTCAAGCTGAGATATGCATTTTTTTACGATAATCGTGGTGAGACTTCTGTCAGAAGTATGCAGAATCTTCGAGAACGTTCTTTTCGAGCTACTTAATGCGAGAAACACGTTTTCTGGTGTTTTCACCACACCACAGTCCGTTTGATGCGCAGAACCGGAGATATCTTGGTTTCGGTCGGGTTTCAAGCTGAGATATGCATTTTCTGCGATAATCTTGGTGAGACTTCTGTCAGAAGTATGCAGAATCATCTAGATCGCTCTTTTCGTGCTATTTAATTCGAGAAACACGTTTTCTGGGGTTTTCACCACTCCACAGTTCGTTGGATATGCAGAACAGGAGATATCTTGGTTTTCGTGGGGTTTCTAGCAGAGATATGCATTTTCTGCGATAATCTTGGTGAGACCTGTGTCCGAAGTATGCAGAAACATCGAGATCGCTCTTTTCGACCTATTTAATGCGAGAAACACGTTATCTGGTGTTTTCACCACTCCGCAGTGCGTTTGATATGCAGAACCAGCGATATCTTGGTTTTCGTGTGGTTTCAAGCTCAGATATGCATTTTCTGCGATAATCTTGGTGAGACTTCTGTCCGAAGTATGCAGAATCATCGAGATTGCACTTTTAGAGCTATTTAATGCGACAAACACGTTATCTGGTGTTTTCAGCACACCACAGTGCGTTTGATATGCAGAACCAGCGAAATCTTGGTTTTCGTGGGGTTTCAAGCTGAGATATGCATTTTTTACGATAATCTTGGTGAGACTTCTGTCCGAATTATGCTTAATCATCGAGATCGCTCTATTCGAGCTATTTAATGCGAGAAACACGTTATCTGGTGTTTTCACCACTCCACAGTGCGTATGATATGCAGAACCGACGATATCTTGGTTTTCGTGGGGTTTCAAGCTCAGATATGCATTTTCTGCGATAATCTTGGTGAGACTTCTGTCCGAAGTATGCAGAGTCATCGAGATCGCTCTTTTCGAGCTATTTAATGCGAGAAACAAGTTATCTGGTGTTTTCACCACTCCGCAGTGCGTTTGATATGCAGAACCAGCGATATCTTGGTTTTCGTGGGGTTTCAAGCTCAGATATGCATTTTCTGCGATAATCTTGGTGAGACTTCTGTCCGAAGTATGCAGAGTCATCGAGATCGTACTTTTCGAGCTATTCAATGCGAGAAACACGTTTTCTGGGGTTTTCACCACTCCACAGTTCGTTGGATATGCAGAACAGGAGATATCTTGGTTTTCGTGGGGTTTCTAGCAGAGATATGCATTTTCTGCGATAATCTTGGTGAGACCTCTGTCCGAAGTATGCAGAAACATGGAGATCGCTCTTTTCGACCTATTGAATGCGAGAAACACGTTATCTGGTGTTTTCACCACTCCACAGTGCGTATGATATGCAGAACCGACGATATCTTGGTTTTCGTGGGGTTTCAAGCTCAGATATGCATTTTCTGCGATAATCTTGGTGAGACTTCTGTCCGAAGTATGCAGAGTCATCGAGATCGCTCTTTTCGAGCTATATAATGCGAGAAACAAGTTATCTGGTGTTTTCACCACTCCGCAGTGCGTTTGATATGCAGAACCAGCGATATCTTGGTTTTCGTGGGGTTTCAAGCTGAGATATGCATTTTTTTACGATAATCGTGGTGAGACTTCTGTCCGAAGTATGCTTAATCATCGAGATCGCTCTATTCGAGATATTTAATGCGAGAAACACGTTATCTGGTGTTTTCACCACTCCACAGTGCGTATGATATGCAGAACCGACGATATCTTGGTTTTCGTGGGGTTTCAAGCTCAGATATGCATTTTCTGCGATAATCTTGGTGAGACTTCTGTCCGAAGTATGCAGAGTCATCGAGAGCGTACTTTTCGAGCTATTTAATGCGAGAAACACGTTTTCTGGTGTATTCACCACTCCACAGTACGTTTGACATACAGAACCGGAGATATCTTGGTTTCGGTCGGGTTTCAAGCTGAGACATGCATTTTCTACGATAATCTTGGTGAGACTTCTGTCAGAAGTATGCAGAATCTTCGAGAACGTTCTTTTCGAGCTACTTAATGCGAGAAACACGTTTTCTGGTGTTTTCACCACACCACAGTCCGTTTGATGCGCAGAACCGGAGATATCTTGGTTTCGGTCGGGTTTCAAGCTGAGATATGCATTTTCTGCGATAATCTTGGTGAGACTTCTGTCAGAAGTATGCAGAATTATCTAGATCGCTCTTTTCGTGCTATTTAATTCGAGAAACACGTTTTCTGGGGTTTTCACCACTCCACAGTTCTTTGGATATGCAGAACAGGAGATATCTTGGTTTTCGTGGGGTTTCTAGCAGAGATATGCATTTTCTGCGATAATCTTGGTGAGACCTGTGTCCGAAGTATGCAGAAACATCGAGATCGCTCTTTTCGACCTATTTAATGCGAGAAACACGTTATCTGGTGTTTTCACCACTCCGCAGTGCGTTTGATATGCAGAACCAGCGATATCTTGGTTTTCGTGTGGTTTCAAGCTCAGATATGCATTTTCTGCGATAATCTTGGTGAGACTTCTGTCCGAAGTATGCAGAGTCATCGAGATCGCTCTTTTCGAGCTATTTAATGCGAGAAACAAGTTATCTGGTGTTTTCACCACTCCGCAGTGCGTTTGATATGCAGAACCAGCGATATCTTGGTTTTCGTGGGGTTTCAAGCTCAGATATGCATTTTCTGCGATAATCTTGGTGAGACTTCAGTCCGAAGTATGCAGAATCATCGAGATCGTACTATTCGAGCTATTTAATGCGAAAAACACGTTATCTGGTGTTTTCACCACTCCACAGTGCGTATGATATGCAGAACCGACGATATCTTGGTTTTCGTGGGGTTTCAAGCTCAGATATGCATTTTCTGCGATAATCTTGGTGAGACTTCTGTCCGAAGTATGCAGAGTCATCGAGATCACTCTTTTCGAGCTATTTAATGCGAGAAACAAGTTATCTGGTGTTTTCACCACTCCGCAGTGCGTTTGATATGCAGAACCAGCGATATCTTGGTTTTCGTGGGGTTTCAAGCTCAGATATGCATTTTCTGCGATAATCTTGGTGAGACTTCTGTCCGAAGTATGCAGAGTCATCGAGATCGTACTTTTCGAGCTATTCAATGCGAGAAACACGTTTTCTGGGGTTTTCACCACTCCACAGTTCGTTGGATATGCAGAACAGGAGATATCTTGGTTTTCGTGGGGTTTCTAGCAGAGATATGCATTTTCTGCGATAATCTTGGTGAGACCTCTGTCCGAAGTATGCAGAAACATGGAGACCGCTCTTTTCGACCTATTGAATGCGAGAAACACGTTATCTGGTGTTTTCACCACTCCACAGTGCGTATGATATGCAGAACCGACGATATCTTGGTTTTCGTGGGGTTTCAAGCTCAGATATGCATTTTCTGCGATAATCTTGGTGAGACTTCTGTCCGAAGTATGCAGAGTCATCGAGATCGCTCTTTTCGAGCTATTTAATGCGAGAAACAAGTTATCTGGTGTTTTCACCACTCCGCAGTGCGTTTGATATGCAGAACCAGCGATATCTTGGTTTTCGTGGGGTTTCAAGCTGAGATATGCATTTTTTTACGATAATCGTGGTGAGACTTCTGTCCGAAGTATGCTTAATCATCGAGATCGCTCTATTCGAGATATTTAATGCGAGAAACACGTTATCTGGTGTTTTCACCACTCCACAGTGCGTATGATATGCAGAACCGACGATATCTTGGTTTTCGTGGGGTTTCAAGCTCAGATATGCATTTTCTGCGATAATCTTGGTGAGACTTCTGTCCGAAGTATGCAGAGTCATCGAGATCGTACTTTTCGAGCTATTTAATGCGAGAAACACGTTTTCTGGTGTATTCACCACTCCACAGTACGTTTGACATACAGAACCGGAGATATCTTGGTTTCGGTCGGGTTTCAAGCTGAGACATGCATTTTCTACGATAATCTTGGTGAGACTTCTGTCAGAAGTATGCAGAATCTTCGAGAACGTTCTTTTCGAGCTACTTAATGCGAGAAACACGTTTTCTGGTGTTTTCACCACACCACAGTCCGTTTGATGCGCAGAACCGGAGATATCTTGGTTTCGGTAGGGTTTCAAGCTGAGATATGCATTTTCTGCGATAATCTTGGTGAGACTTCTGTCAGAAGTATGCAGAATCATCTAGATCGCTCTTTTCGTGCTATTTAATTCGAGAAACACGTTTTCTGGGGTTTTCACCACTCCACAGTTCGTTGGATATGCAGAACAGGAGATATCTTGGTTTTCGTGGGGTTTCTAGCAGAGATATGCATTTTCTGCGATAATCTTGGTGAGACCTGTGTCCGAAGTATGCAGAAACATCGAGATCGCTCTTTTCGACCTATTTAATGCGAGAAACACGTTATCTGGTGTTTTCACCACTCCGCAGTGCGTTTGATATGCAGAACCAGCGATATCTTGGTTTTCGTGTGGTTTCAAGCTCAGATATGCATTTTCTGCGATAATCTTGGTGAGACTTCTGTCCGAAGTATGCAGAATCATCGAGATTGCACTTTTAGAGCTATTTAATGCGACAAACACGTTATCTGGTGTTTTCAGCACACCACAGTGCGTTTGATATGCAGAACCAGCGAAATCTTGGTTTTCGTGGGGTTTCAAGCTGAGATATGCATTTTTTACGATAATCTTGGTGAGACTTCTGTCCGAATTATGCTTAATCATCGAGATCGCTCTATTCGAGCTATTTAATGCGAGAAACACGTTATCTGGTGTTTTCACCACTCCACAGTGCGTATGATATGCAGAACCGACGATATCTTGGTTTTCGTGGGGTTTCAAGCTCAGATATGCATTTTCTGCGATAATCTTGGTGAGACTTCTGTCCGAAGTATGCAGAGTCATCGAGATCGCTCTTTTCGAGCTATTTAATGCGAGAAACAAGTTATCTGGTGTTTTCACCACTCCGCAGTGCGTTTGATATGCAGAACCAGCGATATCTTGGTTTTCGTGGGGTTTCAAGCTCAGATATGCATTTTCTGCGATAATCTTGGTGAGACTTCTGTCCGAAGTATGCAGAGTCATCGAGATCGTACTTTTCGAGCTATTCAATGCGATAAACACGTTTTCTGGGGTTTTCACCACTCCACAGTGCGTTCGATATGCAGAACCAGCGATATCTGGGTTTTCGTGGGGTTTCAAGCTGAGATATGCATTTTTTACGATAATCTTGGTGAGACTTCTGTCCGAAGTATGCAGAATCATCGAGATCGCACTTTTCGAGCTATTTAATGCGACAAACACGTTATCTGGTGTTTTCAGCACTCCACAGTGCGTTTGATATGCAGAACCAGCGAAATCTTGGTTTTCGTGGGGTTTCAAGCTGAGATATGCATTTTTTTACGAAAATCTTGGTGAGACTTCTGTCCGAAGTATGCTTAATCATCGAGATCGCTCTATTCGAGATATTTAATGCGAGAAACACGTTATCTGGTGTTTTCACCACTCCACAGTGCGTATGATATGCAGAACCGACGATATCGTGGTATCCGTGGGGTTTCAAGCTCAGATATGCATTTTCTGCGATAATCTTGGTGAGACTTCTGTCCGAAGTATGCAGAGTCATCGAGATCGTACTTTTTGAGCTATTTAATGCGACAAACACGTTTTCTGGGGTTTTCACCACTCCACAGTTCGTTGGATATGCAGAACAGGAGATATCTTGGTTTTCGTGGGGTTTCTAGCAGAGACATGCATTTTCTGCGATAATCTTGGTGAGACCTGTGTCCAAAGTATGCAGAAACATCGAGATCGCTCTTTTCGACCTATTTAATGCGAGAAACACGTTATCTGGTGTTTTCACCACTCCACAGTGCGTTTGATATGCAGAACCAGCGAAATCTTGGTTTTCGTTGGGTTTCAAGCTGAGATATGCATTTTTTACGATAATCATGGTGAGACTTCTGTCCGAAGTATGCAGAATCATCGAGATCGCACTTTTCGAGCTATTTAATGCGACAAACACGTTATCTGGTGTTTTCAGCACTCCACAGTGCGTTTGATATGCAGAACCAGCGAAATCTTGGTTTTCGTGGGGTTTCAAGCTGAGATATGCATTTTTTACGATAATCTTGGTGAGACTTCTGTCCGAAGTATGTTTAATCATCGAGATCGCTCTATTGGAGATATTTAATGCGAGAAACACGTTATCTGGTGTTTTCACCACTCCACAGTGCGCATGATATGCAGAACCGACGATATCTTGGTTTTCGTGGGGTTTCAAGCTCACATATGCATTTTCTGCGATAATCTTGGTGAGACTTCTGTCCGAAGTATGCAGAGTCATCGAGATCGTACTTTTCGAGCTATTCAATGCGAGAAAAATGTTTTCTGGGGTTTTCACCACTCCACAGTTCGTTGGATATGCAGAACAGGAGATATCTTGGTTTTCGTGGGGTTTCTAGCAGAGATATGCATTTTCTGCGATAATCTTGGTGAGACTTCTGTCCGAAGTATGCAGAATCATCGAGATCGCACTTTTCGAGCTATTTAATGCGACAAACACGTTATCTGGTGTTTTCAGCACTCCACAGTGCGTTTGATATGCAGAACCAGCGATATCTGGGTTTTCGTGGGGTTTCAAGCTGAGATATGCATTTCTTACGATAATCTTGGTGAGACTTCTGTCCGAAGTATGCAGAATCATCGAGATCGCTCTTTTCAAGCTATTTAATGCGAGAAACACGTTTTCTGGGGTTTTCACCACTCCACAGTGCGTTTGATATGCAGAACCAGCGATATCTTGGTTTTCGTGGGGTTTCAAGCTCAGATATGCATTTTCTGCGATAATCTTGGTGAGACTTCTGTCCGAAGTATGCAGAGTCATCGAGATCGTACTTTTCGAGCTATTTAATGCGACAAACACGTTTTCTGGGGTTTTCACCACTCCACAGTTCGTTGGATATGCAGAACAGGAGATATCTTGGTTTTCGTGGGGTTTCTAGCAGAGATATGCATTTTCTGCGATAATCTTGGTGAGACCTGTGTCCGAAGTATGCAGAAACATCGAGATCGCTCTTTTCGTCCTATTTAATGCGAGAATCACGTTATCTGGTGTTTTCACCACTCCACAGTGCGTTTGATATGCAGAACCAGCGAAATCTTGGTTTTCGTTGGGTTTCAAGCTGAGATATGCATTTTTTACGATAATCATGGTGAGACTTCTGTCCGAAGTATGCAGAATCATCGAGATCGCACTTTTCGAACTATTTAATGCGACAAACACGTTATCTGGTGTTTTCAGCACTCCACAGTGCGTTTGATATGCAGAACCAGCGAAATCTGGGTTTTCGTGGGGTTTCAAGCTGAGATATGCATTTCTTACGATAATCTTGGTGAGACTTCTGTCCGAAGTATGCAGAATCATCGAGATCGCTCTTTTCAAGCTATTTAATGCGAGAAACACGTTTTCTGGGGTTTTCACCACTCCACAGTGCGTTTGATATGCAGAACCAGCGATATCTTGGTTTTCGTGGGGTTTCAAGCTCAGATATGCATTTTCTGCGATAATCTTGGTGAGACTTCTGTCCGAAGTATGCAGAGTCATCGAGATCGTACTTTTCGAGCTATTTAATGCGACAAACACGTTTTCTGGGGTTTTCACCACTCCACAGTTCGTTGGATATGCGGAACAGGAGATATCTTGGTTTTCGTGGGGTTTCTAGCAGAGATATGCATTTTCTGCGATAATCTTGGTGAGACCTGTGTCCGAAGTATGCAGAAACATCGAGATCGCTCTTTTCGACCTATTTAATGCCAGAAACACGTTTTCTGGGGTTTTCACCACTCCACAGTGCGTTTGATATGCAGAACCAGCGATATCTTGGTTTTCGTGGGGTTTCAAGCTCAGATATGCATTTTCTGCGATAATCTTGGTGAGACTTCTGTCCGAAGTATGCAGAGTCATCGAGATCGTACTTTTCGAGCTATTTAATGCGACAAACACGTTTTCTGGGGTTTTCACCACTCCACAGTTCGTTGGATATGCAGAACAGGAGATATCTTGGTTTTCGTGGGGTTTCTAGCTGAGATATGTATTTTCAGCGATAATCTTGGTGAGACTTCTGTCCGAAGTATGCAGAGTCATCGAGATCGCTCTTTTCGAGCTATTTAATGCGAGAAACAAGTTATCTGGTATTTTCACCACTCCGCAGTGCGTTTGATATGCAGAACCAGCGATATCTTGGTTTTCGTGGGGTTTCAAGCTCAGATATGCATTTTCTGCGATAATCTTGGTGAGACTTCTGTCCGAAGTATGCAGAGTCATCGAGATCGTACTTTTCGAGCTAGTCAATGCGAGAAAAACGTTTTCTGGGGTTTTCACCACTCCACAGTTCGTTGGATATGCAGAACAGGAGATATCTTGGTTTTCGTGGGGTTTCTAGCAGAGATATGCATTTTCTGCGATAATCTTGGTGAGACTTCTGTCCGAAGTATGCAGAATCATCGAGATCGCACTTTTCGAGCTATTTAATGCGACAAACACGTTATCTGGTGTTTTCAGCACTCCACAGTGCGTTTGATATGCAGAACCAGCGATATCTGGGTTTTCGTGGGGTTTCAAGCTGAGATATGCATTTCTTACGATAATCTTGGTGAGACTTCTGTCCGAAGTATGCAGAATCATCGAGATCGCTCTTTTCAAGCTATTTAATGCGAGAAACACGTTTTCTGGGGTTTTCACCACTCCACAGTGCGTTTGATATGCAGAACCAGCGTAATCTTGGTTTTCGTGGGGTTTCAAGCTGAGATATGCATTTTTTACGATAATCTTGGTGAGACTTCTGTCCGAAGTATGCTTAATCATCGAGATCGCTCTATTCGAGATATTTAATGCGAGAAACACGTTATCTGGTGTTTTCACCACTCCACAGTGCGTATGATATGCAGAACCGACGATATCTTGGTTTTCGTGGGGTTTCAAGCTCAGATATGCATTTTCTGCGATAATCTTGGTGAGACTTCTGTCCGAAGTATGCAGAGTCATCGAGATCGTACTTTTCGAGCTATTTAATGCGACAAACACGTTTTCTGGGGTTTTCACCACTCCACAGTTCGTTGGATATGCAGAACAGGAGATATCTTGGTTTTCGTGGGGTTTCTAGCTGAGATATGTATTTTCAGCGATAATCTTGGTGAGACTTCTGTCCGAAGTATGCAGAGTCATCGAGATCGCTCTTTTCGAGCTATTTAATGCGAGAAACAAGTTATCTGGTATTTTCACCACTCCGCAGTGCGTTTGATATGCAGAACCAGCGATATCTTGGTTTTCGTGGGGTTTCAAGCTCAGATATGCATTTTCTGCGATAATCTTGGTGAGACTTCTGTCCGAAGTATGCAGAGTCATCGAGATCGTACTTTTCGAGCTAGTCAATGCGAGAAAAACGTTTTCTGGGGTTTTCACCACTCCACAGTTCGTTGGATATGCAGAACAGGAGATATCTTGGTTTTCGTGGGGTTTCTAGCAGAGATATGCATTTTCTGCGATAATCTTGGTGAGACTTCTGTCCGAAGTATGCAGAATCATCGAGATCGCACTTTTCGAGCTATTTAATGCGACAAACACGTTATCTGGTGTTTTCAGCACTCCACAGTGCGTTTGATATGCAGAACCAGCGATATCTGGGTTTTCGTGGGGTTTCAAGCTGAGATATGCATTTCTTACGATAATCTTGGTGAGACTTCTGTCCGAAGTATGCAGAATCATCGAGATCGCTCTTTTCAAGCTATTTAATGCGAGAAACACGTTTTCTGGGGTTTTCACCACTCCACAGTGCGTTTGATATGCAGAACCAGCGTAATCTTGGTTTTCGTGGGGTTTCAAGCTGAGATATGCATTTTTTACGATAATCTTGGTGAGACTTCTGTCCGAAGTATGCTTAATCATCGAGATCGCTCTATTCGAGATATTTAATGCGAGAAACACGTTATCTGGTGTTTTCACCACTCCACAGTGCGTATGATATGCAGAACCGACGATATCTTGGTTTTCGTGGGGTTTCAAGCTCAGATATGCATTTTCTGCGATAATCTTGGTGAGACTTCTGTCCGAAGTATGCAGAGTCATCGAGATCGTACTTTTCGAGCTATTTAATGCGACAAACACGTTTTCTGGGGTTTTCACCACTCCACAGTTCGTTGGATATGCAGAACAGGAGATATCTTGGTTTTCGTGGGGTTTCTAGCAGAGATATGCATTTTCTGCGATAATCTTGGTGAGACCTCTGTCCGAAGTATGCAGAATCATCGAGATCGCACTTTTCGAGCTATTTAATGCGGCAAACACGTTATCTGGTGTTTTCAGCACTCCACAGTGCGTTTGATATGCAGAACCAGCGAAATCTTGGTTTTCGTGGGGTTTCAAGCTGAGATATGCATTTTTTACGATAATCTTGGTGAGACTTCTGTCTGAAGTATGCTTAATCATCGAGATCGCTCAATTCAAGATATTTAATGCGAGAAACACGTTATCTGGTGTTTTCACTACTCCACAGTGCGTATGATATGCAGAACCGACGATATCTTGGTTTTCGTGGGGTTTCAAGCTCAGATATGCATTTTCTGCGATAATCTTGGTGAGACTTCTGTCCGAAGTATGCAGAGTCATCGAGATCGTACTTTTCGAGCTATTCAATGCGAGAAACACGTTTTCTCGGGTTTTCACCACTCCACAGTGCGTTTGATATGCAGAACCAGCGATATCTTGGTTTTCGTGGGGTTTCAAGCTCAGATATGCATTTTCTGCGATAATCTTGGTGAGACTTCTGTCCGATGTATGCAGAGTCATCGAGATCGTACTTTTCGAGCTATTCTATGCGAGAAAAACGTTTTCTGGGGTTTTCACCACTCCACAGTTCGTTGGATATGCAGAACAGGAGATATCTTGGTTTTCGTGGGGTTTCTAGCAGAGATATGCATTTTCTGCGATAATCTTGGTGAGACTTCTGTCCGAAGTATGCAGAATCATCGAGATCGCACTTTTCGAGCTATTTAATGCGACAAACACGTTATCTGGTGTTTTCAGCACTCCGCAGTGCGTTTGATATGCAGAACTAGCGATATCTGGGTTTTCGTGGGGTTTCAAGCTGAGATATGCATTTTTTACGATAATCTTGGTGAGACTTCTGTCCGAAGTATGCTTAATCATCGAGATCGCTCTATTCGAGATATCTAATGCGAGAAACACGTTTTCTCGGGTTTTCACCACTCCACAGTGCGTTTGATATGCAGAACCAGCGATATCTTGGTTTTCGTGGGGTTTCAAGCTCAGATATGCATTTTCTGCGATAATCTTGGTGAGACTTCTGTCCGAAGTATGCAGAGTCATCGAGATCGTACCTTTCGAGCTATTCTATGCGAGAAAAACGTTTTCTGGGGTTTTCACCACTCCACAGTTCGTTGGATATGCAGAACAGGAGATATCTTGGTTTTCGTGGGGTTTCTAGCAGAGATATGCATTTTCTGCGATTATCTTGGTGAGACTTCTGTCCGAAGTATGCAGAATCATCGAGATCGCACTTTTCGAGCTATTTAATGCGACAAACACGTTATCTGGTGTTTTCAGCACTCCACAGTGCGTTTGATATGCAGAACCAGCGATATCTGGGTTTTCGTGGGGTTTCAAGCTGAGATATGCATTTCTTACGATAATCTTGGTGAGACTTCTGTCCGAAGTATGCAGAATCATCGAGATCGCTCTTTTCAAGCTATTTAATGCGAGAAACACGTTTTCTGGGGTTTTCACCACTCCACAGTGCGTTTGATATGCAGAACCAGCGTAATCTTGGTTTTCGTGGGGTTTCAAGCTGAGATATGCATTTTTTACGATAATCTTGGTGAGACTTCTGTCCGAAGTATGCTTAATCATCGAGATCGCTCTATTCGAGATATTTAATGCGAGAAACACGTTATCTGGTGTTTTCACCACTCCACAGTGCGTATGATATGCAGAACCGACGATATCTTGGTTTTCGTGGGGTTTCAAGCTCAGATATGCATTTTCTGCGATAATCTTGGTGAGACTTCTGTCCGAAGTATGCAGAGTCATCGAGATCGTACTTTTCGAGCTATTTAATGCTACAAACACGTTTTCTGGGGTTTTCACCACTCCACAGTTCGTTGGATATGCAGAACAGGAGATATATTGGTTTTCGTGGGGTTTCTAGCAGAGATATGCATTTTCTGCGATAATCTTGGTGAGACCTCTGTCCGAAGTATGCAGAATCATCGAGATCGCACTTTTCGAGCTATTTAATGCGACAAACACGTTATCTGGTGTTTTCAGCACTCCACAGTGCGTTTGATATGCAGAACCAGCGAAATCTTGGTTTTCGTGGGGTTTCAAGCTGAGATATGCATTTTTTACGATAATCTTGGTGAGACTTCTGTCTGAAGTATGCTTAATCATCGAGATCGCTCAATTCGAGATATTTAATGCGAGAAACACGTTATCTGGTGTTTTCACTACTCCACAGTGCGTATGATATGCAGAACCGACGATATCTTGGTTTTCGTGGGGTTTCAAGCTCAGATATGCATTTTCTGCGATAATCTTGGTGAGACTTCTGTCCGAAGTATGCAGAGTCATCGAGATCGTACTTTTCGAGCTATTCAATGCGAGAAACACGTTTTCTCGGGTTTTCACCACTCCACAGTGCGTTTGATATGCAGAACCAGCGATATCTTGGTTTTCGTGGGGTTTCAAGCTCAGATATGCATTTTCTGCGATAATCTTGGTGAGACTTCTGTCCGATGTATGCAGAGTCATCGAGATCGTACTTTTCGAGCTATTCTATGCGAGAAAAACGTTTTCTGGGGTTTTCACCACTCCACAGTTCGTTGGATATGCAGAACAGGAGATATCTTGGTTTTCGTGGGGTTTCTAGCAGAGATATGCATTTTCTGCGATAATCTTGGTGAGACTTCTGTCCGAAGTATGCAGAATAATCGAGATCGCACTTTTCGAGCTATTTAATGCGACAAACACGTTATCTGGTGTTTTCAGCACTCCACAGTGCGTTTGATATGCAGAACCAGCGATATCTGGGTTTTCGTGGGGTTTCAAGCTGAGATATGCATTTCTTACGATAATCTTGGTGAGACTTCTGTCCGAAGTATGTAGAATCATCGAGATCGCTCTTTTCAAGCTATTTAATGCGAGAAACACGTTTTCTGGGGTTTTCACCACTCCACAGTGCGTTTGATATGGAGAACCAGTGAAATCTTGGTTTTCGTGGGGTTTCAAGCTGAGATATGCATTTTTTACGATAATCTTGGTGAGACTTCTGTCCGAAGTATGCTTAATCATCGAGATCGCTCTATTCTAGATATTTAATGCGAGAAACACGTTATCTGGTGTTTTCACCACTCCACAGTGCGTATGATTTGCAGAACCGACGATATCTTGGTTTTCGTGGGGTTTCAAGCTCAGATATGCATTTTCTGCGATAATCTTGGTGAGACTTCTGTCCGAAGTATGCAGAGTCATCGAGATCGTACTTTTCGAGCTATTTAATGCGACAATCACGTTTTCTGGGGTTTTCACCACTCCACAGTTCGTTGGATATGCAGAACAGGAGATATCTTGGTTTTCGTGGGGTTTCTAGCAGAGATATGCATTTTCTGCGATAATCTTGGTGAGACCTCTGTCCGAAGTATGCAGAAACATCGAGATCGCTCTTTTCGACCTATTTAATGCGAGAAACACGTTATCTGGTGTTATCACCACTCCACAGTGCGTTTGATATGCAGAACCAGCGAAATCTTGGTTTTCGTTGGGTTTGAAGCTGAGATATGCATTTTTTACGATAATCATGGTGAGACTTCTGTCCGAAGTATGCAGAATCATCGAGATCGCACTTTTCGATCTATTTAATGCGACAAACACGTTATGTGGTGTTTTCAGCACTCCTCAGTGCGTTTGATATGCAGAACCAGCGAAATCTTGGTTTTCGTGGGGTTTCAAGCTGAGATATGCATTTTTTACGATAATCTTGGTGAGACTTCTGTCCGAAGTATGCTTAATCATCGAGATCGCTCTATTCGAGATATTTAATGCGAGAAACACGTTATCTGGTGTTTTCACCACTCCACAGTGCGTATGATATGCAGAACCGACGATATCTTGGTTTTCGTGGGGTTTCAAGCTCAGATATGCATTTTCTGCGATAATCTTGGTGAGACTTCTGTCCGAAGTATGCAGAGTCATCGAGATCGTACTTTTCGAGCTATTTAGTGCGACAAACACGTTTTCTGGGGTTTTCACCACTCCACAGTTCGTTGGATATGCAGAACAGGAGATATCTTGGTTTTCGTGGGGTTTCTAGCAGAGATATGCATTTTCTGCGATAATCTTGGTGAGACCTCTGTCCGAAGTATGCAGAAACATCGAGGTCGCTCTTTTCGACCTATTTAATGCGAGAAACACGTTATCTGGTGTTTTCACCACTCCGCAGTGCGTTTGATATGCAGAACCGACGATATCTTGGTTTTCGTGGGGTTTCAAGCTCAGATATGCATTTTCTGCGATAATCTTGGTGAAACGTCTGTCCGAAGTATGCAGAAACATCAAGAGCGCTCTTTTCGAGCTATTTAATGCTAGGAACACGTTATCTGGTGTTTTCAGCACTCCACAGTGCGTTTGATATGCAGAACCAGCGATATCTTGGTTTTCGTGGGGATTCAAGCTGAGATATGCAATTTCTGCGATAATCTAGGTGAGACTTCTGTCCGAAGTATGCTTAATCATCGAGATCGCTCTTTTCGAGCTATTTAATGCGAGAAACAAGTTATCTGGTGTTTTCACCACTTCGCAGTGCGTTTGATATGCAGAACCGACGATATCTTGGTTTTCGTGGGGTTTCAAGCTCAGATATGCATTTTCTGCGATAATCTTGGTGAGACTTCTGTCCGAAGTATGCAGAGTCATCGAGATCGTACTTTTCGAGCTATTTATTGCGACAAACACGTTTTCTGGGGTTTTCACCACTCCACAGTTCGTTGGATATGCAGAACAGGAGATATCTTGGTTTTCGTGGGGTTTCTAGCAGAGATATGCATTTTCGGCGATAATCTTGGTGAGACTTCTGTCCGAAGTATGCTTAACCATCGAGATCGCTCGTTTCGAGCTATTTAATGCGAGAAACATGTTATCTGGAGTTTTCACCACTCCACAGTGCGAATGATATGCAGAACCGACGATATCTTGGTTTTCGTGGGGTTTCAAGCTGAGATATGCAATTTCTGCGATAATCTTGGTGAGACTTCTGTCCGAAGTATGCTTAATCATCGAGATCGCTCTATTCGAGCTATTTAATGCGAGAAACACGTTATCTGGTGTTTTCAGCACTCCACAGTGCGTTTGATATGCAGAACCAGCGAAACCTTGGTTTTCGTGGGGTTTCAAGCTGAGATATGCATTTTTTACGATAATCTTGGTGAGACTTCTGTCCGAAGTATGCTTAACCATCCAGATCGCTCTATTCGAGCTATTTAATGCGAGAAACACGTTATCTGGTGTTTTCACCACTCCACAGTGCGTATGATATGCAGAACCGACGATATCTTGGTTTTCGTGGGGTTTCAAGCTGAGATATGCATTTTCTGCGATAATCTTGGTGAGACTTCTGTCCGAAGTATGCAGAGTCATCGAGATCGCTCTTTTCGAGCTATTTAATGCGAGAAACAAGTTATCTGGTGTTTTCACCATTCCACAGTGCGTTTGATATGCAGAACCAGCGAAACCTTGGTTTTCGTGGGGTTTCAAGCTGAGATATGCATTTTTTACGATAATCTTGGTGAGACTTCAGTCCGAAGTATGCAAAGTCATCGAGATCGTACTTTTCGAGCTATTTAATGCGAGAAACATGTTATCTGGTGTTTTCACCGCTCCACAGTGCGTATGATATGCAGAACCGACGATATCTTGGTTTTCGTGGGGTTTCAAGCTCAGATATGCATTTTCTGCGATAATCTTGGTGAGACTTCTGTCCGGAGTATGCAGAGTCATCGAGATCGTACTTTTCGAGCTATTCTATGCGAGAAAAACGTTTTCTGGGGTTTTCACCACTCCACAGTTCGTTGGATATGCAGAACAGGAGATATCTTGGTTTTCGTGGGGTTTCTAGCAGAGATATGCATTTTCTGCGATAATCTTGGTGAGACTTCTGTCCGAAGTATGCAGAATCATCGAGATCGCACTTTTCGAGCTATTTAATGCGACAAACACGTTATCTGGTGTTTTCAGCACTCCACAGTGCGTTTGATATGCAGAACCAGCGATATCTGGGTTCTCGTGGGGTTTCAAGCTGAGATATGCATTTCTTACGATAATCTTGGTGAGACTTCTGTCCGAAGTATGCAGAATCATCGAGATCGCTTTTTTCAAGCTATTTAATGCGAGAAACACGTTTTCTGGGGTTTTCACCACTCCACAGTGCGTTTGATATGCAGAACCAGCGAAATCTTGGTTTTCGTGGGGTTTCAAGCTGAGATATGCATTTTTTACGATAATCTTGGTGAGACTTCTGTCCGAAGTATGCTTAATCATCGAGATCGCTCTATTCGAGATATTTAATGCGAGAAACACGTTATCTGGTGTTTTCACCACTCCACAGTGCGTATGATATGCAGAACCGACGATATCTTGGTTTTCGTGGGGTTTCAAGCTCAGATATGCATTTTCTGCGATAATCTTGGTGAGACTTCTGTCCGAAGTATGCAGAGTCATCGAGATCGTACTTTTCGAGCTATTTAATGCGAAAAACACGTTTTCTGGGGTTTTCACCACTCCACAGTTCGTTGGATATGCAGAACAGGAGATATCTTGGTTTTCGTGGGGTTTCTAGCAGATATATGCATTTTCTGAGATAATCTTGGTGAGACCTCTGTCCGAAGTATGCAGAAACATCGAGATCGCTCTTTTCGACCTATTTAATGCGAGAAACACGTTATCTGGTGTTATCACCACTCCACAGTGCGTTTGATATGCAGAACCAGCGAAATCTTGGTTTTCGTGGGGTTTCAAGCTGAGATATGCATTTTTTACGATAATCATGGTGAGACTTCTGTCCGAAGTATGCAGAATCATCGAGATCGCACTTTTCGAGCTATTTAATGCGACAAACACGTTATCCGGTGTTTTCAGCACTCCACAGTGCGTTTGATATGCAGAACCAGCGATATCTGGGTTTTCGTGGGGTTTCAAGCTGAGATATGCATTTTTTACGATAATCTTGGTGAGACTTCTGTCCGAAGTATGCAGAATCATAGAGATCGCACTTTTCGAGCTATTTAATGCGACAAACACGTTATCTGGTGTTTTCAGCACTCCACAGTGCGTTTGATATGCAGAACCAGCGAAATCTTGGTTTTCGTGGGGTTTCAAGCTGAGATATGATTTTTTTTACGATAATCTTGGTGAGACTTCTGTCCGAAGTATGCTTAATCATCGAGATCGCTCTATTCGAGATATTTAATGCGAGAAACACGTTATCTGGTGTTTTCACCACTCCACAGTGCGTATGATATGCAGAACCGACGATATCTTGGTTTTCGTGGGGTTTCAAGCTCAGATATGCATTTTCTGCGATAATCTTGGTGAGACTTCTGTCCGAAGTATGCAGAGTCATCGAGATCGTACTTTTCGAGCTATTTAATGCGACAAACACGTTTTCTGGGGTCTTCACCACTCCACAGTTCGTTGGATATGCAGAACAGTAGATATCGTGGTTTTCGTGGGGTTTCAAGCAGAGATATGCATTTTCGGCGATAATCTTGGCGAGACTTCTGTTAGAGGTATGCAGAATCATCGAGATCGCACTTTTCGAGCTAGTTAATGCGAGAAACACGTTATCTGGTGTTTTCACCACTCCGCAGTTGGTTGGATATGCAGAACCGGCGATATTTTGGTTTTCGTCGGGTTTCAAGCTGAGATATGCATTTTCTACGATAATCTTGGTGAAACATCTGTCCGAAGTATGCCGAAACATCGAGAGCGCTCTTTTCGAGCTATTTAATGCGATAAACACGTTTTCTGGGGTTTTCACCACTCCTCAGTTCGTTGGATATGCAGAACAGTAGATATCTTGGTTTTCGTGGGGTTTCAAGCAGAGATATGCATTTTCTGCGATAATCTTGGTGAGACTTCTGTTAGAAGTATGCAGAATCATCGAGATCGCACTTTTCGAGCTACTTAATGCGAGAAACACGTTATCTGGTGTTTTCACCACTCCACAGTTGGTTTGATATGCAGAACCGGCGATATTTTGGTTTTCGTCGGGTTTCAAGCTGAGATATGCATTTTCGACGATAATCCTGGTGAGACTTCTGTCCGAAGTATATTTAATTATCGATATCGCTCGTTTCGAGCTATTCAATGCGAGAAACACGTTATCTGGTGTTTTCACCACTCCACAGTGCGTATGATATGCAGAACCGGCGATATCTTGGTTTTCGTGGGGTTTCAAGCTGAGATATGCTTTTTCTGCGATAATCTTGGTGAGACTTCTGTCCGAAGTATGCTGAAACATCGAGATCGCTCTTTTCGAGCTACTTAATGCACGAAACACGTTTTCTGGTGTTTTCACCACTCCACGGTACGTTTGTTGGGCAGAACCGGAGATAACTCGGTTTTCGTCGGGTTTCAAGCTGAGATATGCATTTTCTACGATAATCTTGGTGAGACTTCTGTCAGAAGTATGCAGGATCTTCGAGAACGCTCTTTTCGAGCTATTTAATGCGAGAAACACGATATCTGCTGTTTTCACCACTCCACAGTGCGTTTGATATGCAGAACCAGCGATATCTTGGCTTTCGTGAGGTTTCAAGCTGAGATATGCATTTTTTACGGTAATCTTGGTGAGACTTCTGTCCGAAGTATGAGGAAACATCGAGATTGCTCTATTCGAGCTATTTATTGCGAGAAACACGCTTTCAGGGTGTTTTCACCACTCCACAGTGCGTTTGATATGTAGAACAGGCGATATCTTCATTTTCGTGGTGTTTCCAGCTGAGATATGCATTTTCTGCGATAATCTTGGTGAGACTTCTGTCAGAAGTATGCAGGATCTTCGAGAACGCGCTTTTCGAGCTATTTAATGCGAGAAACACGATATCTGCTGTTTTCACCACTCCACAGTGCGTTTGGTATGCAGTACCAGCGATATCTTCGTTTTCGGGGGGTTTCAAGCTGAGATATGCATTCCTTACGATAATCTTGGTGAGACTTCTGTCCGAAGTATGCAGAATCATCGAGATCGCACTATTCGAGCTATTTAATGCGAGAAACACGTTCTCTGGTTGTTTTCACCACTCCACAGTGCGTTTGATATGCAGAACCGGCAACATCTTGATTTTCGTGAGGTTTCGATCTGAGATATGCATTTTCTGCGATAATATTGGTGAGACTTCAGTCAGAAGTATGCAGAATCATCTAGATCGCTCTTTTCGAGCTACTTCATGCGAGAAAAACGTTATCCGGTGTTTTCACCACTCCACAGTGCGTTTGATATGCAGAACCAGCGATATCTTGGCGTTCGTGGGGTTTCAAGCTGAGATATGCATTTTTTACGATAATCTTGTTGAGACCTCTGTCCGAAGTATGAAGAATCATCGAGATCGCTCTATTCGAGCTATTTAATGCGAGAAACACGTTTTCTGGGGTTTTCACCACTCCACAGTGCGTTTGATATGCTGAACACAGCGATATCTTGGTTTTCGTGGGGTTTCAAGCTGAGATATGCATTTTTTACGATAATTTTGGTGAGAGTTCTGTCCGAAGTTTGCAGAAGCATCGAGATCGCTCGTTTCGAGCTATTTAATGCAAGAAACACGTTATCTGATGTTTTCACCACTCCACAGTGCGTTGGATATGCAGAACCGCAGATATTTTGGTTTTCGTCGGGTTTCAAGCTGAGATATGCATTTTCTACGATAAGGTTGGTGAAACATCTGTCCGAAGTATGCAGAAACATCGAGAGCGCTCTTTTCGAGCTATTTAACCCTTTGCGGTCGGAAGGCGCCTCTCAGGCGCCACGGTATTTCGTGCGGCAGGTCGGATGGCGACTCAGACGCGCCAACGGGTGTTTATGTTAGATTACGTTATCGCCAATCGAGAGGAACGCAGCTTTGGTGCTTCGAAAGGTTCCTTAGCTGTTTATATTCTTTTGTACGAAGTATCAAACGGCAGAGATAAGATAAACTTTCAAGAAGTTCTTCTAAGATTGTGGCTCTGAAAATGTCACCGAATTCAGTTGAGGCTCTACGATCGTGGCGGAAGCATCAGGCAAATTTTTCTAAAGTGATTTTGTTAGAACCCCAGCAAAAATGGATAATAGGAGAGAAATCGATTCTAGCGAAGATGAATTTAGTTTTGACGTACTTCGGGACGAAATCGATGCCATTGATCGAGAGAGTAATGTTGAAGAATGTGAAAGTGATGAAGATTCTGATGTGGTCCTGGGTGTAAGGACACGAAAAATAAGGGTAATAGACAGCGAATCTGAAACTGACAGTGATGTCTCACACACCATTGATAAATCGGACTGGAGACCTTGTAACGAGTCTGAAGGAATACCACCCAGGATAAACTTCATTCCCGGCGAAAGACCTGCAGGGCCACATGTACCCTCGAGTGTTGTAGAGCCTCTTGATGTTTTCAAGCTATTTTTTACCGACGAGCTAGTGGATAAGGTAATAGCAGACACAAACTGTTATGCTGCAAGAAAGTTAGATGAAATGGCGTTATCCTCGCGATCAATTTGGCACACGTGGTATCCTGTCACGAAAGAAGAATTTTTGGCGTTTATCGGACTGATAGTAAATATGGGGACAATGACAACGGCCAATCTGAAGGAATATTGGTCGACAGACCCTATAAGCAATATTCCGTTTTTCCCCAATACATTTTCGAGAGAGCGGTTTACCCAAATTTTTTGGATGCTACATGCAGAAGTATTTTCAACGCAAGATAGCAACACCAGAACACGTTTGCAACTCATAACTGGCTACCTAGATTACGTAAATTCCAGACTTTTGAACCATTTCTCACCGGACAGAGAAATTTGTGTTGATGAATCCGTCGTCAAATTCAAGGGAAGGGTTTCATTTATAACATACAACCCAAAAAAGCCGACAAAATGGGGCATCCGAGTATATACACTAGCAGATTCTCGTACGGGATATATTTGCGGAATTCTACCGTACTATGGCAGCCTTACAACAGGAAAATTGATAAGACCGGACCTTCCGGTATCAACAAGAATTCCGTTGCATTTATATGCATTGATGTTGAATAGGCTTCCTGGTGCGCAGGGACACCACATGTTCACTGACCGGTATTACACCAGCTACGCATTGGCGACCGAATTACGTAAATTGAAGTGTCATCTGACTGGGACAATCATGTCCAATAGAAAACAGTTGCCAGGTGCAATTAGAAATAGAAAACTTCCAAGAGGAAAAACGATGGTAGCGTACCGCAAACATGATAATTTTGTGGTAGCGTGGAAAGATAAGCGAATTGTTACGCTATTCACAAATTTTTACAATGCGGCGATGAGTAACGTAGAACGAACACTCCGCCGTGGTGTTCAAACTGTTGTTAGGAAGCCCGAAGTTGTCATAAATTATACAAAATTCATGGGCGGCGTTGACCTCGCGGATCAGTACGCCTCGACCTACTGCTTTATGCGTAAATCGTTGAAGTGGTGGCGTAAATTATTTTTTTGGGGATTAGAAATTTGTTTGCTCAATTCCTATATTCTCTACAAATTAGTCAAGAAGCAGAGAAACGAGCAGCCACTGAGCCACTTACAATTCCGGAAAATCTTAGTGAGGCAGTTGAAAGGAAATTTTCTACAGCAGCGACGACCTTCAACGTCGACGTCCAACGTGGATGAGATTCGGCTTAATGGAAAACTCCACATAATGTTTTATGGTAAAAAAAGTGATTGCAAAGTATGTTCCATCCGAAGCAAACCAGGTGGAAGACGCGAGACCACTTCCTACTGTGATACATGTCCAGGAAAACCAAGAATACATATTGGTCAATGTTTTCTAAAATACCATACCAAAGAAAAATACAGAGACTAAGTTTGGGAAATTACAATGTTAGAGATGTAAATATATATAAACTTTTGAAATATAACGTTTTTATAAGATAATTTATGTATAAGATCATTTTATTTGTACCTGTAAGGCGCCCGACACCTTCGCGAAAAACGCTCCGACCTGGCACTTCCCTCGGCCAAAAAAGCCGCCGACCGCAAAGGGTTAATGCGAGAAACAGGTTTTCTGGGGTTTTCACCACTCCACAGTTCGTTGGATATGCAGAACCGGAGATATCTTGGTTTTCGTGGTGTTTCCAGCTGAGATATGCATTTTCTGCGATAATCTTGGTGGGTCTTTTGTCAGAAGTATGCAGAATCATCTAGATCGCTCTTTTCGAGCTACTTAATGCTCGAAACACGCTTTCTGGTGTTTTCACCACTCCACAGTACGTTTGACATGCAGAACCGGAGATATCTTGGTTTCGGTCGGGTTTCAAGCTGAGATATGCATTTTCTACGATAATCTTGGTGAGACTTCTGTCAGAAGTATGCAGGATCTTCGAGAACGCTCTTTTCGAGCTACTTATTGCGACAAACACGTTATCTGGTGTTTTCACCACTCCACAGTGCGTATGATATGCAGAACCGGCGATATCTTGGTTTTCGTGGGGTTTCAAGCTGAGATATGCATTTTCGGCGATAATCTTGGCGAGACTTCTGTTAGAGGTATGCAGAATCATCGAGATCGCACTTTTCGAGCTAGTTAATGCGAGAAACACGTTATCTGGTGTTTTCACCACTCCGCAGTTGGTTGGATATGCAGAACCGGCGATATTTTGGTTTTCGTCGGGTTTCAAGCTGAGATATGCATTTTCTACGATAATCTTGGTGAAACATCTGTCCGAAGTATGCCGAAACATCGAGAGCGCTCTTTTCGAGCTATTTAATGCGATAAACACGTTTTCTGGGGTTTTCACCACTCCACAGTTCGTTGGATATGCAGAACAGTAGATATCTTGGTTTTCGTGGGGTTTCAAGCAGAGATATGCATTTTCTGCGATAATCTTGGTGAGACTTCTGTTAGAAGTATGCAGAATCATCGAGATCGCACTTTTCGAGCTACTTAATGCGAGAAACACGTTATCTGGTGTTTTCACCACTCCACAGTTGGTTTGATATGCAGAACCGGCGATATTTTGGTTTTCGTCGGGTTTCAAGCTGAGATATGCATTTTCGACGATAATCCTGGTGAGACTTCTGTCCGAAGTATGCTTAATTATCGATATCGCTCGTTTCGAGCTATTCAATGCGAGAAACACGTTATCTGGTGTTTTCACCACTCCACAGTGCGTATGATATGCAGAACCGGCGATATCTTGGTTTTCGTGGGGTTTCAAGCTGAGATATGCTTTTTCTGCGATAATCTTGGTGAGACTTCTGTCCGAAGTATGCTGAAACATCGAGATCGCTCTTTTCGAGCTACTTAATGCACGAAACACGTTTTCTGGTGTTTTCACCACTCCACGGTACGTTTGTTGGGCAGAACCGGAGATAACTCGGTTTTCGTCGGGTTTCAAGCTGAGATATGCATTTTCTACGATAATCTTGGTGAGACTTCTGTCAGAAGTCTGCAGGATCTTCGAGAACGCTCTTTTCGAGCTATTTAATGCGAGAAACACGATATCTGCTGTTTTCACCACTCCACAGTGCGTTTGATATGCAGAACCAGCGATATCTTGGCTTTCGTGAGGTTTCAAGCTGAGATATGCATTTTTTACGGTAATCTTGGTGAGACTTCTGTCCGAAGTATGAGGAAACATCGAGATTGCTCTATTCGAGCTATTTATTGCGAGAAACACGCTTTCAGGGTGTTTTCACCACTCCACAGTGCGTTTGATATGTAGAACAGGCGATATCTTCATTTTCGTGGTGTTTCCAGCTGAGATATGCATTTTCTGCGATAATCTTGGTGAGACTTCTGTCAGAAGTATGCAGGATCTTCGAGAACGCTCTTTTCGAGCTATTTAATGCGAGAAACACGATATCTGCTGTTTTCACCACTCCACAGTGCGTTTGGTATGCAGTACCAGCGATATCTTCGTTTTCGGGGGGTTTCAAGCTGAGATATGCATTCCTTACGATAATCTTGGTGAGAGTTCTGTCCGAAGTTTGCAGAAGCATCGAGATCGCTCGTTTCGAGCTATTTAATGCAAGAAACACGTTATCTGATGTTTTCACCACTCCACAGTGCGTTGGATATGCAGAACCGCAGATATTTTGGTTTTCGTCGGGTTTCAAGCTGAGATATGCATTTTCTACGATAAGCTTGGTGAAACATCTGTCCGAAGTATGCAGAAACATCGAGAGCGCTCTTTTCGAGCTATTTAATGCGAGAAACAGGTTTTCTGGGGTTTTCACCACTCCACAGTTCGTTGGATATGCAGAACCGGAGATATCTTGGTTTTCGTGGTGTTTCCAGCTGAGATATGCATTTTCTGCGATAATCTTGGTGGGTCTTCTGTCAGAAGTATGCAGAATCATCTAGATCGCTCTTTTCGAGCTACTTAATGCTCGAAACACGCTTTCTGGTGTTTTCACCACTCCACAGTACGTTTGACATGCAGAACCGGAGATATCTTGGTTTCGGTCGGGTTTCAAGCTGAGATATGCATTTTCTACGATAATCTTGGTGAGACTTCTGTCAGAAGTATGCAGGATCTTCGAGAACGCTCTTTTCGAGCTACTTATTGCGACAAACACGTTATCTGGTGTTTTCACCACTCCACAGTGCGTATGATATGCAGAACCGGCGATATCTTGGTTTTCGTGGGGTTTCAAGCTGAGATATGCATTTTCGGCGATAATCTTGGCGAGACTTCTGTTAGAGGTATGCAGAATCATCGAGATCGCACTTTTCGAGCTAGTTAATGCGAGAAACACGTTATCTGGTGTTTTCACCACTCCGCAGTTGGTTGGATATGCAGAACCGGCGATATTTTTGTTTTCGTCGGGTTTCAAGCTGAGATATGCATTTTCTACGATAATCTTGGTGAAACATCTGTCCGAAGTATGCCGAAACATCGAGAGCGCTCTTTTCGAGCTATTTAATGCGATAAACACGTTTTCTGGGGTTTTCACCACTCCACAGTTCGTTGGATATGCAGAACAGTAGATATCTTGGTTTTCGTGGGGTTTCAAGCAGAGATATGCATTTTCTGCGATAATCTTGGTGAGACTTCTGTTAGAAGTATGCAGAATCATCGAGATCGCACTTTTCGAGCTACTTAATGCGAGAAACACGTTATCTGGTGTTTTCACCACTCCACAGTTGGTTTGATATGCAGAACCGGCGATATTTTGGTTTTCGTCGGGTTTCAAGCTGAGATATGCATTTTCGACGATAATCCTGGTGAGACTTCTGTCCGAAGTATGCTTAATTATCGATATCGCTCGTTTCGAGCTATTCAATTCGAGAAACACGTTATCTGGTGTTTTCACCACTCCACAGTGCGTATGATATGCAGAACCGGCGATATCTTGGTTTTCGTGGGGCTTCAAGCTGAGATATGCTTTTTCTGCGATAATCTTGGTGAGACTTCTGTCCGAAGTATGCTGAAACATCGAGATCGCTCTTTTCGAGCTACTTAATGCACGAAACACGTTTTCTGGTGTTTTCACCACTCCACGGTACGTTTGTTGGGCAGAACCGGAGATAACTCGGTTTTCGTGGGGTTTCAAGCTGAGATATGCATTTTCTGCGATAATCTTGGTGAGACTTCTGTCCGAAGTATGCAGGATCTTCGAGAACGCTCTTTTCGAGCTATTTAATGCGAGAAACACGATATCTGCTGTTTTCACCACTCCACAGTGCGTTTGATATGCAGAACCAGCGAAACCTTGGTTTTCGTGGGGTTTCAAGCTGAGATATGCATTTTTTACGATAATCTTGGTGAGACTTCAGTCCGAAGTATGCAAAGTCATCGAGATCGTACTTTTCGAGCTATTTAATGCGAGAAACATGTTATCTGGTGTTTTCACCGCTCCACAGTGCGTATGATATGCAGAACCGACGATATCTTGGTTTTCGTGGGGTTTCAAGCTCAGATATGCATTTTCTGCGATAATCTTGGTGAGACTTCTGTCCGAAGTATGCAGAGTCATCGAGATCGTACTTTTCGAGCTATTCTATGCGAGAAAAACGTTTTCTGGGGTTTTCACCACTCCACAGTTCGTTGGATATGCAGAACAGGAGATATCTTGGTTTTCGTGGGGTTTCTAGCAGAGATATGCATTTTCTGCGATAATCTTGGTGAGACTTCTGTCCGAAGTATGCAGAATCATCGAGATCGCACTTTTCGAGCTATTTAATGCGACAAACACGTTATCTGGTGTTTTCAGCACTCCACAGTGCGTTTGATATGCAGAACCAGCGATATCTGGGTTCTCGTGGGGTTTCAAGCTGAGATATGCATTTCTTACGATAATCTTGGTGAGACTTCTGTCCGAAGTATGCAGAATCATCGAGATCGCTCTTTTCAAGCTATTTAATGCGAGAAACACGTTTTCTGGGGTTTTCACCACTCCACAGTGCGTTTGATATGCAGAACCAGCAAAATCTTGGTTTTCGTGGGGTTTCAAGCTGAGATATGCATTTTTTACGATAATCTTGGTGAGACTTCTGTCCGAAGTATGCTTAATCATCGAGATCGCTCTATTCGAGATATTTAATGCGAGAAACACGTTATCTGGTGTTTTCACCACTCCACAGTGCGTATGATATGCAGAACCGACGATATCTTGGTTTTCGTGGGGTTTCAAGCTCAGATATGCATTTTCTGCGATAATCTTGGTGAGACTTCTGTCCGAAGTATGCAGAGTCATCGAGATCGTACTTTTCGAGCTATTTAATGCGACAAACACGTTTTCTGGGGTTTTCACCACTCCACAGTTCGTTGGATATGCAGAACAGGAGATATCTTGGTTTTCGTGGGGTTTCTAGCAGAGATATGCATTTTCTGAGATAATCTTGGTGAGACCTCTGTCCGAAGTATGCAGAAACATCGAGATCGCTCTTTTCGACCTATTTAATGCGAGAAACACGTTATCTGGTGTTATCACCACTCCACAGTGCGTTTGATATGCAGAACCAGCGAAATCTTGGTTTTCGTTGGGTTTCAAGCTGAGATATGCATTTTTTACGATAATCATGGTGAGACTTCTATCCGAAGTATGCAGAATCATCGAGATCGCACTTTTCGAGCTATTTAATGCGACAAACACGTTATCCGGTGTTTTCACCACTCCACAGTGCGTATGATATGCAGAACCGGCGATATCTTGGTTTTCGTGGGGTTTCAAGCTGAGATATGCTTTTTCTGCGATAATCTTGGTGAGACTTCTGTCCGAAGTATGCTGAAACATCGAGATCGCTCTTTTCGAGCTACTTAATGCACGAAACACGTTTTCTGGTGTTTTCACCACTCCACGGTACGTTTGTTGGGCAGAACCGGAGATAACTCGGTTTTCGTCGGGTTTCAAGCTGAGATATGCATTTTCTACGATAATCTTGGTGAGACTTCTGTCAGAAGTCTGCAGGATCTTCGAGAACGCTCTTTTCGAGCTATTTAATGCGAGAAACACGATATCTGCTGTTTTCACCACTCCACAGTGCGTTTGATATGCAGAACCAGCGATATCTTGGCTTTCGTGAGGTTTCAAGCTGAGATATGCATTTTTTACGGTAATCTTGGTGAGACTTCTGTCCGAAGTATGAGGAAACATCGAGATTGCTCTATTCGAGCTATTTATTGCGAGAAACACGCTTTCAGGGTGTTTTCACCACTCCACAGTGCGTTTGATATGTAGAACAGGCGATATCTTCATTTTCGTGGTGTTTCCAGCTGAGATATGCATTTTCTGCGATAATCTTGGTGAGACTTCTGTCAGAAGTATGCAGGATCTTCGAGAACGCTCTTTTCGAGCTATTTAATGCGAGAAACACGATATCTGCTGTTTTCACCACTCCACAGTGCGTTTGGTATGCAGTACCAGCGATATCTTCGTTTTCGGGGGGTTTCAAGCTGAGATATGCATTCCTTACGATAATCTTGGTGAGACTTCTGTCCGAAGTATGCAGAATCATCGAGATCGCACTATTCGAGCTATTTAATGCGAGAAACACGTTCTCTGGTTGTTTTCACCACTCCACAGTGCGTTTGATATGCAGAACCGGCAACATCTTGATTTTCGTGAGGTTTCGATCTGAGATATGCATTTTCTGCGATAATATTGGTGAGACTTCAGTCAGAAGTATGCAGAATCATCTAGATCGCTCTTTTCGAGCTACTTCATGCGAGAAAAACGTTATCCGGTGTTTTCACCACTCCACAGTGCGTTTGATATGCAGAACCAGCGATATCTTGGCGTTCGTGGGGTTTCAAGCTGAGATATGCATTTTTTACGATAATCTTGTTGAGACTTCTGTCCGAAGTATGAAGAATCATCGAGATCGCTCTATTCGAGCTATTTAATGCGAGAAACACGTTTTCTGGGGTTTTCACCACTCCACAGTGCGTTTGATATGCTGAACACAGCGATATCTTGGTTTTCGTGGGGTTTCAAGCTGAGATATGCATTTTTTACGATAATTTTGGTGAGAGTTCTGTCCGAAGTTTGCAGAAGCATCGAGATCGCTCGTTTCGAGCTATTTAATGCAAGAAACACGTTATCTGATGTTTTCACCACTCCACAGTGCGTTGGATATGCAGAACCGCAGATATTTTGGTTTTCGTCGGGTTTCAAGCTGAGATATGCATTTTCTACGATAATCTTGGTGAAACATCTGTCCGAAGTATGCCGAAACATCGAGAGCGCTCTTTTCGAGCTATTTAATGCGATAAACACGTTTTCTGGGGTTTTCACCACTCCACAGTTCGTTGGATATGCAGAACAGTAGATATCTTGGTTTTCGTGGTGTTTCAAGCAGAGATATGCATTTTCTGCGATAATCTTGGTGAGACTTCTGTTAGAAGTATGCAGAATCATCGAGATCGCACTTTTCGAGCTACTTAATGCGAGAAACACGTTATCTGGTGTTTTCACCACTCCACAGTTGGTTTGATATGCAGAACCGGCGATATTTTGGTTTTCGTCGGGTTTCAAGCTGAGATATGCATTTTCGACGATAATCTTGGCGAGACTTCTGTTAGAGGTATGCAGAATCATCGAGATCGCACTTTTCGAGCTAGTTAATGCGAGAAACACGTTATCTGGTGTTTTCACCACTCCGCAGTTGGTTGCATATGCAGAACCGGCGATATTTTGGTTTTCGTCGGGTTTCAAGCTGAGATATGCATTTTCTACGATAATCTTGGTGAAACATCTGTCCGAAGTATGCCGAAACATCGAGAGCGCTCTTTTCGAGCTATTTAATGCGATAAACACGTTTTCTGGGGTTTTCACCACTCCGCAGTTCGTTGGATATGCAGAACAGTAGATATCTTGGTTTTCGTGGGGTTTCAAGCAGAGATATGCATTTTCTGCGATAATCTTGGTGAGACTTCTGTTAGAAGTATGCAGAATCATCGAGATCGCACTTTTCGAGCTACTTAATGCGAGAAACACGTTATCTGGTGTTTTCACCACTCCACAGTTGGTTTGATATGCAGAACCGGCGATATTTTGGTTTTCGTCGGGTTTCAAGCTGAGATATGCATTTTCGACGATAATCCTGGTGAGACTTCTGTCCGAAGTATGCTTAATTATCGATATCGCTCGTTTCGAGCTATTCAATGCGAGAAACACGTTATCTGGTGTTTTCACCACTCCACAGTGCGTATGATATGCAGAACCGGCGATATCTTGGTTTTCGTGGGGTTTCAAGCTGAGATATGCTTTTTCTGCGATAATCTTGGTGAGACTTCTGTCCGAAGTATGCTGAAACATCGAGATCGCTCTTTTCGAGCTACTTAATGCACGAAACACGTTTTCTGGTGTTGTCACCACTCCACGGTACGTTTGTTGGGCAGAACCGGAGATAACTCGGTTTTCGTCGGGTTTCAAGCTGAGATATGCATTTTCTACGATAATCTTGGTGAGACTTCTGTCAGAAGTATGCAGGATCTTCGAGAACGCTCTTTTCGAGCTATTTAATGCGAGAAACACGATATCTGCTGTTTTCACCACTCCACAGTGCGTTTGATATGCAGAACCAGCGATATCTTGGCTTTCGTGAGGTTTCAAGCTGAGATATGCATTTTTTACGGTAATCTTGGTGAGACTTCTGTCCGAAGTATGAGGAAACATCGAGATTGCTCTATTCGAGCTATTTATTGCGAGAAACACGCTTTCAGGTTGTTTTCACCACTCCACAGTGCGTTTGATATGTAGAACAGGCGATATCTTCATTTTCGTGGTGTTTCCAGCTGAGATATGCATTTTCTGCGATAATCTTGATGAGACTTCTGTCAGAAGTATGCAGGATCTTCGAGAACGCTCTTTTCGAGCTATTTAATGCGAGAAACACGATATCTGCTGTTTTCACCACTCCACAGTGCGTTTGGTATGCAGTACCAGCGATATCTTCGTTTTCGGGGGGTTTCAAGCTGAGATATGCATTCCTTACGATAATCTTGGTGAGACTTCTGTCTGAAGTATGCAGAATCATCGAGATCGCACTATTCGAGCTATTTAATGCGAGAAACACGTTATCCGGTGTTTTCACCACTCCACAGTGCGTTTGATATGCAGAACCAGCGATATCTTGGCGTTCGTGGGGTTTCAAGCTGAGATATGCATTTTTTACGATAATCTTGTTGAGACTTCTGTCCGAAGTATGAAGAATCATCGAGATCGCTCTATTCGAGCTATTTAATGCGAGAAACACGTTTTCTGGGGTTTTCACCACTCCACAGTGCGTTTGATATGCTGAACACAGCGATATCTTGGTTTTCGTGGGGTTTCAATCTGAGATATGCATTTTTTACGATAATTTTGGTGAGAGTTCTGTCCGAAGTTTGCAGAAGCATCGAGATCGCTCGTTTCGAGCTATTTAATGCAAGAAACACGTTATCTGATGTTTTCACCACTCCACAGTGCGTTGGATATGCAGAACCGCAGATATTTTGGTTTTCGTCGGGTTTCAAGCTGAGATATGCATTTTCTACGATAAGCTTGGTGAAACATCTGTCCGAAGTATGCAGAAACATCGAGAGCGCTCTTTTCGAGCTATTTAATGCGAGAAACAGGTTTTCTGGGGTTTTCACCACTCCACAGTTCGTTGGATATGCAGAACCGGAGATATCTTGGTTTTCGTGGTGTTTCCAGCTGAGATATGCATTTTCTGCGATAATCTTGGTGGGTCTTTTGTCAGAAGTATGCAGAATCATCTAGATCGCTCTTTTCGAGCTACTTAATGCTCGAAACACGCTTTCTGGTGTTTTCACCACTCCACAGTACGTTTGACATGCAGAACCGGAGATATCTTGGTTTCGGTCGGGTTTCAAGCTGAGATATGCATTTTCTACGATAATCTTGGTGAGACTTCTGTCAGAAGTATGCAGAATCATCGAGATCGCACTTTTCGAGCTAGTTAATGCGAGAAACACGTTATCTGGTGTTTTCACCACTCCGCAGTTGGTTGGATATGCAGAACCGGCGATATTTTGGTTTTCGTCGGGTTTCAAGCTGAGATATGCATTTTCTACGATAATCTTGGTGAAACATCTGTCCGAAGTATGCCGAAACATCGAGAGCGCTCTTTTCGAGCTATTTAATGCGATAAACACGTTTTCTGGGGTTTTCACCACTCCACAGTTCGTTGGATATGCAGAACAGTAGATATCTTGGTTTTCGTGGGGTTTCAAGCAGAGATATGCATTTTCTGCGATAATCTTGGTGAGACTTCTGTTAGAAGTATGCAGAATCATCGAGATCGCACTTTTCGAGCTACTTAATGCGAGAAACACGTTATCTGGTGTTTTCACCACTCCACTGTTGGTTTGATATGCAGAACCGGCGATATTTTGGTTTTCGTCGGGTTTCAAGCTGAGATATGCATTTTCGACGATAATCCTGGTGAGACTTCTGTCCGAAGTATGCTTAATTATCGATATCGCTCGTTTCGAGCTATTCAATGCGAGAAACACGTTATCTGGTGTTTTCACCACTCCACAGTGCGTATGATATGCAGAACCGGCGATATCTTGGTTTTCGTGGGGTTTCAAGCTGAGATATGCTTTTTCTGCGATAATCTTGGTGAGACTTCTGTCCGAAGTATGCTGAAACATCGAGATCGCTCTTTTCGAGCTACTTAATGTACGAAACACGTTTTCTGGTGTTTTCACCACTCCACGGTACGTTTGTTGGGCAGAACCGGAGATAACTCGGTTTTCGTGGGGTTTCAAGCTGAGATATGCATTTTCTGCGATAATCTTGGTGAGACTTCTGTCCGAAGTATGCAGGATCTTCGAGAACGCTCTTTTCGAGCTATTTAATGCGAGAAACACGATATCTGCTGTTTTCACCACTCCACAGTGCGTTTGATATGCAGAACCAGCGAAACCTTGGTTTTCGTGGGGTTTCAAGCTGAGATATGCATTTTTTACGATAATCTTGGTGAGACTTCAGTCCGAAGTATGCAAAGTCATCGAGATCGTACTTTTCGAGCTATTTAATGCGAGAAACATGTTATCTGGTGTTTTCACCGCTCCACAGTGCGTATGATATGCAGAACCGACGATATCTTGGTTTTCGTGGGGTTTCAAGCTCAGATATGCATTTTCTGCGATAATCTTGGTGAGACTTCTGTCCGAAGTATGCAGAGTCATCGAGATCGTACTTTTCGAGCTATTCTATGCGAGAAAAACGTTTTCTGGGGTTTTCACCACTCCATAGTTCGTTGGATATGCAGAACAGGAGATATCTTGGTTTTCGTGGGGTTTCTAGCAGAGATATGCATTTTCTGCGATAATCTTGGTGAGACTTCTGTCCGAAGTATGCAGAATCATCGAGATCGCACTTTTCGAGCTATTTAATGCGACAAACACGTTATCTGGTGTTTTCAGCACTCCACAGTGCGTTTGATATGCAGAACCAGCGATATCTGGGTTCTCGTGGGGTTTCAAGCTGAGATATGCATTTCTTACGATAATCTTGGTGAGACTTCTGTCCGAAGTATGCAGAATCATCGAGATCGCTCTTTTCAAGCTATTTAATGCGAGAAACACGTTTTCTGGGGTTTTCACCACTCCACAGTGCGTTTGATATGCAGAACCAGCGAAATCTTGGTTTTCGTGGGGTTTCAAGCTGAGATATGCATTTTTTACGATAATCTTGGTGAGACTTCTGTCCGAAGTATGCTTAATCATCGAGATCGCTCTATTCGAGATATTTAATGCGAGAAACACGTTATCTGGTGTTTTCACCACTCCACAGTGCGTATGATATGCAGAACCGACGATATCTTGGTTTTCGTGGGGTTTCAAGCTCAGATATGCATTTTCTGCGATAATCTTGGTGAGACTTCTGTCCGAAGTATGCAGAGTCATCGAGATCGTACTTTTCGAGCTATTTAATGCGACAAACACGTTTTCTGGGGTTTTCACCACTCCACAGTTCGTTGGATATGCAGAACAGGAGATATCTTGGTTTTCGTGGGGTTTCTAGCAGAGATATGCATTTTCTGAGATAATCTTGGTGAGACCTCTGTCCGAAGTATGCAGAAACATCGAGATCGCTCTTTTCGACCTATTTAATGCGAGAAACACGTTATCTGGTGTTATCACCACTCCACAGTGCGTTTGATATGCAGAACCAGCGAAATCTTGGTTTTCGTTGGGTTTCAAGCTGAGATATGCATTTTTTACGATAATCATGGTGAGACTTCTGTCCGAAGTATGCAGAATCATCGAGATCGCACTTTTCGAGCTATTTAATGCGACAAACACGTTATCCGGTGTTTTCAGAACTCCACAGTGCGTTTGATATGCAGAACCAGCGATATCTGGGTTTTCGTGGGGTTTCAAGCTGAGATATGCATTTTTTACGATAATCTTGGTGAGACTTCTGTCCGAAGTATGCAGAATCATCGAGATCGCACTTTTCGAGCTATTTAATGCGACAAACACGTTATCTGGTGTTTTCAGCACTCCACAGTGCGTTTGATATGCAGAACCAGCGAAATCTTGGTTTTCGTGGGGTTTCAAGCTGAGATATGAATTTTTTTACGATAATCTTGGTGAGACTTCTGTCCGAAGTATGCTTAATCATCGAGATCGCTCTATTCGAGATATTTAATGCGAGAAACACGTTATCTGGTGTTTTCACCACTCCACAGTGCGTATGATATGCAGAACCGACGATATCTTGGTTTTCGTGGGGTTTCAAGCTCAGATATGCATTTTCTGCGATAATCTTGGTGAGACTTCTGTCCGAAGTATGCAGAGTCATCGAGATCGTACTTTTCGAGCTATTTAATGCGACAAACACGTTTTCTGGGGTTTTCACCACTCCACAGTTCGTTGGATATGCAGAACAGTAGATATCGTGGTTTTCGTGGGGTTTCAAGCAGAGATATGCATTTTCGGCGATAATCTTGGCGAGACTTCTGTTAGAGGTATGCAGAATCATCGAGATCGCACTTTTCGAGCTAGTTAATGCGAGAAACACGATATCTGCTGTTTTCACCACTCCACAGTGCGTTTGATATGCAGAACCAGCGATATCTTGGCTTTCGTGAGGTTTCAAGCTGAGATATGCATTTTTTACGGTAATCTTGGTGAGACTTCTGTCCGAAGTATGAGGAAACATCGAGATTGCTCTATTCGAGCTATTTATTGCGAGAAACACGCTTTCAGGGTGTTTTCACCACTCCACAGTGCGTTTGATATGTAGAACAGGCGATATCTTCATTTTCGTGGTGTTTCCAGCTGAGATATGCATTTTCTGCGATAATCTTGGTGAGACTTCTGTCAGAAGTATGCAGGATCTTCGAGAACGCTCTTTTCGAGCTATTTAATGCGAGAAACACGATATCTGCTGTTTTCACCACTCCACAGTGCGTTTGGTATGCAGTACCAGCGATATCTTCGTTTTCGGGGGGTTTCAAGCTGAGATATGCATTCCTTACGATAATCTTGGTGAGACTTCTGTCTGAAGTATGCAGAATCATCGAGATCGCACTATTCGAGCTATTTAATGCGAGAAACACGTTATCCGGTGTTTTCACCACTCCACAGTGCGTTTGATATGCAGAACCAGCGATATCTTGGCGTTCGTGGGGTTTCAAGCTGAGATATGCATTTTTTACGATAATCTTGTTGAGACTTCTGTCCGAAGTATGAAGAATCATCGAGATCGCTCTATTCGAGCTATTTAATGCGAGAAACACGTTTTCTGGGGTTTTCACCACTCCACAGTGCGTTTGATATGCTGAACACAGCGATATCTTGGTTTTCGTGGGGTTTCAATCTGAGATATGCATTTTTTACGATAATTTTGGTGAGAGTTCTGTCCGAAGTTTGCAGAAGCATCGAGATCGCTCGTTTCGAGCTATTTAATGCAAGAAACACGTTATCTGATGTTTTCACCACTCCACAGTGCGTTGGATATGCAGAACCGCAGATATTTTGGTTTTCGTCGGGTTTCAAGCTGAGATATGCATTTTCTACGATAAGCTTGGTGAAACATCTGTCCGAAGTATGCAGAAACATCGAGAGCGCTCTTTTCGAGCTATTTAATGCGAGAAACAGGTTTTCTGGGGTTTTCACCACTCCACAGTTCGTTGGATATGCAGAACCGGAGATATCTTGGTTTTCGTGGTGTTTCCAGCTGAGATATGCATTTTCTGCGATAATCTTGGTGGGTCTTTTGTCAGAAGTATGCAGAATCATCTAGATCGCTCTTTTCGAGCTACTTAATGCTCGAAACACGCTTTCTGGTGTTTTCACCACTCCACAGTACGTTTGACATGCAGAACCGGAGATATCTTGGTTTCGGTCGGGTTTCAAGCTGAGATATGCATTTTCTACGATAATCTTGGTGAGACTTCTGTCAGAAGTATGCAGGATCTTCGAGAACGCTCTTTTCGAGCTACTTATTGCGACAAACACGTTATCTGGTGTTTTCACCACTCCACAGTGCGTATGATATGCAGAACCGGCGATATCTTGGTTTTCGTGGGGTTTCAAGCTGAGATATGCATTTTCGGCGATAATCTTGGCGAGACTTCTGTTAGAGGTATGCAGAATCATCGAGATCGCACTTTTCGAGCTAGTTAATGCGAGAAACACGTTATCTGGTGTTTTCACCACTCCGCAGTTGGTTGGATATGCAGAACCGGCGATATTTTGGTTTTCGTCGGGTTTCAAGCTGAGATATGCATTTTCTACGATAATCTTGGTGAAACATCTGTCCGAAGTATGCCGAAACATCGAGAGCGCTCTTTTCGAGCTATTTAATGCGATAAACACGTTTTCTGGGGTTTTCACCACTCCACAGTTCGTTGGATATGCAGAACAGTAGATATCTTGGTTTTCGTGGGGTTTCAAGCAGAGATATGCATTTTCTGCGATAATCTTGGTGAGACTTCTGTTAGAAGTATGCAGAATCATCGAGATCGCACTTTTCGAGCTACTTAATGCGAGAAACACGTTATCTGGTGTTTTCACCACTCCACTGTTGGTTTGATATGCAGAACCGGCGATATTTTGGTTTTCGTCGGGTTTCAAGCTGAGATATGCATTTTCGACGATAATCCTGGTGAGACTTCTGTCCGAAGTATGCTTAATTATCGATATCGCTCGTTTCGAGCTATTCAATGCGAGAAACACGTTATCTGGTGTTTTCACCACTCCACAGTGCGTATGATATGCAGAACCGGCGATATCTTGGTTTTCGTGGGGTTTCAAGCTGAGATATGCTTTTTCTGCGATAATCTTGGTGAGACTTCTGTCCGAAGTATGCTGAAACATCGAGATCGCTCTTTTCGAGCTACTTAATGCACGAAACACGTTTTCTGGTGTTTTCACCACTCCACGGTACGTTTGTTGGGCAGAACCGGAGATAACTCGGTTTTCGTGGGGTTTCAAGCTGAGATATGCATTTTCTGCGATAATCTTGGTGAGACTTCTGTCCGAAGTATGCAGGATCTTCGAGAACGCTCTTTTCGAGCTATTTAA
Organism: Anthophora plumipes; assembly: GCA_951804975.1. NCBI lineage: Eukaryota > Metazoa > Arthropoda > Insecta > Hymenoptera > Apidae > Anthophora > Anthophora plumipes. The sequence continues at coordinate 526,841 of CATORF010000177.1, forward strand.
TGCGAGAAACACGATATCTGCTGTTTTCACCACTCCACAGTGCGTTTGATATGCAGAACCAGCGAAACCTTGGTTTTCGTGGGGTTTCAAGCTGAGATATGCATTTTTTACGATAATCTTGGTGAGACTTCAGTCCGAAGTATGCAAAGTCATCGAGATCGTACTTTTCGAGCTATTTAATGCGAGAAACATGTTATCTGGTGTTTTCACCGCTCCACAGTGCGTATGATATGCAGAACCGACGATATCTTGGTTTTCGTGGGGTTTCAAGCTCAGATATGCATTTTCTGCGATAATCTTGGTGAGACTTCTGTCCGAAGTATGCAGAGTCATCGAGATCGTACTTTTCGAGCTATTCTATGCGAGAAAAACGTTTTCTGGGGTTTTCACCACTCCATAGTTCGTTGGATATGCAGAACAGGAGATATCTTGGTTTTCGTGGGGTTTCTAGCAAAGATATGCATTTTCTGCGATAATCTTGGTGAGACTTCTGTCCGAAGTATGCAGAATCATCGAGATCGCACTTTTCGAGCTATTTAATGCGACAAACACGTTATCTGGTGTTTTCAGCACTCCACAGTGCGTTTGATATGCAGAACCAGCGATATCTGGGTTCTCGTGGGGTTTCAAGCTGAGATATGCATTTCTTACGATAATCTTGGTGAGACTTCTGTCCGAAGTATGCAGAATCATCGAGATCGCTCTTTTCAAGCTATTTAATGCGAGAAACACGTTTTCTGGGGTTTTCACCACTCCACAGTGCGTTTGATATGCAGAACCAGCGAAATCTTGGTTTTCGTGGGGTTTCAAGCTGAGATATGCATTTTTTACGATAATCTTGGTGAGACTTCTGTCCGAAGTATGCTTAATCATCGAGATCGCTCTATTCGAGATATTTAATGCGAGAAACACGTTATCTGGTGTTTTCACCACTCCACAGTGCGTATGATATGCAGAACCGACGATATCTTGGTTTTCGTGGGGTTTCAAGCTCAGATATGCATTTTCTGCGATAATCTTGGTGAGACTTCTGTCCGAAGTATGCAGAGTCATCGAGATCGTACTTTTCGAGCTATTTAATGCGACAAACACGTTTTCTGGGGTTTTCACCACTCCACAGTTCGTTGGATATGCAGAACAGGAGATATCTTGGTTTTCGTGGGGTTTCTAGCAGAGATATGCATTTTCTGAGATAATCTTGGTGAGACCTCTGTCCGAAGTATGCAGAAACATCGAGATCGCTCTTTTCGACCTATTTAATGCGAGAAACACGTTATCTGGTGTTATCACCACTCCACAGTGCGTTTGATATGCAGAACCAGCGAAATCTTGGTTTTCGTTGGGTTTCAAGCTGAGATATGCATTTTTTACGATAATCATGGTGAGACTTCTGTCCGAAGTATGCAGAATCATCGAGATCGCACTTTTCGAGCTATTTAATGCGACAAACACGTTATCCGGTGTTTTCAGAACTCCACAGTGCGTTTGATATGCAGAACCAGCGATATCTGGGTTTTCGTGGGGTTTCAAGCTGAGATATGCATTTTTTACGATAATCTTGGTGAGACTTCTGTCCGAAGTATGCAGAATCATCGAGATCGCACTTTTCGAGCTATTTAATGCGACAAACACGTTATCTGGTGTTTTCAGCACTCCACAGTGCGTTTGATATGCAGAACCAGCGAAATCTTGGTTTTCGTGGGGTTTCAAGCTGAGATATGAATTTTTTTACGATAATCTTGGTGAGACTTCTGTCCGAAGTATGCTTAATCATCGAGATCGCTCTATTCGAGATATTTAATGCGAGAAACACGTTATCTGGTGTTTTCACCACTCCACAGTGCGTATGATATGCAGAACCGACGATATCTTGGTTTTCGTGGGGTTTCAAGCTCAGATATGCATTTTCTGCGATAATCTTGGTGAGACTTCTGTCCGAAGTATGCAGAGTCATCGAGATCGTACTTTTCGAGCTATTTAATGCGACAAACACGTTTTCTGGGGTTTTCACCACTCCACAGTTCGTTGGATATGCAGAACAGTAGATATCGTGGTTTTCGTGGGGTTTCAAGCAGAGATATGCATTTTCGGCGATAATCTTGGCGAGACTTCTGTTAGAGGTATGCAGAATCATCGAGATCGCACTTTTCGAGCTAGTTAATGCGAGAAACACGATATCTGCTGTTTTCACCACTCCACAGTGCGTTTGATATGCAGAACCAGCGATATCTTGGCTTTCGTGAGGTTTCAAGCTGAGATATGCATTTTTTACGGTAATCTTGGTGAGACTTCTGTCCGAAGTATGAGGAAACATCGAGATTGCTCTATTCGAGCTATTTATTGCGAGAAACACGCTTTCAGGGTGTTTTCACCACTCCACAGTGCGTTTGATATGTAGAACAGGCGATATCTTCATTTTCGTGGTGTTTCCAGCTGAGATATGCATTTTCTGCGATAATCTTGGTGAGACTTCTGTCAGAAGTATGCAGGATCTTCGAGAACGCTCTTTTCGAGCTATTTAATGCGAGAAACACGATATCTGCTGTTTTCACCACTCCACAGTGCGTTTGGTATGCAGTACCAGCGATATCTTCGTTTTCGGGGGGTTTCAAGCTGAGATATGCATTCCTTACGATAATCTTGGTGAGACTTCTGTCCGAAGTATGCAGAATCATCGAGATCGCACTATTCGAGCTATTTAATGCGAGAAACACGTTCTCTGGTTGTTTTCACCACTCCACAGTGCGTTTGATATGCAGAACCGGCAACATCTTGATTTTCGTGAGGTTTCGATCTGAGATATGCATTTTCTGCGATAATATTGGTGAGACTTCAGTCAGAAGTATGCAGAATCATCTAGATCGCTCTTTTCGAGCTACTTCATGCGAGAAAAACGTTATCCGGTGTTTTCACCACTCCACAGTGCGTTTGATATGCAGAACCAGCGATATCTTGGCGTTCGTGGGGTTTCAAGCTGAGATATGCATTTTTTACGATAATCTTGTTGAGACTTCTGTCCGAAGTATGAAGAATCATCGAGATCGCTCTATTCGAGCTATTTAATGCGAGAAACACGTTTTCTGGGGTTTTCACCACTCCACAGTGCGTTTGATATGCTGAACACAGCGATATCTTGGTTTTCGTGGGGTTTCAAGCTGAGATATGCATTTTTTACGATAATTTTGGTGAGAGTTCTGTCCGAAGTTTGCAGAAGCATCGAGATCGCTCGTTTCGAGCTATTTAATGCAAGAAACACGTTATCTGATGTTTTCACCACTCCACAGTGCGTTGGATATGCAGAACCGCAGATATTTTGGTTTTCGTCGGGTTTCAAGCTGAGATATGCATTTTCTACGATAATCTTGGTGAAACATCTGTCCGAAGTATGCCGAAACATCGAGAGCGCTCTTTTCGAGCTATTTAATGCGATAAACACGTTTTCTGGGGTTTTCACCACTCCACAGTTCGTTGGATATGCAGAACAGTAGATATCTTGGTTTTCGTGGGGTTTCAAGCAGAGATATGCATTTTCTGCGATAATCTTGGTGAGACTTCTGTTAGAAGTATGCAGAATCATCGAGATCGCACTTTTCGAGCTACTTAATGCGAGAAACACGTTATCTGGTGTTTTCACCACTCCACAGTTGGTTTGATATGCAGAACCGGCGATATTTTGGTTTTCGTCGGGTTTCAAGCTGAGATATGCATTTTCGACGATAATCTTGGCGAGACTTCTGTTAGAGGTATGCAGAATCATCGAGATCGCACTTTTCGAGCTAGTTAATGCGAGAAACACGTTATCTGGTGTTTTCACCACTCCGCAGTTGGTTGGATATGCAGAACCGGCGATATTTTGGTTTTCGTCGGGTTTCAAGCTGAGATATGCATTTTCTACGATAATCTTGGTGAAACATCTGTCCGAAGTATGCCGAAACATCGAGAGCGCTCTTTTCGAGCTATTTAATGCGATAAACACGTTTTCTGGGGTTTTCACCACTCCACAGTTCGTTGGATATGCAGAACAGTAGATATCTTGGTTTTCGTGGGGTTTCAAGCAGAGATATGCATTTTCTGCGATAATCTTGGTGAGACTTCTGTTAGAAGTATGCAGAATCATCGAGATCGCACTTTTCGAGCTACTTAATGCGAGAAACACGTTATCTGGTGTTTTCACCACTCCACAGTTGGTTTGATATGCAGAACCGGCGATATTTTGGTTTTCGTCGGGTTTCAAGCTGAGATATGCATTTTCGACGATAATCCTGGTGAGACTTCTGTCCGAAGTATGCTTAATTATCGATATCGCTCGTTTCGAGCTATTCAATGCGAGAAACACGTTATCTGGTGTTTTCACCACTCCACAGTGCGTATGATATGCAGAACCGGCGATATCTTGGTTTTCGTGGGGTTTCAAGCTGAGATATGCTTTTTCTGCGATAATCTTGGTGAGACTTCTGTCCGAAGTATGCTGAAACATCGAGATCGCTCTTTTCGAGCTACTTAATGCACGAAACACGTTTTCTGGTGTTTTCACCACTCCACGGTACGTTTGTTGGGCAGAACCGGAGATAACTCGGTTTTCGTCGGGTTTCAAGCTGAGATATGCATTTTCTACGATAATCTTGGTGAGACTTCTGTCAGAAGGATGCAGGATCTTCGAGAACGCTCTTTTCGAGCTATTTAATGCGAGAAACACGATATCTGCTGTTTTCACCACTCCACAGTGCGTTTGATATGCAGAACCAGCGATATCTTGGCTTTCGTGAGGTTTCAAGCTGAGATATGCATTTTTTACGGTAATCTTGGTGAGACTTCTGTCCGAAGTATGAGGAAACATCGAGATTGCTCTATTCGAGCTATTTATTGCGAGAAACACGCTTTCAGGGTGTTTTCACCACTCCACAGTGCGTTTGATATGTAGAACAGGCGATATCTTCATTTTCGTGGTATTTCCAGCTGAGATATGCATTTTCTGCGATAATCTTGATGAGACTTCTGTCAGAAGTATGCAGGATCTTCGAGAACGCTCTTTTCGAGCTATTTAATGCGAGAAACACGATATCTGCTGTTTTCACCACTCCACAGTGCGTTTGGTATGCAGTACCAGCGATATCTTCGTTTTCGGGGGGTTTCAAGCTGAGATTTGCATTCCTTACGATAATCTTGGTGAGACTTCTGTCCGAAGTATGCAGAATCATCGAGATCGCACTATTCGAGCTATTTAATGCGAGAAACACGTTCTCTGGTTGTTTTCACCACTCCACAGTGCGTTTGATATGCAGAACCGGCAACATCTTGATTTTCGTGAGGTTTCGATCTGAGATATGCATTTTCTGCGATAATATTGGTGAGACTTCAGTCAGAAGTATGCAGAATCATCTAGATCGCTCTTTTCGAGCTACTTCATGCGAGAAAAACGTTATCCGGTGTTTTCACCACTCCACAGTGCGTTTGATATGCAGAACCAGCGATATCTTGGCGTTCGTGGGGTTTCAAGCTGAGATATGCATTTTTTACGATAATCTTGTTGAGACTTCTGTCCGAAGTTTGCAGAAGCATCGAGATCGCTCGTTTCGAGCTATTTAATGCAAGAAACACGTTATCTGATGTTTTCACCACTCCACAGTGCGTTGGATATGCAGAACCGCAGATATTTTGGTTTTCGTCGGGTTTCAAGCTGAGATATGCATTTTCTACGATAAGCTTGGTGAAACATCTGTCCGAAGTATGCAGAAACATCGAGAGCGCTCTTTTCGAGCTATTTAATGCGAGAAACAGGTTTTCTGGGGTTTTCACCACTCCACAGTTCGTTGGATATGCAGAACCGGAGATATCTTGGTTTTCGTGGTGTTTCCAGCTGAGATATGCATTTTCTGCGATAATCTTGGTGGGTCTTTTGTCAGAAGTATGCAGAATCATCTAGATCGCTCTTTTCGAGCTACTTAATGCTCGAAACACGCTTTCTGGTGTTTTCACCACTCCACAGTACGTTTGACATGCAGAACCGGAGATATCTTGGTTTCGGTCGGGTTTCAAGCTGAGATATGCATTTTCTACGATAATCTTGTTGAGACTTCTGTCAGAAGTATGCAGGATCTTCGAGAACGCTCTTTTCGAGGTACTTATTGCGACAAACACGTTATCTGGGGTTTTCACCACTCCACAGTTCGTTGGATATGCAGAACAGTAGATATCTTGGTTTTCGTGGGGTTTCAAGCAGAGATATGCATTTTCTGCGATAATCTTGGTGAGACTTCTGTTAGAAGTATGCAGAATCATCGAGATCGCACTTTTCGAGCTACTTAATGCGAGAAACACGTTATCTGGTGTTTTCACCACTCCACAGTTGGTTTGATATGCAGAACCGGCGATATTTTGGTTTTCGTCGGGTTTCAAGCTGAGATATGCATTTTCGACGATAATCCTGGTGAGACTTCTGTCCGAAGTATGCTTAATTATCGATATCGCTCGTTTCGAGCTATTCAATGCGAGAAACACGTTATCTGGTGTTTTCACCACTCCACAGTGCGTATGATATGCAGAACCGGCGATATCTTGGTTTTCGTGGGGTTTCAAGCTGAGATATGCTTTTTCTGCGATAATCTTGGTGAGACTTCTGTCCGAAGTATGCTGAAACATCGAGATCGCTCTTTTCGAGCTACTTAATGCACGAAACACGTTTTCTGGTGTTTTCACCACTCCACGGTACGTTTGTTGGGCAGAACCGGAGATAACTCGGTTTTCGTCGGGTTTCAAGCTGAGATATGCATATTCTACGATAATCTTGGTGAGACTTCTGTCAGAAGTATGCAGGATCTTCGAGAACGCTCTTTTCGAGCTATTTAATGCGAGAAACACGATATCTGCTGTTTTCACCACTCCACAGTGCGTTTGATATGCAGAACCAGCGATATCTTGGCTTTCGTGAGGTTTCAAGCTGAGATATGCATTTTTTACGGTAATCTTGGTGAGACTTCTGTCCGAAGTATGAGGAAACATCGAGATTGCTCTATTCGAGCTATTTATTGCGACAAACACGTTATCTGGTGTTTTCACCACTCCACAGTGCGTATGATATGCAGAACCGGCGATATCTTGGTTTTCGTGGGGTTTCAAGCTGAGATATGCATTTTCTGCGATAATCTTGGTGAGACTTCTGTCCGAAGTATGCTGAAACATCGAGATGGCTCTTTTCGAGCTAGTTAATGCGAGAAAAACCTTATCCGGTGTTTTCACCACTCCACAGTGCGTTTGATATGCAGAACCAGCGATATCTTGGCTTTCGTGGGGTTTCAAGCTGAGATATGCATTTTTTACGGTAATCTTGTTGAGACTTCTGTCCGAAGTATGCAGAATCATCGAGATCGCACGTTTCGAGCTATTTAATGCGAGAAACACGTTATCTGGTGTTTTTACCACTCCACAGTGCGTTGGATATGCAGAACCGGAGATATTTTGGTTTTCGTCGGGTTTGAAGCTGAGATATGCATTTTCTACGATAAGCTTGGTGAAACATCTGTCCGAAGTATGCAGAAACGTCGAGAGCGCTCTTTTCGAGCTATTTAATGCGAGAAACACGTTTTCTGGGGTTTTCACCACTCCACAGTTCGTTGGATATGCAGAACAGTAGATATCGTGGTTTTCGTGGGGTTTCAAGCAGAGATATGCATTTTCGGCGATAATCTTGGCGAGACTTCTGTTAGAGGTATGCAGAATCTTCGAGATCGCACTTTTCGAGCTATTTAATGCGAGAAACACGTTATCTGGTGTTTTCACCACTCCGCAGTTGGTTGGATATGCAGAACCGGCGATATTTTGGTTTTCGTCGGGTTTCAAGCTGAGATATGCATTTTCTACGATATTCTTGGTGAAACATCTGTCCGAAGTATGCCGAAACATCGAGAGCGCTCTTTTCGAGCTATTTAATGCGATAAACACGTTTTCTGGGGTTTTCACCACTCCACAGTTCGTTGGATATGCAGAACGGTAGATATCTTGGTTTTCGTGGGGTTTCAAGCAGAGATATGCATTTTCTGCGATAATCTTGGTGAGACTTCTGTTAGAAGTATGCAGAATCATCGAGATCGCACTTTTCGAGCTACTTAATGCGAGAAACACGTTATCTGGTGTTTTCACCACTCCACAGTTGGTTTGATATGCAGAACCGGCGATATTTTGGTTTTCGTCGGGTTTCAAGCTGAGATATGCATTTTCGACGATAATCCTGGTGAGACTTCTGTCCGAAGTATGCTTAATTATTGATATCGCTCGTTTCGAGCTATTCAATGCGAGAAACACGTTATCTGGTGTTTTCACCACTCCACAGTGCGTATGATATGCAGAACCGGCGATATCTTGGTTTTCGTGGGGTTTCAAGCTGAGATATGCTTTTTCAGCGATAATCTTGGTGAGACTTCTGTCCGAAGTATGCTGAAACATCGAGATCGCTCTTTTCGAGCTACTTAATGCACGAAACACGTTTTCTGGTGTTTTCACCACTCCACGGTACGTTTGTTGGGCAGAACCGGAGATAACTCGGTTTTCGTCGGGTTTCAAGCTGAGATATGCATTTTCTACGATAATCTTGGTGAGACTTCTGTCAGAAGGATGCAGGATCTTCGAGAACGCTCTTTTCGAGCTATTTAATGCGAGAAACACGATATCTGCTGTTTTCACCACTCCACAGTGCGTTTGATATGCAGAACCAGCGATATCTTGGCTTTCGTGAGGTTTCAAGCTGAGATATGCATTTTTTACGGTAATCTTGGTGAGACTTCTGTCCGAAGTATGAGGAAACATCGAGATTGCTCTATTCGAGCTATTTATTGCGAGAAACACGCTTTCAGGGTGTTTTCACCACTCCACAGTGCGTTTGATATGTAGAACAGGCGATATCTTCATTTTCGTGGTGTTTCCAGCTGAGATATGCATTTTCTGCGATAATCTTGATGAGACTTCTGTCAGAAGTATGCAGGATCTTCGAGAACGCTCTTTTCGAGCTATTTAATGCGAGAAACACGATATCTGCTGTTTTCACCACTCCACAGTGCGTTTGGTATGCAGTACCAGCGATATCTTCGTTTTCGGGGGGTTTCAAGCTGAGATATGCATTCCTTACGATAATCTTGGTGAGACTTCTGTCCGAAGTATGCAGAATCATCGAGATCGCACTATTCGAGCTATTTAATGCGAGAAACACGTTCTCTGGTTGTTTTCACCACTCCACAGTGCGTTTGATATGCAGAACCGGCAACATCTTGATTTTCGTGAGGTTTCGATCTGAGATATGCATTTTCTGCGATAATATTGGTGAGACTTCAGTCAGAAGTATGCAGAATCATCTAGATCGCTCTTTTCGAGCTACTTCATGCGAGAAAAACGTTATCCGGTGTTTTCACCACTCCACAGTGCGTTTGATATGCAGAACCAGCGATATCTTGGCTTTCGTGGGGTTTCAAGCTGAGATATGCATTTTTTACGGTAATCTTGTTGAGACTTCTGTCCGAAGTATGCAGAATCATCGAGATCGCACGTTTCGAGCTATTTAATGCGAGAAACACGTTATCTGGTGTTTTTACCACTCTACAGTGCGTTGGATATGCAGAACCGGAGATATTTTGGTTTTCGTCGGGTTTGAAGCTGAGATATGCATTTTCTACGATAAGCTTGGTGAAACATCTGTCCGAAGTATGCAGAAACGTCGAGAGCGCTCTTTTCGAGCTATTTAATGCGAGAAACACGTTTTCTGGGGTTTTCACCACTCCACAGTTCGTTGGATATGCAGAACAGTAGATATCGTGGTTTTCGTGGGGTTTCAAGCAGAGATATGCATTTTCGGCGATAATCTTGGCGAGACTTCTGTTAGAGGTATGCAGAATCATCGAGATCGCACTTTTCGAGCTATTTAATGCGAGAAACACGTTATCTGGTGTTTTCACCACTCCGCAGTTGGTTGGATATGCAGACCCGGCGATATTTTGGTTTTCGTCGGGTTTCAAGCTGAGATATGCATTTTCTACGATATTCTTGGTGAAACATCTGTCCGAAGTATGCCGAAACATCGAGAGCGCTCTTTTCGAGCTATTTAATGCGATAAACACGTTTTCTGGGGTTTTCACCACTCCACAGTTCGTTGGATATGCAGAACGGTAGATATCTTGGTTTTCGTGGGGTTTCAAGCAGAGATATGCATTTTCTGCGATAATCTTGGTGAGACTTCTGTCAGAAGTATGCAGAATCTTCGAGAACGCTCTCTTCGAGCTATTTAATGCGAGAAACACGTTCTCTGGTTGTTTCCACCACTCCACAGTGCGTTTGATATGCAGAACCGGCAACATCTTGATTTTCGTGAGGTTTCGAGCTGAGATATGCATTTTCTGCGATAATATTGGTGAGACTTCAGTCGGAAGTATGCAGAATCATCTAGATCGCTCTTTTCGAGCTACTTAATGCACGAAACACGTAGTCTGGTGTTTTCACCACTCCACGGTACGTTTGTTGGGCAGAACCGGAGATAACTCGGTTTTCGTCGGGTTTCAAGTTGAGATATGCATTTTATACGATAAGCTTGGTGAAACATCTGTCCGAAGTATGCAGAAACATCGAGAGCGCTCTTTTCGAGCTATTTAATGCGACAAACTCGTTTTCTGGGGTTTTCACCACTCCACAGTGCGTTTGATATGTAGAACAGGCGATATCTTCATTTTCGTGGTGTTTCCAGCTGAGATATGCATTTTCTGCGATAATCTTGGTGAGACTTCCGTCAGAAGTATGCAGGATCTTCGAGAACGCTCTTTTCGAGCTATTTAATGCGAGAAACACGATATCTGCTGTTTTCACCACTCCACAGTGCGTTTGATATGCAGTACCAGCGATATCTTCGTTTTCGGGGGGTTTCAAGCTGAGATATGCATTCCTTACGATAATCTTGGTGAGACTTCTGTCCGAAGTATGCAGAATCATCGAGATCGCACTATTCGAGCTATTTAATGCGAGAAACACGTTCTCTGGTTGTTTTCACCACTCCACAGTGCGTTTGATATGCAGAACCGGCAACATCTTGATTTTCGTGAGGTTTCGAGCTGAGATATGCATTTTCTGCGATAATATTGGTGAGACTTCAGTCAGAAGTATGCAGAATCATCTAGATCGCTCTTTTCGAGCTACTTCATGCGAGAAAAACGTTATCCGGTGTTTTCACCACTCCACAGTGCGTTTGATATGCAGAACCAGCGATATCTTGGCGTTCGTGGGGTTTCAAGCTGAGATATGCATTTTTTACGATAATCTTGTTGAGACTTCTGTCCGAAGTATGAAGAATCATCGAGATCGCTCTATTCGAGCTATTTAATGCGAGAAACACGTTTTCTGGGGTTTTCACCACTCCACAGTGCGTTTGATATGCTGAACACAGCGATATCTTGGTTTTCGTGGGGTTTCAAGCTGAGATATGCATTTTTTACGATAACTTTGGTGAGAGTTCTGTCCGAAGTTTGCAGAAGCATCGAGATCGCTCGTTTCGAGCTATTTAATGCAAGAAACACGTTATCTGATGTTTTCACCACTCCACAGTGCGTCGGATATGCAGAACCGCAGATATTTTGGTTTTCGTCGGGTTTCAAGCTCAGATATGCATTTTCTTCGATAAGCTTGGCGAAACATCTGCCCGAAGTATGCTGAAACATCGAGATCGCTCTTTTCGAGCTACTGAATGCGCGAAACACGTTTTCTGGTGTTTTTACCCCTCCACGGTACGTTTGATGTGCAGAACCGGAGATAACTCGGTTTTCGTCGGGTTTCAAGCTGAGATATGCATTTTCTGCGATAATATTGGTGAGACTTCTGTCAGAAGTATGCAGGATCTTCGAGAACGCTCTTTTCGAGCTACTTATTGCGCGAAACACGTTTTCTGGTGTTTTCACCACTCCACGGTACGTTTGATGTGCAGAACCGGAAATATCGTGGTTTCGGTCGGGTTTCAAGCTGAGATATGCATTTTCTACGATAATCTTGGTGAGACTTCTGTCAGAAGTATGCAGGATCTTCGAGAACGCTCTTTTCGAGCTACTTATTGCGACAAACACGTTATCTGGTGTTTTCACCACTCCACAGTGCGTATGATATGCAGAACCGGCGATATCTTGGTTTTCGTGGGGTTTCAAGCTGAGATATGCATTTTCTGCGATAATCTTGGTGAGACTTCTGTCCGAAGTATGCTGAAACATCGAGATGGCTCTTTTCGAGCTAGTTAATGCGAGAAAAACCTTATCCGGTGTTTTCACCACTCCACAGTGCGTTTGATATGCAGAACCAGCGATATCTTGGCTTTCGTGGGGTTTCAAGCTGAGATATGCATTTTTTACGGTAATCTTGGTGAGACTTCTGTCCGAAGTATGAAGAAACATCGAGATCGCTCTATTCGAGCTATTTATTGCGAGAAACAGGTTTTCTGGGGTTTTCACCACTCCAGAGTTCGTTGGATATGCAGAACCGGAGATATCTTGGTTTTCGTGGTGTTTCCAGCTGAGATATGCATTTTCTGCGATAATCTTGTTGAGACTTCTGTCCGAAGTATGCAGAATAATCGAGATCGCTCGTTTCGAGCTATTTAATGCAAGAAACACGTTATCTGGTGTTTTTACCACTCCACAGTGCGTTGAATATGCAGAACCGGAGATATTTTGGTTTTCGTCGGGTTTCAAGCTGAGATATGCATTTTCTACGATAATCGTGTTGAGACTTCTGTCCGAAGTATGCAGAATCATCGACATCGCTCTTTTCGAGCTACTGAATGCGCGAAACACGTTTTCTGGTGTTTTTACCCCTCCACGGTACGTTTGATGTGCAGAACCGGAGATAACTCGGTTTTCGTCGGGTTTCAAGCTGAGATATGCATTTTCTGCGATAATATTGGTGAGACTTCAGTCAGAAGTATGCAGAATCATCTAGATCGCTCTTTTCGAGCTACTTAATGCACGAAACACGTAGTCTGGTGTTTTCACCACTCCACAGTGCGTATGATATGCAGAACCGGCGATATCTTGGTTTTCGTGGGGTTTCAAGCTGAGATATGCATTTTCTATGATAATCTTTGTGAGACTTCTGTCAGAAGTATGCAGGATCTTCGAGAACGCTCCTTACGAGCTACTTATTGCGACAAACACGTTATCTGGTGTTTTCTGCACTCCACAGTGCGTTTAATATGCAGAACCAGCGATATCTTGGTTTTCGTGGGGTTTCAAGCTGAGATATGCATTTTCTGCGATAATCTTGGTGAGACTTCTGTCCGAAGTATGCTGAAACATCGAGATCGCTCGTTTCGAGCTATTTAATGCGAGAAACACGTTATCTGGTGTTTTCACCACTCCACAGTGCGTTTGATATGCAGAACCGGCGATATCTTGGTTTTCGTGGGGTTTCAAGCTGAGATATGCATTTTCTGCGATAATCTTGGTGAGACTTCTGTCCGAAGTATGCTGAATCATCGAGATCGCTCTGTTCGTGCTAGTTAGTGCGAGAAACACGTTATCTGGTGTTTTCACCACTCCACAGTGCGTTTGATATGCAGAACAGTAGATATCTTTGTTTTCGTGGGGTTTCAAGCTGAGATATGCATTTTCTGCGATAATATTGGTGAGACTTCAGTCAGAAGTATGCAGAATCATCTAGATCGCTCTTTTCGAGCTACTTAATGCACGAAACACGTAGTCTGGTGTTTTCACCACTCCACAGTGCGTTTGATGTGCAGAACCGGGGATAACTCGGTTTTCGTCGGGTTTCAAGCTGAGATATGCATTTTCTGCGATAATCTTGGTGAGACTTCTGTCCGAAGTATGCAGAATCATCGAGATCGCTCGTTTCCAGCTATTTAATGCGAGAAACACGTTATCTGGTGTTTTCACCACTCCACGGTACGTTTGATGTGCAGAACCGGGGATAACTCGGTTTTCGTCGGGTTTCAAGCTGAGATATGCATTTTCTGCGATAATCTTGGTGAGACTTCTGTCCGAAGTATGCAGAATCATCGAGATCGCTCGTTTCCAGCTATTTAATGCGAGAAACACGTTATCTGGTGTTTTCACCACTCCACAGTGCGTTTGATATGCAGAACCGGCGATATCTTGGTTTTCGTGGGGTTTCAAGCTGAGATATGCATTTTCTGCGATAATCTTGGTGAGACTTCTGTCCGAAGTTTGCTGAAACATCGAGATCGCTCGTTTCGAGCTATTTAATGCGAGAAACACGTTATCTGGTGTTTTCACCACTCCACAGTGCGTTTGATATGCAGAACCGGAGATATCTTGGTTTCGGTCGGGTTTCAAACTGAGATATGCATTTTCTACGATAATCCTGGTGAGACTTCTGTCAGAAGTATGCAGAATCATCGAAAACGCTCGTTTCGAGCTACATAATGCGAGAAACACGTTATCTGGTGTTTTCACCACACCACAGTGCGTTTGATATGCAGAACCAGCGATATCTTGGTTTTCGTGGCATTTCAAGCTGAGATACGCATTTCCTGCGATAATCTTGGTGAGACTTCTGTCAGAAGTATGCAGGATCTTCGAGAACGCTCTTTTCGAGCTACTTATTGCGCGAAACACGTTTTCTGGTGTTTTCACCACTCCACGGTACGTTTGATGTGCAGAACCGGGGATAACTCGGTTTTCGTCGGGTTTCAAGCTGAGATATGCATTTTCTGCGATAATCTTGGTGAGACTTCTGTCCGAAGTATGCAGAATCATCGAGATCGCTCGTTTCCAGCTATTTAATGCGAGAAACACGTTATCTGGTGTTTTCACCACTCCACAGTGCGTTTGATATGCAGAACCGGCGATATCTTGGTTTTCGTGGGGTTTCAAGCTGAGATATGCATTTTCTGCGATAATCTTGGTGAGACTTCTGTCCGAAGTATGCTGAATCATCGAGATCGCTCTGTTCGAGCTAGTCAGTGCGAGAAACACGTTATCTGGTGTTTTCACCACTCCACAGTGCGTTTGATATGCAGAACAGTAGATATCTTGGTTTTCGTGGGGTTTCAAGCTGAGATATGCATTTTCTGCGATAATCTTGGTGAGACTTCTGTCCGAAGTATGCTGAAACATCGAGATCGCTCGTTTCGAGCTATTTAATGCGAGAAACACGTTATCTGGTGTTTTCACCACTCCACAGTGCGTTTGATATGCAGAACCGGCGATATCTTGGTTTTCGTGGGGTTTCAAGCTGAGATATGCATTTTCTGCGATAATCTTGGTGAGACTTCTGTCCGAAGTATGCTGAATCATCGAGATCGCTCTGTTCGAGCTAGTTAGTGCGAGAAACACGTTATCTGGTGTTTTCACCACTCCACAGTGCGTTTGATATGCAGAACAGTAGATATCTTGGTTTTCGTGGGGTTTCAAGCTGAGATATGCATTTTCTGCGATAATCTTGGTGAGACTTCTGTCCGAAGTATGCTGAATCATCGAGATCGCTCGTTTCGAGCTATTCAATGCGAGAAACACGTTATCTGGTGTTTTCACCACTCCACAGTGCGTATGATATGCAGAACCGGCGATATCTTGGTTTTCGTGGGGTTTCAAGATGAGATATGCATTTTCTGCGATAATCTTGGTGAGACTTCTGTCCGAAGTATGGTGAAACGACGAGATCGCTCGTTTCGAGCTATTTAATGCGAGAAACACGTTATCTGATGTTTTCACCACTCCACAGTGAGTTTGATATGCAGAACAGTAGATATCTTGGTTTTCGTGGGGTTTCAAGCTGAGATATGCATTTTCTGCGATAATCTTGGTGAGACTTCTGTCCGAAGTATGCAGAAACATCGAGATCGCTCTTTTCGAGCTAGTTAATGCGAGAAAAACCTTATCCGGTGTTTTCACCACTCCACAGTGCGTTAGATATGCAGAACCAGCGATATCTTGGCTTTCGTGGGGTTTCAAGCTGAGATATGCATTTTTTACGATAATCTTGGTGAGACTTCTGTCCGAAGTATGAAGAATCATCGAGATCGCTCTATTCGAGCTATTTAATGCGAGAAACACGTTTTCAGGGTGTTTTCACCACTCCACAGTGCGTTTGATATGCTGAACACAGCGATATCTTGGTTTTCGTGGGGTTTCAATCTGAGATATGCATTTTTTACGATAATTTTGGTGAGATTTCTGTCCGAAGTATGCAGAATCATCGAGAACGCTCGTTTCGAGCTACATAATGCGAGAAACACGTTATCTGGTGTTTTCACCACTCCACAGTGCGTTGGATATGCAGAACCGCAGATATTTTGGTTTTCGTGGGGTTTCAAGCTGAGATTTGCATTTTCTGCGATAATCTTGGTGAGACTTCTGTCCGAAGTATGCTGAAACATCGAGATCGCTCGTTTCGAGCTATTTAATGCGAGAAACACGTTATCTGGTGTTTTCACCCCTCCACAGTGCGTTTGATATGCAGAACAGTATATATCTTGGTTTTCGTGGGGTTTCAAGCTGAGATATGCATTTTCTGCGATAATCTTGTTGAGACTTCTGTCCGAAGTATGCAGAATCATCGAGATCGCTCGTTTCGAGCTATTTAATGCGAGAAACACGTTATCTGGTGTTTTTACCACTCCACAGTGCGTATGATATGCAGAACAGTAGATATCTTGGTTTTCGTGGGGTTTCAAGCTGAGACATGCATTTTCTGCGATAATCTTGTTGAGACTTCTGTCCGAAGTATGCAGAAACATTGAGAGCGCTCTTTTCGAGCTATTTAATGAGAGAAACACGTTATCTGGTGTTTTCACCACTCCACAGTGCGTATGATATGCAGAACCGGCGATATCTTGGTTTTCGTGGGGTTTCAAGCTGAGATTTGCATTTTCTGCGATAATCTTGGTGAGACTTCTGTCCGAAGTATGCTGAAACATCGAGATCGCTCGTCTCGAGCTATTTAATGCGAGAAACACGTTATCTTGGTGTTTTCACCACACCACAGTGCGTTTGAAATGCAGAACCAGCGATATCTTGGTTTTCGTGGCATTTCAAGCTGAGATACGCATTTCCTGCGATAATCTTGGTGAGACTTCTGTCCGAAGTATGCTGAATCATCGAGATCGCTCTTTTCGAGCTAGTTAATGCGAGAAAAACCTTATCCGGTGTTTTCACCACTCCACAGTGCGTTAGATATGCAGAACCAGCGATATCTTGGCTTTCGTGGGGTTTCAAGCTGAGATATGCATTTTTTACGATAATCTTGGTGAGACTTCTGTCCGAAGTATGAAGAATCATCGAGATCGCTCTATTCCGGGCTATTTAATGCGAGAAACACGTTTTCAGGGTGTTTTCACCATTCCACAGTGCGTTTGATATGCTGAACAGAGCGATATCTTGGTTTTCGTGGGGTTTCAATCTGAGATATGCATTTTTTACGATAATTTTGGTGAGATTTCTGTCCGAAGTATGCAGAATCATCGAGATCGCTCGTTTCGAGCTATTTAATGCGAGAAACACGTTATCTGGTGTTTTCACCACTCCACAGTTGGTTTGATATGCAGAACCGGCGATATTTTGGTTTTCGTCGGGTTTCAAGCTGAGATGTGCATTTTCTACGATAATATTGGTGAGACTTCAGTCAGAAGTATGCAGAATCATCTAGATCGCTCTTTTCGAGCTAGTTAGAGCGAGAAACACGTTATCTGGTGTTTTCACCACTCCACAGTGTGTTTGACATGCAGAACCGGAGATATCTTGGTTTCGGTCGGGTTTCAAGCTGAGATATGCATTTTTTACGATAATTTTTGTGAGATTTCTGTCCGAAGTATGCAGAATCATCGAGATCCCTCGTTTCGAGCTATTTAATGCGAGAAACACGTTATCTGGTGTTTTCACCACTCCACAGTGCGTTGGATATGCAGAACCGGAGATATATTGGTTTTCGTCGGGTTTCAAGCTGAGATATGCATTTTCTGCGATAATCTTGGTGGACTTCTGGACGAAGTATGCTGAAACATCGAGATCGCTCTTTTCGAGCTAGTTAATGCGAGAAACACGTTATCTGGTGTTTTCACCACTCCACAGTGCGTTTGATATGCAGTACCAGCGATATCTTGGTTTTCGTGGGGTTTCAAGCTGAGATATGCATTTTCTGCGATAATCTTGGTGGACTTCTGTCCGAAGTATGCTGAAACATCCAGATCGCTCTTTTCGAGCTAGTTAATGCGAGAAACACGTTATCTGGTGTTTTCACCACTCCACAGTGCGTTTAATATGCAGAACCGGCGATATCCTGGTTTTCGTGGGGTTTCAAGCTAAGATATGCATTTTCAGCTATAATCTTGGTGGGTCTTTTGTCAGAAGTATGCACAATCATCTAGATCCCTCTTATCGAGCTATTTTATGCGAGAAACACGTTATCATGGTGTTTTCACCACACCACAGTGCGTTTGAAATGCAGAACCAGCGATATCTTGGTTTTCGTGGCATTTCAAGCTGAGATACGCATTTCCTGCGATAATCTTGGTGAGACTTCTGTCCGAAGTATGCAGAATCATCGAGATCGCTCTTTTCGAGCTAGTTAATGCGAGAAAAACCTTATCCGGTGTTTTCACCACTCCACAGTGCGTTAGATATGCAGAACCAGCGATATCTTGGCTTTCGTGGGGTTTCAAGCTGAGATATGCATTTTTTACGATAATCTTGGTGAGACTTCTGTCCGAAGTATGAAGAATCATCGAGATCGCTCTATTCCGAGCTATTTAATGCGAGAAACACGTTTTCAGGGTGTTTTCACCACTCCACAGTGCGTTTGATATGCAGTACCAGCGATATCTTGGTTTTCGTGGGGTTTCAAGCTGAGATATGCATTTCCTGCGATAATCTTGGTGAGACTTCTGTCCGAAGTATGCTGAATCATCGAGATCGCTCTTTTCGAGCTATTTAATGCGAGAAACACGTTCTCTGGTTGTTTTCACCACTCCACAGTGCGTTTGATATGCAGAACAGGCGATATCTTGATTTTCGTGGTGTTTCCAGCTGAGATATGCATTTTCTACGATAATCTTGGTGAGACTTCTGTTAGAAGTATGCAGAATCTTCGAGAACGCTCTTTTCGAGATATTTAATGCGAGAAACACGTTATCTGGTGTTTTCACCACTCCACAGTGCGTTTGATATGCAGTACCAGCGATATCTTGGTTTTCGTGGGGTTTCAAGCTGAGATATGCATATTCTGCGATAATCTTGGTGGACTTCTGTCCGAAGTATGCTGAAACATCGAGATCGCTCTTTTCGAGCTAGTTAGTGCGAGAAACACGTTATCTGGTGTTTTCACCACTCCACAGTGCCTTTGATATGCAGAACAGTACATATCTTGGTTTTCGTGGGGTTTCAAGCTGAGATATGCATTTTCTGCGATAATCTTGGTGGACTTCTGTCCGAAGTATGCTGAAACATCGAGAGCGCTCTTTTCGAGCTATTTAATTCGAGAAACTCGTTTTCTGGGGTTTTCAACACTCCACAGTTCGTTTGATATGCAGTACCAGCGATATCTTGGTTTTCGTGGGGTTTCAAGCTGAGATATGCATTTTCTGCGATAATCTTGGTGAGACTTCTGTCCGAAGTATGCTGAATCATCTAGATCGCTCTTTTCGAGCTATTTAATGCGAGAAACACGTTATCTGGTGTTTTCACCACACCACAGTGCGTTTGATATGCAGAACCAGCGATATCTTGGTTTTCGTGGCATTTCAAGCTGAGATACGCATTTCCTGCGATAATCTTGGTGAGACTTCTGTCCGAAGTATGCTGAATCATCGAGATCGCTCTTTTCGAGCTAGTTAATGCGATAAAAACCTTATACGGTGTTTTCACCACTCCACAGTGCGTTAGATATGCAGAACCAGCGATATCTTGGCTTTCGTGGGGTTTCAAGCTGAGATATGCATTTTTTACGATAATCTTGGTGAGACTTCTGTCCGAAGTATGAAGAATCATCGAGATCGCTCTATTCGAGCTATTTAATGCGAGAAAAACGTTTTCAGGGTGTTTTTACCATTCCACAGTGCGTTTGATATGCTGAACACAGCGATATCTTGGTTTTCGTGGGGTTTCAATCTGAGATATGCATTTTTTACGATAATTTTGGTGAGATTTCTGTCCGAAGTATGCCGAATCATCGAGATCGCTCGTTTCGAGCTATTTAATGCGAGAAACACGTTATCTGGTGTTTTCACCACTCCACAGTGCGTTGGATATGCAGAACCGGAGATATTTTGGTTTTCGTCGGGTTTCAAGCTGAGATATGCATTTCCTGCGATAATCTTGGTGAGACATCTGTCCGAAGTATGCTGAATCATCGAGATCGCTCTTTTCGAGCTATTTAATGCGAGAAACACGTTATCTGGTTGTTTTCACCACTCCACAGTGCGTTAGATATGCAGTACCAGCGATATCTTGGTTTCGGTCGGGTTTCAAGCTAAGATATGCATTTTTTACGATAATCTTGGTGAGACTTCTGTCCGAAGTATGAAGAATCATCGAGATCGCTCTATTCGAGCTATTTAATGCGAGAAAAACGTTTTCAGGGTGTTTTTACCATTCCACAGTGCGTTTGATATGCTGAACACAGCGATATCTTGGTTTTCGTGGCATTTCAAGCTGAGATATGCATTTTCTGCGATAATCTTGGTGGACTTCTGTCCGAAGTATGCTGAAACATCGAGAGCGCTCTTTTCGAGCTATTTAATTCGAGAAACTCGTTTTCTGGGGTTTTCAACACTCCACAGTTCGTTTGATATGCAGTTCCAGCGATATCTTGGTTTTCGTGGGGTTTCAAGCTGAGATATGCATTTTCTGCGATAATCTTGGTGGACTTCTGTCCGAAGTATGCTGAAACATCGAGATCGCTCTTTTCGAGCTGTTTAATGCGAGAAACACGTTATCTGGAGTTTTCACCACTCCACAGTGCGTTTGATATGCAGAACCGGAGATATCTTGGTTTTCGTGGGGTTTCAAGCTGAGATATGCATTTTCTACGATAATCTTGGTGAGACTTCTGTCAGAAGTATGCAGAATCTTCGAGAACGCTCTTTTCGAGCTGTTTAATGCGAGAAACACGTTATCTGGAGTTTTCACCACTCCACAGTGCGTTTGATATGCAGAACCGGCGATATCTTGGTTTTCGTGGGGTTTCAAGCTGAGATATGCATTTCCTGCGATAATCTTTGTGAGACTTCTGTCCGAAGTATGCTGAATCATCGAGATCGCTCTTTTCGAGCTATTTAATGCGAGAAACACGTTCTCTGGTTGTTTTCACCACTCCACAGTGCGTTTGATATGCAGTACCAGCGATATCTTGGTTTCGGTCGGGTTTCAAGCTAAGATATGCATTTTCTACGATAATCCTGGTGAGACTTCTGTCAGAAGTATGCAGAATCTTCGGGAACGCTCTTTTCGAGCTATTTAATGCGAGAAACACGTTATCTGGTGTTTTCACCACTCCACAGTGCGTTGGATATGCAGAACCGCAGACATTTTGGTTTTCGTCGGGTTTCAAGCTGAGATATGCATTTTCTACGATAAGCTTGGTGAAACATCTGTCCGAAGTATGCAGAAACGTCGAGAGCGCTCTTTTCGAGCTATTTAATGCGAGAAACACGTTTTCTGTGGTTTTTACCACTCCACAGTTCGTTGGATATGCAGAACCGGAGATATCTTAGTTTTCGTGGAGTTTCAAGCTGAGATATGCATTTCCTGCGATAATCTTGGTGATACTTCTGTCCGAAGTATGCTGAATCATCGAGATCGCTCTTTTCAAGCTATTTAATGCGAGAAACACGTTCTCTGGTTGTTTTCACCACTCCACAGTGCGTTTGATATGCAGAACCGGCGATATCTTGATTTTCGTGGTGTTTCCAGCTGAGATATGCATTTTCTGCTATAATCTTGGTGGGTCTTTTGTCAGAAGTATGCAGAATCATCTAGATCCCTCTTATCGAGCTATTTTATGCGAGAAACACGTTATCTGGTGTTTTCACCACTCCACAGTGCGTTTGATAATGCAGAACCGGCGACATCTTTGATGTCGTCGGCGTTCAAGCTGAGATATGCATTTTCTACGATAATCTTGGTGAGACTTCTGTCAGAAGTATGCAGAATCATCGGGATCGGCCTTTTCGAGCTATTTAATGCGAGAAACACGTTATCTGGTGTTTTCACCACTCCACAGTGCGTTTGATATGCAGAACAGTACATATCTTGGTTTTCGTGGGGTTTCAATCTGAGATATGCATTTTCTGCGATAATCTTGTTGCGACTTCTGTCCGAAGTATGCAGAATCATCGAGATCGCTCGTTTCGAGCTATCTAATGCGAGAAACATGTTATCTGGTGTTTTCACCACTCCACAGTGCATTGGATAAGCAGAACCGCAGGTATTTTGTTTTTCGTCGGGTTTCAAGCTGAGATATGCATTTTCTACGATAAGCTTGGTGAAACATCTGTCCGCAGTATGCAGAAACGTCGAGAGCGCTCTGTCCGATCTATTTAATGCGAGAAACTCGTTTTCTGGGGTTTTCACCACTCCACAGTTCGTTGGATATGCAGAACCGGATATATCTTGGTTTTCGTGGGGTTTCAAGCTGAGATATGCATTTTCTGCGATAATCTTGTTGAGACTTCTGTCCGAAGTATGCAGAATCTTCGAGAACGCTCTTTTCGAGCTACTTAATGCGCGAAACACGTTTTCTGGTATTTTCACCACTCCACGGTACGTTTGATGTGTAGAACCGGAGATATCTTGGTTTTCGTGGGGTTTCAAGATGAGATATGCATTTTCTGCGATAATACTGGTGAGACTTCAGTCAGAAGTATGCAGAATCATCTAGATCGCTCTTTTCGAGCTACTTAATGCACGAAACGCGTTTTCTGGTGTTTGCACCACTCCACAGTGCGTTCGATATGCAGAACAGTAGATATCTTGGTTTTCGTGGGGTTTCAAGCTGAGATATGCATTTTCTGCGATAATCTTGTTAAGACTTCTGTCCGAAGTATGCAGAATCATCGAGATCGCTCGTTTCGAGCTACTTAATGCGCGAAACACGTTTTCTGGTGTTTTCACCACTCCACAGAGCGTTTGATATGCAGAACCGGCGACATCTTGGTTTTCGTGGGGTTTCAAGCTGAGATATGCATTTTCTGCGATAATCTTGTTGAGACTTCTGTCCGAAGTATGCAGAATCATCGCGATCGCTCTTTTCGAGCTATTTAATGCGAGAAACACGGTATCTGGCGTTTTCACCACTCCACAGTGCGTTTGATATGCAGAACCGGCGATATTTTGGTTTTCGTCGGGTTTCAAGCTGAGATATGCATTTTCTACGATAATCCTGGTGAGACTTCTGTCAGAATTATGCAGAATCTTCGAGAACGCTCTTTTCGAGCTACTTAATGCGCGAAACACGTTTTCTGGTGTTTTCACCACTCCACGGTACGTTTGATGTGCAGAACCGGAGATATATCGGTTTTCGTCGGGTTTCAAGCTGAGATATGCATTTTCTACGATAATCTTGGTGAGACTTCTGTAAGAAGTATGCAGGATCTTCGAGAACGCTCTTTTCGAGCTACTTAATGCGAGAAACACGTTTTCTGGTGTTTTCACCACTCCACAGTAGGTTTGATATGCAGAACCGGCGATATTTTGGTTTTCGTCGGGTTTCAAGCTGAGATATGCATTTTCTACGATAATCTTGGTGAAACATCTGTCCGAAGTATGCAGAAACATCGAGAGCGCTCTTTTCGAGCTATTTAATGCGAGAAACTCGTTTTCTGGGGTTTTTACCACTCCACAGTTCGTTGGATATGCAGAACCGGAGATATCTTGGTTTTCGTGGGGTTTCAAGCTGGGATATGCATTTCCTGCGATAATCTTGGTGAGACTTCTGTCCGAAGTATGCTGAATCATCCAGAACGCTCTTTTCGAGCTATTTAATGCGAGAAACACGTTATCTGGTGTTTTCACCACTCCACAGTGCGTTTGACATGCAGAACCAGCGATATCTTGGTTTTCGTGGGGTTTCAAGCTGAAATATGCATTTTCTGCGATAATATTGGTGAGACTTCAGTCAGAAGTATGCAGAATCATCTAGATCGCTCTTTTGGAGCTACTTAATGCACGAAACACGTTTTCTGGTGTTTTCACCACTCCACAGTACGTTTGACATGCAGAACCGGAGATATCTTGGTTTCGGTCGGGTTTCAAGCTGAGATATGCATTTTCTACGATAATCCTGGTGAGACTTCTGTCAGAATTATGCAGAATCTTCGAGAACGCTCTTTTCGAGCTAGTTAGTGCGAGAAACACGTTATCTGGTGTTTTCACCACTCCACAGTGCGTTTGATATGCAGAACAGTAGATATCTTGGTTTTCGTGGGGTTTCAAGCTGAGATATGCATTTTCTGCGATAATCTTGTTGAGACTTCTGTCCGAAGTATGCAGAATCATCGAGATCGCTCGTTTCGAGCTATTCAATGCGAGAAACACGTTATCTGGTGTTTTCACCACTCCACAGTGCGTTTGATATGCAGAACCGGCGATACCTTGGTTTTCGTGGGGTTTCAAGCAGAGATATGCATTTTCTGCTATAATCTTGGTGAGACTTCTGTCGGAAGTATGCTGAATCATCGAGATCTCTCTTTTCGAGCTAGTTAGTGCGAGAAACAAGTTATCTGGTGTTTTCACAACTCCACAGTGCGTTTGATATGCAGAACAGTAAATACCTTGGTTTTCGTGGGGTTTCAAGCTGAGATATGCATTTTCTGCGATAATCTTGTTGAGACTTCTGTCCGAAGTATGCAGAATCATCGAGATTGCTCGATTCGAGCTATTTAATGCGAGAAACACGTTATCTGGTGTTTTCACCACTCCACAGTGCGTTGGATATGCAGAACCGGAGATATTTTGGTTTTCGTCGGGTTTCAAGTTGAGATATGCATTTTCTACGATAAGCTTGGTGAAACATCTGTCCGAAGTATGCAGAAACGTCGATATCGCTCTATTCGAGCTATTTAATGCGACAAACACGTTATCTGGTGTTTTCAGCACTTCACAGTGCGTTTGATATGCAGAACCAGCGATATCTTGGTTTTCGTGGCATTTCAAGCTGAGATACGCATTTCCTGCGACAATCTTGGTGAGACTTCTGTCCGAAGTATGCTGAATCATCTAGATCGCTCTTTTCTAGCTAGTTAGAGCGAGAAACACGTTATCTGGTGTTTTCACCACTTCACAGTCCGTTTGACATGCAGAACCGGAGATATCTTGGTTTCGGTCGGGTTTCAGGCTGAGATATGCATTTTCTACGATAATCCTGGTGAGACTTCTGTCAGAAGTATGCAGACTCTTCGAGAACGCTCTTTTCGAGCTGTTTAATGCGAGAAACACGTTATCTGGAGTTTTCACCACTCCACAGTGCGTTTGATATGCAGAACCGGCGATATCTTGGTTTTCGTGGGGTTTCAAGCTGAGATATGCATTTCCTGCGATAATCTTTGTGAGACTTCTGTCCGAAGTATGCTGAATCATCGAGATCGCTCTTTTCGAGCTATTTAATGCGAGAAACACGTTCTCTGGTTGTGTTCACCACTCCACAGTGCGTTTGATATGCAGTACCAGCGATATCTTGGTTTCGGTCGGGTTTCTAGCTAAGATATGCATTTTCTACGATAATCCTGGTGAGACTTCTGTCAGAAGTATGCAGAATCTTCGGGAACGCTCTTTTCGAGCTATTTAATGCGAGAAACACGTTATCTGGTGTTTTCACCACTCCACAGTGCGTTGGATATGCAGAACCGCAGACATTTTGGTTTTCGTCGGGTTTCAAGCTGAGATATGCATTTTCTACGATAAGCTTGGTGAAACATCTGTCCGAAGTATGCAGAAACGTCGAGAGCGCTCTTTTCGAGCTATTTAATGCGAGAAACACGTTTTCTGTGGTTTTTACCACTCCACAGTTCGTTGGATATGCAGAACCGGAGATATCTTGGTTTTCGTGGAGTTTCAAGCTGAGATATGCATTTCCTGCGATAATCTTGGTGAGACTTCTGTCCGAAGTATGCTGAATCATCGAGATCGCTCTTTTCAAGCTATTTAATGCGAGAAAAACGTTCTCTGGTTGTTTTCACCACTCCACAGTGCGTTTGATATGCAGAACCGGCGATATCTTGATTTTCGTGGTGTTTCCAGCTGAGATATGCATTTTCTGCTATAATCTTGGTGGGTCTTTTGTCAGAAGTATGCAGAATCATCTAGATCCCTCTTATCGAGCTACTTTATGCGAGAAACACGTTATCTGGTGTTTTCACCACTCCACAGTGCGTTTGATAATGCAGAACCGGCGACATCTTTGATGTCGTCGGCGTTCAAGCTGAGATATGCATTTTCTACGATAATCTTGGTGAGACTTCTGTCAGAAGTATGCAGAATCATCGGGATCGGCCTTTTCGAGCTATTTAATGCGAGAAACACGTTATCTGGTGTTTTCACCACTCCACAGTGCGTTTGATATGCAGAACAGTACATATCTTGGTTTTCGTGGGGTTTCAAGCTGAGATATGCATTTTCTGCGATAATCTTGTTGAGACTTCTGTCCGAAGTATGCAGAATCATCGAGATCGCTCGTTTCGAGCTATTTAATGCGAGAAACACGTTATCTGGTGTTTTCACCACTCCACAGTGCGTTGGATATGCAGAACCGGAGATATCTTGGTTTCGGTCGGGTTTCAAGCTGAGATATGCATTTTCTACGATAAACCTGGTCAGACTTCTGTCAGAAGTATGCAGAATCTTCGAGAACGCTCTTTTCGAGCTACTTAATGCGCGAAACACGTTTTCTGGTGTTTTCACCACTCCACGGTACGTTTGATGTGCAGAACCGGAGATAACTCGGTTTTTGTCGGGTTTCAAGCTGAGATATGCATTTTCTACGATAATCGTGGTGAGACTTCTGTCAGACGTATGCAGGATCTTCGAGAACGCTCTTTTCGAGCTACTTATTGCGACAAACACGTTATCTGGTGTTTTCAGCACTCCACAGTGCGTTTGATATGCAGAACCAGCGATATCTTGGTTTTCGTGGGGTTTCAAGCTGAGATATGCATTTTTTACGATAATTTTGGTGAGATTTCTGTCCGAAGTATGCAGAAACGTCGAGATCGCTCTATTCGAGCTATTTAATGCGACAAACACGTTATCTGGTGTTTTCAGCACTTCACAGTGCGTTTGATATGCAGAACCAGCGATATCTTGGTTTTCGTGGGGTTTCAAGCTGAGATATGCATTTTTTACGATAATCTTGGTGAGACTTCCGTCCGAAGTATGCTTAATTATCGAGATCGCTCGTTTCGAGCTATTCAATGCGAGAAACACGTTATCTGGTGTTTTCACCACTCCACAGTGCGTATGATATGCAGAACCGGCGATATCTTGGTTTTCGTGGGGTTTCAAGCTGAGATATGCATTTTCTACGATAATCTTGGTGAGACTTCTGTCTGAAGTATGCTGAAACATCGAGATCGCTCTTTTCGAGCTAGTTAATGCGAGAAAAACCTTATCCGGTGTTTTCACCACTCCACAGTGCGTTTGATATGTAGAACCAGCGATATCTTGGCTTTCGTGTGGTTTCAAGCTGCGATATGCATTTTTTACGATAATTTAGGTGAGACTTCTGTCCGAAGTATGCTGAATCATCGAGATCGCTCTTTTCGAGCTAGTTAGTGCGAGAAACACGTTATCTGGTGTTTTCACCACTCCACAGTGCGTATGATATGCAGAACAGTACATATCTTGGTTTTCGTGGGGTTTCAATCTGAGATATGCATTTTCTGCGATAATCTTGTTGCGACTTCTGTCCGAAGTATGCAGAATCATCTAGATCGCTCTTTTCGAGCTACTTAATGCACGAAACGCGTTTTCTGGTGTTTGCACCACTCCACAGTGCGTTCGATATGCAGAACAGTAGATATCTTGGTTTTCGTGGGGTTTCAAGCTGAGATATGCATTTTCTGCGATAATCTTGTTGAGACTTCTGTCCGAAGTATGCAGAATCATCGAGATCGCTCGTTTCGAGCTACTTAATGCGCGAAACACGTTTTCTGGTGTTTTCACCACTCCACAGAGCGTTTCATATGCAGAACCGGCGACATCTTTGATGTCGTCGGCGTTCAAGCTGAGATATGCATTTTCTACGATAATCTTGGTGAGACTTCTGTCAGAAGTATGCAGAATCATCGGGATCGGCCTTTTCGAGCTATTTAATGCGAGAAACACGTTATCTGGTGTTTTCACCACTCCACAGTGCGTTTGATATGCAGAACAGTACATATCTTGGTTTTCGTGGGGTTTCAAGCTGAGATATGCATTTTCTGCGATAATCTTGTTGAGACTTCTGTCCGAAGTATGCAGAATCATCGAGATCGCTCGTTTCGAGCTATTTAATGCGAGAAACATGTTATCTGGTGTTTTCACCACTCCACAGTGCATTGGATAAGCAGAACCGCAGGTATTTTGTTTTTCGTCGGGTTTCAAGCTGAGATATGCATTTTCTACGATAAGCTTGGTGAAACATCTGTCCGCAGTATGCAGAAACGTCGAGAGCGCTCTGTCCGATCTATTTAATGCGAGAAACTCGTTTTCTGGGGTTTTCACCACTCCACAGTTCGTTGGATATGCAGAACCGGATATATCTTGGTTTTCGTGGGGTTTCAAGCTGAGATATGCATTTTCTGCGATAATCTTGTTGAGACTTCTGTCCGAAGTATGCAGAATCTTCGAGAACGCTCTTTTCGAGCTACTTAATGCGCGAAACACGTTTTCTGGTATTTTCACCACTCCACGGTACGTTTGATGTGTAGAACCGGAGATATCTTGGTTTTCGTGGGGTTTCAAGATGAGATATGCATTTTCTGCGATAATACTGGTGAGACTTCAGTCAGAAGTATGCAGAATCATCTAGATCGCTCTTTTCGAGCTACTTAATGCACGAAACGCGTTTTCTGGTGTTTGCACCACTCCACAGTGCGTTCGATATGCAGAACAGTAGATATCTTGGTTTTCGTGGGGTTTCAAGCTGAGATATGCATTTTCTGCGATAATCTTGTTGAGACTTCTGTCCGAAGTATGCAGAATCATCGAGATCGCTCGTTTCGAGCTACTTAATGCGCGAAACACGTTTTCTGGTGTTTTCACCACTCCACAGAGCGTTTCATATGCAGAACCGGCGACATCTTGGTTTTCGTGGGGTTTCAAGCTGAGATATGCATTTTCTGCGATAATCTTGTTGAGACTTCTGTCCGAAGTATGCAGAATCATCGCGATCGCTCTTTTCGAGCTATTTAATGCGAGAAACACGGTATCTGGCGTTTTCACCACTCCACAGTGCGTTTGATATGCAGAACCGGCGATATTTTGGTTTTCGTCGGGTTTCAAGCTGAGATATGCATTTTCTACGATAATCCTGGTGAGACTTCTGTCAGAATTATGCAGAATCTTCGAGAACGCTCTTTTCGAGCTACTTAATGCGCGAAACACGTTTTCTGGTGTTTTCACCACTCCACGGTACGTTTGATGTGCAGAACCGGAGATATATCGGTTTTCGTTGGGTTTCAAGCTGAGATATGCATTTTCTACGATAATCTTGGTGAGACTTCAGTAAGAAGTATGCAGGATCTTCGAGAACGCTCTTTTCGAGCTACTTAATGCGAGAAACACGTTTTCTGGTGTTTTCACCACTCCACAGTAGGTTTGATATGCAGAACCGGCGATATTTTGGTTTTCGTCGGGTTTCAAGCTGAGATATGCAGTTTCTACGATAATCTTGGTGAAACATCTGTCCGAAGTATGCAGAAACATCGAGAGCGCTCTTTTCGAGCTATTTAATGCGAGAAACTCGTTTTCTGGGGTTTTTACCACTCCACAGTTCGTTGGATATGCAGAACCGGAGATATCTTGGTTTTCGTGGGGTTTCAAGCTGGGATATGCATTTCCTGCGATAATCTTGGTGAGACTTCTGTCCGAAGTATGCTGAATCATCCAGAACGCTCTTTTCGAGCTATTTAATGCGAGAAACACGTTATCTGGTGTTTTCACCACTCCACAGTGCGTTTGACATGCAGAACCAGCGATATCTTGGTTTTCGTGGGGTTTCAAGCTGAAATATGCATTTTCTGCGATAATATTGGTGAGACTTCAGTCAGAAGTATGCAGAATCATCTAGATCGCTCTTTTGGAGCTACCTAATGCACGAAACACGTTTTCTGGTGTTTTCACCACTCCACAGTACGTTTGACATGCAGAACCGGAGATATCTTGGTTTCGGTCGGGTTTCAAGCTGAGATATGCATTTTCTACGATAATCCTGGTGAGACTTCTGTCAGAATTATGCAGAATCATCGAGATCGCTCGTTTCGAGCTATTTAATGCGAGAAACACGTTATCTGGTGTTTTCACCACTCCACAGTGCGTTTGATATGCAGAACAGGCGATATCTTGGTATTCGTGGGGTTTCAAGCTGAGATATGCATTTCCTGCGATAATCTTGGTGAGACTCCTGTCCGAAGTATGCTGAATCATCGAGATCGCTCTTTTCGAGCTATTTAATGCGAGAAACACGTTCTCTGGTTATTTTCACCACTCCACAGTGCGTTTGATATGCAGAACCGGCAACATCTTGATTTTCGTGAGGTTTCGAGCTGAGATATGCATTTTCTGCGATAATTTTGGTGAGACTTCTGTCAGAAGTATGCAGAATCTTCGAGAACGCTCTTTTCGAGCTACTTAATGCGCGAAACACGTTTTCTGCTGTTTTCACCACTCCACGGTACGTTTGATGTGCAGAACCGGAGATAACTCGGTTTTCGTCGGGTTTCAAGCTGAGATATGCATTTTCTACGATAATCTTGGTGAGACTTCTGTCAGAAGTATGCAGGATCTTCGAGAACGCACTTTTCGAGCTAGTTAAAGCGAGGAAAACCTTATCCGGTGTTTTCACTACTCCACAGTGCGTTTGATATGCAAAACCGGCGATATTTTGGTTTTCGTCAGGTTTCAAGCTGAGATATGCATTTTCCACGATAATCTTGGTGAAACATCTGTCCGAAGTATGCAGAAACATCGGGAGCGCTCTTTTCGAGCTATTTAATGCGAGAAACACGTTATCTGGTGTTTTCACCACTCCACAGTTCGTTGGATATGCAGAACAGGAGATATCTTGGTTTTCGTGGGGTTTCTAGCAGAGATATGCATTTTCTGCGATAATCTTGGTGAGACTTCTGTCCGAAGTATGCAGAGTCATCGAGATCGCTCTTTTCGAGCTATTTAATGCGAGAAACAAGTTATCTGGTGTTTTCACCACTCCGCAGTGCGTTTGATATGCAGAACCAGCGAAATCATGGTTTTCGTGGGGTTTCAAGCTCAGATATGCATTTTCTGCGATAATCTTGGTGAGACTTCTGTCCGAAGTATGCTTAATCATCGAGATCGCTCTATTCGAGATATTTAATGCGACAAACACGTTTTCTGGGGTTTTCACCACTCCACAGTTCGTTAGATATGCAGAACAGGAGATATCTTGGTTTTCGTGGGGTTTCTAGCAGAGATATGCATTTTCTGCGATAATCTTGGTGAGACCTCTGTCCGAAGTATGCAGAAACATGGAGATCGCTCTTTTCGACCTGTTGAATGCGAGAAACACGTTATCTGGTGTTTTCAACACTCCACAGTGCGTTTGATATGCAGAACCAGCGAAATCTTGGTTTTCGTTGGGTTTCAATCTGAGATATGCATTTTTTTACGATAATCTTGGTGAGACTTCTGTCCGAAGTATGCTTAATCATCGAGATCGCACTTTTCGAGCTATTTAATGCGACAAACACGTTATCTGGTGTTTTCAGCACTCCACAGTGCGTTCGATATGCAGAACCAGCGATATCTGGGTTTTCGTGGGGTTTCAAGCTGAGATATGCATTTTTTACGATAATCTTGATGAGACTTCTGTCCGAAGTATGCAGAAACATCGAGATCGCACTTTTCGAGCTATTTAATGCGACAAACACGTTATCTGGTGTTTTCAGCACTCCACAGTGCGTTTGATATGCAGAACCAGCGAAATCTTGGTTTTCGTGGGGTTTCAAGCTGAGATATGCATTTTTTTACGATAATCTTGGTGAGACTTCTGTCCGAAGTATGCTTAATCATCGAGATCGCTCGTTTCGAGCTATTTAATGCGAGAAACAATTTATCTGGTGTTTTCACCACTCCACAGTGCGTTTGATATGCAGAAACAGCGATATCTTGGTTTTCGTGGGGTTTCAAGCTGAGATATGCATTTTTTACGATAATCATGGTGAGACTTCTGTCCGAAGTATGCAGAATCATCGAGATCGCACTTTTCAAGCTATTTAATGCGAGAAACAAGTTATCTGGTGTTTTCACCACTCCACAGTGCTTTTGATATGCAGAACCACCGATATCTTGGTTTACGTGGGGTTTCAAGCTCAGATATGCATTTTCTGCGATAATCTTGGTGAGACTTCAGTCCGAAGTATGCAGAATCATCGAGATCGTACTATTCGAGCTATTTAATGCGAAAAACACGTTATCTGGTGTTTTCACCACTCCGCAGTGCGTTTGATATGCCGAACCAGCGAAATCTTGGTTTTCGTGGGGTTTCAAGCTGAGATATGCATTTTTTTACGATAATCTTGGTGAGACTTCTGTCCGAAGTATGCTTAATCATCGAGATCGCTCGTTTCCAGCTATTTAATGCGAGAAACAAGTTATCTGGTGTTTTCCCTACTCCACAGTGCGTTTGATATGCAGAAACAGCGATATCTTGGTTTTCGTGGGGTTTCAAGCTGAGATATGCATTTTTTTACGATAATCTTGGTGAGACTTCTGTCCGAAGTATGCTTAATCATCGAGATCGCTCGTTTCGAGCTATTTAATGCGAGAAACAAGTTATCTGGTGTTTTCACCACTCCACAGTGCGTTTGATATGCAGAACCAGCGATATCTTGGTTTACGTGGGGTTTCAAGCTCAGATATGCATTTTCTGCGATAATCTTGGTGAGACTTCAGTCCGAAGTATGCAGAATCATCGAGATCGTACTATTCGAGCTATTTAATGCGAAAAACACGTTATCTGGTGTTTTCACCACTCCACAGTGCGTTTGATATGCAGAACCAGCGAAATCTTGGTTTTCGTTGGGTTTCAAGCTGAGATATGCATTTTTTACGATAATCATGGTGAGACTTCTGTCCGAAGTATGCAGAATCATCGAGATCGCACTTTTCGAGCTATTTAATGCGACAAACACGTTATCTGGTGTTTTCACCACTCCACAGTTCGTTGGATATGCAGAACAGGAGATATCTTGGTTTTCGTGGGGTTTCTAGCAGAGATATGCATTTTCTGCGATAATCTTGGTGAGACTTCTGTCCGAAGTATGCAGAGTCATCGAGATCGCTCTTTTCGAGCTATGTAATGCGAGAAACAAGTTATCTGGTGTTTTCACCACTCCACAGTGCGTATGATATGCAGAACCGACGATATCTTGGTTTTCGTGGGGTTTCAAGCTCAGATATGCATTTTCTGCGATAATCTTGGTGAGACTTCTGTCCGAAGTATGCAGAAACATGGAGATCGCTCTTTTCGACCTATTGAATGCGAGAAACACGTTATCTGGTGTTTTCACCACTCCACAGTGCGTTTGATATGCAGAACCAGCGAAATCTTGGTTTTCGTTGGGTTTCATGCTGAGATATGCATTTTTTACGATAATCATGGTGAGACTTCTGTCCGAAGTATGCAGAATCATCGAGATCGCACTTTTCGAGCTATTTAATGCGAGAAACACGTTATCTGGTGTTTTCACCACTCCACAGTGCGTATGATATGCAGAACCGACGATATCTTGGTTTTCGTGGGGTTTCAAGCTCAGATATGCATTTTCTGCGATAATCTTGGTGAGACTTCTGTCCGAAGTATGCAGAAACATCGAGATCGCTCTTTTCGACCTATTTAATGCGAGAAACACGTTATCGGGTGTTTTCACCACTCCACAGTGCGGTTGAAATGCAGAACCAGCGAAATCTTGGTTTTCGTGTGGTTTCAAGCTCAGATATGCATTTTCTGCGATAATCATGGTGAGACTTCTGTCCGAAGTATGCAGAAGCATCGAGATCGCACTTTTCGAGCTATTTAATGCGAGAAACACGTTATCTGGTGTTTTCACCACTCCACAGTGCGTATGATATGCAGAACCGACGATATCTTGGTTTTTGTGGGGTTTCAAGCTCAGATATGCATTTTCTGCGATAATCTTGGTGAGACTTCTGTCCGAAGTATGCAGAGTCATCGAGATCGTACTTTTCGAGCTATTTAATGCGAGAAACACGTTTTCTGGGGATTTCACCACTCCACAGTTCGTTGGATATGCAGAACAGGAGATATCTTGGTTTTCGTGGGGTTTCTAGCAGAGATATGCATTTTCTGCGGTAATCTTGGTGAGACCTCTGTCCGAAGTATGCAGAAACATCGAGATCGCTCTTTTCGACCTATTTAATGCGAGAAACACGTTATCTGGTGTTTTCACCACTCCACAGTGCGTTTGATTAGCAGAACCAGCGAAATCTTGGTTTTCGTGGGGTTTCAAGCTGAGATATGCATTTTTTACGATAATCTTGGTGGGACTTCTGTCCGAAGTATGCTTAATCATCGAGACCGCTCTATTCGAGCTATTTAATGCGAGAAAAACCTTCTCTGGTGTTTTCACCACTCCACAGTGCGTTTGATATGCAGAACCAGCAATATCTTGGTTTTCGGGTGGTTTCAAGCTCAGATATGCATTTTCTGCGATAATCTTGGTGAGACTTCTGTCCGAAGTATGCAGAATCATCGAGATCGCACTTTTCGAGATATTTAATGCGAGAAACACGTTATCTGGTGTTTTCACCACTCCACAGTGCGTTTGATATGCAGAACCGGCGATATCTTGGTTTTTGTGGGGTTTCAAGCTGAGATATGCATTTTTTACGATAATCTTGGTGAGACTTCTGTCCGAAGTATGCTTAATCATCGTGACCGCTCTATTCGAGCTATTTAATGCGAGAAAAACCTTGTCTGGTGTTTTCACCACTCCACAGTGCGTTTGATATGCAGAACCAGCGATATCTTGGTTTTCGTGTGGTTTCAAGCTCAGATATGAATTCTCTGCGATAATCTTGGTGAGACTTCTGTCCGAAGTATGCAGAATCATCGAGATCGCACTTTTCGAGCTATTTAATGCGAGAAACACGTTATCTGGTGTTTTCACCACTCCACAGTGCGTATGATATGCAGAACCGACGATATCTTGGTTTTCGTGCGGTTTCATACTCAGATATGCATTTTCTGCGATAATCTTGGTGAGACTTCTGTCCGAAGTATGCAGAGTCATCGAGATCGTACTTTTCGAGCTATTTAATGCGAGAAACACGTTATCTGGTGTTTTCACCACTCCACAGTGCGTTTGATATGCAGAACCAGCGATATCTTGGTTTACGTGGGGTTTCAAGCTCAGATATGCATTTTCTGCGATAATCTTGGTGAGACTTCAGTCCGAAGTATGCAGAATCATCGAGATCGTACTATTCGAGCTATTTAATGCGAAAAACACGTTATCTGGTGTTTTCACCTCTCCACAGTGCGTTTGATATGCAGAACCAGCGAAATCTTGGTTTTCGTTGGGTTTCAAGCTGAGATATGCATTTTTTACGATAATCATGGTGAGACTTCTGTCCGAAGTATGCAGAATCATCGAGATCGCACTTTTCGAGCTATTTAATGCGACAAACACGTTATCTGGTGTTTTCACCACTCCGCAGTGCGTTTGATATGCAGAACCAGCGATATCTTGGTTTTCGTGGGGTTTCAAGCTCAGATATGCATTTTCTGCGATAATCTTGGTGAGACTTCTGTCCGAAGTATGCAGAGTCATCGAGATCGCTCTTTTCGAGCTATTTAATGCGAGAAACAAGTTATCTGGTGTTTTCACCACTCCACAGTGCGTATGATATGCAGAACCGACGATATCTTGGTTTTCGTGGGGTTTCAAGCTCAGATATGCATTTTCTGCGATAATCTTGGTGAGACTTCTGTCCGAAGTATGCAGAAACATGGAGATCGCTCTTTTCGACCTATTGAATGCGAGAAACACGTTATCTGGTGTTTTCACCACTCCACAGTTCGTTGGATATGCAGAACAGGAGATATCTTGGTTTTCGTGGGGTTTCTAGCAGAGATATGCATTTTCTGCGATAATCTTGGTGAGACTTCTGTCCGAAGTATGCAGAGTCATCGAGATCGCTCTTTTCGAGCTATTTAATGCGAGAAACAAGTTATCTGGTGTTTTCACCACTCCACAGTGCGTATGATATGCAGAACCGACGATATCTTGGTTTTCGTGGGGTTTCAAGCTCAGATATGCATTTTCTGCGATAATCTTGGTGAGACTTCTGTCCGAAGTATGCAGAAACATGGAGATCGCTCTTTTCGACCTATTGAATGCGAGACACACGTTATCTGGTGTTTTCACCACTCCACAGTGCGTTTGATATGCAGAACCAGCGAAATCTTGGTTTTCGTTGGGTTTCATGCTGAGATATGCATTTTTTACGATAATCATGGTGAGACTTCTGTCCGAAGTATGCAGAATCATCGAGATCGCACTTTTCGAGCTATTTAATGCGACAAACACGTTATCTGGTGTTTTCAGCACACCACAGTGCGTTTGATATGCAGAACCAGCGAAATCTTGGTTTTCGTGGGGTTTCAAGCTGAGATATGCATTTTTTACGATAATCTTGGTGAGACTTCTGTCCGAAGTATGCTTAATCATCGAGATCGCTCTATTCGTGCTATTTAATGCGAGAAACACGTTATCTGGTGTTTTCACCACTCCACAGTGCGTATGATATACAGAACCGACGATATCTTGGTTTTCGTGGGGTTTCAAGCTCAGATATGCATTTTCTGCGATAATCATGGTGAGACTTCTGTCCGAAGTATGCAGAGTCATCGAGATCGCTCTTTTCGAGCTATTTAATGCGAGAAACAAGTTATCTGGTGTTTTCACCACTCCGCAGTGCGTTTGATATGCAGAACCAGCGAAATCATGGTTTTCGTGGGGTTTCAAGCTCAGATATGCATTTTCTGCGATAATCTTGGTGAGACTTCTGTCCGAAGTATGCTTAATCATCGAGATCGCTCTATTCGAGATATTTAATGCGAGAAACACGTTATCTGGTGTTTTCACCACTCCACAGTGCGTATGATATGCAGAACCGACGATATCTTGGTTTTCGTGGGGTTTCAAGCTCTGATATGCATTTTCTGCGATAATCTTGGTGAGACTTCTGTCCGAAGTATGCAGAGTAATCGAGATCGTACTTTTCGAGCTATTTAATGCGACAAACACGTTTTCTGGGGTTTTCACCACTCCACAGTTCGTTGGATATGCAGAACAGGAGATATCTTGGTTTTCGTGGGGTTTCTAGCAGAGATATGCATTTTCTGCGATAATCTTGGTGAGACTTCTGTCCGAAGTATGCAGAGTCATCGAGATCGCTCTTTTCGAGCTATTTAATGCGAGAAACAAGTTATCTGGTGTTTTCACCACTCCGCAGTGCGTTTGATATGCAGAACCAGCGATATCTTGGTTTTCGTGGGGTTTCAAGCTCAGATATGCATTTTCTGCGATAATCTTGGTGAGACTTCTGTCCGAAGTATGCAGAGTCATCGAGATCGTACTTTTCGAGCTATTTAATGCGACAAACACGTTTTCTGGGGTTTTCACCACTCCACAGTTCGTTAGATATGCAGAACAGGAGATATCTTGGTTTTCGTGGGGTTTCTAGCAGAGATATGCATTTTCTGCGATAATCTTGGTGAGACCTCTGTCCGAAGTATGCAGAAACATGGAGATCGCTCTTTTCGACCTATTGAATGCGAGAAACACGTTATCTGGTGTTTTCAACACTCCACAGTGCGTTTGATATGCAGAACCAGCGAAATCTTGGTTTTCGTTGGGTTTCAAGCTGAGATATGCATTTTTTACGATAATCATGATGAGACTTCTGTCCGAAGTATGCAGAATCATCGAGATCGCACTTTTCCAGCTATTTAATGCGACAAACACGTTATCTGGTGTTTTCAGCACTCCACAGTGCGTTCGATATGCAGAACCAGCGATATCTGGGTTTTCGTGGGGTTTCAAGCTGAGATATGCATTTTTTACGATAATCTTGATGAGACTTCTGTCCGAAGTATGCAGAAACATCGAGATCGCACTTTTCGAGCTATTTAATGCGACAAACACGATATCTGGTGTTTTCAGCACTCCACAGTGCGTTTGATATGCAGAACCAGCGAAATCTTGGTTTTCGTGGGGTTTCAAGCTGAGATATGCATTTTTTTACGATAATCTTGGTGAGACTTCTGTCCGAAGTATGCTTAATCATCGAGGTCGCTCGTTTCGAGCTATTTAATGCGAGAAACAAGTTATCTGGTGTTTTCACCACTCCACAGTGCGTTTGATATGCAGAAACAGCGATATCTTGGTTTTCGTGGGGTTTCAAGCTGAGATATGCATTTTTTACGATAATCATGGTGAGACTTCTGTCCGAAGTATGCAGAATCATCGAGATCGCACTTTTCAAGCTATTTAATGCGAGAAACAAGTTATCTGGTGTTTTCACCACTCCACAGTGCGTTTGATATGCAGAACCACCGATATCTTGGTTTACGTGGGGTTTCAAGCTTAGATATGCATTTTCTGCGATAATCTTGGTGAGACTTCAGTCCGAAGTATGCAGAATCATCGAGATCGTACTATTCGAGCTATTTAATGCGAAAAACACGTTATCTGGTGTTTTCACCACTCCACAGTGCGTTTGATATGCAGAACCAGCGAAATCTTGGTTTTCGTGGGGTTTCTAGCTGAGATATGCATTTTTTTAAGATAATCTTGGTGAGACTTCTGTCCGAAGTATGCAGAGTCATCGAGATCGCTCTTTTCGAGCTATGTAATGCGAGAAACAAGTTATCTGGTGTTTTCACCACTCCGCAGTGCGTTTGATATGCAGAACCAGCGATATCTTGGTTTTCGTGGGGTTTCTAGCAGAGATATGCATTTTCTGCGATAATCTAGGTGAGACTTCTGTCCGAAGTATGCTTAATCATCGAGATCGCTCGTTTCGAGCTATTTAATGCGAGAAACAAGTTATCTGGTGTTTTCACCACTCCACAGTGCGTTTGATATGCAGAAACAGCGATATCTTGGTTTTCGTGGGGTTTCAAGCTGAGATATGCATTTTTTACGATAATCATGGTGAGACTTCTGTCCGAAGTATGCAGAGTCATCGAGATCGTACTTTTCGAGCTATTTAATGCGACAAACACGTTTTCTGGGGTTTTCACCACTCCACAGTTCGTTGGATATGCAGAACAGGAGATATCTTGGTTTTCGTGGGGTTTCTAGCAGAGATATGCATTTTCTGCGATAATCATGGTGAGACTTCTGTCCGAAGTATGCAGAGTCATCGAGATCGTACTATTCGAGCTATTTAATGCGAAAAACACGTTATCTGGTGTTTTCACCACTCCACAGTGCGTATGATATGCAGAACCGACGATATCTTGGTTTTCGTGGGGTTTCAAGCTCAGATATGCATTTTCTGCGATAATATTGGTGAGACTTCTGTCCGAAGTATGCAGAAACATCGAGATCGCTCTTTTCGACCTATTTAATGCGAGAAACACGTTATCTGGTGTTTTCACCACTCCACAGTGCGTTTGATTAGCAGAACCAGCGAAATCTTGGTTTTCGTGGGGTTTCAAGCTGAGATATGCATTTTTTACGATAATCTTGGTGGGACTTCTGTCCGAAGTATGCTTAATCATCGAGACCGCTCTATTCGAGCTATCTAATGCGAGAAAAACCTTCTCTGGTGTTTTCACCACTCCACAGTGCGTTTGATATGCAGAACCAGCAATATCTTGGTTTTCGGGTGGTTTCAAGCTCAGATATGCATTTTCTGCGATAATCTTGGTGAGACTTCTGTCCGAAGTATGCAGAATCATCGAGATCGCACTTTTCGAGATATTTAATGCAAGAAACACGTTATCTGGTGTTTTCACCACTCCACAGAGCGTTTGATATGCAGAACCGGCGATATCTTGGTTTTTGTGGGGTTTCAAGCTGAGATATGCATTTTTTACGATAATCTTGGTGAGACTTCTGTCCGAAGTATGCTTAATCATCGTGACCGCTCTATTCGAGCTATTTAATGCGAGAAAAACCTTGTCTGGTGTTTTCACCACTCCACAGTGCGTTTGATATGCAGAACCAGCGATATCTTGGTTTTCGTGTGGTTTCAAGCTCAGATATGAATTCTCTGCGATAATCTTGGTGAGACTTCTGTCCGAAGTATGCAGAATCATCGAGATCGCACTTTTCGAGCTATTTAATGCGAGAAACACGTTATCTGGTGTTTTCACCACTCCACAGTGCGTATGATATGCAGAACCGACGATATCTTGGTTTTCGTGCGGTTTCAAGCTCAGATATGCATTTTCTGCGATAATCTTGGTGAGACTTCTGTCCGAAGTATGCAGAGTCATCGAGATCGTACTTTTCGAGCTATTTAATGCGAGAAACACGTTATCTGGTGTTTTCACCACTCCACAGTGCGTATGATATGCAGAACCGACGATATCTTGGTTTTCGTGGGGTTTCAAGCTCAGATATGCATTTTCTGCGATAATCTTGGTGAGACTTCTGTCCGAAGTATGCAGAGTCATCGAGATCGTACTTTTCGAGCTATTTAATGCGAGAAACACGTTTTCTGGGGTTTTCACCACTCCACAGTTCGTTGGATATGCAGAACAGGAGATATCTTGGTTTTCGTGGGGTTTCTAGCAGAGATATGCATTTTCTGCGATAATCTTGGTGAGACCTCGGTCCGAAGTATGCAGAAACATCGAGATCGCTCTTTTCGACCTATTTAATGCGAGAAACACGTTATCGGGTATTTTCACCACTCCACAGTGCGTTTGATATGCAGAACCAGCGAAATCTTGGTTTTCGTGGGGTTTCAAGCTGAGATATGCATTTTTTACGATCATCATGGTGAGACCTCTGTCCGAAGTATGCAGAAACATCGAGATCGCTCTTTTCGAAATTTTTAATGCGAGAAACACGTTATCGGGTGTTTTCACCACTCCACAGTGCGGTTGATATGCATAACCAGCGAAATCTTGGTTTTCGTGTGGCTTCAAGCTCAGATATGCATTTTCTGCGATAATCATGGTGAGACTTCTGTCCGAAGTATGCAGAATCATCGAGATCGCACTTTTCGAGCTATTTAATGCGAGAAACACGTTATCTGGTGTTTTCACCACTCCACAGTGCGTATGATATGCAGAACCGACGATATCTTGGTTTTCGCGGGGTTTCAAGCTCAGATATGCATTTTCTGCGATAATCTTGGTGAGACTTCTGTCCGAAGTATGCAGAGTCATCGAGATCGTACTTTTCGAGCTATTTAATGCGAGAAACACGTTATCTGGTGTTTTCACCACTCCACTGTGCGTATGATATGCAGAACCGACGATATCTTGGTTTTCGTGGGGTTTCAAGCTCAGATATGTATTTTCTGCGATTATCATGGTGAGACTTCTGTCCGAAGTATGCAGAGTCATCGAGATCGTACTTTTCTAGCTATTTAATGCGACAAACACGTTTTCTGGGGTTTTCACCACTCCACATTTCGTTGGATATGCAGAACAGGAGATATCTTGGTTTTCGTGGGGTTTCTAGCAGAGATATGCATTTTCTGCGATAATCATGGTGAGACCTCTGTCCGAAGTATGCAGAAACATGGAGAGCGCTCTTTTCGTCCTATTGAATGCGAGAAACACGTTATCTGGTGTTTTCACCACTCCACAGTGCGTTTGATATGCAGAACCAGCGAAATCTTGGTTTTCGTTGGGTTTCAAGCTGAGATATGCATTTTCTGCGATAATCTTGGTGAGACTTCTGTCCGAAGTATGCAGAGTCATCGAGATCGCTCTTTTCGAGCTATTTAATGCGAGAAACAAGTTATCTGGTGTTTTCACCACTCCGCAGTGCGTTTGATATGCAGAACCAGCGATATCTTGGTTTTCGTGGGGTTTCAAGCTCAGATATGCATTTTCTGCGATAATCTTGGTGAGACTTCTGTCCGAAGTATGCAGAGTCATCGAGATCGTACTTTTCGAGCTATTCAATGCGAGAAACACGTTTTCTGGGGTTTTCACCACTCCACAGTTCGTTGGATATGCAGAACAGGAGATATCTTGGTTTTCGTGGGGTTTCTAGCAGAGATATGCATTTTCTGCGATAATCTAGGTGAGACTTCTGTCCGAAGTATGCTTAATCATCGAGATCGCTCGTTTCGAGCTATTTAATGCGACAAACACGTTATCTGGTGTTTTCAGCACACCACAGTGCGTTTGATATGCAGAACCAGCGAAATCTTGGTTTTCGTGGGGTTTCAAGCTGAGATATGCATTTTTTACGATAATCTTGGTGAGACTTCTGTCCGAAGTATGCTTAATCATCGAGATCGCTCTATTCGAGCTATTTAATGCGAGAAACACGTTATCTGGTGTTTTCACCACTCCACAGTGCGTATGATATACAGAAACCGACGATATCTTGGTTTTCGTGGGGTTTCAAGCTCAGATATGCATTTTCTGCGATAATCATGGTGAGACTTCTGTCCGAAGTATGCAGAGTCATCGAGATCGTACTGTTCGAGCTATTTAATGCGAAAAACACGTTATCTGGTGTTTTCACCACTCCACAGTGCGTATGATATGCAGAACCGACGATATCTTGGTTTTCGTGGGGTTTCAAGCTCAGATATGCATTTTCTGCGATAATCTTGGTGAGACTTCAGTCCGAAGTATGCAGAAACATGGAGATCGCTCTTTTCGACCTATTGAATGCGAGAAACACGTTATCTGGTGTTTTCACCACTCCACAGTGCGTTTGATATGCAGAACCAGCGAAATCTTGGTTTTCGTTGGGTTTCAAGCTGAGATATGCATTTTTTACGATAATCATGGTGAGACTTCTGTCCGAAGTATGCAGAATCATCGAGATCGCACTTTTCGAGCTATTTAATGCGACAAACACGTTATCTGGTGTTTTCAGCACACCACAGTGCGTTTGATATGCAGAACCAGCGAAATCTTGGTTTTCGTGGGGTTTCAAGCTGAGATATGCATTTTTTACGATAATCTTGGTGAGACTTCTGTCCGAAGTATGCTTAATCATCGAGATCGCTCTATTCGAGCTATTTAATGCGAGAAACACGTTATCTGGTGTTTTCACCACTCCACAGTGCGTATGATATACAGAACCGACGATATCTTGGTTTTCGTGGGGTTTCAAGCTCAGATATGCATTTTCTGCGATAATCATGGTGAGACTTCTGTCCGAAGTATGCAGAGTCTTCGAGATCGCTCTTTTCGAGCTATTTAATGCGAGAAACAAGTTATCTGGTGTTTTCAGCACTCCGCAGTGCGTTTGATATGCAGAACCAGCGATATCTTGGTTTTCGTGGGGTTTCAAGCTCAGATATGCATTTTCTGCGATAATCTTGGTGTAGACTTCTGTCCGAAGTATGCAGAGTCATCGAGATCGTACTTTTCGAGCTATTTAATGCGACAAACACGTTTTCTGGGGTTTTCACCACTCCACAGTTCGTTGGATATGCAGAACAGGAGATATCTTGGTTTTCGTGGGGTTTCTAGCAGAGATATGCATTTTCTGCGATAATCTTGGTGATATCTGTGTCCGAAGTATGCA
Source organism: Anthophora plumipes (assembly GCA_951804975.1). Classification (NCBI taxonomy): domain Eukaryota; kingdom Metazoa; phylum Arthropoda; class Insecta; order Hymenoptera; family Apidae; genus Anthophora; species Anthophora plumipes. The sequence goes on from CATORF010000177.1 coordinate 570,762, forward strand.
GAAACATCGAGATGGCTCTTTTCGACCTATTTAATGCGAGAAACACGTTATCTGGTGTTTTCAGCACTCCACAGTGCGTTTGAAATGCAGAACCAGCGATATCTTGGTTTACGTGGGGTTTCAAGCTCAGATATGCATTTTCTGCGATAATCTTGGTGAGACTTCAGTCCGAAGTATGCAGAATCATCGAGATCGTACTATTCGAGCTATTTAATGCGAAAAACACGTTATCTGGTGTTTTCACCACTCCACAGTGCGTATGATATGCAGAACCGACGATATCTTGGTTTTCGTGGGGTTTCAAGCTCAGATATGCATTTTCTGCGATAATCTTGGTGAGACTTCTGTCCGAAGTATGCAGAGTCATCGAGATCGTACTTTTCGAGCTATTTAATGCGACAAACACGTTTTCTGGGGTTTTCACCACTCCACAGTTCGTTGGATATGCAGAACAGGAGATATCTTGGTTTTCGTGGGGTTTCTAGCAGAGATATGCATTTTCTGCGATAATCATGGTGAGACCTCTGTCCGAAGTATGCAGAAACATGGAGATCGCTCTTTTCGACCTATTGAATGCGAGAAACACGTTATCTGGTGTTTTCACCACTCCACAGTGCGTTTGATATGCAGAACCAGCGAAATCTTGGTTTTCGTTGGGTTTCAAGCTGAGATATGCATTTTTTACGATAATCATGGTGAGACTTCTGTCCGAAGTATGCAGAATCATCGAGATCGCACTTTTCGAGCTATTTAATGCGACAAACACGTTATCTGGTGTTTTCAGCACAACACAGTGCGTTTGATATGCAGAACCAGCGAAATCTTGGTTTTCGTGGGGTTTCAAGCTGAGATATGCATTTTTTACGATAATCTTGGTGAGACTTCTGTCCGAAGTATGCTTAATCATCGAGATCGCTCTATTCGAGCTATTTAATGCGAGAAACACGTTATCTGGTGTTTTCACCACTCCACAGTGCGTATGATATGCAGAACCGACGATATCTTGGTTTTCGTGGGGTTTCAAGCTCAGATATGCATTTTCTGCGATAATCTTGGTGAGACTTCTGTCCGAAGTATGCAGAGTCATCGAGATCGCTCTTTTCGAGCTATTTAATGCGAGAAACAAGTTATCTGGTGTTTTCACCACTCCGCAGTGCGTTTGATATGCAGAACTAGCGATATCTTGGTTTTCGTGGGGTTTCAAGCTCAGATATGCATTTTCTGCGATAATCTTGGTGAGACTTCTGTCCGAAGTATGCAGAGTCATCGAGATCGTACTTTTCGAGCTATTCAATGCGAGAAACACGTTTTCTGGGGTTTTCACCAATCCACAGTTCGTTGGATATGCAGAACAGGAGATATCTTGGTTTTCGTGGGGTTTCTAGCAGAGATATGCATTTTCTGCGATAATCTAGGTGAGACTTCAGTCCGAAGAATGCTTAATCATCGAGATCGCTCGTTTCGAGCTATTTAATGCGAGAAACAAGTTATCTGGTGTTTTCACCACTCCACAGTGCGTTTGATATGCAGAAACAGCGATATCTTGGTTTTCGTGGGGTTTCAAGCTGAGATATGCATTTTTTACGATAATCATGGTGAGACTTCTGTCCGAAGTATGCAGAATCATCGAGATCGCACTTTTCGAGCTATTTAATGCGACAAACACGTTATCTGGTGTTTTCAGCACTCCACAGTGCGTTCGATATGCAGAACCAGCGATATCTGGGTTTACGTGGGGTTTCAAGCTGAGATATGCATTTTTTACGATAATCTTGGTGAGACTTCTGTCCGAAGTATGCAGAATCATCGAGATCGCACTTTTCGAGCTATTTAATGCGACAAACACGTTATCTGGTGTTTTCAGCACTCCACAGTGCGTTTGATATGCAGGACCAGCGAAATCTTGGTTTTCGTGGGGTTTCAAGCTGAGATATGCATTTTTTTACGATAATCTTGGTGAGACTTCTGTCCGAAGTATGCTTAATCATCGAGATCGCTCTATTCGAGATATTTAATGCGAGAAACACGCTATCTGGTGTTTTCACCACTCCGCAGTGCGTTTGATATGCAGAACCAGCGATATCTTGGTTTTCGTGGGGTTTCAAGCTCAGATATGCATTTTCTGCGATAATCTTGGTGAGACTTCTGTCCGAAGTATGCAGAGTCATCGAGATCGCTCTATTCGAGATATTTAATGCGAGAAACACGTTATCTGGTGTTTTCACCACTCCGCAGTGCGTTTGATATGCAGAACCAGCGATATCTTGGTTTTCGTGGGGTTTCAAGCTCAGATATGCATTTTCTGCGATAATCTTGGTGAGACTTCTGTCCGAAGTATGCAGAGTCATCGAGAACGTACTTTCCGAGCTATTTAATGCGACAAACACGTTTTCTGGGGTTTTCACCACTCCACAGTTCGTTGGATATGCAGAACAGGAGATATCTTGGTTTTCGTGGGGTTTCTAGCAGAGATATGCATTTTCTGCGCTAATCTTGGTGAGACCTCTGTCCGAAGTATGCAGAAACATGGAGATCGCTCTTTTCGACCTATTGAATGCGAGAAACACGTTATCTGGTGTTTTCAGCACTCCACAGTGCGTTTGATATGCAGAACCAGCGAAATCTTGGTTTTCGTGGGGTTTCAAGCTGAGATATGCATTTTTTACGATAATCTTGGTGAGACTTCTGTCCGAAGTATGCTTAATCATCGAGATCGCTCTATTCGAGCTATTTAATGAGAGAAACACGTTATCTGGTGTTTTCACCACTCCACAGTGCGTATGATATACAGAACCGACGATATCGTGGTTTTCGTGGGGTTTCAAGATCAGATATGCATTTTCTGCGATAATCATGGTGAGACTTCTGTCCGAAGTATGCAGAGTCATCGAGATCGCTCTTTTCGAGCTATTTAATGCGAGAAACAAGTTATCTGGTGTTTTCACCACTCCGCAGTGCGTTTGATATGCAGAACCAGCGATATCTTGGTTTCCGTGGGGTTTCAAGCTCAGATATGCATTTTCTGCGATAATCTTGGTGAGACTTCTGTCCGAAGTATGCAGAGTCATCGAGATCGTACTTTTCGAGCTATTCAATGCGAGAAACACGTTTTCTGGGGTTTTCACCACTCTCACAGTTCGTTGGATATGCAGAACAGGAGATATCTTGGTTTTCGTGGGGTTTCTAGCAGAGATATGCATTTTCTGCGATAATCTAGGTGAGACTTCTGTCCGAAGTATGCTTAATCATCGAGATCGCTCGTTTCGAGCTATTTAATGCGAGAAACAAGTTATCTGGTGTTTTCACCACTCCACAGTGCGTTTGATATGCAGAAACAGCGATATCTTGGTTTTCGTGGGGTTTCAAGCTGAGATATGCATTTTTTACGATAATCATGGTGAGACTTCTGTCCGAAGTATGCAGAATCATCGAGATCGCACTTTTCGAGCTATTTAATGCGACAAACACGTTTTCTGGGGTTTTCACCACTCCACAGTGCGTGTGATATGCAGAACCAGCGAAATCTTGGTTTTCGTTGGGTTTCAAGCTGAGATATGCATTTTTTACGATAATCATGGTGAGACTTCCGTCCGAAGTATGCAGAATCATCGAGATCGCACTTTTCGAGCTATTTAATGCGACAAACACGTTATCTGGTGTTTTCAGCACACCACAGTGCGTTTGATATGCAGAACCAGCGAAATCTTGGTTTTCGTGGGGTTTCAAGCTGAGATATGCATTTTTTACGATAATCTTGGTGAGACTTCTGTCCGAAGTATGCTTAATCATCGAGATCGCTCTATTCGAGCTATTTAATGCGAGAAACACGTTATCTGGTGTTTTCAGCACTCCACAGTGCGTTTGATATGCAGGACCAGCGAAATCTTGGTTTTCGTGGGGTTTCAAGCTGAGATATGCATTTTTTTACGATAATCTTGGTGAGGCTTCTGTCCGAAGTATGCTTAATCATCGAGATCGCTCTATTCGAGATATTTAATGCGAGAAACACGTTATCTGGTGTTTTCACCACTCCGCAGTGCGTTTGATATGCAGAACCAGCGATATCTTGGTTTTCGTGGGGTTTCAAGCTCAGATATGCATTTTCTGCGATAATCTTGGTGAGACTTCTGTCCGAAGTATGCAGAGTCATCGAGATCGCTCTATTCGAGATATTTAATGCGAGAAACACGTTATCTGGTGTTTTCACCACTCCGCAGTGCGTTTGATATGCAGAACCAGCGATATCTTGGTTTTCGTGGGGTTTCAAGCTCAGATATGCATTTTCTGCGATAATCTTGGTGAGACTTCTGTCCGAAGTATGCAGAGTCATCGAGAACGTACTTTCCGAGCTATTTAATGCGACAAACACGTTTTCTGGGGTTTTCACCACTCCACAGTTCGTTGGATATGCAGAACAGGAGATATCTTGGTTTTCGTGGGGTTTCTAGCAGAGATATGCATTTTCTGCGCTAATCTTGGTGAGACCTCTGTCCGAAGTATGCTGAAACATGGAGATCGCTCTTTTCGACCTATTGAATGCGAGAAACACGTTATCTGGTGTTTTCAGCACTCCGCAGTGCGTTTGATATGCAGAACCAGCGAAATCTTGGTTTTCGTGGGGTTTCAAGCTGAGATATGCATTTTTTACGATAATCTTGGTGAGACTTCTGTCCGAAGTATGCTTAATCATCGAGATCGCTCTATTCGAGCTATTTAATGAGAGAAACACGTTATCTGGTGTTTTCACCACTCCACAGTGCGTATGATATACAGAACCGACGATATCGTGGTTTTCGTGGGGTTTCAAGAACAGATATGCATTTTCTGCGATAATCATGGTGAGACTTCTGTCCGAAGTATGCAGAGTCATCGAGATCGCTCTTTTCGAGCTATTTAATGCGAGAAACAAGTTATCTGGTGTTTTCACCACTCCGCAGTGCGTTTGATATGCAGAACCAGCGATATCTTGGTTTCCGTGGGGTTTCAAGCTCAGATATGCATTTTCTGCGATAATCTTGGTGAGACTTCTGTCCGAAGTATGCAGAGTCATCGAGATCGTACTTTTCGAGCTATTCAATGCGAGAAACACGTTTTCTGGGGTTTTCACCACTCTCACAGTTCGTTGGATATGCAGAACAGGAGATATCTTGGTTTTCGTGGGGTTTCTAGCAGAGATATGCATTTTCTGCGATAATCTAGGTGAGACTTCTGTCCGAAGTATGCTTAATCATCGAGATCGCTCGTTTCGAGCTATTTAATGCGAGAAACAAGTTATCTGGTGTTTTCACCACTCCACAGTGCGTTTGATATGCAGAAACAGCGATATCTTGGTTTTCGTGGGGTTTCAAGCTGAGATATGCATTTTTTACGATAATCATGGTGAGACTTCTGTCCGAAGTATGCAGAATCATCGAGATCGCACTTTTCGAACTATTTAATGCGACAAACACGTTTTCTGGGGTTTTCACCACTCCACAGTGCGTTTGATATGCAGAACCAGCGAAATCTTGGTTTTCGTTGGGTTTCAAGCTGAGATATGCATTTTTTACGATAATCATGGTGAGACTTCTGTCCGAAGTATGCAGAATCATCGAGATCGCACTTTTCGAGCTATTTAATGCGACAAACACGTTATCTGGTGTTTTCAGCACACCACAGTGCGTTTGATATGCAGAACCAGCGAAATCTTGGTTTTCGTGGGGTTTCAAGCTGAGATATGCATTTTTTACGATAATCTTGGTGAGACTTCTGTCCGAAGTATGCTTAATCATCGAGATCGCTCTATTCGAGCTATTTAATGCGAGAAACACGTTATCTGGTGTTTTCACCACTCCACAGTGCGTATGATATGCAGAACCGACGATATCTTGGTTTTCGTGGGGTTTCAAGCTCAGATATGCATTTTCTGCGATAATCATGGTGAGACTTCTGTCCGAAGTATGCAGTGTCATCGAGATCGCTCTTTTCGAGCTATTTAATGCGAGAAACAAGTTATCTGGTGTTTTCACCACTCCGCAGTGCGTTTGATATGCAGAACCAGCGATATCTTGGTTTTCGTGGAGTTTCAAGCTCAGATATGCATTTTCTGCGATAATCTTGGTGAGACTTCTGTCCGAAGTATGCAGAGTCATCGAGATCGTACTTTTCGAGCTATTCAATGCGAGAAACACGTTTTCTGGGGTTTTCACCACTCCACAGTTCGTTGGATATGCAGAACAGGAGATATCTTGGTTTTCGTGGGGTTTCTAGCAGAGATATGCATTTTCTGCGATAATCTAGGTGAGACTTCAGTCCGAAGAATGCTTAATCATCGAGATCGCTCGTTTCGAGCTATTTAATGCGAGAAACAAGTTATCTGGTGTTTTCACCACTACACAGTGCGTTTGATATGCAGAAACAGCGATATCTTGGTTTTCGTGGCGTTTCAAACTGAGATATGCATTTTTTACGATAATCATGGTGAGACTTCTGTCCGAAGTATGCTGAATCATCGAGATCGCACTTTTCGAGCTATTTAATGCGACAAACACGTTATCTGGTGTTTTCAGCACTCCACAGTGCGTTCGATATGCAGAACCAGCGATATCTGGGTTTACGTGGGGTTTCAAGCTGAGATATGCATTTTTTACGATAATCTTGGTGAGACTTCTGTCCGAAGTATGCAGAATCATCGAGATCGCACTTTTCGAGCTATTTAATGCGACAAACACGTTATCTGGAGTTTTCAGCACTCCACAGTGCGTTTGATATGCAGAACCAGCGAAATCTTGGTTTTCGTGGGGTTTCAAGCTGAGATATGCATTTTTTTACGATAATCTTGGTGAGACTTCTGTCCGAAGTATGCTTAATCATCGAGATCGCTCTATTCGAGATATTTAATGCGAGAAACACGTTATCTGGTGTTTTCACCACTCCGCAGTGCGTTTGATATGCAGAACCAGCGATATCTTGGTTTTCGTGGGGTTTCAAGCTCAGATATGCATTTTCTGCGATAATCTTGGTGAGACTTCTGCCCGAAGTATGCAGAGTCATCGAGATCTCTCTATTCGAGATATTTAATGCGAGAAACACGTTATCTGGTGTTTTCACCACTCCGCAGTGCGTTTGATATGCAGAACCAGCGATATCTTGGTTTTCGTGGGGTTTCAAGCTCAGATATGCATTTTCTGCGATAATCTTGGTGAGACTTCTGTCCGAAGTATGCAGAGTCATCGAGAACGTACTTTCCGAGCTATTTAATGCGACAAACACGTTTTCTGGGGTTTTCACCACTCCACAGTTCGTTGGATATGCAGAACAGGAGATATCTTGGTTTTCGTGGGGTTTCTAGCAGAGATATGCATTTTCTGCGCTAATCTTGGTGAGACCTCTGTCCGAAGTATGCAGAAACATGGAGATCGCTCTTTTCGACCTAATGAATGCGAGAAACACGTTATCTGGTGTTTTCAGCACTCCACAGTGCGTTTGATATGCAGAACCAGCGAAATCTTGGTTTTCGTGGGTTTTCAAGCTGAGATATGCATTTTTTACGATAATCTTGGTGAGACTTCTGTACGAAGTATGCTTAATCATCGAGATCGCTCTATTCGAGCTATTTAATGCGAGAAACACGTTATCTGGTGTTTTCACCACTCCACAGTGCGTATGATATACAGAACCGACGATATCTTGGTTTTCGTGGGGTTTCAAGCTCAGATATGCATTTTCTGCGATAATCATGGTGAGACTTCTGTCCGAAGTATGCAGAGTCATCGAGATCGCTCTTTTCGAGCTATTTAATGCGAGAAACAAGTTATCTGGTGTTTTCACCACTCCGCAGTGCGTTTGATATGCAGAACCAGCGATATCTTGGTTTCCGTGGGGTTTCAAGCTCAGATATGCATTTTCTGCGATAATCTTGGTGAGACTTCTGTCCGAAGTATGCAGAGTCATCGAGATCGTACTTTTCGAGCTATTCAATGCGAGAAACACGTTTTCTGGGGTTTTCACCACTCTCACAGTTCGTTGGATATGCAGAACAGGAGATATCTTGGTTTTCGTGGGGTTTCTAGCAGAGATATGCATTTTCTGCGATAATCTAGGTGAGACTTCTGTCCGAAGTATGCTTAATCATCGAGATCGCTCGTTTCGAGCTATTTAATGCGAGAAACAAGTTATCTGGTGTTTTCACCACTCCACAGTGCGTTTGATATGCAGAAACAGCGATATCTTGGTTTTCGTGGGGTTTCAAGCTGAGATATGCATTTTTTACGATAATCATGGTTGAGACTCCTGTCCGAAGTATGCAGAATCATCGAGATCGCACTTTTCGAGCTATTTAATGCGACAAACACGTTTTCTGGGGTTTTCACCACTCCACAGTGCGTTTGATATGCAGAACCAGCGAAATCTTGGTTTTCGTTGGGTTTCAAGCTGAGATATGCATTTTTTACGATAATCATGGTGAGACTTCTGTCCGAAGTATGCAGAATCATCGAGATCGCACTTTTCGAGCTATTTAATGCGACAAACACGTTATCTGGTGTTTTCAGCACACCACAGTGCGTTTGATATGCAGAACCAGCGAAATCTTGGTTTTCGTGGGGTTTCAAGCTGAGATATGCATTTTTTACGATAATCTTGGTGAGACTTCTGTCCGAAGTATGCTTAATCATCGAGATCGCTCTATTCGAGCTATTTAATGCGAGAAACACGTTATCTGGTGTTTTCAGCACTCCACAGTGCGTTTGATATGCAGGACCAGCGAAATCTTGGTTTTCGTGGGGTTTCAAGCTGAGATATGCATTTTTTTACGATAATCTTGGTGAGGCTTCTGTCCGAAGTATGCTTAATCATCGAGATCGCTCTATTCGAGATATTTAATGCGAGAAACACGTTATCTGGTGTTTTCACCACTCCGCAGTGCGTTTGATATGCAGAACCAGCGATATCTTGGTTTTCGTGGGGTTTCAAGCTCAGATATGCATTTTCTGCGATAATCTTGGTGAGACTTCTGTCCGAAGTATGCAGAGTCATCGAGATCGCTCTATTCGAGATATTTAATGCGAGAAACACGTTATCTGGTGTTTTCACCACTCCGCAGTGCGTTTGATATGCAGAACCAGCGATATCTTGGTTTTCGTGGGGTTTCAAGCTCAGATATGCATTTTCTGCGATAATCTTGGTGAGACTTCTGTCCGAAGTATGCAGAGTCATCGAGAACGTACTTTCCGAGCTATTTAATGCGACAAACACGTTTTCTGGGGTTTTCACCACTCCACAGTTCGTTGGATATGCAGAACAGGAGATATCTTGGTTTTCGTGGGGTTTCTAGCAGAGATATGCATTTTCTGCGATAATCTAGGTGAGACTTCTGTCCGAAGTATGCTTAATCATCGAGATCGCTCGTTTCGAGCTATTTAATGCGAGAAACAAGTTATCTGGTGTTTTCACCACTCCACAGTGCGTTTGATATGCAGAAACAGCGATATCTTGGTTTTCGTGGGGTTTCAAGCTGAGATATGCATTTTTTACGATAATCATGGTGAGACTTCTGTCCGAAGTATGCAGAATCATCGAGATCGCACTTTTCGAGCTATTTAATGCGACAAACACGTTTTCTGGGGTTTTCACCACTCCACAGTGCGTTTGATATGCAGAACCAGCGAAATCTTGGTTTTCGTTGGGTTTCAAGCTGAGATATGCATTTTTTACGATAATCATGGTGAGACTTCTGTCCGAAGTATGCAGAATCATCGAGATCGCACTTTTCGAGCTATTTAATGCGACAAACACGTTATCTGGTGTTTTCAGCACACCACAGTGCGTTTGATATGCAGAACCAGCGAAATCTTGGTTTTCGTGGGGTTTCAAGCTGAGATATGCATTTTTTACGATAATCTTGGTGAGACTTCTGTCCGAAGTATGCTTAATCATCGAGATCGCTCTATTCGAGCTATTTAATGCGAGAAACACGTTATCTGGTGTTTTCACCACTCCACAGTGCGTATGATATGCAGAACCGACGATATCTTGGTTTTCGTGGGGTTTCAAGCTCAGATATGCATTTTCTGCGATAATCATGGTGAGACTTCTGTCCGAAGTATGCAGTGTCATCGAGATCGCTCTTTTCGAGCTATTTAATGCGAGAAACAAGTTATCTGGTGTTTTCACCACTCCGCAGTGCGTTTGATATGCAGAACCAGCGATATCTTGGTTTCCGTGGGGTTTCAAGCTCAGATATGCATTTTCTGCGATAATCTTGGTGAGACTTCTGTCCGAAGTATGCAGAGTCATCGAGATCGTACTTTTCGAGCTATTCAATGCGAGAAACACGTTTTCTGGGGTTTTCACCACTCTCACAGTTCGTTGGATATGCAGAACAGGAGATATCTTGGTTTTCGTGGGGTTTCTAGCAGAGATATGCATTTTCTGCGATAATCTAGGTGAGACTTCTGTCCGAAGTATGCTTAATCATCGAGATCGCTCGTTTCGAGCTATTTAATGCGAGAAACAAGTTATCTGGTGTTTTCACCACTCCACAGTGCGTTTGATATGCAGAAACAGCGATATCTTGGTTTTCGTGGGGTTTCAAGCTGAGATATGCATTTTTTACGATAATCATGGTGAGACTTCTGTCCGAAGTATGCAGAATCATCGAGATCGCACTTTTCGAGCTATTTAATGCGACAAACACGTTTTCTGGGGTTTTCACCACTCCACAGTGCGTTTGATATGCAGAACCAGCGAAATCTTGGTTTTCGTTGGGTTTCAAGCTGAGATATGCATTTTTTACGATAATCATGGTGAGACTTCTGTCCGAAGTATGCAGAATCATCGAGATCGCACTTTTCGAGCTATTTAATGCGACAAACACGTTATCTGGTGTTTTCAGCACACCACAGTGCGTTTGATATGCAGAACCAGCGAAATCTTGGTTTTCGTGGCGTTTCAAGCTGAGATATGCATTTTTTACGATAATCTTGGTGAGACTTCTGTCCGAAGTATGCTTAATCATCGATATCGCTCTATTCGAGCTATTTAATGCGAGAAACACGTTATCTGGTGTTTTCACCACTCCACAGTGCGTATGATATGCAGAACCGACGATATCTTGGTTTTCGTGGGGTTTCAAGCTCAGATATGCATTTTCTGCGATAATCATGGTGAGACTTCTGTCCGAAGTATGCAGTGTCATCGAGATCGCTCTTTTCGAGCTATTTAATGCGAGAAACAAGTTATCTGGTGTTTTCACCACTCCGCAGTGCGTTTGATATGCAGAACCAGCGATATCTTGGTTTTCGTGGAGTTTCAAGCTCAGATATGCATTTTCTGCGATAATCTTGGTGAGACTTCTGTCCGAAGTATGCAGAGTCATCGAGATCGTACTTTTCGAGCTATTCAATGCGAGAAACACGTTTTCTGGGGTTTTCACCACTCCACAGTTCGTTGGATATGCAGAACAGGAGATATCTTGGTTTTCGTGGGGTTTCTAGCAGAGATATGCATTTTCTGCGATAATCTAGGTGAGACTTCAGTCCGAAGAATGCTTAATCATCGAGATCGCTCGTTTCGAGCTATTTAATGCGAGAAACAAGTTATCTGGTGTTTTCACCACTCCACAGTGCGTTTGATATGCAGAAACAGCGATATCTTGGTTTTCGTGGGGTTTCAAGCTGAGATATGCATTTTTTACGATAATCTTGGTGAGACTTCTGTCCGAAGTATGCAGAATCATCGAGATCGCACTTTTCGAGCTATTTAATGCGACAAACACGTTATCTGGTGTTTTCAGCACTCCACAGTGCGTTTGATATGCAGAACCAGCGAAATCTTGGTTTTCGTGGGGTTTCAAGCTGAGATATGCATTTTTTACGATAATCTTGGTGAGACTTCTGTCCGAAGTATGCAGAATCATCGAGATCGCACTTTTCGAGCTATTTAATACGACAAACACGTTATCTGGTGTTTTCAGCACTCCACAGTGCGTTCGATATGCAGAACCAGCGATATCTGGGTTTACGTGGGGTTTCAAGCTGAGATATGCATTTTTTACGATAATCTTGGTGAGACTTCTGTCCGAAGTATGCAGAATCATCGAGATCGCACTTTTCGAGCTATTTAATGCGACAAACACGTTATCTGGTGTTTTCAGCACTCCACAGTGCGTTTGATATGCAGAACCAGCGAAATCTTGGTTTTCGTGGGGTTTCAAGCTGAGATATGCATTTTTTTACGATAATCTTGGTGAGACTTCTGTCCGAAGTATGCTTAATCATCGAGATCGCTCTATTCGAGATATTTAATGCGAGAAACACGTTATCTGGTGTTTTCACCACTCCGCAGTGCGTTTGATATGCAGAACCAGCGATATCTTGGTTTTCGTGGGGTTTCAAGCTCAGATATGCATTTTCTGCGATAATCTTGGTGAGACTTCTGTCCGAAGTATGCAGAGTCATCGAGATCTCTCTATTCGAGATATTTAATGCGAGAAACACGTTATCTGGTGTTTTCACCACTCCGCAGTGCGTTTGATATGCAGAACCAGCGATATCTTGGTTTCCGTGGGGTTTCAAGCTCAGATATGCATTTTCTGCGATAATCTTGGTGAGACTTCTGTCCGAAGTATGCTTAATCATCGAGATCGCTCGTTTCGAGCTATTTAATGCGACAAACACGTTATCTGGTGTTTTCACCACTCCACAGTGCGTTTGATATGCAGAAACAGCGATATCTTGGTTTTCGTGGGGTTTCAAGCTGAGATATGCATTTTTTACGATAATCTTGGTGAGACTTCTGTCCGAAGTATGCAGAATCATCGAGATCGCACTTTTCGAGCTATTTAATGCGACAAACACGTTATCTGGTGTTTTCAGCACTCCACAGTGCGTTTGATATGCAGAACCAGCGAAATCTTGGTTTTCGTGGGGTTTCAAGCTGAGATATGCATTTTTTACGATAATCTTGGTGAGACTTCTGTCCGAAGTATGCAGAATCATCGAGATCGCACTTTTCGAGCTATTTAATGCAACAAACACGTTATCTGGTGTTTTCAGCACTCCACAGTGCGTTCGATATGCAGAACCAGCGATATCTGGGTTTACGTGGGGTTTCAAGCTGAGATATGCATTTTTTACGATAATCTTGGTGAGACTTCTGTCCGAAGTATGCAGAATCATCGAGATCGCACTTTTCGAGCTATTTAATGCGACAAACACGTTATCTGGTGTTTTCAGCACTCCACAGTGCGTTTGATATGCAGAACCAGCGAAATCTTGGTTTTCGTGGGGTTTCAAGCTGAGATATGCATTTTTTTACGATAATCTTGGTGAGACTTCTGTCCGAAGTATGCTTAATCATCGAGATCGCTCTATTCGAGATATTTAATGCGAGAAACACGTTATCTGGTGTTTTCACCACTCCGCAGTGCGTTTGATATGCAGAACCAGCGATATCTTGGTTTTCGTGGGGTTTCAAGCTCAGATATGCATTTTCTGCGATAATCTTGGTGAGACTTCTGTCCGAAGTATGCAGAGTCATCGAGATCGCTCTATTCGAGATATTTAATGCGAGAAACAGGTTATCTGGTGTTTTCACCACTCCACAGTGCGTTTGATATGCAGAAACAGCGATATCTTGGTTTTCGTGGGGTTTCAAGCTGAGATATGCATTTTTTACGATAATCATGGTGAGACTTCTGTCCGAAGTATGCTTAATCATCGAGATCGCTCGTTTCGAGCTATTTATTGCGAGAAACAAGTTATCTGGTGTTTTCACCACTCCACAGTGCGTTTGATATGCAGAAACAGCGATATCTTGGTTTTCGTGGGGTTTCAAGCTGAGATATGCATTTTTTACGATAATCATGGTGAGACTTCTGTCCGAAGTATGCAGAATCATCGAGATCGCTCTATTCGAGATATTTAATGCGAGAAACACGTTATCTGGTGTTTTCACCACTCCGCAGTGCGTTTGATATGCAGAACCAGCGATATCTTGGTTTTCGTGGGGTTTCAAGCTCAGATATGCATTTTCTGCGATAATCTTGGTGAGACTTCTGTCCGAAGTATGCAGAGTCATCGAGATCGCTCTATTCGAGATATTTAATGCGAGAAACAGGTTATCTGGTGTTTTCACCACTCCGCAGTGCGTTTGATATGCAGAACCAGCGATATCTTGGTTTTCGTGGGGTTTCAAGCTCAGATATGCATTTTCTGCGATAATCTTGGTGAGACTTCTGTCCGAAGTATGCAGAGTCATCGAGAACGTACTTTTCGAGCTATTTAATGCGACAAACACGTTTTCTGGGGTTTTCACCACTCCACAATTCGTTGGATATGCAGAACAGGAGATATCTTGGTTTTCGTGGGGTTTCTAGCAGAGATATGCATTTTCTGCGCTAATCTTGGTGAGACCTCTGTCCGAAGTATGCAGAAACATGGAGATCGCTCTTTTCGACCTATTGAATGCGAGAAACACGTTATCTGGTGTTTTCAGCACTCCACAGTGCGTTTGATATGCAGAACCAGCGAAATCTTGGTTTTCGTGGGGTTTCAAGCTGAGATATGCATTTTTTACGATAATCTTGGTGAGACTTCTGTCCGAAGTATGCTTAATCATCGAGATCGCTCTATTCGAGCTATTTAATGCGAGAAACACGTTATCTGGTGTTTTCACCACTCCACAGTGCGTATGATATACAGAACCGACGATATCTTGGTTTTCTTGGGGTTTCAAGCTCAGATATGCATTTTCTGCGATAATCATGGTGAGACTTCTGACCGAAGTATGCAGAGTCATCGAGATCGCTCTTTTCGAGCTATTTAATGCGAGAAACAAGTTATCTGGTGTTTTCACCACTCCGCAGTGCGTTTGATATGCAGAACCAGCGATATCTTGGTTTCCGTGGGGTTTCAAGCTCAGATATGCATTTTCTGCGATAATCTTGGTGAGACTTCTGTCCGAAGTATGCTTAATCATCGAGATCGCTCGTTTCGAGCTATTTAATTCGAGAAACAAGTTATCTGGTGTTTTCACCACTCCACAGTGCGTTTGATATGCAGAAACAGCGAGATCTTGGTTTTCGTGGGATTGCAAGCTGAGATATGCATTTTTTACGATAATCATGGTGAGACTTCTGTCCGAAGTATGCAGAATCATCGAGATCGCACTTTTCGAGCTATTTAATGCGACAAACACGTTATCTGGTGTTTTCAGCACTCCACAGTGCGTTCGATATGCAGAACCTGCGATATCTGGGTTTTCGTGGGGTTTCAAGCTGAGATATGCATTTTTTTACGATAATCTTGGTGAGACTTCTGTCCGAAGTATGCTTAATCATCGAGATCGCTCTATTCGAGATATTTAATACGAGAAACACGTTATCTGGTGTTTTCACCACTCCACAGTGCGTATGATGTGCAGAACCGACGATATCTTGGTTTTCGTGGGGTTTCAAGCTCAGATATGCATTTTCTGCGATAATCTTGGTGAGACTTCTGTCCGATGTATGCAGAGTCATCGAGAACGTACTTTTCGAGCTATTTAATGCGACAAACACGTTTTCTGGGGTTTTCACCACTCCACAGTTCGTTGGATATGCAGAACAGGAGATATCTTGGTTTTCGTGGGGTTTCCAGCAGAGATATGCATTTTCTGCGATAATCTTGGTGAGACCTGTGTCCGAAGTATGCAGAAACATCGAGATCGCTCTTTTCGACCTATTTAATGCGACAAACACGTTTTCTGGGGTTTTCACCACTCCACAGTTCGTTGGATATGCAGAACAGGAGATATCTTGGTTTTCGTGGGGTTTCTAGCAGAGATATGCATTTTCTGCGATAATCATGGTGAGACCTCTGTCCGAAGTATGCAGAAACATGGAGATCGCTCTTTTCGACCTATTGAATGCGAGAATCACGTTATCTGGTGTTTTCACCACTCCACAGTGCGTTTGATATGCAGAACCAGCGAAATCTTGGTTTTCGTTGGGTTTCAAGCTGAGATATGCATTTTTTACGATAATCATGGTGAGACTTCTGTCCGAAGTATGCAGAATCATCGAGATCGCACTTTTCGAGCTATTTAATGCGACAAACACGTTATCTGGTGTTTTCAGCACACCACAGTGCGTTTGATATGCAGAAACAGCGATATCTTGGTTTTCGTGGGGTTTCAAGCTCAGATATGCATTTTCTGCGATAATCTTGGTGAGACTTCTGTCCGAAGTATGCAGAGTCATCGAGATCGTACTTTTCGAGCTATTCAATGCGAGAAACACGTTTTCTGGGGTTTTCACCACTCCACAGTTCGTTGGATATGCAGAACAGGAGATATCTTGGTTTTCGAGGGGTTTCTAGCAGAGATATGCATTTTCTGCGATAATCTTGGTGAGACCTCTGTCCGAAGTATGCAGAAACATGGAGATCGCTCTTTTTGACCTATTGAATGCGAGAAACACGTTATCTAATGTTTTCACCACTCCACAGTGCGTATGATATGCAGAACCGACGAAATCTTGGTTTTCGTGGGGTTTCAAGCTCAGATATGCATTTTCTGCGATAATCTTGGTGAGACTTCTGTCCGAAGTATGCAGAGTCATCGAGATCGCTCTTTTCGAGCTATTTAATGCGAGAAACACGTTTTCTGGGGTTTTCACCACTCCACAGTTCGTTGGATATGCAGAACAGGAGATATCTTGGTTTTCGTGGGGTTTCTAGCAGAGATATGCATTTTCTGCGATAATCTAGGTGAGACTTCTGTCCGAAGTATGCTTAATCATCGAGATCGCTCGTTTCGAGCTATTTAATGCGAGAAACAAGTTATCTGGTGTTTTCACCACTCCACAGTGTGTTTGATATGCAGAAACAGCGATATCTTGGTTTTCGTGGGGTTTCAAGCTGAGATATGCATTTTTTACGATAATCATGGTGAGACTTCTGTCCGAAGTATGCAGAATCATCGAGATCGCACTTTTCGAGCTATTTAATGCGACAAACACGTTATCTGGTGTTTTCAGCACTCCACAGTGCGTTCGATATGCAGAACCAGCGATATCTGGGTTTACGTGGGGTTTCAAGCTGATATGCATTTTTTACGATAATCTTGGTGAGACTTCTGTCCGAAGTATGCAGAATCATCGAGATCGCACTTTTCGAGCTATTTAATGCGACAAACACGTTATCTGGTGTTTTCAGCACTCCGCAGTGCGTTTGATATGCAGAACCAGCGATATCTTGGTTTTCGTGGGGTTTCAAGCTCAGATATGCATTTTCTGCGATAATCTTGGTGAGACTTCTGTCCGAAGTATGCAGAGTCATCGAGATCGCTCTATTCGAGATATTTAATGCGAGAAACACGTTATCTGGTGTTTTCACCACTCCGCAGTGCGTTTGATATGCAGAACCAGCGATATCTTGGTTTTCGTGGGGTTTCAAGCTCAGATATGCATTTTCTGCGATAATCTTGGTTAGACTTCTGTCCGCAGTATGCAGAGTCATCGAGAACGTACTTTTCGAGCTATTTAATGCGACAAACACGTTTTCTGGGGTTTTCACCACTCCACAGTTCGTTGGATATGCAGAACAGGAGATATCTTGGTTTTCGTGGGGTTTCTGGCAGAGATATGCATTTTCTGCGCTAATCTTGGTGAGACCTCTGTCCGAAGTATGCAGAAACATGGAGATCGCTCTTTTCGACCTATTGAATGCGAGAAACACGTTATCTGGTGTTTTCAGCACTCCACAGTGCGTTTGATATGCAGAACCAGCGAAATCTTGGTTTTCGTGGGGTTTCAAGCTGAGATATGCATTTTTTACGATAATCTTGGTGAGACTTCTGTCCGAAGGATGCTTAATCATCCAGATCGCTCTATTCGAGCTATTTAATGCGAGAAACACGTTATCTGGTGTTTTCACCACTCCACAGTGCGTATGATATACAGAACCGACGATATCTTGGTTTTCGTGGGGTTTGAAGCTCAGATATGCATTTTCTGCGATAATCATGGTGAGACTTCTGTCCGAAGTATGCAGAGTCATCGAGATCGCTCTTTTCGAGCTATTTAATGCGAGAAACAAGTTATCTGGAGTTTTCACCACTCCGCAGTGCGTTTGATATGCAGAACAGGAGATATCTTGGTTTTCGAGGGGTTTCTAGCAGAGATATGCATTTTCTGCGATAATCTTGGTGAGACCTCTGTCCGAAGTATGCAGAAACATGGAGATCGCTCTTTTTGACCTATTGAATGCGAGAAACACGTTATCTAATGTTTTCACCACTCCACAGTGCGTATGATATGCAGAACCGACGAAATCTTGGTTTTCGTGGGGTTTCAAGCTCAGATATGCATTTTCTGCGATAATCTTGGTGAGACTTCTGTCCGAAGTATGCAGAGTCATCGAGATCGCTCTTTTCGAGCTATTTAATGCGAGAAACACGTTTTCTGGGGTTTTCACCACTCCACAGTTCGTTGGATATGCAGAACAGGAGATATCTTGGTTTTCGTGGGGTTTCTAGCAGAGATATGCATTTTCTGCGATAATCTAGGTGAGACTTCTGTCCGAAGTATGCTTAATCATCGAGATCGCTCGTTTCGAGCTATTTAATGCGAGAAACAAGTTATCTGGTGTTTTCACCACTCCACAGTGTGTTTGATATGCAGAAACAGCGATATCTTGGTTTTCGTGGGGTTTCAAGCTGAGATATGCATTTTTTACGATAATCATGGTGAGACTTCTGTCCGAAGTATGCAGAATCATCGAGATCGCACTTTTCGAGCTATTTAATGCGACAAACACGTTATCTGGTGTTTTCAGCACTCCACAGTGCGTTCGATATGCAGAACCAGCGATATCTGGGTTTACGTGGGGTTTCAAGCTGATATGCATTTTTTACGATAATCTTGGTGAGACTTCTGTCCGAAGTATGCAGAATCATCGAGATCGCACTTTTCGAGCTATTTAATGCGACAAACACGTTATCTGGTGTTTTCAGCACTCCGCAGTGCGTTTGATATGCAGAACCAGCGATATCTTGGTTTTCGTGGGGTTTCAAGCTCAGATATGCATTTTCTGCGATAATCTTGGTGAGACTTCTGTCCGAAGTATGCAGAGTCATCGAGATCGCTCTATTCGAGATATTTAATGCGAGAAACACGTTATCTGGTGTTTTCACCACTCCGCAGTGCGTTTGATATGCAGAACCAGCGATATCTTGGTTTTCGTGGGGTTTCAAGCTCAGATATGCATTTTCTGCGATAATCTTGGTTAGACTTCTGTCCGCAGTATGCAGAGTCATCGAGAACGTACTTTTCGAGCTATTTAATGCGACAAACACGTTTTCTGGGGTTTTCACCACTCCACAGTTCGTTGGATATGCAGAACAGGAGATATCTTGGTTTTCGTGGGGTTTCTGGCAGAGATATGCATTTTCTGCGCTAATCTTGGTGAGACCTCTGTCCGAAGTATGCAGAAACATGGAGATCGCTCTTTTCGACCTATTGAATGCGAGAAACACGTTATCTGGTGTTTTCAGCACTCCACAGTGCGTTTGATATGCAGAACCAGCGAAATCTTGGTTTTCGTGGGGTTTCAAGCTGAGATATGCATTTTTTACGATAATCTTGGTGAGACTTCTGTCCGAAGGATGCTTAATCATCCAGATCGCTCTATTCGAGCTATTTAATGCGAGAAACACGTTATCTGGTGTTTTCACCACTCCACAGTGCGTATGATATACAGAACCGACGATATCTTGGTTTTCGTGGGGTTTGAAGCTCAGATATGCATTTTCTGCGATAATCATGGTGAGACTTCTGTCCGAAGTATGCAGAGTCATCGAGATCGCTCTTTTCGAGCTATTTAATGCGAGAAACAAGTTATCTGGAGTTTTCACCACTCCGCAGTGCGTTTGATATGCAGAACCAGCGATATCTTGGTTTCCGTGGGGTTTCAAGCTCAGATATGCATTTTCTGCGATAATCTTGGTGAGACTTCCGTCCGAAGTATGCAGAGTCATCGAGATCGTACTTTTCGAGCTATTCAATGCGAGAAACACGTTTTCTGGTGTTTTCACCACTCCGCAGTGCGTTTGATATGCAGAACCAGCGATATCTTGGTTTTCGTGGGGTTTCAAGCTGAGATATGCATTTTTTTACGATAATCGTGGTGAGACTTCTGTCCGAAGTATGCTTAATCATCGAGATCGCTCTATTCGAGATATTTAATGCGAGAAACACGTTATCTGGTGTTTTCACCACTCCACAGTGCGTATGATATGCAGAACCGACGATATCTTGGTTTTCGTGGGGTTTCAAGCTCAGATATGCATTTTCTGCGATAATCTTGGTGAGACTTCTGTCCGAAGTATGCAGAGTCATCGAGATCGTACTTTTCGAGCTATTTAATGCGAGAAACACGTTTTCTGGTGTATTCACCACTCCACAGTACGTTTGACATACAGAACCGGAGATATCTTGGTTTCGGTCGGGTTTCAAGCTGAGACATGCATTTTCTACGATAATCTTGGTGAGACTTCTGTCAGAAGTATGCAGAATCTTCGAGAACGCTCTTTTCGAGCTACTTAATGCGAGAAACACGTTTTCTGGTGTTTTCACCACACCACAGTCCGTTTGATGCGCAGAACCGGAGATATCTTGGTTTCGGTCGGGTTTCAAGCTGAGATATGCATTTTCTGCGATAATCTTGGTGAGACTTCTGTCAGAAGTATGCAGAATCATCTAGATCGCTCTTTTCGAGCTATTTAATTCGAGAAACACGTTTTCTGGGGTTTTCACCACTCCACAGTTCGTTGGATATGCAGAACAGGAGATATCTTGGTTTTCGTGGGGTTTCTAGCAGAGATATGCATTTTCTGCGATAATCTTGGTGAGACCTGTGTCCGAAGTATGCAGAAACATCGAGATCGCTCTTTTCGACCTATTTAATGCGAGAAACACGTTATCTGGTGTTTTCACCACTCCGCAGTGTGTTTGATATGCAGAACCAGCGATATCTTGGTTTTCGTGTGGTTTCAAGCTCAGATATGCATTTTCTGCGATAATCTTGGTGAGACTTCTGTCCGAAGTATGCAGAGTCATCGAGATCGTACTTTTCGAGCTATTCAATGCGACAAACACGTTATCTGGTGTTTTCAGCACACCACAGTGCGTTTGATATGCAGAACCAGCGAAATCTTGGTTTTCGTGGGGTTTCAAGCTGAGATATGCATTTTTTACGATAATCTTGGTGAGAATTCTGTCCGAATTATGCTTAATCATCGAGATCGCTCTATTCGAGCTATTTAATGCGAGAAACACGTTATCTGGTGTTTTCACCACTCCACAGTGCGTATGATATGCAGAACCGACGATATCTTGGTTTTCGTGGGGTTTCAAGCTCAGATATGCATTTTCTGCGATAATCTTGGTGAGACTTCTGTCCGAAGTATGCAGAGTCATCGAGATCGCTCTTTTCGAGCTATTTAAAGCGAGAAACAAGTTATCTGGTGTTTTCACCACTCCGCAGTGCGTTTGATATGCAGAACCAGCGATATCTTGGTTTTCGTGGGGTTTCAAGCTCAGATATGCATTTTCTGCGATAATCTTGGTGAGACTTCTGTCCGAAGTATGCAGAGTCATCGAGATCGTACTTTTCGAGCTATTTAATGCGAGAAACACGTTATCTGGTGTTTTCACCACTCCACAGTGCGTATGATATGCAGAACCGACGATATCTTGGTTTTCGTGGGGTTTCAAGCTCAGATATGCATTTTCTGCGATAATCTTGGTGAGACTTCTGTCCGAAGTATGCAGAGTCATCGAGATCGTACTTTTCGAGCTATTTAATGCGAGAAACACGTTTTCTGGGGTTTTCACCACTCCACAGTTCGTTGGATATGCAGAACAGGAGATATCTTGGTTTTCGTGGGGTTTCTAGCAGAGATATGCATTTTCTGCGATAATCTTGGTGAGACCTCGGTCCGAAGTATGCAGAAACATCGAGATCGCTCTTTTCGACCTATTTAATGCGAGAAACACGTTATCGGGTATTTTCACCACTCCACAGTGCGTTTGATATGCAGAACCAGCGAAATCTTGGTTTTCGTGGGGTTTCAAGCTGAGATATGCATTTTTTACGATCATCATGGTGAGACCTCTGTCCGAAGTATGCAGAAACATCGAGATCGCTCTTTTCGAAATTTTTAATGCGAGAAACACGTTATCGGGTGTTTTCACCACTCCACAGTGCGGTTGATATGCATAACCAGCGAAATCTTGGTTTTCGTGTGGCTTCAAGCTCAGATATGCATTTTCTGCGATAATCATGGTGAGACTTCTGTCCGAAGTATGCAGAATCATCGAGATCGCACTTTTCGAGCTATTTAATGCGAGAAACACGTTATCTGGTGTTTTCACCACTCCACAGTGCGTATGATATGCAGAACCGACGATATCTTGGTTTTCGCGGGGTTTCAAGCTCAGATATGCATTTTCTGCGATAATCTTGGTGAGACTTCTGTCCGAAGTATGCAGAGTCATCGAGATCGTACTTTTCGAGCTATTTAATGCGAGAAACACGTTATCTGGTGTTTTCACCACTCCACTGTGCGTATGATATGCAGAACCGACGATATCTTGGTTTTCGTGGGGTTTCAAGCTCAGATATGTATTTTCTGCGATTATCATGGTGAGACTTCTGTCCGAAGTATGCAGAGTCATCGAGATCGTACTTTTCTAGCTATTTAATGCGACAAACACGTTTTCTGGGGTTTTCACCACTCCACAGTTCGTTGGATATGCAGAACAGGAGATATCTTGGTTTTCGTGGGGTTTCTAGCAGAGATATGCATTTTCTGCGATAATCTAGGTGAGACTTCTGTCCGAAGTATGCTTAATCATCGAGATCGCTCGTTTCGAGCTATTTAATGCGACAAACACGTTATCTGGTGTTTTCAGCACACCACAGTGCGTTTGATATGCAGAACCAGCGAAATCTTGGTTTTCGTGGGGTTTCAAGCTGAGATATGCATTTTTTACGATAATCTTGGTGAGACTTCTGTCCGAAGTATGCTTAATCATCGAGATCGCTCTATTCGAGCTATTTAATGCGAGAAACACGTTATCTGGTGTTTTCACCACTCCACAGTGCGTATGATATACAGAAACCGACGATATCTTGGTTTTCGTGGGGTTTCAAGCTGAGATATGCATTTTTTACGATAATCTTGGTGAGACTTCTGTCCGAAGTATGCTTAATCATCGAGATCGCTCTATTCGAGCTATTTAATGCGAGAAACACGTTATCTGGTGTTTTCACCACTCCACAGTGCGTATGATATACAGAACCGACGATATCTTGGTTTTCGTGGGGTTTCAAGCTCAGATATGCATTTTCTGCGATAATCATGGTGAGACTTCTGTCCGAAGTATGCAGAGTCTTCGAGATCGCTCTTTTCGAGCTATTTAATGCGAGAAACAAGTTATCTGGTGTTTTCAGCACTCCGCAGTGCGTTTGATATGCAGAACCACCGATATCTTGGTTTTCGTGGGGTTTCAAGCTCAGATATGCATTTTCTGCGATAATCTTGGTGTAGACTTCTGTCCGAAGTATGCAGAGTCATCGAGATCGTACTTTTCGAGCTATTTAATGCGACAAACACGTTTTCTGGGGTTTTCACCACTCCACAGTTCGTTGGATATGCAGAACAGGAGATATCTTGGTTTTCGTGGGGTTTCTAGCAGAGATATGCATTTTCTGCGATAATCTTGGTGAGATCTGTGTCCGAAGTATGCAGAAACATCGAGATGGCTCTTTTCGACCTATTTAATGCGAGAAACACGTTATCTGGTGTTTTCAGCACTCCACAGTGCGTTTGAAATGCAGAACCAGCGATATCTTGGTTTACGTGGGGTTTCAAGCTCAGATATGCATTTTCTGCGATAATCTTGGTGAGACTTCAGTCCGAAGTATGCAGAATCATCGAGATCGTACTATTCGAGCTATTTAATGCGAAAAACACGTTATCTGGTGTTTTCACCACTCCACAGTGCGTATGATATGCAGAACCGACGATATCTTGGTTTTCGTGGGGTTTCAAGCTCAGATATGCATTTTCTGCGATAATCTTGGTGAGACTTCTGTCCGAAGTATGCAGAGTCATCGAGATCGTACTTTTCGAGCTATTTAATGCGACAAACACGTTTTCTGGGGTTTTCACCACTCCACAGTTCGTTGGATATGCAGAACAGGAGATATCTTGGTTTTCGTGGGGTTTCTAGCAGAGATATGCATTTTCTGCGATAATCATGGTGAGACCTCTGTCCGAAGTATGCAGAAACATGGAGATCGCTCTTTTCGACCTATTGAATGCGAGAAACACGTTATCTGGTGTTTTCACCACTCCACAGTGCGTTTGATATGCAGAACCAGCGAAATCTTGGTTTTCGTTGGGTTTCAAGCTGAGATATGCATTTTTTACGATAATCATGGTGAGACTTCTGTCCGAAGTATGCAGAATCATCGAGATCGCACTTTTCGAGCTATTTAATGCGACAAACACGTTATCTGGTGTTTTCAGCACACCACAGTGCGTTTGATATGCAGAACCAGCGAAATCTTGGTTTTCGTGGGGTTTCAAGCTGAGATATGCATTTTTTACGATAATCTTGGTGAGACTTCTGTCCGAAGTATGCTTAATCATCGAGATCGCTCTATTCGAGCTATTTAATGCGAGAAACACGTTATCTGGTGTATTCACCACTCCACAGTGCGTATGATATGCAGAACCGACGATATCTTGGTTTTCGTGGGGTTTCAAGCTCAGATATGCATTTTCTGCGATAATCTTGGTGAGACTTCTGTCCGAAGTATGCAGAGTCATCGAGATCGCTCTTTTCGAGCTATTTAATGCGAGAAACAAGTTATCTGGTGTTTTCACCACTCCGCAGTGCGTTTGATATGCAGAACTAGCGATATCTTGGTTTTCGTGGGGTTTCAAGCTCAGATATGCATTTTCTGCGATAATCATGGTGAGACTTCTGTCCGAAGTATGCAGAGTCATCGAGATCGTACTTTTCGAGCTATTCAATGCGAGAAACACGTTTTCTGGGGTTTTCACCAATCCACAGTTCGTTGGATATGCAGAACAGGAGATATCTTGGTTTTCGTGGGGTTTCTAGCAGAGATATGCATTTTCTGCGATAATCTAGGTGAGACTTCAGTCCGAAGAATG
Source organism: Anthophora plumipes (assembly GCA_951804975.1). Classification (NCBI taxonomy): domain Eukaryota; kingdom Metazoa; phylum Arthropoda; class Insecta; order Hymenoptera; family Apidae; genus Anthophora; species Anthophora plumipes. The sequence goes on from CATORF010000177.1 coordinate 595,971, forward strand.
CTTAATCATCGAGATCGCTCGTTTCGAGCTATTTAATGCGAGAAACAAGTTATCTGGTGTTTTCACCACTCCACAGTGCGTTTGATATGCAGAAACAGCGATATCTTGGTTTTCGTGGGGTTTCAAGCTGAGATATGCATTTTTTACGATAATCATGGTGAGACTTCTGTCCGAAGTATGCAGAATCATCGAGATCGCACTTTTCGAGCTATTTAATGCGACAAACACGTTATCTGGTGTTTTCAGCACTCCACAGTGCGTTCGATATGCAGAACCAGCGATATCTGGGTTTACGTGGGGTTTCAAGCTGAGATATGCATTTTTTACGATAATCTTGGTGAGACTTCTGTCCGAAGTATGCAGAATCATCGAGATCGCACTTTTCGAGCTATTTAATGCGACAAACACGTTATCTGGTGTTTTCAGCACTCCACAGTGCGTTTGATATGCAGGACCAGCGAAATCTTGGTTTTCGTGGGGTTTCAAGCTGAGATATGCATTTTTTTACGATAATCTTGGTGAGACTTCTGTCCGAAGTATGCTTAATCATCGAGATCGCTCTATTCGAGATATTTAATGCGAGAAACACGTTATCTGGTGTTTTCACCACTCCGCAGTGCGTTTGATATGCAGAACCAGCGATATCTTGGTTTTCGTGGGGTTTCAAGCTCAGATATGCATTTTCTGCGATAATCTTGGTGAGACTTCTGTCCGAAGTATGCAGAGTCATCGAGATCGCTCTATTCGAGATATTTAATGCGAGAAACACGTTATCTGGTGTTGTCACCACTCCGCAGTGCGTTTGATATGCAGAACCAGCGATATCTTGGTTTTCGTGGGGTTTCAAGCTCAGATATGCATTTTCTGCGATAATCTTGGTGAGACTTCTGTCCGAAGTATGCAGAGTCATCGAGAACGTACTTTCCGAGCTATTTAATGCGACAAACACGTTTTCTGGGGTTTTCACCACTCCACAGTTCGTTGGATATGCAGAACAGGAGATATCTTGGTTTTCGTGGGGTTTCTAGCAGAGATATGCATTTTCTGCGCTAATCTTGGTGAGACCTCTGTCCGAAGTATGCAGAAACATGGAGATCGCTCTTTTCGACCTATTGAATGCGAGAAACACGTTATCTGGTGTTTTCAGCACTCCACAGTGCGTTTGATATGCAGAACCAGCGAAATCTTGGTTTTCGTGGGGTTTCAAGCTGAGATATGCATTTTTTACGATAATCTTGGTGAGACTTCTGTCCGAAGTATGCTTAATCATCGAGATCGCTCTATTCGAGCTATTTAATGAGAGAAACACGTTATCTGGTGTTTTCACCACTCCACAGTGCGTATGATATACAGAACCGACGATATCGTGGTTTTCGTGGGGTTTCAAGATCAGATATGCATTTTCTGCGATAATCATGGTGAGACTTCTGTCCGAAGTATGCAGAGTCATCGAGATCGCTCTTTTCGAGCTATTTAATGCGAGAAACAAGTTATCTGGTGTTTTCACCACTCCGCAGTGCGTTTGATATGCAGAACCAGCGATATCTTGGTTTCCGTGGGGTTTCAAGCTGAGATATGCATTTTTTACGATAATCATGGTGAGACTTCTGTCCGAAGTATGCAGAATCATCGAGATCGCACTTTTCGAGCTATTTAATGCGAGAAACAAGTTATCTGGTGTTTTCAGCACTCCACAGTGCGTTTGATATGCAGAACCAGCGAAATCTTGGTTTTCGTGGGGTTTCAAGCTGAGATATGCATTTTTTACGATAATCTTGGTGAGACTTCTGTCCGAAGTATGCTTAATCATCGAGATCGTACTTTTCGAGCTATTCAATGCGAGAAACACGTTTTCTGGGGTTTTCACCACTCTCACAGTTCGTTGGATATGCAGAACAGGAGATATCTTGGTTTTCGTGGGGTTTCTAGCAGAGATATGCATTTTCTGCGATAATCTAGGTGAGACTTCTGTCCGAAGTATGCTTAATCATCGAGATCGCTCGTTTCGAGCTATTTAATGCGAGAAACAAGTTATCTGGTGTTTTCACCACTCCACAGTGCGTTTGATATGCAGAAACAGCGATATCTTGGTTTTCGTGGGGTTTCAAGCTGAGATATGCATTTTTTACGATAATCATGGTGAGACTTCTGTCCGAAGTATGCAGAATCATCGAGATCGCACTTTTCGAGCTATTTAATGCGACAAACACGTTTTCTGGGGTTTTCACCACTCCACAGTGCGTTTGATATGCAGAACCAGCGAAATCTTGGTTTTCGTTGGGTTTCAAGCTGAGATATGCATTTTTTACGATAATCATGGTGAGACTTCTGTCCGAAGTATGCAGAATCATCGAAATCGCACTTTTCGAGCTATTTAATGCGACAAACACGTTATCTGGTGTTTTCAGCACACCACAGTGCGTTTGATATGCAGAACCAGCGAAATCTTGGTTTTCGTGGGGTTTCAAGCTGAGATATGCATTTTTTACGATAATCTTGGTGAGACTTCTGTCCGAAGTATGCTTAATCATCGAGATCGCTCTATTCGAGCTATTTAATGCGAGAAACACGTTATCTGGTGTTTTCAGCACTCCACAGTGCGTTTGATATGCAGGACCAGCGAAATCTTGGTTTTCGTGGGGTTTCAAGCTGAGATATGCATTTTTTTACGATAATCTTGGTGAGGCTTCTGTCCGAAGTATGCTTAATCATCGAGATCGCTCTATTCGAGATATTTAATGCGAGAAACACGTTATCTGGTGTTTTCACCACTCCGCAGTGCGTTTGATATGCAGAACCAGCGATATCTTGGTTTTCGTGGGGTTTCAAGCTCGGATATGCATTTTCTGCGATAATCATGGTGAGACTTCTGTCCGAAGTATGCAGTGTCATCGAGATCGCTCTTTTCGAGCTATTTAATGCGAGAAACAAGTTATCTGGTGTTTTCACCACTCCGCAGTGCGTTTGATATGCAGAACCAGCGATATCTTGGTTTCCGTGGGGTTTCAAGCTCAGATATGCATTTTCTGCGATAATCTTGGTGAGACTTCTGTCCGAAGTATGCAGAGTCATCGAGATCGTACTTTTCGAGCTATTCAATGCGAGACACACGTTTTCTGGGGTTTTCACCACTCTCACAGTTCGTTGGATATGCAGAACAGGAGATATCTTGGTTTTCGTGGGGTTTCTAGCAGAGATATGCATTTTCTGCGATAATCTAGGTGAGACTTCTGTCCGAAGTATGCTTAATCATCGAGATCGCTCGTTTCGAGCTATTTAATGCGAGAAACAAGTTATCTGGTGTTTTCACCACTCCACAGTGCGTTTGATATGCAGAAACAGCGATATCTTGGTTTTCGTGGGGTTTCAAGCTGAGATATGCATTTTTTACGATAATCATGGTGAGACTTCTGTCCGAAGTATGCAGAATCATCGAGATCGCACTTTTCGAGCTATTTAATGCGACAAACACGTTTTCTGGGGTTTTCACCACTCCACAGTGCGTTTGATATGCAGAACCAGCGAAATCTTGGTTTTCGTTGGGTTTCAAGCTGAGATATGCATTTTTTACGATAATCATGGTGAGACTTCTGTCCGAAGTATGCAGAATCATCGAGATCGCACTTTTCGAGCTATTTAATGCGACAAACACGTTATCTGGTGTTTTCAGCACACCACAGTGCGTTTGATATGCAGAACCAGCGAAATCTTGGTTTTCGTGGGGTTTCAAGCTGAGATATGCATTTTTTACGATAATCTTGGTGAGACTTCTGTCCGAAGTATGCTTAATCTTCGATATCGCTCTATTCGAGCTATTTAATGCGAGAAACACGTTATCTGGTGTTTTCACCACTCCACAGTGCGTATGATATGCAGAACCGACGATATCTTGGTTTTCGTGGGGTTTCAAGCTCAGATATGCATTTTCTGCGATAATCATGGTGAGACTTCTGTCCGAAGTATGCAGTGTCATCGAGATCGCTCTTTTCGAGCTATTTAATGCGAGAAACAAGTTATCTGGTGTTTTCACCACTCCGCAGTGCGTTTGATATGCAGAACCAGCGATATCTTGGTTTTCGTGGAGTTTCAAGCTCAGATATGCATTTTCTGCGATAATCTTGGTGAGACTTCTGTCCGAAGTATGCAGAGTCATCGAGATCGTACTTTTCGAGCTATTCAATGCGAGAAACACGTTTTCTGGGGTTTTCACCACTCCACAGTTCGTTGGATATGCAGAACAGGAGATATCTTGGTTTTCGTGGGGTTTCTAGCAGAGATATGCATTTTCTGCGATAATCTAGGTGAGACTTCAGTCCGAAGAATGCTTAATCATCGAGATCGCTCGTTTCGAGCTATTTAATGCGAGAAACAAGTTATCTGGTGTTTTCACCACTCCACAGTGCGTTTGATATGCAGAAACAGCGATATCTTGGTTTTCGTGGGGTTTCAAGCTGAGATATGCATTTTTTACGATAATCTTGGTGAGACTTCTGTCCGAAGTATGCAGAATCATCGAGATCGCACTTTTCGAGCTATTTAATGCGACAAACACGTTATCTGGTGTTTTCAGCACTCCACAGTGCGTTTGATATGCAGAACCAGCGAAATCTTGGTTTTCGTGGGGTTTCAAGCTGAGATATGCATTTTTTACGATAATCTTGGTGAGACTTCTGTCCGAAGTATGCAGAATCATCGAGATCGCACTTTTCGAGCTATTTAATACGACAAACACGTTATCTGGTGTTTTCAGCACTCCACAGTGCGTTCGATATGCAGAACCAGCGATATCTGGGTTTACGTGGGGTTTCAAGCTGAGATATGCATTTTTTACGATAATCTTGGTGAGGCTTCTGTCCGAAGTATGCAGAATCATCGAGATCGCACTTTTCGAGCTATTTAATGCGACAAACACGTTATCTGGTGTTTTCAGCACTCCACAGTGCGTTTGATATGCAGAAACAGCGATATCTTGGTTTTCGTGGGGTTTCAAGCTGAGATATGCATTTTTTACGATAATCTTGGTGAGACTTCTGTCCGAAGTATGCAGAATCATCGAGATCGCACTTTTCGAGCTATTTAATGCGACAAACACGTTATCTGGTGTTTTCAGCACTCCACAGTGCGTTTGATATGCAGAACCAGCGAAATCTTGGTTTTCGTGGGGTTTCAAGCTGAGATATGCATTTTTTACGATAATCTTGGTGAGACTTCTGTCCGAAGTATGCAGAATCATCGAGATCGCACTTTTCGAGCTATTTAATGCAACAAACACGTTATCTGGTGTTTTCAGCACTCCACAGTGCGTTCGATATGCAGAACCAGCGATATCTGGGTTTACGTGGGGTTTCAAGCTGAGATATGCATTTTTTACGATAATCTTGGTGAGACTTCTGTCCGAAGTATGCAGAATCATCGAGATCGCACTTTTCGAGCTATTTAATGCGACAAACACGTTATCTGGTGTTTTCAGCACTCCACAGTGCGTTTGATATGCAGAACCAGCGAAATCTTGGTTTTCGTGGGGTTTCAAGCTGAGATATGCATTTTTTTACGATAATCTTGGTGAGACTTCTGTCCGAAGTATGCTTAATCATCCAGATCGCTCTATTCGAGATATTTAATGCGAGAAACACGTTATCTGGTGTTTTCACCACTCCGCAGTGCGTTTGATATGCAGAACCAGCGATATCTTGGTTTTCGTGGGGTTTCAAGCTCAGATATGCATTTTCTGCGATAATCTTGGTGAGACTTCTGTCCGAAGTATGCAGAGTCATCGAGATCTCTCTATTCGAGATATTTAATGCGAGAAACACGTTATCTGGTGTTTTCACCACTCCGCAGTGCGTTTGATATGCAGAACCAGCGATATCTTGGTTTCCGTGGGGTTTCAAGCTCAGATATGCATTTTCTGCGATAATCTTGGTGAGACTTCTGTCCGAAGTATGCTTAATCATCGAGATCGCTCGTTTCGAGCTATTTAATTCGAGAAACAAGTTATCTGGTGTTTTCACCACTCCACAGTGCGTTTGATATGCAGAAACAGCGAGATCTTGGTTTTCGTGGGATTGCAAGCTGAGATATGCATTTTTTACGATAATCATGGTGAGACTTCTGTCCGAAGTATGCAGAATCATCGAGATCGCTCTATTCGAGATATTTAATGCGAGAAACACGTTATCTGGTGTTTTCACCACTCCGCAGTGCGTTTGATATGCAGAACCAGCGATATCTTGGTTTTCGTGGGGTTTCAAGCTCAGATATGCATTTTCTGCGATAATCTTGGTGAGACTTCTGTCCGAAGTATGCAGAGTCATCGAGATCGCTCTATTCGAGATATTTAATGCGAGAAACAGGTTATCTGGTGTTTTCACCACTCCACAGTGCGTTTGATATGCAGAAACAGCGATATCTTGGTTTTCGTGGGGTTTTAAGCTGAGATATGCATTTTTTACGATAATCATGGTGAGACTTCTGTCCGAAGTATGCTTAATCATCGAGATCGCTCGTTTCGAGCTATTTATTGCGAGAAACAAGTTATCTGGTGTTTTCGCCACTCCACAGTGCGTTTGATATGCAGAAACAGCGATATCTTGGTTTTCGTGGGGTTTCAAGCTGAGATATGCATTTTTTACGATAATCATGGTGAGACTTCTGTCCGAAGTATGCAGAATCATCGAGATCGCTCTATTCGAGATATTTAATGCGAGAAACACGTTATCTGGTGTTTTCACCACTCCGCAGTGCGTTTGATATGCAGAACCAGCGATATCTTGGTTTTCGTGGGGTTTCAAGCTCAGATATGCATTTTCTGCGATAATCTTGGTGAGACTTCTGTCCGAAGTATGCAGAATCATCGAGATCGCACTTTTCGAGCTATTTAATGCGACAAACACGTTATCTGGTGTTTTCAGCACACCACAGTGCGTTTGATATGCAGAACCAGCGAAATCTTGGTTTTCGTGGGGTTTCAAGCTGAGATATGCATTTTTTACGATAATCTTGGTGAGACTTCTGTCCGAAGTATGCTTAATCATCGAGATCGCTCTATTCGAGCTATTTAATGCGAGAAACACGTTATCTGGTGTTTTCACCACTCCACAGTGCGTATGATATGCAGAACCGACGATATCTTGGTTTTCGTGGGGTTTCAAGCTCGGATATGCATTTTCTGCGATAATCATGGTGAGACTTCTGTCCGAAGTATGCAGTGTCATCGAGATCGCTCTTTTCGAGCTATTTAATGCGAGAAACAAGTTATCTGGTGTTTTCACCACTCCGCAGTGCGTTTGATATGCAGAACCAGCGATATCTTGGTTTCCGTGGGGTTTCAAGCTCAGATATGCATTTTCTGCGATAATCTTGGTGAGACTTCTGTCCGAAGTATGCAGAGTCATCGAGATCGTACTTTTCGAGCTATTCAATGCGAGAAACACGTTTTCTGGGGTTTTCACCACTCTCACAGTTCGTTGGATATGCAGAACAGGAGATATCTTGGTTTTCGTGGGGTTTCTAGCAGAGATATGCATTTTCTGCGATAATCTAGGTGAGACTTCTGTCCGAAGTATGCTTAATCATCGAGATCGCTCGTTTCGAGCTATTTAATGCGAGAAACAAGTTATCTGGTGTTTTCACCACTCCACAGTGCGTTTGATATGCAGAAACAGCGATATCTTGGTTTTCGTGGGGTTTCAAGCTGAGATATGCATTTTTTACGATAATCATGGTGAGACTTCTGTCCGAAGTATGCAGAATCATCGAGATCGCACTTTTCGAGCTATTTAATGCGACAAACACGTTTTCTGGGGTTTTCACCACTCCACAGTGCGTTTGATATGCAGAACCAGCGAAATCTTGGTTTTCGTTGGGTTTCAAGCTGAGATATGCATTTTTTACGATAATCATGGTGAGACTTCTGTCCGAAGTATGCAGAATCATCGAGATCGCACTTTTCGAGCTATTTAATGCGACAAACACGTTATCTGGTGTTTTCAGCACACCACAGTGCGTTTGATATGCAGAACCAGCGAAATCTTGGTTTTCGTGGGGTTTCAAGCTGAGATATGCATTTTTTACGATAATCTTGGTGAGACTTCTGTCCGAAGTATGCTTAATCTTCGATATCGCTCTATTCGAGCTATTTAATGCGAGAAACACGTTATCTGGTGTTTTCACCACTCCACAGTGCGTATGATATGCAGAACCGACGATATCTTGGTTTTCGTGGGGTTTCAAGCTCAGATATGCATTTTCTGCGATAATCATGGTGAGACTTCTGTCCGAAGTATGCAGTGTCATCGAGATCGCTCTTTTCGAGCTATTTAATGCGAGAAACAAGTTATCTGGTGTTTTCACCACTCCGCAGTGCGTTTGATATGCAGAACCAGCGATATCTTGGTTTTCGTGGAGTTTCAAGCTCAGATATGCATTTTCTGCGATAATCTTGGTGAGACTTCTGTCCGAAGTATGCAGAGTCATCGAGATCGTACTTTTCGAGCTATTCAATGCGAGAAACACGTTTTCTGGGGTTTTCACCACTCCACAGTTCGTTGGATATGCAGAACAGGAGATATCTTGGTTTTCGTGGGGTTTCTAGCAGAGATATGCATTTTCTGCGATAATCTAGGTGAGACTTCAGTCCGAAGAATGCTTAATCATCGAGATCGCTCGTTTCGAGCTATTTAATGCGAGAAACAAGTTATCTGGTGTTTTCACCACTCCACAGTGCGTTTGATATGCAGAAACAGCGATATCTTGGTTTTCGTGGGGTTTCAAGCTGAGATATGCATTTTTTACGATAATCTTGGTGAGACTTCTGTCCGAAGTATGCAGAATCATCGAGATCGCACTTTTCGAGCTATTTAATGCGACAAACACGTTATCTGGTGTTTTCAGCACTCCACAGTGCGTTTGATATGCAGAACCAGCGAAATCTTGGTTTTCGTGGGGTTTCAAGCTGAGATATGCATTTTTTACGATAATCTTGGTGAGACTTCTGTCCGAAGTATGCAGAATCATCGAGATCGCACTTTTCGAGCTATTTAATACGACAAACACGTTATCTGGTGTTTTCAGCACTCCACAGTGCGTTCGATATGCAGAACCAGCGATATCTGGGTTTACGTGGGGTTTCAAGCTGAGATATGCATTTTTTACGATAATCTTGGTGAGACTTCTGTCCGAAGTATGCAGAATCATCGAGATCGCACTTTTCGAGCTATTTAATGCGACAAACACGTTATCTGGTGTTTTCAGCACTCCACAGTGCGTTTGATATGCAGAACCAGCGAAATCTTGGTTTTCGTGGGGTTTCAAGCTGAGATATGCATTTTTTTACGATAATCTTGGTGAGACTTCTGTCCGAAGTATGCTTAATCATCGAGATCGCTCTATTCGAGATATTTAATGCGAGAAACACGTTATCTGGTGTTTTCACCACTCCGCAGTGCGTTTGATATGCAGAACCAGCGATATCTTGGTTTTCGTGGGGTTTCAAGCTCAGATATGCATTTTCTGCGATAATCTTGGTGAGACTTCTGTCCGAAGTATGCAGAGTCATCGAGATCTCTCTATTCGAGATATTTAATGCGAGAAACACGTTATCTGGTGTTTTCACCACTCCGCAGTGCGTTTGATATGCAGAACCAGCGATATCTTGGTTTCCGTGGGGTTTCAAGCTCAGATATGCATTTTCTGCGATAATCTTGGTGAGACTTCTGTCCGAAGTATGCTTAATCATCGAGATCGCTCGTTTCGAGCTATTTAATTCGAGAAACAAGTTATCTGGTGTTTTCACCACTCCACAGTGCGTTTGATATGCAGAAACAGCGAGATCTTGGTTTTCGTGGGATTGCAAGCTGAGATATGCATTTTTTACGATAATCATGGTGAGACTTCTGTCCGAAGTATGCAGAATCATCGAGATCGCTCTATTCGAGATATTTAATGCGAGAAACACGTTATCTGGTGTTTTCACCACTCCGCAGTGCGTTTGATATGCAGAACCAGCGATATCTTGGTTTTCGTGGGGTTTCAAGCTCAGATATGCATTTTCTGCGATAATCTTGGTGAGACTTCTGTCCGAAGTATGCAGAGTCATCGAGATCGCTCTATTCGAGATATTTAATGCGAGAAACAGGTTATCTGGTGTTTTCACCACTCCACAGTGCGTTTGATATGCAGAAACAGCGATATCTTGGTTTTCGTGGGGTTTCAAGCTGAGATATGCATTTTTTACGATAATCATGGTGAGACTTCTGTCCGAAGTATGCTTAATCATCGAGATCGCTCGTTTCGAGCTATTTATTGCGAGAAACAAGTTATCTGGTGTTTTCACCACTCCACAGTGCGTTTGATATGCAGAAACAGCGATATCTTGGTTTTCGTGGGGTTTCAAGCTGAGATATGCATTTTTTACGATAATCATGGTGAGACTTCTGTCCGAAGTATGCAGAATCATCGAGATCGCTCTATTCGAGATATTTAATGCGAGAAACACGTTATCTGGTGTTTTCACCACTCCGCAGTGCGTTTGATATGCAGAACCAGCGATATCTTGGTTTTCGTGGGGTTTCAAGCTCAGATATGCATTTTCTGCGATAATCTTGGTGAGACTTCTGTCCGAAGTATGCAGAGTCATCGAGATCGCTCTATTCGAGATATTTAATGCGAGAAACAGGTTATCTGGTGTTTTCACCACTCCGCAGTGCGTTTGATATGCAGAACCAGCGATATCTTGGTTTTCGTGGGGTTTCAAGCTCAGATATGCATTTTCTGCGATAATCTTGGTGAGACTTCTGTCCGAAGTATGCAGAGTCATCGAGAACGTACTTTTCGAGCTATTTAATGCGACAAACACGTTTTCTGGGGTTTTCACCACTCCACAATTCGTTGGATATGCAGAACAGGAGATATCTTGGTTTTCGTGGGGTTTCTAGCAGAGATATGCATTTTCTGCGCTAATCTTGGTGAGACCTCTGTCCGAAGTATGCAGAAACATGGAGATCGCTCTTTTCGACCTATTGAATGCGAGAAACACGTTATCTGGTGTTTTCAGCACTCCACAGTGCGTTTGATATGCAGAACCAGCGAAATCTTGGTTTTCGTGGGGTTTCAAGCTGAGATATGCATTTTTTACGATAATCTTGGTGAGACTTCTGTCCGAAGTATGCTTAATCATCGAGATCGCTCTATTCGAGCTATTTAATGCGAGAAACACGTTATCTGGTGTTTTCACCACTCCACAGTGCGTATGATATACAGAACCGACGATATCTTGGTTTTCGTGGGGTTTCAAGCTCAGATATGCATTTTCTGCGATAATCATGGTGAGACTTCTGACCGAAGTATGCAGAGTCATCGAGATCGCTCTTTTCGAGCTATTTAATGCGAGAAACAAGTTATCTGGTGTTTTCACCACTCCGCAGTGCGTTTGATATGCAGAACCAGCGATATCTTGGTTTCCGTGGGGTTTCAAGCTCAGATATGCATTTTCTGCGATAATCTTGGTGAGACTTCTGTCCGAAGTATGCTTAATCATCGAGATCGCTCGTTTCGAGCTATTTAATTCGAGAAACAAGTTATCTGGTGTTTTCACCACTCCACAGTGCGTTTGATATGCAGAAACAGCGAGATCTTGGTTTTCGTGGGATTGCAAGCTGAGATATGCATTTTTTACGATAATCATGGTGAGACTTCTGTCCGAAGTATGCAGAATCATCGAGATCGCACTTTTCGAGCTATTTAATGCGACAAACACGTTATCTGGTGTTTTCAGCACTCCACAGTGCGTTCGATATGCAGAACCTGCGATATCTGGGTTTTCGTGGGGTTTCAAGCTCAGATATGCATTTTCTGCGATAATCTTGGTGAGACTTCTGTCCGATGTATGCAGAGTCATCGAGAACGTACTTTTCGAGCTATTTAATGCGACAAACACGTTTTCTGGGGTTTTCACCACTCCACAGTTCGTTGGATATGCAGAACAGGAGATATCTTGGTTTTCGTGGGGTTTCCAGCAGAGATATGCATTTTCTGCGATAATCTTGGTGAGACCTGTGTCCGAAGTATGCAGAAACATCGAGATCGCTCTTTTCGACCTATTTAATGCGACAAACACGTTTTCTGGGGTTTTCACCACTCCACAGTTCGTTGGATATGCAGAACAGGAGATATCTTGGTTTTCGTGGGGTTTCTAGCAGAGATATGCATTTTCTGCGATAATCATGGTGAGACCTCTGTCCGAAGTATGCAGAAACATGGAGATCGCTCTTTTCGACCTATTGAATGCGAGAATCACGTTATCTGGTGTTTTCACCACTCCACAGTGCGTTTGATATGCAGAACCAGCGAAATCTTGGTTTTCGTTGGGTTTCAAGCTGAGATATGCATTTTTTACGATAATCATGGTGAGACTTCTGTCCGAAGTATGCAGAATCATCGAGATCGCACTTTTCGAGCTATTTAATGCGACAAACACGTTATCTGGTGTTTTCAGCACACCACAGTGCGTTTGATATGCAGAAACAGCGATATCTTGGTTTTCGTGGGGTTTCAAGCTCAGATATGCATTTTCTGCGATAATCTTGGTGAGACTTCTGTCCGAAGTATGCAGAGTCATCGAGATCGTACTTTTCGAGCTATTCAATGCGAGAAACACGTTTTCTGGGGTTTTCACCACTCCACAGTTCGTTGGATATGCAGAACAGGAGATATCTTGGTTTTCGTGGGGTTTCTAGCAGAGATATGCATTTTCTGCGATAATCTTGGTGAGACCTCTGTCCGAAGTATGCAGAAACATGGAGATCGCTCTTTTTGACCTATTGAATGCGAGAAACACGTTATCTAATGTTTTCACCACTCCACAGTGCGTATGATATGCAGAACCGACGAAATCTTGGTTTTCGTGGGGTTTCAAGCTCAGATATGCATTTTCTGCGATAATCTTGGTGAGACTTCTGTCCGAAGTATGCAGAGTCATCGAGATCGCTCTTTTCGAGCTATTTAATGCGAGAAACACGTTTTCTGGGGTTTTCACCACTCCACAGTTCGTTGGATATGCAGAACAGGAGATATCTTGGTTTTCGTGGGGTTTCTAGCAGAGATATGCATTTTCTGCGATAATCTAGGTGAGACTTCTGTCCGAAGTATGCTTAATCATCGAGATCGCTCGTTTCGAGCTATTTAATGCGAGAAACAAGTTATCTGGTGTTTTCACCACTCCACAGTGTGTTTGATATGCAGAACCAGCGATATCTTGGTTTTCGTGGGGTTTCAAGCTCAGATATGCATTTTCTGCGATAATCTTGGTGAGACTTCTGTCCGAAGTATGCTGAAACATCGAGATGGCTCTTTTCGAGCTAGTTAATGCGAGAAAAACCTTATCCGGTGTTTTCACCACTCCACAGTGCGTTTGATATGCAGAACCAGCGAAATCTTGGTTTTCGTGGGGTTTCAAGCTGAGATATGCATTTTTTACGATAATCTTGGTGAGACTTCTGTCCGAAGTATGCTTAATCATCGAGATCGCTCTATTCGAGCTATTTAATGCGAGAAACACGTTATCTGGTGTTTTCACCACTCCACAGTGCGTATGATATGCAGAACCGACGATATCTTGGTTTTCGTGGGGTTTCAAGCTCGGATATGCATTTTCTGCGATAATCATGGTGAGACTTCTGTCCGAAGTATGCAGTGTCATCGAGATCGCTCTTTTCGAGCTATTTAATGCGAGAAACAAGTTATCTGGTGTTTTCACCACTCCGCAGTGCGTTTGATATGCAGAACCAGCGATATCTTGGTTTCCGTGGGGTTTCAAGCTCAGATATGCATTTTCTGCGATAATCTTGGTGAGACTTCTGTCCGAAGTATGCAGAGTCATCGAGATCGTACTTTTCGAGCTATTCAATGCGAGAAACACGTTTTCTGGGGTTTTCACCACTCTCACAGTTCGTTGGATATGCAGAACAGGAGATATCTTGGTTTTCGTGGGGTTTCTAGCAGAGATATGCATTTTCTGCGATAATCTAGGTGAGACTTCTGTCCGAAGTATGCTTAATCATCGAGATCGCTCGTTTCGAGCTATTTAATGCGAGAAACAAGTTATCTGGTGTTTTCACCACTCCACAGTGCGTTTGATATGCAGAAACAGCGATATCTTGGTTTTCGTGGGGTTTCAAGCTGAGATATGCATTTTTTACGATAATCATGGTGAGACTTCTGTCCGAAGTATGCAGAATCATCGAGATCGCACTTTTCGAGCTATTTAATGCGACAAACACGTTTTCTGGGGTTTTCACCACTCCACAGTGCGTTTGATATGCAGAACCAGCGAAATCTTGGTTTTCGTTGGGTTTCAAGCTGAGATATGCATTTTTTACGATAATCATGGTGAGACTTCTGTCCGAAGTATGCAGAATCATCGAGATCGCACTTTTCGAGCTATTTAATGCGACAAACACGTTATCTGGTGTTTTCAGCACACCACAGTGCGTTTGATATGCAGAACCAGCGAAATCTTGGTTTTCGTGGGGTTTCAAGCTGAGATATGCATTTTTTACGATAATCTTGGTGAGACTTCTGTCCGAAGTATGCTTAATCTTCGATATCGCTCTATTCGAGCTATTTAATGCGAGAAACACGTTATCTGGTGTTTTCACCACTCCACAGTGCGTATGATATGCAGAACCGACGATATCTTGGTTTTCGTGGGGTTTCAAGCTCAGATATGCATTTTCTGCGATAATCATGGTGAGACTTCTGTCCGAAGTATGCAGTGTCATCGAGATCGCTCTTTTCGAGCTATTTAATGCGAGAAACAAGTTATCTGGTGTTTTCACCACTCCGCAGTGCGTTTGATATGCAGAACCAGCGATATCTTGGTTTTCGTGGAGTTTCAAGCTCAGATATGCATTTTCTGCGATAATCTTGGTGAGACTTCTGTCCGAAGTATGCAGAGTCATCGAGATCGTACTTTTCGAGCTATTCAATGCGAGAAACACGTTTTCTGGGGTTTTCACCACTCCACAGTTCGTTGGATATGCAGAACAGGAGATATCTTGGTTTTCGTGGGGTTTCTAGCAGAGATATGCATTTTCTGCGATAATCTAGGTGAGACTTCAGTCCGAAGAATGCTTAATCATCGAGATCGCTCGTTTCGAGCTATTTAATGCGAGAAACAAGTTATCTGGTGTTTTCACCACTCCACAGTGCGTTTGATATGCAGAAACAGCGATATCTTGGTTTTCGTGGGGTTTCAAGCTGAGATATGCATTTTTTACGATAATCTTGGTGAGACTTCTGTCCGAAGTATGCAGAATCATCGAGATCGCACTTTTCGAGCTATTTAATGCGACAAACACGTTATCTGGTGTTTTCAGCACTCCACAGTGCGTTTGATATGCAGAACCAGCGAAATCTTGGTTTTCGTGGGGTTTCAAGCTGAGATATGCATTTTTTACGATAATCTTGGTGAGACTTCTGTCCGAAGTATGCAGAATCATCGAGATCGCACTTTTCGAGCTATTTAATACGACAAACACGTTATCTGGTGTTTTCAGCACTCCACAGTGCGTTCGATATGCAGAACCAGCGATATCTGGGTTTACGTGGGGTTTCAAGCTGAGATATGCATTTTTTACGATAATCTTGGTGAGACTTCTGTCCGAAGTATGCAGAATCATCGAGATCGCACTTTTCGAGCTATTTAATGCGACAAACACGTTATCTGGTGTTTTCAGCACTCCACAGTGCGTTTGATATGCAGAACCAGCGAAATCTTGGTTTTCGTGGGGTTTCAAGCTGAGATATGCATTTTTTTACGATAATCTTGGTGAGACTTCTGTCCGAAGTATGCTTAATCATCGAGATCGCTCTATTCGAGATATTTAATGCGAGAAACACGTTATCTGGTGTTTTCACCACTCCGCAGTGCGTTTGATATGCAGAACCAGCGATATCTTGGTTTTCGTGGGGTTTCAAGCTCAGATATGCATTTTCTGCGATAATCTTGGTGAGACTTCTGTCCGAAGTATGCAGAGTCATCGAGATCTCTCTATTCGAGATATTTAATGCGAGAAACACGTTATCTGGTGTTTTCACCACTCCGCAGTGCGTTTGATATGCAGAACCAGCGATATCTTGGTTTCCGTGGGGTTTCAAGCTCAGATATGCATTTTCTGCGATAATCTTGGTGAGACTTCTGTCCGAAGTATGCTTAATCATCGAGATCGCTCGTTTCGAGCTATTTAATTCGAGAAACAAGTTATCTGGTGTTTTCACCACTCCACAGTGCGTTTGATATGCAGAAACAGCGAGATCTTGGTTTTCGTGGGATTGCAAGCTGAGATATGCATTTTTTACGATAATCATGGTGAGACTTCTGTCCGAAGTATGCAGAATCATCGAGATCGCTCTATTCGAGATATTTAATGCGAGAAACACGTTATCTGGTGTTTTCACCACTCCGCAGTGCGTTTGATATGCAGAACCAGCGATATCTTGGTTTTCGTGGGGTTTCAAGCTCAGATATGCATTTTCTGCGATAATCTTGGTGAGACTTCTGTCCGAAGTATGCAGAGTCATCGAGATCGCTCTATTCGAGATATTTAATGCGAGAAACAGGTTATCTGGTGTTTTCACCACTCCACAGTGCGTTTGATATGCAGAAACAGCGATATCTTGGTTTTCGTGGGGTTTCAAGCTGAGATATGCATTTTTTACGATAATCATGGTGAGACTTCTGTCCGAAGTATGCTTAATCATCGAGATCGCTCGTTTCGAGCTATTTATTGCGAGAAACAAGTTATCTGGTGTTTTCACCACTCCACAGTGCGTTTGATATGCAGAAACAGCGATATCTTGGTTTTCGTGGGGTTTCAAGCTGAGATATGCATTTTTTACGATAATCATGGTGAGACTTCTGTCCGAAGTATGCAGAATCATCGAGATCGCTCTATTCGAGATATTTAATGCGAGAAACACGTTATCTGGTGTTTTCACCACTCCGCAGTGCGTTTGATATGCAGAACCAGCGATATCTTGGTTTTCGTGGGGTTTCAAGCTCAGATATGCATTTTCTGCGATAATCTTGGTGAGACTTCTGTCCGAAGTATGCAGAGTCATCGAGATCGCTCTATTCGAGATATTTAATGCGAGAAACAGGTTATCTGGTGTTTTCACCACTCCGCAGTGCGTTTGATATGCAGAACCAGCGATATCTTGGTTTTCGTGGGGTTTCAAGCTCAGATATGCATTTTCTGCGATAATCTTGGTGAGACTTCTGTCCGAAGTATGCAGAGTCATCGAGAACGTACTTTTCGAGCTATTTAATGCGACAAACACGTTTTCTGGGGTTTTCACCACTCCACAATTCGTTGGATATGCAGAACAGGAGATATCTTGGTTTTCGTGGGGTTTCTAGCAGAGATATGCATTTTCTGCGCTAATCTTGGTGAGACCTCTGTCCGAAGTATGCAGAAACATGGAGATCGCTCTTTTCGACCTATTGAATGCGAGAAACACGTTATCTGGTGTTTTCAGCACTCCACAGTGCGTTTGATATGCAGAACCAGCGAAATCTTGGTTTTCGTGGGGTTTCAAGCTGAGATATGCATTTTTTACGATAATCTTGGTGAGACTTCTGTCCGAAGTATGCTTAATCATCGAGATCGCTCTATTCGAGCTATTTAATGCGAGAAACACGTTATCTGGTGTTTTCACCACTCCACAGTGCGTATGATATACAGAACCGACGATATCTTGGTTTTCGTGGGGTTTCAAACTCAGATATGCATTTTCTGCGATAATCATGGTGAGACTTCTGACCGAAGTATGCAGAGTCATCGAGATCGCTCTTTTCGAGCTATTTAATGCGAGAAACAAGTTATCTGGTGTTTTCACCACTCCGCAGTGCGTTTGATATGCAGAACCAGCGATATCTTGGTTTCCGTGGGGTTTCAAGCTCAGATATGCATTTTCTGCGATAATCTTGGTGAGACTTCTGTCCGAAGTATGCTTAATCATCGAGATCGCTCGTTTCGAGCTATTTAATTCGAGAAACAAGTTATCTGGTGTTTTCACCACTCCACAGTGCGTTTGATATGCAGAAACAGCGAGATCTTGGTTTTCGTGGGATTGCAAGCTGAGATATGCATTTTTTACGATAATCATGGTGAGACTTCTGTCCGAAGTATGCAGAATCATCGAGATCGCACTTTTCGAGCTATTTAATGCGACAAACACGTTATCTGGTGTTTTCAGCACTCCACAGTGCGTTCGATATGCAGAACCTGCGATATCTGGGTTTTCGTGGGGTTTCAAGCTCAGATATGCATTTTCTGCGATAATCTTGGTGAGACTTCTGTCCGATGTATGCAGAGTCATCGAGAACGTACTTTTCGAGCTATTTAATGCGACAAACACGTTTTCTGGGGTTTTCACCACTCCACAGTTCGTTGGATATGCAGAACAGGAGATATCTTGGTTTTCGTGGGGTTTCCAGCAGAGATATGCATTTTCTGCGATAATCTTGGTGAGACCTGTGTCCGAAGTATGCAGAAACATCGAGATCGCTCTTTTCGACCTATTTAATGCGACAAACACGTTTTCTGGGGTTTTCACCACTCCACAGTTCGTTGGATATGCAGAACAGGAGATATCTTGGTTTTCGTGGGGTTTCTAGCAGAGATATGCATTTTCTGCGATAATCATGGTGAGACCTCTGTCCGAAGTATGCAGAAACATGGAGATCGCTCTTTTCGACCTATTGAATGCGAGAATCACGTTATCTGGTGTTTTCACCACTCCACAGTGCGTTTGATATGCAGAACCAGCGAAATCTTGGTTTTCGTTGGGTTTCAAGCTGAGATATGCATTTTTTACGATAATCATGGTGAGACTTCTGTCCGAAGTATGCAGAATCATCGAGATCGCACTTTTCGAGCTATTTAATGCGACAAACACGTTATCTGGTGTTTTCAGCACACCACAGTGCGTTTGATATGCAGAAACAGCGATATCTTGGTTTTCGTGGGGTTTCAAGCTCAGATATGCATTTTCTGCGATAATCTTGGTGAGACTTCTGTCCGAAGTATGCAGAGTCATCGAGATCGTACTTTTCGAGCTATTCAATGCGAGAAACACGTTTTCTGGGGTTTTCACCACTCCACAGTTCGTTGGATATGCAGAACAGGAGATATCTTGGTTTTCGTGGGGTTTCTAGCAGAGATATGCATTTTCTGCGATAATCTTGGTGAGACCTCTGTCCGAAGTATGCAGAAACATGGAGATCGCTCTTTTTGACCTATTGAATGCGAGAAACACGTTATCTAATGTTTTCACCACTCCACAGTGCGTATGATATGCAGAACCGACGAAATCTTGGTTTTCGTGGGGTTTCAAGCTCAGATATGCATTTTCTGCGATAATCTTGGTGAGACTTCTGTCCGAAGTATGCAGAGTCATCGAGATCGCTCTTTTCGAGCTATTTAATGCGAGAAACACGTTTTCTGGGGTTTTCACCACTCCACAGTTCGTTGGATATGCAGAACAGGAGATATCTTGGTTTTCGTGGGGTTTCTAGCAGAGATATGCATTTTCTGCGATAATCTAGGTGAGACTTCTGTCCGAAGTATGCTTAATCATCGAGATCGCTCGTTTCGAGCTATTTAATGCGAGAAACAAGTTATCTGGTGTTTTCACCACTCCACAGTGTGTTTGATATGCAGAAACAGCGATATCTTGGTTTTCGTGGGGTTTCAAGCTGAGATATGCATTTTTTACGATAATCATGGTGAGACTTCTGTCCGAAGTATGCAGAATCATCGAGATCGCACTTTTCGAGCTATTTAATGCGACAAACACGTTATCTGGTGTTTTCAGCACTCCACAGTGCGTTCGATATGCAGAACCAGCGATATCTGGGTTTACGTGGGGTTTCAAGCTGATATGCATTTTTTACGATAATCTTGGTGAGACTTCTGTCCGAAGTATGCAGAATCATCGAGATCGCACTTTTCGAGCTATTTAATGCGACAAACACGTTATCTGGTGTTTTCAGCACTCCGCAGTGCGTTTGATATGCAGAACCAGCGATATCTTGGTTTTCGTGGGGTTTCAAGCTCAGATATGCATTTTCTGCGATAATCTTGGTGAGACTTCTGTCCGAAGTATGCAGAGTCATCGAGATCGCTCTATTCGAGATATTTAATGCGAGAAACACGTTATCTGGTGTTTTCACCACTCCGCAGTGCGTTTGATATGCAGAACCAGCGATATCTTGGTTTTCGTGGGGTTTCAAGCTCAGATATGCATTTTCTGCGATAATCTTGGTTAGACTTCTGTCCGCAGTATGCAGAGTCATCGAGAACGTACTTTTCGAGCTATTTAATGCGACAAACACGTTTTCTGGGGTTTTCACCACTCCACAGTTCGTTGGATATGCAGAACAGGAGGTATCTTGGTTTTCGTGGGGTTTCTGGCAGAGATATGCATTTTCTGCGCTAATCTTGGTGAGACCTCTGTCCGAAGTATGCAGAAACATGGAGATCGCTCTTTTCGACCTATTGAATGCGAGAAACACGTTATCTGGTGTTTTCAGCACTCCACAGTGCGTTTGATATGCAGAACCAGCGAAATCTTGGTTTTCGTGGGATTTCAAGCTGAGATATGCATTTTTTACGATAATCTTGGTGAGACTTCTGTCCGAAGGATGCTTAATCATCCAGATCGCTCTATTCGAGCTATTTAATGCGAGAAACACGTTATCTGGTGTTTTCACCACTCCACAGTGCGTATGATATACAGAACCGACGATATCTTGGTTTTCGTGGGGTTTCAAGCTCAGATATGCATTTTCTGCGATAATCATGGTGAGACTTCTGTCCGAAGTATGCAGAGTCATCGAGATCGCTCTTTTCGAGCTATTTAATGCGAGAAACAAGTTATCTGGAGTTTTCACCACTCCGCAGTGCGTTTGAAATGCAGAACCAGCGATATCTTGGTTTCCGTGGGGTTTCAAGCTCAGATATGCATTTTCTGCGATAATCTTGGTGAGACTTCCGTCCGAAGTATGCAGAGTCATCGAGATCGTACTTTTCGAGCTATTCAATGCGAGAAACACGTTTTCTGGGGTTTTCACCACTCCACAGTTCGTTGGATATGCAGAACAGGAGATATCTTGGTTTTCGTGGGGTTTCTAGCAGAGATATGCATTTTCTGCGATAATCTTGGTGAGACATCTGTCCGAAGTATGCAGAAACATGGAGATCGCTCTTTTCGACCTATTGAATGCGAGAAACACGTTATCTGGTGTTTTCACCACTCCACAGTGCGTATGATATGCAGAACCGACGATATCTTGGTTTTCGTGGGGTTTCAAGCTCAGATATGCATTTTCTGCGATAATCTTGGTGAGACTTCTGTCCGAAGTATGCAGAGTCATCGAGATCGCTCTTTTCGAGCTATTTAATGCGAGAAACAAGTTATCTGGTGTTTTCACCACTCCGCAGTGCGTTTGATATGCAGAACCAGCGATATCTTGGTTTTCGTGGGGTTTCAAGCTGAGATATGCATTTTTTTACGATAATCGTGGTGAGACTTCTGTCCGAAGTATGCTTAATCATCGAGATCGCTCTATTCGAGATATTTAATGCGAGAAACACGTTATCTGGTGTTTTCACCACTCCACAGTGCGTATGATATGCAGAACCGACGATATCTTGGTTTTCGTGGGGTTTCAAGCTCAGATATGCATTTTCTGCGATAATCTTGGTGAGACTTCTGTCCGAAGTATGCAGAGTCATCGAGATCGTACTTTTCGAGCTATTTAATGCGAGAAACACGTTTTCTGGTGTATTCACCACTCCACAGTACGTTTGACATACAGAACCGGAGATATCTTGGTTTCGGTCGGGTTTCAAGCTGAGACATGCATTTTCTACGATAATCTTGGTGAGACTTCTGTCAGAAGTATGCAGAATCTTCGAGAACGCTCTTTTCGAGCTACTTAATGCGAGAAACACGTTTTCTGGTGTTTTCACCACACCACAGTCCGTTTGATGCGCAGAACCGGAGATATCTTGGTTTCGGTCGGGTTTCAAGCTGAGATATGCATTTTCTGCGATAATCTTGGTGAGACTTCTGTCAGAAGTATGCAGAATCATCTAGATCGCTCTTTTCGAGCTATTTAATTCGAGAAACACGTTTTCTGGGGTTTTCACCACTCCACAGTTCGTTGGATATGCAGAACAGGAGATATCTTGGTTTTCGTGGGGTTTCTAGCAGAGATATGCATTTTCTGCGATAATCTTGGTGAGACCTCTGTCCGAAGTATGCAGAAACATCGAGATCGCTCTTTTCGACCTATTTAATGCGAGAAACACGTTATCTGGTGTTATCACCACTCCACAGTGCGTTTGATATGCAGAACCAGCGAAATCTTGGTTTTCGTTGGGTTTCAAGCTGAGATATGCATTTTTTACGATAATCTTGGTGATACTTCTGTCTGAAGTATGCTTAATCAA
This sequence comes from Anthophora plumipes, assembly GCA_951804975.1. Lineage (NCBI taxonomy): Eukaryota > Metazoa > Arthropoda > Insecta > Hymenoptera > Apidae > Anthophora > Anthophora plumipes. The sequence continues at coordinate 618,488 of CATORF010000177.1, forward strand.
CGAGATCGCTCAATTCGAGATATTTAATGCGAGAAAAACGTTTTCTGGGGTTTTCACCACTCCACAGTTCGTTGGATATGCAGAGCAGGAGATATCTTGGTTTTCGTGGGGTTTCTAGCAGAGATATGCATTTTCTGCGATAATCTTGGTGAGACTTCTGTCCGAAGTATGCAGAATCATCGAGATCGCACTTTTCGAGCTATTTAATGCGACAAACACGTTATCTGGTGTTTTCAGCACTCCACAGTGCGTTTGATATGCAGAACCAGCGAAATCTTGGTTTTCGTGGGGTTTCAAGCTGAGATATGCATTTTTTACGATAATCTTGGTGAGACTTCTGTCTGAAGTATGCTTAATCATCGAGATCGCACTTTTCGAGCTATTTAATGCGACAAACACGTTATCTGGTGTTTTCAGCACTCCACAGTGCGTTTGATATGCAGAACCAGCGATATCTGGGTTTTCGTGGGGTTTCAAGCTGAGATATGCATTTCTTACGATAATCTTGGTGAGACTTCTGTCCGAAGTATGCAGAATCATCGAGATCGCTCTTTTCAAGCTATTTAATGCGAGAAACACGTTTTCTGGGGTTTTCACCACTCCACAGTGCGTTTGATATGCAGAACCAGCGTAATCTTGGTTTTCGTGGGGTTTCAAGCTGAGATATGCATTTTTTACGATAATCTTGGTGAGACTTCTGTCCGAAGTATGCTTAATCATCGAGATCGCTCTATTCGAGATATTTAATGCGAGAAACACGTTATCTGGTGTTTTCACCACTCCACAGTTCGTTGGATATGCAGAACAGGAGATATCTTGGTTTTCGTGGGGTTTCTAGCAGAGATATGCATTTTCTGCGATAATCTTGGTGAGACTTCTGTCCGAAGTATGCAGAATCATCGAGATCGCACTTTTCGAGCTATTTAATGCGACAAACACGTTATCTGGTGTTTTCAGCACTCCACAGTGCGTTTGATATGCAGAACCAGCGATATCTGGGTTTTCGTGGGGTTTCAAGCTGAGATATGCATTTCTTACGATAATCTTGGTGAGACTTCTGTCCGAAGTATGTAGAATCATCGAGATCGCTCTTTTCAAGCTATTTAATGCGAGAAACACGTTTTCTGGGGTTTTCACCACTCCACAGTGCGTTTGATATGCAGAACCAGCGAAATCTTGGTTTTCGTGGGGTTTCAAGCTGAGATATGCATTTTTTACGATAATCTTGGTGAGACTTCTGTCCGAAGTATGCTTAATCATCGAGATCGCTCTATTCGAGATATTTAATGCGAGAAACACGTTATCTGGTGTTTTCACCACTCCACAGTGCGTATGATTTGCAGAACCGACGATATCTTGGTTTTCGTGGGGTTTCAAGCTCAGATATGCATTTTCTGCGATAATCTTGGTGAGACTTCTGTCCGAAGTATGCAGAGTCATCGAGATCGTACTTTTCGAGCTATTTAATGCGACAAACACGTTTTCTGGGGTTTTCACCACTCCACAGTTCGTTGGATATGCAGAACAGGAGATATCTTGGTTTTCGTGGGGTTTCTAGCAGAGATATGCATTTTCTGCGATAATCTTGGTGAGACCTCTGTCCGAAGTATGCAGAAACATCGAGATCGCTCCTTTCGACCTATTTAATGCGAGAAACACGTTATCTGGTGTTATCACCACTCCACAGTGCGTTTGATATGCAGAACCAGCGAAATCTTGGTTTTCGTTGGGTTTGAAGCTGAGATATGCATTTTTTACGATAATCTTGGTGAGACTTCTGTCCGAAATATGCAGAATCATCGAGATCGCTCTTTTCGAGCTATTTAATGCGAGGAACACGTTATCTGGTGTTTTCACCACTCCACAGAGCGTTTGATATGCACTACCAGCGATATCTTGGTTTTCGTGGGGTTTCAAGCTGAGATATGCATTTTCTGCGATAATCTTGGTGAGACATCTGTCCGAAGTATGCTGAATCATCGAGATCGGTAGTTTCGAGCTATTTAATGCGCGAAACACGTTATCCGGTGTTTTCACCACTCCACAGTGCGTTGGATATGCAGAACCGGAGATATATTGGTTTTCGTCGGGTTTCAAGCTGAGATATGCATTTTCAACGATAATCTTGGTGTTTCATCTATGAGAAGTATGCAGAAACATCGAGATCGTTCTTTTCGAGCTAGTTAATGCGAGAAACACGTTTTCACGTGTTTTCAACATTCCACAGTGCGTTTGATATGCAGAACCGGCGATATCTTGATTTTCGTGGTGTTTCCAGCTGAGATATGCATTTTCTGCTATAATCTTGGTGAGTCTTCAGTCAGAAGTATGCAGAATCATCTAGAAGGTTCTTTTCGAGCTATTTAATGCGAAAAAACAAGTTTTCGAGTGTTTTGACCACTCCACAGAGCGTTTGATATGTAGAGCCGCCGATCACATGGTTTTCGTGGGGTTTCCAGCTGAAATATGTATTTTCTGCGATAATCTTGGTGAGACTTTTGTCCGAAGTATGCTTAATCATCGAGATCGCCCTGTTCGAGCTATTTAATGCGCGAAACACGTTATCTGGTGTTTTCACCACTCCACAGAGCGTTTGATATGCAGTACGAGCGATATCTTGGTTTTCGTGGGGTTTCAAGCTGAGATATGCATTTTTTACGATAATCTTGGTGAAGCTTCTGTCCGAAGTATGCAGAATCATCGAGATCGCTCGTTTCGAGCGATTTAATGCGAGAAACACGTTATCTGGTGTTTTCACCACTCCACAGTGCGTTGGATATGCAGAACCGGCGATATCTTGGTTTTCGTGGGGTTTCCAGCTGAAATATGTATTTTCTGCGATAATCTTGGTGAGACTTTTGTCCGAAGTATGCTTAATCATCGAGATCGCTCTATTCGAGCTAATTAATGCGCGAAACACGTTATCTGGTGTTTTCAGCACTCCACAGTGCGTTTGATATGCAGAACCAGCGATATCCTGGTTTTCGTGGGGATTCAAGCTGAGATATGCATTTTCTGCGATAATCTTGGTGAGACTTCTGTCCGAAGTATGCTTAATCATCGAGATCGCTCGTTTCGTGCTATTGAATGCGAGAAACACGTTATCTGGTGTTTTCATCACTCCACAGTGCGTATGATATGCAGAACCGACGATATCTTGGTTTTCGGGGGGTTTCAAGCTCAGATATGCATTTTCTGCGATAATCTTGGTGAGACTTCTGTCCGAAGTATGCTGAATCATCTAGATCGCTCTTTTCGAGCTATTTAATGCGAGAAACACGTTATCTGGTGTTTTCACCACTCCACAGTGCGTTTGATATGCAGAACCAGCGATATCTTGGTTTTCGTGTGGTTTCAGGCTGAGATATGCATTTTTTACGATAATCTTGGTGAAACTTCTGTCCGAAATATGCAGAATCATCGAGATCGCTCGTTTCGAGCTATTTAATGCGAGAAACACGTTATCTGGTGTTTTCACCACTCCACAGTGCGTTGGATATGCAGAACCAGCGATATCTTGGTTTTCGTGTGGTTTCAAGCTGAGATATGCATTTTTTACGATAATCTTGGTGAAACTTCTGTCCGAAGTATGCAGAATCATCGAGATCGCTCGTTTCGAGCTATTTAATGCGCGAAACACGTTATCCGGTGTTTTCACCACTCCACAGTGCGTTGGATATGCAGAACCGGAGATATATTGGTTTTCGTCGGGTTTCAAGCTGTGATATGCATTTTCAACGATAATCTTGGTGTTTCATCTATGAGAAGTATGCAGAAACATCGAGATCGTTCTTTTCGAGCTAGTTAATGCGAGAAACACGTTTTCACGTGTTTTCAACATTCCACAGTGCGTTTCATATGCAGAACCGTCGATATCTTGATTTTCGTGGTGTTTCCAGCTGAGATATGCATTTTCTGCGAAAACCTTGGTGAGTCTTCAGTCAGAAGTATGCAGAATCATCTAGAACGTTCTTTTCGAGCTATTTAATGCAAAAAAACAAGTTTTCTAGTGTTTTGACCACTCCACAGAGCGTTTGATATGTAGAGCCGCCGATCACATGGTTTTCGTGGGGTTTCCAGCTGAAATATGTATTTTCTGCGATAATCTTGGTGAGACTTTTGTCCGAAGTATGCTTAATCATCGAGATCGCTCTGTTCGAGCTATTTAATTCGCGAAACACGTTATCTGGTGTTATCAGCACTCCACAGTGCGTTTGATGTGCAGAACCAGCGATATCTTGGCTTTCGTGGGGTTTTAAGCTGAGATATGCGTTTTTTACGATAATCTTGGTGAGACTTCTGTCCGAAGTATGCAGAATCATCTAGATCGCTCTTTTCGAGCTATTTAATGCGAGAAACACGTTATCTGGTGTTTTCACCACTCCACAGAGCGTTTGATATGCAGTACCAGCGATATCTTGGTTTTCGTGGGGTTTCAAGCTGAGATATGCATTTTTTACGATAATCTTGGTGAGACTTCTGTCCGAAGTATGCAGAATCATCGAGATCGCTCTTTTCTAGCTATTTAATGCGAGAAATACGTTATCTGGTGTTTTCACCACTCCACAGTTCGTTGGATATGCAGAACAGAAGATATCTTGGTTTTCGTGGGGTTTCTAGCAGAGATATGCATTTTCTGCGATAATCTTGGTGAGACTTCTGTCCGAAGTATGCAGAATCATCGAGATCGCACTTTTCGAGCTATTTAATGCGACAAACACGTTATCTGGTGTTTTCAGCACTCCACAGTGCGTTTGATATGCAGAACCAGCGAAATCTTGGTTTTCGTGGGGTTTCAAGCTGAGATATGCATTTTTTACGATAATCTTGGTGAGACTTCTGTCTGAAGTATGCTTAATCATCGAGATCGCTCAATTCGAGATATTTAATGCGAGAAACACGTTATCTGGTGTTTTCACTACTCCACAGTGCGTATGATATGCAGAACCGACGATATCTTGGTTTTCGTGGGGTTTCAAGCTCAGATATGCATTTTCTGCGATAATCTTGGTGAGACTTCTGTCCGAAGTATGCAGAGTCATCGAGATCGTACTTTTCGAGCTATTCAATGCGAGAAACACGTTTTCTCGGGTTTTCACCACTCCACAGTGCGTTTGATATGCAGAACCAGCGATATCTTGGTTTTCGTGGGGTTTCAAGCTCAGATATGCATTTTCTGCGATAATCTTGGTGAGACTTCTGTCCGATGTATGCAGAGTCATCGAGATCGTACTTTTCGAGCTATTCTATGCGAGAAAAACGTTTTCTGGGGTTTTCACCACTCCACAGTTCGTTGGATATGCAGAACAGGAGATATCTTGGTTTTCGTGGGGTTTCTAGCAGAGATATGCATTTTCTGCGATAATCTTGGTGAGACTTCTGTCCGAAGTATGCAGAATCATCGAGATCGCACTTCTCGAGCTATTTAATGCGACAAACACGTTATCTGGTGTTTTCAGCACTCCACAGTGCGTTTGATATGCAGAACCAGCGATATCTGGGTTTTCGTGGGGTTTCAAGCTGGGATATGCATTTCTTACGATAATCTTGGTGAGACTTCTGTCCGAAGTATGTAGAATCATCGAGATCGCTCTTTTCAAGCTATTTAATGCGAGAAACACGTTTTCTGGTGTTTTCACCACTTCACAGTGCGTTTGATATGCAGAACCGGCGATATCTTGGTTTTCGTGGGGTTTCCAGCTGAAATATGTATTTTCTGCGATAATCTTGGTGAGACTTTTGTCCGAAGTATGCTTAATCATCGAGATCGCTCTATTCGAGCTAATTAATGCGCGAAACACGTTATCTGGTGTTTTCAGCACTCCACAGTGCGTTTGATATGCAGAACCAGCGATATCCTGGTTTTCGTGGGGATTCAAGCTGAGATATGCATTTTCTGCGATAATCTTGGTGAGACTTCTGTCCGAAGTATGCTTAATCATCGAGATCGCTCGTTTCGTGCTATTGAATGCGAGAAACACGTTATCTGGTGTTTTCATCACTCCACAGTGCGTATGATATGCAGAACCGACGATATCTTGGTTTTCGGGGGGTTTCAAGCTCAGATATGCATTTTCTGCGATAATCTTGGTGAGACTTCTGTCCGAAGTATGCTGAATCATCTAGATCGCTCTTTTCGAGCTATTTAATGCGAGAAACACGTTATCTGGTGTTTTCACCACTCCACAGTGCGTTTGATATGCAGAACCAGCGATATCTTGGTTTTCGTGTGGTTTCAGGCTGAGATATGCATTTTTTACGATAATCTTGGTGAAACTTCTGTCCGAAATATGCAGAATCATCGAGATCGCTCGTTTCGAGCTATTTAATGCGAGAAACACGTTATCTGGTGTTTTCACCACTCCACAGTGCGTTGGATATGCAGAACCAGCGATATCTTGGTTTTCGTGTGGTTTCAAGCTGAGATATGCATTTTTTACGATAATCTTGGTGAAACTTCTGTCCGAAGTATGCAGAATCATCGAGATCGCTCGTTTCGAGCTATTTAATGCGCGAAACACGTTATCCGGTGTTTTCACCACTCCACAGTGCGTTGGATATGCAGAACCGGAGATATATTGGTTTTCGTCGGGTTTCAAGCTGTGATATGCATTTTCAACGATAATCTTGGTGTTTCATCTATGAGAAGTATGCAGAAACATCGAGATCGTTCTTTTCGAGCTAGTTAATGCGAGAAACACGTTTTCACGTGTTTTCAACATTCCACAGTGCGTTTCATATGCAGAACCGTCGATATCTTGATTTTCGTGGTGTTTCCAGCTGAGATATGCATTTTCTGCGAAAACCTTGGTGAGTCTTCAGTCAGAAGTATGCAGAATCATCTAGAACGTTCTTTTCGAGCTATTTAATGCAAAAAAACAAGTTTTCTAGTGTTTTGACCACTCCACAGAGCGTTTGATATGTAGAGCCGCCGATCACATGGTTTTCGTGGGGTTTCCAGCTGAAATATGTATTTTCTGCGATAATCTTGGTGAGACTTTTGTCCGAAGTATGCTTAATCATCGAGATCGCTCTGTTCGAGCTATTTAATTCGCGAAACACGTTATCTGGTGTTATCAGCACTCCACAGTGCGTTTGATGTGCAGAACCAGCGATATCTTGGCTTTCGTGGGGTTTTAAGCTGAGATATGCGTTTTTTACGATAATCTTGGTGAGACTTCTGTCCGAAGTATGCAGAATCATCTAGATCGCTCTTTTCGAGCTATTTAATGCGAGAAACACGTTATCTGGTGTTTTCACCACTCCACAGAGCGTTTGATATGCAGTACCAGCGATATCTTGGTTTTCGTGGGGTTTCAAGCTGAGATATGCATTTTTTACGATAATCTTGGTGAGACTTCTGTCCGAAGTATGCAGAATCATCGAGATCGCTCTTTTCTAGCTATTTAATGCGAGAAATACGTTATCTGGTGTTTTCACCACTCCACAGTTCGTTGGATATGCAGAACAGAAGATATCTTGGTTTTCGTGGGGTTTCTAGCAGAGATATGCATTTTCTGCGATAATCTTGGTGAGACTTCTGTCCGAAGTATGCAGAATCATCGAGATCGCACTTTTCGAGCTATTTAATGCGACAAACACGTTATCTGGTGTTTTCAAAACTCCACAGTGCGTTTGATATGCAGAACCAGCGAAATCTTGGTTTTCGTGGGGTTTCAAGCTGAGATATGCATTTTTTACGATAATCTTGGTGAGACTTCTGTCTGAAGTATGCTTAATCATCGAGATCGCTCAATTCGAGATATTTAATGCGAGAAACACGTTATCTGGTGTTTTCACTACTCCACAGTGCGTATGATATGCAGAACCGACGATATCTTGGTTTTCGTGGGGTTTCAAGCTCAGATATGCATTTTCTGCGATAATCTTGGTGAGACTTCTGTCCGAAGTATGCAGAGTCATCGAGATCGTACTTTTCGAGCTATTCAATGCGAGAAACACGTTTTCTCGGGTTTTCACCACTCCACAGTGCGTTTGATATGCAGAACCAGCGATATCTTGGTATTCGTGGGGTTTCAAGCTCAGATATGCATTTTCTGCGATAATCTTGGTGAGACTTCTGTCCGATGTATGCAGAGTCATCGAGATCGTACTTTTCGAGCTATTCTATGCGAGAAAAACGTTTTCTGGGGTTTTCACCACTCCACAGTTCGTTGGATATGCAGAACAGGAGATATCTTGGTTTTCGTGGGGTTTCTAGCAGAGATATGCATTTTCTGCGATAATCTTGGTGAGACTTCTGTCCGAAGTATGCAGAATCATCGAGATCGCACTTCTCGAGCTATTTAATGCGACAAACACGTTATCTGGTGTTTTCAGCACTCCACAGTGCGTTTGATATGCAGAACCAGCGATATCTGGGTTTTCGTGGGGTTTCAAGCTGGGATATGCATTTCTTACGATAATCTTGGTGAGACTTCTGTCCGAAGTATGTAGAATCATCGAGATCGCTCTTTTCAAGCTATTTAATGCGAGAAACACGTTTTCTGGTGTTTTCACCACTTCACAGTGCGTTTGATATGCAGAACCAGCGAAAACTTGGTTTTCGTGGGGTTTCAAGCTGAGATATGCATTTTTTACGATAATCTTGGTGAGACTTCTGTCCGAAGAATGCTTAATCATCGAGATCGCTCTATTCGAGATATTTAATGCGAGAAACACGTTATCTGGTGTTTTCACCACTCCACAGTGCGTATGATTTGCAGAACCGACGATATCTTGGTTTTCGTGGGGTTTCAAGCTCAGATATGCATTTTCTGCGATAATCTTGGTGAGACTTCTGTCCGAAGTATGCAGAGTCATCGAGATCGTACTTTTCGAGCTATTTAATGCGACAAACACGTTTTCTGGCGTTTTCACCACTCCACAGTTCGTTGGATATGCAGAACAGGAGATATCTTGGTTTTCGTGGGGTTTCTAGCAGAGATATGCATTTTTTACGATAATCTTGGTGAGACTTCTGTCCGAAATATGCAGAATCATCGAGATCGCTCTTTTCGAGCTATTTAATGCGAGGAACACGTTATCTGGTGTTTTCACCACTCCACAGAGCGTTTGATATGCACTACCAGCGATATCTTGGTTTTCGTGGGGTTTCAAGCTGAGATATGCATTTTCTGCGATAATCTTGGTGAGACATCTGTCCGAAGTATGCTGAATCATCGAGATCGCTAGTTTCGAGCTATTTAATGCGCGAAACACGTTATCCGGTGTTTTCACCACTCCACAGTGCGTTGGATATGCAGAACCGGAGATATATTGGTTTTCGTCGGGTTTCAAGCTGAGATATGCATTTTCAACGATAATCTTGGTGTTTCATCTATGAGAAGTATGCAGAGACATCGAGATCGTTCTTTTCGAGCTAGTTAATGCGAGAAACACGTTTTCACGTGTTTTCAACATTCCACAGTGCGTTTGATATGCAGAACCGGCGATATCTTGATTTTCGTGGTGTTTCCAGCTGAGATATGCATTTTCTGCTATAATCTTGGTGAGTCTTCAGTCAGAAGTATGCAGAATCATCTAGAAGGTTCTTTTCGAGCTATTTAATGCGAAAAAACAAGTTTTCTAGTGTTTTGAACACTCCACAGAGCGTTTGATATGTAGAGCCGCCGATCACATGGTTTTCGTGGGGTTTCCAGCTGAAATATGTATTTTCTGCGATAATCTTGGTGAGACTTTTGTCCGAAGTATGCTTAATCATCGAGATCGCTCTGTTCGAGCTATTTAATGCGCGAAACACGTTATCTGGTGTTTTCACCACTCCACAGTGCGTTTGATATGCAGTACGAGCGATATCTTGGTTTTCGTGGGGTTTCAAGCTGAGATATGCATTTTTTACGATAATCTTGGTGAAGCTTCTGTCCGAAGTATGCAGAATCATCGAGATCGCTCGTTTCGAGCGATTTAATGCGAGAAACACGTTATCTGGTGTTTTCACCACTCCACAGTGCGTTGGATATGCAGAACCGGCGATATCTTGGTTTTCGTGCGGTTTCCAGCTGAAATATGTGTTTTCTGCGATAATCTTGGTGAGACGTTTGTCCGAAGTATGCTTAATCATCGAGATCACTCTATTCGAGCTATTTAATGCGCGAAACACGTTATCTGGTGTTTTCAGCACTCCACAGTGCGTTTGATAAGCAGAACCAGCGATATCCTGGTTTTCGTGGGGATTCAAGCTGAGATATGCATTTTCTGCGATAATCTTGGTGAGACTTCTGTCCGAAGTATGCTTAATCATCGAGATCGCTCGTTTCGTGCTATTGAATGCGAGAAACACGTTATCTGGTGTTTTCATCACTCCACAGTGCGTATGATATGCAGAACCGACGATATTTTGGTTTTCGGGGGTTTCAAGCTCAGATATGCATTGTCTGCGATAATCTTGGTGAGACTTCTGTCAGAAGTATGCACAATCATCGAGATCGCTCTTTTCGAGCTATTTAAAGCGAGAAACACGTTATCTGGTGTATTGACCACTCCACTGTGCGTTTGATATGCAAAACCGGCGATATCTTGGTTTTCGTCGGGTTTCAAGCTGAGATATGCATTTTTTACGATAATCTTGGTGAGACTTCTGTCCGATGAATGCAGAATCATCGAGATCGCTCTTTTCGAGCTATTTAATGCGATAAACACGTTATCTGGTGTTTTCACCACTCCACAGAGCGTTTGATATGCAGTACCAGCGATATCTTGGTTTTCGTGGGGTTTCAAGCTGAGATATGCATTTTTTACGATAATCTTGGTGAGACTTCTGTCCGATGTATGCAGAATCATCGAGATCGCTCTTTTCGAGCTATTTAATGCGATAAACACGTTATCTGGTGTTTTCACCACTCCACAGAGCGTTTGATATGCAGTACCAGCGATATCTTGGTTTTCGTGGGGTTTCAAGCTGAGATATGCATTTTTTACGATAATCTTGGTGAGACTACTGTCCGAAGTATGCTTAATCATCGAGATCGCTCTTTTCGAGCTGGTTAATGCGAGATAAACCATATCTGGTGTTTTCACCACTCCACAGTGCGTTTGATATGCAGATCCAGCGATATCTTGGCTTTCGTGGGTTTTTAAGCTGAGATATGCATTTTCTACGATAATCTTGGTGAGACTTCTGTCCGAAGTATGCAGAATCATCGAGATCGCTCTTTTCGAGCTATTTAATGCGAGAAACACGTTATCTGGTGTTTTCACCACTCCACAGAGCGTTTGATATGCAGTACCAGCGATATCTTGGTTTTCGTGGGGTTTCAAGCTGAGATATGCATTTTTTACGATAATCTTGGTGAGACTTCTGTCCGAAGTATGCAGAATCATCGAGATCGCTCTTTTCGAGCTATTTAATGCGAGAAACACGTTATCTGGTGTTTTCACCACTCCACAGAGCGTTTGATATGCACTACCAGCGATATCTTGGTTTTCGTGGGGTTTCAAGCTGAGATATGCATTTTCTGCGATAATCTTGGTGAGACTTCTGTCCGAAGTATGCTGAATCATCTAGATCGCTCTTTTCGAGCTATTTAATGCGAGAAACACGTTATCTGGTGTTTTCACCACTCCACAGTGCGTTTGATATGCAGAACCAGCGATATCTTGGTTTTCGTGTGGTTTCAGGCTGAGATATGCATTTTTTACGATAATCTTGGTGAAACTTCTGTCCGAAGTATGCAGAATCATCGAGATCGCTCGTTTCGAGCTATTTAATGCGAGAAACACGTTATCTGGTGTTTTCACCACTCCACAGTGCGTTGGATATGCAGAACCAGCGATATCTTGGTTTTCGTGTGGTTTCAAGCTGAGATATGCATTTTTTACGATAATCTTGGTGAAACTTCTGTCCGAAGTATGCAGAATCATCGAGATCGCTCGTTTCGAGCTATTTAATGCGCGAAACACGTTATCCGGTGTTTTCACCACTCCACAGTGCGTTGGATATGCAGAACCGGAGATATATTGGTTTTCGTCGGGTTTCAAGCTGAGATATGCATTTTCAACGATAATCTTGGTGTTTCATCTATGAGAAGTATGCAGAAACATCGAGATCGTTCTTTTCGAGCTAGTTAATGCGAGAAACACGTTTTCACGTGTTTTCAACATTCCACAGTGCGTTTCATATGCAGAACCATCGATATCTTGATTTTCGTGGTGTTTCCAGCTGAGATATGCATTTTCTGCGATAACCTTGGTGAGTCTTCAGTCAGAAGTATGCAGAATCATCTAGAACGTTCTTTTCGAGCTATTTAATGCGAAAAAACAAGTTTTCTAGTGTTTTGACCACTCCACAGAGCGCTTGATATGTAGAGCCGCCGATCACATGGTTTTCGTGGGGTTTCCAGCTGAAATATGTATTTTCTGCGATAATCTTGGTGAGACTTTTGTCCGAAGTATGCTTAATCATCGAGATCGCTCTGTTCGAGCTATTTAATTCGCGAAACACGTTATCTGGTGTTTTCAGCACTCCACAGTGCGTTTGATATGCAGAACCAGCGATATCCTGGTTTTCGTGGGGATTCAAGCTGAGATATGCATTTTCTGCGCTAATCTTGGTGAGACTTCTGTCCGAAGTATGCTTAATCATCGAGATCGCTCGTTTCGTGCTATTGAATGCGAGAAACACGTTATCTGGTGTTTTCACCACTCCACAGTGCGTATGATATGCAGAACCGACGATATCTGGGTTTTCGTGGGGTTTCAAGCTCAGATATGCATTGCCTGCAATAATCTTGGTGAGACTTCTGTCCGAAGTGTGCCGAATCATCGAGATCGCTCTTTTCGAGCTATTTAATGCGAGAAACACGTTTTCGGGGGTTTTCACCACACCACAGTTCGTTGGATATGCAGAACAGGTGATATCTTGGTTTTCGAGGGGTTTCAAGCTGAGATATGCATTTTCTGCGATCAACTTTGAGAGACTCCTGTCCGAAGTATGCTGAATCATCGAGATCGCTCTTTTCGAGCTGGTTAATGCGAGAAAAACCATATCTGGTGTTTTCACCACTCCACAGAGCGTTGGATATGCAGAACCGGAGATATTTTGGTTTTCGTCGGGTTTCAAGCTGAGATATGCATTTTCAACGATAATCTTGGTGTTTCATCTATGAGAAGGATGCAGAAACATCGAGATCGCTCTTTTCGAGCTAGTTAAAGCGAGAAACACGTTTTCATGTGTTTTCAACATTCCACAGTGCGTTTGATATGCAGAACCGGCGATATCTTGATTTTTGTGGTGTTTCCAGCTGAGATATGCATTTTCTGCGATAATCTTGGTGAGTCTTCAGTCAGAAGTATGCAGAATCATCTAGAACTTTCTTTTCGAGCTATTTAATGCGAAAAAACAAGTTTTCTAGTGTTTTGACCACTCCACAGAGCGTTTGATATGTAGAACCGCCGATCACATGGTTTTCGTGGGGTTTCCAGCTGAAATATGTATTTTCTGCGATTATCTTGGTGAGACTTTTGTCCGAAGTATGCTTAAACATCGAGATCGCTCTGTTCGAGCTATTTAATGCGCGAAACACGTTATCTGGTGTTTTCAGCACTCCACAGTGCGTTTGATATGCAGAACCAGCGATATCCTGGTTTTCGTGGGGATTCAAGCTGAGATATGCATTTTCTGCGATAATCTTGGTGAGACTTCTGTCCGAAGTATGCTTAATCATCGAGATCGCTCGTTTCGTGCTATTGAATGCGAGAAACACGTTATCTGGTGTTTTCACCACTCCACAGTGCGTATGATATGCAGAACCGACGATATCTTGGTTTTCGTGGGGTTTCATGCTCAGATATGCATTGTCTGCGATAATCTTGGTGAGACTTCTGTCCGAAGTGTGCCGATTCATCGCGATCGCTCTTTTCGAGCTATTTAATGCGAGAAACACGTTTTCGGGGGTTTTCACCACACCACAGTTCGTTGGATATGCAGAACAGGTGATATCTTGGTTTTCGAGGGGTTTCAAGCTGAGATATGCATTTTCTGCGATAAACTTCGAGAGACTCCTGTCCGAAGTATGCTGAATCATCGAGATCGCTCTTTTCGAGCTGGTTAATGCGAGAAAAACCATATCTGGTGTTTTCACCACTCCACAGAGCGTTTGATATGCAGAAACAGCGATATCTTGGCTTTCGTGGGGTTTTAAGCTGAGATATGCATTTTTTACGATAATCTTGGTGAGACTTCTGTCCGATGTATGCAGAATCATCGAGATCGCTCTTTTCGAGCTATTTAATGCGAGAAACACGTTATCTGGTGTTTTCACCACTCCACAGAGCGTTTGATATGTAGTACCAGCGATATCTTGGTTTTCGTGGGGTTTCAAGCTGAGATATGCATTTTTTACGATAATCTTGGTGAGACTTCTGTCCGAAGCATGCGTAATCATCGAGATCGCTCGTTTCGTGCTATTGAATGCGAGAAACACGTTATCTGGTGTTTTCACCACTCCACAGTGCGTATGATATGCAGAACCGACGATATCTTGGTTTTCGTGGTGATTCAAGCTCAGATATGCATAGTCTGCGATAATCTTGGTGAGGCTTCTGTCCGAAGTGTGCCGAATCATCGAGATCGCTCTTTTCGAGCTATTTAATGCGAGAAACACGTTTTCGGGGGTTTTCACCACACCACAGTTCGTTGGATATGCAGAACAGGTGATATCTTGGTTTTCGAGGGGTTTCAAGCTGAGATATGCATTTTCTGCGATAAACTTGGAGAGACTTCTGTCCGAAGTATGCTGAATCATCGAGATCGCTCTTTTCGAGCTGGTTAACGCGAGAAAAACCATATCTGGTGTTTTCACCACTCCACAGTGCGTTTGATGTGCAGAACCAGCGATATCTTGGCTTTCGTGGGGTTTTAAGCTGAGATATGCATTTTTTACGATAATCTTGGTGAGTCTTCTGTCCGAAGTATGCAGAATCATCTAGATCGCTCTTTTCGAGCTATTTAATGCGAGAAACACGTTATCTGGTGTTTTCACCACTCCACAGAGCGTTTGATATGCAGTACCAGCGATATCTTGGTTTTCGTGGGGTTTTCTTGCAGAGATATGCATTTTCTGCGATAATCATGGTGAGACTTCTGTTAGAAGTATGCAGAATCATCGAGATCGCACTTTTCGAGCTATTTAATGCGAGAAACACGTTATCTGGTGTTTTCACCACTCCACAGTGCGTTATATATGCAGAACCGGAGATATTTTGGTTTTCGTCGGGTTTCAAGCTGAGATATGCATTTTCTACGGTAAGCTTGGTGAGACATCTGTCCGAAGTATGCGGAATCTTCGAGATCGCTCTTTTCGAGCTGTTTAATGCGAGAAACACGTTTTCTGGGGTTTCACCACTCCACAGAGCGTTTGATATGCAGAACCTGCGATATCTTGGTTTTCGTGGGGTTTCAAGCTGAGATATGCATGGTCTGCGATAACCTGTGTGAGACTTCTGCCCGAAGTATGCTGAATCATCTAGATCGCTCTTTTCGAGCTATTTAATGCGAGAAACACGTTATCTGGTGTTTTCACCACTACACAGTGCGTTTGATATGCAGAACCAGCGATATCTTGGTTTTCGTGGGGTTTCAAGCTGAGATATGCATTTTTTACGATAATCTTGGTGAAACTTCTGTCCGAAGTATGCAGAATCATCGAGATCGCTCGTTTCGAGCTATTTAATGCGAGAAACACGTTATCTGGTGTTTTCACCACTACACAGTGCGTTGGATATGCAGAACCGGAGATATTTTGGTTTTCGTCGGGTTTCAAGCTGAGATATGCATTTTCTACGGTAAGCTTGGTGAGACATCTGTCCGAAGTATGCGGAATCATCGAGATCGCTCTTTTCGAGCTATTTAATGCGAGAAACACGTTTTCTGGTGTTTTCACCACTCCACAGTTCGTTGGATATGCAGAACAGGAGATATCTTGGTTTTCGTGGGGTTTTCTTGCAGAGATATGCATTTTCTGCGATAATCATGGTGAGACTTCTGTTAGAAGTATGCAGAATCATCGAGATCGCACTTTTCGATCTATTTAATGCGAGAAACACGTTGTCTGGTGTTTTCACCACTCCACAGTTGGTTTGATATGCAGAACCGGCGATGTTTGGTTTTCGTCGGGTTTCAAGTTGAGATATGCATTTTCTGCGATAATCATGGTGAGACTTCTGTCCGAAGTATGCACAATCATCGAGATCGCTCTTTTCGAGCTATTTAATGCGAGAAACACGTTATCTGGTGTTTTCACCACTCCACAGAGCGTTTGATATGCAGTACCAGCGATATCTTGGTTTTCGTGGGGTTTCAAGCTGAGATATGCATTTTCTGCGATAATCTTGGTGAGACTTCTGTCCGAAGTATGCTGAATCATCTAGATCGCTCTTTTCGAGCTATTTAATGCGAGAAACACGTTATCTGGTGTTTTCACCACTCCACAGTGCGTTTGTTAAGCAGAACCAGCGATATCTTGGTTTTCGTGTGGTTTCAAGCTGAGATATGCATTTTTTACGATAATCTTGGTGAAACTTCTGTCCGAAGTATGCAGAAACATCAAGAGCGCTCTTCTCGAGCTATTTAATGCGAGAAACACGTTTTCTGGGGTTTTCACCACACCACAGTTCGTTGGATATGCAGACCAGGTGATATCTTTGTTTTCGGGGGGTTTCAAGCTGAGATATGCATTTTCTGCGATGAACTTGGTGAGACTTCTGTCCGAAGTATGCACAATCATCGAGATCGCTCTTTTCGAGCTATTTAATGCGAGAAACACGTTATCTGGTGTTTTCACCAATCCACAGTGCGTATGATATGCAGAACCGGCGATATCATGGTTTTCGTGGGGTTTCAAGCTGACATATGTATTTTTTACGATAATATTGGTGAGACTTCAGTTAGAAGTATGCAGAATCATCGATATCGCTCTATTCGAGCTATTTAATGCGAGAAACACGTTATCTGGTGTTTTCATCACTCCACAGGGCGTTTGATATGCAGAACCGGCGATATCTTGGTTTTCGTGGGGTTTCCATCTGAGATATGCATTTCCTGCGATAATCTTGGTGAGACTTCAGTCAGAAGTATGCAGAATCATCTAGATCGCTCGTTTCGAGCTATTTAATGCGAAAAAACAAGTTTTCTGGTGTTTTGACCACTCCACAGTACGTTTGACATGCAGAAACGGAGATACCTTGGTTTCGGTCGGGTTTCAAGCTGAGATATGCATTTTCTGCGATAATATTGGTGAGACTTCAGTTAGAAGTATGCAGAATCATCGAGATCGCTCTATTCGAGCTATTTAATGCGAGAAACACGTTATCTGGTGTTTTCATCACTCCACAGGGCGTTTGATATGCAGAACCGGCGATATCTTGGTTTTCGTGGGGTTTCCATCTGAGATATGCATTTCCTGCGATAATCTTGGTGAGACTTCAGTCAGAAGTATGCAGAATCATCTAGATCGCTCGTTTCGAGCTATTTAATGCGAAAAAACAAGTTTTCTGGTGTTCTGACCACTCCACAGTACGTTTGACATGCAGAAACGGAGATACCTTGGTTTCGGTCGGGTTTCAAGCTGAGATATGCATTTTCTGCGATAAAATTGGTGAGACTTCAGTTAGAAGTATGCAGAATCATCGAGATCGCTCTATTCGAGCTAGTTAATGCGAGAAACACGTTATCTGGTGTTTTCACCACTCCACAGTGCGTTTGATATGCAGTACCAGCGATATCTTGGTTTTCGTGGGGATTCAAGCTGAGATATGAATTTTTTAGGATAATCTTGGTGAGACTTCTGTCCGAAGTATGCGGAATCATCGAGATCGCTCTTTTCGAGCTATTTAATGCGAGAAACACGTTTTCTGGTGTTTTCACCACCCCACAGTGCGTTTGATATGCAGAACCGGCGACATCTTTTTTTTCGACGGGTTTCAAGCTGAGATATGCATTTTCTGCGATAATATTGGTGAGACTTCAGTCAGAAGTATGCAGAATCATCTTGTTCGCTCGTTTCGAGCTATTTAAAGCGAGAAACACGTTATCTGGTAGCTTTCACCACTCCACAGTGCGTTTGATATGCAGAACCGGCGACATCTTGATTTTCGTGAGGTTTCAAGCTGAGTTATGCATTTTCTGCGATAATATTGGTGAGACTTCTGTCCGAAGTAGGCAGAATCATCTAGATCGCTCTTTTCGAGCTATTTAATGCGAGAAACACGTTTTCTGGGGCTTTCACCACACCACAGTTCGTTGGATATGCAGAACAGGTGATATCTTGGGTTTCGGGGGGTTTCAAGCTGAGATATGGATTTTCTGCGATAAACTTGGTGATACTTCTGTCCGAAGTATGCAGAATCATCGACATCGCTCTTTTCGAGCTATTTAATGCGAGAAACACGTTTTCTGGGGCTTTCACCACACCACAGTTCGTTGGATATGCAGAACAGGTGATATCTTGGGTTTCGAGGGGTTTCAAGCAGAGATATGCATTTTCTGCGATAACCTTGGTGAGACTTCTGTTAGAAGTATGCAGAATCATCGACATCGCTCTTTTCGAGCTATTTAATGCGAGAAACACGTTATCTGGTGTTTTCACCACTCCACAGTGCGTATGATATGCAGGACCGGCGATATCTTGGTTTTCGTGGGGTTTCAAGCTGAGATATGCATTATCTGCGATAATCTTGGTGAGACTTCTGTCCGAAGTGTGCAGAATCATCGAGATCGCACTTTTCACGCTATTTAGTGCGAGAAACACGTTTTCTGGGGCTTTCACCACACCACAGTTCGTTGGATATGCAGAACAGGTGATATCTTGGGTTTCGAGGGGTTTCAAGCTGAGATATGGATTTTCTGCGATAAACTTGGTGATACTTCTGTCCGAAGTATGCAGAATCATCGAGATCGCTCTTTTCGAGCTATTTAATTCGAGAAACACGTTATCTGGTGTTTTCACCACTCCACAGTGCGTTTGATATGCAGTACCAGCGATATCTTGGTTTTCGTGGAGTTTCAAGCTGAGATATGCATTTTTTACGATAATCTTGGTGAGACTTCTTTCCGAAGTATGCAGATTCATCGAGATCGCTCTATTCGAGATATTTAATGCTACAAAACGTTATCCGGTGTTTTCACCACTCCACAGTGCGTATGATATGCAGAACCGACGATATCTTGGTTTTCGTGGGGTTTCAAGCTGAGATATGCATTTTTTACGATAATCTTGGTGAGACTTCTGTCCGAAGTATGCAGAATCATCGAGATCGCTCCTTTCGAGCTATTTAATGCGAGAAACACGTTATCTGGTTGCTTTCACCATTCCACAGTGCGTTTGATATGCAGAACCAGAGATATCTTGGCTTTCGTGGGGTTTCAAGCTGAGATATGCATTTTCAGCGATAAGCTTGGTGAGACGTTTGTCCGAAGAATGCAGAAACATCGAGAGCGCTCTTTTCGAGCTATTTAATGCGAGAAACACGTTTTCTGGGGTTTTCACCACTCCACAGTTCGTTGGATATGCAGGACAGGAGATATCTTGGTTTTCGTGGGGTTTCTAGCAGAGATATGCATTTTCTGCGATAATCATGGTGAGACTTCTGTTAGAAGTATGCAGAATCATCGAGATCGCACTTTTCGATCTATTTAATGCGAGAAACACGTTGTCTGGTGTTTTCACCACTCCACAGTTGGTTTGATATGCAGAACCGGCGATGTTTGGTTTTCGTCGGGTTTCAAGTTGAGATATGCATTTTCTACGATACTCTTGGTGAAACGTCTGTCCGAAGTATGCAGAAACATCAAGAGCGCTCTTTTCGAGCTATTTAATGCGAGAAACACGTTTTCTGGAGTTTTCACCACACCACAGTTCGTTGGATGTGCAGAACCGGAGATATCTTGGTTTTCGTGGGGTTTCAAGCTGAGATATGCATTTTCTGCGATAATCCTGGTGAGACTTCTGTACGAAGTATGCAGAAACATCGAGAGCGCTCTTTTCGAGCTATTTAATGCGAGAAACACGTTTTCTGGGGTTTTCACCACACCACAGTTAGTTGGATATGCAGAACAGGAGATATCTTGGTTTGCGTGGGGTTTCAAGCAGAGATATGCATTTTCTGCGATAATCTTGGTGAGACTTCAGTCAGAAGTATGCAGAATCATCGAGATCGCTCTTTTCGAGCTATTTAATGCGAGAAACACGTTATCTGGTGTTTTCACCACTCCACAGTGCGTATGATATGCAGAACCGGCGATATCTTGGTTTTCGTGGTGTTTCAAGCTGAGATATGCATTTTTTACGATAATCTTGGTGAGACTTCTGTCGAAGTATGCAGAATCATCGAGAGCGCTCTTTTCGACCTATTTAATGCGAGAAACACGTTTTCTGGGGTTTTCACCACTCCACAGTTCTTTGGATATGCAGAACAGCAGATATCTTGGTTTGCGTGGGGTTTCAAGCAGAGATATGCATTTTCTGCGATAATCTCGGTTGGACTTCTGTTAGATGTATGCAGAATCATCGAGATCGCTCTTTTCGATCTATTTAATGCGAGAAACACGTTATCTGGTGTTTTCACCAATCCACAGTGCGTATGATATGCAGAACCGGCGATATCATGGTTTTCGTGGGGTTTCAAGCTGACATATGTATTTTTTACGATAATATTGGTGAGACTTCAGTTAGAAGTATGCAGAATCATCGATATCGCTCTATTCGGGCTATTTAATGCGAGAAACACGTTATCTGGTGTTTTCATCACTCCACAGGGCGTTTGATATGCAGAACCGGCGATATCTTGGTTCTCGTGGGGTTTCCATCTGAGATATGCATTTCCTGCGATAATCTTGGTGAGACTTCAGTCAGAAGTATGCAGAATCATCTAGATCGCTCGTTTCGAGCTATTTAATGCGAAAAAACAAGTTTTCTGGTGTTTTGACCACTCCACAGTACGTTTGACATGCAGAAACGGAGATACCTTGGTTTCGGTCGGGTTTCAAGCTGAGATATGCATTTTCTGCGATAATCTTGGAGAGACATCAGTCAGATGTATGCAGAATCATCTAGATCGCTCGATTCGAGCTATTTAATGCGAAAAAACAAGTTTTGTGGTGTTTTGACCACTCCACAGTACGTTTGACATGCAGAAACGGAGATACCTTGGTTTCGGTCGGGTTTCAAGCTGAGATATGCATTTTCTGCGATAAAATTGGTGAGACCTCAGTTAGAAGTATGCAGAATCATCGAGATCGCTCCATTCGAGCTATTCAATGCGAGAAACACGTTTTCTGGTGTATTCACCACTCCACAGTGCGTTTGATATGCAGAACCAGCGATATCTTGGCTTTCGTGGGGTTTCAAGCTGAGATATGCATTTTCTGCGATAAGCTTGGTGAGACATTTGTCCGAAGTATGCAGAAACATCGGGAGCGCTCTTTTCGAGCTATTTAATGCGCGAAACACGTTTTCTGGGTTTTTCACCACTCCACAGTTCTTTGGATATGCAGAAGAGGAGATATATTGGTTTGCGTGGGGTTTCAAGCAGAGATATGCATTTTCTGCGATAACCTTGGTGAGACTTCTGTTAGAAGTATGCAGAATCATCTAGATCGCTCGTTTCGAGCTATTTAATGCGAGAAACACGTTTTCTGGTGTATTCACCACTCCACAGTACGTTTGACATGCAGAACCGAAGATATCTTGGTTAAGGTCGGGTTTCAAGCTGAGATATGCATTTTCTGCGATAATCTTGGTGAGACTTCTGTCCGAAGTATGCAGAATCATCTAGATCGCTCGTTTCGAGCTGCTTAATGCGAGAAACACGTTTTCTGGTGTTTTCACCACTCCACAGTTCGTTGGATATGCAGAACAGGAGATATCTTGGTTTTCGTGGGGTTTCTAGGAGAGATATGCATTTTCTGCGATAATCATGGTGAGAATTCTGTTAGAAGTATGCAGCATCATCGAGATCGCACTTTTCGATCTATTTAATGCGAGAAACACGTTGTCTGGTGTTTTCATCACTCCACAGGGCGTTTGATATACAGAACCGGCGATATCTTGGTTTTCGTGGGGTTTCCATCTGAGATATGCATTTTCTGCGATAATCTTGGGGCGACTTCTGTCCGAAGTATGCTTAATCATCGAGATCGCTCGTTTCGACCTATTTAATGCGAGAAACACGTTATCTGGTGTTTTCACCACTCCACAGTGCGTATGATATGCAGAACCGGCGATATCTTGGTTTTCGTGGGGTTTCAAGCTCAGATATGCATTTTCTGCGATAATCATGGTGAGAATTCTGTTAGAAGTATGCAGCATCATCGAGATCGCACTTTTTGATCTATTTAAAGCGAGAAACACGTTATCTGGTGTTTTCAGCACCCCACAGTGCGTTTGATATGCAGAACCAGTGATATCTGGGTTTTCGTGGGGTTGCAAGCTGAGATATGCATTTTTTACGATAATCTTGTTGAGACTTCTGTCCGAAGTATGCTTAATCATCGAGATCGCTCGTTTCGACCTATTTAATGCGAGAAACACGTTTTCTGGGGTTTTCACCACACCACAGTTCGTTGGATGTGCAGAACCGGAGATATCTTGGTTTTCGTGGGGTCTCAAGCTGAGATATGCATTTTCTGCGATAATCTTGGTGATACTTCTATCAGAAGTATGCCGAATCATCGAGATCCCTCTTTTCGAGCTCTTTAATGCGAGAAACACGTTATCTAGTTGTTTTCACCACTCCACAGTACGTTTGATATGCAGAACCGGCGACATCTTTGCTTTCGTCGTGTATCAAGCTGAGATATGCATTTTCTGCGATAATCTTGGTGAGACTTCAGTCAGAAGTACGCAGAATCATTTAGACCGCTCGTTTCGAGCTGCTTAATGCGTGAAACACGTTTTCTGGTGTTTTCACCAATCCACAGTGCGTTTGATATGCAGAACCGGCGACATCTTGGATTTCGTCGGGGTTCACGCTGAGATATGCATTTTCTGCGATAATCTTGGTGAGACTTCGGTCCGAAGTATGCAGAATCATCGAGATCGCTCTTTTCGAGCTATTTAATGCGAGAAACACGTTTTCTGGTGTATTCACCACCGCACAGAGCGTTTGATATGCAGAACCGACGATATCTTGATATTCGTGGTGTTTCCAGCTGAGATATGCATTTTCTGCGATAATCTTGGTGAGACTTCTGTCCGAAGTAAGCAGAATCATCGAGATCGCTCTTCTCGAGCTACTTAATGCGAGAAACACGTTTTCTGGTGTATTCACCACTCCACAGTACGTTTGATATGCAGAACCGGCGACATCTTTGCTTTCGTCGTGTATCAAGCTGAGATATGCATTTTCTGCGATAATCTTGGTGAGACTTCAGTCAGAAGTACGCAGAATCATTTAGACCGCTCGTTTCGAGCTGCTTAATGCGTGAAACACGTTTTCTGGTGTTTTCACCAATCCACAGTGCGTTTGATATGCAGAACCGGCGACATCTTGGATTTCGTCGGGGTTCACGCTGAGATATGCATTTTCTGCGATAATCTTGGTGGGACTTCTGTCCGAAGTATGCAGAATCATCGAGATCGCTCTTTTCGAGCTATTTAATGCGAGAAACACGTTTTCTGGTGTATTCACCACCGCACAGAGCGTTTGATATGCAGAACCGACGATATCTTGATATTCGTGGTGTTTCCAGCTGAGATATGCATTTTCTGCGATAATCTTGGTAAGACTTCTGTCCGAAGTAAGCAGAATCATCGAGATCGCTCTTCTCGAGCTACTTAATGCGAGAAACACGTTTTCTGGTGTATTCACCACTCCACAGTACGTTTGACATGCAGAACCGAAGATATCTTGGTTTCGGTCGGTTTCAAGCTGAGATATGCATTTTCTGCGATTATCTTGGTGAGACATCAGTCAGAAGTATGCAGAATCATCTAGATCGCTCGTTTCGAGCTGCTTAATGCGAGAAACACGTTTTCTGGTGTTTTCACCACTCCACAGTGCGTTTGATATGCAGAACCGGCGTAATCTTGATTTTCGTGAGGTTTCAAGGTGAGATATGCATTTTTTGCGATAATATTGGTGAGAGTTCAGTCAGAAGTATGCAGAATCATCTAGATCGCTCGTTTCGAGCTACTTAATGCGAGAAACACGTTTTCTGGTGTTTTCACCACTCCACAGAACGTTTTATGTGCAGAACCGGCGACATCTTGGATTTCGTCGGGTTTCAAGCTGAGATATGCATTTTCTGCGATAATCTTGGTGAGTCTTCTGTCAGAAGTATGCAGAATCATCGGGATCGCTCTTTTCGAGCTATTTAATGCGAGAAACTCGTTATCTGGTTGTTTTCACCACTCCACATTGCGTTTGATATGCAGAACCGGCGTAATCTTGATTTTCGTGAGGTTTCAAGGTGAGATATGCATTTTTTGCGATAATATTGGTGAGAGTTCAGTCAGAAGTATGCAGAATCATCTAGATCGCTCGTTTCGAGCTACTTAATGCGAGAAACACGTTTTCTGGTGTTTTCACCACTCCACAGAACGTTTTATGTGCAGAACCGGCGACATCTTGGATTTCGTCGGGTTTCAAGCTGAGATATGCATTTTCTGCGATTATCTTGGTGAGACTTCTGTCAGAAGTATGCAGAATCATCGAGATCGGTCCTTTCGAGCTACTTAATGCGAGAAACACGTTATCTGGTGTTTTCGCCACTCCACAGTGCGTTTGACATGCAGAACCGCAGATATCTTGGTTACGTTCGGGATTCAAGCTGAGATATGCATTTTCTGCGATAATCTTGGTGAGACTTCAGTCAGAAGTATGCAGAATCATCTAGATCGCTCTTGTCGAGCTATTTAACGCGAGAAACACGTTATCTGGTGTTTTCACCACTCCACAGTGCGTTTGATATGCAGAACCGGCGACATCTTGGCTTTAGTCGGGGTTCTAACTGAGACATGCATTTTCTGCGATAATCCTGGTGATTCTTCTGTCAGAAGTATGCAGAATCATCGAGAACGCTCTTTCCGAGCTGTTTAATGCGAGAAACACGTTATCTGGTGTTTTCACCACTCCACAGTGCGTTTGATATGCAGAACCGGCGACATCTTGGATTTCGTCGAGTTTCAAGCTGAGATATGCATTTTCTGCGATTATCTTGGTGAGACTTCAGTCAGAAGTATGCAGAATCATCTAGATCGCTCTTGTCGAGCTATTTAATGCAAAAAAACAAGTTTCCTGGTGTTTTCAACATTCCACAGTGCGTTTGATATGCGGAACCGGCGATATCTTGATTTTCGTGGTGTTTCCAGCTGAGATATGCATTTTCTGCGATAATCGTGGTGAGACCTCATTCAGAAGTATGCAGAATCATCTAGATCGCTCTTGTCGAGCTATTTAATGCAAAAAAACAAGTTTCCCGGTGTTTTCAACATTCCACAGTGCGTTTGATATGCGGAACCGGCGATATCTTGATTTTCGTGGTGTTTCCAGCTGCGATATGCATGTTCTGCGATAATCTTGGTGAGTCTTCTGTCAGAAGTATGCAGAATCATCGGGGTCGCTCTTTTCGAGCTATTTAATGTGAGAAACTCGTTATCTGGTTGTTTTCACCACTCCACAGTGCGTTTGATATGCAGAACCGGCGTCATCTTGATTTTCGTGAGGTTTCAAGGTGAGATTTCCTTTTTTGCGATAATATTGGTGAGAATTCAGTCAGAAGTATGCAGAATCATCTAGATCGCTCGTTTCGAGCTACCTAATGCGAGAAACACGTTTTCTGGTGGTTTCACCACTCCACAGTGCGTTTGATATGCAGAACCGGCGACATCGTGGCTTTCGTCGGGTATCAAGCTGAGATATGCATTTTCTACGATAATCTTGGTGAGACTTCTGTCAGAAGTATGCAGAATAATCGAGAACCCTCTTTTCGAGTTATTTGATGCGAGAAACACGTTATCTGGTGTTTCACAATTCCACAGTGCGTTTGATATGCAGAACCGGCGATATCTTGAATTTCGTGGTGTTTCCAGTTGAGATATGCATTTTCTGCGATAATCTTGGTGAGTCTCCTGTCAGAAGTATGCAGAATCATCGAGAACCCTCTTTTCGAGTTATTTAATGCGAGAAACACATTATCTGGTGTATTCACCACTCCACAGTACGTTTGACATGCAGAACCGGAAATATCTTGGCTTTCGTCGGGTTTCAAGCTGGGATATGCATTTTCTACGATAATCTTGGTGAGACTTCTGTCAGAAGTATGCAGAATCATCTAGATCGATCGTTTCGAGCTACTTAATGCGAGATACACGTTTTCTGGTTTTTTCGCCACTCCACAGTGCGTTTGCCATGCAGAACCGCAGATATCTTGGTTACGGTGGGATTCAAGCTGAGATATGCATTTTCTGCGATAATCTTGGTGAGACGTCAGTCAGAAGTATGCAGAATCATCTAGATCGCTCTTGTCGAGCTATTTAATGCAAAAAAACAAGTTTCCTGGTGTTTTCAACATTGCACAGTGCGTTTGATATGCAGAGCCGGCGATATCTTGATTTCCGTGGTGTTTCCATTTGAGATATGTATTTTCTGCGATAATCTTGGTGAGACTTCTATCAGAAGTATGCAGAATCATCGAGATCCCTCTTTTCGAGCTCTTTAATGCGAGAAACACGTTATCTGGTGTTTTCACTACTCCACAGTGCGTTTGATATGCAGACCCGGCGACATCGTGGCTTTCGTCGGGTATCAAGCTGAGATATGCATTTTCTACGATAATCTTGGCGAGACTTCTGTCAGAAGTATGCAGAATCATCGGGACCGCTCTTTTCGAGATATTTAATGCGAGAAACACGTTATCTGGTGTTTTCACCACTCCACTGTGCGTTTGATATGCAGAACCGACAATATCTTGGTTTTCGTGGGGTTTCAAGCTCAGATATGCATTTTCTGCGATAATCTTGGTGAGACTTCTGTCCGAAGTATGCAGAGTCATCGAGATCGTATTTTTCGAGCTATTTAATGCGAGAAACACGTATTCTGGGGTTTTCACCACTCCACAGTTCGTTGGATATGCAGAACAGGAGATATCTTGGATTTCGTCGGGGTTCACGCTGAGATATGCATTTTCTGCGATAATCTTGGTGAGACTTCGGTCCGAAGTATGCAGAATCATCGAGATCGCTCTTTTCGAGCTATTTAATGCGAGAAACACGTTTTCTGGTGTATTCACCACCGCACAGAGCGTTTGATATGCAGAACCGACGATATCTTGATATTCGTGGTGTTTCCAGCTGAGATATGCATTTTCTGCGATAATCTTGGTGAGACTTCTGTCCGAAGTAAGCAGAATCATCGAGATCGCTCTTCTCGAGCTACTTAATGCGAGAAACACGTTTTCTGGTGTATTCACCACTCCACAGTACGTTTGATATGCAGAACCGGCGACATCTTTGCTTTCGTCGTGTATCAAGCTGAGATATGCATTTTCTGCGATAATCTTGGTGAGACTTCAGTCAGAAGTACGCAGAATCATTTAGACCGCTCGTTTCGAGCTGCTTAATGCGTGAAACACGTTTTCTGGTGTTTTCACCAATCCACAGTGCGTTTGATATGCAGAACCGGCGACATCTTGGATTTCGTCGGGGTTCACGCTGAGATATGCATTTTCTGCGATAATCTTGGTGGGACTTCTGTCCGAAGTATGCAGAATCATCGAGATCGCTCTTTTCGAGCTATTTAATGCGAGAAACACGTTTTCTGGTGTATTCACCACCGCACAGAGCGTTTGATATGCAGAACCGACGATATCTTGATATTCGTGGTGTTTCCAGCTGAGATATGCATTTTCTGCGATAATCTTGGTAAGACTTCTGTCCGAAGTAAGCAGAATCATCGAGATCGCTCTTCTCGAGCTACTTAATGCGAGAAACACGTTTTCTGGTGTATTCACCACTCCACAGTACGTTTGACATGCAGAACCGAAGATATCTTGGTTTCGGTCGGTTTCAAGCTGAGATATGCATTTTCTGCGATTATCTTGGTGAGACATCAGTCAGAAGTATGCAGAATCATCTAGATCGCTCGTTTCGAGCTGCTTAATGCGAGAAACACGTTTTCTGGTGTTTTCACCACTCCACAGTGCGTTTGATATGCAGAACCGGCGTAATCTTGATTTTCGTGAGGTTTCAAGGTGAGATATGCATTTTTTGCGATAATATTGGTGAGAGTTCAGTCAGAAGTATGCAGAATCATCTAGATCGCTCGTTTCGAGCTACTTAATGCGAGAAACACGTTTTCTGGTGTTTTCACCACTCCACAGAACGTTTTATGTGCAGAACCGGCGACATCTTGGATTTCGTCGGGTTTCAAGCTGAGATATGCATTTTCTGCGATAATCTTGGTGAGTCTTCTGTCAGAAGTATGCAGAATCATCGGGATCGCTCTTTTCGAGCTATTTAATGCGAGAAACTCGTTATCTGGTTGTTTTCACCACTCCACATTGCGTTTGATATGCAGAACCGGCGTAATCTTGATTTTCGTGAGGTTTCAAGGTGAGATATGCATTTTTTGCGATAATATTGGTGAGAGTTCAGTCAGAAGTATGCAGAATCATCTAGATCGCTCGTTTCGAGCTACTTAATGCGAGAAACACGTTTTCTGGTGTTTTCACCACTCCACAGAACGTTTTATGTGCAGAACCGGCGACATCTTGGATTTCGTCGGGTTTCAAGCTGAGATATGCATTTTCTGCGATTATCTTGGTGAGACTTCTGTCAGAAGTATGCAGAATCATCGAGATCGGTCCTTTCGAGCTACTTAATGCGAGAAACACGTTATCTGGTGTTTTCGCCACTCCACAGTGCGTTTGACATGCAGAACCGCAGATATCTTGGTTACGTTCGGGATTCAAGCTGAGATATGCATTTTCTGCGATAATCTTGGTGAGACTTCAGTCAGAAGTATGCAGAATCATCTAGATCGCTCTTGTCGAGCTATTTAACGCGAGAAACACGTTATCTGGTGTTTTCACCACTCCACAGTGCGTTTGATATGCAGAACCGGCGACATCTTGGCTTTAGTCGGGGTTCTAACTGAGACATGCATTTTCTGCGATAATCCTGGTGATTCTTCTGTCAGAAGTATGCAGAATCATCGAGAACGCTCTTTCCGAGCTGTTTAATGCGAGAAACACGTTATCTGGTGTTTTCACCACTCCACAGTGCGTTTGATATGCAGAACCGGCGACATCTTGGATTTCGTCGAGTTTCAAGCTGAGATATGCATTTTCTGCGATTATCTTGGTGAGACTTCAGTCAGAAGTATGCAGAATCATCTAGATCGCTCTTGTCGAGCTATTTAATGCAAAAAAACAAGTTTCCTGGTGTTTTCAACATTCCACAGTGCGTTTGATATGCGGAACCGGCGATATCTTGATTTTCGTGGTGTTTCCAGCTGAGATATGCATTTTCTGCGATAATCGTGGTGAGACCTCATTCAGAAGTATGCAGAATCATCTAGATCGCTCTTGTCGAGCTATTTAATGCAAAAAAACAAGTTTCCCGGTGTTTTCAACATTCCACAGTGCGTTTGATATGCGGAACCGGCGATATCTTGATTTTCGTGGTGTTTCCAGCTGCGATATGCATGTTCTACGATAATCTTGGTGAGTCTTCTGTCAGAAGTATGCAGAATCATCGGGGTCGCTCTTTTCGAGCTATTTAATGTGAGAAACTCGTTATCTGGTTGTTTTCACCACTCCACAGTGCGTTTGATATGCAGAACCGGCGTCATCTTGATTTTCGTGAGGTTTCAAGGTGAGATTTCCTTTTTTGCGATAATATTGGTGAGAATTCAGTCAGAAGTATGCAGAATCATCTAGATCGCTCGTTTCGAGCTACCTAATGCGAGAAACACGTTTTCTGGTGGTTTCACCACTCCACAGTGCGTTTGATATGCAGAACCGGCGACATCGTGGCTTTCGTCGGGTATCAAGCTGAGATATGCATTTTCTACGATAATCTTGGTGAGACTTCTGTCAGAAGTATGCAGAATAATCGAGAACCCTCTTTTCGAGTTATTTGATGCGAGAAACATGTTATCTGGTGTTTCACAATTCCACAGTGCGTTTGATATGCAGAACCGGCGATATCTTGAATTTCGTGGTGTTTCCAGTTGAGATATGCATTTTCTGCGATAATCTTGGTGAGTCTCCTGTCAGAAGTATGCAGAATCATCGAGAACCCTCTTTTCGAGTTATTTAATGCGAGAAACACATTATCTGGTGTATTCACCACTCCACAGTACGTTTGACATGCAGAACCGGAAATATCTTGGCTTTCGTCGGGTTTCAAGCTGGGATATGCATTTTCTACGATAATCTTGGTGAGACTTCTGTCAGAAGTATGCAGAATCATCTAGATCGATCGTTTCGAGCTACTTAATGCGAGATACACGTTTTCTGGTTTTTTCGCCACTCCACAGTGCGTTTGCCATGCAGAACCGCAGATATCTTGGTTACGGTGGGATTCAAGCTGAGATATGCATTTTCTGCGATAATCTTGGTGAGACGTCAGTCAGAAGTATGCAGAATCATCTAGATCGCTCTTGTCGAGCTATTTAATGCAAAAAAACAAGTTTCCTGGTGTTTTCAACATTGCACAGTGCGTTTGATATGCAGAGCCGGCGATATCTTGATTTCCGTGGTGTTTCCATTTGAGATATGTATTTTCTGCGATAATCTTGGTGAGACTTCTATCAGAAGTATGCAGAATCATCGAGATCCCTCTTTTCGAGCTCTTTAATGCGAGAAACACGTTATCTGGTGTTTTCACTACTCCACAGTGCGTTTGATATGCAGACCCGGCGACATCGTGGCTTTCGTCGGGTATCAAGCTGAGATATGCATTTTCTACGATAATCTTGGCGAGACTTCTGTCAGAAGTATGCAGAATCATCGGGACCGCTCTTTTCGAGATATTTAATGCGAGAAACACGTTATCTGGTGTTTTCACCACTCCACAGTGCGTTTGATATGCAGAACCGGCGACATCATGGCTTTCGTCGGGGTTCAAGCTGAGATATGCATTTTCTGCGATAATCTTGGTGAGACATCAGTCAGAAGTATGCAGAATCGTCGAGAACCCTCTTTTCGAGTTATTTAATGCGAGAAACACGTTATCTGGTGTATTCACCACTCCACAGTACGTTTGACATGCAGAACCGGAAATATCTTGGTTTCGGTTC
Source organism: Anthophora plumipes (assembly GCA_951804975.1). Lineage (NCBI taxonomy): Eukaryota > Metazoa > Arthropoda > Insecta > Hymenoptera > Apidae > Anthophora > Anthophora plumipes. The sequence continues at coordinate 649,748 of CATORF010000177.1, forward strand.
GGGTTTCAAGCTGAGATATGCATTTTCTGCGATAATCTTGGTGAGACTTCAGTCAGAAGTATGCAGAATCATCTAGATCGCTCGTTTCGAGCTACTTAATGCGAGAAACACGTTATCTGGTGTTTTCACCACTCCACAGTGCGTTTGATATGCAGAACCGGCGACATCTTGATTTTCGTGAGGTTTTCAGCTGAGATATGCATTTTCTGCGATAATCTTGGTGAGTCTTCTCTCCGAAGTATGCAGAATCATCTAGATCGCTCTTTTCGAGCTATTCAATTCGAGAAACACGTTTTCTGGTGTATTGACCACTCCACAGTACGTTTGACATGCAGAACCGGCGACATCTTGGTTTCGGTCGGGTTTCAAGCTGAGATATGCATTTTCTGCGATAATCTTGGTGAGACTTCTGTCTGAAGTATGCAGAATCATCGAGATCGCTCTTTTCGAGCTATTTAATGCGGGAAACACGTTGTCTGGTGTTTTGACCACTCCACAGTGCGTTTGATATGTTGAGCAGCCGGTACTAGGTTTTCGTGGGGTTTCCAGCTGAAATATGCATTTTCTGGGATAATCTTTGTGTTTCATTTATGAGAAGTATGCAGAATCATCCAGAACGCTCTTTTCGAGCTAGTTAATGCGAGTAACACGTTTTCTGGTGTTTTCACCACCCCACAGTGCGTTTGATATGCAGAACCGGCGACATCTTGGTTTTCGTCGGGTTTCAAGCTGAGATATGCATTTTCTGCGATAATATTGGTGAGACTTCAGTCAGAAGTATGCAGAATCATCTAGATCGTTCGTTTCGAGCTATTTAATGCGAGAAACACGCTATCTGGTGTTTTCACCACTCCACTGTGCGTTTGATATGCAGAACCGACAATATCTTGGTTTTCGTGGGGTTTCAAGCTCAGATATGCATTTTCTGCGATAATCTTGGTGAGACTTCTGTCCGAAGTATGCAGAGTCATCGAGATCGTATTTTTCGAGCTATTTAATGCGAGAAACACGTATTCTGGGGTTTTCACCACTCCACAGTTCGTTGGATATGCAGAACAGGAGATATCTTGGTTTTCGTGGGGTTTCAAGCTGAGATATGCAATTTCTGCGATAATCTTGGTGAGACTTCTGTCCGAAGTATGCAGAATCATCGCGATCGCACTTTTCGAGCTATTTAATGCGAGAAACACGTTTTCTGGGGATTTCACCACTCCACAGTTCGTTGGATATGCAGAACAGGAGATAGCTTGGTTTTCGTGGGGTTTCAAGCTGAGATATGCATTTTTTACGATAATCTTGGTGAGACTTCTGTCCGAAGTATGCTTAATCATCGAGATCGCTCTATTCGAGCTATTTAATGCGAGAAACACGTTGTCTGGTGTTGTCACCACTCCACAGTTGGTTTGATATGCAGAACCGGCGATGTGTGGTTTTCGTCGGGTTTCAAGCTGAGATATGCATTTTTTACGATAATCTTGATGAGACTTCTGTCCGAAGTATGCTTAATCATCGGGATCGCTCTTTTCGACCTATTTAATGCGAGAAACACGTTATCTGGTGTTTTCAACACTCCACAGTGCGTATGATATGCAGAACCTGCGATATCTTGGTTTTCTTGGGGTTTCAAGCTGAGATATGAATTATCTGCGATAATCTTGGTGAGACTTCTGTCCGAAGTGTGCAGAACCATCGAGATCGCTCTTTTCGAGCGATTTAATGCGAGAAACAAGTTATCTGGAGTTTTCACCACTCCACAGTGCGTTTGATATGCAGAACCGGCGATATCTTGGTTTTCGTGGGGTTTCAAGCTGAGATATGCATTTTCTGCGATAATCTTGGTGAGACTTCTGTCCGAAGTATGCAGAATCATCGAGATCGCTCGTTTCGAGCTATTTAATGCGAGAAACACGTTATCTGGTGTTTTCACCACTCCACAGTGCGTTGGATATGCAGAACCAGCGATATCTGGGTTTTCGTGGGGTTTCAAGCTGAGATATGCATTTGCTACGATAATCTTGGTGAAACGTCTGTCCGAAGTATGCAGAAACATCAAGAGCGCTCTTTTAAAGCTATTTAATTCGAGGAACACGTTATCTGGTGTTTTCAGCACTCCACAGTGCGTTTGATATGCAGAACCAGCGATATCTTGGTTTTCGTGGGGATTCAAGCTGAGATATGCAATTTCTGCGATAATCTAGGTGAGACTTCTGTCCGAAGTATGGAGAATCATCGCGATCGCACTTTTCGAGCTATTTAATGCGAGAAACACGTTTTCTGGGGTTTTCACCACACCACAGTTCGTTGGATGTGCAGAACCGGAGATATCTTGGTTTTCGTGGGGTTTCAAGCTCAGATATGCATTTTCTGCGATAATCTTGGTGAGACTTCTGTCCGAAGTATGCAGAGTCATCGAGATCGTACTTTTCGAGCTATATAATGCGAGAAACACGTATTCTGGGGTTTTCACCACTCCACAGTTCGTTGGATATGCAGAACAGGAGATATCTTGGTTTTCGTGGGGTTTCAAGCTGAGATATGCAATTTCTGCGATAATCTTGGTGAGACTTCTGTCAGAAGTATGCTTAATCATCGAGATTGCTCTATTCGAGCCATTTAATGCGAGAAACACGTTGTCTGGTGTTTTCACCACTCCACAGTTGGTTTGATGTGCAGAACCGGCGATGTTTGGTTTTCGTCGGGTTTCAAGCTGAGATATGCATTTTTTACGATAATCTTAATGAGGCTTCTGTCCGAAGTATGCAGAAACATCGAGATCGCTCTTTTCGAGCTATTTAATGCGAGAAACACGTTTTCTGGGGTTTTCCCCACTCCACAGTTCGTTGGATATGCAGAATAGGAGATAGCTTGGTTTTCGTGGGGTTTCAAGATGAGATATGCATTTTTTACGATAATATTGGTGAGACCTCTGTCCGAAGTATGCAGAAACATCGAGATCGCTCTTTTCGACCTATTTCATGCGAGAAACACGTTGTCTGGTGTTTTCACGACACCACAGTTCGTTTGATATGCAGAACCGGCGATATCTTGGTTTTCGTGGGGTTTTAAGCTCAGATTTCCTTTTTCTGCGATAATCTTGGTGACACTTCTGTCCGAAGTATGCAGAATCATCGCGATCGCACTTTTCGAGCTATTTAATGCGAGAAACACGTTTTCTGGGGTTTTCCCCACTCCACAGTTCGTTGGATATGCAGAATAGGAGATAGCTTGGTTTTCGTGGGGTTTCAAGATGAGATATGCATTTTTTACGATAATATAGGTGAGACCTCTGTCCGAAGTATGCAGAAACATCGAGATCGCTCTTTTCGACCTATTTCATGCGAGAAACACGTTATCTGGTGTTTTCACCACTCCACAGTGCGTTTGATATGCAGAACCAGCGATATCTTGGGTTTCGTGGGGTTTCATGCTCAGATATGCATTTTCTGCGATAATCTTGGTGACACTTCTGTCCGAAGTATGCAGAATCATCGCGATCGCACTTTTCGAGCTATTTAATGCGAGAAACACGTTTTCTGGGGTTTTCCCCACTCCACAGTTCGTTGGATATGCAGAATAGGAGATAGCTTGGTTTTCGTGGGGTTTCAAGATGAGATATGCATTTTTTACGATAATATAGGTGAGACCTCTGTCCGAAGTATGCAGAAACATCGAGATCGCTCTTTTCGACCTATTTCATGCGAGAAACACGTTATCTGGTGTTTTCACCACTCCACAGTGCGTTTGATATGCAGAACCAGCGATATCTTGGTTTTCGTGGGGATTCAAGCTGAGATATGCAATTTCTGCGATAATCTAGGTGAGACTTCTGTCCGAAGTATGGAGAATCATCGCGATCGCACTTTTCGAGCTATTTAATGCGAGAAACACGTTTTCTGGGGTTTTCACCACACCACAGTTCGTTGGATGTGCAGAACCGGAGATATCTTGGTTTTCGTGGGGTTTCAAGCTCAGATATGCATTTTCTGCGATAATCTTGGTGAGACTTCTGTCCGAAGTATGCAGAGTCATCGAGATCGTACTTTTCGAGATATTTAATGCGAGAAACACGTTGTCTGGTGTTTTCACCACACCACAGTTCGTTTGATATGCAGAACCGGCGGTATCTTGGTTTTCGTGGGGTTTTAAGCTCAGATATGCATTTTCTGCGATAATCTTGGTGACACTTCTGTCCGAAGTATGCAGAATCATCGCGATCGCACTTTTCGAGCTAATTAATGCGAGAAACACGTTTTCTGGGGTTTTCACCACTCCACAGTTCGTTGGATATGCAGAACAGGAGATAGCTTGGTTTTCGTGGGGTTTCAAGCTGAGATATGCATTTTTTACGATAATCTTGGTGAGACCTCTGTCCGAAGTATGCAGAAACATCGAGACCGCTCTTTTCGACCTATTTAATGCGAGAAACACGTTATCTGGTGTTTTCACCACTCCACAGTGCGTTTGATATGCAGAACCGGCGATATCTTGGTTTTTGAGGGGTTTCAAGCTGAGATATGCATTTTTTACGATAATCTTGGTGAGACCTCTGTCCGAAGTATGCAGAATCATCGAGATCGCTCTTTTCGACCTATTTCATGCGAGAAACACGTTGTCTGGTGTTTTCACCACACCACAGTTCGTTTGATATGCAGAACCGGCGATATCTTGGTTTTCGTGGGGTTTTAAGCTCAGATTTCCTTTTTCTGCGATAATCTTGGTGACACTTCTGTCCGAAGTATGCAGAATCGTCGCGATCGCACTTTTCGAGCTATTTAATGCGAGAAACACGTTTTCTGGGGTTTTCCCCACTCCACAGTGCGTTTGATATGCAGAACCAGCGAAATCTTGGTTTTTGTGGGGTTTCAAGCTGAGATATGCATTTTGTACGATAATCTTGGTGAGACTTCAGTCCGAAGGATGCAGAGTCATCGAGATCGTACTTTTCGAGCTATTTAATGCGAGAAACACGTTATCTGGTGTTTTCAGCACGCCACAGTGCGTTTGATATGCAGAACCAGCGATATCTTGGGTTTCGTGGGGTTTCAAGCTCAGATATGCATTTTCTGCTATAATCTTGGTGAGACTTCTGTCCGAAGTATGCAGAATCATCGCGATCGCACTTTTCGAGCTATTTAATGCGAGAAACACGTTTTCTGGGGTTTTCACCACTCCACAGTTCGTTGGATATGCAGAACAGGAGATAGCTTGGTTTTCGTGGGGTTTCAAGCTGAGATATGCATTTTTTACGATAATCTTCGTGAGACTTCTGTCCGAAGTATGCTTAATCATCGAGATCGCTCTATTCGAGCTATTTAATGCGAGAAACACGTTGTCTGGTGTTTTCACCACACCACAGTTCGTTTGATATGCAGAACCGGCGATATCTTGGTTTTCGTGGGGTTTTAAGCTCAGCTATGCATTTTCTGCGATAATCTTGGTGAGACTTCAGTCCGAAGGATGCAGAGTCATCGAGATCGTACTTTTCGAGCTATTTAATGCGAGAAACACGTTGTCTGGTGTTTTCACCACTCCACAGTTCGTTTGATATGCAGAACCGGCGATATCTTGGTTTTCGTGGGGTTTTAAGCTCAGCTATGCATTTTCTGCGATAATCTTGGTGACACTTCTGTCCGAAGTATGCAGAATCATCGCGATCGCACTTTTCGAGCTATTTAATGCGAGAAACACGTTTTCTGGGGTTTTCACCACTCCACAGTTCGTTGGATATGCAGAACAGGAGATAGCTTGGTTTTCGTGGGGTTTCAAGCTGAGATATGCATTTTTTACGATAATCTTGGTGAGACCACTGTCCGAAGTATGCAGAAACATCGAGACCCCTCTTTTCGACCTATTTAATGCGAGAAACACGTTATCTGGTGTTTTCACCACTCCACAGTGCGTTTCATATGCAGAACCGGCGATATCTTGGTTTTTGAGGGGTTTCAAGCTGAGATATGCATTTTTTACGATAATCTTGGTGAGACTTCTGTCCGAAATATGCTTAATCATTGAGATCGCACTTTTCGAGCTATTTAATGCGAGAAACACGTTTTCTGGGGTTTTCACCACTCCACAGTTCGTTGGATATGCAGAACCAGCGAAATCTTGGTTTTCGTGGGGTTTCAAGCTGAGATATGCATTTTTCACGATAATCAGGGTGAGACCTCTGTCCGAAGTATGCAGAAACATCGAGATCGCTCTTTTCGACCTATTTAATGCGAGAAACACGTTATCTGGTGTTTTCACCACTCCACAGTGCGTTTGATTTGCAGACCCGGCGATATCTTGGTTTTTGTGGGGTGTCAAGCTGAGATATGCATTTTTTACGATAATCATGGTGAGACCTCTGTCCGAAGTATGCAGAAACATCGAGATCGCTCTTTTCGACCTATTTATTGCGAGGAACACGTTGTCTGGTGTTTTCAGCACTCCACAGTATGTTTGATATGTAGAACCAGCGATATCTTGGTTTTCGTTGGGATTCAAGCTGAGATATGCAATTTCTGCGATAATCTAGGTGAGAATTCTGTCCGAAGTATGCAGAGTCATCGAGATCGCACTTTTCGAGCTATTTAATGCGAGAAACACGTTTTCTGGGGTTTTCACCACTCCACAGTTCGTTGGATATGCAGAACCATCGAAATCTTGGTTTTCGTGGGGTTTCAAGCTGAGATATGCATTTTTTACGATAATCATGGTGAGACCTCTGTCCGAAGTATGCAGAAACATCGAGATCGCTCTTTTCGACCTATTTAATGCGAGAAACACGTTATCTGGTGTTTTCACCACTCCACAGTGCGTTTGATATGCAGAACCGGCGATATCTTGGTTTTTGAGGGGTTTCAAGCTGAGATATGCATTTTTTACGATAATCTTGGTGAGACTTCTGTCCGAAATATGCTTAATCATTGAGATCGCACTTTTCGAGCTATTTAATGGGAGAAACACGTTTTCTGGGGTTTTCACCACTCCACAGTTCGTTGGATATGCAGATCCAGCGATATCTTGGTTTTCGTCGGGTTTCAAGCTGAGATATATATTTTCTACGATAATCTTGGTGAAACATTTGTCCGAAGTATGCAGAAACATCAAGAGCGCTCTATTCGAGCTATTTAATGCGAGCAACACGTTATCTGGTGTTTTCAGCACTCCACAGTTGGTTTGATATGCAGAACCGGCGATGTTTGGTTTTCGTCGTTTTTCAAGCTGAGATATGCATTTTCTACGATAATCTTGGTGAAACGTCTGTCCGAAGTATGCAGAAACATCAAGAGCGCTCTTTTCGAGCTATTTAATGCGAGGAACACGTTATCTGGTGTTTTCAGCACTCCACAGTGCGTTTGATATGCAGAACCAGCGATATCTTGGTTTTCGTGGGGAATCAAGCTGAGATATGCAATTTCTGCGATAATCTAGGTGCGACTTCTGTCCGAAGTATGCTTAATTATCGAGATCGCTCGTTTCGAGCTATATAATGCGAGAAACATGTTATCTGGTGTTTTCAACACTCCACAGTGCGAATGATATGCAGAACCGACGATATCTTGGTTTTCGTGGGGTTTCAAGCTCAGATATGCATTTTCTGCGATAATCTTGGTGAGACTTCTGTCCGAAGTATGCAGAGTCATCGAGATCGTACTTTTCGAGCTAGTTAATGCGAGAAACACGTATTCTGGGGTTTTCACCACTCCACAGTTCGTTGGATATGCAGAACCGGGGATATCTTGGTTTTCGTGGGGTTTCCAGCTGAGATATGCATTTTCTGCAATAATCTTGGTGAGACTTCAGTCAGAAGTATGCAGAATCATCTAGATCGCTAGCTTCGAGCTATCTTATGCGGAAAAACAAGTTTTCTGGTGTTTTCAACATTCCACAGTGCGTTTGATATGCAGAACCGACGATATCTTGGTTTTCGTGGGGTTTCAAGCTGATTTTTGCATTTTCTGCGATAATATTGGTGAGACTTCTGTCCGAAGTATGTAGAAACTTCGAGATCGCTCTTTTCGAGCTACTTAATGCGAGAAACACGTTATCTGGTGTTTTTACCACTCCACAGTGCGTTTGATATGCAGAACCGGCGACATCTTGGTTTTCGTGGGGTTTCCAGCTGAAATATGCATTTTCTGCGATAATCTTGGTGAGTCTTCTGTCAGAAGTATGCAGAATCATCTAGATCGCTATTTTCGAGCTATTTAATGCGAGAAACACGTTTTCTGGTGCATTCACCACTCCACAGTACGTTTGATACGCTGAACCGGCGACATCTTGGATTTCGTCGGGTTTCAAGCTGAGATATGCATTTTCTACAATAAGCTTGGTGAAACTTCTGTCAGAAGTATGCAGAATCATCTAGATCGCTCTTTTCGAGCTATTTAATGCGAAAAAACCAGTTTTCTGGTGTTTTCACCACTCCACAGTGCGTTTGATATGTAGAGCCGCCGATAACTTGGTTTTCGTGGGGTTTCCAGCTGAAATATGCATTTTCTGCGATAATCTTGGTGTTTCATCTATGAGAAGTATGCAGAATCATCGAGAACGCTCTTTTCGAGCTAGTTAATGCGAGAAACACGTTTTCTGGTGTTTTCACCAATTCACAGTGTGTTTGATGTGCAGAACCGGAGATATCTTGGTTTTCGTCGGGTTTCAAGCTGAGACATTCATTTTCGGCGATAATCTTGGTGTTTCATCTATGAGAAGTATGCAGAATCATCGAGAACGCTCTTTTCGAGCTATTTAATGCGATAAACACGTTTTCTGGTGTATTCACCACTCCACAGTACGTTTGACATGCAGAACCGGAGATATCTTGGTTTCGGTCGGCTTTCTAGCTGAGATATGCATTTTCTACGATAATCTTGGTGAGCCTTCTGTCAGAAGTATGCAGAATCTTCGAGAACGCTCTTTTCGAGCTACTTAATGCGAGAAACACGTTATCTGGTGTTTTCACCACTCCACAGTGCGTTAGATATGCAGAACCGGCGACATCTTGGATTTCGTCGGGTTTCAAGCTGAGATATGCATTTTCTGCTTCAATCTTGGTGAGACTTCTGTCCGAAATATGCAGAATCATCTAGATCGCTCGTTTCGAGCTATTTAATGCGAGAAACTCGTTATCTGGTTGTTTTCACCACTCCACAGTGCGTTTGATATGCAGAACCGGCGACATCTTGATTTTCGTGAGGTTTCTAGCTGAGATATGCATTTTTTGCGATAATATTGGTGAGACTTCATTCAGAAGTATTCAGAATCATCTACATCGCTCGTTTCGAGCTATTTAATGCGAAAAAACAAGTTTTCTGGTGTTTTCAACATTCCACAGTGCGTTTGATATGTAGAACCGGCGATATCTTGATTTTGGTGGTGTTTCCAGCTGAGATATGCATTTTCTGCGATAATCTTGGTGAGTCTGCTGTCAGAAGTATGCAGAATCATCTAGATCGCAATTTTCGAGCTATTTAATGCGAGAAACACGTTTTCTGGTGTTTTCACCACTCCACAGTGCGTTTGATATGTAGAGCCGCCGATAACTTGGTTTTCGTGGGGTTTCCAGCTGAGATATGCATTTTCTGCGATAATCTTGGTGTTTCATCTATGAGAAGTATGCTGAATCATCGAGATCGCTCTTTTCGAGCTAGTTAGTGCGAGAAACACGTTATCTGGTGTTTTCACCACTCTACAGTGCGTTTGATATGCAGAACAGTACATATCTTGGTTTTCGTGGGGTTTCAATCTGAGATATGCATTTTCTGCGATAATCTTGTTGAGACTTCTGTCCGAAGTATGCAGAATCATCGAGATCGCTCGTTTCGAGCTATTTAATGCGAGAAACATGTTATCTGGTGTTTTCACCACTCCACAGTGCATTGGATAAGCAGAACCGCAGATATTTTGGTTTTCGTCGGGTTTCAAGCTGAGATATGCATTTTCTACGATAAGCTTGGTGAAACATCTGTCCGAAGTATGCAGAAACGTCGAGAGCGCTCTGTCCGATCTATTTAATGCGAGAAACTCGTTTTCTGGGGTTTTCACCACTCCACAGTTCGTTGGATATGCAGAACCGGATATATCTTGGTTTTCGTGGGGTTTCAAGCTGAGATATGCATTTTCTGCGATAATCTTGTTGAGACTTCTGTCCGAAGTATGCAGAATCTTCGAGAACGCTCTTTTCGAGCTACTTAATGCGCGAAACACGTTTTCTGGTATTTTCACCACTCCACGGTACGTTTGATGTGTAGAACCGGAGATATCTTGGTTTTCGTGGGGTTTCAAGATGAGATATGCATTTTCTGCGATAATACTGGTGAGACTTCAGTCAGAAGTATGCAGAATCATCTAGATCGCTCTTTTCGAGCTACTTAATGCACGAAACGCGTTTTCTGGTGTTTGCACCACTCCACAGTGCGTTCGATATGCAGAACAGTAGATATCTTGGTTTTCGTGGGGTTTCAAGCTGAGATATGCATTTTCTGCGATAATCTTGTTGAGACTTCTGTCCGAAGTATGCAGAATCATCGAGATCGCTCGTTTCGAGCTACTTAATGCGCGAAACACGTTATCTGGTGTTTTCACCACTCCACAGTGCGTTTGATATGCAGAACCGGCGATATCTTGGTTTTTGAGGGGTTTCAAGCTGAGATATGCATTTTTTACGATAATCTTGGTGAGACCTCTGTCCGAAGCATGCAGAAACATCGAGATCGCTCTTTTCGACCTATTTCATGCGAGAAACACGTTGTCTGGTGTTTTCACCACACCACAGTTCGTTTGATATGCAGAACCGGCGATATCTTGGTTTTCGTGGGGTTTTAAGCTCAGATTTCCTTTTTCTGCGATAATCTTGGTGACACTTCTGTCCGAAGTATGCAGAATCGTCGCGATCGCACTTTTCGAGCTATTTAATGCGAGAAACACGTTTTCTGGGGTTTTCCCCACTCCACAGTGCGTTTGATATGCAGAACCAGCGAAATCTTGGTTTTTGTGGGGTTTCAAGCTGAGATATGCATTTTGTACGATAATCTTGGTGAGACTTCAGTCCGAAGGATGCAGAGTCATCGAGATCGTACTTTTCGAGCTATTTAATGCGAGAAACACGTTATCTGGTGTTTTCAGCACGCCACAGTGCGTTTGATATGCAGAACCAGCGATATCTTGGGTTTCGTGGGGTTTCAAGCTCAGATATGCATTTTCTGCGATAATCTTGGTGAGACTTCTGTCCGAAGTATGCAGAATCATCGCGATCGCACTTTTCGAGCTATTTAATGCGAGAAACACGTTTTCTGGGGTTTTCACCACTCCACAGTTCGTTGGATATGCAGAACAGGAGATAGCTTGGTTTTCGTGGGGTTTCAAGCTGAGATATGCATTTTTTACGATAATCTTCGTGAGACTTCTGTCCGAAGTATGCTTAATCATCGAGATCGCTCTATTCGAGCTATTTAATGCGAGAAACACGTTGTCTGGTGTTTTCACCACACCACAGTTCGTTTGATATGCAGAACCGGCGATATCTTGGTTTTCGTGGGGTTTTAAGCTCAGATATGCATTTTCTGCGATAATCTTGGTGACACTTCTGTCCGAAGTATGCAGAATCATCGCGATCGCACTTTTCGAGCTATTTAATGCGAGAAACACGTTTTCTGGGGTTTTCACCACTCCACAGTTCGTTGGATATGCAGAACAGGAGATAGCTTGGTTTTCGTGGGGTTTCAAGCTGAGATATGCATTTTTTACGATAATCTTGGTGAGACCACTGTCCGAAGTATGCAGAAACATCGAGACCCCTCTTTTCGACCTATTTAATGCGAGAAACACGTTATCTGGTGTTTTCACCACTCCACAGTGCGTTTCATATGCAGAACCGGCGATATCTTGGTTTTTGAGGGGTTTCAAGCTGAGATATGCATTTTTTACGATAATCTTGGTGAGACTTCTGTCCGAAATATGCTTAATCATTGAGATCGCACTTTTCGAGCTATTTAATGCGAGAAACACGTTTTCTGGGGTTTTCACCACTCCACAGTTCGTTGGATATGCAGAACCAGCGAAATCTTGGTTTTCGTGGGGTTTCAAGCTGAGATATGCATTTTTCACGATAATCAGGGTGAGACCTCTGTCCGAAGTATGCAGAAACATCGAGATCGCTCTTTTCGACCTATTTAATGCGAGAAACACGTTATCTGGTGTTTTCACCACTCCACAGTGCGTTTGATTTGCAGACCCGGCGATATCTTGGTTTTTGTGGGGTTTCAAGCTGAGATATGCATTTTTTACGATAATCATGGTGAGACCTCTGTCCGAAGTATGCAGAAACATCGAGATCGCTCTTTTCGACCTATTTATTGCGAGGAACACGTTGTCTGGTGTTTTCAGCACTCCACAGTATGTTTGATATGTAGAACCAGCGATATCTTGGTTTTCGTTGGGATTCAAGCTGAGATATGCAATTTCTGCGATAATCTAGGTGAGAATTCTGTCCGAAGTATGCAGAGTCATCGAGATCGCACTTTTCGAGCTATTTAATGCGAGAAACACGTTTTCTGGGGTTTTCACCACTCCACAGTTCGTTGGATATGCAGAACCATCGAAATCTTGGTTTTCGTGGGGTTTCAAGCTGAGATATGCATTTTTTACGATAATCATGGTGAGACCTCTGTCCGAAGTATGCAGAAACATCGAGATCGCTCTTTTCGACCTATTTAATGCGAGAAACACGTTATCTGGTGTTTTCACCACTCCACAGTGCGTTTGATATGCAGAACCGGCGATATCTTGGTTTTTGAGGGGTTTCAAGCTGAGATATGCATTTTTTACGATAATCTTGGTGAGACTTCTGTCCGAAATATGCTTAATCATTGAGATCGCACTTTTCGAGCTATTTAATGGGAGAAACACGTTTTCTGGGGTTTTCACCACTCCACAGTTCGTTGGATATGCAGATCCAGCGATATCTTGGTTTTCGTCGGGTTTCAAGCTGAGATATATATTTTCTACGATAATCTTGGTGAAACATTTGTCCGAAGTATGCAGAAACATCAAGAGCGCTCTTTTCGAGCTATTTAATGCGAGCAACACGTTATCTGGTGTTTTCAGCACTCCACAGTTGGTTTGATATGCAGAACCGGCGATGTTTGGTTTTCGTCGTTTTTCAAGCTGAGATATGCATTTTCTACGATAATCTTGGTGAAACGTCTGTCCGAAGTATGCAGAAACATCAAGAGCGCTCTTTTCGAGCTATTTAATGCGAGGAACACGTTATCTGGTGTTTTCAGCACTCCACAGTGCGTTTGATATGCAGAACCAGCGATATCTTGGTTTTCGTGGGGAATCAAGCTGAGATATGCAATTTCTGCGATAATCTAGGTGCGACTTCTGTCCGAAGTATGCTTAATTATCGAGATCGCTCGTTTCGAGCTATATAATGCGAGAAACATGTTATCTGGTGTTTTCACCACTCCACAGTGCGAATGATATGCAGAACCGACGATATCTTGGTTTTCGTGGGGTTTCAAGCTCAGATATGCATTTTCTGCGATAATCTTGGTGAGACTTCTGTCCGAAGTATGCAGAGTCATCGAGATCGTACTTTTCGAGCTAGTTAATGCGAGAAACACGTATTCTGGGGTTTTCACCACTCCACAGTTCGTTGGATATGCAGAACCGGGGATATCTTGGTTTTCGTGGGGTTTCCAGCTGAGATATGCATTTTCTGCAATAATCTTGGTGAGACTTCAGTCAGAAGTATGCAGAATCATCTAGATCGCTAGCTTCGAGCTATCTTATGCGGAAAAACAAGTTTTCTGGTGTTTTCAACATTCCACAGTGCGTTTGATATGCAGAACCGACGATATCTTGGTTTTCGTGGGGTTTCAAGCTGATTTTTGCATTTTCTGCGATAATATTGGTGAGACTTCTGTCCGAAGTATGTAGAAACTTCGAGATCGCTCTTTTCGAGCTACTTAATGCGAGAAACACGTTATCTGGTGTTTTTACCACTCCACAGTGCGTTTGATATGCAGAACCGGCGACATCTTGGTTTTCGTGGGGTTTCCAGCTGAAATATGCATTTTCTGCGATAATCTTGGTGAGTCTTCTGTCAGAAGTATGCAGAATCATCTAGATCGCTATTTTCGAGCTATTTAATGCGAGAAACACGTTTTCTGGTGCATTCACCACTCCACAGTACGTTTGATACGCTGAACCGGCGACATCTTGGATTTCGTCGGGTTTCAAGCTGAGATATGCATTTTCTACAATAAGCTTGGTGAAACTTCTGTCAGAAGTATGCAGAATCATCTAGATCGCTCTTTTCGAGCTATTTAATGCGAAAAAACCAGTTTTCTGGTGTTTTCACCACTCCACAGTGCGTTTGATATGTAGAGCCGCCGATAACTTGGTTTTCGTGGGGTTTCCAGCTGAAATATGCATTTTCTGCGATAATCTTGGTGTTTCATCTATGAGAAGTATGCAGAATCATCGAGAACGCTCTTTTCGAGCTAGTTAATGCGAGAAACACGTTTTCTGGTGTTTTCACCAATTCACAGTGTGTTTGATGTGCAGAACCGGAGATATCTTGGTTTTCGTCGGGTTTCAAGCTGAGACATTCATTTTCGGCGATAATCTTGGTGTTTCATCTATGAGAAGTATGCAGAATCATCGAGAACGCTCTTTTCGAGCTATTTAATGCGATAAACACGTTTTCTGGTGTATTCACCACTCCACAGTACGTTTGACATGCAGAACCGGAGATATCTTGGTTTCGGTCGGCTTTCTAGCTGAGATATGCATTTTCTACGATAATCTTGGTGAGCCTTCTGTCAGAAGTATGCAGAATCTTCGAGAACGCTCTTTTCGAGCTACTTAATGCGAGAAACACGTTATCTGGTGTTTTCACCACTCCACAGTGCGTTAGATATGCAGAACCGGCGACATCTTGGATTTCGTCGGGTTTCAAGCTGAGATATGCATTTTCTGCTTCAATCTTGGTGAGACTTCTGTCCGAAATATGCAGAATCATCTAGATCGCTCGTTTCGAGCTATTTAATGCGAGAAACTCGTTATCTGGTTGTTTTCACCACTCCACAGTGCGTTTGATATGCAGAACCGGCGACATCTTGATTTTCGTGAGGTTTCTAGCTGAGATATGCATTTTTTGCGATAATATTGGTGAGACTTCATTCAGAAGTATTCAGAATCATCTACATCGCTCGTTTCGAGCTATTTAATGCGAAAAAACAAGTTTTCTGGTGTTTTCAACATTCCACAGTGCGTTTGATATGTAGAACCGGCGATATCTTGATTTTGGTGGTGTTTCCAGCTGAGATATGCATTTTCTGCGATAATCTTGGTGAGTCTGCTGTCAGAAGTATGCAGAATCATCTAGATCGCAATTTTCGAGCTATTTAATGCGAGAAACACGTTTTCTGGTGTTTTCACCACTCCACAGTGCGTTTGATATGTAGAGCCGCCGATAACTTGGTTTTCGTGGGGTTTCCAGCTGAGATATGCATTTTCTGCGATAATCTTGGTGTTTCATCTATGAGAAGGATGCAGAATCAGCGAGAACGCTCTTTTCGAGCTAGTTAATAAGAGAAACACGTTTTCTGGTGTTTTCACCACTTCACAGTGTGTTTGATGTGCAGAACCGGAGATATCTTGGTTTTCGTCGGGTTTCAAGCTGAGACATTCATTTTCGGCGATAATCTTGGTGTTTCATCTATGAGAAGTATGCTGAATCATCGAGATCGCTCTTTTCGAGCTAGTTAGTGCGAGAAACACGTTATCTGGTGTTTTCACCACTCTACAGTGCGTTTGATATGCAGAACAGTACATATCTTGGTTTTCGTGGGGTTTCAATCTGAGATATGCATTTTCTGCGATAATCTTGTTGAGACTTCTGTCCGAAGTATGCAGAATCATCGAGATCGCTCGTTTCGAGCTATTTAATGCGAGAAACATGTTATCTGGTGTTTTCACCACTCCACAGTGCATTGGATAAGCAGAACCGCAGATATTTTGGTTTTCGTCGGGTTTCAAGCTGAGATATGCATTTTCTACGATAAGCTTGGTGAAACATCTGTCCGAAGTATGCAGAAACGTCGAGAGCGCTCTGTCCGATCTATTTAATGCGAGAAACTCGTTTTCTGGGGTTTTCACCACTCCACAGTTCGTTGGATATGCAGAACCGGATATATCTTGGTTTTCGTGGGGTTTCAAGCTGAGATATGCATTTTCTGCGATAATCTTGTTGAGACTTCTGTCCGAAGTATGCAGAATCTTCGAGAACGCTCTTTTCGAGCTACTTAATGCGCGAAACACGTTTTCTGGTATTTTCACCACTCCACGGTACGTTTGATGTGTAGAACCGGAGATATCTTGGTTTTCGTGGGGTTTCAAGATGAGATATGCATTTTCTGCGATAATACTGGTGAGACTTCAGTCAGAAGTATGCAGAATCATCTAGATCGCTCTTTTCGAGCTACTTAATGCACGAAACGCGTTTTCTGGTGTTTGCACCACTCCACAGTGCGTTCGATATGCAGAACAGTAGATATCTTGGTTTTCGTGGGGTTTCAAGCTGAGATATGCATTTTCTGCGATAATCTTGTTGAGACTTCTGTCCGAAGTATGCAGAATCATCGAGATCGCTCGTTTCGAGCTACTTAATGCGCGAAACACGTTTTCTGGTGTTTTCACCACTCCACAGAGCGTTTGATATGCAGAACCGGCGACATCTTGGTTTTCGTGGGGTTTCAAGCTGAGATATGCATTTTCTGCGATAATCTTGTTGAGACTTCTGTCCGAAGTATGCAGAATCATCGCGATCGCTCTTTTCGAGCTATTTAATGCGAGAAACACGTTATCTGGCGTTTTCACCACTCCACAGTGCGTTTGATATGCAGAACCGGCGATATTTTGGTTTTCGTCGGGTTTCAAGCTGAGATATGCATTTTCTACGATAATCTTGGTGAAACATCTGTCCGAAGTATGCAGAAACATCGAGAGCGCTCTTTTCGAGCTATTTAATGCGAGAAACTCGTTTTCTGGGGTTTTTACCACTCCACAGTTCGTTGGATATGCAGAACCGGAGATATCTTGGTTTTCGTGGGGTTTCAAGCTTGGATATGCATTTCCTGAGATAATCTTGGTGAGACTTCTGTCCGAAGTATGCTGAATCATCTAGAACGCTCTTTTCGAGCTATTTAATTCGAGAAACACGTTATCTGGTGTTTTCACCACTCCACAGTGCGTTTGACATGCAGAACCGGAGATATCTTTGTTTCGGTCGGGTTTCAAGCTGAGATATGCATTTTCTACGATAATCCTGGTGAGACTTCTGTCAGAATTATGCAGAATCTTCGAGAACGCTCTTTTCGAGCTACTTAATGCGCGAAACACGTTTTCTGGTGTTTTCACCACTCCACGGTACGTTTGATGTGCAGAACCGGAGATATATCGGTTTTCGTCGGGTTTCAAGCTGAGATATGCATTTTCTACGATAATCTTGGTGAGACTTCTGTAAGAAGTATGCAGGATCTTCGAGAACGCTCTTTTCGAGCTACTTAATGCGAGAAACACGTTTTCTGGTGTTTTCACCACTCCACAGTAGGTTTGATATGCAGAACCGGCGATATTTTGGTTTTCGTCGGGTTTCAAGCTGAGATATGCATTTTCTACGATAATCTTGGTGAAACATCTGTCCGAAGTATGCAGAAACATCGAGAGCGCTCTTTTCGAGCTATTTAATGCGAGAAACTCGTTTTCTGGGGTTTTTACCACTCCACAGTTCGTTGGATATGCAGAACCGGAGATATCTTGGTTTTCGTGGGGTTTCAAGCTGGGATATGCATTTCCTGCGATAATCTTGGTGAGACTTCTGTCCGAAGTATGCTGAATCATCCAGAACGCTCTTTTCGAGCTATTTAATGCGAGAAACACGTTATCTGGTGTTTTCACCACTCCACAGTGCGTTTGACATGCAGAACCAGCGATATCTTGGTTTTCGTGGGGTTTCAAGCTGAAATATGCATTTTCTGCGATAATATTGGTGAGACTTCAGTCAGAAGTATGCAGAATCATCTAGATCGCTCTTTTGGAGCTACTTAATGCACGAAACACGTTTTCTGGTGTTTTCACCACTCCACAGTACGTTTGACATGCAGAACCGGAGATATCTTGGTTTCGGTCGGGTTTCAAGCTGAGATATGCATTTTCTACGATAATCCTGGTGAGACTTCTGTCAGAATTATGCAGAATCTTCGAGAACGCTCTTTTCGAGCTAGTTAGTGCGAGAAACACGCTATCTGGTGTTTTCACCACTCCACAGTGCGTTTGATATGCAGAACAGTAGATATCTTGGTTTTCGTGGGGTTTCAAGCTGAGATATGCATTTTCTGCGATAATCTTGTTGAGACTTCTGTCCGAAGTATGCAGAATCATCGAGATCGCTCGTTTCGAGCTATTCAATGCGAGAAACACGTTATCTGGTGTTTTCACCACTCCACAGTGCGTTTGATATGCAGAACCGGCGATACCTTGGTTTTCGTCGGGTTTCAAGCTGAGATATGCATTTTCTACGATAAGCTTGGTGAAACATCTGTCCGAAGTATGCAGAAACGTCGAGAGCGCTCTTTTCGAGCTATTTAATGCGAGAAACACGTTTTCTGGGGTTTTGACCACTCCACAGTGCGTTGGATATGCAGAACCGGAGATAACTCGGTTTTCGTCGGGATTCAAGCTGAGATATGTATTTTTTACGATAATTTTGGTGAGACTTCTGTCCGAAGTATGCAGAATCATCGAGATCGCTCGTTTCGAGCTATTCAATGCGAGAAACACGTTATCTGGTGTTTTCACCACTCCACAGTGCGTTTGATATGCAGAACCGGCGATACCTTGGTTTTCGTCGGGTTTCAAGCTGAGATATGCATTTTCTACGATAAGCTTGGTGAAACATCTGTCCGAAGTATGCAGAAACGTCGAGAGCGCTCTTTTCGAGCTATTTAATGCGACAAACACGTTTTCTGGGGTTTTCACCACTCCACAGTTCGTTGGATATGCAGAACAGGAGATATCTTGGTTTTCGTGGGGTTTCTAGCAGAGATATGCATTTTCTGCGATAATCTTGGTGAGACTTCTGTCCGAAGTATGCAGAGTCATCGAGATCGCTCTTTTCGAGCTATTTAATGCGAGAAACAAGTTATCTGGTGTTTTCACCACTCCGCAGTGCGTTTGATATGCAGAACCAGCGAAATCTTGGTTTTCGTTGGGTTTCAAGCTGAGATATGCATTTTTTACGATAATCATGGTGAGACTTCTGTCCGAAGTATGCAGAATCATCGAGATCGCACTTTTCCAGCTATTTAATGCGACAAACACGTTATCTGGTGTTTTCAGCACTCCACAGTGCGTTCGATATACAGAACCAGCGATATCTGGGTTTTCGTGGGGTTTCAAACTGAGATATGCATGTTTTACGATAATCTTGATGAGACTTCTGTCCGAAGTATGCAGAAACATCGAGATCGCACTTTTCGAGCTATTTAATGCGACAAACACGTTATCTGGTGTGTTCAGCACTCCACAGTGCGTTTGATATGCAGAACCAGCGAAATCTTGGTTTTCGTGGGGTTTCAAGCTGAGATATGCATTTTTTTACGATAATCTTGGTGAGACTTCTGTCCGAAGTATGCTTAATCATCGAGATCGTACTATTCGAGCTATTTAATGCGAAAAACACGTTATCTGGTGTTTTCACCACTCCACAGTGCGTTTGATATGCAGAACCAGCGAAATCTTGGTTTTCGTGGGGTTTCAAGCTCAGATATGCATTTTCTGCGATAATCTTGGTGAGACTTCAGTCCGAAGTATGCAGAATCATCGAGATCGTACTATTCGAGCTATTTAATGCGAAAAACACGTTATCTGGTGTTTTCACCACTCCACAGTGCGTTTGATATGCAGAACCAGCGAAATCTTGGTTTTCGTGGGGTTTCAAGCTGAGATATGCATTTTTTTACGATAATCTTTGTGAGACTTCTGTCCGAAGTATGCTTAATCATCGAGATCGCTCGTTTCCAGCTATTTAATGCGAGAAACAAGTTATCTGGTGTTTTCACTACTCCACAGTGCGTTTGATATGCAGAAACAGCGATATCTTGGTTTTCGTGGGGTTTCAAGCTGAGATATGCATTTTTTTACGATAATCTTGGTGAGACTTCTGTCCGAAGTATGCTTAATCATCGAGATCGCTCGTTTCGAGCTATTTAATGCGAGAAACAAGTTATCTGGTGTTTTCACCACTCCACAGTGCGTTTGATATGCAGAACCAGCGATATCTTGGTTTACGTGGGGTTTCAAGCTCAGATATGCATTTTCTGCGATAATCATGGTGAGACTTCTGTCCGAAGTATGCAGAATCATCGAGATCGCACTTTTCGAGCTATTTAATGCGACAAACACGTTATCTGGTGTTTTCACCACTCCGCAGTGCGTTTGATATGCAGAACCAGCGATATCTTGGTTTTCGTGGGGTTTCAAGCTCAGATATGCATTTTCTGCGATAATCTTGGTGAGACTTCTGTCCGAAGTATGCAGAGTCATCGAGATCGTACTTTTCGAGCTATTTAATGCGACAAACACGTTTTCTGGGGTTTTCACCACTCCACAGTTCGTTGGATATGCAGAACAGGAGATATCTTGGTTTTCGTGGGGTTTCTAGCAGAGATATGCATTTTCTGCGATAATCTTGGTGAGACCTCTGTCCGAAGTATGCAGAAACAAGGAGATCGCTCTTTTCGACCTATTGAATGCGAGAAACACGTTATCTGGTGTTTTCACCACTCCACAGTGCGTATGATATGCAGAACCGACGATATCTTGGTTTTCGTGGGGTTTCAAGCTCAGATATGCATTTTCTGCGATAATCTTGGTGAGACTTCTGTCCGAAGTATGCAGAGTCATCGAGATCGCTCTTTTCGAGCTATTTAATGCGAGAAACAAGTTATCTGGTATTTTCACCACTCCGCAGTGCGTTTGATATGCAGAACCAGCGATATCTTGGTTTTCGTGGGGTTTCAAGCTCAGATATGCATTTTCTGCGATAATCTTGGTGAGACTTCTGTCCGAAGTATGCAGAGTCATCGAGATCGTACTTTTCGAGCTATTCAATGCGAGAAACACGTTTTCTGGGGTCTTCACCACTCCACAGTTCGTTGGATATGCAGAACAGGAGATATATTGGTTTTCGTGGGGTTTCTAGCAGAGATATGCATTTTCTGCGATAATCTAGGTGAGACTTCTGTCCGAAGTATGCTTAATCATCGAGATCGCTCGTTTCGAGCTATTTAATGCGAGAAACAAGTTATCTGGTGTTTTCACCACTCCACAGTGCGTTTGATATGCAGAAACAGCGATATCTTGGTTTTCGTGGGGTTTCAAGCTGAGATATGCATTTTTTACGATAATCATGGTGAGACTTCTGTCCGAAGTATGCAGAGTCATCGAGATCGTACTTTTCGAGCTATTTAATGCGACAAACACGTTTTCTGGGGTTTTCACCACTCCACAGTTCGTTGGATATGCAGAACAGGAGATATCTTGGTTTTCGTGGGGTTTCTAGCAGAGATATGCATTTTCTGCGCTAATCTTGGTGAGACCTCTGTCCGAAGTATGCAGAAACATGGAGATCGCTCTTTTCGACCTATTGAATGCGAGAAACACGTTATCTGGTGTTTTCACCACTCCACAGTGCGTTTGATATGCAGAACCAGCGAAATCTTGGTTTTCGATGGGTTTCAAGCTGAGATATGCATTTTTTACGATAATCATGGTGAGACTTCTGTCCGAAGTATGCAGAATCATCGAGATCGCACTTTTCGAGCTATTTAATGCGACAAACACGTTATCAGGTGTTTTCAGCACACCACAGTGCGTTTGATATGCAGAACCAGCGAAATCTTGGTTTTCGTGGGGTTTCAAGCTGAGATATGCATTTTTTACGATAATCTTGGTGAGACTTCTGTCCGAAGTATGCTTAATCATCGAGATCGCTCTATTCGAGCTATTTAATGCGAGAAACACGTTATCTGGTGTCTTCACCACTCCACAGTTTGTATGATATGCAGAACCGACGATATCTTGGTTTTCGTGGGGTTTCAAGCTCAGATATGCATTTTCTGCGATAATCTTGGTGAGACTTCTGTCCGAAGTATGCAGAGTCATCGAGATCGCTCTTTTCGAGCTATTTAATGCGAGAAACAAGTTATCTGGTGTTTTCACCACTCCACAGTGCGTATGATATGCAGAACCGACGATATCTTGGTTTTTGTGGGGTTTCAAGCTCAGATATGCATTTTCTGCGATAATCTTGGTGAGACTTCTGTCCGGAGTATGCAGAGTCATCGAGATCGTACTTTTCGAGCTATTTAATGCGAGAAACACGTTTTCTGGGGATTTCACCACTCCACAGTTCGTTGGATATGCAGAACAGGAGATATCTTGTTTTTCATGGGGTTTCTAGCAGAGATATGCATTTTCTGCGGTAATCTTGGTGAGACCTCTGTCCGAAGTATGCAGAAACATCGAGATCGCTCTTTTCGACCTATTTAATGCGAGAAACACGTTATCTGGTGTTTTCACCACTCCACAGTGCGTTTGATTAGCAGAACCAGCGAAATCTTGGTTTTCGTGGGGTTTCAAGCTGAGATATGCATTTTTTACGATAATCTTGGTGGGACTTCTGTCCGAAGTATGCTTAATCATCGAGACCGCTCTATTCGAGCTATTTCATGCGAGAAAAACCTTCTCTGGTGTTTTCACCACTCCACAGTGCGTTTGATATGCAGAACCAGCAATATCTTGGTTTTCGGGTGGTTTCAAGCTCAGATATGCATTTTCTGCGATAATCTTGGTGAGACTTCTGTCCGAAGTATGCAGAATCATCGAGATCGCACTTTTCGAGATATTTAATGCGAGAAACACGTTATCTGGTGTTTTCACCACTCCACAGTGCGTTTGATATGCAGAACCGGCGATATC
Source organism: Anthophora plumipes (assembly GCA_951804975.1). Lineage (NCBI taxonomy): Eukaryota > Metazoa > Arthropoda > Insecta > Hymenoptera > Apidae > Anthophora > Anthophora plumipes. The sequence continues at coordinate 672,782 of CATORF010000177.1, forward strand.
TTGGTTTTTGTGGGGTTTCAAGCTGAGATATGCATTTTTTACGATAATCTTGGTGAGACTTCTGTCCGAAGTATGCTTAATCATCGAGACCGCTCTATTCGAGCTATTTAATGCGAGAAAAACCTTGTCTGGTGTTTTCACCACTCCACAGTGCGTTTGATATGCAGAACCAGCGATATCTTGGTTTTCGTGTGGTTTCATGCTCAGATATGAATTCTCTGCGATAATCTTGGTGAGACTTCTGTCCGAAGTATGCAGAATCATCGAGATCGCACTTTTCGAGCTATTTAATGCGAGAAACACGTTATCTGGTGTTTTCACCACTCCACAGTGCGTATGATATGCAGAACCGACGATATCTTGGTTTTCGTGCGGTTTCAAGCTCAGATATGCATTTTCTGCGATAATCTTGGTGAGACTTCTGTCCGAAGTATGCAGAGTCATCGAGATCGTACTTTTCGAGCTATTTAATGCGAGAAACACGTTATCTGGTGTTTTCACCACTCCACAGTGCGTATGATATGCAGAACCGACGATATCTTGGTTTTCGTGGGGTTTCAAGCTCAGATATGCATTTTCTGCGATAATCTTGGTGAGACTTCTGTCCGAAGTATGCAGAGTCATCGAGATCGTACTTTTCGAGCTATTTAATGCGAGAAACACGTTTTCTGGGGTTTTCACCACTCCACAGTTCGTTGGATATGCAGAACAGGAGATATCTTGGTTTTCGTGGGGTTTCTAGCAGAGATATGCATTTTCTGCGATAATCTTGGTGAGACCTCGGTCCGAAGTATGCAGAATCATCGAGATCGCACTTTTCGAGCTATTTAATGCGACAAACACGTTATCTGGTGTTTTCAGCACACCAGAGTGCGTTTGATATGCAGAACCAGCGAAATCTTGGTTTTCGTGGGGTGTCAAGCTGAGATATGCATTTTCTGCGATAATCTTGGTGTGACTTCTGTCCGAAGTATGCAGAGTCATCGAGATCGTACTTTTCGAGCTATTCAATGCGAGAAACACGTTTTCTGGGGTTTTCACCACTCCACAGTTCGTTGGATATGCAGAACAGGAGATATCTTGGTTTTCGTGGGGTTTCTAGCAGAGATATGCATTTTCTGCGATAATCTAGGTGAGACTTCTGTCCGAAGTATGCTTAATCATCGAGATCGCTCGTTTCGAGCTATTTAATGCGACAAACACGTTATCTGGTGTTTTCAGCACACCACAGTGCGTTTGATATGCAGAACCAGCGAAATCTTGGTTTTCGTGGGGTTTCAAGCTGAGATATGCATTTTTTACAATAATCTTGGTGAGACTTCTGTCCGAAGTATGCTTAATCATCGAGATCGCTCTTTTCGACCTATTGAATGCGAGAAACACGTTATCTGGTGTTTTCACCACTCCACAGTGCGTATGATATGCAGAACCGACGATATCTTGGTTTTCGTGGGGTTTCAAGCTCAGATATGCATTTTCTGCGATAATCTTGGTGAGACTTCTGTCCGAAGTATGCAGAGTCATCGAGATCGCTCTTTTCGAGCTATTTAATGCGAGAAACAAGTTATCTGGTATTTTCACCACTCCGCAGTGCGTTTGATATGCAGAACCAGCGATATCTTGGTTTTCGTGGGGTTTCAAGCTCAGATATGCATTTTCTGCGATAATCTTGGTGAGACTTCTGTCCGAAGTATGCAGAGTCATCGAGATCGTACTTTTCGAGCTATTCAATGCGAGAAACACGTTTTCTGGGGTCTTCACCACTCCACAGTTCGTTGGATATGCAGAACAGGAGATATATTGGTTTTTGTGGGGTTTCTAGCAGAGATATGCATTTTCTGCGATAATCTAGGTGAGACTTCTGTCCGAAGTATGCTTAATCATCGAGATCGCTCGTTTCGAGCTATTTAATGCGAGAAACAAGTTATCTGGTGTTTTCACCACTCCACAGTGCGTTTGATATGCAGAAACAGCGATATCTTGGTTTTCGTGGGGTTTCAAGCTGAGATATGCATTTTTTACGATAATCATGGTGAGACTTCTGTCCGAAGTATGCAGAGTCATCGAGATCGTACTTTTCGAGCTATTTAATGCGACAAACACGTCTTCTGGGGTTTTCACCACTCCACAGTTCGTTGGATATGCAGAACAGGAGATATCTTGGTTTTCGTGGGGTTTCTAGCAGAGATATGCATTTTCTGCGCTAATCTTGGTGAGACCTCTGTCCGAAGTATGCAGAAACATGGAGATCGCTCTTTTCGACCTATTGAATGCGAGAAACACGTTATCTGGTGTTTTCACCACTCCACAGTGCGTTTGATATGCAGAACCAGCGAAATCTTGGTTTTCGATGGGTTTCAAGCTGAGATATGCATTTTTTACGATAATCATGGTGAGACTTCTGTCCGAAGTATGCAGAATCATCGAGATCGCACTTTTCGAGCTATTTAATGCGACAAACACGTTATCAGGTGTTTTCAGCACACCACAGTGCGTTTGATATGCAGAACCAGCGAAATCTTGGTTTTCGTGGGGTTTCAAGCTGAGATATGCATTTTTTACGATAATCTTGGTGAGACTTCTGTCCGAAGTATGCTTAATCATCGAGATCGCTCTATTCGAGCTATTTAATGCGAGAAACACGTTATCTGGTGTCTTCACCACTCCACAGTTTGTATGATATGCAGAACCGACGATATCTTGGTTTTCGTGGGGTTTCAAGCTCAGATATGCATTTTCTGCGATAATCTTGGTGAGACTTCTGTCCGAAGTATGCAGAGTCATCGAGATCGCTCTTTTCGAGCTATTTAATGCGAGAAACAAGTTATCTGGTGTTTTCACCACTCCACAGTGCGTATGATATGCAGAACCGACAATATCTTGGTTTTTGTGGGGTTTCAAGCTCAGATATGCATTTTCTGCGATAATCTTGGTGAGACTTCTGTCCGAAGTATGCAGAGTCATCGAGATCGTACTTTTCGAGCTATTTAATGCGAGAAACACGTTTTCTGGGGATTTCACCACTCCACAGTTCGTTGGATATGCAGAACAGGAGATATCTTGTTTTTCATGGGGTTTCTAGCAGAGATATGCATTTTCTGCGGTAATCTTGGTGAGACCTCTGTCCGAAGTATGCAGAAACATCGAGATCGCTCTTTTCGACCTATTTAATGCGAGAAACACGTTATCTGGTGTTTTCACCACTCCACAGTGCGTTTGATTAGCAGAACCAGCGAAATCTTGGTTTTCGTGGGGTTTCAAGCTGAGATATGCATTTTTTACGATAATCTTGGTGGGACTTCTGTCCGAAGTATGCTTAATCATCGAGACCGCTCTATTCGAGCTATTTAATGCGAGAAAAACCTTCTCTGGTGTTTTCACCACTCCACAGTGCGTTTGATATGCAGAACCAGCAATATCTTGGTTTTCGGGTGGTTTCAAGCTCAGATATGCATTTTCTGCGATAATCTTGGTGAGACTTCTGTCCGAAGTATGCAGAATCATCGAGATCGCACTTTTCGAGATATTTAATGCGAGAAACACGTTATCTGGTGTTTTCACCACTCCACAGTGCGTTTGATATGCAGAACCGGCGATATCTTGGTTTTTGTGGGGTTTCAAGCTGAGATATGCATTTTTTACGATAATCTTGGTGAGACTTCTGTCCGAAGTATGCTTAATCATCGAGACCGCTCTATTCGAGCTATTTAATGCGAGAAAAACCTTGTCTGGTGTTTTCACCACTCCACAGTGCGTTTGATATGCAGAACCAGCGATATCTTGGTTTTCGTGTGGTTTCATGCTCAGATATGAATTCTCTGCGATAATCTTGGTGAGACTTCTGTCCGAAGTATGCAGAATCATCGAGATCGCACTTTTCGAGCTATTTAATGCGAGAAACACGTTATCTGGTGTTTTCACCACTCCACAGTGCGTATGATATTGCAGAACCGACGATATCTTGGTTTTCGTGCGGTTTAAAGCTCAGATATGCATTTTCTGCGATAATCTTGGTGAGACTTCTGTCCGAAGTATGCAGAGTCATCGAGATCGTACTTTTCGAGCTATTTAATGCGAGAAACACGTTATCTGGTGTTTTCACCACTCCACAGTGCGTATGATATGCAGAACCGACGATATCTTGGTTTTCGTGGGGTTTCAAGCTCAGATATGCATTTTCTGCGATAATCTTGGTGAGACTTCTGTCCGAAGTATGCAGAGTCATCGAGATCGTACTTTTCGAGCTATTTAATGCGAGAAACACGTTTTCTGGGGTTTTCACCACTCCACAGTTCGTTGGATATGCAGAACAGGAGATATCTTGGTTTTCGTGGGGTTTCTAGCAGAGATATGCATTTTCTGCGATAATCTTGGTGAGACCTCGGTCCGAAGTATGCAGAAACATCGAGATCGCTCTTTTCGACCTATTGAATGCGAGAAACACGTTATCTGGTGTTTTCACCACTCCACAGTGCGTTTGATATGCAGAACCAGCGAAATCTTGGTTTTCGTTGGGTTTCAAGCTGAGATATGCATTTTTTACGATAATCATGGTGAGACTTCTGTCCGAAGTATGCAGAATCATCGAGATCGCACTTTTCGAGCTATTTAATGCGACAAACACGTTATCTGGTGTTTTCAGCACACCACAGTGCGTTTGATATGCAGAACCAGCGAAATCTTGGTTTTCGTGGGGTGTCAAGCTGAGATATGCATTTTTTACGATAATCTTGGTGAGACTTCTGTCCGAAGTATGCTTAATCATCGAGATCGCTCTATTCGAGCTATTTAATGCGAGAAACACGTTATCTGGTGTTTTCACCACTCCACAGTGCGTATGATATGCAGAACCGACGATATCTTGGTTTTCGTGGGGTTTCAAGCTCAGATATGCATTTTCTGCGATAATCTTGGTGAGACTTCTGTCCGAAGTATGCAGAGTCATCGAGATCGCTCTTTTCGAGCTATTTAATGCGAGAAACAAGTTATCTGGTGTTTTCACCACTCCGCAGTGCGTTTGATATGCAGAACCAGCGATATCTTGGTTTTCGTGGGGTTTCAAGCTCAGATATGCATTTTCTGCGATAATCTTGGTGAGACTTCTGTCCGAAGTATGCAGAGTCATCGAGATCGTACTTTTCGAGCTATTCAATGCGAGAAACACGTTTTCTGGGGTTTTCACCACTCCACAGTTCGTTGGATATGCAGAACAGGAGATATCTTGGTTTTCGTGGGGTTTCTAGCAGAGATATGCATTTTCTGCGATAATCTAGGTGAGACTTCTGTCCGAAGTATGCTTAATCATCGAGATCGCTCGTTTCGAGCTATTTAATGCGACAAACACGTTATCTGGTGTTTTCAGCACACCACAGTGCGTTTGATATGCAGAACCAGCGAAATCTTGGTTTTCGTGGGGTTTCAAGCTGAGATATGCATTTTTTACATTAATCTTGGTGAGACTTCTGTCCTAAGTATGCTTAATCATCGAGATCGCTCTATTCGAGCTATTTAATGGGAGAAACAAGTTATCTGGTGTTTTCACCACTCCACAGTGCGTATGATATGCAGAACCGACGATATCTTGGTTTTCGTGGGGTTTCAAGCTGAGATATGCATTTTTTACGATAATCTTGGTGAGACTTCTGTCCGAAGTATGCTTAATCATCGAGATCGCTCTATTCGAGCTATTTAATGCGAGAAACACGTTATCTGGTGTTTTCACCACTCCACAGTGCGTATGATATACAGAACCGACGATATCTTGGTTTTCGTGGGGTTTCAAGCTCAGATATGCATTTTCTGCGATAATCAAGGTGAGACTTCTGTCCGAAGTATGCAGAGTCTTCGAGATCGCTCTTTTCGAGCTATTTAATGCGAGAAACAAGTTATCTGGTGTTTTCACCACTCCACAGTGCGTATGATATGCAGAACCGACGATATCTTGGTTTTCGTGGGGTTTCAAGCTCAGATATGCATTTTCTGCGATAATCTTGGTGAGACTTCTGTCCGAAGTATGCAGAGTCATCGAGATCGTACTTTTCGAGCTATTTAATGCGACAAACACGTTTCCTGGGGTTTTCACCACTCCACAGTTCGTTGGAAATGCAGAACAGGAGATATCTTGGTTTTCGTGGGGTTTCTAGCAGAGATATGCATTTTCTGCGATAATCATGGTGAGACCTCTGTCCGAAGTATGCAGAAACATGGAGATCGCTCTTTTCGACCTATTGAATGCGAGAAACACGTTATCTGGTGTTTTCACCACTCCACAGTGCGTTTGATATGCAGAACCAGCGAAATCTTGGTTTTCGTTGGGTTTCAAGCTGAGATATGCATTTTTTACGATAATCATGGTGAGACTTCTGTCCGAAGTATGCAGAATCATCGAGATCGCACTTTTCGAGCTATTTAATGCGACAAACACGTTATCTGGTGTTTTCAGCACACCACCACAGTGCGTTTGATATGCAGAACCAGCGAAATCTTGGTTTTCGTGGGGTTTCAAGCTGAGATATGCATTTTTTACGATAATCTTGGTGAGACTTCTGTCCGAAGTATGCTTAATCATCGAGATCGCTCTATTCGAGCTATTTAATGCGAGAAACACGTTATCTGGTGTTTTCACCACTCCACAGTGCGTATGATATGCAGAACCGACGATATCTTGGTTTTCGTGGGGTTTCAAGCTCAGATATGCATTTTCTGCGATAATCTTGGTGAGACTTCTGTCCGAAGTATGCAGAGTCATCGAGATCGCTCTTTTCGAGCTATTTAATGCGAGAAACAAGTTATCTGGTGTTTTCACCACTCCGCAGTGCGTTTGATATGCAGAACCAGCGATATCTTGGTTTTCGTGGGGTTTCAAGCTCAGATATGCATTTTCTGCGATAATCTTGGTGAGACTTCTGTCCGAAGTATGCAGAGTCATCGAGATCGTACTTTTCGAGCTATTCAATGCGAGAAACACGTTTTCTGGGGTTTTCACCACTCCACAGTTCGTTGGATATGCAGAACAGGAGATATCTTGGTTTTCGTGGGGTTTCTAGCAGAGATATGCATTTTCTGCGATAATCTAGGTGAGACTTCAGTCCGAAGAATGCTTAATCATCGAGATCGCTCGTTTCGAGCTATTTAATGCGAGAAACAAGTTATCTGGTGTTTTCACCACCCCACAGTGCGTTTGATATGCAGAAACAGCGATATCTTGGTTTTCGTGGGGTTTCAAGCTGAGATATGCATTTTTTACGATAATCATGGTGAGACTTCTGTCCGAAGTATGCAGAATCATCGAGATCGCACTTTTCGAGCTATTTAATGCGACAAACACGTTATCTGGTGTTTTCAGCACTCCACAGTGCGTTCGATATGCAGAACCAGCGATATCTGGGTTTACGTGGGGTTTCAAGCTGAGATATGCATTTTTTACGATAATCTTGGAGAGACTTCTGTCCGAAGTATGCAGAATCATCGAGATCGCACTTTTCGAGCTATTTAATGCGACAAACACGTTATCTGGTGTTTTCAGCACTCCACAGTGCGTTTGATATGCAGAACCAGCGAAATCTTGGTTTTCGTGGGGTTTCAAGCTGAGATATGCATTTTTTTACGATAATCTTGGTGAGACTTCTGTCCGAAGTATGCTTAATCATCGAGATCGCTCTATTCGAGATATTTAATGCGAGAAACACGTTATCTGGTGTTTTCACCACTCCGCAGTGCGTTTGATATGCAGAACCAGCGATATCTTGGTTTTCGTGGGGTTTCAAGCTCAGATATGCATTTTCTGCGATAATCTTGGTGAGACTTCTGTCCGAAGTATGCAGAGTCATCGAGATCGCTCTATTCGAGATATTTAATGCGAGAAACACGTTATCTGGTGTTTTCACCACTCCGCAGTGCGTTTGATATGCAGAACCAGCGATATCTTGGTTTTCGTGGGGTTTCAAGCTCAGATATGCATTTTCTGCGATAATCTTGGTGAGACTTCTGTCCGAAGTATGCAGAGTCATCGAGAACGTACTTTCCGTGCTATTTAATGCGACAAACACGTTTTCTGGGGTTTTCACCACTCCACAGTTCGTTGGATATGCAGAACAGGAGATATCTTGGTTTTCGTGGGGTTTCTAGCAGAGATATGCATTTTCTGCGCTAATCTTGGTGAGACCTCTGTCCGAAGTATGCAGAAACATGGAGATCGCTCTTTTCGACCTATTGAATGCGAGAAACACGTTATCTGGTGTTTTCAGCACTCCACAGTGCGTTTGATATGCAGAACAAGCGAAATCTTGGTTTTCGTGGGGTTTCAAGCTGAGATATGCATTTTTTACGATAATCTTGGTGAGACTTCTGTCCGAAGTATGCTTAATCATCGAGATCGCTCTATTCGAGCTATTTCATGCGAGAAACACGTTATCTGGTGTTTTCACCACTCCACAGTGCGTATGATATACAGAACCGACGATATCTTGGTTTTCGTGGGGTTTCAAGCTCAGATATGCATTTTCTGCGATAATCATGGTGAGACTTCTGTCCGAAGTATGCAGAGTCATCGAGATCGCTCTTTTCGAGCTATTTAATGCGAGAAACAAGTTATCTGGTGTTTTCACCACTCCGCAGTGCGTTTGATATGCAGAACCAGCGATATCTTGGTTTCCGTGGGGTTTCAAGCTCAGATATGCATTTTCTGCGATAATCTTGGTGAGACTTCTGTCCGAAGTATGCAGAGTCATCGAGATCGTACTTTTCGAGCTATTCAATGCGAGAAACACGTTTTCTGGGGTTTTCACCACTCTCACAGTTCGTTGGATATGCAGAACAGGAGATATCTTGGTTTTCGTGGGGTTTCTAGCAGAGATATGCATTTTCTGCGATAATCTAGGTGAGACTTCTGTCCGAAATATGCTTAATCATCGAGATCGCTCGTTTCGAGCTATTTAATGCGAGAAACAAGTTATCTGGTGTTTTCACCACTCCACAGTGCGTTTGATATGCAGAAACAGCGATATCTTGGTTTTCGTGGGGTTTCAAGCTGAGATATGCATTTTTTACGATAATCATGGTGAGACTTCTGTCCGAAGTATGCAGAATCATCGAGATCGCACTTTTCGAGCTATTTAATGCGACAAACACGTTTTCTGGGGTTTTCACCACTCCACAGTGCGTTTGATATGCAGAACCAGCGAAATCTTGGTTTTCGTTGGGTTTCAAGCTGAGATATGCATTTTTTACGATAATCATGGTGAGACTTCTGTCCGAAGTATGCAGAATCATCGAGATCGCACTTTTCGAGCTATTTAATGCGACAAACACGTTATCTGGTGTTTTCAGCACACCACAGTGCGTTTGATATGCAGAACCAGCGAAATCTTGGTTTTCGTGGGGTTTCAAGCTGAGATATGCATTTTTTACGATAATCTTGGTGAGACTTCTGTCCGAAGTATGCTTAATCATCGAGATCGCTCTATTCGAGCTATTTAATGCGAGAAACACGTTATCTGGTGTTTTCACCACTCCACAGTGCGTATGATATGCAGAACCGACGATATCTTGGTTTTCGTGGGGTTTCAAGCTCAGATATGCATTTTCTGCGATAATCTTGGTGAGACTTCTGTCCGAAGTATGCAGAGTCATCGAGATCGCTCTTTTCGAGCTATTTAATGCGAGAAACAAGTTATCTGGTGTTTTCACCACTCCGCAGTGCGTTTGATATGCAGAACCAGCGATATCTTGGTTTTCGTGGGGTTTCAAGCTCAGATATGCATTTTCTGCGATAATCTTGGTGAGACTTCTGTCCGAAGTATGCAGAATCATCGAGATCGTACTTTTCGAGCTATTCAATGCGAGAAACACGTTTTCTGGGGTTTTCACCACTCCACAGTTCGTTGGATATGCAGAACAGGAGATATCTTGGTTTTCGTGGGGTTTCTAGCAGAGATATGCATTTTCTGCGATAATCTAGGTGAGACTTCAGTCCGAAGAATGCTTAATCATCGAGATCGCTCGTTTCGAGCTATTTAATGCGAGAAACAAGTCATCTGGTGTTTTCACCACTCCACAGTGCGTTTGATATGCAGAAACAGCGATATCTTGGTTTTCGTGGGGTTTCAAGCTGAGATATGCATTTTTTACGATAATCATGGTGAGACTTCTGTCCGAAGTATGCAGAATCATCGAGATCGCACTTTTCGAGCTATTTAATGCGACAAACACGTTATCTGGTGTTTTCAGCACTCCACAGTGCGTTCGATATGCAGAACCAGCGATATCTGGGTTTACGTGGGGTTTCAAGCTGAGATATGCATTTTTTACGATAATCTTGGTGAGACTTCTGTCCGAAGTATGCAGAATCATCGAGATCGCACTTTTCGAGCTATTGAATGCGAGAAACACGTTATCTGGTGTTTTCAGCACTCCACAGTGCGTTTGATATGCAGAACCAGCGAAATCTTGGTTTTCGTGGGGTTTCAAGCTGAGATATGCATTTTTTACGATAATCTTGGTGAGACTTCTGTCCGAAGTATGCTTAATCATCGAGATCGCTCTATTCGAGCTATTTAATGCGAGAAACACGTTATCTGGTGTTTTCACCACTCCACAGTGCGTATGATATGCAGAACCGACGATATCTTGGTTTTCGTGGGGTTTCAAGCTCAGATATGCATTTTCTGCGATAATCATGGTGAGACTTCTGTCCGAAGTATGCAGAGTCATCGAGATCGCTCTTTTCGAGCTATTTAATGCGAGAAACAAGTTATCTGGTGTTTTCACCACTCCGCAGTGCGTTTGATATGCAGAACCAGCGATATTTTGGTTTCCGTGGGGTTTCAAGCTCAGATATGCATTTTCTGCGATAATCTTGGTGAGACTTCAGTCCGAAGAATGCTTAATCATCGAGATCGCTCGTTTCGAGCTATTTAATGCGAGAAACAAGTCATCTGGTGTTTTCACCACTCCACAGTGCGTTTGATATGCAGAAACAGCGATATCTTGGTTTTCGTGGGGTTTCAAGCTGAGATATGCATTTTTTACGATAATCATGGTGAGACTTCTGTCCGAAGTATGCAGAATCATCGAGATCGCACTTTTCGAGCTATTTAATGCGACAAACACGTTATCTGGTGTTTTCAGCACTCCACAGTGCGTTCGATATGCAGAACCAGCGATATCTGGGTTTACGTGGGGTTTCAAGCTGAGATATGCATTTTTTACGATAATCATGGTGAGACTTCTGTCCGAAGTATGCAGAGTCATCGAGATCGTACTTTTCGAGCTATTCAATGCGAGAAACACGTTTTCTGGGGTTTTCACCACTCTCACAGTTCGTTGGATATGCAGAACTGGAGATATCTTGGTTTTCGTGGGGTTTCTAGCAGAGATATGCATTTTCTGCGATAATTTAGGTGAGACTTCTGTCCGAAGTATGCTTAATCATCGAGATCGCTCGTTTCGAGCTATTTAATGCGAGAAACAAGTTATCTGGTGTTTTCACCACTCCACAGTGCGTTTGATATGCAGAAACAGCGATATCTTGGTTTTCGTGGGGTTTCAAGCTGAGATATGCATTTTTTACGATAATCATGGTGAGACTTCTGTCCGAAGTATGCAGAATCATCGAGATCGCACTTTTCGAGCTATTTAATGCGACAAACACGTTTTCTGGGGTTTTCACCACTCCACAGTTCGTTGGATATGCAGAACAGGAGATATCTTGGTTTTCGTGGGGTTTCTAGCAGAGATATGCATTTTCTGCGATAATCTAGGTGAGACTTCTGTCCGAAGTATGCTTAATCATCGAGATCGCTCGTTTCGAGCTATTTAATGCGAGAAACAAGTTATCTGGTGTTTTCACCACTCCACAGTGCGTTTGATATGCAGAAACAGCGATATCTTGGTTTTCGTGGGGTTTCAAGCTGAGATATGCATTTTTTACGATAATCATGGTGAGACTTCTGTCCGAAGTATGCTTAATCATCGAGATCGCTCGTTTCGAGCTATTTAATGCGAGAAACAAGTTATCTGGTGTTTTCACCACTCCACAGTGCGCTTGATATGCAGAAACAGCGATATCTTGGTTTTCGTGGGGTTTCAGGCTGAGATATGCATTTTTTACGATAATCATGGTGAGACTTCTGTCCGAAGTATGCAGAATCATCGAGATCGCACTTTTCGAGCTATTTAATGCGACAAACACGTTTTCTGGGGTTTTCACCACTCCACAGTGCGTTTGATATGCAGAACCAGCGAAATCTTGGTTTTCGTTGGGTTTCAAGCTGAGATATGCATTTTTTACGATAATCATGGTGAGACTTCTGTCCGAAGTATGCAGAATCATCGAGATCGCACTTTTCGAGCTATTTAATGCGACAAACACGTTATCTGGTGTTTTCAGCACACCACAGTGCGTTTGATATGCAGAACCAGCGAAATCTTGGTTTTCGTGGGGTTTCAAGCTGAGATATGCATTTTTTACGATAATCTTGGTGAGACTTCTGTCCGAAGTATGCTTAATCATCGAGATCGCTCTATTCGAGCTATTTAATGCGAGAAACACGTTATCTGGTGTTTTCACCACTCCACAGTGCGTATGATATGCAGAACCGACGATATCTTGGTTTTCGTGGGGTTTCAAGCTCAGATATGCATTTTCTGCGATAATCTTGGTGAGACTTCTGTCCGAAGTATGCAGAGTCATCGAGATCGCTCTTTTCGAGCTATTTAATGCGAGAAACAAGTTATCTGGTGTTTTCACCACTCCGCAGTGCGTTTGATATGCAGAACCAGCGATATCTTGGTTTTCGTGGGGTTTCAAGCTCAGATATGCATTTTCTGCGATAATCTTGGTGAGACTTCTGTCCGAAGTATGCAGAATCATCGAGATCGTACTTTTCGAGCTATTCAATGCGAGAAACACGTTTTCTGGGGTTTTCACCACTCCACAGTTCGTTGGATATGCAGAACAGGAGATATCTTGGTTTTCGTGGGGTTTCTAGCAGAGATATGCATTTTCTGCGATAATCTAGGTGAGACTTCAGTCCGAAGAATGCTTAATCATCGAGATCGCTCGTTTCGAGCTATTTAATGCGAGAAACAAGTCATCTGGTGTTTTCACCACTCCACAGTGCGTTTGATATGCAGAAACAGCGATATCTTGGTTTTCGTGGGGTTTCAAGCTGAGATATGCATTTTTTACGATAATCATGGTGAGACTTCTGTCCGAAGTATGCAGAATCATCGAGATCGCACTTTTCGAGCTATTTAATGCGACAAACACGTTATCTGGTGTTTTCAGCACTCCACAGTGCGTTCGATATGCAGAACCAGCGATATCTGGGTTTACGTGGGGTTTCAAGCTGATATATGCATTTTTTACGATAATCTTGGTGAGACTTCTGTCCGAAGTATGCAGAATCATCGAGATCGCACTTTTCGAGCTATTGAATGCGAGAAACACGTTATCTGGTGTTTTCAGCACTCCACAGTGCGTTTGATATGCAGAACCAGCGAAATCTTGGTTTTCGTGGGGTTTCAAGCTGAGATTTGCATTTTTTACGATAATCTTGGTGAGACTTCTGTCCGAAGTATGCTTAATCATCGAGATCGCTCTATTCGAGCTATTTAATGCGAGAAGCACGTTATCTGGTGTTTTCACCACTCCACAGTGCGTATGATATGCAGAACCGACGATATCTTGGTTTTCGTGGGGTTTCAAGCTCAGATATGCATTTTCTGCGATAATCATGGTGAGACTTCTGTCCGAAGTATGCAGAGTCATCGAGATCGCTCTTTTCGAGCTATTTAATGCGAGAAACAAGTTATCTGGTGTTTTCACCACTCCGCAGTGCGTTTGATATGCAGAACCAGCGATATCTTGGTTTCCGTGGGGTTTCAAGCTCAGATATGCATTTTCTGCGATAATCTTGGTGAGACTTCTGTCCGAAGTATGCAGAGTCATCGAGATCGTACTTTTCGAGCTATTCAATGCGAGAAACACGTTTTCTGGGGTTTTCACCACTCTCACAGTTCGTTGGATATGCAGAACTGGAGATATCTTGGTTTTCGTGGGGTTTCTAGCAGAGATATGCATTTTCTGCGATAATCTAGGTGAGACTTCTGTCCGAAGTATGCTTAATCATCGAGATCGCTCGTTTCGAGCTATTTAATGCGAGAAACAAGTTATCTGGTGTTTTCACCACTCCACAGTGCGTTTGATATGCAGAAACAGCGATATCTTGGTTTTCGTGGGGTTTCAAGCTGAGATATGCATTTTTTACGATAATCATGGTGAGACTTCTGTCCGAAGTATGCAGAATCATCGAGATCGCACTTTTCGAGCTATTTAATGCGACAAACACGTTTTCTGGGGTTTTCACCACTCCACAGTTCGTTGGATATGCAGAACAGGAGATATCTTGGTTTTCGTGGGGTTTCTAGCAGAGATATGCATTTTCTGCGATAATCTAGGTGAGACTTCTGTCCGAAGTATGCTTAATCATCGAGATCGCTCGTTTCGAGCTATTTAATGCGAGAAACAAGTTATCTGGTGTTTTCACCACTCCACAGTGCGTTTGATATGCAGAAACAGCGATATCTTGGTTTTCGTGGGGTTTCAAGCTGAGATATGCATTTTTTACGATAATCATGGTGAGACTTCTGTCCGAAGTATGCTTAATCATCGAGATCGCTCGATTCGAGCTATTTAATGCGAGAAACAAGTTATCTGGTGTTTTCACCACTTCACAGTGCGCTTGATATGCAGAAACAGCGATATCTTGGTTTTCGTGGGGTTTCAAGCTGAGATATGCATTTTTTACGATAATCATGGTGAGACTTCTGTCCGAAGTATGCAGAATCATCGAGATCGCTCTATTCGAGATATTTAATGCGAGAAACACGTTATCTGGTGTTTTCACCACACCGCAGTGCGTTTGATATGCAGAACCAGCGATATCTTAGTTTTCGTGGGGTTTCAAGCTCAGATATGCATTTTCTGCGATAATCTTGGTGAGACTTCTGTCCGAAGTATGCAGAGGCATCGAGATCGCTCTATTCGAGATATTTAATGCGAGAAACACGTTATCTGGTGTTTTCACCACTCCGCAGTGCGTTTGATATGCAGAACCAGCGATATCTTGGTTTTCGTGGGGTTTCAAGCTCAGATATGCATTTTCTGCGATAATCTTGGTGAGACTTCTGTCCGAAGTATGCAGAGTCATCGAGAACGTACTTTTCGAGCTATTTAATGCGACAAACACGTTTTCTGGGGTTTTCACCACTCCACAGTTCGTTGGATATGCAGAACAGGAGATATCTTGGTTTTCGTGGGGTTTCTAGCAGAGATATGCATTTTCTGCGCTAATCTTGGTGAGACCTCTGTCCGAAGTATGCAGAAACATGGAGATCGCTCTTTTCGACCTATTGAATGCGAGAAACACGTTATCTGGTGTTTTCACCACTCCACAGTGCGTTTGATATGCAGAACCAGCGAAATCTTGGTTTTCGTTGGGTTTCAAGCTGAGATATGCATTTTTTACGATAATCATGGTGAGACTTCTGTCCGAAGTATGCAGAATCATCGAGATCGCACTTTTCGAGCAATTTAATGCGACAAACACGTTATCTGGTGTTTTCAGCACACCACAGTGCGTTTGATATGCAGAACCAGCGATATCTTGGTTTTCGTGGGGTTTCAAGCTCAGATATGCATTTTCTGCGATAATCTTGTTGAGACTTCTGTCCGAAGTATGCAGAGTCATCGAGATCGTACTTTTCGAGCAATTCAATGCGAGAAACACGTTTTCTGGGGTTTTCACCACTCCACAGTTCGTTGGATATGCAGAACAGGAGATATCTTGGTTTTCGTGGGGTTTCTAGCAGAGATATGCATTTTCTGCGATAATCTTGGTGAGACCTCTGTCCGAAGTATGCAGAAACATGGAGATCGCTCTTTTTGACCTATTGAATGCGAGAAACACGTTATCTGGTGTTTTCACCACTCCACAGTGCGTATGATATGCAGAACCGACGAAATCTTGGTTTTCGTGGGGTTTCAAGCTCAGATATGCATTTTCTGCGATAATCTTGGTGAGACTTCTGTCCGAAGTATGCAGAGTCATCGAGATCGCTCTTTTCGAGCTATTTAATGCGAGAAACACGTTTTCTGGGGTTTTCACCACTCCACAGTTCGTTGGATATGCAGAACAGGAGATATCTTGGTTTTCGTGGGGTTTCTAGCAGAGATATGCATTTTCTGCGATAATCTAGGTGAGACTTCTGTCCGAAGTATGCTTAATCATCGAGATCGCTCGTTTCGAGCTATTTAATGCGAGAAACAAGTTATCTGGTGTTTTCACCACTCCACAGTGTGTTTGATATGCAGAAACAGCGATATCTTGGTTTTCGTGGGGTTTCAAGCTGAGATATGCATTTTTTACGATAATCATGGTGAGACTTCTGTCCGAAGTATGCAGAATCATCGAGATCGCACTTTTCGAGCTATTTAATGCGACAAACACGTTATCTGGTGTTTTCAGCACTCCACAGTGCGTTCGATATGCAGAACCAGCGATATCTGGGTTTACGTGGGGTTTCAAGCTGATATGCATTTTTTACGATAATCTTGGTGAGACTTCTGTCCGAAGTATGCAGAATCATCGAGATCGCACTTTTCGAGCTATTTAATGCGACAAACACGTTATCTGGTGTTTTCAGCACTCCACAGTGCGTTTGATATGCAGAACCAGCGAAATCTTGGTTTTCGTGGGGTTTCAAGCTGAGATATGCATTTTTTTACGATAATCTTGGTGAGACTTCTGTCCGAAGTATGCTTAATCATCGAGATCGCTCTATTCGATATATTTAATGCGAGAAACACGTTATCTGGTGTTTTCACCACTCCGCAGTGCGTTTGATATGCAGAACCAGCGATATCTTGGTTTTCGTGGGGTTTCAAGCTCAGATATGCATTTTCTGCGATAATCTTGGTGAGACTTCTGTCCGAAGTATGCAGAGTCATCGAGATCGTACTTTTCGAGCTATTCAATGCGAGAAACACGTTTTCTGGGGTTTTCACCACTCCACAGTTCGTTGGATATGCAGAACAGGAGATATCTTGGTTTTCTGTGGGGTTTCTAGCAGAGATATGCATTTTCTGCGATAATCTAGGTGAGACTTCTGTCCGAAGTATGCTTAATCACCGAGATCGCTCGTTTCGAGCTATTTAATGCGAGAAACAAGTTATCTGGTGTTTTCACCACTCCACAGTGCGTTTGATATGCAGAAACAGCGATATCTTGGTTTTCGTGGGGTTTCAAGCTGAGATATGCATTTTTTACGATAATCATGGTGAGACTTCTGTCCGAAGTATGCAGAATCATCGAGATCGCACTTTTCGAGCTATTTAATGCGACAAACACGTTATCTGGTGTTTTCAGCACTCCACAGTGCGTTTGATATGCAGAACCAGCGAAATCTTGGTTTTCGTGGGGTTTCAAGCTGAGATATGCATTTTCTGCGATAATCTTGGTGAGACTTCTGTCCGAAGTATGCAGAATCATCGAGATCGCACTTTTCGAGCTATTTAATGCGACAAACACGTTATCTGGTGTTTTCAGCACTCCACAGTGCGTTTGATATGCAGAACCAGCGATATCTGGGTTTTCGTGGGGTTTCAAGCTGAGATATGCATTTCTTACGATAATCTTGGTGAGACTTCTGTCCGAAGTATGCAGAATCATCGAGATCGCTCTTTTCAAGCTATTTAATGCGAGAAACACGTTTTCTGGGGTTTTCACCACTCCACAGTGCGTTTGATATGCAGAACCAGCGAAATCTTGGTTTTCGTGGGGTTTCAAGCTGAGATATGCATTTTTTACGATAATCTTGGTGAGACTTCTGTCCGAAGTATGCTTAATCATCGAGATCGCTCTATTGGAGATATTTAATGCGAGAAACACGTTATCTGGTGTTTTCACCACTCCACAGTGCGCATGATATGCAGAACCGACGATATCTTGGTTTTCGTTGGGTTTCAAGCTCACATATGCATTTTCTGCGATAATCTTGGTGAGACTTCTGTCCGAAGTATGCAGAGTCATCGAGATCGTACTTTTCGAGCTATTCAATGCGAGAAAAACGTTTTCTGGGGTTTTCACCACTCCACAGTTCGTTGGATATGCAGAACAGGAGATATCTTGGTTTTCGTGGGGTTTCTAGCAGAGATATGCATTTTCTGCGATAATCTTGGTGAGACTTCTGTCCGAAGTATGCAGAATCATCGAGATCGCACTTTTCCAGCTATTTAATGCGACAAACACGTTATCTGGTGTTTTCAGCACTCCACAGTGCGTTTGATATGCAGAACCAGCGATATCTGGGTTTTCGTGGGGTTTCAAGCTGAGATGTGCATTTCTTACGATAATCTTGGTGAGACTTCTGTCCGAAGTATGCAGAATCATCGAGATCGCTCTTTTCAAGCTATTTAATGCGAGAAACACGTTTTCTGGGGTTTTCACCACTCCACAGTGCGTTTGATATGCAGAACCAGCGATATCTTGGTTTTCGTGGGGTTTCAAGCTCAGATATGCATTTTCTGCGATAATCTTGGTGAGACTTCTGTCCGAAGTATGCAGAGTCATCGAGATCGTACTTTTCGAGCTATTTAATGCGACAAACACGTTTTCTGGGGTTTTCACAACTCCACAGTTCGTTGGATATGCAGAACAGGAGATATCTTGGTTTTCGTGGGGTTTCTAGCAGAGATATGCATTTTCTGCGATAATCTTGGTGAGACCTGTGTCCGAAGTATGCAGAAACATCGAGATCGCTCTTTTCGACCTATTTAATGCGAGAAACACGTTATCTGGTGTTTTCACCACTCCACAGTGCGTTTGATATGCAGAACCAGCGAAATCTTGGTTTTCGTTGGGTTTCAAGCTGAGATATGCATTTTTTACGATAATCATGGTGAGACTTCTGTCCGAAGTATGCAGAATCATCGAGATCGCACTTTTCGAGCTATTTAATGCGACAAACACGTTATCTGGTGTTTTCAGCACTCCACAGTGCGTTTGATATGCAGAACCAGCGAAATCTGGGTTTTCGTGGGGTTTCAAGCTGAGATATGCATTTTCTGCGATAATCTTGGTGAGACTTCTATCCGAAGTATGCAGAGTCATCGAGATCGCTCTTTTCGAGCTATTTAATGCGAGAAACAAGTTATCTGGTATTTTCACCACTCCGCAGTGCGTTTGATATGCAGAACCAGCGATATCTTGGTTTTCGTGGGGTTTCAAGCTCAGATATGCATTTTCTGCGATAATCTTGGTGAGACTTCTGTCCGAAGTATGCAGAGTCATCGAGATCGTACTTTTCGAGCTATTCTATGCGAGAAAAACGTTTTCTGGGGTTTTCACCACTCCACAGTTCGTTGGATATGCAGAACAGGAGATATCTTGGTTTTCGTGGGGTTTCTAGCAGAGATATGCATTTTCTGCGATAATCTTGGTGAGACTTCTGTCCGAAGTATGCAGAATCATCGAGATCGCACTTTTCGAGCTATTTAATGCGACAAACACGTTATCTGGTGTTTTCAGCACTCCACAGTGCGTTTGATATGCAGAACCAGCGATATCTGGGTTTTCGTGGGGTTTCAAGCTGAGATATGCATTTCTTACGATAATCTTGGTGAGACTTCTGTCCGAAGTATGCAGAATCATCGAGATCGCTCTTTTCAAGCTATTTAATGCGAGAAACACGTTTTCTGGGGTTTTCACCACTCCACAGTGCGTTTGATATGCAGAACCAGCGTAATCTTGGTTTTCGTGGGGTTTCAAGCTGAGATATGCATTTTTTACGATAATCTTGGTGAGACTTCTGTCTGAAGTATGCTTAATCATCGAGATCGCTCAATTCGAGATATTTAATGCGAGAAACACGTTATCTGGTGTTTTCACTACTCCACAGTGCGTATGATATGCAGAACCGACGATATCTTGGTTTTCGTGGGGTTTCAAGCTCAGATATGCATTTTCTGCGATAATCTTGGTGAGACTTCTGTCCGAAGTATGCAGAGTCATCGAGATCGTACTTTTCGAGCTATTCAATGCGAGAAACACGTTTTCTCGGGTTTTCACCACTCCACAGTGCGTTTGATATGCAGAACCAGCGATATCTTGGTTTTCGTGGGGTTTCAAGCTCAGATATGCATTTTCTGCGATAATCTTGGTGAGACTTCTGTCCGATGTATGCAGAGTCATCGAGATCGTACTTTTCGAGCTATTCTATGCGAGAAAAACGTTTTCTGGGGTTTTCACCACTCCACAGTTCGTTGGATATGCAGAACAGGAGATATCTTGGTTTTCGTGGGGTTTCTAGCAGAGATATGCATTTTCTGCGATAATCTTGGTAAGACTTCTGTCCGTAGTATGCAGAATCATCGAGATCGCACTTTTCGAGCTATTTAATGCGACAAACACGTTATCTGGTGTTTTCAGCACTCCACAGTGCGTTTGATATGCAGAACCAGCGATATCTGGGTTTTCGTGGGGTTTCAAGCTGAGATATGCATTTCTTACGATAATCTTGGTGAGACTTCTGTCCGAAGTATGTAGAATCATCGAGATCGCTCTTTTCAAGCTATTTAATGCGAGAAACACGTTTTCTGGGGTTTTCACCACTCCACAGTGCGTTTGATATGCAGAACCAGCGAAATCTTGGTTTTCGTGGGGTTTCAAGCTGAGATATGCATTTTTTACGATAATCTTGGTGAGACTTCTGTCCGAAGTATGCTTAATCATCGAGATCGCTCTATTCGAGATATTTAATGCGAGAAACACGTTATCTGGTGTTTTCACCACTCCACAGTGCGTATGATTTGCAGAACCGACGATATCTTGGTTTTCGTGGGGTTTCAAGCTCAGATATGCATTTTCTGCGATAATCTTGGTGAGACTTCTGTCCGAAGTATGCAGAGATATCGAGATCGTACTTTTCGAGCTATTTAATGCGACAAACACGTTTTCTGGGGTTTTCACCACTCCACAGTTCGTTGGATATGCAGAACAGGAGATATCTTGGTTTTCGTGGGGTTTCTAGCAGAGATATGCATTTTTTACGATAATCATGGTGAGACTTCTGTCCGAAGTATGCAGAATCATCGAGATCGCACTTTTCGAGCTATTTAATGCGACAAACACGTTATCCGGTGTTTTCAGCACTCCACAGTGCGTTTGATATGCAGAACCAGCGATATCTGGGTTTTCGTGGGGTTTCAAGCTGAGATATGCATTTTTTACGATAATCTTGGTGAGACTTCTGTCCGAAGTATGCAGAATCATCGAGATCGCACTTTTCGACCTATTTAATGCGAGAAACACGTTATCTGGTGTTTTCACCACTCCGCAGTGCGTTTGATATGCAGAACCGACGATATCTTGGTTTTCGTGGGGTTTCAAGCTCAGATATGCATTTTCTACGATAATATTGGTGAGACTTCTGTCCGAAGTATGCAGAGACATCGAGATCGCTCTTTTCGAGCTATTTAATGCGAGAAACAAGTTATCTGGTGTTTTCACCACTCCGCAGTGCGTTTGATATGCAGAACCGACGATATCTTGGTTTTCGTGGGGTTTCAAGCTCAGATATGCATTTTCTGCGATAATATTGGTGAGACTTCTGTCCGAAGTATGCAGAGACATCGAGATCGCTCTTTTCGAGCTATTTAATGCGAGAAACAAGTTATCTGGTGTTTTCACCACTCCGCAGTGCGTTTGATATGCAGAACCGATGATATCTTGGTTTTCGTGGGGTTTCAAGCTCAGATATGCATTTTCTGCGATAATCTTGGTGAAACGTCTGTCCGAAGTATGCAGAAACATCAAGAGCGCTCTTTTCGAGCTATTTAATGCGAGGAACACGTTATCTGGTGTTTTCAGCACTCCACAGTGCGTTTGATATGCAGAACCAGCGATATCTTGGTTTTCGTGGGGATTCAAGCTGAGATATGCATTTTCTGCGATAATCTTGGTGAGACTTCTGTCCGAAGTATGCAGAGTCATCGAGATCGTACTTTTCGAGCTATTTAATGCGACAAACACGTTTTCTGGGGTTTTCACCACTCCACAGTTCGCTGGATATGCAGAACAGGAGATATCTTGGTTTTCGTGGGGTTTCTAGCAGAGATATGCATTTTCTGCGATAATCTTGGTGAGACCTCTGTCCAAAGTATGCAGAAACATCGAGGTCGCTCTTTTCGACCTATTCAATGCGAGAAACACGTTATCTGGTGTTTTCACCACTCCGCAGTGCGTTTGATATGCAGAACCGACGATATCTTGGTTTTCGTGGGGTTTCAAGCTCAGATATGCATTTTCTGCGATAATATTGGTGAGACTTCTGTCCGAAGTATGCAGAGACATCGAGATCGCTCTTTTCGAGCTATTTAATGCGAGAAACAAGTTATCTGGTGTTTTCACCACTCCGCAGTGCGTTTGATATGCAGAACCGACGATATCTTGGTTTTCGTGGGGTTTCAAGCTCAGATATGCATTTTCTGCGATAATATTGGTGAGACTTCTGTCCGAAGTATGCAGAGACATCGAGATCGCTCTTTTCGAGCTATTTAATGCGAGAAACAAGTTATCTGGTGTTTTCACCACTCCGCAGTGCGTTTGATATGCAGAACCGACGATATCTTGGTTTTCGTGGGGTTTCAAGCTCAGATATGCATTTTCTGCGATAATATTGGTGAGACTTCTGTCCGAAGTATGCAGAGACATCGAGATCGCTCTTTTCGAGCTATTTAATGCGAGAAACAAGTTATCAGGTGTTTTCACCACTCCACAGTGCGTATGATATGCAGAACCGGCGATATCTTGGTTTTCGTGGGGTTTCAAGCTGAGATATGCATTATCTGCGATAATCTTGGTGAGACTTCTGTCCGAAGTGTGCAGAACCATCGAGATCGCTCTTTTCGAGCTATTTAATGCGAGAAACAAGTTATCTGGAGTTTTTACCACTCCACAGTGCGTTTTACATGCATAACCGGAGATATCCTGGTTTTCGTGGGGTTTCAAGCTGAGATATGCAATTTCTGCGATAATCTAGGTGAGACTTCTGTCCGAAGTATGCTTAACCATCGAGATCGCTCGTTTCGAGCTATTTAATGCGAGAAACATGTTATCTGGAGTTTTCACCACTCCACAGTGCGAATGATATGCAGAACCGACGATATCTTGGTTTTCGTGGGGTTTCAAGCTGAGATATGCAATTTCTGCGATAATCTTGGTGAGACTTCTGTCCGAAGTATGCTTAATCATCGAGATCGCTCTATTCGAGCTATTTAATGCGAGAAACACGTTATCTGGTGTTTTCAGCACTCCACAGTGCGTTTGATATGCAGAACCAGCGAAACCTTGGTTTTCGTGGTGTTTCAAGCTGAGATATGCATTTTTTACGATAATCTTGGTGAGACTTCTGTCCGAAGTATGCTTAATCATCCAGATCGCTCTATTCGAGCTATTTAATGCGAGAAACACGTTATCTGGTGTTTTCACCACTCCACAGTGCGTATGATATGCAGAACCGACGATATCTTGGTTTTCGTGGGGTTTCAAGCTGAGATATGCATTTTCTGCAATAATCTTGGTGAGACTTCTGTCCGAAGTATGCAGAGTCATCGAGATCGCTCTTTTCGAGCTATTTAATGCGAGAAACAAGTTATCTGGTGTTTTCACCATTCCACAGTGCGTTTGATATGCAGAACCAGCGAAACCTTGGTTTTCGTGGGGTTTCAAGCTGAGATATGCATTTTTTACGATAATCTTGGTGAGACTTCAGTCCGAAGTATGCAAAGTCATCGAGATCGTACTTTTCGAGCTATTTAATGCGAGAAACATGTTATCTGGTGTTTTCACCGCTCCACAGTGCGTATGATATGCAGAACCGACGATATCTTGGTTTTCGTGGGGTTTCAAGCTCAGATATGCATTTTCTGCGATAATCTTGGTGAGACTTCTGTCCGAAGTATGCAGAGTCATCGAGATCGTACTTTTCGAGCTATTTAATGCGACAAACACGTTTTCTGGGGTTTTCACCACTCCACAGTTCGTTGGATATGCAGAACAGGAGATATCTTGGTTTTCGTGGGGTTTCTAGCAGAGATATGCATTTTCTGCGATAATCTTGGTGAGACCTCTGTCCGAAGTATGCAGAAACATCGAGATCGCTCTTTTCGACCTATTTAATGCGAGAAACACGTTATCTGGTGTTATCACCACTCCACAGTGCGTTTGATATGCAGAACCAGCGAAATCTTGGTTTTCGTTGGGTTTCAAGCTGAGATATGCATTTTTTACGATAATCTTGGTGAGACTTCTGTCTGAAGTATGCTTAATCATCGAGATCGCTCAATTCGAAATATTTAATGCGAGAAACACGTTATCTGGTGTTTTCACTACTCCACAGTGCGTATGATATGCAGAACCGACGATATCTTGGTTTTCGTGGGGTTTCAAGCTCAGATATGCATTTTCTGCGATAATCTTGGTGAGACTTCTGTCCGAAGTATGCAGAGTCATCGAGATCGTACTTTTCGAGCTATTTAATGCGACAAACACGTTATTCGGTGTTTTCAGCACTCCACAGTGCGTTTGATATGCAGAACCAGCGATATCTGGGTTTTCGTGGGGTTTCAAGCTGAGATATGCATTTTTTACGATAATCTTGGTGAGACTTCTGTCCGAAGTATGCAGAATCATCGAGATCGCACTTTTCGATCTATTTAATGCGATAATCACGTTATGTGGTGTTTTCAGCACTCCTCAGTGCGTTTGATATGCAGAACCAGCGAAATCTTGGTTTTCGTGGGGTTTCAAGCTGAGATATGAATTTTTTTACGATAATCTTGGTGAGACTTCTGTCCGAAGTATGCTTAATCATCGAGATCGCTCTATTCGAGATATTTAATGCGAGAAACACGTTATCTGGTGTTTTCACCACTCCACAGTGCGTATGATATGCAGATCCGACGATATCTTGGTTTTCGTGGGGTTTCAAGCTCAGATATGCATTTTCTGCGATAATCTTGGTGAGACTTCTGTCCGAAGTATGCAGAGTCATCGAGATCGTACTTTTCGAGCTATTTAATGCGACAAACACGTTTTCTGGGGTTTTCACCACTCCACAGTTCGTTGGATATGCAGAACAGGAGATATCTTGGTTTTCGTGGGGTTTCTAGCAGAGATATGCATTTTCTGCGATAATCTTGGTGAGACCTCTGTCCGAAGTATGCAGAAACATCGAGGTCGCTCTTTTCGACCTATTTAATGCGAGAAACACGTTATCTGGTGTTTTCACCACTCCGCAGTGCGTTTGATATGCAGAACCGACGATATCTTGGTTTTCGTGGGGTTTCAAGCTCAGATATGCATTTTCTGCGATAATATTGGTGAGACTTCTGTCCGAAGTATGCAGAGACATCGAGATCGCTCTTTTCGAGCTATTTAATGCGAGAAACAAGTTATCTGGTGTTTTCACCACACCGCAGTGCGTTTGATATGCAGAACCGACGATATCTTGGTTTTCGTGGGGTTTCAAGCTGAGATATGCAATTTCTGCGATAATCTTGGTGAGACTTCTGTCCGAAGTATGCAGAATCATCGAGATCCCTCGTTTCGAGCTATTTAATGCGAGAAACACGTTATCTGGTGTTTTCACCACTCCGCAGTGCGTTTGATATGCAGAACCGACGATATCTTGGTTTTCGTGGGGTTTCAAGCTCAGATATGCATTTTCTGCGATAATATTGGTGAGACTTCTGTCCGAAGTATGCAGAGACATCGAGATCGCTCTTTTCGAGCTATTTAATGCGAGGAACACGTTATCTGGTGTTTTCAGCACTCCACAGTGCGTTTGATATGCAGAACCAGCGTTATCTTGGTTTTCGTGGGGATTCAAGCTGAGATATGCAATTTCTGCGATAATCTAGGTGAGACTTCTGTCCGAAGTATGCTTAATCATCGAGATCGCTCTTTTCGAGCTATTTAATGCGAGAAACAAGTTATCTGGTGTTTTCACCACTCCGCAGTGCGTTTGATATGCAGCACCGACGATATCTTGGTTTTCGTGGGGTTTCAAGCTCAGATATGCATTTTCTGCGATAATCTTGGTAAAACGTCTGTCCCAAGTACGCAGAGTCATCGAGATCGCTCGTTTCGACCTATTTAATGCCAGAAACACGTCATCAGGTGTTTTCACCACTCCACAGTGCGTATGATATGCAGAACCGGCGATATCTTGGTTTTCGTGGGGTTTCAAGCTGAGATATGCATTATCTGCGATAATCTTGGTGAGACTTCTGTCCGAAGTGTGCAGAACCATCGAGATCGCTCTTTTCGAGCTATTTAATGCGAGAAACAAGTTATCTGGAGTTTTTACCACTCCACAGTGCGTTTTACATGCATAACCGGAGATATCCTGGTTTTCGTGGGGTTTCAAGCTGAGATATGCAATTTCGCCGATAATCTAGGTGAGACTTCTGTCCGAAGTATGCTTAACCATCGAGATCGCTCGTTTCGAGCTATTTAATGCGAGAAACATGTTATCTGGAGTTTTCACCACTCCACAGTGCGAATGATATGCAGAACCGACGATATCTTGGTTTTCGTGGGGTTTCAAGCTGAGATATGCAATTTCTGCGATAATCTTGGTGAGACTTCTGTCCGAAGTATGCAGAATCATCGAGATCCGTCGTTTCGAGCTATTTAATGCGAGAAACACGTTTTCTGGGGTTTTCACCACTCCACCGTTCGTTGGATATGCAGAACAGGAGATATCTTGGTTTTCGTGGGGTTTTCTTGCAGAGATATGCATTTTCTGCGATAATCATGGTGAGACTTCTGTTAGAAGTATGCAGAATCATCGAGATCGCACTTTTCGATCTATTTATTGCGAGAAACACGTTGTCTGGTGTTTTCACCACTCCACAGTTGGTTTGATATGCAGAACCGGCGATGTTTGGTTTTCGTCGGGTTTCAAGTTGAGATATGCATTTTCTACGGTAAGCTTGGTGAGACATCTGTCCGAAGTATGCGGAATCTTCGAGATCGCTCTTTTCGAGCTATTTAATGCGAGAAACACGTTTTCTGGGGTTTCACCACTCCACAGAGCGTTTGATATGCAGAACCTGCGATATCTTGGTTTTCGTGGGGTTTCAAGCTGAGATATGCATGGTCTGCGATAACCTGTGTGAGACTTCTGCCCGAAGTATGCTGAACCATCTAGATCGCTCTATTCGAGCTATTTAATGCGAGAAAAACCTTCTCTGGTGTTTTCACCACTCCACAGTGCGTTTGATATGCAGAACCAGCAATATCTTGGTTTTCGGGTGGTTTCAAGCTCAGATATGCATTTTCTGCGATAATCTTGGTGAGACTTCTGTCCGAAGTATGCAGAATCATCGAGATCGCACTTTTCGAGATATTTAATGCGAGAAACACGTTATCTGGTGTTTTCACCACTCCACAGTGCGTTTGATATGCAGAACCGGCGATATCTTGGTTTTTGTGGGGTTTCAAGCTGAGATATGCATTTTTTACGATAATCTTGGTGAGACTTCTGTCCGAAGTATGCTTAATCATCGTTACCGCTCTATTCGAGCTATTTAATGCGAGAAAAACCTTGTCTGGTGCTTTCACCACTCCACAGTGCGTTTGATATGCAGAACCAGCGATATCTTGGTTTTCGTGTGGTTTCAAGCTGAGATATGCATTTTTTACGATAATCTTGGTGAGACTTCTGTCCGAAGTATGCTGAATCATCTAGATCGCTCTTTTCGAGCTATTTAATGCGAGAAACACGTTATCTGGTGTTTTCACCACTCCACAGTTCGTTGGATATGCAGACCAGGTGATATCTTTGTTTTCGGGGGGTTTCAAGCTGAGATATGCATTTTCTGCGATGAACTTGGTGAGACTTCTGTCCGAAGTATGCAGAATCATCGAGATCGCTCTTTTCAAGCTATTTAATGCGAGAAACACGTTATCTGGTGTTTTCACCACTCCACAGTGCGTTTGATATGCAGTACCAGCGATATCTTGGTTTTCGTGGAGTTTCAAGCTGAGATAAGCATTTTTTACGATAATCTTGGTGAGAATTCTGTACGAAGTATGCAGAATCATCGAGATCGCTCTATTCGAGCTATTTAATGCGACAAAACGTTTTCCGGTGTTTTCACCACTCCACAGTGCGTATGATATGCAGAACCGACGATATCTTGGTTTTCGTGGGGTTTCAAGCTCAGATATGCATTTTTTGCGATAATCTTGGTCAGACATCTGTCCGAAGTATGCAGAAACATCGAGAGCGCTCTTTTCGAGCTATTGAATGCGAGAAACACGTTTTCTGGGGTTTTCACCACACCACAGTTCGTTGGATATGCAGAACAGGAGATATCTTTGTTTTCGGGGGGTTTCAAGCTGAGATCTGCATTTTCTGCGATGAACTTGGTGAGACTTCTGTCCGAAGTATGCAGAATCATCGAGATCGCTCTTTTCGAGCTATTTAATGCGAGAAACACGTTATCTGGTGTTTTCACCACTCCACAGAGCGTTTGATATGCAGTACCAGCGATATCTTGGTTTTCGTGGGGTTTCACGCTGAGATATGCATTTTCTGCGATAATCTTGGTGAGACTTCTGTCCGAAGTATGCAGAATCATCGAGATCGCTCTATTCGAGCTATTTAATTCGAGAAACACGTTATCTGGTGTTTTCACCACTCCACAGTGCGTTTGATATGCAGTACCAGCGATATCTTGGTTTTCGTGGAGTTTCAAGCTGAGATATGCATTTTTTACGATAATCTTGGTGAGACTTCTTTCCGAAGTATGCAGATTCATCGAGATCGCTCTATTCGAGATATTTAATGCTACAAAACGTTATCCGGTGTTTTCACCACTCCACAGTGCGTATGATATGCAGAACCGACGATATCTTGGTTTTCGTGGGGTTTCAAGCTGAGATATGCATTTTTTACGATAATCTTGGTGAGACTTCTGTC
The DNA here is from genome assembly GCA_951804975.1 of Anthophora plumipes. NCBI lineage: Eukaryota > Metazoa > Arthropoda > Insecta > Hymenoptera > Apidae > Anthophora > Anthophora plumipes. Next base: position 701,834 of record CATORF010000177.1, read on the forward strand.
CGAAGTATGCAGAATCATCGATATCGCTCTTTTCGAGCTATTTAATGCGAGAAACACGTTATCTGGTGTTTTCAGCACTCCTCAGTGCGTTTGATATGCAGTACCAGCGATATCTTGGTTTTCGTGGTGTTTCAAGCTGAGATATGCATTTTTTACGATAATCTTGGTGAGACTTCTGTCGAAGTATGCAGAATCATCGAGATCGCTCTATTCGAGCTATTTAATGCGACAAACACGTTATCTGGTGTTTTCACCACTCCACAGTGCGTATGATATGCACAACCAGCGATATCTTGGCTTTCGTGGGGTTTCAAGCTGAGATATGCATTTTCTGCGATAAGCTTGGTGAGACGTTTGTCCGAAGTATGCAGAAGCATCGAGAGCGCTCTTTTCGACCTATTTAATGCGAGAAACACGTTTTCTGGGGTTTTCACCACTCCACAGTTCTTTGGATATGCAGAACAGGAGATATCTTGGTTTGCGTGGGGTTTCAAGCAGAGATATGCATTTTCTGCGATAATCTCGGTGAGACTTCTGTCCGAAGTATGCTGAATCATCTAGATCGCTCTTTTCGAGCTATTTAATGCGAGAAACACGTTATCTGGTGTTTTCACCACTCCACAGTGCGTTTGTTAAGCAGAACCAGCGATATCTTGGTTTTCGTGTGGTTTCAAGCTGAGATATGCATTTTTTACGATAATCTTGGTGAAACTTCTGTCCGAAGTATGCAGAAACATCAAGAGCGCTCTTCTCGAGCTATTTAATGCGAGAAACACGTTTTCTGGGGTTTTCACCACACCACAGTTCGTTGGATATGCAGACCAGGTGATATCTTTGTTTTCGGGGGGTTTCAAGCTGAGATATGCATTTTCTGCGATGAACTTGGTGAGACTTCTGTCCGAAGTATGCAGAATCATCGAGATCGCTCTTTTCGAGCTATTTAATGCGAGAAACACGTTATCTGGTGTTTTCACCACTCCACAGTGCGTTTGATATGCAGTACCAGCGATATCTTGGTTTTCGTGGAGTTTCAAGATGAGATAAGCATTTTTTACGATAATCTTGGTGAGAATTCTGTACGAAGTATGCAGAATCATCGAGATCGCTCTATTCGAGCTATTTAATGCGACAAAACGTTTTCCGGTGTTTTCACCACTCCACAGTGCGTATGATATGCAGAACCGACGATATCTTGGTTTTCGTGGGGTTTCAAGCTCAGATATGCATTTTTTGCGATAATCTTGGTCAGACATCTGTCCGAAGTATGCAGAAACATCGAGAGCGCTCTTTTCGAGCTATTGAATGCGAGAAACACGTTTTCTGGGGTTTTCACCACACCACAGTTCGTTGGATATGCAGAACAGGAGATATCTTTGTTTTCGGGGGGTTTCAAGCTGAGATCTGCATTTTCTGCGATGAACTTGGTGAGACTTCTGTCCGAAGTATGCAGAATCATCGAGATCGCTCTTTTCGAGCTATTTAATGCGAGAAACACGTTATCTGGTGTTTTCACCACTCCACAGAGCGTTTGATATGCAGTACCAGCGATATCTTGGTTTTCGTGGGGTTTCACGCTGAGATATGCATTTTCTGCGATAATCTTGGTGAGACTTCTGTCCGAAGTATGCAGAATCATCGAGATCGCTCTATTCGAGCTATTTAATGCGACAAAACGTTTTCCGGTGTTTTCACCACTCCACAGTGCGTATGATATGCAGAACCGACGATATCTCGGTTTTCGTGGGGTTTCAAGCTCAGATATGCATTTTCTGCGATAATCTTGGTGAGACTTCTGTCCGAAGTATGCAGAATCATCGATATCGCTCTTTTCGAGCTATTTAAAGCGCAAAACACGTTTTCTGGGTTTTTCACCACTCCGCAGTTCTTTGGATATGCAGAACAGGAGATATCTTGGTTTGCGTGGGGTTTCAAGCAGAGATATGCATTTTCTGCGATAACCTTGGTGAGACTTCTGTTAGAAGTATGCAGAATCATCGACATCGCTCTTTTCGAGCTATTTAATGCGAGAAACACGTTATCTGGTGTTTTCACCACTCCACAGTGCGTATGATATGCAGGACCGGCGATATCTTGGTTTTCGTGGGGTTTCAAGCTGAGATATGCATTATCTGCGATAATCTTGGTGAGACTTCTGTCCGAAGTGTGCAGAATCATCGAGATCGCACTTTTCACGCTATTTAGTGCGAGAAACACGTTTTCTGGGTTTTTCACCACTCCGCAGTTCTTTGGATATGCAGAACAGGAGATATCTTGGTTTGCGTGGGGTTTCAAGCAGAGATATGGATTTTCTGCGATAAACTTGGTGATACTTCTGTCCGAAGTATGCAGAATCATCGAGATCGCTCTTTTCGAGCTATTTAATTCGAGAAACACGTTATCTGGTGTTTTCACCACTCCACAGTGCGTTTGATATGCAGTACCAGCGATATCTTGGTTTTCGTGGAGTTTCAAGCTGAGATATGCATTTTTTACGATAATCTTGGTGAGACTTCTTTCCGAAGTATGCAGATTCATCGAGATCGCTCTATTCGAGATATTTAATGCTACAAAACGTTATCCGGTGTTTTCACCACTCCACAGTGCGTATGATATGCAGAACCGACGATATCTTGGTTTTCGTGGGGTTTCAAGCTGAGATATGCATTTTTTACGATAATCTTGGTGAGACTTCTGTCCGAAGTATGCAGAATCATCGATATCGCTCTTTTCGAGCTATTTAATGCGAGAAACACGTTATCTGGTGTTTTCAGCACTCCTCAGTGCGTTTGATATGCAGTACCAGCGATATCTTGGTTTTCGTGGTGTTTCAAGCTGAGATATGCATTTTTTACGATAATCTTGGTGAGACTTCTGTCGAAGTATGCAGAATCATCGAGATCGCTCTATTCGAGCTATTTAATGCGACAAACACGTTATCTGGTGTTTTCACCACTCCACAGTGCGTATGATATGCACAACCAGCGATATCTTGGCTTTCGTGGGGTTTCAAGCTGAGATATGCATTTTCTGCGATAAGCTTGGTGAGACGTTTGTCCGAAGTATGCAGAAGCATCGAGAGCGCTCTTTTCGACCTATTTAATGCGAGAAACACGTTTTCTGGGGTTTTCACCACTCCACAGTTCTTTGGATATGCAGAACAGGAGATATCTTGGTTTGCGTGGGGTTTCAAGCAGAGATATGCATTTTCTGCGATAATCTCGGTGAGACTTCTGTTAGATGTATGCAGAATCATCGAGATCGCTCTTTTCGATCTATTTAATGCGAGAAACACGTTATCTGGTGTTTTCACCAATCCACAGTGCGTATGATATGCAGAACCGGCGATATCATGGTTTTCGTGGGGTTTCAAGCTGACATATGTATTTTTTACGATAATATTGGTGAGACTTCAGTTAGAAGTATGCAGAATCATCGAGATCGCTCTATTCGAGCTATTTAATGCGAGAAACACGTTATCTGGTGTTTTCATCACTCCACAGGGCGTTTGATATGCAGAACCGGCGATATCTTGGTTTTCGTGGGGTTTCCATCAGAGATATGCATTTCCTGCGATAATCTTGGTGAGACCTCAGTCAGAAGTATGCAGAATCATCTAGATCGCTCGTTTCGAGCTATTTAATGCGAAAAAACAAGTTTTCTGGTGTTTTGACCACTCCACAGTACGTTTGACATGCAGAAACGGAGATACCTTGGTTTCGGTCGGGTTTCAAGCTGAGATATGCATTTTCTGCGATAATATTGGTGAGACTTCAGTTAGAAGTATGCAGAATCATCGAGATCGCTCTATTCGAGCTATTTAATGCGAGAAACACGTTGTCTGGTGTTTTCATCACTCCACAGGGCGTTTGATATGCAGAACCGGCGATATCTTGGTTTTCGTGGGGTTTCCATCTGAGATATGCATTTCCTGCGATAATCTTGGTGAGACTTCAGTCAGAAGTATGCAGAATCATCTAGATCGCTCGTTTCGAGCTATTTAATGCGAAAAAACAAGTTTTCTGGTGTTCTGACCACTCCACAGTACGTTTGACATGCAGAAACGGAGATACCTTGGTTTCGGTCGGGTTTCAAGCTGAGATATGCATTTTCTGCGATAAAATTGGTGAGACTTCAGTTAGAAGTATGCAGAATCATCGAGATCGCTCTATTCGAGCTATTTAATGCGAGAAACACGTTATCTGGTGTTTTCACCACTCCACAGTGCGTTTGATATGCAGTACCAGCGATATCTTGGTTTTCGTGGGGTTTCAAGCTGAGATATGAATTTTTTAGGATAATCTTGGTGAGACTTCTGTCCGAAGTATGCGGAATCATCGAGATCGCTCTTTTCGAGCTATTTAATGTGAGAAACTCGTTATCTGGTTGTTTTCACCACTCCACAGTGCGTTTGATATGCAGAACCGGCGTCATCTTGATTTTCGTGAGGTTTCAAGGTGAGATTTCCTTTTTTGCGATAATCTTGGTGAGAGTTCTATCAGAAGTATGCAGAATCATCGAGATCCCTCTTTTCGAATTCTTTAATGCGAGAAACACGTTATCTGGTGTTTTCACTACTCCACAGTGCGTTTGGTATGCAGACCCGGCGACATCGTGGCTTTCGTCGGGTATCAAGCTGAGATATGCATTTTCTACGATAATCTTGGCGAGACTTCTGTCAGAAGTATGCAGAATCATCGGGACAGCTCTTTTCGAGCTATTTAATGCGAGAAACACGTTATCTGGTGTTTTCACCACTCCACAGTGCGTTTGATATGCAGAACCGGCGACATCTTGGCTTTCGTCGGGGTTCAAGCTGAGATATGCATTTTCTGCGATAATCTTGGTGAGACATCAGTCAGAAGTATGCAGAATCATCGAGAACCCTCTTTTCGAGTTATTTAATGCGAGAAACACGTTATCTGGTGTATTCACCACTCCACAGTACGTTTGACATGCAGAACCGGCGACATCTTGGCTTTCGTCGGGGTTCAAGCTGAGATATGCATTTTCTGCGATAATCTTGGTGAGACATCAGTCAGAAGTATGCAGAATCATCTAGATCGCTCGTTTCGAGCTACTTAATGCGAGAAACACGTTATCTGGTGTTTTCACCACTCCACAGTGCGTTTGATATGCAGAACCGGCGACATCTTGATTTTCGTGAGGTTTTCAGCTGAGATATGCATTTTCTGCGATAATCTTGGTGAGTCTTCTCTCCGAAGTATGCAGAATCATCTAGATCGCTCTTTTCGAGCTATTCAATTCGAGAAACACGTTTTCTGGTGTATTGACCACTCCACAGTACGTTTGACATGCAGAACCGGCGACATCTTGGTTTCGGTCGGGTTTCAAGCTGAGATATGCATTTTCTGCGATAATCTTGGTGAGACTTCTGTCTGAAGTATGCAGAATCATCGAGATCGCTCTTTTCGAGCTATTTAATGCGGGAAACACGTTGTCTGGTGTTTTGACCACTCCACAGTGCGTTTGATATGTTGAGCAGCCGGTAACTAGGTTTTCGTGGGGTTTAAAGCTCAGATATGCATTTTCTGCGATAATCTTGGTGAGACTTCTGTCCGAAGTATGCAGAGTCATCGAGATCGTATTTTTCGAGCTATTTAATGCGAGAAACACGTATTCTGGGGTTTTCACCACTCCACAGTTCGTTGGATATGCAGAACAGGAGATATCTTGGTTTTCGTGGGGTTTCAAGCTGAGATATGCATTTTCTGCGATAATCTTGGTGAGACTTCTGTCCGAAGTATGCAGAATCATCGAGATCGCTCGTTTCGAGCTATTTAATGCGAGAAACACGTTATCTGGTGTTTTCACCACTCCACAGTGCGTTGGATATGCAGAACCAGCGATATCTGGGTTTTCGTGGGGTTTCAAGCTGAGATATGCGTTTTCTGCGATAATATTGGTGAGACTTCTTTCCGAAGTATGCAGATTCATCGAGATCGCTCTATTCGAGATATTTAATGCTACAAAACGTTATCCGGTGTTTTCACCACTCCACAGTGCGTATGATATGCAGAACCGTCGATATCTTGGTTTTCGTGGGGTTTCAAGCTGAGATATGCATTTTTTACGATAATCTTGGTGAGTGTTCTGTCAGAAGTATGCAGAATCATCGAGATCGCTCGTTTCGAGCTATTTGATGCGAGAAACACGTTATTTGGTTGTTTTCACCACTCCACAGTGCGTTTGATATGCAGAATAGGAGATAGCTTGGTTTTCGTGGGGTTTCAAGCTGAGATATGCATTTTTTACGATAATCTTGGTGAGACTTCTGTCCGAAGTATGCTTAATCATCGAGATCGCTCTATTCGAGCCATTTAATGCGCGAAACACGTTGTCTGGTGTTTTCACCACTCCACAGTTGGTTTGATGTGCAGAACCGGCGATGTTTGGTTTTCGTCGGGTTGCAAGCTGAGATATGCATTTTTTACGATAATCTTGATGAGACTTCTGTCCGAAGTATGCAGAAACATCGAGATCGCTCTTTTCGAGCTATTTAATGCGAGAAACACGATTTCTGGGGTTTTCCCCACTCCACAGTTCGTTGGATATGCAGAATAGGTGATAGCTTGGTTTTCGTGGGGTTTCAAGATGAGATATGCATTTTTTACGATAATATTGGTGAGACCTCTGTCCGAAGTATGCAGAAACATCGAGATCGCTCTTTTCGACCTATTTCATGCGAGAAACACGTTGTCTGGTGTTTTCACGACACCACAGTTCGTTTGATATGCAGAACCGGCGATATCTTGGTTTTCGTGGGGTTTTAAGCTCAGATTTCCTTTTTCTGCGATAATCTTGGTGACACTTCTGTCCGAAGTATGCAGAATCATCGCGATCGCACTTTTCGAGCTATTTAATGCGAGAAACACGTTTTCTGGGGTTTTCCCCACTCCACAGTTCGTTGGATATGCAGAATAGGAGATAGCTTGGTTTTCGTGGGGTTTCAAGATGAGATATGCATTTTTTACGATAATATAAGTGAGACCTCTGTCCGAAGTATGCAGAAACATCGAGATCGCTCTTTTCGACCTATTTCATGCGAGAAACACGTTATCTGGTGTTTTCACCACTCCACAGTGCGTTTGATATGCAGGACCAGCGAAATCTTGGTTTTTGTGGGGTTTCAAGCTGAGATATGCATTTTGTACGATAATCTTGGTGAGACTTCAGTCCGAAGTATGCAGAGTCATCGAGATCGTACTTTTCGAGCTATTTAATGCGAGAAACACGTTATCTGGTGTTTTCAGCACGCCACAGTGCGTTTGATATGCAGAACCAGCGATATCTTGGGTTTCGTGGGGTTTCAAGCTCAGATATGCATTTTCTGCGATAATCTTGGTGAGACTTCTGTCCGAAGTATGCAGAATCATCGCGATCGCACTTTTCGAGCTATTTAATGCGAGAAACACGTTTTCTGGGGTTTTCACCACTCCACAGTTCGTTGGATATGCAGAACAGGAGATAGCTTGGTTTTCGTGGGGTTTCAAGCTGAGATATGCATTTTTTACGATAATCTTCGTGAGACTTCTGTCCGAAGTATGCTTAATCATCGAGATCGCTCTATTCGAGATATTTAATGCGAGAAACACGTTGTCTGGTGTTTTCACCACACCACAGTTCGTTTGATATGCAGAACCGGCGATATCTTGGTTTTCGTGGGGTTTTAAGCTCAGATATGCATTTTCTGCGATAATCTTGGTGACACTTCTGTCCGAAGTATGCAGAATCATCGCGATCGCACTTTTCGAGCTATTTAATGCGAGAAACACGTTTTCTGGGGTTTTCACCACTCCACAGTTCGTTGGATATGCAGAACAGGAGATAGCTTGGTTTTCGTGGGGTTTCAAGCTGAGATATGCATTTTTTACGATAATCTTGGTGAGACCTCTGTCCGAAGTATGCAGAAACATCGAGACCGCTCTTTTCGACCTATTTAATGCGAGAAACACGTTATCTGGTGTTTTCACCACTCCACAGTGCGTTTGATATGCAGAACCGGCGATATCTTGGTTTTTGAGGGGTTTCAAGCTGAGATATGCATTTTTTACGATAATCTTGGTGAGACCTCTGTCCGAAGTATGCAGAAACATCGAGACCGCTCTTTTCGACCTATTTAATGCGAGAAACACGTTATCTGGTGTTTTCACCACTCCACAGTGCGTTTGATATGCAGAACCGGCGATATCTTGGTTTTTGAGGGGTTTCAAGCTGAGATATGCATTTTTTACGATAATCTTGGTGAGACCTCTGTCCGAAGTATGCAGAAACATCGAGATCGCTCTTTTCGACCTATTTCATGCGAGAAACACGTTTTCTGGTGTTTTCACCACTCCACAGTTGGTTTGATGTGCAGAACCGGCGATGTTTGGTTTTCGTCGGGTTTCAAGCTGAGATATGCATTTTTTACGATAATCTTGATGAGACTTCTGTCCGAAGTATGCAGAAACATCGAGATCGCTCTTTTCGAGCTATTTAATGCGAGAAACACGATTTCTGGGGTTTTCCCCACTCCACAGTTCGTTGGATATGCAGAATAGGAGATAGCTTGGTTTTCGTGGAGTTTCAAGATGAGATATGCATTTTTTACGATAATATTGGTGAGACCTCTGTCCGAAGTATGCAGAAACATCGAGATCGCTCTTTTCGACCTATTTCATGCGAGAAACACGTTGTCTGGTGTTTTCACGACACCACAGTTCGTTTGATATGCAGAACCAGCGATATCTTGGTTTTCGTGGGGAATCAAGCTGAGATATGCAATTTCTGCGATAATCTAGGTGCGACTTCTGTCCGAAGTATGCTTAATCATCGAGATCGCTCGTTTCGAGCTATATAATGCGAGAAACATGTTATCTGGTGTTTTCACCACTCCACAGTGCGAATGATATGCAGAACCGACGATATCTTGGTTTTCGTGGGGTTTCCAGCTGAAATATGCATTTTCTGCGATAATCTTGGTGTTTCATCTATGAGAAGTATGCAGAATCATCGAGAACGCTCTTTTCGAGCTAGTTAATGCGAGAAACACGTTTTCTGGGGTTTTCACCACTCCACAGTTCGTTGGATATGCAGGACAGGAGATATCTTGGTTTTCGTGGGGTTTCTAGCAGAGATATGCATTTTCTGCGATAATCATGGTGAGACTTCTGTTAGAAGTATGCAGAATCATCGAGATCGCACTTTTCGATCTATTTAATGCGAGAAACACGTTGTCTGGTGTTTTCACCACTCCACAGTTGGTTTGATATGCAGAACCGGCGATGTTTGGTTTTCGTCGGGTTTCAAGTTGAGATATGCATTTTCTACGATACTCTTGGTGAAACGTCTGTCCGAAGTATGCAGAAACATCAAGAGCGCTCTTTTCGAGCTATTTAATGCGAGAAACACGTTTTCTGGAGTTTTCACCACACCACAGTTCGTTGGATATGCAGAACCGGAGATATCTTGGTTTTCGTGGGGTTTCAAGCTGAGATATGCATTTTCTGCGATAATCCTGGTGAGACTTCTGTACGAAGTATGCAGAAACATCGAGAGCGCTCTTTTCGAGCTATTTAATGCGAGAAACACGTTTTCTGGGGTTTTCACCACACCACAGTTCGTTGGATATGCAGAACAGGAGATATCTTGGTTTGCGTGGGGTTTCAAGCAGAGATATGCATTTTCTGCGATAATCTCGGTGAGACTTCTGTTAGAAGTATGCAGAATAATCGAGATCGCTCTTTTCGAGCTATTTAATGCGAGAAACACGTTATCTGGTGTTTTCACCACTCCACAGTGCGTATGATATGCAGAACCGGCGATATCTTGGTTTTCGTGGGGTTTCATGGTGAGATATGCATTATCTACGATAATCTTGGTGAGACTTCTGTCCGAAGTGTGCAGAATCATCGAGATTGCTCTTTTCAAGCTATTTAATGCGAGAAACACGTTATCTGCTGTTTTCACCACTCCACAGTGCGTTTGATATGCAGTACCAGCGATATCTTGGTTTTCGTGGGGTTTCAAGCTGAGATATGCATTTTTTACGATAATCTTGGTGAGACTTCTGTCCGAAGTATGCAGAATCATCGAGATCGCTCTATTCGAGCTATTTAATGCGACAAAACGTTATCCGGTGTTTTCACTACTCCACAGTGCGTATGATACGCAGAACCGACGATATCTTGGTTTTCGTGGTGTATCAAGCTGAGATATGCATTTTCTGCGATAATCATGGTGAGACTTCTGTCCGAAGTATGCAGAATCTTCGAGATCGCTCTTTTCGAGCTATTTAATGCGAGAATCACGTTTTCTGGTGTTTTCACCACCCCACAGTGCGTTTGATATGCAGAACCGGCGACATCTTTTTTTTCGACGGGTTTCAAGCTGAGATATGCATTTCCTGCGATAAGATTGGTGAGACTTCAGTCAGAAGTATGCAGAATGATCTAGTTCGCTCGTTTCGAGCTATTCAATGCGAGAAACACGTTATCTGGTTGCTTTCACCACTCCACAGTGCGTTTGATATGCAGAACCGGCGACATCTTGATTTTCGTGAGGTTTCAAGCTGAGATATGCATTTTCTGCGATAATATTGGTGAGACTTCTGTCCGAAGTATGCAGAATCATCTAGATCGCTCTTTTCGAGCTACTTAATGCGAGAAACACGTTTTCTGGTGTATTCACCACTCCACAGTACGTTTGACACGCAGAAACGGAGATACCTTGATTTCGGTCGGGTTTCAAGCTGAGATATGCATTTTCTGCGATAATATTGGTGAGACTCCAGTTAGAAGTATGCAGAATCATCGAGATCGCTCTATTCGAGCTATTTAATGCGAGAAACACGTTATCTGGTGTTTTCATCACTCCACAGGGCGTTTGATATGCAGAACCGGCGATATCTTGGTTTTCGTGGGGTTTCCAACTGAGATATGCATTTCCTGCGATAATCTTGGAGAGACATCAGTCAGATGTATGCAGAATCATCTAGATCGCTCGATTCGAGCTATTTAATGCGAAAAAACAAGTTTTGTGGTGTTTTGACCACTCCACAGTACATTTGACATGCAGAAACGGAGATACCTTGGTTTCGGTCGGGTTTCAAGCTGAGATATGCATTTTCTGCGATAAAATTGGTGAGACTTCAGTTAGAAGTATGCAGAATCATCGAGATCGCTCCATTCGAGCTATTCAATGCGAGAAACACGTTTTCTGGTGTATTCACCACTCCACAGTGCGTTTGATGTGCAGAACCAGCGATATCTTGGCTTTCGTGGGGTTTCAAGCTGAGATATGCATTTTCTGCGATAAGCTTGGTGAGATATTTGTCCGAAGTATGCAGAAACATCGGGAGCGCTCTTTTCGAGCTATTTAATGCGCGAAACACGTTTTCTGGGTTTTTCACCACTCCACAGTTCTTTGGATATGCAGAAGAGGAGATATCTTGGTTTGCGTGGGGTTTCAAGCAGAGATATGCATTTTCTGCGATAACCTTGGTGAGACTTCTGTTAGAAGTATGCAGAATCATCGAGATCGCTCTTTTCGGGCTATTTAATGCGAGAAACACGTTATCTGGTGTTTTCACCACACCACAGTGCGTATGATATGCAGAACCGGCGATATCTTGGTTTTCGTGGGGTTTCAAGCTGAGATATGCATTTTCTGCGATAATCTTGGTGAGACTTCTGTCCGAAGTGTGCAGAATCATCGAGATCGCACTTTTCAAGCTATTTAATGCGAGAAACACGTTTTCTGGGGCTTTCACCACACCACAGTTCGTTGGATATGCAGAACAGGTGATATCTTGGGTTTCGAGGGGTTTCAAGCTGAGATATGGATTTTCTGCGATTATCTTGGTGAGACATCAGTCAGAAGTATGCAGAATCATCGAGATCGCACTTTTCGAGCTATTTAATGCGAGAAACTCGTTTTCTGGTTGTTTTCACCACTCCACAGTGCGTTTGATATGCAGAACCGGCGTAATCTTGATTTTCGTGAGGTTTCAAGGTGAGATATGCATTTTTTGCGATAATATTGGTGAGAGTTCAGTCAGAAGTATGCAGAATCATCTAGATCGCTCGTTTCGAGCTGCATAATGCGAGAAACACGTTTTCTGGTGTTTTCACCACTCCACAGAACGTTTTATGTGCAGAACCGGCGACATCTTGGATTTCGTCGGGTTTCAAGCTGAGATATGCATTTTCTGCGATTATCTTGGTGAGACTTCTGTCAGAAGTATGCAGAATCATTGGGATCGCTCTTTTCGAGCTATTTAATGCGAGAAACTCGTTATCTGGTTGTTTTCACCACTCCACATTGCGTTTGATATGCAGAACTGGCGTAATCTTGATTTTCGTGAGGTTTCAAGGTGAGATATGCATTTTTTGCGATAATATTGGTGAGAGTTCAGTCAGAAGTATGCAGAATCATCTAGATCGCTCGTTTCGAGCTACTTAATGCGAGAAACACGTTTTCTGGTGTTTTCACCAATCCACAGAACGTTTTATGTGCAGAACCGGCGACATCTTGGATTTCGTCGGGTATCAAGCTGAGATATGCATTTTCTACGATAATCTTGGTGAGACTTCTGTCAGAAGTATGCAGAAAAATCGAGAACCCTCTTTTCGAGTTATTTGATGCGAGAAACACGTTATCTGGTGTTTCACAATTCCACAGTGCGTTTGATATGCAGAACCGGCGATATCTTGAATTTCGTGGTGTTTCCAGTAGAGATATGCATTTTCTGCGATAATCTTGGTGAGTCTTCTGTCAGAAGTATGCAGAATCATCGAGATCCCTCTTTTCGGGCTATTTAATGCGAGAAACACGTTATCTGGTGTTTTCACCACTCCACAGTGCGTTTGATATGCAGAACCGGCGATATCTTGATTTTCGTGGTGTTTCCAGCTGAGATATGCATTTTCTGCGATAATCGTGGTGAGACCTCATTCAGAAGTATGCAGAATCATCTAGATCGCTCTTGTCGAGCTATTTAATGCAAAAAAACAAGTTTCCCGGTGTTTTCAACATTCCACAGTGCGTTTGATATGCGGAACCGGCGATATCTTGATTTTCGTGGTGTTTCCAGCTGCGATATGCATGTTCTGCGATAATCTTGGTGAGTCTTCTGTCAGAAGTATGCAGAATCATCGGGGTCGCTCTTTTCGAGCTATTTAATGTGAGAAACTCGTTATCTGGTTGTTTTCACCACTCCACAGTGCGTTTGATATGCAGAACCGGCGTCATCTTGATTTTCGTGAGGTTTCAAGGTGAGATTTCCTTTTTTGCGATAATCTTGGTGAGAGTTCTATCAGAAGTATGCAGAATCATCGAGATCCCTCTTTTCGAATTCTTTAATGCGAGAAACACGTTATCTGGTGTTTTCACTACTCCACAGTGCGTTTGGTATGCAGACCCGGCGACATCGTGGCTTTCGTCGGGTATCAAGCTGAGATATGCATTTTCTACGATAATCTTGGCGAGACTTCTGTCAGAAGTATGCAGAATCATCGGGACAGCTCTTTTCGAGCTATTTAATGCGAGAAACACGTTATCTGGTGTTTTCACCACTCCACAGTGCGTTTGATATGCAGAACCGGCGACATCTTGGCTTTCGTCGGGGTTCAAGCTGAGATATGCATTTTCTGCGATAATCTTGGTGAGACATCAGTCAGAAGTATGCAGAATCATCGAGAACCCTCTTTTCGAGTTATTTAATGCGAGAAACACGTTATCTGGTGTATTCACCACTCCACAGTACGTTTGACATGCAGAACCGGCGACATCTTGGCTTTCGTCGGGGTTCAAGCTGAGATATGCATTTTCTGCGATAATCTTGGTGAGACATCAGTCAGAAGTATGCAGAATCATCTAGATCGCTCGTTTCGAGCTACTTAATGCGAGAAACACGTTATCTGGTGTTTTCACCACTCCACAGTGCGTTTGATATGCAGAACCGGCGACATCTTGATTTTCGTGAGGTTTTCAGCTGAGATATGCATTTTCTGCGATAATCTTGGTGAGTCTTCTCTCCGAAGTATGCAGAATCATCTAGATCGCTCTTTTCGAGCTATTCAATTCGAGAAACACGTTTTCTGGTGTATTGACCACTCCACAGTACGTTTGACATGCAGAACCGGCGACATCTTGGTTTCGGTCGGGTTTCAAGCTGAGATATGCATTTTCTGCGATAATCTTGGTGAGACTTCTGTCTGAAGTATGCAGAATCATCGAGATCGCTCTTTTCGAGCTATTTAATGCGGGAAACACGTTGTCTGGTGTTTTGACCACTCCACAGTGCGTTTGATATGTTGAGCAGCCGGTAACTAGGTTTTCGTGGGGTTTCAAGCTCAGATATGCATTTTCTGCGATAATCTTGGTGAGACTTCTGTCCGAAGTATGCAGAGTCATCGAGATCGTATTTTTCGAGCTATTTAATGCGAGAAACACGTATTCTGGGGTTTTCACCACTCCACAGTTCGTTGGATATGCAGAACAGGAGATATCTTGGTTTTCGTGGGGTTTCAAGCTGAGATATGCAATTTCTGCGATAATCTTGGTGAGACTTCTGTCCGAAGTATGCAGAATCATCGCGATCGCACTTTTCGAGCTATTTAATGCGAGAAACACGTTTTCTGGGGATTTCACTACTCCACAGTTCGTTGGATATGCAGAACAGGAGATAGCTTGGTTTTCGTGGGGTTTCAAGCTGAGATATGCATTTTTTACGATAATCTTGGTGAGACATCTGTCCGAAGTATGCTTAATCATCGAGATCGCTCTATTCGAGCTATTTAATGCGAGAAACACGTTGTCTGGTGTTGTCACCACTCCACAGTTGGTTTGATATGCAGAACCGGCGATGTTTGGTTTTCGTCGGGTTTCAAGCTGAGATATGCATTTTTTACGATAATCTTGATGAGACTTCTGTCCGAAGTGTGCAGAACCATCGAGATCGCTCTTTTCGAGCGATTTAATGCGAGAAACAAGTTATCTGGAGTTTTCACCACTCCACAGTGCGTTTGATATGCAGAACCGGCGATATCTTGGTTTTCGTGGGGTGTCAAGCTGAGATATGCATTTTCTGCGATAATCTTGGTGAGACTTCTGTCCGAAGTATGCAGAATCATCGAGATCGCTCGTTTCGAGCTATTTAATGCGAGAAACACGTTATCTGGTGTTTTCACCACTCCACAGTGCGTTGGATATGCAGAACCAGCGATATCTGGGTTTTCGTGGGGTTTCAAGCTGAGATATGCATTTTCTGCGATAATATTGGTGAGACTTCTTTCCGAAGTATGCAGATTCATCGAGATCGCTCTATTCGAGATATTTAATGCTACAAAACGTTATCCGGTGTTTTCACCACTCCACAGTGCGTATGATATGCAGAACCGACGATATCTTGGTTTTCGTGGGGTTTCAAGCTGAGATATGCATTTTTTACGATAATCTTGGTGAGTGTTCTGTCAGAAGTATGCAGAATCATCGAGATCGCTCGTTTCGAGCTATTTGATGCGAGAAACACGTTATTTGGTTGTTTTCACCACTCCACAGTGCGTTTGATATGCAGAATAGGAGATAGCTTGGTTTTCGTGGGGTTTCAAGCTGAGATATGCATTTTTTACGATAATCTTGGTGAGACTTCTGTCCGAAGTATGCTTAATCATCGAGATCGCTCTATTCGAGCCATTTAATGCGCGAAACACGTTGTCTGGTGTTTTCACCACTCCACAGTTGGTTTGATGTGCAGAACCGGCGATGTTTGCTTTTCGTCGGGTTTCAAGCTGAGATATGCATTTTTTACGATAATCTTGATGAGACTTCTGTCCGAAGTATGCAGAAACATCGAGATCGCTCTTTTCGAGCTATTTAATGCGAGAAACACGATTTCTGGGGTTTTCCCCACTCCACAGTTCGTTGGATATGCTGAATAGGTGATAGCTTGGTTTTCGTGGGGTTTCAAGATGAGATATGCATTTTTTACGATAATATTGGTGAGACCTCTGTCCGAAGTATGCAGAAACATCGAGATCGCTCTTTTCGACCTATTTCATGCGAGAAACACGTTGTCTGGTGTTTTCACGACACCACAGTTCGTTTGATATGCAGAACCGGCGATATCTTGGTTTTCGTGGGGTTTTAAGCTCAGATTTCCTTTTTCTGCGATAATCTTGGTGACACTTCTGTCCGAAGTATGCAGAATCATCGCGATCGCACTTTTCGAGCTATTTAATGCGAGAAACACGTTTTCTGGGGTTTTCCCCACTCCACAGTTCGTTGGATATGCAGAATAGGAGATAGCTTGGTTTTCGTGGGGTTTCAAGATGAGATATGCATTTTTTACGATAATATAAGTGAGACCTCTGTCCGAAGTATGCAGAAACATCGAGATCGCTCTTTTCGACCTATTTCATGCGAGAAACACGTTATCTGGTGTTTTCACCACTCCACAGTGCGTTTGATATGCAGAACCAGCGAAATCTTGGTTTTTGTGGGGTTTCAAGCTGAGATATGCATTTTGTACGATAATCTTGGTGAGACTTCAGTCCGAAGTATGCAGAGTCATCGAGATCGTACTTTTCGAGCTATTTAATGCGAGAAACACGTTATCTGGTGTTTTCAGCACGCCACAGTGCGTTTGATATGCAGAACCAGCGATATCTTGGGTTTCGTGGGGTTTCAAGCTCAGATATGCATTTTCTGCGATAATCTTGGTGAGACTTCTGTCCGAAGTATGCAGAATCATCGCGATCGCACTTTTCGAGCTATTTAATGCGAGAAACACGTTTTCTGGGGTTTTCACCACTCCACAGTTCGTTGGTTATGCAGAACAGGAGATAGCTTGGTTTTCGTGGGGTTTCAAGCTGAGATATGCATTTTTTACGATAATCTTCGTGAGACTTCTGTCCGAAGTATGCTTAATCATCGAGATCGCTCTATTCGAGATATTTAATGCGAGAAACACGTTGTCTGGTGTTTTCACCACACCACAGTTCGTTTGATATGCAGAACCGGCGATATCTTGGTTTTCGTGGGGTTTTAAGCTCAGATATGCATTTTCTGCGATAATCTTGGTGACACTTCTGTCCGAAGTATGCAGAATCATCGCGATCGCACTTTTCGAGCTATTTAATGCGAGAAACACGTTTTCTGGGGTTTTCACCACTCCACAGTTCGTTGGATATGCAGAACAGGAGATAGCTTGGTTTTCGTGGGGTTTCAAGCTGAGATATGCATTTTTTACGATAATCTTGGTGAGACCTCTGTCCGAAGTATGCAGAAACATCGAGACCGCTCTTTTCGACCTATTTAATGCGAGAAACACGTTATCTGGTGTTTTCACCACTCCACAGTGCGTTTGATATGCAGAACCGGCGATATCTTGGTTTTTGAGGGGTTTCAAGCTGAGATATGCATTTTTTACGATAATCTTGGTGAGACCTCTGTCCGAAGTATGCAGAAACATCGAGATCGCTCTTTTCGACCTATTTCATGCGAGAAACACGTTGTCTGGTGTTTTCACCACACCACAGTTCGTTTGATATGCAGAACCGGCGATATCTTGGTTTTCGTGGGGTTTTAAGCTCAGATTTCCTTTTTCTGCGATAATCTTGGTGACACTTCTGTCCGAAGTATGCAGAATCGTCGCTATCGCACTTTTCGAGCTATTTAATGCGAGAAACACGTTTTCTGGTGTTTTCACCACTCCACAGTTGGTTTGATGTGCAGAACCGGCGATGTTTGGTTTTCGTCGGGTTTCAAGCTGAGATATGCATTTTTTACGATAATCTTGATGAGACTTCTGTCCGAAGTATGCAGAAACATCGAGATCGCTCTTTTCGAGCTATTTAATGCGAGAAACACGATTTCTGGGGTTTTCCCCACTCCACAGTTCGTTGGATATGCAGAATAGGAGATAGCTTGGTTTTCGTGGGGTTTCAAGATGAGATATGCATTTTTTACGATAATATTGGTGAGACCTCTGTCCGAAGTATGCAGAAACATCGAGATCGCTCTTTTCGACCTATTTCATGCGAGAAACACGTTGTCTGGTGTTTTCACGACACCACAGTTCGTTTGATATGCAGAACCAGCGATATCTTGGTTTTCGTGGGGAATCAAGCTGAGATATGCAATTTCTGCGATAATCTAGGTGCGACTTCTGTCCGAAGTATGCTTAATCATCGAGATCGCTCGTTTCGAGCTATATAATGCGAGAAACATGTTATCTGGTGTTTTCACCACTCCACAGTGCGAATGATATGCAGAACCGACGATATCTTGGTTTTCGTGGGGTTTCCAGCTGAAATATGCATTTTCTGCGATAATCTTGGTGTTTCATCTATGAGAAGTATGCAGAATCATCGAGAACGCTCTTTTCGAGCTAGTTAATGCGAGAAACACGTTTTCTGGTGTTTTCACCACTTCACAGTGTGTTTGATGTGCAGAACCGGAGATATCTTGGTTTTCGTCGGGTTTCAAGCTGAGACATTCATTTTCGGCGATAATCTTGGTGTTTCATCTATGAGAAGTATGCAGAATCATCGAGAACGCTCTTTTCGAGCTATTTAATGCGATAAACACGTTTTCTGGTGTATTCACCACTCCACAGTACGTTTGACATGCAGAACCGGAGATATCTTGGTTTCGGTCGGCTTTCTAGCTGAGATATGCATTTTCTACGATAATCTTGGTGAGCCTTCTGTCAGAAGTATGCAGAATCTTCGAGAACGCTCTTTTCGAGCTACTTAATGCGAGAAACACGTTATCTGGTGTTTTCACCACTCCACAGTGCGTTAGATATGCAGAACCGGCGACATCTTGGATTTCGTCGGGTTTCAAGCTGAGATATGCATTTTCTGCTTCAATCTTGGTGAGACTTCTGTCCGAAATATGCAGAATCATCTAGATCGCTCGTTTCGAGCTATTTAATGCGAGAAACTCGTTATCTGGTTGTTTTCACCACTCCACAGTGCGTTTGATATGCAGAACCGGCGACATCTTGATTTTCGTGAGGTTTCTTGCTGAGATATGCATTTTTTGCGATAATATTGGTGAGACTTCAGTCAGAAGTATTCAGAATCATCTACATCGCTCGTTTCGAGCTATTTAATGCGAAAAAACAAGTTTTCTGGTGTTTTCAACATTCCACAGTGCGTTTGATATGTAGAACCGGCGATATCTTGATTTTCGTGGTGTTTCCAGCTGAGATATGCATTTTCTGCGATAATCTTGGTGAGTCTGCAGTCAGAAGTATGCAGAATCATCTAGATCGCAATTTTCGAGCTATTTAATGCGAGAAACACGTTTTCTGGTGTTTTCACCACTCCACAGTGCGTTTGATATGTAGAGCCGCCGATAACTTGGTTTTCGTGGGGTTTCCAGCTGAGATATGCATTTTCTGCGATAATCTTGGTGTTTCATCTATGAGAAGTATGCAGAATCAGCGAGAACGCTCTTTTCGAGCTAGTTAATAAGAGAAACACGTTTTCTGGTGTTTTCACCACTTCACAGTGCGTTTGACATGCAGTACCGGCGACATCTTGGATTTCGTCGGGGTTCAAGCTGAGATATGCATTTTCTACGATAATCTTGGTGAGACTTCTGTCAGAAGTATGCAGAATCATCTAGATCGTTCTTTTCGAGCTATTTAATTCGAGAAACACGTTATCTGGTTGTTGTCACCACTCCACAGTGCGTTTGATATGCAGAAGTGGCGACATCTTGATTTTCGTGAGATTTCAAGCTGAGGTATGCATTTTCTGCGATAAGCTTGGTGAGACTTCTGTCAGAAGTATGCAGAATCATCTAGATCGCACGTTTTGAGCTATCTAATGCGAAAAACAAGTTTTCTGGTGTTTTCACCACACCACAGTCCGTTGGATATGCAGAACAGGAGATATCTTGATTTTCGTGGTGTTTCCAGCTGAGACATGCATTTTCTGCGATAAACTTGGTGAGACTTCAGTCAGAAGTATGCAGAATCATCTAGATCGCTCTTTTCGAGCTATTTAATGCGAAAAAACAAGTTTCCTGGTGTTTTCACCACTCCACAGTTGGTTTGATGTGCAGAACCGGCGATGTTTGGTTTTCGTCGGGTTTCAAGCTGAGATATGCATTTTTTACGATAATCTTGATGAGACTTCTGTCCGAAGTATGCAGAAACATCGAGATCGCTCTTTTCGAGCTATTTAATGCGAGAAACACGATTTCTGGGGTTTTCCCCACTCCACAGTTCGTTGGATATGCAGAATAGGAGATAGCTTGGTTTTCGTGGGGTTTCAAGATGAGATATGCATTTTTTACGATAATATTGGTGAGACCTCTGTCCGAAGTATGCAGAAACATCGAGATCGCTCTTTTCGACCTATTTCATGCGAGAAACACGTTGTCTGGTGTTTTCACGACACCACAGTTCGTTTGATATGCAGAACCAGCGATATCTTGGTTTTCGTGGGGAATCAAGCTGAGATATGCAATTTCTGCGATAATCTAGGTGCGACTTCTGTCCGAAGTATGCTTAATCATCGAGATCGCTCGTTTCGAGCTATATAATGCGAGAAACATGTTATCTGGTGTTTTCACCACTCCACAGTGCGAATGATATGCAGAACCGACGATATCTTGGTTTTCGTGGGGTTTCCAGCTGAAATATGCATTTTCTGCGATAATCTTGGTGTTTCATCTATGAGAAGTATGCAGAATCATCGAGAACGCTCTTTTCGAGCTAGTTAATGCGAGAAACACGTTTTCTGGTGTTTTCACCACTTCACAGTGTGTTTGATGTGCAGAACCGGAGATATCTTGGTTTTCGTCGGGTTTCAAGCTGAGACATTCATTTTCGGCGATAATCTTGGTGTTTCATCTATGAGAAGTATGCAGAATCATCGAGAACGCTCTTTTCGAGCTATTTAATGCGATAAACACGTTTTCTGGTGTATTCACCACTCCACAGTACGTTTGACATGCAGAACCGGAGATATCTTGGTTTCGGTCGGCTTTCTAGCTGAGATATGCATTTTCTACGATAATCTTGGTGAGCCTTCAGTCAGAAGTATGCAGAATCTTCGAGAACGCTCTTTTCGAGCTACTTAACGCGAGAAACACGTTTTCTGGTGTTTTCATCACTCCACAGTGCGTTTGATATGCAGAACCGGCGACATCTTGAATTTCGTCGGGGTTCAAGCTGAGATATGCACATTCTACGATAATCTTGGTGAGACTTCTGTCAGTAGTATGCAGAATCATCGAGACCCCTCTTTTCGAGCTATTTAATCCGAGAAACACGTTATCTGGTGTTTTCACCACTCTACAGTGCGTTTGATATGCAGAACCGGCGACATCTTGGATTTCGTCGGGGTTCAAGCTGAGATATGCACATTCTACGATAATCTTGGTGAGACTTCTGTCAGAAGTATGCAGAACCATCTAGATCGCTCTTTTCGAGCTATTTAATGCGAGAAACACGTTTTCTGGTGTATTCACCACTCCACAGTACGTTTGACATGCAGAACCGGAGATATCTTCGTTTCGGTCGGGTTTCAAGCTGAGATATGCATTTTCTACGATAATCTTGGTGAGACGTCTGTCAGAAGTATGCAGAATCATCGGGATCGCTCTTTTCGAGCTACTTAATGAGAGAATCACGTTTTCTGGTGTTTTCACCACTCCACAGTGCGTTTGATATGCAGAACCGGCGACATCTTGGATTTCGTCGGGGTTCAAGCTGAGATATGCACATTCTAGGATAATCTTGGTGAGACTTCTGTCAGAAGTATGCAGAATCATCTAGATCGCTCTTTTCGAGCTATTTTATGCGACAAACACGTTTTCTGGTGTATTCACCACTCCACAGTACGTTTGACATGCAGAACCGGAGATATCTTGGTTTCGGTCGGGTTTCAAGCTGAGATATGCATTTTCTACGATAATCTTGGTGAGACGTCTGTCAGAAGTATGCAGAATCATCGGGATCGCTCTTTTCGAACTATTTAATTGGAAAAAACAAGTTTTCTGGTGCTTTCAACATTCCACAGAGCGTTTGATATGCAGAACCGGCGATATCTTGATTTTCGTGGTGTGTCCAGCTGAGATATGCATTTTCTGTGATAATCTTGGTGAGACTTCTGACAGAAGTATGCAGAATCATCTAGATCGCTCTTTTCGAGCTATTTAATTCGAGAAACACGTTTTCTGGTGTTTTCACCACACTACAGTCCGTTTGATGTGCAGAACCGGAGATAACTTGGTTTTCGTGAGGTTTCAAGCTGAGATATGCATTTTCTGCGATAATCTTGGTGAGACTTCAGTCAGAAGTATGCAGAATCTTCGAGAACGCTCTTTTCGAGCTACTTAACGCGAGAAACACGTTTTCTGGTGTTTTCATCACTCCACAGTGCGTTTGATATGCAGAACCGGCGACATCTTGGATTTCGTCGGGGTTCAAGCTGAGATATGCACATTCTACGATAATCTTGGTGAGACTTCTGTCAGAAGTATGCAGAATCATCTAGATCGCTCTTTTCGAGCTATTTAATGCGAGAAACACGTTTTCTGGTGTATTCACCACTCCACAGTACGTTTGACATGCAGAACCGGAGATATCTTGGATTTCGTCGGGGTTCAAGCTGAGATATGCACATTCTACGATAATCTTGGTGAGACTTCTGTCAGTAGTATGCAGAATCATCGAGACCCCTCTTTTCGAGCTATTTAATGCGAGAATCACGTTTTCTGGTGTTTTCACCACTCCACAGTGCGTTTGATATGCAGAACCGGCGACATCTTGAATTTCGTCGAGGTTCAAGCTGAGATATGCACATTCTACGATAATCTTGGTGAGACTTCTGTCAGTAGTATGCAGAATCATCGAGACCCCTCTTTTCGAGCTATTTAATCCGAGAAACACGTTATCTGGTGTTTTCACCACTCTACAGTGCGTTTGATATGCAGAACCGGCGACATCTTGGATTTCGTCGGGGTTCAAGCTGAGATATGCACATTCTACGATAATCTTGGTGAGACTTCTGTCAGAAGTATGCAGAACCATCTAGATCGCTCTTTTCGAGCTATTTAATGCGAGAAACACGTTTTCTGGTGTATTCACCACTCCACAGTACGTTTGACATGCAGAACCGGAGATATCTTCGTTTCGGTCGGGTTTCAAGCTGAGATATGCATTTTCTACGATAATCTTGGTGAGACGTCTGTCAGAAGTATGCAGAATCATCGGGATCGCTCTTTTCGAGCTACTTAATGAGAGAATCACGTTTTCTGGTGTTTTCACCACTCCACAGTGCGTTTGATATGCAGAACCGGCGACATCTTGGATTTCGTCGGGGTTCAAGCTGAGATATGCACATTCTACGATAATCTTGGTGAGACTTCTGTCAGAAGTATGCAGAATCATCTAGATCGCTCTTTTCGAGCTATTTAATGCGAGAAACACGTTTTCTGGTGTATTCACCACTCCACAGTACGTTTGACATGCAGAACCGGAGATATCTTGGATTTCGTCGGGGTTCAAGCTGAGATATGCACATTCTACGATAATCTTGGTGAGACTTCTGTCAGTAGTATGCAGAATCATCGAGACCCCTCTTTTCGAGCTATTTAATGCGAGAAACACGTTATCTGGTGTTTTCACCACTCCACAGTGCGTTTGACATTCAGAACCGGCGACATCTTGGATTTCGTCGGGTTTCAAGCTCAGATATGCATTTTCTACGAGAATCTTGGTGAGACTTCAGTCAGAAGTATGCAGAATCATCGGGATCGCTCGTTTCGAGCTATTTAATGCGAAAAAACAAGTTCTCTGGTGTTTTCACCACTCCACAGTGCGTTTGATATGCAGACCCGGCGACATCTTGGATTTCGTCG
This sequence comes from Anthophora plumipes, assembly GCA_951804975.1. Taxonomy (NCBI): domain Eukaryota; kingdom Metazoa; phylum Arthropoda; class Insecta; order Hymenoptera; family Apidae; genus Anthophora; species Anthophora plumipes. The sequence goes on from CATORF010000177.1 coordinate 725,720, forward strand.
GGGTTCAAGCTGAGATATGCACATTCTAGGATAATCTTGGTGAGACTTCTGTCAGAAGTATGCAGAATCATCTAGATCGCTCTTTTCGAGCTATTTAATGCGACAAACACGTTTTCTGGTGTATTCACCAATCCACAGTACGTTTGACATGCAGAACCGGAGATATCTTGGTTTCGGTCGGGTTTCAAGCTGAGATATGCATTTTCTACGATAATCTTGGTGAGACGTCTGTCAGAAGTATGCAGAATCATCGGGATCGCTCTTTTCGAACTATTTAATTCGAAAAAACAAGTTTTCTGGTGCTTTCAACATTCCACAGTGCGTTTGATATGCAGAACCGGCGATATCTTGATTTTCGTGGTGTGTCCAGCTGAGATATGCATTTTCTGCGATAATCTTGGTGAGACTTCTGTCAGAAGTATGTAGAATCATCTAGATCGCTCTTTTCGAGCTATTTAATTCGAGAAACACGTTTTCTGGTGTTTTCACCACACTACAGTCCGTTTGATGTGCAGAACCGGAGATAACTTGGTTTTCGTGAGGTTTCAAGCTGAGATATGCATTTTCTGCGATAATCTTGGTGAGACTTCAGTCAGAAGTATGCAGAATCATCGGGATCGCTCTTTTCGAACTATTTAATTCGAAAAAACAAGTTTTCTGGTGCTTTCAACATTCCACAGTGCGTTTGATATGCAGAACCGGCGATATCTTGATTTTCGTGGTGTGTCCAGCTGAGATATGCATTTTCTGCGATAATCTTGGTGAGACTTCTGTCAGAAGTATGTAGAATCATCGGGATCGCTCTTTTCGAGCTACTTAATGCGAGAATCACGTTTTCTGGTGTTTTCACCACTCCACAGTGCGTTTGATATGCAGAACCGGCGACATCTTGGATTTCGTCGGGGTTCAATCTGAGATATGCACATTCTACGATAATCTTGGTGAGACTTCTGTCAGTAGTATGCAGAATCATAGAGACCTCTCTTTTCGAGCTATTTAATGCGAGAAACACGTTATCTGGTGTTTTCAGCACTCCACAGGGCGTTTTATATGCAGAACCGGCGACATCATGATTTTGGTTAGGTTTCAAGCTGAGATATGAATTTTCTGCGATAATATTGGTGAGACTTCAGTCATATGTATGCAGAATCATCTAGATCTCTCGTTTCGAGCTATTTAATGCGAGAAACACGTTTTCTGGTGTTTTCGCCACCCCACAGTGCGTTTGATATGCAGAACCGGCGACATCTTGGATTTCGTCGGGGTTCAAGCTGAGATATGCACATTCTACGATAATCTTGGTGAGACTTCTGTCAGAAGTATGCAGAATCATCGGGATCGCTCTTTTCGAGCTATTTAATGCGAGAAACACGTTTTCTGGTGTTTTCGCCACCCCACAGTGCGTTTGATATGCAGAACCGGCGACATCTTGGATTTCGTCGGGGTTCAAGCTGAGATATGCACATTCTACGATAATCTTGGTGAGACTTCTGTCAGTAGTATGCAGAATCATCGAGACCCCTCTTTTCGAGCTATTTAATGCGAGAAACACGTTATCTGGTGTTTTCACCACTCCACAGTGCGTTTTATATGCAGAACCGGCGACATCATGATTTTGGTGACGTTTCAAGCTGAGATATGCATTTTCTGCGAGAATATTGGTGAGACTTCAGTCATATGTATGCAGAATCATCAAGATCTCTCGTTTCGAGCTATTTAATGCGAAAAAACAAGTTTTCTGGTGTTTTCACCACTCCTCAGTACGTTTGACATGCAGAACCGGCGACATCTTGATTTTCGTGAGATTTCAAGCTGAGATATGCATTTTCTCCTATAATATTGGTGAGACTTCAGGCAGAAGTATGCAGAATCATCTAGATCGCTCGTTTCGAGCTATCTAATGCGAAAAAACAAGATTTCTGGTGTTTTCAACATTCCACAGTGCGTTTGCTATGCAGAAGCGGCGACATCTTGATTTTCGTGAGATTTCAAGCTGAGATATGCATTTTCTCCTATAATATTGGTGAGACTTCAGGCAGAAGTATGCAGAATCATCTAGATCGCTCGTTTCGAGCTATCGAATGCGAAAAAACAAGTTTTCTGGTGTTTTCACCACTCCTCAGTACGTTTGACATGCAGAACCGGCGACATCATGATTTTCGTGAGATTTCAAGCTGAGATATGCATTTTCTCCTATAATATTGGTGAGACTTCAGGCAGAAGTATGCAGAATCATCTAGATCGCTCGTTTCGAGCTATCTAATGCGAAAAAACAAGATTTCTGGTGTTTTCAACATTCCACAGTGCGTTTGCTATGCAGAAGCGGCGACATCTTGATTGTCGTGAGGTTTCAAGCTGAGATATGCATTTCCTACGAGAAGCTTGGTGAGACTTCAGTAAGAAGTATGCAGAATCATCGGGATCGCTCGTTTCGAGCTATTTAATGCGAAAAAACAAGTTTTCTGGTGTTTTCACCACTCCACAGTGCGTTTGATAGGCAGAACCGGCGACATCTTGGATTTCGTCGGGGTTCAAGCTGAGATATGCACATTCTACGATAATCTTGGTGAGACTTCTGTCAGAAGTATGTAGAATCATCTAGATCGCTCTTTTCGAGCTATTTAATTCGAGAAACACGTTTTCTGGTGTTTTCACCACACTACAGTCCGTTTGATGTGCAGAACCGGAGATAACTTGGTTTTCGTGAGGTTTCAAGCTGAGATATGCATTTTCTGCGATAATCTTGGTGAGACTTCAGTCAAAAGTATGCAGAATCATCGGGATCGCTCTTTTCGAACTATTTAATTCGAAAAAACAAGTTTTCTGGTGCTTTCAACATTCCACAGTGCGTTTGATATGCAGAACCGGCGATATCTTGATTTTCGTGGTGTGTCCAGCTGAGATATGCATTTTCTGCGAGAATCTTGGTGAGACTTCTGTCAGAAGTATGCAGAACCATCTAGATCGCTCTTTTCGAGCTATTTAATGCGAGAAACACGTTTTCTGGTGTATTCACCACTCCACAGTACGTTTGACATGCAGAACCGGAGATATCTTCGTTTCGGTCGGGTTTCAAGCTGAGATATGCATTTTCTACGATAATCTTGGTGAGACGTCTGTCAGAAGTATGCAGAATCATCGGGATCGCTCTTTTCGAGCTACTTAATGCGAGAATCACGTTTTCTGGTGTTTTCACCACTCCACAGTGCGTTTGATATGCAGAACCGGCGACATCTTGGATTTCGTCGGGGTTCAAGCTGAGATATGCACATTCTACGATAATCTTGGTGAGACTTCTGTCAGTAGTATGCAGAATCATCGAGACCCCTCTTTTCGAGCTATTTAATGCGAGAAACACGTTATCTGGTGTTTTCACCACTCCACAGTGCGTTTTATATGCAGAACCGGCGACATCATGATTTTGGTGAGGTTTCAAGCTGAGATATGCATTTTCTGCGATAATATTGGTGAGACTTCAGTCATATGTATGCAGAATCATCTAGATCTCTCGTTTCGAGCTATTTAATGCGAAAAAACAAGTTTTCTGGTGTTTACACCACTCCTCAGTACGTTTGACATGCAGAACCGGCGACATCTTGATTTTCGTGAGATTTCAAGCTGAGATATGCATTTTCTCCTATAATATTGGTGAGACTTCAGGCAGAAGTATGCAGAATCATCTAGATCGCTCGTTTCGAGCTATCTAATGGAAAAAAACAAGATTTCTGGTGTTTTCAACATTCCACAGTGCGTTTGCTATGCAGAACCGGCGACATCTTGGATTTCGTCTTGTTTCAAGCTGAGATATGCATTTTCTACGATAATCTTGGTGAGCCGTCTGTCAGAAGTATGCAGAATCATCGGGATCGCTTTTTTCGAGCTATTTAATGCGAGAAACACGTTATCTGGTGTTTTCAACACTCCACAGAGCGATTTATATGCAGAACCGGCGATATCTTGATTTTCGTGGTGTTTCCAGCTGAGATATGCATTTTGTGCGATAATCTTGGTGAGTCATCTGTCAGAAGTATGCAGAATCATCGAGATCCCTCCTTTCGAGCTATTTAATGCGAGAAACACGTTATCTGATGTTTTCACGACTCCACAGTGCGTTTGATATGCAGAACCGGCGAAATCTTGATTTTCGTGAGATTTCAACCTGAGATATGCATTTTCGTCGATAATCTTGGTGAGTCTTCTGTCAGTAGTATGCAGAATCATCGAGACCCCTCTTTTCGAGCTATTTAATGCGAGAAACACGTTATCTGGTGTTTTCACCACTCCACAGTGCGTTTGACATTCAGAACCGGCGACATCTTGGATTTCGTCGGGTTTCAAGCTCAGATATGCATTTTCTACGAGAATCTTGGTGGGACATCAGTCAGAAGTATGCAGAATCATCGGGATCGCTCTTTTCGAGCTATTTAATGCGACAAACACGTTTTCTGGTGTATTCACCAATCCACAGTACGTTTGACATGCAGAACCGGAGATATCTTGGTTTCGGTCGGGTTTCAAGCTGAGATATGCATTTTCTACGATAATCTTGGTGAGACGTCTGTCAGAAGTATGCAGAATCATCGGGATCGCTCTTTTCGAACTATTTAATTCGAAAAAACAAGTTTTCTGGTGCTTTCAACATTCCACAGTGCGTTTGATATGCAGAACCGGCGATATCTTGATTTTCGTGGTGTGTCCAGCTGAGATCTGCATTTTCTGCGATAATCTTGGTGAGACTTCTGTCAGAAGTATGTAGAATCATCTAGATCGCTCTTTTCGAGCTATTTAATTCGAGAAACACGTTTTCTGGTGTTTTCACCACACTACAGTCCGTTTGATGTGCAGAACCGGAGATAACTTGGTTTTCGTGAGGTTTCAAGCTGAGATATGCATTTTCTGCGATAATCTTGGTGAGACTTCAGTCAGAAGTATGCAGAATCATCGGGATCGCTCTTTTCGAACTATTTAATTCGAAAAAACAAGTTTTCTGGTGCTTTCAACATTCCACAGTGCGTTTGATATGCAGAACCGGCGATATCTTGATTTTCGTGGTGTGTCCAGCTGAGATATGCATTTTCTGCGATAATCTTGGTGAGACTTCTGTCAGAAGTATGTAGAATCATCTAGATCGCTCTTTTCGAGCTATTTAATTCGAGAAACACGTTTTCTGGTGTTTTCACCACACTACAGTCCGTTTGATGTGCAGAACCGGAGATAACTTGGTTTTCGTGAGGTTTCAAGCTGAGATATGCATTTTCTGCGATAATCTTGGTGAGACTTCAGTCAGAAGTATGCAGAATCATCGGGATCGCTCTTTTCGAACTATTTAATTCGAAAAAACAAGTTTTCTGGTGCTTTCAGCACTCCACAGGGCGTTTTATATGCAGAACCGGCGACATCATGATTTTGGTGAGGTTTCAAGCTGAGATATGCATTTTCGGCGATAATATTGGTGAGACTTCAGTCATATGTATGCAGAATCATCTAGATCTCTCGTTTCGAGCTATTTAATGCGAAAAAACAAGTTTTCTGGTGTTTTCACCACTCCTCAGTACGTTTGACATGCAGAACCGGCGACATCTTGATTTTCGTGAGATTTCAAGCTGAGATATGCATTTTCTCCTATAATATTGGTGAGACTTCAGGCAGAAGTATGCAGAATCATCTAGATCGCTCGTTTCGAGCTATCTAATGCGAAAAAACAAGATTTCTGGTGTTTTCAACATTCCACAGTGCGTTTGCTATGCAGAAGCGGCGACATCTTGATTTTCGTGAGATTTCAAGCTCAGGTATGCATTTTCTGCGATAATCTTGGTGAGACTTCTGTCAGAAGTATGCAGAATCATCTAGATCGCCCGTTTCGAGCTATCTAATGCGAAAAAACAAGTTTTCTGGTGTTTTCACCACACCACAGTCCGTTTGGTATGCAGTACCGGCGACATCTTGGATTTCGTCGGGGTTCAAGCTGAGATATGCACATTCTACGATAATCTTGGTGAGACTTCTGTCAGAAGTATGCAGAATCATCGGGATCGCTCTTTTCGAGCTATTTAATGCGAGAAACACGTTTTCTGGTGTTTTCGCCACCCCACAGTGCGTTTGATATGCAGAACCGGAGATATCTTGGTTTCGGTCGGGTTTCAAGCTGAGATATGCATTTTCTGCGATAATCTTGGTGAGACGTCTGTCAGAAGTATGCAGAATCATCGGGATCGCTCTTTTCGTGCTACTTAATGCGAGAATCACGTTTTCTGGTGTTTTCACCACTCCACAGTGCGTTTGATATGCAGAACCGGCGACATCTTGGATTTCGTCGGGGTTCAAGCTGAGATATGCACATTCTACGATAATCTTGGTGAGACTTCTGTCAGTAGTATGCAGAATCATCGAGACCCCTCTTTTCGAGCTATTTAATGCGAGAAACACGTTATCTGGTGTTTTCACCAATCCACAGTGCGTTTTATATGCAGAACCGGCGACATCATGATTTTGGTGAGGTTTCAAGCTGAGATATGCATTTTCTGCGATAATATTGGTGAGACTTCAGTCATATGTATGCAGAATCATCTAGATCTCTGGTTTCGAGCTATTTAATGCGAAAAAACAAGTTTTCTGGTGTTTTCACCACTCCTCAGTACGTTTGACATGCAGAACCGGCGACATCTTGATTTTCGTGAGATTTCAAGCTGAGATATGCATTTTCTCCTATAATATTGGTGAGACTTCAGGCAGAAGTATGCAGAATCATCTAAATCGCTCGTTTCGAGCTATCTAATGCGAAAAAACAAGATTTCTGGTGTTTTCAACATTCCACAGTGCGTTTGCTATGCAGAAGCGGCGACATCTTGATTTTCGTGAGATTTCAAGCTCAGGTATGCATTTTCTGCGATAATCTTGGTGAGACTTCTGTCAGAAGTATGCAGAATCATCTAGATCGCCCGTTTCGAGCTATCTAATGCGAAAAAACAAGTTTTCTGGTGTTTTCACCACACCACAGTCCGTTTGATATGCAGTACCGGCGACATCTTGGTTTTCGTCGGGGTTCAAGCTGAGATATGCACATTCTACGATAATCTTGGTGAGACTTCTGTCAGAAGTATGCAGAATCATCGGGATCGCTCTTTTCGAGCTATTTAATGCGAGAAACACGTTTTCTGGTGTTTTCGCCACCCCACAGTGCGTTTGATATGCAGAACCGGAGATATCTTGGTTTCGGTCGGGTTTCAAGCTGAGATATGCATTTTCTGCGATAATCTTGGTGAGACGTCTGTCAGAAGTATGCAGAATCATCGGGATCGCTCTTTTCGAGCTACTTAATGCGAGAATCACGTTTTCTGGTGTTTTCACCACTCCACAGTGCGTTTGATATGCAGAACCGGCGACATCTTGGATTTCGTCGGGGTTCAAGCTGAGATATGCACATTCTACGATAATCTTGGTGAGACTTCTGTCAGTAGTATGCAGAATCATCGAGACCCCTCTTTTCGAGCTATTTAATGCGAGAAACACGTTATCTGGTGTTTTCACCACTCCACAGTGCGTTTTATATGCAGAACCGGCGACATCATGATTTTGGTGAGGTTTCAAGCTGAGATATGCATTTTCTGCGATAATATTGGTGAGACTTCAGTCATATGTATGCGGAATCATCTAGATCTCTCGTTTCGAGCTATTTAATGCGAAAAAACAAGTTTTCTGGTGTTTTCACCACTCCTCAGTACGTTTGACATGCAGAACCGGCGACATCTTGATTTTCGTGAGATTTCAAGCTGAGATATGCATTTTCTCCTATAATATTGGTGAGACTTCAGGCAGAAGTATGCAGAATCATCTAGATCGCTCGTTTCGAGCTATCTAATGCGAAAAAACAAGATTTCTGGTGTTTTCAACATTCCACAGTGCGTTTGCTATGCAGAAGCGGCGACATCTTGATTTTCGTGAGATTTCAAGCTCAGGTATGCATTTTCTGCGATAATCTTGGTGAGACTTCTGTCAGAAGTATGCAGAATCATCTAGATCGCCCGTTTCGAGCTATCTAATGCGAAAAAACAAGTTTTCTGGTGTTTTCACCACACCACAGTCCGTTTGATATGCAATACCGGCGACATCTTGGATTTCGTCGGGGTTCAAGCTGAGATATGCACATTCTACGATAATCTTGGTGAGACTTCTGTCAGAAGTATGCAGAATCATCGGGATCGCTCTTTTCGAGCTATTTAAAGCGAGAAACACGTTTTCTGGTGTTTTCGCCACCCCACAGTGCGTTTGATATGCAGAACCGGAGATATCTTGGTTTCGGTCGGGTTTCAAGCTGAGATATGCATGTTCTGCGATAATCTTGGTGAGACGTCTGTCAGAAGTATGCAGAATCATCGGGATCGCTCTTTTCGAGCTACTTAATGCGAGAATCACGTTTTCTGGTGTTTTCACCACTCCACAGTGCGTTTGATATGCAGAACCGGCGACATCTTGGATTTCGTCGGGGTTCAAGCTGAGATATGCACATTCTACGATAATCTTGGTGAGACTTCTGTCAGAAGTATGCAGAATCATCTAGATCGCTCGTTTCGAGCTATCTAATGCGAAAAAACAAGATTTCTGGTGTTTTCAACATTCCACTGTGCGTTTGCTATGCAGAAGCGGCGACATCTTGATTTTCGTGAGATTTCAAGCTGAGATATGCATTTTCTCCTATAATATTGGTGAGACTTCAGGCAGAAGTATGCAGAATCATCTAGATCGCTCGTTTCGAGCTATCTAATGCGAAAAAACAAGTTTTCTGGTGTTTTCACCACTCCTCAGTACGTTTGACATGCAGAACCGGCGACATCATGATTTTCGTGAGATTTCAAGCTGAGATATGCATTTTCTCCTATAATATTGGTGAGACTTCAGGCAGAAGTATGCAGAATCATCTGGATCGCTCGTTTCGAGCTATCTAATGCGAAAAAACAAGATTTCTGGTGTTTTCAACATTCCACAGTGCGTTTGCTATGCAGAAGCGGCGACATCTTGATTTTCGTGAGGTTTCAAGCTGAGATATGCATTTCCTACGAGAAGCTTGGTGAGACTTCAGTAAGAAGTATGCAGAATCATCGGGATCGCTCGTTTCGAGCTATTTAATGCGAAAAAACAAGTTTTCTGGTGTTTTCACCACTCCACAGTGCGTTTGATATGCAGAACCGGCGACATCTTGGATTTCGTCGGGGTTCAAGCTGAGATATGCACATTCTACGATAATCTTGGTGAGACTTCTCTCAGAAGTATGTAGAATCATCTAGATCGCTCTTTTCGAGCTATTTAATTCGAGAATCACGTTTTCTGGTGTTTTCACCACACTACAGTCCGTTTGATGTGCAGAACCGGAGATAACTTGGTTTTCGTGAGGTTTCAAGCTGAGATATGCATTTTCTGCGATAATCTTGGTGAGACTTCAGTCAGAAGTATGCAGAATCATCGGGATCGCTCTTTTCGAACTATTTAATTCGAAAAAACAAGTTTTCTGGTGCTTTCAACATTCCACAGTGCGTTTGCTATGCAGAAGCGGCGACATCTTGATTTTCGTGAGATTTCAAGCTCAGGTATGCATTTTCTGCGATAATCTTGATGAGACTTCTGTCAGAAGTATGCGGAATCATCTAGATCGCCCGTTTCGAGCTATCTAATGCGAAAAAACAAGTTTTCTGGTGTTTTCACCACACCACAGTCCGTTTGATATGCAGTACCGGCGACATCTTGGATTTCGTCGGGGTTCAAGCTGAGATATGCACATTCTACTATAATCTTGGTGAGACTTCTGTCAGAAGTATGCAGAATCATCGGGATCGCTCTTTTCGAGCTATTTAATGCGAGGAACACGTTTTCTGGTGTTTTCGCCACCCCACAGTGCGTTTGATATGCAGAACCGGAGATATCTTGGTTTCGGTCGGGTTTCAAGCTGAGATATGCATTTTCTGCGATAATCTCGGTGAGACGTCTGTCAGAAGTATGCAGAATCATCGGGATCGCTCTTTTCGAGCTACTTAATGCGAGAATCACGTTTTCTGGTGTTTTCACCACTCCACAGTGCGTTTGATATGCAGAACCGGTGACATCTTGGATTTCGTCGGGGTTCAAGCTGAGATATGCACATTCTACGATAATCTTGGTGAGACTTCTGTCAGTAGTATGCAGAATCATCGAGACCCCTCTTTTCGAGCTATTTAATGCGAGAAACACGTTATCTGGTGTTTTCACCACTCCACAGTGCGTTTTATATGCAGAACCGGCGACATCATGATTTTGGTGAGGTTTCAAGCTGAGATATGCATTTTCTGCGATAATATTGGTGAGACTTCAGTCATATGTATGCAGAATCATCTAGATCTGTCGTTTCGAGCTATTTAATGCGAAAAAACAAGTTTTCTGGTGTTTTCACAACTCCTCAGTACGTTTGACATGCAGAACCGGCGACATCTTGATTTTCGTGAGATTTCAAGCTGAGATATGCATTTTCTCCTATAATATTGGTGAGACTTCAGGCAGAAGTATGCAGAATCATCTAGATCGCTCGTTTCGAGCTATCTAATGCGAAAAAACAAGATTTCTGGTGTTTTCAACATTCCACAGTGCGTTTGCTATGCAGAAGCGGCGACATCTTGATATTCGTGAGATTTCAAGCTGAGATATGCATTTTCTCCTATAATATTGGTGAGACTTCAGGCAGAAGTATGCAGAATCATCTAGATCGCTCGTTTCGAGCTATCTAATGCGAAAAAACAAGTTTTCTGGTGTTTTCACCACTCTTCAGTACGTTTGACATGCAGAACCGGCGACATCATGATTTTCGTGAGATTTCAAGCTGAGATATGCATTTTCTCCTATAATATTGGTGAGACTTCAGGCAGAAGTATGCAGAATCATCTAGATCGCTCGTTTCGAGCTATCTAATGCGAAAAAACAAGATTTCTGGTGTTTTCAACATTCCACAGTGCGTTTGCTATGCAGAAGCGGCGACATCTTGATTTTCGTGAGGTTTCAAGCTGAGATATGCATTTCCTACGAGAAGCTTGGTGAGACTTCAGTAAGAAGTATGCAGAATCATCGGGATCGCTCGTTTCGAGCTATTTAATGCGAAAAAACAAGTTTTCTGGTGTTTTCACCACTCCACAGTGCGTTTGATATGCAGAACCGGCGACATCTTGGATTTCGTCGGGGTTCAAGCTGAGTTATGCACATTCTACGATAATCTTGGTGAGACTTCTGTCAGAAGTATGCAGAATCATCGGGATCGCTCTTTTCGAGCTATTTAATGCGAGAAGCACGTTATCTGGTTGTTTTCACGACTCCACAGTGCGTTTGATATGCAGAAGCGGCGACATCTTGATTTTCGTGAGATTTCAAGCTCAGGTATGCATTTTCTGCGATAATCTTGGTGAGACTTCTGTCAGAAGTATGCAGAATCATCTAGATCGCCCGTTTCGAGCTATCTAATGCGAAAAAACAAGTTTTCTGGTGTTTTCACCACACCACAGTCCGTTTGATATGCAGTACCGGCGACATCTTGGATTTCGTCGGGGTTCAAGCTGAGATATGCACATTCTACGATAATCTTGGTGAGACTTCTGTCAGAAGTATGCAGAATCATCGGGATCGCTCTTTTCGAGCTATTTAATGCGAGAAACACGTTTTCTGGTGTTTCCGCCACCCCACAGTGCGTTTGATATGCAGAACCGGAGATATCTTGGTTTCGGTCGGGTTTCAAGCTGAGATATGCATTTTCTGCGATAATCTTGGTGAGACGTCTGTCAGAAGTATGCAGAATCATCGGGATCGCTCTTTTCGAGCTACTTAATGCGAGAATCACGTTTTCTGGTGTTTTCACCACTCCACAGTGCGTTTGATATGCAGAACCGGCGTCATCTTGGATTTCGTCGGGGTTCAAGCTGAGATATGCACATTCTACGATAATCTTGGTGAGTCTTCTGTCAGTAGTATGCAGAATCATCGAGACCCCTCTTTTCGAGCTATTTAATGCGAGAAACACGTTATCTGGTGTTTTCACCACTCCACAGTGCGTTTTATATGCAGAACCGGCGACATCATGATTTTGGTAAGGTTTCAAGCTGAGATATGCATTTTCTGCGATAATATTGGTGAGACTTCAGTCATATGTATGCAGAATCATCTAGATCGCTCGTTTCGAGCTATCTAATGCGAAAAAACAAGTTTTCTGGTGTTTTCACCACTCCTCAGTACGTTTGGCATGCAGAACCGGCGACATCATGATTTTCGTGAGATTTCAAGCTGAGACATGCATTTTCTCCTATAATATTGGTGAGACTTCAGGCAGAAGTATGCAGAATCATCTAGATCGCTCGTTTCGAGCTATCTAATGCGAAAAAACAAGATTTCTGGTGTTTTCAACATTCCACAGTGCGTTTGCTATGCAGAAGCGGCGACATCTTGATTTTCGTGAGGTTTCAAGCTGAGATATGCATTTCCTACGAGAAGCTTGGTGAGACTTCAGTAAGAAGTATGCAGAATCATCGGGATCGCTCGTTTCGAGCTATTTAATGCGAAAAAACAAGTTTTCTGGTGTTTTCACCACTCCACAGTGCGTTTGATATGCAGAACCGGCGACATCTTGGATTTCGTCGGGGTTCAAGCTGAGATATGCACATTCTACGATAATCTTGGTGAGACTTCTCTCAGAAGTATGTAGAATCATCTAGATCGCTCTTTTCGAGCTATTTAATTCGAGAAACACGTTTTGTGGTGTTTTCACCACACTACAGTCCGTTTGATGTGCAGAACCGGAGATAACTTGGTTTTCGTGAGGTTTCAAGCTGAGATATGCATTTTCTGCGATAATCTTGGTGAGACTTCAGTCAGAAGTATGCAGAATCATCGGGATCGCTCTTTTCGAACTATTTAATTCGAAAAAACAAGTTTTCTGGTGCTTTCAACATTCCACAGTGCGTTTGATATGCAGAACCGGCGATATCTTGATTTTCGTGGTGTGTCCAGCTGAGATATGCATTTTCTGCGATAATCTAGGTGAGACTTCTGTCAGAAGTATGTAGAATCATCGGGATCGCTCTTTTCGAGCTACTTAATGCGAGAATCACGTTTTCTGGTGTTTTCACCACTCCACAGTGCGTTTGATATGCAGAACCGGAGATATCTTGGTTTCGGTCGGGTTTCAAGCTGAGATATGCATTTTCTGCGATAATATTGGTGAGACTTCAGTCATATGTATGCAGAATCATCTAGATCTCTCGTTTCGAGCTATTTAATGCGAAAAAACAAGTTTTCAGGTGTTTTCACCACTCCTCAGTACGTTTGACATGCAGAACCGGCGACATCTTGATTTTCGTGAGATTTCAAGCTCAGGTATGCATTTTCTGCGATAATCTTGATGAGACTTCTGTCAGAAGTATGCAGAATCATCTAGATCGCCCGTTTCGAGCTATCTAATGCGAAAAAACAAGTTTTCTGGTGTTTTCACCACACCACAGTCCGTTTGATATGCAGTACCGGCGACATCTTGGATTTCGTCGGGGTTCAAGCTGAGATATGCACATTCTACTATAATCTTGGTGAGACTTCTGTCAGTAGTATGCAGAATCATCGAGACCCCTCTTTTCGAGCTATTTAATGCGAGAAACACGTTATCTGGTGTTTTCACCACTCCACAGTGCGTTTTATATGCAGAACCGGCGACATCATGATTTTGGTGAGGTTTCAAGCTGAGATATGCATTTTCTGCGATAATATTGGTGAGACTTCAGTCATATGTATGCAGAATCATCTAGATCTGTCGTTTCGAGCTATTTAATGCGAAAAAACAAGTTTTCTGGTGTTTTCACAACTCCTCAGTACGTTTGACATGCAGAAACGGCGACATCTTGATTTTCGTGAGATTTCAAGCTGAGATATGCATTTTCTCCTATAATATTGGTGAGACTTCAGGCAGAAGTATACAGAATCATCTAGATCGCTCGTTTCGAGCTATCTAATGCGAAAAAACAAGATTTCTGGTGTTTTCAATATTCCACAGTGCGTTTGCTATGCAGAAGCGGCGACATCTTGATATTCGTGAGATTTCAAGCTGAGATATGCATTTTCTCCTATAATATTGGTGAGACTTCAGGCAGAAGTATGCAGAATCATCTAGATCGCTCGTTTCGAGCTATCTAATGCGAAAAAACAAGTTTTCTGGTGTTTTCACCACTCCTCAGTACGTTTGACATGCAGAACCGGCGACATCATGATTTTCGTGAGATTTCAAGCTGAGATATGCATTTTCTCCTATAATATTGGTGAGACTTCAGGCAGAAGTATGCAGAATCATCTAGATCGCTCGTTTCGAGCTATCTAATGCGAAAAAACAAGATTTCTGGTGTTTTCAACATTCCACAGTGCGTTTGCTATGCAGAAGCGGCGACATCTTGATTTTCGTGAGGTTTCAAGCTGAGATATGCATTTCCTACGAGAAGCTTGGTGAGACTTCAGTAAGAAGTATGCAGAATCATCGGGATCGCTCGTTTCGAGCTATTTAATGCGAAAAAACAAGTTTTCTGGTGTTTTCACCACTCCACAGTGCGTTTGATATGCAGAACCGGCGACATCTTGGATTTCGTCGGGGTTCAAGCTGAGTTATGCACATTCTACGATAATCTTGGTGAGACTTCTGTCAGAAGTATGCAGAATCATCGGGATCGCTCTTTTCGAGCTATTTAATGCGAGAAGCACGTTATCTGGTTGTTTTCACGACTCCACAGTGCGTTTGATATGCAGAAGCGGCGACATCTTGATTTTCGTGAGATTTCAAGCTCAGGTATGCATTTTCTGCGATAATCTTGGTGAGACTTCTGTCAGAAGTATGCAGAATCATCTAGATCGCCCGTTTCGAGATATCTACTGCGAAAAAACAAGTTCTCTGGTGTTTTCACCACTCCACAGTGCGTTTGATATGCAGAACCGGCGACATCTTGGATTTCGTCGGGGTTCAAGCTGAGATATGCACATTCTAGGATAATCTTGGTGAGACGTCTGTCAGAAGTATGCAGAATTATCGGGATCGCTCTTTTCGAGCTATTTAATGCGAGAAACACGTTATCTGGTGTTTTCACCACTCCACAGTGCGTTTGATATGCAGAACCGGCGACATCTTGGATTTCGTCGGGGTTCAAGCTGAGATATGCACATTCCAGGATAATCTTGGTGAGACGTCTGTCAGAAGTATGCAGAATTATCGGGATCGCTCTTTTCGAGCTATTTAATGCGTGAAACACGTTGTCTGGTGTATTCTCCACTCCACAGTACGTTTGACATGCAGAACCGGAGATATCTTGGTTTCGGTCGGGTTTCAAGCTGAGATATGCATTTTCTACGATAATCTTGGTGAGACGTCTGTCAGAAGTATGCAGAATTATCGGGATCGCTCTTTTCGAGCTATTTAATGCGAGAAACACGTTATCTGGTGTTTTCACCACTCCACAGTGCGTTTGACATGCAGAACCGGCGACATCTTGGATTTCGTCGGGTTTCAAGCTCAGACATGCATTTTCTACGAGAATCTTGGTGAGACTTCGGTCAGAAGTATGCAGAATCATCGGGATCGCTCTTTTCGAGCTATTTAATGCGAGAAACACGTTTTCTGGTGTATTCACCACTCCACAGTACGTTTGACATGCAGAACCGGAGATATCTTGGTTTCGGTCGGGTTTCAAGCTGAGATATGCATTTTCTACGATAATCTTGGTGTGACGTCTGTCAGAAGTATGCCGAATCATCGGGATTGCGCTTTTCGAGCTATTTAATGCGAGAAACACGTTAACTGGTGTTTTCACCACTCCACAGTGCGTTTGATATGCAGAACCGGCGACATCTTGGCTGTCTTCGGGTATCAAGCTGAGATATACATTTTCTACGATAATCTTGGTGAGACTTCTCTCAGAAGTATGCAGAATCTTCGAGATCGCTCTTTTCGAGCTATTTAATGCGAGAAACACTTTATCTGGTGTTTTCACCACTCCACAGTGCGTTTGACATGCAGAACCGGCGACATCTTGGATTTCGTCGGGTTTCAAGCTCAGATATGCATTTTCTGCGATAATCTTGGTGAGACTTCTGTCAGAAGTATGCAGAATCATCTAGATCGCCCGTTTCGAGCTATCTACTGCGAAAAAACAAGGTTTCTGGTGTTTTCACCACATCACAGTCCGTTTGATGCGCAGAACCGGAGATAACTTGGTTTTCGTGAGGTTTCAAGCTGAGATATGCATTTTCTACGATTATCTTGGTGTGACGTCTGTCAGAAGTATGCAGAATCATCGGGATTGCTCTTTTCGAGCTATTTAATGCGAGAAACACGTTATCTGGTGTTTTCACCACTCCACAGTGCGTTTGATATGCAGAACCGGCGACATCTTGGCTGTCTTCGGGTATCAAGCTGAGATATGCATTTTCTACGATAATCTTGGTGAGACTTCTGTCAGAAGTATGCAGAATCATCTAGATCGTTCTTTTCGAGCTATTTAATTCGAGAAACACGTTATCTGGTTGTTTTCACCACTCCACAGTGCGTTTGATATGCAGAAGCGGCGACATCTTGATTTTCGTGAGATTTCAAGCTCAGGTATGCATTTTCTGCGATAATCTTGGTGAGACTTCTGTCAGAAGTATGCAGAATCATCTAGATATCGCTCTTTTCGAGCTATTTAAATCGAGAAACACGTTTTCTGGTGTTTTCGCCACCCCACAGTGCGTTTGATATGCAGAACCGGAGATATCTTGGTTTCGGTCGGGTTTCAAGCTGAGATATGCATTTTCTGCGATAATCTTGGTGAGACTTCTGTCAGAAGTATGCAGAATCATCTAGATTGCTCTTTTCGAGCTATTTAATGCGAGAAACAGGTTATCTGGTGTTTTCACCACTCCACAGAGCGATTTATATGCAGAACCGGCGCTATCTTGATTTTCGTGGTGTTTCCAGCTGAGATATGCATTTTGTGCGATAATCTTGGTGAGTCATCTGTCAGAAGTATGCAGAATCATCGAGATCCCTCTTTTCGAGCTATTTAATGCGAGAAACACGTTAGCTGATGTTTTCACCACTCCACAGTGCGTTTGACATTCAGAACCGGCGACATCTTGGATTTCGTCGGGTTTCAAGCTCAGATATGCATTTTCTACGAGAATCTTGGTGAGACTTCAGTCAGAAGTATGCAGAATCATCGGGATCGCTCGTTTCGAGCTATTTAATGCGAAAAAACAAGTTCTCTGGTGTTTTCACCACTCCACAGTGCGTTTGATATGCAGAGCCGGCGACATCTTGGATTTCGCCGGGGTTCAAGCTGAGATATGCACATTCTAGGATAATCTTGGTGAGACTTCTGTCAGAAGTATGCAGAACCATCTAGATCGCTCTTTTCGAGCTATTTAATGCGAGAAACACGTTTTCTGGTGTATTCACCACTCCACAGTACGTTTGACATGCAGAACCGGAGATATCTTGGTTTCGGTCGGGTTTCAAGCTGAGATAGCATTTTCTACGATAATCTTGGTGAGCCGTCTGTCAGAAGTATGCAGAATCATCGGGATCGCTTTTTTCGAGCTATTTAATGCGAGAAACACGTTATCTGGTGTTTTCACCACTCCACAGTGCGTTTGATATGCAGAACCGGCGACACCTTGGATTTCGTCGGGGTTCAAGCTGAGAAATGCATTTTCTATGATAATCTTGGTGAGACTTCTGTCAGAAGTATGCAGAATCATCTATATCGTTCTTTTCGAGCTATTTAATTCGAGAAACACGTTATCTGGTTGTTTTCACCACTCCACAGTGCGTTTGATATGCAGAAGCGGCGACATCTTGATTTTCGTGAGATTTCAAGCTGAGGTATGCATTTTCCGCGATAATCTTGGTGAGCCGTCTGTCAGAAGTATGCAGAATCATCGGGATCGCTTTTTTCGAGCTATTTAATGCGAGAAACACGTTATCTGGTGTTTTCACCACTCCACAGTGCGTTTGATATGCAGAACCGGCGAAATCTTGATTTTCGTGAGATTTCAACCTGAGATATGCATTTTCGTCGATAATCTTGGTGAGTCTTCTGTCAGTAGTATGCAGAATCTTCGAGACCCCTCTTTTCGAGCTATTTAATGCGAGAAACACGTTATCTGGTGTTTTCACCACTCCACAGTGCGTTTGACATTCAGAACCGGCGACATCTTGGATTTCGTCGGGTTTCAAGCTCAGATATGCATTTTCTACGAGAATCTTGGTGAGACTTCAGTCAGAAGTATGCAGAATCATCGGGATCGCTCGTTTCGAGCTATTTAATGCGAAAAAACAAGTTCTCTGGTGTTTTCACCACTCCACAGTGCGTTTGATATGCAGAACCAGCGATATCTTGGCTTTCGTTGGGTTTCAAGCTGAGATATGCATTTTTTACGATAATCTTGGTGATTCTTCTGTCAGAAGGATGCAGAAACATCGAGAACGCTCTTTTCGAACTACCTAATGCGAGAAACACGTTGTCTGGTTTTTTCACCACTCCACAGTGCGTCTGAAATGCAGAACCGGCGATATCTTGGTTTTCGTGGGGTTTGTAGCTGAGATATGCATTTTCTGCGATAATCTTGGTGAGACTTCTGTCCGAAGTGTGCAGAATCATCGAGATCGCTCATTTCGAGCTATTTAATGCGAGAAACACGTTTTCTGGGGTTTTCACCACACCACAGTTCGTTGGATATGCAGAACAGGTGATATCTTGGTTTTCGAGGGGTTTCAAGCTGAGATATGCATTTTCTGCGATAAACTTGTAGAGACTTCTGTCCGAAGTATGCTGAATCATCGAGATCGCACTTTTCAAGCTAGTTAATGCGAGAAAAACCTTATCTGGTGTTTTCACCACTCCACAGTGCGTTTGATATGCAGAACCCGCGATGTTTGGTTTTCGTCGGGTTTCAAGTTGAGATATGCATTTTCTACGATAATCTTGGTGAGACTTCTGTCCGAAGTATGCAGAATCATCGAGATCGCTCATTTCGAGCTATTTAATGCGGGAAACACGTTATCTGGTGTTTTGACCACTCCACAGTGCGTTTGATATGTAGAGCCGCCGACAACTTGGTTTTCGTGGGGTTTCCAGCTGATATATGCATTTTCTGCGATCAGCTTGGTGTTTCAGCTATGAGAAGTATGCAGAATCATCGAGCACGCTCTTTTCGAGCTACTTAATGCGAGAAACACGTTTTCTGGTTTTTTCACCACTCCACAGTGCGTCTGAAATGCAGAACCGGCGATATCTTGGCTTTCGTCGGGTATCAAGCTGAGACATGCATTTTCTGCGATAATCTTGGTGATTCTTCTGTCAGAAGGATGCAGAAACATCGAGAACGCTCTTTTCGAACTACCTAATGCGAGAAACACGTTTTCTGGTTTTTTCACCACTCCACAGTGCGTCTGAAATGCAGAACCGGCGATATCTTGGTTTTCGTGGGGTTTGTAGCTGAGATATACATTTTCTGCGATAATCTTGGTGAGTCTTCTGTCAGAAGTATGCAGAATCGTCTAGACCTCTCTTTTCGAGCTATTTAATGCGAGAAACACGTTTTCTTGTGTTTTCACCACCCCACAGTGCGTTTGATATGCAGAACCGGAGATATCTTGGTTTTCGTGGGGTTTGTAGCTGAGATATGCATTTTCTGCGATAATCTTGGTGAGTCTTCTGTCAGAAGTATGCAGAATCATCTAGATCGCTCTTTTCGAGCTATTTAATGCGAGAAACACGTTTTCTTGTGTGTTCACTACCCCACAGTGCGTTTGATATGCAGAACCGGAGATATCTTGGTTTCGGTCGGGTTTCAAGCTGAGATATGCATTTTCTGCGATAATCTTGCTGAGACTTCAGTCAGAAGTATGCAGAATAATCGAGATCGCTCTTTTCGAGCTACTTGATGCGAGAAACACGTTTTCTGGCGTTTTCACCACTCCACAGTGCGTCTGATATGCAGAACCGGCGATATCTTGGTTTTCGTGGGGTTTCCAGCTGGGATATGCATTTTCTGCGGCAATCTTGGTGAGACTTCTGTCCGAAGTATGCAGAATCATCGAGAACGCTCTTTTCGAGATAGTTAATGCGAGAAACACGTTTTATGGTGTTTTCACCACTCCACAGTGCGTTTGATATGCAGAACCGGCGACATCTTGGATTTCGTCGGGGTTCAAGCTGAGTTATGCACATTCTACGATAATCTTGGTGAGACTTCTGTCAGAAGTATGCAGAATCATCGGGATCGCTCTTTTCGAGCTATTTAATGCGAGAAGCACGTTATCTGGTTGTTTTCACGACTCCACAGTGCGTTTGATATGCAGAAGCGGCGACATCTTGATTTTCGTGAGATTTCAAGCTCAGGTATGCATTTTCTGCGATAATCTTGGTGAGACTTCTGTCAGAAGTATGCAGAATCATCTAGATCGCCCGTTTCGAGCTATCTAATGCGAAAAAACAAGTTTTCTGGTGTTTTCACCACACCACAGTCCGTTTGATGCGCAGAACCGGAGATAACTTGGTTTTCGTGAGGTTTCAAGCTGAGATATGCATTTTCTGCGATAATCTTGGTGAGACTTCAGTCAGAAGTATGCAGAATCATCTAGATCGCTCTTTTCGAGCTATTTAAATCGAGAAACACGTTTTCTGGTGTTTTCGCCACCCCACAGTGCGTTTGATATGCAGAACCGGAGATATCTTGGTTTCGGTCGGGTTTCAAGCTGAGATATGCATTTTCTGCGATAATCTTGGTGAGACTTCTGTCAGAAGTATGCAGAATCATCTAGATCGCCCGTTTCGAGCTATCTACTGCGAAAAAACAAGTTCTCTGGTGTTTTCACCACTCCACAGTGCGTTTGATATGCAGAACCGGCGACATCTTGGATTTCGTGGGGTTTCGAGCTGAGATATGCACATTCTAGGATAATCTTGGTGAGACGTCTGTCAGAAGTATGCAGAATTATCGGGATCGCTCTTTTCGAGCTATTTAATGCGAGAAACACGTTATCTGGTGTTTTCACCACTCCACAGTGCGTTTGATATGCAGAACCGGCGACATCTTGGATTTCGGCGGGGTTCAAGCTGAGATATGCACATTCCAGGATAATCTTGGTGAGACGTCTGTCAGAAGTATGCAGAATTATCGGGATCGCTCTTTTCGAGCTATTTAATGCGTGAAACACGTTGTCTGGTGTATTCTCCACTCCACAGTACGTTTGACATGCAGAACCGGAGATATCTTGGTTTCGGTCGGGTTTCAAGCTGAGATATGCATTTTCTACGATAATCTTGGTGAGACGTCTGTCAGAAGTATGCAGAATTATCGGGATCGCTCTTTTCGAGCTATTTAATGCGAGAAACACGTTATCTGGTGTTTTCACCACTCCACAGTGCGTTTGACATGCAGAACCGGCGACATCTTGGATTTCGTCGGGTTTCAAGCTCAGATATGCATTTTCTACGAGAATCTTGGTGAGACTTCAGTCAGAAGTATGCAGAATCATCGGGATCGCTCTTTTCGAGCTATTTAATGCGAGAAACACGTTTTCTGGTGTATTCACCACTCCACAGTACGTTTGACATGCAGAACCGGAGATATCTTGGTTTCGGTCGGGTTTCAAGCTGAGATATGCATTTTCTACGATAATCTTGGTGTGACGTGTGTCAGAAGTATGCCGAATCATCGGGATTGCGCTTTTCGAGCTATTTAATGCGAGAAACACGTTATCTGGTGTTTTCACCACTCCACAGTGCGTTTGATATGCAGAACCGGCGACATCTTGGCTGTCTTCGGGTATCAAGCTGAGATATACATTTTCTACGATAATCTTGGTGAGACTTCTCTCAGAAGTATGCAGAATCTTCGAGATCGCTCTTTTCGAGCTATTTAATGCGAGAAACACTTTATCTGGTGTTTTCACCACTCCACAGTGCGTTTGACATGCAGAACCGGCGACATCTTGGATTTCGTCGGGTTTCAAGCTCAGATATGCATTTTCTGCGATAATCTTGGTGAGACTTCTGTCAGAAGTATGCAGAATCATCTAGATCGCCCGTTTCGAGCTATCTACTGCGAAAAAACAAGGTTTCTGGTGTTTTTACCACACCACAGTCCGTTTGATGCGCAGAACCGGAGATAACTTGGTTTTCGTGAGGTTTCAAGCTGAGATATGCATTTTCTACGATTATCTTGGTGTGACGTCTGTCAGAAGTATGCAGAATCATCGGGATTGCTCTTTTCGAGCTATTTAATGCGAGAAACACGTTATCTGGTGTTTTCACCACTCCACAGTGCGTTTGATATGCAGAACCGGCGACATCTTGGCTGTCTTCGGGTATCAAGCTGAGATATGCATTTTCTACGATAATCTTGGTGAGACTTCTGTCAGAAGTATGCAGAATCATCTAGATCGTTCTTTTCGAGCTATTTAATTCGAGAAACACGTTATCTGGTTGTTTTCACCACTCCACAGTGCGTTTGATATGCAGAAGCGGCGACATCTTGATTTTCGTGAGATTTCAAGCTCAGGTATGCATTTTCTGCGATAATCTTGGTGAGACTTCTGTCAGAAGTATGCAGAATCATCTAGATATCGCTCTTTTCGTGCTATTTAAATCGAGAAACACGTTTTCTGGTGTTTTCGCCACCCCACAGTGCGTTTGATATGCAGAACCGGAGATATCTTGGTTTCGGTCGGGTTTCAAGCTGAGATATGCATTTTCTGCGATAATCTTGGTGAGACTTCTGTCAGAAGTATGCAGAATCATCTAGATCGCCCGTTTCGAGCTATCTACTGCGAAAAAACAAGTTCTCTGGTGTTTTCACCACTCCACAGTGCGTTTGATATGCATAACCGGCGACATCTTGGATTTCGTCGGGGTTCAAGCTGAGATATGCACATTCTAGGATAATCTTGGTGAGACTTCTGTCAGAAGTATGCAGAATCATCTAGATCGCTCTTTTCGAGCTATTTAATGCGAGAAACACGTTTTCTGGTGTATTCACCACTCCACAGTGCGTTTGATATGCAGAAGCGGCGACATCTTGATTTTCGTGAGATTTCAAGCTGAGGTATGCATTTTCTGCGATAATCTTGGTGAGACTTCAGTCAGAAGTATGCAGAATCTTCGAGATCGCTCTTTTCGAGCTACTTAATGCGAGAAACACGTTTTCTGGTGTATTCACCACTCCACAGTACGTTTGACATGCAGAACCGGAGATATCTTGGTTTCGGTCGGGTTTCAAGCTGAGATATGCATTTTCTACGATAATCTTGGTGAGCCGTCTGTCAGAAGTATGCAGAATCATCGGGATCGCTTTTTTCGAGCTATTTAATGCGAAAAAACAAGTTCTCTGGTGTTTTCACCACTCCACAGTGCGTTTGATATGCAGAGCCGGCGACATCTTGGATTTCGTCGGGGTTCAAGCTGAGATATGCACATTCTAGGATAATCTTGGTGAGACTTCTGTCAGAAGTATGCAGAATCATCTAGATCGCTCTTTTCGAGCTATTTAATGCGAGAAACACGTTTTCTGGTGTATTCACCACTCCACAGTACGTTTGACATGCAGAACCGGAGATATCTTGGTTTCGGTCGGGTTTCAAGCTGAGATAGCATTTTCTACGATAATCTTGGTGAGCCGTCTGTCAGAAGTATGCAGAATCATCGGGATCGCTTTTTTCGAGCTATTTAATGCGAGAAACACGTTATCTGGTGTTTTCACCACTCCACAGTGCGTTTGATATGCAGAACCGGCGACATCTTGGATTTCGTCGGGGTTCAAGCTGAGAAATGCATTTTCTACGATAATCTTGGTGAGACTTCTGTCAGAAGTATGCAGAATCATCTATATCGTTCTTTTCGAGCTATTTAATTCGAGAAACACGTTATCTGGTTGTTTTCACCACTCCACAGTGCGTTTGATATGCAGAAGCGGCGACATCTTGATTTTCGTGAGATTTCAAGCTGAGGTATGCATTTTCCGCGATAATCTTGGTGAGCCGTCTGTCAGAAGTATGCAGAATCATCGGGATCGCTTTTTTCGAGCTATTTAATGCGAGAAACACGTTATCTGGTGTTTTCACCACTCCACAGTGCGTTTGATATGCAGAACCGGCGAAATCTTGATTTTCGTGAGATTTCAACCTGAGATATGCATTTTCGTCGATAATCTTGGTGAGTCTTCTGTCAGTAGTATGCAGAATCTTCGAGACCCCTATTTTCGAGCTATTTAATGCGAGAAACACGTTATCTGGTGTTTTCACCACTCCACAGTGCGTTTGACATTCAGAACCGGCGACATCTTGGATTTCGTCGGGTTTCAAGCTCAGATATGCATTTTCTACGAGAATCTTGGTGAGACTTCAGTCAGAAGTATGCAGAATCATCGGGATCGCTCGTTTCGAGCTATTTAATGCGAAAAAACAAGTTCTCTGGTGTTTTCACCACTCCACAGTGCGTTTGATATGCAGAGCCGGCGACATCTTGGATTTCGTCGGGGTTCAAGCTGAGATATGCACATTCTAGGATAATCGTGGTGAGACTTCTGTCAGAAGTATGCAGAATCATCTAGATCGCTCTTTTCGAGCTATTTAATGCGAGAAACACGTTTTCTGGTGTATTCACCACTCCACAGTACGTTTGACATGCAGAACCGGAGATATCTTGGTTTCGGTCGGGTTTCAAGCTGAGATAGCATTTTCTACGATAATCTTGGTGAGACGTCTGTCAGAAGTATGCAGAATCTTCGAGATCGCTCTTTTCGAGCTAGTTAATGCGAGGAACATGTTAACTGGCGTTTTCACCACTCCGCAGTGCGTTTGATATGCAGAACCGGCGACATCTTGGATTTCGTCGGGGTTCAAGCTGAGAAATGCATTTTCTACGATAATCTTGGTGAGACTTCTGTCAGAAGTATGCAGAATCATCTATATCGTTCTTTTCGAGCTATTTAATTCAAGAAACACGTTATCTGGTTGTTTTCACCACTCCACAGTGCGTTTGATATGCAGAAGCGGCGACATCTTGATTTTCGTGAGATTTCAAGCTGAGGTATGCATTTTCCGCGATCATCTTGGTGAGCCGTCTGTCAGAAGTATGCAGAATCATCGGGATCGCTTTTTTCGAGCTATTTAATGCGAGAAACACGTTATCTGGTGTTTTCACCACTCCACAGTGCGTTTGATATGCAGAACCGGCGAAATCTTGATTATCGTGAGATTTCAACCTGAGATATGCATTTTCTGCGATAATCTTGGTGAGTCTTCTGTCAGAAGTATGCAGAATCATCGAGATCCCTCTTTTCGAGCTATTTAATGCGAGAAGCACGTTATCTGGTTGTTTTCACGACTCCACAGTGCGTTTGATATGCAGAAGCGGCGACATCTTGATTTTCGTGAGATTTCAAGCTCAGGTATGCATTTTCTGCGATAATCTTGGTGAGACTTCTGTCAGAAGTATGCAGAATCATCTAGATCGCCCGTTTCGAGCTATCTAATGCGAAAAAACAAGTTTTCTGGTGTTTTCACCACACCACAGTCCGTTTGATGCGCAGAACCGGAGATAACTTGGTTTTCGTGAGGTTTCAAGCTGAGATATGCATTTTCTGCGATAATCTTGGTGAGACTTCAGTCAGAAGTATGCAGAATCATCTAGATCGCTCTTTTCGAGCTATTTAAATCGAGAAACACGTTTTCTGGTGTTTTCGCCACCCCACAGTGCGTTTGATATGCAGAACCGGAGATATCTTGGTTTCGGTCGGGTTTCAAGCTGAGATATGCATTTTCTGCGATAATCTTGGTGAGACTTCTGTCAGAAGTATGCAGAATCATCTAGATCGCCCGTTTCGAGCTATCTACTGCGAAAAAACAAGTTCTCTGGTGTTTTCACCACTCCACAGTGCGTTTGATATGCAGAACCGGCGACATCTTGGATTTCGTGGGGTTTCGAGCTGAGATATGCACATTCTAGGATAATCTTGGTGAGACGTCTGTCAGAAGTATGCAGAATTATCGGGATCGCTCTTTTCGAGCTATTTAATGCGAGAAACACGTTATCTGGTGTTTTCACCACTCCACAGTGCGTTTGATATGCAGAACCGGCGACATCTTGGATTTCGTCGGGGTTCAAGCTGAGATATGCACATTCCAGGATAATCTTGGTGAGACGTCTGTCAGAAGTATGCAGAATTATCGGGATCGCTCTTTTCGAGCTATTTAATGCGTGAAACACGTTGTCTGGTGTATTCTCCACTCCACAGTACGTTTGACATGCAGAACCGGAGATATCTTGGTTTCGGTCGGGTTTCAAGCTGAGATATGCATTTTCTACGATAATCTTGGTGAGACGTCTGTCAGAAGTATGCAGAATTATCGGGATCGCTCTTTTCGAGCTATTTAATGCGAGAAACACGTTATCTGGTGTTTTCACCACTCCACAGTGCGTTTGACATGCAGAACCGGCGACATCTTGGATTTCGTCGGGTTTCAAGCTCAGATATGCATTTTCTACGAGAATCTTGGTGAGACTTCAGTCAGAAGTATGCAGAATCATCGGGATCGCTCTTTTCGAGCTATTTAATGCGAGAAACACGTTTTCTGGTGTATTCACCACTCCACAGTACGTTTGACATGCAGAACCGGAGATATCTTGGTTTCGGTCGGGTTTCAAGCTGAGATATGCATTTTCTACGATAATCTTGGTGTGACGTGTGTCAGAAGTATGCCGAATCATCGGGATTGCGCTTTTCGAGCTATTTAATGCGAGAAACACGTTATCTGGTGTTTTCACCACTCCACAGTGCGTTTGATATGCAGAACCGGCGACATCTTGGCTGTCTTCGGGTATCAAGCTGAGATATACATTTTCTACGATAATCTTGGTGAGACTTCTCTCAGAAGTATGCAGAATCTTCGAGATCGCTCTTTTCGAGCTATTTAATGCGAGAAACACTTTATCTGGTGTTTTCACCACTCCACAGTGCGTTTGACATGCAGAACCGGCGACATCTTGGATTTCGTCGGGTTTCAAGCTCAGATATGCATTTTCTGCGATAATCTTGGTGAGACTTCTGTCAGAAGTATGCAGAATCATCTAGATCGCCCGTTTCGAGCTATCTACTGCGAAAAAACAAGGTTTCTGGTGTTTTCACCACACCACAGTCCGTTTGATGCGCAGAACCGGAGATAACTTGGTTTTCGTGAGGTTTCAAGCTGAGATATGCATTTTCTACGATTATCTTGGTGTGACGTCTGTCAGAAGTATGCAGAATCATCGGGATTGCTCTTTTCGAGCTATTTAATGCGAGAAACACGTTATCTGGTGTTTTCACCACTCCACAGTGCGTTTGATATGCAGAACCGGCGACATCTTGGCTGTCTTCGGGTATCAAGCTGAGATATGCATTTTCTACGATAATCTTGGTGAGACTTCTGTCAGAAGTATGCAGAATCATCTAGATCGTTCTTTTCGAGCTATTTAATTCGAGAAACACGTTATCTGGTTGTTTTCACCACTCCACAGTGCGTTTGATATGCAGAAGCGGCGACATCTTGATTTTCGTGAGATTTCAAGCTCAGGTATGCATTTTCTGCGATAATCTTGGTGAGACTTCTGTCAGAAGTATGCAGAATCATCTAGATATCGCTCTTTTCGAGCTATTTAAATCGAGAAACACGTTTTCTGGTGTTTTCGCCACCCCACAGTGCGTTTGATATGCAGAACCGGAGATATCTTGGTTTCGGTCGGGTTTCAAGCTGAGATATGCATTTTCTGCGATAATCTTGGTGAGACTTCTGTCAGAAGTATGCAGAATCATCTAGATCGCCCGTTTCGAGCTATCTACTGCGAAAAAACAAGTTCTCTGGTGTTTTCACCACTCCACAGTGCGTTTGATATGCATAACCGGCGACATCTTGGATTTCGTCGGGGTTCAAGCTGAGATATGCACATTCTAGGATAATCTTGGTGAGACTTCTGTCAGAAGTATGCAGAATCATCTAGATCGCTCTTTTCGAGCTATTTAATGCGAGAAACACGTTTTCTGGTGTATTCACCACTCCACAGTGCGTTTGATATGCAGAAGCGGCGACATCTTGATTTTCGTGAGATTTCAAGCTGAGGTATGCATTTTCTGCGATAATCTTGGTGAGACTTCAGTCAGAAGTATGCAGAATCTTCGAGATCGCTCTTTTCGAGCTACTTAATGCGAGAAACACGTTTTCTGGTGTATTCACCACTCCACAGTACGTTTGACATGCAGAACCGGAGATATCTTGGTTTCGGTCGGGTTTCAAGCTGAGATATGCATTTTCTACGATAATCTTGGTGAGCCGTCTGTCAGAAGTATGCAGAATCATCGGGATCGCTTTTTTCGAGCTATTTAATGCGAAAAAACAAGTTCTCTGGTGTTTTCACCACTCCACAGTGCGTTTGATATGCAGAGCCGGCGACATCTTGGATTTCGTCGGGGTTCAAGCTGAGATATGCACATTCTAGGATAATCTTGGTGAGACTTCTGTCAGAAGTATGCAGAATCATCTAGATCGCTCTTTTCGAGCTATTTAATGCGAGAAACACGTTTTCTGGTGTATTCACCACTCCACAGTACGTTTGACATGCAGAACCGGAGATATCTTGGTTTCGGTCGGGTTTCAAGCTGAGATAGCATTTTCTACGATAATCTTGGTGAGCCGTCTGTCAGAAGTATGCAGAATCATCGGGATCGCTCGTTTCGAGCTATTTAATGCGAAAAAACAAGTTCTCTGGTGTTTTCACCACTCCACAGTGCGTTTGATATGCAGAGCCGGCGACATCTTGGATTTCGTCGGGGTTCAAGCTGAGATATGCACATTCTAGGATAATCGTGGTGAGACTTCTGTCAGAAGTATGCAGAATCATCTAGATCGCTCTTTTCGAGCTATTTAATGCGAGAAACACGTTTTCTGGTGTATTCACCACTCCACAGTACGTTTGACATGCAGAACCGGAGATATCTTGGTTTCGGTCGGGTTTCAAGCTGAGATAGCATTTTCTACGATAATCTTGGTGAGACGTCTGTCAGAAGTATGCAGAATCTTCGAGATCGCTCTTTTCGAGCTAGTTAATGCGAGAAACATGTTAACTGGCGTTTTCACCACTCCGCAGTGCGTTTGATATGCAGAACCGGCGACATCTTGGATTTCGTCGGGGTTCAAGCTGAGAAATGCATTTTCTACGATAATCTTGGTGAGACTTCTGTCAGAAGTATGCAGAATCATCTATATCGTTCTTTTCGAGCTATTTAATTCAAGAAACACGTTATCTGGTTGTTTTCACCACTCCACAGTGCGTTTGATATGCAGAAGCGGCGACATCTTGATTTTCGTGAGATTTCAAGCTGAGGTATGCATTTTCCGCGATCATCTTGGTGAGCCGTCTGTCAGAAGTATGCAGAATCATCGGGATCGCTTTTTTCGAGCTATTTAATGCGAGAAACACGTTATCTGGTGTTTTCACCACTCCACAGTGCGTTTGATATGCAGAACCGGCGAAATCTTGATTTTCGTGAGATTTCAACCTGAGATATGCATTTTCTGCGATAATCTTGGTGAGTCTTCTGTCAGAAGTATGCAGAATCATCGAGATCCCTCTTTTCGAGCTATTTAGTGCGAGAAACACGTTAACTGGTGCTTTCACCACTCCACAGTGCGTTAGATATGCGGAACCGGCGAAATCTTGATTTTCGTGAGATTTCAAGCTGAGGTATGCATTTTCCGCGATCATCTTGGTGAGACTTCTGTAAGAAGCGTGCAGAATCATCGATATCTCTCATTTCGAGCTATTTAATGCGAGAAACACGTTTTCTGGGGTTTTCACCACACCACAGTTCGTTGGATATGCAGAACAGGTGATATCTTGGTTTTCGTGGGGTTTCAAGCTGAGATATGCATTTTCTGCGATAAACTTGTAGAGACTTCTGTCCGAAGTATGCTGAACCTTCGAGATCTCACTTTTCAAGCTAGTTAATGCGAGAAAAACCTTATCTGGTGTTTTCACCACTCCACAGTGCGTATGATATGCAGAACCCGCGATGTTTGGTTTTCGTCGGGTTTCAAGTTGAGATATGCATTTTCTACGATAATCTTGGTGAAACATCTGTCCGAAGTATGCAGAAACATCAACAGCGCACTTTTCGAGCTATTTAATGCGAGAAACGCGTTTTCTGGGGTTTTCACCACACCACAGTTCGTTGGATATGCAGAACAGGTGATATCTTGGGTTTCGAGGGGTTTCAAGCTGAGATATGCATTTTCTGCGATTAACTTGATGAGACTTCTGTCCGAAGTATGCTGAATCATCGAGATCGCTCTTTTCGAGCTAGTTAATGCGAGAAAAACCTTGTCTGGTGTTTTCACCACTCCACAGTGCGTTTGATATGCAGAACCAGCGATATCTTGGCTTTCGTTGGGTTTCAAGCTGAGATATGCATTTTTTACGATAATCTTGGTGATTCTTCTGTCAGAAGGATGCAGAAACATCGAGAACGCTCTTTTCGAACTACCTAATGCGAGAAACACGTTGTCTGGTTTTTTCACCACTCCACAGTGCGTCTGAAATGCAGAACCGGCGATATCTTGGTTTTCGTGGGGTTTGTAGCTGAGATATGCATTTTCTGCGATAATCTTGGTGAGACTTCTGTCCGAAGTGTGCAGAATCATCGAGATCGCTCATTTCGAGCTATTTAATGCGAGAAACACGTTTTCTGGGGTTTTCACCACACCACAGTTCGTTGGATATGCAGAACAGGTGATATCTTGGTTTTCGAGGGGTTTCAAGCTGAGATATGCATTTTCTGCGATAAACTTGTAGAGACTTCTGTCCGAAGTATGCTGAATCATCGAGATCGCACTTTTCAAGCTAGTTAATGCGAGAAAAACCTTATCTGGTGTTTTCACCACTCCACAGTGCGTTTGATATGCAGAACCCGCGATGTTTGGTTTTCGTCGGGTTTCAAGTTGAGATATGCATTTTCTACGATAATCTTGGTGAGACTTCTGTCCGAAGTATGCAGAATCATCGAGATCGCTCATTTCGAGCTATTTAATGCGGGAAACACGTTATCTGGTGTTTTGACCACTCCACAGTGCGTTTGATATGTAGAGCCGCCGACAACTTGGTTTTCGTGGGGTTTCCAGCTGATATATGCATTTTCTGCGATCAGCTTGGTGTTTCAGCTATGAGAAGTATGCAGAATCATCGAGCACGCTCTTTTCGAGCTACTTAATGCGAGAAACACGTTTTCTGGTTTTTTCACCACTCCACAGTGCGTCTGAAATGCAGAACCGGCGATATCTTGGCTTTCGTTGGGTATCAAGCTGAGACATGCATTTTCTGCGATAATCTTGGTGATTCTTCTGTCAGAAGGATGCAGAAACATCGAGAACGCTCTTTTCGAACTACCTAATGCGAGAAACACGTTTTCTGGTTTTTTCACCACTCCACAGTGCGTCTGAAATGCAGAACCGGCGATATCTTGGTTTTCGTGGGGTTTGTAGCTGAGATATGCATTTTCTGCGATAATCTTGGTGAGTCTTCTGTCAGAAGTATGCAGAATCGTCTAGATCTCTCTTTTCGAGCTATTTAATGCGAGAAACACGTTTTCTTGTGTTTTCACCACCCCACAGTGCGTTTGATATGCAGAACCGGAGATATCTTGGTTTTCGTGGGGTTTGTAGCTGAGATATGCATTTTCTGCGATAATCTTGGTGAGTCTTCTGTCAGAAGTATGCAGAATCATCTAGATCGCTCTTTTCGAGCTATTTAATGCGAGAAACACGTTTTCTTGTGTGTTCACTACCCCACAGTGCGTTTGATATGCAGAACCGGAGATATCTTGGTTTCGGTCGGGTTTCAAGCTGAGATATGCATTTTCTGCGATAATCGTGCTGAGACTTCAGTCAGAAGTATGCAGAATAATCGAGATCGCTCTTTTCGAGCTACTTGATGCGAGAAACACGTTTTCTGGCGTTTTCACCACTCCACAGTGCGTCTGATATGCAGAACCGGCGATATCTTGGTTTTCGTGGGGTTTCCAGCTGGGATATGCATTTTCAGCGGCAATCTTGGAGAGACTTCTGTCCGAAGTATGCAGAATCATCGAGAACGCTCTTTTCGAGATAGTTAATGCGAGAAACACGTTTTATGGTGTTTTCACCACTCCACAGTGCGTCTGATATGCTGAACCGGCGATATCTTGGTTTTCGTGGGGTTTCCAGCTGAGATATGCATTTTCTGCGATAATCTTGGTGATTCTTCTGTCAGAAGTATGCAGAATCATCGAGAACGCTCCTTTCGAGCTATTTAATGCGAGAAACACGTTTTCTGGTGTATTCACCACTCCACAGTACGTTTGACATGCAGAACCGGAGATATCTTGGTTTCGGACGGGTTTCAAGCTGAGATATGCATTTTCTGCGATAATCTTGGTGAGTGTTCTGTCAGAAGTATGCAGAATCATCGAGATCGCTCTTTTCGAGCTATTTAATGCGAGAAACACGTTATCTGGCGTTTTCACCACTCCACAGTGCGTTTGATATGCAGAACCGGCGACATCTTGGCTGTCGTAGGGTATCAAGCTGAGATATGCATTTTCTACGATAATCTTGGTGAGACTTCTGTCAGAAGTATGCTGAATCATCTAGATCGCTCTTTTCGAGCTATTTAATGCGAGAAACATGTTTTCTGGGGTTTTCACCACTCCACAGTTCGTTGGATATGCAGAACAGGAGATATCTTGGTTTTCGTGGAGTTTCTAGCAGAGATATGCATTTTCTGCGATAATGATGGTGAGACTTCTGTTAGAAGTATGCAGAATCATCGAGATCGCACATTTCGATCTATTTAATGCGAGAAACACGTTGTCTGGTGTTTTCACCACTCCACAGTTGGTTTGATATGCAGAACCGGCGATATCTGGGTTTTCGTGGGGTTTCAAGATGAGATATGCATTTTCAGCGATAATCTTGGTGAGTCTTTTGTCAGAAGTATGCAGAATCATCTAGATCGCTCTTTTCGAGCGATTTAATGCGAAAAAACAATTTTTCTGGTTGTTTTCACCACTTTACAGTTGGTGTGATATGCAGAACCGGCGATATCTGGGTTTTCGTGGGGTTTCAAGCTGAGATATGCATTTTCAGCGATAATCTTGGTGAGTCTTTTGTCAGAAGTATGCAGAATCATCGGGATCTCGCTTTTCGAGCTATTTAATGCGAGAAACACGTTCTGTGGTTGTTTTCACCACTCCACAGTGCGATTGATATGCAGAACCAGCGATATCTTGGCTTTCGTGGGGTTTCAAGCTGAGATATGCATTTTTTACGATAATCTTGGTGAGACTTCTGTCCGAAGTATGCAGAATCATCGAGATCGCTCTTTTCGAGCTATTTAGTGCGAGAAACACGTTATCTGGTGTTTTCACCACTCCACAGAGCGTTTGCTATGCAGAACCAGCGACATCTTGATTTTCGTGAGGTTTCAAGCTGAGATATGCAATTTCTGCGATAATCTTTGTGAGACATCTGTCCGAAGTATGCTTAATCATCGAGATCGCTCGTTTCGAGCTGTTTAATGCGAGAAACACGTTATCTGGTGTTTTCACCACTCCACAGTTCGTGTGATATGCAGAACCGACGATATCTTGATTTTGGTGGTGTTTCCAGCTGAGATATGCATTTTCTGCGATAATGATGGCGAGACTTCTGTTAGAAGTATGCAGAATCATCGAGATCGCACATTTCGATCTATTTAATGCGAGAAACACGTTGTCTGGTGTTTTCACCACTCCACAGTTGGTTTGATATGCAGAACCGGCGATATCTGGGTTTTCGTGGGGATTCAAGCTGAGATATGCATTTTCAGCGATCATCTTGGTGAGTCTTTTGTCAGAAGTATGCAGAATCATCTAGATCGCTCCTTTCGAGGTATTTAATGCGAGAAACACGTTCTCTGGTGTTTTGACCACTCCACAGAGCGTTTGATATGCAGTACCAGCGATATCTTGGATTTCGTGGGGTTTCAAGCTGAGATATGCATTTTCAGCGATTATCTTGGTGAGCCTTATGTTAGAAGTATGCAGAATCATCTAGATCGCTCTTTTCGAGCTATTTAATGCGAGAAAGACGTTATCTGGTTGTTTTCACCACTCTACAGTGCGTTTGATGTGCAGAACCGGCGACATCTTGATTTTCGTGAGGTTTCAAGCTGAGATATGCATTTTCTGCGATAATCTTGGTGAGCCTTATGTTAGAAGTATGCAGAATCATCTAGATCGCTCTTTTCGAGCTATTTAATGCGAGAAACACGTTTTCTGGGGTTTTCACCACACCACAGTTCGTTGGATGTGCAGAACCGGAAATATCTTGGTTTCAAGCTTAGATATGCATTTTCTGCGATAATCTTGGTGACACCTCTGTCCGAAGTATGCAGAAACATCGAGATCGCTCTTTTCGAACTATTTAATGAGAGAAACACGTTATCTGGTGTTTTCACCACTCCACAGTGCGTTTGATATGCAGAACCAGCGAAATCTTGGTTTTCGTGTGGTTTCAAGCTGAGATATGCATTTTTTACGATAATCATGGTGAGACTTCTGTTCGAAGTATGCAGAATCATCGAGATCGCACTTTTCGAGCTATTTAATGCGAGAAACACGTTTTCTGGGGTTTTCACCACACCACAGTTCGTTGGATATGCAGAACAGGAGATATCTTGGTTTTCGTGGAGTTTCTAGCAGAGATATGCATTTTCTGCGATAATGATGGTGAGACTTCTGTTAGAAGTATGCAGAATCATCGAGATCGCACATTTCGATCTATTTAATGCGAGAAACACGTTGTCTGGTGCTTTCACCACTCCACAGTTGGTTTGATATGCAGAACCGGCGATATCTGGGTTTTCGTGGGGTTTCAAGATGAGATATGCATTTTCAGCGATAATCTTGGTGAGTCTTTTGTCAGAAGTATGCAGAATCATCTAGATCGCTCTTTTCGAGCGATTTAATGCGAAAAAACAATTTTTCTGGTTGTTTTCACCACTTTACAGTTGGTTTGATATGCAGAACCGGCGATATCTGGGTTTTCGTGAGGTTTCAAGCTGAGATATGCATTTTCAGCGATAATCTTGGTGAGTCTTTTGTCAGAAGTATGCAGAATCATCGGGATCTCGCTTTTCGAGCTATTTAATGCGAGAAACACGTTCTGTGGTTGTTTTCACCACTCCACAGTGCGATTGATATGCAGAACCAGCGATATCTTGGCTTTCGTGGGGTTTCAAGCTGAGATATGCATTTTTTACGATAATCTTGGTGAGACTTCTGTACGAAGTATGCAGAATCATCGAGATCGCTCTTTTCGAGCTATTTAGTGCGAGAAACACGTTATCTGGTGTTTTCACCACTCCACAGAGCGTTTGCTATGCAGAACCAGCGACATCTTGATTTTCGTGAGGTTTCAAGCTGAGATATGCAATTTCTGCGATAATCTTTGTGAGACATCTGTCCGAAGTATGCTTAATCATCGAGATCGCTCGTTTCGAGCTGTTTAATGCGAGAAACACGTTATCTGGTGTTTTCACCACTCCACAGTTCGTATGATATGCAGAACCTACGATATCTTGATTTTGGTGGTGTTTCCAGCTGAGATATGCATTTTCTGCGATAATGATGGTGAGACTTCTGTTAGAAGTATGCAGAATCATCGAGATCGCACATTTCGATCTATTTAATGCGAGAAACACGTTGTCTGGTGTTTTCACCACTCCACAGTTGGTTTGATATGCAGAACCGGCGATATCTGGGTTTTCGTGGGGATTCAAGCTGAGATATGCATTTTCAGCGATCATCTTGGTGAGTCTTTTGTCAGAAGTATGCAGAATCATCTAGATCGCTCCTTTCGAGGTATTTAATGCGAGAAACACGTTATCTGGTGTTTTGACCACTCCACAGAGCGTTTGATATGCAGTACCAGCGATATCTTGGTTTTCGTGGGGTTTCAAGCTGAGATATGCATTTTCAGCGATTATCTTGGTGAGCCTTATGTTAGAAGTATGCAGAATCATCTAGATCGCTCTTTTCGAGCTATTTAATGCGAGAAAGACGTTATCTGGTAGTTTTCACCACTCTACAGTGCGTTTGATGTGCAGAACCGGCGACATCTTGATTTTCGTGAGGTTTCAAGCTGAGATATGCATTTTCTGCGATAATCTTGGTGAGCCTTATGTTAGAAGTATGCAGAATCATCTAGATCGCTCTTTTCGAGCTATTTAATGCGAGAAACACGTTTTCTGGGGTTTTCACCACACCACAGTTCGTTGGATGTGCAGAACCGGAAATATCTTGGTTTCAAGCTTAGATATGCATTTTCTGCGATAATCTTGGTGACACCTCTGTCCGAAGTATGCAGAAACATCGAGATCGCTCTTTTCGAACTATTTAATGAGAGAAACACGTTATCTGGTGTTTTCACCACTCCACAGTGCGTTTGATATGCAGAACCAGCGAAATCTTGGTTTTCGTGTGGTTTCAAGCTGAGATATGCATTTTTTACGATAATCATGGTGAGACTTCTGTCCGAAGTATGCAGAATCATCGAGATCGCACTTTTCGAGCTATTTAATGCGAGAAACACGTTTTCTGGGGTTTTCACCACACCACAGTTCGTTGGATATGCAGAACAGGAGATATCTTGGTTTTCGTGGAGTTTCTAGCAGAGATATGCATTTTCTGCGATAATGATGGTGAGACTTCTGTAGAAGTATGCAGAATCATCGAGATCGCACATTTCGATCTATTTAATGCGAGAAACACGTTGTCTGGTGTTTTCACCACTCCACAGTTGGTTTGATATGCAGAACCGGCGATATCTGGGTTTTCGTGGGGTTTCAAGATAAGATATGCATTTTCAGCGATAATCTTGGTGAGTCTTTTGTCAGAAGTATGCAGAATCATCTAGATCGCTCTTTTCGAGCGATTTAATGCGAAAAAACAATTTTTCTGGTTGTTTTCACCACTTTACAGTTGGTTTGATATGCAGAACCGGCGATATCTGGGTTTTCGTGGGGTTTCAAGCTGAGATATGCATTTTCAGCGATAATCTTGGTGAGTCTTTTGTCAGAAGTATGCAGAATCATCGGGATCTCGCTTTTCGAGCTATTTAATGCGAGAAACACGTTCTGTGGTTGTTTTCACCACTCCACAGTGCGATTGATATGCAGAACAGGTGATATCTTGGTTTTCGAGGGGTTTCAAGCTGAGATATGCATTTTCTGCGATAATCTAGGTGAGTCTTCTGCCAGAAGTATGCAGAATCATCTAGATCGTTATTTTCGAGCTATTTAATGCGAGAAAGACGTTATCTGGTTGTTTTCACAACTCTACAGTGCGTTTGATATGCAGAACCGGCGATATCTTAATTTTCGTGGTGTTTCCAGCTGAGATATGCATTTTTTACGATAATCATGGTGAGACTTCTGTCCGAAGTATGTAGAATCATCGAGATCGCACTTTTCGAGCTAATTAATGCGAGAAACACGTTTTCTGGGGTTTTCACCACACCACAGTTCGTTGGATATGCAGAACAGGTGATATCTTGGTTTTCGAGGGGTTTCAAGCTGAGATATGCATTTTCTGCGATAAACATGGAGAGACTTCTGTCCGAAGTATGCTGAATCATCGAGATCGCTCTTTTCGAGCTAGTTAATGCGAGAAAAACCTTTTCTGGTGTTTTCACCACTCCACAGTGCGTTTGATATGCAGAACCAGCGATATCTTTGCTTTCGTGGGGTTTCAAGCTGAGATATGCATTTTTTACGATAACCTTGGTGAGACTTCTGTCCGAAGTATGCAGAATCATCGAGATCGCACTTTTCGAGCTATTTAATGCGAGAAACACGTTATCTGGTGTTTCCACCACTCCACAGAGCGTTTGATATGCAGTACCATCGATATCTTGGTTTTCGTGGGGTTTCAAGCTGAGATATGCATTTTCTAGGATAATCTTGGTGAGACTTCTGTCCGAAGTATGCTGAATCATCTAGATCGCTCTTTTCGAGCTATTTAATGCGAAAAAACAAGTTTTCTGGTGTTTTCAACATTCCACAGTGCGTTTGGTATGCAGAACCGGCGATATCTTGATTTTCGTGGTGTTTCCAGCTGAGATATGCATTTTCTGCGATAATCTTGGAGAGTCTTCTGTCAGAAGTATGCAGAATCATCGAGATCCCTCTTTTCGAGCCATTTAATGCGAGAAACACGTTCTCTGGTTGTTTTCACCACTCCACAGTGCGTCTGATATGCAGAACCGGCGATATCTTGGTTTTCGTGGGATTTCCAGCTGAGATATGCATTTTCTGCGGCAATCTTGGTGAGACTTCTGTCCGAAGTATGCAGAATCATCGAGATCGCTCTTTTCGAGCTATTTAATGCGGGAAACACGTTATCTGGTGTTTTGACCACTCCACAGTGCGTTTGATATGCAGAACCGGCGATATCTTGGTTTTCGTGGGGTTTCCAGCTGAGATATGCATTTTCTGCGATAATCTTGGTGTTTCTTCTGTCAGAAGTATGCAGAATCACCGAGAACGCTCCTTTCGAGCTATTTAATGCGAGAAACACGTTTTCTGGTGTATTCACCACTCCACAGTACGTTTGATATGCAGAACCGGAGATATCTTGGTTTCGGACGGGTTTCAAGCTGAGATATGCATTCTCTACGATAATCTTGGTGAGACTTCTGTCAGAAATATGCAGGATCATCGAGATCGCTCTTTTCGAGCTACTTAATGCGAGAAACACGTTATCTGGTGTTTTCGCCACTCCACAGTGCGTTTGATATGCAGAACCGGCGATGTTTGGTTTTCGTCGGGTTTCAAGTTGAGATATGCATCTTCTACGATAATCTTGGTGTAACATCTGTCCGAAGTATGCAGAAACATCAAGAGCGCTCTTTTCGAGCTATTTAAAGTGAGAAACACGTTTTCTGGGGTTTTCACCACACCACAGTTCGTTGGATGTGGAGAACCGGAGATATCTTGGTTTCCGTGGGGTTTCAAGCTGAGATATGCATTTTCTGCGATAATCTTGGTGTGACCTCTGTCCGAAGTATGCAGAAACATCGAGATCGCTCTTTTCGACCTATTTAATGCGAGAAATACGTGATCTGGTGTTTTCACCACTCCACAGTACGTTTGATATGCAGAACCGGCGACATCTTGATTTTCGTAATGTTTCTAGCTGAGATATGCATTTTCTGCGATAAAATTGTTGAGACTTCAGTCAGAAGTATGCAGAATCATCTAGATCGCTCGTTTCGAGCTATTTAATGCGAAAAAAACCAGTTTTCTGGTGTTTTGACCACTCCACAGTGCGTCTGATATGCAGAACCGGCGATATCTTGGTTTTCGTGGGGATTCATGCTCAGATATGCATTTTCTGCGATAATCTTGGTGAGACTTCTGTCCGAAGTATGCAGAGTCATCGAGATCGTACTTTTCGAGCTATTTAATGCGAGGTACACGTTTTCTGGGGTTTTCACCACTCCACATTTGGTTTGATATGGAGAACCAGCGATATCTTGGTTTTCGTGTGGTTTCAAGCTGAGATATGCAATTCCTGCGATAATCTTGGTGAGACTTCTGTCCGAAGTATGCTTAATCATCGAGATCGCTCGTTTCGACCTATTTAATGCGACAAACACGTTATCTGGTGTTTTCACCACACCACAGTGCGTATGATATGCAGAACCGGCGATATCTTGGTTTTCGTGGGGTTTCGAGCTGAGATATGCATTATCTGCGATAATCTTGGTGAGACTTCTGTCCGAAGTGTGCAGAATCATCGAGATCGCTCTTTTCAAGCTATTTAATGCGAGAAACACGTTTTCTGGGGTTTTCACCACACCACAGTTCGTTGGATATGCAGAACAGGTGATATCTTGGTTTTCGAGGGGTTTCAAGCTGAGATATGCATTTTCTGCGATAAACTTGGTGAGACTTCTGTCCGAAGTATGCAGCATCATCGAGATCGCTCTTTTCGAGCTATTTAATGCGAGAAACTCGTTATCTGGTGTTTTCACCACTCCACAGTGCGTTTGATATGCAGTACCAGCGATATCTTGGTTTTCGTGGGGTTTCCAGCTGAAATATGTATTTTCTGCGATAATCTTGGTGAGACTTCTGTCCGAAGTATGCTTAATCATCGAGATCGCTCTATTCGAGCTATTTAATGCGCGAAACACGTTATCTGGTGTTTTCAGCACTCCACAGTGCGTTTGATATGCAGAAACAACGATATCTTGGTTTTCTTGGGGATTCAAGCTGAGATATGCATTATCTGCGATAATCTTGGTGAGACTTCTGTCCGAAGTATGCAGAATCATCGAGATCGCTCGTTTCGAGCTATTTAATGCGAGAAACACGTTGTCTGGTGTTTTCACCACTCCACAGTTGGTTTGATATGCAGAACCGGCGATATCTTGGTTTTCGTGGGGTTTCGAGCTGAGATATGCATTTTCTACGATACTCTTGGTGAAACGTCTGTCCGAAGTATGCAGAAACATCAAGAGCGCTCATTTCGAGCTATTTAATGCGAGAAACCCGTTTTCTGGGGTTTTCACCACACCACAGTTCGTTGGATGTGCAGAACCGGAGATATCTTGGTTTTCATGGGGTTTCAAGCTGAGATATGCATTTTCTGCGATAATCTTGGTGATACTTCTGTCCGAAGTATGCTGAATCATCTAGATCGCTCTATTCGAGCTATTTAATGCGAGAAACACGTTATCTGGAGTTTTCACCACTCCACAGTGCGTTGGATATGCAGAACCGGCGATATCTTGGTTTTCGTGGGGTTTCAAGCTGAGATATGCATTGTCTGCGATAACCTTGGTGAGACATCTGTCCGAAGTATGCTGAATCATCTAGATCGCTCTTTTCGAGCGATTTAATGCGAGAAACACGTTATCTGGTGTTTTCAGCACTCCACAGTGCGTTTGATATGCAGAACCAGCGATATCTGGGTTTTCGTGGGGTTTCAAGCTGAGATATGCATTTTTTACGATAATCTTGATGAGACTTCTGTCCGAAGTATGCTTAATCATCGAGATCGCTCGTTTCGACCTATTTAATGCGACAAACACGTTATCAGGTGTTTTCACCACTCCACAGTGCGTATGATATGCAGAACCGGCGATATCTTGGTTTTCGTGGGGTTTCGAGCTGAGATATTCATTATCTGCGATAATCTTGGTGAGACTTCTGTCCGAAGTGTGCAGATTCATCGAGATCGCTCTTTTCAAGCTATTTAATGCGAGAAACACGTTTTCTGGGGTTTTCACCACACCACAGTTCGTTGGATATGCAGAACAGGTGATATCTTGGTTTTCGAGGGGTTTCAAGCTGAGATATGCATTTTCTGCGATAAACTTGGTGAGACTTCTGTCCGAAGTATGCAGCATCATCGAGATCGCTCTTTTCGAGCTATTTAATGCGAGAAACACGTTATCTGGTGTTTTCACCACTCCACAGTGCGTTTGATATGCAGTACCAGCGATATCTTGGTTTTCGTGGGGTTTCCAGCTGAAATATGTATTTTCTGCGATAATCTTGGTGAGACTTCTGTCCGAAGTATGCTTAATCATCGAGATCGCTCTATTCGAGCTATTTAATGCGCGAAACACGTTATCTGGAGTTTTCAGCACTCCACAGTGCGTATGATATGCAGAACCGGCGATATCTTGGTTTTCGTGGGGTTTCGAGCTGAGATATGCATTATCTGCGATAATCTTGGTGAGACTTCTGTCCGAAGTATGCAGAATCATCGAGATCGCTCGTTTCGAGCTATTTAATGCGAGAAACACGTTGTCTGGTGTTTTCACCACTCCACAGTTGGTTTGATATGCAGAACCGGCGATGTTTGGTTTTCGTCGGGTTTCAAGTTGAGATATGCATTTTCTACGATACTCTTGGTGAATCGTCTGTCCGAAGTATGCAGAAACATCAAGTGCGCTCTTTTCGAGCTATTTAATGCGAGAAACACGTTTTCTGGGGTTTTCACCACACCACAGTTCGTTGGATGTGCAGAACCGGAGATATCTTGGTTTTCGTGGGGTTTCAAGCTGAGATATGCATTATCTGCGATAATGTTGGTGAGACTTCTGTCCGAAGTGTGCCGAATCATCGAGATCGCTCTCTTCGAGCTATTTAATGCGAGAAACACGTTTTCGGGGGTTTTCACCACACCACAGTTCGTTGGATATGCAGAACAGGTGATATGTTGGTTTTCGAGGGGTTTCAAGCTGAGATATGCATTTTCTGCGATAAACTTGGAGAGACTTCTGTCCGAAGTATGCTGAATCGTCGAGATCGCTCGTTTCGTGCTATTGAATGCGAGAAACACGTTATCTGGTGTTTTCATCACTCCACAGTGCGTATGATATGCAGAACCGACGATATCTTGGTTTTCGGGGGGTTTCAAGCTGAGATATGCATTTTTTACGATAATCTTGGTGAAGCTTCTGTCCGAAGTATGCAGAATCATCGAGATCGCTTGTTTCGAGCTATTTAATGCGAGAAACACGTTATCTGGTGTTTTCACCACTCCACAGTGCGTTGGATATGCAGAACCGGCGATATCTTGGTTTTCGTGGGGTTTCCAGCCGAAATATGTATTTTCTGCGATAATCTTGGTGAGACTTCTGTCAGAAGTATGCACAATCATCGAGATCGCTCTTTTCGAGCTATTTAAAGCGAGAAACACGTTATCTGGTGTATTGACCACTCCACTGTGCGTTTGATATGCAAAACCGGCGATATCTTGGTTTTCGTCGGGTTTCAAGTTGAGATATGCATTTTTTACGATAATCTTGGTGAGACTTCTGTCCGATGTATGCAGAATCATCGAGATCGCTCTTTTCGAGCTATTTAATGCGAGAAACACGTTATCTGGTGTTTTCACCACTCCACAGAGCGTTTGATATGCAGTACCAGCGATATCTTGGTTTTCGTGGGGTTTCAAGCTGAGATATGCATTTTTTACAATAATCTTGGTGAGACTTCTGTCCGAAATATGCAGAATCATCGAGATCGCTCTTTTCGAGCTATTTAATGCGAGGAACACGTTATCTGGTGTTTTCACCACTCCACAGAGCGTTTGATATGCACTACCAGCGATATCTTGGTTTTCGTGGGGTTTCAAGCTGAGATATGCATTTTCTGCGATAATCTTGGTGAGACTTCTGTCCGAAGTATGCTGAATCATCGAGATCTCTCGCTTCGAGCTATTTAATGCGCGAAACACGTTATCCGGTGTTTTCACCACTCCACAGTGCGTTGGATATGCAGAACCGGAGATATATTGGTTTTCGTCGGGTTTCAAGCTGAGATATGCATTTTCAACGATAATCTTGGTGTTTCATCTATGAGAAGTATGCAGAAACATCGAGATTGTTCTTTTCGAGCTAGTTAATGCGAGAAACACGTTTTCACGTGTTTTCAACATTCCACAGTGCGTTTGATATGCAGAACCGGCGATATCTTGATTTTCGTGGTGTTTCCAGCTGAGATATGCATTTTCTGCT
Source organism: Anthophora plumipes (assembly GCA_951804975.1). Classification (NCBI taxonomy): domain Eukaryota; kingdom Metazoa; phylum Arthropoda; class Insecta; order Hymenoptera; family Apidae; genus Anthophora; species Anthophora plumipes. Next base: position 769,371 of record CATORF010000177.1, read on the forward strand.
ATAATCTTGGTGAGTCTTCAGTCAGAAGTATGCAAAATCATCTAGAAGGATCTTTTCGAGCTATTTAATGCGAAAAAACAAGTTTTCTAGTGTTTTGACCACTCCACAGAGCGTTTGATATGTAGAGCCGCCGATCACATGGTTTTCGTGGGGTTTCCAGCTGAAATATGTATCTTCTGCGATAATCTTGGTGAGACTTTTGTCCGAAGTATGCTTAATCATCGAGATCGCTCTGTTCGAGCTATTTAATGCGCGAAACACGTTATCTGGTGTTTTCACCACTCCACAGAGCGTTTGATATGCAGTACGAGCGATATCTTGGTTTTCGTGGGGTTTCAAGCTGAGATATGCATTTTTTACGATAATCTTGGTGAAGCTTCTGTCCGAAGTATGCAGAATCATCGAGATCGCTCGTTTCGAGCGATTTAATGCGAGAAACACGTTATCTGGTGTTTTCACCACTCCACAGTGCGTTGGATATGCAGAACCGGCGATATCTTGGTTTTCGTGGGGTTTCCAGCTGAAATATGTATTTTCTGCGATAAACTTGGTGAGACTTTTGTCCGAAGTATGCTTAATCATCGAGATCGCTCTATTCGAGCTATTTAATGCGCGAAACACGTTATCTGGTGTTTTCATCACTCCACAGTGCGTATGATATGCAGAACCGACGATATCTTGGTTTTCGGGGGGTTTCAAGCTCAGATATGCATTGTCTGCGATAATCTTGGTGAGACTTCTGTCAGAAGTATGCACAATCATCGAGATCGCTCTTTTCGAGCTATTTAAAGCGAGAAACACGTTATCTGGTGTATTGACCACTCCACTGTGCGTTTGATATGCAAAACCGGCGATATCTTGGTTTTCGTCGGGTTTCAAGCTGAGATATGCATTTTTTACGATAATCTTGGTGAGACTTCTGTCCGATGTATGCAGAATCATCGAGATCGCTCTTTTCGAGCTATTTAATGCGATAAACACGTTATCTGGTGTTTTCACCACTCCACAGAGCGTTTGATATGCAGTACCAGCGATATCTTGGTTTTCGTGGGGTTTCAAGCTGAGATATGCATTTTTTACGATAATCTTGGTGAGACTACTGTCCGAAGTATGCTTAATCATCGAGATCGCTCTTTTCGAGCTGGTTAATGCGAGATAAACCATATCTGGTGTTTTCACCACTCCACAGTGCGTTTGATATGCAGAACCAGCGATATCTTGGCTTTCGTGGGTTTTTAAGCTGAGATATGCATTTTCTACGATAATCTTGTTGAGACTTCTGTCCGAAGTATGCAGAATCATCGAGATCGCTCTTTTCGAGCTATTTAATGCGAGAAACACGTTATCTGGTGTTTTCACCACTCCACAGAGCGTTTGATATGCAGTACCAGCGATATCTTGGTTTTCGTGGGGTTTCAAGCTGAGATATGCATTTTCTGCGATAATCTTGGTGAGACTTCTGTCCGAAGTATGCTGAATCATCTAGATCGCTCTTTTCGAGCTATTTAATGCGAGAAACACGTTATCTGGTGTTTTCACCACTCCACAGTGCGTTTGATATGCAGAACCAGCGATATCTTGGTTTTCGTGTGGTTTCAGGCTGAGATATGCATTTTTTACGATAATCTTGGTGAAACTTGTGTCCGAAGTATGCAGAATCATCGAGATCGCTCGTTTCGAGCTATTTAATGCGAGAAACACGTTATCTGGTGTTTTCACCACTCCACAGTGCGTTGGATATGCAGAACCAGCGATATCTTGGTTTTCGTGTGGTTTCAAGCTGAGATATGCATTTTTTACGATAATCTTGGTGAAACTTCTGTCCGAAGTATGCAGAATCATCGAGATCGCTCGTTTCGAGCTATTTACTGCGCGAAACACGTTATCCGTTGTTTTCACCACTCCACAGTGCGTTGGATATGCAGAACCGGAGATATATTGGTTTTCGTCGGGTTTCAAGCTGAGATATGCATTTTCAACGATAATCTTGGTGTTTCATCTATGAGAAGTATGCAGAAACATCGAGATCGTTCTTTTCGAGCTAGTTAATGCGAGAAACACGTTTTCACGTGTTTTCAACATTCCACAGTGCGTTTCATATGCAGAACCGTCGATATCTTGATTTTCGTGGTGTTTCCAGCTGAGATATGCATTTTCTGCGATAATCTTGGTGAGTCTTCAGTCAGAAGTATGCAGAATCATCTAGAACGTTCTTTTCGAGCTATTTAATGCGAAAAAACAAGTTTTCTAGTGTTTTGACCACTCCACAGAGCGTTTGATATGTAGAGCCGCCGATCACATGGTTTTCGTGGGGTTTCCAGCTGAAATATGTATTTTCTGCGACAATCTTGGTGAGACTTTTGTCCGAAGTATGCTGAATCATCTAGATCGCTCTTTTCGAGCTATTTAATGCGAGAAACACGTTATCTGGTGTTTTCACCACTCCACAGTGCGTTTGTTAAGCAGAACCAGCGATATCTTGGTTTTCGTGTGGTTTCAAGCTGAGATATGCATTTTTTACGATAATCTTGGTGAAACTTCTGTCCGAAGTATGCAGAAACATCAAGAGCGCTCTTCTCGAGCTATTTAATGCGAGAAACACGTTTTCTGGGGTTTTCACCACACCACAGTTCGTTGGATATGCAGACCAGGTGATATCTTTGTTTTCGGGGGGTTTCAAGCTGAGATATGCATTTTCTGCGATGAACTTGGTGACACTTCTGTCCGAAGTATGCAGAATCATCGAGATCGCTCTTTTCGAGCTATTTAATGCGAGAAACACGTTATCTGGTGTTTTCACCACTCCACAGTGCGTTTGATATGCAGTACCAGCGATATCTTGGTTTTCGTGGAGTTTCAAGCTGAGATATGCATTTTTTACGATAATCTTGGTGAGAATTCTGTACGAAGTATGGAGAATCATCGAGATCGCTCTATTCGAGCTATTTAATGCGACAAAACGTTTTCCGGTGTTTTCACCACTCCACAGTGCGTATGATATGCAGAACCGACGATATCTTGGTTTTCGTGGGGTTTCAAGCTCAGATATGCATTTTTTGCGATAATCTTGGTGAGACTTCTGTCCGAAGTATGCAGAAACATCGAGAGCGCTCTTTTCGAGCTATTGAATGCGAGAAACACGTTTTCTGGGGTTTTCACCACACCACAGTTCGTTGGATATGCAGAACAGGAGATATCTTTGTTTTCGGGGGGTTTCAATCTGAGATCTGCATTTTCTGCGATGAACTTGGTGAGACTTCTGTCCGAAGTATGCAGAATCATCGAGATCGCTCTTTTCGAGCTATTTAATGCGAGAAACACGTTATCTGGTGTTTTCACCACTCCACAGAGCGTTTGATATGCAGTACCAGCGATATCTTGGTTTTCGTGGGGTTTCAAGCTGAGATATGCATTTTTTACGATAATCTTGGTGAGACTTCTGTCCGAAGTATGCAGAATCATCGAGATCGTTCTTTTCGAGCTATTTAATGCGAGAAACACGTTATCTGGTGTTTTCTCCACTCCACAGAGCGTTTGATATGCAGTACCAGCGATATCTTGGTTTTCGTGGGGTTTCAAGCTGAGATATGCATTTTTTACAATAATCTTGGTGAGACTTCTGTCCGAAATATGCAGAATCATCGAGATCGCTCTTTTCGAGCTATTTAATGCGAGGAACACGTTATCTGGTGTTTTCACCACTCCACAGAGCGTTTGATATGCAGTACCAGCGATATCTTGGTTTTCGTGGGGTTTCAAGCTGAGATATGCATTTTTTACGATAATCTTGGTGAAGCTTCTGTCCGAAGTATGCAGAATCATCGAGATCGCTCGTTTCGAGCGATTTAATGCGAGAAACACGTTATCTGGTGTTTTCACCACTCCACAGTGCGTTGGATATGCAGAACCGGCGATATCTTGGTTTTTGTGGGGTTTCCAGCTGAAATATGTATTTTCTGCGATAATCTTGGTGAGACTTTTGTCCGAAGTATGCTTAATCATCGAGATCGCTCTATTCGAGCTATTTAATGCGCGAAACACGTTATCTGGTGTTTTCAGCACTCCACAGTGCGTTTGATATGCAGAACCAGCGATATCCTGGTTTTCGTGGGGATTCAAGCTGAGATATGCATTTTCTGCGATAATCTTGGTGAGACTTCTGTCCGAAGTATGCTTAATCATCGAGATCGCTCGTTTCGTGCTATTGAATGCGAGAAACACGTTATCTGGTGTTTTCATCACTCCACAGTGCGTATGATATGCAGAACCGACGATATCTTGGTTTTCGGGGGGTTTCAAGCTCAGATATGCATTGTCTGCGATAATCTTGGTGAGACTTCTGTCAGAAGTATGCACAATCATCGAGATCGCTCTTTTCGAGCTATTTAAAGCGAGAAACACGTTATCTGGTGTATTGACCACTCCACTGTGCGTTTGATATGCAAAACCGGCGATATCTTGGTTTTCGTCGGGTTTCAAGCTGAGATACGCATTTTTTACGATAATCTTGGTGAGACTTCTGTCCGATGTATGCAGAATCATCGAGATCGCTCTTTTCGAGCTATTTAATGCGATAAACACGTTATCTGGTGTTTTCACCACTCCACAGAGCGTTTGATATGCAGTACCAGCGATATCTTGGTTTTCGTGGGGTTTCAAGCTGAGATATGCATTTTTTACGATAATCTTGCTGAGACTACTGTCCGAAGTATGCTTAATCATCGAGATCGCTCTTTTCGAGCTGGTTAATGCGAGATAAACCATATCTGGTGTTTTCACCACTCCACAGTGCGTTTGATATGCAGAACCAGCGATATCTTGGCTTTCGTGGGTTTTTAAGCTGAGATATGCATTTTCTACGATAATCTTGTTGAGACTTCTGTCCGAAGTATGCAGAATCATCGAGATCGCTCTTTTCGAGCTATTTAATGCGAGAAACACGTTATCTGGTGTTTTCACCACTCCACAGAGCGTTTGATATGCACTACCAGCGATATCTTGGTTTTCGTGGGGTTTCAAGCTGAGATATGCATTTTCTGCGATAATCTTGGTGAGACTTCTGTCCGAAGTATGCTGAATCATCTAGATCGCTCTTTTCGAGCTATTTAATGCGAGAAACACGATATCTGGTGTTTTCACCACTCCACAGTGCGTTTGATATGCAGAACCAGCGATATCTTGGTTTTCGTGTGGTTTCAGGCTGAGATATGCATTTTTTACGATAATCTTGGTGAAACTTGTGTCCGAAGTATGCAGAATCATCGAGATCGCTCGTTTCGAGCTATTTAATGCGAGAAACACGTTATCTGGTGTTTTAACCACTCCACAGTGCGTTGGATATGCAGAACCAGCGATATCTTGGTTTTCGTGTGGTTTCAAGCTGAGATATGCATTTTTTACGATAATCTTGGTGAAACTTCTGTCCGAAGTATGCAGAATCATCGAGATCGCTCGTTTCGAGCTATTTAATGCGCGAAACACGTTATCCGGTGTTTTCACCACACCACAGTGCGTTGGATATGCAGAACCGGAGATATATTGGTTTTCGTCGGGTTTCAAGCTGAGATATGCATTTTCAACGATAATCTTGGTGTTTCATCTATGAGAAGTATGCAGAAACATCGAGATCGTTCTTTTCGAGCTAGTTAATGCGAGAAACACGTTTTCACGTGTTTTCAACATTCCACGGTGCGTTTCATATGCAGAACCGTCGATATCTTGATTTTCGTGGTGTTTCCAGCTGAGATATGCATTTTCTGCGATAATCTTGGTGAGTCTTCAGTCAGAAGTATGCAGAATCATCTAGAACGTTCTTTTCGAGCTATTTAATGCGAAAAAACAAGTTTTCTAGTGTTTTGACCACTCCACAGAGCGTTTGATATGCAGAACCAGCGATATCCTGGTTTTCGTGGGGATTCAAGCTGAGATATGCATTTTCTGCGATAATCTTGGTGAGACTTCTGTCCGAAGTATGCTTAATCATCGAGATCGCTCGTTTCGTGCTATTGAATGCGAGAAACACGTTATCTGGTGTTTTCACCACTCCACAGTGCGTATGATATGCAGAACCGACGATATCTGGGTTTTCGTGGGGTTTCAAGCTCAGATATGCATTGCCTGCGATAATCTTGGTGAGACTTCTGTCCGAAGTGTGCCGAATCATCGCGATCGCTCTTTTCGAGCTATATAATGCGAGAAACACGTTTTCGGGGGTTTTCACCACACCACAGTTCGTTGGATATGCAGAACAGGTGATATCTTGGTTTTCGAGGGGTTTCAAGCTGAGATATGCATTTTCTGCGATCAACTTTGAGAGAATCCTGTCCGAAGTATGCTGAATCATCGAGATCGCTCTTTTCGAGCTGGTTAATGCGAGAAAAACCATATCTGGTGTTTTCACCACTCCACAGAGCGTTGGATATGCAGAACCGGAGATATTTTGGGTTTCGTCGGGTTTCAAGCTGAGATATGCATTTTCAACGATAATCTTGGTGTTTCATCTATGAGAAGTATGCAGAAACATCGAGATCGCTCTTTTCGAGCTATTTAATTGCGAGAAACACGTTTTCGGGGGTTTTCACCACACCACAGTTCGTTGGATATGCAGAACAGGTGATATCTTGGTTTTCGAGTGGTTTCAAGCTGAGATATGCATTTTCTGCGATAAACTTGGAGAGACTTCTGTCCGAAGTATGCTGAATCATCGAGATCGCTCTTTTCGAGCTGGTTAACGCGAGAAAAACCATATCTGGTGTTTTCACCACTCCACAGTGCGTTTGATGTGCAGAACCAGCGATATCTTGGCTTTCGTGGGGTTTTAAGCTGAGATATGCATTTTTTACGATAATCTTGGTGAGACTTCTTTCCGAAGTATGCAGAATCATCTAGATCGCTCTTTTCGAGCTATTTAATGCGAGAAACACGTTATCTGGTGTTTTCACCACTCCACAGAGCGTTTGATATGCAGTACCAGCGATATCTTGGTTTTCGTGGGGTTTCAAGCTGAGATATGCATTTTTTACGATAATCTTGGTGAGACTTCTGTCCGAAGTATGCAGAATCATCGAGATCGCTCTTTTCTAGCTATTTAATGCGAGAAACACGTTATCTGGTGTTTTCACCACTCCACAGAGCGTTTGATATGCAGTACCAGCGATATCTTGGTTTTCGTGGGGTTTCAAGCTGAGATATGCATTTTCTGCGATAATCTTGGTGAGACTTCTGTCCGAAGTATGCAGAATCATCGAGATCGCTCGTTTCGAGCTATTTAATGCGAGAAACACGTTTTCTGGGGTTTTCACCACTCCACAGTTCGTTGGATATGCAGAACAGGAGATATCTTGGTTTTCGTGGGGTTTTCTTGCAGAGATATGCATTTTCTGCGATAATCATGGTGAGACTTCTGTTAGAAGTATGCAGAATCATCGAGATCGCACTTTTCGAGCTATTTAATGCGAGAAACACGTTATCTGGTGTTTTCACCACTCCACAGTGCGTTATATATGCAGAACCGGAGATATTTTGGTTTTCGTCGGGTTTCAAGCTGAGATATGCATTTTCTACGGTAAGCTTGGTGAGACATCTGTCCGAAGTATGCGGAATCTTCGAGATCGCTCTTTTCGAGCTATTTAATGCGAGAAACACGTTTTCTGGGGTTTCACCACTCCACAGAGCGTTTGATATGCAGAACCTGCGATATCTTGGTTTTCGTGGGGTTTCAAGCTGAGATATGCATGGTCTGCGATAAACTGTGTGAGACTTCTGCCCGAAGTATGCTGAATCATCTAGATCGCTCTTTTCGAGCTATTTAATGCGAGAAACACGTTATCTGGTGTTTTCACCACTACACAGTGCGTTTGATATGCAGAACCAGCGATATCTTGGTTTTCGTGGGGTTTCAAGCTGAGATATGCATTTTTTACGATAATCTTGGTGAAACTTCTGTCCGAAGTATGCAGAATCATCGAGATCGCTCGTTTCGAGCTATTTAATGCGAGAAACACGTTATCTGGTGTTTTCACCACTCCACAGTGCGTTGGATATGCAGAACCGGAGATATTTTGGTTTTCGTCGGGTTTCAAGCTGAGATATGCATTTTCTACGGTAAGCTTGGTGAGACATCTGTCCGAAGTATGCGGAATCATCGAGATCGCTCTTTTCGAGCTATTTAATGCGAGAAACACGTTTTCTGGTGTTTTCACCACTCCACAGAGCGTTTGATATGCAGTACCAGCGATATCTTGGTTTTCGTGGGGTTTCAAGCTGAGATATGCATTTTTTACGATAATCTTGGTGAGACTTCTGTCCGAAGTATGCAGAATCATCGAGATTATTCTTTTCGAGCTATTTAATGCGAGAAACACGTTATCTGGTGTTTTCACCACTCCACAGAGCGTTTGATATGCAGTACCAGCGATATCTTGGTTTTCGTGGGGTTTGAAGCTGAGATATGCATTTTCTGCGATAATCTTGGTGAGACTTCTGTCCGAAGTATGCTGAATCATCTAGATCGCTCTTTTCGAGCTATTTAATGCGAGAAACACGTTATCTGGTGTTTTCACCACTCCACAGTGCGTTTGTTAAGCAGAACCAGCGATATCTTGGTTTTCGTGTGGTATCAAGCTGAGATATGCATTTTTTACGATAATCTTGGTGAAACTTCTGTCCGAAGTATGCAGAAACATCAAGAATGCTCTTCTCGAGCTATTTAATGCGAGAAACACGTTTTCTGGGGTTTTCACCACACCACAGTTCGTTGGATATGCAGACCAGGTGATATCTTTGTTTTCGGGGGGTTTCAAGCTGAGATATGCATTTTCTGCGATGAACTTGGTGAGACTTCTGTCCGAAGTATGCAGAATCATCGAGATCGCTCTTTTCGAGCTATTTAATGCGAGAAACACGTTATCTGGTGTTTTCACCACTCCACAGTGCGTTTGATATGCAGTACCAGCGATATCTTGGTTTTCGTGGAGTTTCAAGCTGAGATATGCATTTTTTACGATAATCTTGGTGAGAATTCTGTACGAAGTATGCAGAATCATCGAGATCGCTCTATTCGAGCTATTTAATGCGACAAAACGTTTTCCGGTGTTTTCACCACTCCACAGTGCGTTTGATATGCAGTACCAGCGATATCTTGGTTTTCGTGGGGTTTCAAGCTGAGATATGAATTTTTTAGGATAATCTTGGTGAGACTTCTGTCCGAAGTATGCGGAATCATCGAGATCGCTCTTTTCGAGCTATTTAATGCGAGAAACACGTTTTCTGGTGTTTTCACCACTCCACAGAGCGTTTGATATGCACTACCAGCGATATCTTGGTTTTCGTGGGGTTTCAAGCTGAGATATGCATTTTCTGCGATAATCTTGGTGAGACTTCTGTCCGAAGTATGCTGAATCATCTAGATCGCTCTTTTCGAGCTATTTAATGCGAGAAACACGATATCTGGTGTTTTCACCACTCCACAGTGCGTTTGATATGCAGAACCAGCGATATCTTGGTTTTCGTGTGGTTTCAGGCTGAGATATGCATTTTTTACGATAATCTTGGTGAAACTTGTGTCCGAAGTATGCAGAATCATCGAGATCGCTCGTTTCGAGCTATTTAATGCGAGAAACACGTTATCTGGTGTTTTAACCACTCCACAGTGCGTTGGATATGCAGAACCAGCGATATCTTGGTTTTCGTGTGGTTTCAAGCTGAGATATGCATTTTTTACGATAATCTTGGTGAAACTTCTGTCCGAAGTATGCAGAATCATCGAGATCGCTCGTTTCGAGCTATTTAATGCGCGAAACACGTTATCCGGTGTTTTCACCACACCACAGTGCGTTGGATATGCAGAACCGGAGATATATTGGTTTTCGTCGGGTTTCAAGCTGAGATATGCATTTTCAACGATAATCTTGGTGTTTCATCTATGAGAAGTATGCAGAAACATCGAGATCGTTCTTTTCGAGCTAGTTAATGCGAGAAACACGTTTTCACGTGTTTTCAACATTCCACGGTGCGTTTCATATGCAGAACCGTCGATATCTTGATTTTCGTGGTGTTTCCAGCTGAGATATGCATTTTCTGCGATAATCTTGGTGAGTCTTCAGTCAGAAGTATGCAGAATCATCTAGAACGTTCTTTTCGAGCTATTTAATGCGAAAAAACAAGTTTTCTAGTGTTTTGACCACTCCACAGAGCGTTTGATATGCAGAACCAGCGATATCCTGGTTTTCGTGGGGATTCAAGCTGAGATATGCATTTTCTGCGATAATCTTGGTGAGACTTCTGTCCGAAGTATGCTTAATCATCGAGATCGCTCGTTTCGTGCTATTGAATGCGAGAAACACGTTATCTGGTGTTTTCACCACTCCACAGTGCGTATGATATGCAGAACCGACGATATCTGGGTTTTCGTGGGGTTTCAAGCTCAGATATGCATTGCCTGCGATAATCTTGGTGAGACTTCTGTCCGAAGTGTGCCGAATCATCGCGATCGCTCTTTTCGAGCTATATAATGCGAGAAACACGTTTTCGGGGGTTTTCACCACACCACAGTTCGTTGGATATGCAGAACAGGTGATATCTTGGTTTTCGAGGGGTTTCAAGCTGAGATATGCATTTTCTGCGATCAACTTTGAGAGAATCCTGTCCGAAGTATGCTGAATCATCGAGATCGCTCTTTTCGAGCTGGTTAATGCGAGAAAAACCATATCTGGTGTTTTCACCACTCCACAGAGCGTTGGATATGCAGAACCGGAGATATTTTGGGTTTCGTCGGGTTTCAAGCTGAGATATGCATTTTCAACGATAATCTTGGTGTTTCATCTATGAGAAGTATGCAGAAACATCGAGATCGCTCTTTTCGAGCTATTTAATTGCGAGAAACACGTTTTCGGGGGTTTTCACCACACCACAGTTCGTTGGATATGCAGAACAGGTGATATCTTGGTTTTCGAGTGGTTTCAAGCTGAGATATGCATTTTCTGCGATAAACTTGGAGAGACTTCTGTCCGAAGTATGCTGAATCATCGAGATCGCTCTTTTCGAGCTGGTTAACGCGAGAAAAACCATATCTGGTGTTTTCACCACTCCACAGTGCGTTTGATGTGCAGAACCAGCGATATCTTGGCTTTCGTGGGGTTTTAAGCTGAGATATGCATTTTTTACGATAATCTTGGTGAGACTTCTTTCCGAAGTATGCAGAATCATCTAGATCGCTCTTTTCGAGCTATTTAATGCGAGAAACACGTTATCTGGTGTTTTCACCACTCCACAGAGCGTTTGATATGCAGTACCAGCGATATCTTGGTTTTCGTGGGGTTTCAAGCTGAGATATGCATTTTTTACGATAATCTTGGTGAGACTTCTGTCCGAAGTATGCAGAATCATCGAGATCGCTCTTTTCTAGCTATTTAATGCGAGAAACACGTTATCTGGTGTTTTCACCACTCCACAGAGCGTTTGATATGCAGTACCAGCGATATCTTGGTTTTCGTGGGGTTTCAAGCTGAGATATGCATTTTCTGCGATAATCTTGGTGAGACTTCTGTCCGAAGTATGCAGAATCATCGAGATCGCTCGTTTCGAGCTATTTAATGCGAGAAACACGTTTTCTGGGGTTTTCACCACTCCACAGTTCGTTGGATATGCAGAACAGGAGATATCTTGGTTTTCGTGGGGTTTTCTTGCAGAGATATGCATTTTCTGCGATAATCATGGTGAGACTTCTGTTAGAAGTATGCAGAATCATCGAGATCGCACTTTTCGAGCTATTTAATGCGAGAAACACGTTATCTGGTGTTTTCACCACTCCACAGTGCGTTATATATGCAGAACCGGAGATATTTTGGTTTTCGTCGGGTTTCAAGCTGAGATATGCATTTTCTACGGTAAGCTTGGTGAGACATCTGTCCGAAGTATGCGGAATCTTCGAGATCGCTCTTTTCGAGCTATTTAATGCGAGAAACACGTTTTCTGGGGTTTCACCACTCCACAGAGCGTTTGATATGCAGAACCTGCGATATCTTGGTTTTCGTGGGGTTTCAAGCTGAGATATGCATGGTCTGCGATAACCTGTGTGAGACTTCTGCCCGAAGTATGCTGAATCATCTAGATCGCTCTTTTCGAGCTATTTAATGCGAGAAACACGTTATCTGGTGTTTTCACCACTACACAGTGCGTTTGATATGCAGAACCAGCGATATCTTGGTTTTCGTGGGGTTTCAAGCTGAGATATGCATTTTTTACGATAATCTAGGTGAAACTTCTGTCCGAAGTATGCAGAATCATCGAGATCGCTCGTTTCGAGCTATTTAATGCGAGAAACACGTTATCTGGTGTTTTCACCACTCCACAGTGCGTTGGATATGCAGAACCGGAGATATTTTGGTTTTCGTCGGGTTTCAAGCTGAGATATGCATTTTCTACGGTAAGCTTGGTGAGACATCTGTCCGAAGTATGCGGAATCATCGAGATCGCTCTTTTCGAGCTATTTAATGCGAGAAACACGTTTTCTGGTGTTTTCACCACTCCACAGAGCGTTTGATATGCAGTACCAGCGATATCTTGGTTTTCGTGGGGTTTCAAGCTGAGATATGCATTTTTTACGATAATCTTGGTGAGACTTCTGTCCGAAGTATGCAGAATCATCGAGATTATTCTTTTCGAGCTATTTAATGCGAGAAACACGTTATCTGGTGTTTTCACCACTCCACAGAGCGTTTGATATGCAGTACCAGCGATATCTTGGTTTTCGTGGGGTTTGAAGCTGAGATATGCATTTTCTGCGATAATCTTGGTGAGACTTCTGTCCGAAGTATGCTGAATCATCTAGATCGCTCTTTTCGAGCTATTTAATGCGAGAAACACGTTATCTGGTGTTTTCACCACTCCACAGTGCGTTTGTTAAGCAGAACCAGCGATATCTTGGTTTTCGTGTGGTATCAAGCTGAGATATGCATTTTTTACGATAATCTTGGTGAAACTTCTGTCCGAAGTATGCAGAAACATCAAGAATGCTCTTCTCGAGCTATTTAATGCGAGAAACACGTTTTCTGGGGTTTTCACCACACCACAGTTCGTTGGATATGCAGACCAGGTGATATCTTTGTTTTCGGGGGGTTTCAAGCTGAGATATGCATTTTCTGCGATGAACTTGGTGAGACTTCTGTCCGAAGTATGCAGAATCATCGAGATCGCTCTTTTCGAGCTATTTAATGCGAGAAACACGTTATCTGGTGTTTTCACCACTCCACAGTGCGTTTGATATGCAGTACCAGCGATATCTTGGTTTTCGTGGAGTTTCAAGCTGAGATATGCATTTTTTACGATAATCTTGGTGAGAATTCTGTACGAAGTATGCAGAATCATCGAGATCGCTCTATTCGAGCTATTTAATGCGACAAAACGTTTTCCGGTGTTTTCACCACTCCACAGTGCGTTTGATATGCAGTACCAGCGATATCTTGGTTTTCGTGGGGTTTCAAGCTGAGATATGAATTTTTTAGGATAATCTTGGTGAGACTTCTGTCCGAAGTATGCGGAATCATCGAGATCGCTCTTTTCGAGCTATTTAATGCGAGAAACACGTTTTCTGGTGTTTTCACCACCCCACAGTGCGTTTGATATGCAGAACCGGCGACATCTTTTTTTTCGACGGGTTTCAAGCTGAGATATGCATTTTCTGCGATAATATTGGTGAGACTTCAGTCAGAAGTATGCAGAATCATCTTGTTCGCACGTTTCGAGCTATTTAAAGCGAGAAACACGTTATCTGGTAGCTTTCACCACTCCACAGTGCGTTTGATATGCAGAACCGGCGACATCTTGATTTTCGTGAGGTTTCAAGCTGAGTTATGCATTTTCTGCGATAATATTGGTGAGACTTCTGTCCGAAGTAGGCAGAATCATCTAGATCGCTCTTTTCGAGCTATTTAATGCGAGAAACACGTTTTCTGGGGCTTTCACCACACCACAGTTCGTTGGATATGCAGAACAGGTGATATCTTGGGTTTCGAGGGGTTTCAAGCTGAGATATGGATTTTCTGCGATAAACTTGGTGATACTTCTGTCCGAAGTATGCAGAATCATCGACATCGCTCTTTTCGAGCTATTTAATGCGAGAAACACGTTTTCTGGTGTATTCACCACTCTACAGTGCGTTTGATATGCAGAACCAGCGATATCTTATCTTTCGTGGGGTTTCAAGCTGAGATATGCATTTTCTGCGATAAGCTTGGTGAGACATTTGTCCGAAGTATGCAGAAACATCGGGAGCGCTCTTTTCGAGCTATTTAATGCGCGAAACACGTTTTCTGGGTTTTTCACCACTCCGCAGTTCTTTGGATATGCAGAACAGGAGATATCTTGGTTTGCGTGGGGTTTCAAGCAGAGATATGCATTTTCTGCGATAACCTTGGTGAGACTTCTGTTAGAAGTATGCAGAATCATCGACATCGCTCTTTTCGAGCTATTTAATGCGAGAAACACGTTATCTGGTGTTTTCACCACTCCACAGTGCGTATGATATGCAGGACCGGAGATATCTTGGTTTTCGAGGGGTTTCAAGCTGAGATATGGATTTTCTGCGTTAAACTTGGTGATACTTCTGTCCGAAGTATGCAGAATCATCGAGATCGCTCTTTTCGAGTTATTTAATTCGAGAAACACGTTATCTGGTGTTTTCACCACTCCACAGTGCGTTTGATATGCAGTACCAGCGATATCTTGGTTTTCGTGGAGTTTCAAGCTGAGATATGCATTTTTTACGATAATCTTGGTGAGACTTCTTTCCGAAGTATGCAGATTCATCGAGATCGCTCTATTCGAGATATTTAATGCTACAAAACGTTATCCGGTGTTTTCACCACTCCACAGTGCGTATGATATGCAGAACCGACGATATCTTGGTTTTCGTGGGGTTTCAAGCTGAGATATGCATTTTTTACGATAATCTTGGTGAGACTTCTGTCCGAAGTATGCAGAATCATCGAGATCGCTCCTTTCGAGCTATTTAATGCGAGAAACACGTTATCTGGTTGCTTTCACCACTCCACAGTGCGTTTGATATGCAGAACCGGAGATATCTTGGCTTTCGTGGGGTTTCAAGCTGAGATATGCATTTTCAGCGATAAGCTTGGTGAGACATTTGTCCGAAGAATGCAGAAACATCGAGAGCGCTCTTTTCGAGCTATTTAATGCGAGAAACACGTTTTCTGGGGTTTTCACCACTCCACAGTTCGTTGGATATGCAGGACAGGAGATATCTTGGTTTTCGTGGGGTTTCTAGCAGAGATATGCATTTTCTGCGATAATCATGGTGAGACTTCTGTTAGAAGTATGCAGAATCATCGAGATCGCACTTTTCGATCTATTTAATGCGAGAAACACGTTGTCTGGTGTTTTCACCACTCCACAGTTGGTTTGATATGCAGAACCGGCGATGTTTGGTTTTCGTCGGGTTTCAAGTTGAGATATGCATTTTCTACGATACTCTTGGTGAAACGTCTGTCCGAAGTATGCAGAAACATCAAGAGCGCTCTTTTCGAGCTATTTAATGCGAGAAACACGTTTTCTGGAGTTTTCACCACACCACAGTTCGTTGGATGTGCAGAACCGGAGATATCTTGGTTTTCGTGGGGTTTCAAGCTGAGATATGCATTTTCTGCGATAATCCTGGTGAGACTTCTGTACGAAGTATGCAGAAACATCGAGAGCGCTCTTTTCGAGCTATTTAATGCGAGAAACACGTTTTCTGGGGTTTTCACCACACCACAGTTCGTTGGATATGCAGAACAGGAGATATCTTGGTTTGCGTGGGGTTTCAAGCAGAGATATGCATTTTCTGCTATAATCTCGGTGAGACTTCTGTTAGAAGTATGCAGAATCATCGAGATCGCTCTTTTCGAGCTATTTAATGCGAGAAACACGTTATCTGGTGTTTTCACCACTCCACAGTGCGTATGATATGCAGAACCGGCGATATCTTGGTTTTCGTGGGGTATCATGGTGAGATATGCATTATCTACGATAATCTTGGTGAGACTTCTGTCCGAAGTGTGCAGAATCATCGAGATTGCTCTTTTCAAGCTATTTAATGCGAGAAACACGTTATCTGCTGTTTTCACCACTCCACAGTGCGTTTGATATGCAGTACCAGCGATATCTTGGTTTTCGTGGGGTTTCAAGCTGAGATATGCATTTTTTACGATAATCTTGGTGAGACTTCTGTCCGAAGTATGCAGAATCATCGAGATCGCTCTATTCGAGCTATTTAATGCGACAAAACGTTATCCGGTGTTTTCACTACTCCACAGTGCGTATGATACGCAGAACCGACGATATCTTGGTTTTCGTGGGGTATCAAGCTGAGATATGCATTTTCTGCGATAATCTTGGTGAGACTTCTGTCCGAAGTATGCAGAATCTTCGAGATCGCTCTTTTCGAGCTATTTAATGCGAGAAACACGTTTTCTGGTGTTTTCACCACCCCACAGTGCGTTTGATATGCAGAACCGGCGACATCTTTTTTTTCGACGGGTTTCAAGCTGAGATATGCATTTTCTGCGATAATATTGGTGAGACTTCTGTCCGAAGTATGCAGAATCTTCGAGATCGCTCTTTTCGAGCTATTTAATGCGAGAAACACGTTATCTGGTTGCTTTCACCACTCCACAGTGCGTTTGATATGCAGAACCGGAGATATCTTGGCTTTCGTGGGGTTTCAAGCTGAGATATGCATTTTCAGCGATAAGCTTGGTGAGACGTTTGTCCGAAGAATGCAGAAACATCGAGAGCGCTCTTTTCGAGCTATTTAATGCGAGAAACACGTTTTCTGGGGTTTTCACCACTCCACAGTTCGTTGGATATGCAGGACAGGAGATATCTTGGTTTTCGTGGGGTTTCTAGCAGAGATATGCATTTTCTGCGATAATCATGGTGAGACTTCTGTTAGAAGTATGCAGAATCATCGAGATCGCACTTTTCGATCTATTTAATGCGAGAAACACGTTGTCTGGTGTTTTCACCACTCCACAGTTGGTTTGATATGCAGAACCGGCGATGTTTGGTTTTCGTCGGGTTTCAAGTTGAGATATGCATTTTCTACGATACTCTTGGTGAAACTTCTGTCCGAAGTATGCAGAAACATCAAGAGCGCTCTTTTCGAGCTATTTAATGCGAGAAACACGTTTTCTGGAGTTTTCACCACACCACAGTTCGTTGGATGTGCAGAACCGGAGATATCTTGGTTTTCGTGGGGTTTCAAGCTGAGATATGCATTTTCTGCGATAATCCTGGTGAGACTTCTGTACGAAGTATGCAGAAACATCGAGAGCGCTCTTTTCGAGCTATTTAATGCGAAAAACACGTTTTCTGGGGTTTTCACCACACCACAGTTCGTTGGATATGCAGAACAGGAGATATCTTGGTTTGCGTGGGGTTTCAAGCAGAGATATGCATTTTCTGCGATAATCTCGGTGAGACTTCTGTTAGAAGTATGCAGAATCATCGAGATCGCTCTTTTCGAGCTATTTAATGCGAGAAACACGTTATCTGGTGTTTTCACCACTCCACAGTGCGTATGATATGCAGAACCGGCGATATCTTGGTTTTCGTGGGGTTTCATGGTGAGATATGCATTATCTACGATAATCTTGGTGAGACTTCTGTCCGAAGTGTGCAGAATCATCGAGATTGCTCTTTTCAAGCTATTTAATGCGAGAAACACGTTATCTGCTGTTTTCACCACTCCACAGTGCGTTTGATATGCAGTACCAGCGATATCTTGGTTTTCGTGGGGTTTCAAGCTGAGATATGCATTTTTTACGATAATCTTGGTGAGACTTCTGTCCGAAGTATGCAGAATCATCGAGATCGCTCTATTCGAGCTATTTAATGCGACAAAACGTTATCCGGTGTTTTCACTACTCCACAGTGCGTTTGATATGCAGAACCGGCGACATCTTGATTTTCGTGAGGTTTCAAGCTGAGATATGCATTTTCTGCGATAATATTGGTGAGACTTCTGTCCGAAGTATGCAGAATCATCTAGATCGCTCTTTTCGAGCTACTTAATGCGAGAAACACGTTTTCTGGTGTATTCACCACTCCACAGTACGTTTGACACGCAGAAACGGAGATACCTTGATTTCGGTCGGGTTTCAAGCTGAGATATGCATTTTCTGCGATAATATTGGTGAGACTCCAGTTAGAAGTATGCAGAATCATCGAGATCGCTCTATTCGAGCTATTTAATGCGAGAAACACGTTATCTGGTGTTTTCATCACTCCACAGGGCGTTTGATATGCAGAACCGGCGATATCTTGGTTTTCGTGGGGTTTCCATCTGAGATATGCATTTCCTGCGATAATCTTGGAGAGACATCAGTCAGATGTATGCAGAATCATCTAGATCGCTCGATTCGAGCTATTTAATGCGAAAAAACAAGTTTTGTGGTGTTTTGACCACTCCACAGTACGTTTGACATGCAGAAACGGAGATACCTTGGTTTCGGTCGGGTTTCAAGCTGAGATATGCATTTTCTGCGATAAAATTGGTGAGACTTCAGTTAGAAGTATGCAGAATCATCGAGATCGCTACATTCGAGCTATTCAATGCGAGAAACACGTTTTCTGGTGTATTCACCACTCCACAGTGCGTTTGAAATGCAGAACCAGCGATATCTTGGCTTTCGTGGGGTTTCAAGCTGAGATATGCATTTTCTGCGATAAGCTTGGTGAGACATTTGTCCGAAGTATGCAGAAACATCGGGAGCGCTCTTTTCTAGCTATTTAATGCGCGAAACACGTTTTCTGGGTTTTTCACCACTCCACAGTTCTTTGGATATGCAGAAGAGGAGATATCTTGGTTTGCGTGGGGTTTCAAGCAGAGATATGCATTTTCTGCGATAACCTTGGTGAGACTTCTGTTAGAAGTATGCAGAATCATCGAGATCGCTCTTTTCGAGCTATTTAATGCGAGAAACACGTTATCTGGTGTTTTCACCACACCACAGTGCGTATGATATGCAGAACCGGCGATATCTTGGTTTTCGTGGGGTTTCAAGCTGATATATGCATTATCTGCGATAATCTTGGTGAGACTTCTGTCCGAAGTGTGCAGAATCATCGAGATCGCACTTTTCAAGCTATTTAATGCGAGAAACACGTTTTCTGGGGCTTTCACCACACCACAGTTCGTTGGATATGCAGAACAGGTGATATCTTGGGTTTCGAGGGGTTTCAAGCTGAGATATGGATTTTCTGCGATAAACTTGGTGAGACATCAGTCAGAAGTATGCAGAATCATCTAGTTCGCTCGTTTCGAGCTATTTAATGTGAGAAACACGTTATCTGGTTGCTTTCACCACTCCACAGTGCGTTTGATATGCAGAACCGGCGATATCTTGATATTCGTGGTGTTTCCAGCTGAGATATGCATTTTCTGCGATAATCTTGGTGAGACTTCTGTCCGAAGTATGCAGAAACATCTAGATCGCTCGTTTCGAGCTGCTTAATGCGAGAAACACGTTTTCTGGTGTTTTCACCACTCCACAGTTCGTTGGATATGCAGAACAGGAGATATCTTGGTTTTCGTGGGGTTTCTAGGAGAGGTATGCATTTTCTGCGATAATCATGGTGAGAATTCTGTTAGAAGTATGCAGCATCATCGAGATCGCACTTTTCGATCTATTTAATGCGAGAAACACGTTGTCTGGTGTTTTCATCACTCCACAGGGCGTTTGATATACAGAACCGGCGATATCTTGGTTTTCGTGGGGTTTCCATCTGAGATATGCATTTTCTGCGATAATCTTGGGGCGACTTCTGTCCGAAGTATGCTTAATCATCGAGATCGCTCGTTTCGACCTATTTAATGCGAGAAACACGTTATCTGGTGTTTTCACCACTCCACAGTGCGTATGATATGCAGAACCGGCGATATCTTGGTTTTCGTGGGGTTTCAAGCTCAGATATGCATTTTCTGCGATAATCTTGGTGAGACTTCTGTCCGAAGTATGCAGAGTCATCGAGATCGTACTTTTCGAGCTATTTAATGCGAGAAACACGTTTTCTGGGGTTTTCACCACTCCACAGTTCGTTGGATATGCAGAACAGGAGATATCTTAGTTTTCGTGGGGTTTCTAGCAGAGATATGCATTTTCTGCGATAATCATGGTGAGACTTCTGTTAGAAGTATGCAGAATCATCGAGATCGCACTTTTTGATCTATTTAAAGCGAGAAACACGTTATCTGGTGTTTTCAGAACGCCACAGTGCGTTTGATATGCAGAACCAGTGATATCTGGGTTTTCGTGGGGTTGCAAGCTGAGATATGCATTTTTTACGATAATCTTGTTGAGACTTCTGTCCGAAGTATGCTTAATCATCGAGATCGCTCGTTTCGACCTATTTAATGCGAGAAACACGTTTTCTGGGGTTTTCACAACACCACAGTTCGTTGGATGTGCAGAACCGGAGATATCTTGGTTTTCGTGGGGTCTCAAGCTGAGATATGCATTTTCTGCGATAATCTTGGTGATACTTCTATCAGAAGTATGCCGAATCATCGAGATCCCTCTTTTCGAGCTCTTTAATGCGAGAAACACGTTTTCTGGTGTATTCACCACCGCACAGAGCGTTTGATATGCAGAACCGACGATATCTTGATATTCGTGGTGTTTCCAGCTGAGATATGCATTTTCTGCGATAATCTTGGTGAGACTTCTGTCCGAAGTAAGCAGAATCATCGAGATCGCTCTTCTCGAGCTACTTAATGCGAGAAACACGTTTTCTGGTGTATTCACCACTCCACAGTACGTTTGACATGCAGAACCGAAGATATCTTGGTTTCGGTCGGGTTTCAAGCTGAGATATGCATTTTCTGCGATTATCTTGGTGAGACATCAGTCAGAAGTATGCAGAATCATCTAGATCGCTCGTTTCGAGCTGCTTATTGCGAGAAACACGTTTTCTGGTGTTTTCACCACTCCACAGTTCGTTGGATATGCAGAACAGGAGATATCTTGGTTTTCGTGGGGTTTCTAGGAGAGATATGCATTTTCTGCGATAATCATGGTGAGAATTCTGTTAGAAGTATGCAGCATCATCGAGATCGCACTTTTCGATCTATTTAATGCGAGAAACACGTTGTCTGGTGTTTTCACCACTCCACAGTTGGTATGATATGCAGAACCGTCGATGTTTGGTTTTCGTCGGGTTTCAAGCTGAGATATGCATTTTCTGCGATAATCTTGGTGAGACTTCAGTCAGAAGTATGCAGAATCATCTAGATCGCTCTTGCCGAGCTATTTAACGCGAGAAACACGTTATCTGGTGTTTTCACCACTCCACAGTGCGTTTGATATGCAGAACCGGCGACATCTTGGCTTTAGTCGGGGTTCAAACTGAGACATGCATTTTCTGCGATAATCCTGGTGATTCTTCTGTCAGAAGTATGCAGAATCATCGAGAACGCTCTTTTCGAGCTGTTTAATGCGAGAAACACGTTATCTGGTGTTTTCACCACTCCACAGTGCGTTTGATATGCAGAACCGGCGACATCTTGGATTTCGTCGGGTTTCAAGCTGAGATATGCATTTTCTGCGATTATCTTGGTGAGACTTCAGTCAGCAGTATGCAGAATCATCGGGATCGCTCTTTTCGAGCTATTTAATGCGAGAAACTCGTTATCTGGTTGTTTTCACCACTCTACATTGCGTTTGATATGCAGAACCGGCGTCATCTTGATTTTCGTGAGGTTTCAAGTTGAGATATGCATTTTTTGCGATAATATTGGTGAGACTTCAGTCAGAAGTATGCAGAATCATCTAGATCGCTCGTTTCGAGCTACATAATGCGAGAAACACGTTTTCTGGTGTTTTCACCACTCCACAGAACGTTTTATGTGCAGAACCGGCGACATCTTGGATTTCGTCGGGTTTCAAGCTGAGATATGCATTTTCTGCGATAATCTTGGTGAGTCTTCTGTCAGAAGTATGCAGAATCATCGGGATCGCTCTTTTCGAGCTATTTAATGCGAGAAACTCGTTATCTGGTTGTTTTCACCACTCCACATTGCGTTTGATATGCAGAACCGGCGTAATCTTGATTTTCGTGAGGTTTCAAGGTGAGATATGCATTTTTTGCGATAATATTGGTGAGAGTTCAGTCAGAAGTATGCAGAATCATCTAGATCGCTCTTGTCGAGCTATTTAACGCGAGAAACACGTTATCTGGTGTTTTCACCACTCCACAGTGCGTTTGATATGCAGAACCGGCGACATCTTGGCTTTAGTCGGGGTTCTAACTGAGACATGCATTTTCTGCGATAATCCTGGTGATTCTTCTGTCAGAAGTATGCAGAATCATCGAGAACGCTCTTTCCGAGCTGTTTAATGCGAGAAACACGTTATCTGGTGTTTTCACCACTCCACAGTGCGTTTGATATGCAGAACCGGCGACATCTTGGATTTCGTCGGGTTTCAAGCTGAGATATGCATTTTCTGCGATTATCTTGGTGAGACTTCAGTCAGAAGTATGCAGAATCATCTAGATCGCTCTTGTCGAGCTATTTAATGCAAAAAAACAAGTTTCCTGGTGTTTTCAACATTCCACAGTGCGTTTGATATTCAGAACCGGCGATATCTCGATTTTCGTGGTGTTTCCAGTAGAGATATGCATTTTCTGCGATAATCTTGGTGAGTCATCTGTCAGAAGTATGCAGAATCATCGAGATCCCTCTTTTCGGGCTATTTAATGCGAGAAACACGTTATCTGGTGTTTTCACCACTCCACAGTGCGTTTGATATGCAGAACCGGCGATATCTTGATTTTAGTCGGGGTTCTAACTGAGACATGCATTTTCTGCGATAATCCTGGTGAGACTTCAGTCAGAAGTATGCAGAATCATCTAGATCGCTCTTGTCGAGCTATTTAATGCAAAAAAACAAGTTTCCTGGTGTTTTCAACATTCCACAGTGCGTTTGATATTCAGAACCGGCGATATCTCGATTTTCGTGGTGTTTCCAGTAGAGATATGCATTTTCTGCGATAATCTTGGTGAGTCATCTGTCAGAAGTATGCAGAATCATCGAGATCCCTCTTTTCGGGCTATTTAATGCGAGAAACACGTTATCTGGTGTTTTCACCACTCCACAGTGCGTTTGATATGCAGAACCGGCGATATCTTGATTTTCGTGGTGATTCCAGCTGAGATATGCATTTTCTGCGATAATCGTGGTGAGACCTCATTCAGAAGTATGCAGAATCATCTAGATCGCTCTTGTCGAGCTATTTAATGCAAAAAAACAAGTTTCCCGGTGTTTTCAACATTCCACAGTGCGTTTGATATGCGGAACCGGCGATATCTTGATTTTCGTGGTGTTTCCAGCTGCGATATGCATGTTCTGCGATAATCTTGGTGAGTCTTCTGTCAGAAGTATGCAGAATCATCGGGGTCGCTCTTTTCGAGCTATTTAATGTGAGAAACTCGTTATCTGGTTGTTTTCGCCACTCCACAGTGCGTTTGATATGCAGAACCGGCGTCATCTTGATTTTCGTGAGGTTTCAAGGTGAGATTTCCTTTTTTGCGATAATATTGTTGAGACTTCAGTCAGAAGTATGCAGAATCATCTAGATCGCTCGTTTCGAGCTACCTAATGCGAGAAACACGTTTTCTGGTGTTTTCACCACTCCACAGTGCGTTTGATATGCAGAAGCGGCGACATCGTGGCTTTCGTCGGGTATCAAGCTGAGATATGCATTTTCTACGATAATCTTGGTGAGACTTCTGTCAGAAGTATGCAGAATAATCGAGAACCCTCTTTTCGAGTTATTTGATGCGAGAAACACGTTATCTGGTGTTTCACAATTCCACAGTGCGTTTGATATGCAGAACCGGCGATATCTTGAATTTCGTGGTGTTTCCAGTTGAGATATGCATTTTCTGCGATAATCTTGGTGAGTCTCCTGTCAGAAGTATGCAGAATCATCGAGAAACCTCTTTTCGAGTTATTTAATGCGAGAAACACATTATCTGAGGTATTCACCACTCCACAGTACGTTTGACATGCAGAACCGGAAATATCTTGGCTTTCGTCGGGTTTCAAGCTGGGATATGCATTTTCTACGATAATCTTGGTGAGACTTCTGTCAGAAGTATGCAGAATCATCTAGATCGATCGTTTCGAGCTACTTAATGCGAGATACACGTTTTCTGGTGTTTTCGCCACTCCACAGTGCGTTTGCCATGCAGAACCGCAGATATCTTGGTTACGGTGGGATTCAAGCTGAGATATGCATTTTCTGCGATAATCTTGGTGAGACGTCAGTCAAAAGTATGCAGAATCATCTAGATCGCTCTTGTCGAGCTATTTAATGCAAAAAAACAAGTTTCCTGGTGTTTTCAACATTGCACAGTGCGTTTGATATGCAGAGCCGGCGATATCTTGATTTCCGTGGTGTTTCCATTTGAGATATGCATTTTCTGCGATAATCTTGGTGAGACTTCTATCAGAAGTATGCAGAATCATCGAGATCCCTCTTTTCGAGCTCTTTAATGCGAGAAACACGTTATCTGGTGTTTTCACTACTCCACAGTGCGTTTGATATGCAGACCCGGCGACATCGTGGCTTTCGTCGGGTATCAAGCTGAGATATGCATTTTCTACGATAATCTTGGCGAGACTTCTGTCAGAAGTATGCAGAATCATCGGGACCGCTCTTTTTGAGCTATTTAATGCGAGAAACACGTTATCTGGTGTTTTCACCACTCCACAGTGCGTTTGATATGCAGAACCGGCGACATCTTGGCTTTCGTCGGGGTTCAAGCTGAGATATGCATTTTCTGCGATAATCTTGGTGAGACATCAGTCAGAAGTATGCAGAATCATCGAGAACCCTCTTTTCGAGTTATTTAATGCGAGAAACACGTTATCTGGTGTATTCACCACTCCACAGTACGTTTGACATGCAGAACCGGAAATATCTTGGTTTCGGTTCGGGTTTCAAGCTGAGATATGCAGTTTCTGCGATAATCTTGGTGAGACTTCAGTCAGAAGTATGCAGAATCATCTAGATCGCTCGTTTCGAGCTACTTAATGCGAGAAACACGTTATCTGGTGTTTTCACCACTCCACAGTGCGTTTGATATGCAGAACCGGCGACATCTTTGATTTCGTCGGGGTTCAAGCTGACATATGCATTTTCTGCGATAATCTTGGTGAGACTTCAGTCAGAAGTATGCAGAATAATCGAGAACACTCTTTTCGAGTTATTTGATGCGAGAAACACGTTATCTGGTGTTTTCACCACTCCACAGTGCGTTTGATATGCAGAACCGGCGACATCTTGATTTTCCTGAGGTTTTCAGCTGAGATATGCATTTTCTGCGATAATCTTGGTGAGTCTTCTCTCCGAAGTATGCAGAATCATCTAGGTCGCTCTTTTCGAGCTATTCAATTCGAGAAACACGTTTTCTGGTGTATTGACCACTCCACAGTACGTTTGACATGCAGAACCGGCGACATCTTGGTTTCCGTCGGGTTTCAAGCTGAGATATGCATTTTCTGCGATAATCTTGGTGAGACTTCTGTCTGAAGTATGCAGAATCATCGAGATCGCTCTTTTCGAGCTATTTAATGCGGGAAACACGTTGTCTGGTGTTTTGACCACTCCACAGTGCGTTTGATATGTTGAGCAGCCGGTAAGTAGGTTTTCGTGGGGTTTCCAGCTGAAATATGCATTTTCTGGGATAATCTTTGTGTTTCATTTATGAGAAGTATGCAGAATCATCCAGAACGCTCTTTTCGAGCTAGTTAATGCGAGTAACACGTTTTCTGGTGTTTTCACCACCCCACAGTGCGTTTGATATGCAGAACCGGCGACATCTTGGTTTTCGTCGGGTTTCAAGCTGAGATATGCATTTTCTGCGATAATATTGGTGAGACTTCAGTCAGAAGTATGCAGAATCATCTAGATCGTTCGTTTCGAGCTATTTAATGCGAGAAACACGCTATCTGGTGTTTTCACCACTCCACTGTGCGTTTGATATGCAGAACCGACAATATCTTGGTTTTCGTGGGGTTTCAAGCTCAGATATGCATTTTCTGCGATAATCTTGGTGAGACTTCTGTCCGAAGTATGCAGAGTCATCGAGATCGTATTTTTCGAGCTATTTAATGCGAGAAACACGTATTCTGGGGTTTTCACCACTCCACAGTTCGTTGGATATGCAGAACAGGAGATATCTTGGTTTTCGTGGGGTTTCAAGCTGAGATATGCAATTTCTGCGATAATCTTGGTGAGACTTCTGTCCGAAGTATGCAGAATCATCGCGATCGCACTTTTCGAGCTATTTAATGCGAGAAACACGTTTTCTGGGGTTTTCACCACTCCACAGTTCGTTGGATATGCAGGACAGGAGATATCTTGGTTTTCGTGGGGTTTCTAGCAGAGATATGCATTTTCTGCGATAATCATGGTGAGACTTCTGTTAGAAGTATGCAGAATCATCGAGATCGCACTTTTCGATCTATTTAATGCGAGAAACACGTTGTCTGGTGTTTTCACCACTCCACAGTTGGTTTGATATGCAGAACCGGCGATGTTTGGTTTTCGTCGGGTTTCAAGTTGAGATATGCATTTTCTACGATACTCTTGGTGAAACGTCTGTCCGAAGTATGCAGAAACATCAAGAGCGCTCTTTTCGAGCTATTTAATGCGAGAAACACGTTTTCTGGGGTTTTCACCACACCACAGTTCGTTGGATATGCAGAACAGGAGATATCTTAGTTTGCGTGGGGTTTCAAGCAGAGATATGCATTTTCTGCGATAATCTCGGTGAGACTTCTGTTAGAAGTATGCAGAATCATCGAGAGCGCTCTTTTCGAGCTATTTAATGCGAGAAACACGTTTTCTGGGGTTTTCACCACACCACAGTTCGTTGGATATGCAGAACAGGAGATATCTTGGTTTGCGTGGGGTTTCAAGCAGAGATATGCATTTTCTGCGATAATCTCGGTGAGACTTCTGTTAGAAGTATGCAGAATCATCGAAATCGCTCTTTTCGAGCTATTTAATGCGAGAAACACGTTATCTGGTGTTTTCACCACTCCACAGTGCGTATGATATGCAGAACCGGCGATATCTTGGTTTTCGTGGGGTTTCATGGTGAGATATGCATTATCTACGATAATCTTGGTGAGACTGCTGTCCGAAGTGTGCAGAATCATCGAGATTGCTCTTTTCAAGCTATTTAATGCGAGAAACACGTTATCTGCTGTTTTCACCACTCCACAGTGCGTTTGATATGCAGTACCAGCGATATCTTGGTTTTCGTGGGGTTTCAAGCTGAGATATGCATTTTTTACGATAATCTTGGTGAGACTTCTGTCCGAAGTATGCAGAATCATCGAGATCGCTCTATTCGAGCTATTTAATGCGACAAAACGTTATCCGGTGTTTTCACTACTCCACAGTGCGTATGATACGCAGAACCGACGATATCTTGGTTTTCGTGGGGTATCAAGCTGAGATATGCATTTTCTGCGATAATCTTGGTGAGACTTCTGTCCGAAGTATGCAGAATCTTCGAGATCGCTCTTTTCGAGCTATTTAATGCGAGAAACACGTTTTCTGGTGTTTTCACCACCCCACAGTGCGTTTGATATGCAGAACCGGCGACATCTTTTTTTTCGACGGGTTTCAAGCTGAGATATGCATTTTCTGCGATAATATTGGTGAGACTTCTGTCCGAAGTATGCAGAATCTTCGAGATCGCTCTTTTCGAGCTATTTAATGCGAGAAACACGTTTTCTGGGGTTTTCACCACTCCACAGTTCGTTGGATATGCAGGACAGGAGATATCTTGGTTTTCGTGGGGTTTCTAGCAGAGATATGCATTTTCTGCGATAATCATGGTGAGACTTCTGTTAGAAGTATGCAGAATCATCGAGATCGCACTTTTCGATCTATTTAATGCGAGAAACACGTTGTCTGGTGTTTTCACCACTCCACAGTTGGTTTGATATGCAGAACCGGCGATGTTTGGTTTTCGTCGGGTTTCAAGTTGAGATATGCATTTTCTACGATACTCTTGGTGAAACGTCTGTCCGAAGTATGCAGAAACATCAAGAGCGCTCTTTTCGAGCTATTTAATGCGAGAAACACGTTTTCTGGAGTTTTCACCACACCACAGTTCGTTGGATGTGCAGAACCGGAGATATCTTGGTTTTCGTGGGGTTTCAAGCTGAGATATGCATTTTCTGCGATAATCCTGGTGAGACTTCTGTACGAAGTATGCAGAAACATCGAGAGCGCTCTTTTCGAGCTATTTAATGCGAGAAACACGTTTTCTGGGGTTTTCACCACACCACAGTTCGTTGGATATGCAGAACAGGAGATATCTTGGTTTGCGTGGGGTTTCAAGCAGAGATATGCATTTTCTGCGATAATCTCGGTGAGACTTCTGTTAGAAGTATGCAGAATCATCGAGATCGCTCTTTTCGAGCTATTTAATGCGAGAAACACGTTATCTGGTGTTTTCACCACTCCACAGTGCGTATGATATGCAGAACCGGCGATATCTTGGTTTTCGTGGGGTTTCATGGTGAGATATGCATTATCTACGATAATCTTGGTGAGACTTCTGTCCGAAGTGTGCAGAATCATCGAGATTGCTCTTTTCAAGCTATTTAATGCGAGAAACACGTTATCTGCTGTTTTCACCACTCCACAGTGCGTTTGATATGCAGTACCAGCGATATCTTGGTTTTCGTGGGGTTTCCATCTGAGATATGCATTTCCTGCGATAATCTTGGAGAGACATCAGTCAGATGTATGCAGAATCATCTAGATCGCTCAATTCGAGCTATTTAATGCGAAAAAACAAGTTTTGTGGTGTTTTGACCACTCCACAGTACGTTTGACATGCAGAAACGGAGATACCTTGGTTTTCGTGGGGTTTCAAGCTGAGATATGCATTTTTTACGATAATCTTGGTGAGACTTCTGTCCGAAGTATGCAGAATCATCGAGATCGCTCTATTCGAGCTATTTAATGCGACAAAACGTTATCCGGTGTTTTCACTACTCCACAGTGCGTTTGATATGCAGAACCGGCGACATCTTGATTTTCGTGAGGTTTCAAGCTGAGATATGCATTTTCTGCGATAATATTGGTGAGACTTCTGTCCGAAGTATGCAGAATCATCTAGATCGCTCTTTTCGAGCTACTTAATGCGAGAAACACGTTTTCTGGTGTATTCACCACTCCACAGTACGTTTGACACGCAGAAACGGAGATACCTTGATTTCGGTCGGGTTTCAAGCTGAGATATGCATTTTCTGCGATAATATTGGTGAGACTCCAGTTAGAAGTATGCAGAATCATCGAGATCGCTCTATTCGAGCTATTTAATGCGAGAAACACGTTATCTGGTGTTTTCATCACTCCACAGGGCGTTTGATATGCAGAACCGGCGATATCTTGGTTTTCGTGGGGTTTCCATCTGAGATATGCATTTCCTGCGATAATCTTGGAGAGACATCAGTCAGATGTATGCAGAATCATCTAGATCGCTCAATTCGAGCTATTTAATGCGAAAAAACAAGTTTTGTGGTGTTTTGACCACTCCACAGTACGTTTGACATGCAGAAACGGAGATACCTTGGTTTCGGTCGGGTTTCAAGCTGAGATATGCATTTTCTGCGATAAAATTGGTGAGACTTCAGTTAGAAGTATGCAGAATCATCGAGATCGCTCCATTCGAGCTATTCAATGCGAGAAACACGTTTTCTGGTGTATTCACCACTCCACAGTGCGTTTGATATGCAGAACCAGCGATATCTTGGCTTTCGTGGGGTTTCAAGCTGAGATATGCATTTTCTGCGATAAGCTTGGTGAGACATTTGTCCGAAGTATGCAGAAACATCGGGAGCGCTCTTTTCGAGCTATTTAATGCGCGAAACACGTTTTCTGGGTTTTTCACCACTCCACAGTTCTTTGGATATGCAGAAGAGGAGATATCTTGGTTTGCGTGGGGTTTCAAGCAGAGATATGCATTTTCTGCGATAACCTTGGTGAGACTTCTGTTAGAAGTATGCAGAATCATCTAGATCGCTCGTTTCGAGCTGCTTAATGCGAGAAACACGTTTTCTGGTGTTTTCACCACTCCACAGTTCGTTGGATATGCAGAACAGGAGATATCTTGGTTTTCGTGGGGTTTCTAGGAGAGATATGCTTTTTCTGCGATAATCATGGTGAGAATTCTGTTAGAAGTATGCAGCATCATCGAGATCGCACTTTTCGATCTATTTAATGCGAGAAACACGTTGTCTGGTGTTTTCATCACTCCACAGGGCGTTTGATATACAGAACCGGCGGTATCTTGGTTTTCGTGGGGTTTCCATCTGAGATATGCATTTTCTGCGATAATCTTGGGGCGACTTCTGTCCGAAGTATGCTTAATCATCGAGATCGCTCGTTTCGACCTATTTAATGCGAGAAACACGTTATCTGGTGTTTTCACCACTCCACAGTGCGTATGATATGCAGAACCGGCGATATCTTGGTTTTCGTGGGGTTTCAAGCTCAGATATGCATTTTCTGCGATAATCTTGGTGAGACTTCTGTCCGAAGTATGCAGAGTCATCGAGATCGTACTTTTCGAGCTATTTAATGCGAGAAACACGTTTTCTGGGGTTTTCACCACTCCACAGTTCGTTGGATATGCAGAACAGGAGATATCTTAGTTTTCGTGGGGTTTCTAGCAGAGATATGCATTTTCTGCGATAATCATGGTGAGACTTCTGTTAGAAGTATGCAGAATCATCGAGATCGCACTTTTTGATCTATTTAAAGCGAGAAACACGTTATCTGGTGTTTTCAGAACGCCACAGTGCGTTTGATATGCAGAACCAGTGATATCTGGGTTTTCGTGGGGTTGCAAGCTGAGATATGCATTTTTTACGATAATCTTGTTGAGACTTCTGTCCGAAGTATGCTTAATCATCGAGATCGCTCGTTTCGACCTATTTAATGCGAGAAACACGTTTTCTGGGGTTTTCACCACACCACAGTTCGTTGGATGTGCAGAACCGGAGATATCTTGGTTTTCGTGGGGTCTCAAGCTGAGATATGCATTTTCTGCGATAATCTTGGTGATACTTCTATCAGAAGTATGCCGAATCATCGAGATCCCTCTTTTCGAGCTCTTTAATGCGAGAAACACGTTTTCTGGTGTATTCACCACCGCACAGAGCGTTTGATATGCAGAACCGACGATATCTTGATATTCGTGGTGTTTCCAGCTGAGATATGCATTTTCTGCGATAATCTTGGTGAGACTTCTGTCCGAAGTAAGCAGAATCATCGAGATCGCTCTTCTCGAGCTACTTAATGCGAGAAACACGTTTTCTGGTGTATTCACCACTCCACAGTACGTTTGACATGCAGAACCGAAGATATCTTGGTTTCGCTCGGGTTTCAAGCTGAGATATGCATTTTCTGCGATTATCTTGGTGAGACATCAGTCAGAAGTATGCAGAATCATCTAGATCGCTCGTTTCGAGCTGCTTATTGCGAGAAACACGTTTTCTGGTGTTTTCACCACTCCACAGTTCGTTGGATATGCAGAACAGGAGATATCTTGGTTTTCGTGGGGTTTCTAGGAGAGATATGCATTTTCTGCGATAATCATGGTGAGAATTCTGTTAGAAGTATGCAGCATCATCGAGATCGCACTTTTCGATCTATTTAATGCGAGAAACACGTTGTCTGGTGTTTTCACCACTCCACAGTTGGTATGATATGCAGAACCGTCGATGTTTGGTTTTCGTCGGGTTTCAAGCTGAGATATGCATTTTCTGCGATAATCTTGGTGAGACTTCAGTCAGAAGTATGCAGAATCATCTAGATCGCTCTTGCCGAGCTATTTAACGCGAGAAACACGTTATCTGGTGTTTTCACCACTCCGCAGTGCGTTTGATATGCAGAACCGGCGACATCTTGGATTTCGTCGGGTTTCAAGCTGAGATATGCATTTTCTGCGATTATCTTGGTGAGACTTCAGTCAGCAGTATGCAGAATCATCGGGATCGCTCTTTTCGAGCTATTTAATGCGAGAAACTCGTTATCTGGTTGTTTTCACCACTCTACATTGCGTTTGATATGCAGAACCGGCGTAATCTTGATTTTCGTGAGGTTTCAAGGTGAGATATGCATTTTTTGCGATAATATTGGTGAGAGTTCAGTCAGAAGTATGCAGAATCATCTAGATCGCTCGTTTCGAGCTACTTAATGCGAGAAACACGTTTTCTGGTGTTTTCACCACTCCACAGAACGTTTTATGTGCAGAACCGGCGACATCTTGGATTTCGTCGGGTTTCAAGCTGAGATATGCATTTTCTGCGATAATCTTGGTGAGTCTTCTGTCAGAAGTATGCAGAATCATCGGGATCGCTCTTTTCGAGCTATTTAATGCGAGAAACTCGTTATCTGGTTGTTTTCACCACTCCACATTGCGTTTGATATGCAGAACCGGCGTAATCTTGATTTTCGTGAGGTTTCAAGGTGAGATATGCATTTTTTGCGATAATATTGGTGAGAGTTCAGTCAGAAGTATGCAGAATCATCTAGATCGCTCGTTTCGAGCTACTTAATGCGAGAAACACGTTTTCTGGTGTTTTCACCACTCCACAGAACGTTTTATGTGCAGAACCGGCGACATCTTGGATTTCGTCGGGTTTCAAGCTGAGATATGCATTTTCTGCGATTATCTTGGTGAGACTTCTGTCAGAAGTATGCAGAATCATCGAGATCGCTCCTTTCGAGCTACTTAATGCGAGAAACACGTTATCTGGTGTTTTCGCCACTCCACAGTGCGTTTGACATGCAGAACCGCAGATATCTTGGTTACGTGCGGGATTCAAGCTGAGATATGCATTTTCTGCGATAATCTTGGTGAGACTTCAGTCAGAAGTATGCAGAATCATCTAGATCGCTCTTGTCGAGCTATTTAACGCGAGAAACACGTTATCTGGTGTTTTCACCACTCCACAGTGCGTTTGATATGCAGAACCGGCGACATCTTGGCTTTAGTCGGGGTTCTAACTGAGACATGCATTTTCTGCGATAATCCTGGTGATTCTTCTGTCAGAAGTATGCAGAATCATCGAGAACGCTCTTTCCGAGCTGTTTAATGCGAGAAACACGTTATCTGGTTGTTTTCGCCACTCCACAGTGCGTTTGATATGCAGAACCGGCGTCATCTTGATTTTTGTGAGGTTTCAAGGTGAGATTTCCTTTTTTGCGATAATATTGTTGAGACTTCAGTCAGAAGTATGCAGAATCATCTAGATCGCTCGTTTCGAGCTACCTAATGCGAGAAACACGTTTTCTGGTGTTTTCACCACTCCACAGTGCGTTTGATATGCAGAACCGGCGACATCGTGGCTTTCGTCGGGTATCAAGCTGAGATATGCATTTTCTACGATAATCTTGGTGAGACTTCTGTCAGAAGTATGCAGAATAATCGAGAACCCTCTTTTCGAGTTATTTGATGCGAGAAACACGTTATCTGGTGTTTCACAATTCCACAGTGCGTTTGATATGCAGAACCGGCGATATCTTGAATTTCGTGGTGTTTCCAGTTGAGATATGCATTTTCTGCGATAATCTTGGTGAGTCTCCTGTCAGAAGTATGCAGAATCATCGAGAACCCTCTTTTCGAGTTATTTAATGCGAGAAACACATTATCTGGTGTATTCACCACTCCACAGTACGTTTGACATGCAGAACCGGAAATATCTTGGCTTTCGTCGGGTTTCAAGCTGGGATATGCATTTTCTACGATAATCTTGGTGAGACTTCTGTCAGAAGTATGCAGAATCATCTAGATCGATCGTTTCGAGCTACTTAATGCGAGATACACGTTTTCTGGTGTTTTCGCCACTCCACAGTGCGTTTGCCATGCAGAACCGCAGATATCTTGGTTACGGTGGGATTCAAGCTGAGATATGCATTTTCTGCGATAATCTTGGTGAGACGTCAGTCAGAAGTATGCAGAATCATCTAGATCGCTCTTGTCGAGCTATTTAATGCAAAAAAACAAGTTTCCTGGTGTTTTCAACATTGCACAGTGCGTTTGATATGCAGAGCCGGCGATATCTTGATTTCCGTGGTGTTTCCATTTGAGATATGCATTTTCTGCGATAATCTTGGTGAGACTTCTATCAGAAGTATGCAGAATCATCGAGATCACTCTTTTCGAGCTCTTTAATGCGAGAAACACGTTATCTGGTGTTTTCACTACTCCACAGTGCGTTTGATATGCAGACCCGGCGACATCGTGGCTTTCGTCGGGTATCAAGCTGAGATATGCATTTTCTACGATAATCTTGGCGAGACTTCTGTCAGAAGTATGCAGAATCATCGGGACCGCTCTTTTCGAGCTATTTAATGCGAGAAACACGTTATCTGGTGTTTTCACCACTCCACAGTGCGTTTGATATGCAGAACCGGCGACATCTTGGCTTTCGTCGGGGTTCAAGATGAGATATGCATTTTCTGCGATAATCTTGGTGAGACATCAGTCAGAAGTATGCAGAATCATCGAGAACCCTCTTTTCGAGTTATTTAATGCGAGAAACACGTTATCTGGTGTATTCACCACTCCACAGTACGTTTGACATACAGAACCGGAAATATCTTGGTTTCGGTTCGGGTTTCAAGCTGAGATATGCATTTTCTGCGATAATCTTGGTGAGACTTCAGTCAGAAGTATGCAGAATCATCTAGATCGCTCATTTCGAGCTACTTAATGCGAGAAACACGTTATCTGGTGTTTTCACCACTCCACAGTGCGTTTGATATGCAGAACCGGCGACATCTTTGATTTCGTCGGGGTTCAAGCTGACATATGCATTTTCTGCGATAATCTTGGTGAGACTTCAGTCAGAAGTATGCAGAATAATCGAGAACACTCTTTTCGAGTTATTTGATGCGAGAAACACGTTATCTGGTGTTTTCACCACTCCACAGTGCGTTTGATATGCAGAACCGGCGACATCTTGATTTTCGTGCGGTTTTCAGCTGAGATATGCATTTTCTGCGATAATCTTGGTGAGTCTTCTCTCCGAAGTATGCAGAATCATCTAGATCGCTCTTTTCGAGCTATTCAATTCGAGAAACACGTTTTCTGGTGTATTGACCACTCCACAGTACGTTTGACATGCAGAACCGGCGACATCTTGGTTTCGGTCGGGTTTCAAGCTGAGATATGCATTTTCTGCGATAATCTTGGTGAGACTTCTGTCTGAAGTATGCAGAATCATCGAGATCGCTCTTTTCGAGCTATTTAATGCGGGAAACACGTTGTCTGGTGTTTTGACCACTCCACAGTGCGTTTGATATGTTGAGCAGCCGGTAACTAGGTTTTCGTGGGGTTTCCAGCTGAAATATGCATTTTCTGGGATAATCTTTGTGTTTCATTTATGAGAAGTATGCAGAATCATCCAGAACGCTCTTTTCGAGCTAGTTAATGCGAGTAACACGTTTTCTGGTGTTTTCACCACCCCACAGTGCGTTTGATATGCAGAACCGGCGACATCTTGGTTTTCGTCGGGTTTCAAGCTGAGATATGCATTTTCTGCGATAATATTGGTGAGACTTCAGTCAGAAGTATGCAGAATCATCTAGATCGTTCGTTTCGAGCTATTTAATGCGAGAAACACGCTATCTGGTGTTTTCACCACTCCACTGTGCGTTTGATATGCAGAACCGACAATATCTTGGTTTTCGTGGGGTTTCAAGCTCAGATATGCATTTTCTGCGATAATCTTGGTGAGACTTCTGTCCGAAGTATGCAGAGTCATCGAGATCGTATTTTTCGAGCTATTTAATGCGAGAAACACGTATTCTGGGGTTTTCACCACTCCACAGTTCGTTGGATATGCAGAACAGGAGATATCTTGGTTTTCGTGGGGTTTCAAGCTGAGATATGCAATTTCTGCGATAATCTTGGTGAGACTTCTGTCCGAAGTATGCAGAATCATCGCGATCGCACTTTTCGAGCTATTTAATGCGAGAAACACGTTTTCTGGGGATTTCACCACTCCACAGTTCGTTGGATATGCAGAACAGGAGATAGCTTGGTTTTCGTGGGGTTTCAAGCTGAGATATGCATTTTTTACGATAATCTTGGTGAGACTTCTGTCCGAAGTATGCTTAATCATCGAGATCGCTCTATTCGAGCTATTTAATGCGAGAAACACGTTGTCTGGTGTTGTCACCACTCCACAGTTGGTTTGATATGCAGAACCGGCGATGTTTGGTTTTCGTCGGGTTTCAAGCTGAGATATGCATTTTTTACGATAATCTTGATGAGACTTCTGTCCGAAGTATGCTTAATCATCGGGATCGCTCTTTTCGACCTATTTAATGCGAGAAACACGTTATCTGGTGTTTTCAGCACGCCACAGTGCGTTTGATATGCAGAACCAGCGATATCTTGGTTTTCGTGGGGTTTCAAGCTCAGATATGCATTTTCTGTGATAATCTTGGTGAGACTTCTGTCCGAAGTATGCAGAGTCTTCGAGATCGCTCTTTTCGAGCTATTTAATGCGAAAAACACGTTATCTGGTGTTTTCAGCACGCCACAGTGCGTTTGATATGCAGAACCAGCGATATCTTGGTTTTCGTGGGGTTTTAAGCTCAGATATGCATTTTCTGCGATAATCTTGGTGAGACTTCTGTCCCAAGTATGCAGAGTCATCGAGATCGCTCGTTTCGACCTATTTAATGCGAGAAACACGTTATCTGGTGTTTTCAACACTCCACAGTGCGTATGATATGCAGAACCTGCGATATCTTGGTTTTCTTGGGGTTTCAAGCTGAGATATGAATTATCTGCGATAATCTTGGTGAGACTTCTGTCCGAAGTGTGCAGAACCATCGAGATCGCTCTTTTCGAGCGATTTAATGCGAGAAACAAGTTATCTGGAGTTTTCACCACTCCACAGTGCGTTTGATATGCAGAACCGGCGATATCTTGGTTTTCGTGGGGTTTCAAGCTGAGATATGCATTTTCTGCGATAATCTTGGTGAGACTTCTGTCCGAAGTATGCAGAATCATCGAGATCGCTCGTTTCGAGCTATTTAATGCGAGAAACACGTTATCTGGTGTTTTCACCACTCCACAGTGCGTTGGATATGCAGAACCAGCGATATCTGGGTTTTCGTGGGGTTTCAAGCTGAGATATGCATTTTCTGCGATAATATTGGTGAGACTTCTTTCCGAAGTATGCAGATTCATCGAGATCGCTCTATTCGAGATATTTAATGCTACAAAACGTTATCCGGTGTTTTCACCACTCCACAGTGCGTATGATATGCAGAACCGACGATATCTTGGTTTTCGTGGGGTTTCAAGCTGAGATATGCATTTTTTACGATAATCTTGGTGAGACTTCTGTCCGAAGTATGCAGAACCATCGATATCGCTATTTTCGTGATATTTTTTGCGAAAAAACAAGTTTTCTTGTGTTTTGACCACTCCACAGTGCGTTTGATATGTAGAGCCGCCGATAGCTTGTTTTTCGTGGGGTTTCCAGCTGAAATATGCATTTTCTGCGATAATCTTGCTGATTCATCTATGAGAAGTATGCAGAATCATCGAGAACGCTCTTTTCGTGTTAGCTAATACGAGAAACACGTTTTCTGGTGTTTTCAACATTCCACAGTGCGTCTGATATGCAGAAACGACGATATCTTGGTTTTCGTGGGGTTTCCAGCTGAGATATGCATTTTCTGCGATAATCTTGGTGAGTGTTCTGTCAGAAGTATGCAGAATCATCGAGATCGCTCGTTTCGAGCTATTTGATGCGAGAAACACGTTATTTGGTTGTTTTCACCACTCCACAGTGCGTTTGATATGCAGAACCGGCGACATCTTGGCTTTCGTCGGTTTTCAAGATGAGATATGCATTTTCTGCGATAATCTTGGTGAGTTTTCTGTCAGAAGTATGCAGAATCATCGAGAACTCTCTTTTCGAGCTATTTAATGCGAGAAACACGTTATTTGGTTGTTTTCACCACTCTACAGTGCGTTTGATATGCAGAACCGGCGACATCTTGGATTTCGTCGGGTTTCAAGATGAGATCTGCATTTTCTGCGATAATCTTGGTGAGACCTCTGTCCGAAGTATGTAAAAACATCGAGATCGCACTTTTCGAGTTATTTAATGCGACAAACACGTTATCTGGTGTTTTCACCACTCCACAGTGCGTTTGATATGCAGAACCAGCGAAATCTTGGTTTTCGTGGGGTTTCTAGCAGAGATATGCTTTTTCTGCGATAATCGTGGTGAGACTTCTGTCCGAAGTATGCAGAAACATCGAGATCGCTCTTTTCGACCTATTTCATGCGAGAAACACGTTGTCTGGTGTTTTCACGACACCACAGTTCGTTTGATATGCAGAACCGGCGATATCTTGGTTTTCGTGGGGTTTTAAGCTCAGATTTCCTTTTTCTGCGATAATCTTGGTGACACTTCTGTCCGAAGTATGCAGAATCATCGCGATCGCACTTTTCGAGCTATTTAATGCGAGAAA
This sequence comes from Anthophora plumipes, assembly GCA_951804975.1. Classification (NCBI taxonomy): domain Eukaryota; kingdom Metazoa; phylum Arthropoda; class Insecta; order Hymenoptera; family Apidae; genus Anthophora; species Anthophora plumipes. The sequence goes on from CATORF010000177.1 coordinate 807,975, forward strand.
CACGTTTTCTGGGGTTTTCCCCACTCCACAGTTCGTTGGATATGCAGAATAGGAGATAGCTTGGTTTTCGTGGGGTTTCAAGATGAGATATGCATTTTTTACGATAATATAGGTGAGACCTCTGTCCGAAGTATGCAGAAACATCGAGATCGCTCTTTTCGACCTATTTCATGCGAGAAACACGTTATCTGGTGTTTTCACCACTCCACAGTGCGTTTGATATGCAGAACCAGCGAAATCTTGGTTTTTGTGGGGTTTCAAGCTGAGATATGCATTTTGTACGATAATCTTGGTGAGACTTCAGTCCGAAGTATGCAGAGTCATCGAGATCGTACTTTTCGAGCTATTTAATGCGAGAAACACGTTATCTGGTGTTTTCAGCACGCCACAGTGCGTTTGATATGCAGAACCAGCGATATCTTGGGTTTCGTGGGGTTTCAAGCTCAGATATGCATTTTCTGCGATAATCTTGGTGAGACTTCTGTCCGAAGTATGCAGAATCATCGCGATCGCACTTTTCGAGCTATTTAATGCGAGAAACACGTTTTCTGGGGTTTTCGCCACTCCACAGTTCGTTGGATATGCAGAACAGGAGATAGCTTGGTTTTCGTGGGGTTTCAAGCTGAGATATGCATTTTTTACGATAATCTTCGTGAGACTTCTGTCCGAAGTATGCTTAATTATCGAGATCGCTCTATTCGAGATATTTAATGCGAGAAACACGTTGTCTGGTGTTTTCACCACACCACAGTTCGTTTGATATGCAGAACCGGCGATATCTTGGTTTTCGTGGGGTTTTAAGCTCAGATATGCATTTTCTGCGATAATCTTGGTGACACTTCTGTCCGAAGTATGCAGAATCACCGCGATCGCACTTTTCGAGCTATTTAATGCGAGAAACACGTTTTCTGGGGTTTTCACCACACCACAGTTCGTTGGATATGCAGAACAGGAGATAGCTTGGTTTTCGTGGGGTTTCAAGCTGAGATATGCATTTTTTACGATAATCTTGGTGAGACCTCTGTCCGAAGTATGCAGAAACATCGAGACCGCTCTTTTCGACCTATTTAATGCGAGAAACACGTTATCTGGTGTTTTCACCACTCCACAGTGCGTTTGATATGCAGAACCGGCGATATCTTGGTTTTTGAGGGGTTTCAAGCTGAGATATGCATTTTTTACGATAATCTTGGTGAGACCTCTGTCCGAAGTATGCAGAAACATCGAGATCGCTCTTTTCGACCTATTTCATGCGAGAAACACGTTGTCTGGTGTTTTCACCACACCACAGTTCGTTTGATATGCAGAACCGGCGATATCTTGGTTTTCGTGGGGTTTTAAGCTCAGATTTCCTTTTTCTGCGATAATCTTGGTGACACTTCTGTCCGAAGTATGCAGAATCGTCGCGATCGCACTTTTCGAGCTATTTAATGCGAGAAACACGTTTTCTGGGGTTTTCCCCACTCCACAGTTCGTTGGATATGCAGAACAGGAGATAGCTTGGTTTTCGTGGGGTTTCAAGCTGAGATATGCATTTTTTACGATAATATTGGTGAGACCTCTGTCCGAAGTATGCAGAAACATCGAGATCGCTCTTTTCGACCTATTTCTTGCGAGAAACACGTTATCTGGTGTTTTCACCACTCCACAGTGCGTTTGATATGCAGAACCAGCGAAATCTTGGTTTTTGTGGGGTTTCAAGCTGAGATATGCATTTTGTACGATAATCTTGGTGAGACTTCAGTCCGAAGGATGCAGAGTCATCGAGATCGTACTTTTCGAGCTATTTAATGCGAGAAACACGTTATCTGGTGTTTTCAGCACGCCACAGTGCGTTTGATATGCAGAACCAGCGATATCTTGGGTTTCGTGGGGTTTCAAGCTCAGATATGCATTTTCTGCGATAATCTTGGTGAGACTTCTGTCCGAAGTATGCAGAATCATCGCGATCGCACTTTTCGAGCTATTTAATGCGGGAAACACGTTTTCTGGGGTTTTCACCACTCCACAGTTCGTTGGATATGCAGAACAGGAGATAGCTTGGTTTTCGTGGGGTTTCAAGCTGAGATATGCATTTTTTGCGATAATCTTCGTGAGACTTCTGTCCGAAGTATGCAGAATCGTCGCGATCGCACTTTTCGAGCTATTTAATGCGAGAAACACGTTTTCTGGGGTTTTCACCACTCCACAGTTCGTTGGATATGCAGAACCAGCGAAATCTTGGTTTTCGTGGGGTTTCAAGCTGAGATATGCATTTTTTACGATAATCATGGTGAGACCTCTGTCCGAAGTATGCAGAAACATCGAGATCGCTCTTTTCGACCTATTTAATGCGAGAAACACGTTATCTGGTGTTTTCACCACTCCACAGTGCGTTTGATTTGCAGACCCGGCGATATCTTGGTTTTTGTGGGGTTTCAAGCTGAGATATGCATTTTTTACGATAATCATGGTGAGACCTCTGTCCGAAGTATGCAGATACATCGAGATCGCTCTTTTCGACCTATTTATTGCGAGGAACACGTTGTCTGGTGTTTTCAGCACTCCACAGTATGTTTGATATGTAGAACCAGCGATATCTTGGTTTTCGTTGGGATTCAAGCTGAGATATGCAATTTCTGCGATAATCTAGGTGAGACTTCTGTCCGAAGTATGCAGAGTCATCGAGATCGCACTTTTCGAGCTATTTAATGCGAGAAACACGTTTTCTGGGGTTTTCACCACTCCACAGTTCGTTGGATATGCAGAACCATCGAAATCTTGGTTTTCGTGGGGTTTCAAGCTGAGATATGCATTTTTTACGATAATCATGGTGAGACCTCTGTCCGAAGTATGCAGAAACATCGAGATCGCTCTTTTCGACCTATTTAATGCGAGAAACACGTTATCTGGTGTTTTCACCACTCCACAGTGCGTTTGATATGCAGAACCGGCGATATCTTGGTTTTTGAGGGGTTTCAAGCTGAGATATGCATTTTTTACGATAATCTTGGTGAGACTTCTGTCCGAAATATGCTTAATCATTGAGATCGCACTTTTCGAGCTATTTAATGGGAGAAACACGTTTTCTGGGGTTTTCACCACTCCACAGTTCGTTGGATATGCAGAACCAGCGATATCTTGGTTTTCGTCGGGTTTCAAGCTGAGATATATATTTTCTACGATAATCTTGGTGAAACATTTGTCCGAAGTATGCAGAAACATCAAGAGCGCTCTTTTCGAGCTATTTAATGCGAGCAACACGTTATCTGGTGTTTTCAGCACTCCACAGTTGGTTTGATATGCAGAACCGGCGATGTTTGGTTTTCGTCGTTTTTCAAGCTGAGATATGCATTTTCTACGATAATCTTGGTGAAACGTCTGTCCGAAGTATGCAGAAACATCAAGAGCGCTCTTTTCGAGCTATTTAATGCGAGGAACACGTTATCTGGTGTTTTCAGCACTCCACAGTGCGTTTGATATGCAGAACCAGCGATATCTTGGTTTTCGTGGGGAATCAAGCTGAGATATGCAATTTCTGCGATAATCTAGGTGCGACTTCTGTCCGAAGTATGCTTAATCATCGAGATCGCTCGTTTCGAGCTATATAATGCGAGAAACATGTTATCTGGTGTTATCACCACTCCACAGTGCGAATGATATGCAGAACCGACGATATCTTGGTTTTCGTGGGGTTTCAAGCTCAGATATGCATTTTCTGCGATAATCTTGGTGAGACTTCTGTCCGAAGTATGCAGAGTCATCGAGATCGCTAGCTTCGAGCTATCTTATGCGGAAAAACAAGTTTTCTGGTGTTTTCAACATTCCACAGTGCGTTTGATATGCAGAACCGACGATATCTTGGTTTTCGTGGGGTTTCAAGCTGATTTTTGCATTTTCTGCGATAATATTGGTGAGAATTCTGTCCGAAGTATGTAGAAACTTCGAGATCGCTCTTTTCGAGCTACTTAATGCGAGAAACACGTTATCTGGTGTTTTTACCACTCCACAGTGCGTTTGATATGCAGAACCGGCGACATCTTGGTTTTCGTGGGGTTTCCAACTGAAATATGCATTTTCTGCGATAATCTTGGTGAGTCTTCTGTCAGAAGTATGCAGAATCATCTAGATCGCTATTTTCGAGCTATTTAATGCGAGAAACACGTTTTCTGGTGCATTCACCACTCCACAGTACGTTTGATACGCTGAACCGGCGACATCTTGGATTTCGTCGGGTTTCAAGCTGAGATATGCATTTTCTACAATAAGCTTGGTGAGACTTCTGTCAGAAGTATGCAGAATCATCTAGATCGCTCTTTTCGAGCTATTTAATGCGAAAAAACCAGTTTTCTGGTGTTTTCACCACTCCACAGTGCGTTTGATATGTAGAGCCGCCGATAACTTGGTTTTCGTGGGGTTTCCAGCTGAAATATGCATTTTCTGCGATAATCTTGGTGTTTCATCTATGAGAAGTATGCAGAATCATCGAGAACGCTCTTTTCGAGCTAGTTGATGCGAGAAACACGTTTTCTGGTGTTTTCTCCACTTCACAGTGTGTTTGATGTGCAGAACCGGAGATATCTTGGTTTTCGTCGGGTTTCAAGCTGAGACATTCATTTTCGGCGATAATCTTGGTGTTTCATCTATGAGAAGTATGCAGAATCATCGAGAACGCTCTTTTCGAGCTATTTAATGCGATAAACACGTTTTCTGGTGTATTCACCACTCCACAGTACGTTTGACATGCAGAACCGGAGATATCTTGGTTTCGGTCGGCTTTCTAGCTGAGATATGCATTTTCTACGATAATCTTGGTGAGCCTTCTGTCAGAAGTATGCAGAATCTTCGAGAACGCTCTTTTCGAGCTACTTAATGCGAGAAACACGTTATCTGGTGTTTTCACCACTCCACAGTGCGTTCGATATGCAGAACCGGCGACATCTTGGATTTCGTCGGGTTTCAAGCTGAGATATGCATTTTCTGCTTCAATCTTGGTGAGACTTCTGTCCGAAATATGCAGAATCATCTAGATCGCTGGTTTCGAGCTATTTAATGCGAGAAACTCGTTATCTGGTTGTTTTCACCACTCCACAGTGCGTTTGATATGCAGAACCGGCGACATCTTGATTTTCGTGAGGTTTCTAGCTGAGATATGCATTTTTTGCGATAATATTGGTGAGACTTCAGTCAGAAGTATTCAGAATCATCTACATCGCTCGTTTCGAGCTATTTAATGCGAAAAAACAAGTTTTCTGGTGTTTTCAACATTCCACAGTGCGTTTGATATGTAGAACCGGCGATATCTTGATTTTCGTGGTGTTTCCAGCTGAGATATGCATTTTCTGCGATAATCTTGGTGAGTCTGCTGTCAGAAGTATGCAGAATCATCTAGATCGCAATTTTCGAGCTATTTAATGCGAGAAACACGTTTTCTAGTGTTTTCACCACTCCACAGTGCGTTTGATATGTAGAGCCGCCGATAACTTGGTTTTCGTGGGGTTTCCAGCTGAGATATGCATTTTCTGCGATAATCTTGGTGTTTCATCTATGAGAAGTATGCAGAATCAGCGAGAACGCTCTTTTCGAGCTAGTTAATAAGAGAAACACGTTTTCTGGTGTTTTCACCACTTCGCAGTGTGTTTGATGTGCAGAACCGGAGATATCTTGGTTTTCGTCGGGTTTCAAGCTGAGACATTCATTTTCGGCGATAATCTTGGTGTTTCATCTATGAGAAGTATGCAGAATCATCGAGAACGCTCTTTTCGAGCTATTTAATGCGAGAAACACGTTTTCTGGTGTATTCACCACTCCACAGTACGTTTGACATGCAGAACCGGAGATATCTTGGTTTCGGTCGGGTTTCTAGCTGAGATATGCATTTTCTACGATAATCTTGGTGAGCCTTCTGTCAGAAGTATGCAGAATCTTCGAGAACGCTCTTTTCGAGCTACTTAATGCGAGAAACACGTTATCTGGTGTTTTCACCACTCCACAGTGCGTTTGATATGCAGAACCGGCGACATCTTGGATTTCGTCGGGTTTCAAGCTGAGATATGCATTTTCTGCTTCAATCTTGGTGAGACTTCTGTCCGAAATATGCAGAATCATCTAGATCGCTCGTTTCGAGCTACTTAATGCGAGAAACACGTTATCTGGTGTTTTCACCACTCCACAGTGCGTTTGATATGCAGAACCGGCGACATCTTGGATTTCGTCGGGTTTCAAGCTGAGATATGCATTTTCTGCAATAATCTTGGTGAGACTTCTGTCAGAAGTATGCAGAATCATCTAGATCGCACTTTTCGAGATATTTAATGCGAGAAACACGTTCTCTGGTGTATTCTCCACTCCACAGAACGTTTGACATGCAGAACCGGAGATATCTTGGTTTCGGTCGGGTTTCAAGCTGAGATATGCATTTTCTACGATAATCTTGGTGAGACGTCTGTCAGAAGTATGCAGAATCATCGGGATCGCTCTTTTCGAGCTATTTAATGCGAGAAACACGTTATCTGGTGTTTTCACCACTCCACAGTGCGTTTGATATGCAGAAGTGGCGACATCTTGATTTTCGTGAGATTTCAAACTGAGGTATGCATTTTCTGCGATAATCTTGGTGAGACTTCTGTCAGAAGTGTGCAGAATCATCTAGATCGCTCTTTTCGAGCTATGCAATGCGAAAAAACAAGTTTTCTTGTGTATTCAACATTCCACAGTGCGTTTGATATGCAGAACCGGAGATATCTTGGTATCGGTCGGTTTTCAAGCTGAGATATGCATTTTCTGCGATAATCTTGGTGAGACTTCTGTCAGAAGTATGCAGAATCATCTAGATCGCTCTTTTCGAGCTATTTCATTCGAGAAACACGTTTTCTGGTGTTTTCACCACACCACAGTCCGTTTGATGTGCAGAACCGGAGATAACTTGGTTTTCGTGAGATTTCAAGCTGAGGTATGCATTTTCTGCGATAAGCTTGGTGAGACTTCTGTCAGAAGTATGCAGAATCATCTAGATCGCACGTTTCGAGCTATCTAATGCGAAAAAACAAGTTTTCTGGTGTTTTCACCACACCACAGTCCGTTTGATATGCAGAACAGGAGATATCTTGGTTTTCGTGGGGTTTCTAGCAGAGATATGCATTATCTGCGATAATCATGGTGAGACTTCTGTTAGAAGTATGCAGAACCATCGAGATCGCACTTTTCGATCTATTTAATGCGAGAAACACGTTGTCTGGTTTTTTCACCACTCCACAGTTGGTTTGATACGCAGAACCGGCGATGTTTGGTTTTCGTCGGGTTTCAAGCTGTGATATGCATTTTCTGCGATAATCTTGGTGAGACTTCTGTCAGAAGTATGCAGAATCATCTAGATCGCTCTTTTCGAGCTATTTCATTCGAGAAACACGTTTTCTGGTGTTTTCACCACACCACAGTCCGTTTGATGTGCAGAACCGGAGATAACTTGGTTTTCGTGAGATTTCAAGCTGAGGTATGCATTTTCTGCGATAAGCTTGGTGAGACTTCTGTCAGAAGTATGCAGAATCATCTAGATCGCACGTTTCGAGCTATCTAATGCGAAAAAACAAGTTTTCTGGTGTTTTCACCACACCACAGTCCGTTTGATATGCAGAACAGGAGATATCTTGGTTTTCGTGGGGTTTCTAGCAGAGATATGCATTATCTGCGATAATCATGGTGAGACTTCTGTTAGAAGTATGCAGAACCATCGAGATCGCACTTTTCGATCTATTTAATGCGAGAAACACGTTGTCTGGTTTTTTCACCACTCCACAGTTGGTTTGATACGCAGAACCGGCGATGTTTGGTTTTCGTCGGGTTTCAAGCTGTGATATGCATTTTCTGCGATAATCTTGGTGAGACTTCAGTCAGAAGTATGCAGAATCATCTAAATCGCTCTTTTGGAGCTATTTAATGCGAAAAAACAAGTTTTCTGGTGTTTTCAACATTCCACCGTGCGTTTGATATGCAGAACCGGCGATATCTTGATTTTCGTGGTGTTTCCAGCTGAGACATGCATTTTCTGCGATAAACTTGGTGAGACTTCAGTCAGAAGTATGCAGAATCATCTAGATCGCTCTTTTCGAGCTATTTAATGCGAAAAAACAAGTTTTCTGGTGTTTTCAACATTCCACAGTGCGTTTGATATGCAGAACCGGCGATATCTTGATTTTCGTGGTGTTTCCAGCTGAGATATGCATTTTCTGCGATAATCTTGGTGAGACTTCTGTCAGAAGTATGCAGAATCATCGGCATCTCCCTTTTCGACCTATTTAATGCGAGAAACACGTTCTCTGGTTGTTTTCACCACTCCACAGTGCGTTTGATATGCAGACCCGGCGAAATCTTGATTTTCGTGGTGTTTCCAGCTGAGATATGCATTTTCTGCGATAATATTGGTGAGACTTCTGTCAGACGTATGCAGAATCATCGGCATCTCCCTTTTCGACCTATTTAATGCGAGAAACACGTTCTCTGGTTGTTTTCACCACTCCACAGTGGGTTTGATATGCAGAACCGGCGACATCTTGGATTTCGTCGGGGTTCAAGCTGAGATATACACATTCTGCGATATTCTTGGTGAGACTTCTGTCAGTAGTATGCAGAATCATCGAGACCCCTCTTTTCGAGCTATTTAATGCGAGAAACACGTTATCTGGTGTTTTCACCACTCCACAGTGCGTTTTATATGCAGAACCGGCGACATCATGATTTTGGTGAGGTTTCAAGCTGAGATATGCATTTTCTGCGATAATATTGGTGAGACTTCAGTCATATGTATGCAGAATCATCTAGATCGCTCGTTTCGAGCTATCTAATGCGAAAAAACAAGATTTCTGGGGTTTTCAACATTCCACAGTGCGTTTGCTATGCAGAACCGGCGTCATCTTTGATTTCGTCGGGTTTCAAGCTGAGATATGCATTTTCTACGAGAATCTTTGTGAGACTTCAGTTAGAAGTATGCAGAATCATCTAGATCGCTCGTTTCGAGCTATCTAATGCGAAAAAACAAGATTTCTGGTGTTTTCAACATTCCACAGTGCGTTTGCTATGCAGAACCGGCGTCATCTTGGATTTCGTCGGGTTTCAAGCTGAGATATGCATTTTCTACGAGAATCTTTGTGAGACTTCTGTCAGAAGTATGCAGAATCATCTAGATCGCTCTTTTCGAGCTATTTAATGCGAGAAACACGTTTTCTGGTGTATTCACCACTCCACAGTACGTTTGACATGCAGAACCGGAGATATCTTGATTTTCGTGGTTTTTCCAGCTGAGATATGCATTTTCAGCGATAATCTTGGTGAGTCTTCTGTCAGAAGTATGCAGAATCTTCGAGATCGCTCATTTCGAGCTATTTAATTCGAGAAACACGTTATCTGGTGTTTTCACCACTCCACAGTGCGTTTGATATGCAGAATAGGCGACATCTTGATTTTCGTGAGGTTTCAAGCTGAGATATGCATTTTCAGCGATAATTTTGGTGAGTCTTTTGTCAGAAGTATGCAGAATCTTCGAGATCGCTCTTTTCGAGCAACTTAATTGCGAGAAACACGATATCTGGTTGTTTTCACCACTCCACAGTGCGTTTGAAATGCAGAACGGGCGACATCATGATTTTCGTGGTGTTTCCAGCTGAGATATGCATTTTCTGCGATAATCTTGGTGAGTCTTCTGTCAGAAGTATGCCGAATCATCGAGATCCCTCTTTTCCAGCTATTTAATGCGAGAAACACGTTAATTGGTGTTTTCACCACTCCACAGTGCGTTTGATATGCGGAACCAGCGACATCTTGGATTTCGTCGGGTTTCAAGCTGAGACATGCATTTTGTGCGATAATCTTGGTGAGTCTTCTGTCAGAAGTATGCAGAATCATCGAGATCCCTCTTTTCGAGCTAGTTAATGCGAGAAACACGTTATCTGGTGTTTTCACCACTCCACAGTGCGTTTGATATGCAGAACCGGCGACATCTTGGCTGTCGTAGGGTATCAAGCTGAGATATGCATTTTCTACCATAATCTTGGTGAGACTACTGTCAGAAGTATGCAGAATCATCGGGATCGCTATTTTCGAGCTATTTAATGCGAGAAACACGTTTTCTGGGGTTTTCACCACTCCACAGTTCGTTGGATATGCAGAACAGGAGATATCTTGGTTTTCGTAGGGTTTCTAGCAGAGACATGCATTTTCTGCGATAATCTTGGTGAGTCTTCTGTCAGAAGTATGCAGAATCATCGAGATCCCTCTTTTCGAGCTATTTAATGCGAGAAACACGTTAATTGGTGTTTTCACCACTCCACAGTGCGTTTGATATGCGGAACCAGCGACATCTTGGATTTCGTCGGGTTTCAAGCTGAGACATGCATTTTGTGCGATAATCTTGGTGAGTCTTCTGTCAGAAGTATGCAGAATCATCGAGATTCCTCTTTTCGAGCTAGTTAATGCGAGAAACACGTTATCTGGTGTTTTCACCACTCCACAGTGCGTTTGATATGCAGAACCGGCGCCATCTTGGCTGTCGTAGGCTATCAAGCTGAGATATGCATTTTCTAAAATAATCGTGGTGAGACTTCTGTCAGAAGTATGCAGAATCATCGGGATCGCTATTTTCGAGCTATTTAATGCGAGAAACACGTTTTCTGGGGTTTTCACCACTCCACAGTTCGTTGGATATGCAGAACAGGAGATATCTTGGTTTTCGTGGGGTTTCTAGCAGAGATATGCATTTTCTGCGATAATCATGGTGAGACTTCTGTTAGAAGTATGCAGAATCATCGAGATCGCACTTTTCAATCTATTTAATGCGAGAAACACGTTGTCTGGTGTTTTCACCACTCCACAGTTGGTTTGATATGCAGAACAGGAGATATCTTGGTTTTCGTGGGGTTTCTAGCTGAGATATGCATTTTTTACGATAATCTTGGTGAGACTTCTGTCCGAAGTATGCAGAATCATCGGGATCGCTATTTTCGAGCTATTTAATGCGAGAAACACGTTTTCTGGGGTTTTCACCACTCCACAGTTCGTTGGATATGCAGAACAGGAGATATCTTGGTTTTCGTGGGGTTTCTAGCAGAGATATGCATTTTCTGCGATAATCTTGGTGAGACTTCAGTCAGAAATATGCAGAATCTTCTAGATCGCTCTTTTCGAGCTAGTTAATGCGAGAAACACGTTTTCTGGGGTTTTCACCACTCCACAGTTCGTTGGATATGCAGAACAGGAGATATCTTGGTTTTCGTGGGGTTTCTAGCTGAGATATGCATTTTTTACGATAATCTTGGTGAGACTTCTGTCCGAAGTATGCAGAATCATCGAGATCGCTCTTTTCGAGCTATTTATTGCGAGAAACACGTTATCTGGTTTTTTCACCACTACACAGTGCCTTTGATATGCAGTACCAGCGATATCTTGGTTTTCGTGGGGTTTCAAGCTGAGATATGCATTTTTTACGATAACCTTGGTGAGACTTCTGTCCGAAGTATGCTTAATCATCGAGATCGCTCTATTTGAGCTATTTAATGTGAGAAACACGTTATCTGGTGTTTCCAGCACTCCACAGTGCGTTTTATATGCAGAACCAGCGATATCTTGGCTTTCGTGGGGTTTCAAGCTGAGATATGCATTTTCTACCATAATCTTGGTGAGACTACTGTCAGAAGTATGCAGAATCATCGGGATCGCTATTTTCGAGCTATTTAATGCGAGAAACACGTTTTCTGGGGTTTTCACCACTCCACAGTTCGTTGGATATGCAGAACAGGAGATATCTTGGTTTTCGTAGGGTTTCTAGCAGAGACATGCATTTTCTGCGATAATCTTGGTGAGTCTTCTGTCAGAAGTATGCAGAATCATTGAGATCCCTCTTTTCGAGCTATTTAATGCGAGAAACACGTTAATTGGTGTTTTCACCACTCCACAGTGCGTTTGATATGCAGAACAGGCGATGTTTGGTTTTCGACGGGTTTCAAGCTGAGATATGCATTTTCTGCGATAATCTTGGTGAGACTTCAGTCAGAAATATGCAGAATCTTCTAGATCGCTCTTTTCGAGCTAGTTAATGCGAGAAACACGTTTTCTGGGGTTTTCACCACTCCACAGTTCGTTGGATATGCAGAACAGGAGATATCTTGGTTTTCGTGGGGTTTCTAGCTGAGATATGCATTTTTTACGATAATCTTGGTGAGACTTCTGTCCGAAGTATGCAGAATCATCGAGATCGCTCTTTTCGAGCTATTTATTGCGAGAAACACGTTATCTGGTTTTTTCACCACTACACAGTGCCTTTGATATGCAGTACCAGCGATATCTTGGTTTTCGTGGGGTTTCAAGCTGAGATATGCATTTTTTACGATAACCTTGGTGAGACTTCTGTCCGAAGTATGCTTAATCATCGAGATCGCTCTATTTGAGCTATTTAATGTGAGAAACACGTTATCTGGTGTTTCCAGCACTCCACAGTGCGTTTTATATGCAGAACCAGCGATATCTTGGCTTTCGTGGGGTTTCAAGCTGAGATATGCATTGTCTGCGATAATCTAGGTGAGACTTCTGTCCGAAGAATGCAGATTCATCGAGACCGTACTTTTCGAGCTATTTTATGCGAGAAACACGTTTTCTGGGGTTTTCACCACTCCACAGTTCGTTGGATATGCAGAACAGGTGATATCTTGGGTTTCAAGGGGTATCAAGCTGAGATATGCATTTTCTGCGATAAACTTGGAGAGACTTCTGTCCGAAGTATGCTGAATCATCGAGATCGCACTTTTCGAGCTAGTTAATGCGAGAAAAACCTTATCTGGTGTTTTCACCACCCCACAGTGCGTTTGATATGCAGAACCGGCGATATCTTGGTTTTCGTGGGGTTTCAAGCTGAGATATGCATTTTTTACGATAATCATGGTGAGACTACTGTCCGAAGTATGCAGAATCATCGAGATCGCTCTTTTCGAGCTACTTAATGCGAGATACACGTTATCTGGTGTTTTCACCACTCCACAGTGCGTTTGACATGCAGTACCGGCGACATCTTGGATTTCGTCGGGGTTCAAGCTGAGATATGCATTTTCTACGATAATCGTGGTGAGACTTCTGTCAGAAGTATGCAGAATAATCTAAATCGTTCTTTTCGAGCTATTTAATTCGAGAAACACGTTATCTGGTTGTTTTCACCACTCCACAGTGCGTTTGATATGCAGAAGCGGCGACATCTTGATTTTCGTGAGATTTCAAGCTGAGGTATGCATTTTCTGCGATAAGCTTGGTGAGACTTCTGTTAGAAGTATGCAGAGTCATCGAGATCGTACTTTTCGAGCTATTTAATGCGAGAAACACGTTTTCTGGTGTTTTCACCACACCACAGTCCGTTTGATATGCAGAACCGGCGACATCTTGGATTTCGTCGGGGTTCAATCTGAGATATGCACATTCTATGATAATCTTGGTGAGACTTCTGTCAGAAGTATGCAGAATCATCTTGATCGCTCTTTTCGAGCTATTTAATGCGACAAACGCGTTTTCTGGTGTATTCACCACTCCACAGTACGTTTGACATGCAGAACCGGAGATATCTTGATTTTCGTGGTTTTTCCAGCTGAGATATGCATTTTCAGCGATAATCTTGGTGAGTCTTCTGTCAGAAGTATGCAGAATCTTCGAGATCTCTCATTTCGAGCTAGTTAATGCGAGAAACACGTTATCTGGTGTTTTCACCACTCCACAGTGCGTTTGATATGCAGAATCGGCGATATCTTGATTTTCGTGGTGTGTCCAGCTGAGATATGCATTTTCTGCGATAATCTTGGTGAGTCTTCTGTCAGAAGTATGCAGAATCATCGAGATCCCTCTTTTCGAGCTATTTAATGCGAGAAACACGTTATCTGGTTGTTTTCACCACTCCACAGTTCGTTTGGTATGCAGAACAGGCGATATCTTGGTTTTCGTGGGGTTTCTAGCAGAGATATGCATTATCTGCGATAATCATGGTGAGACTTCTGTCCGAAGTATGCTTAATCATCGAGATCGCTCTATTTGAGCTATTTAATGTGAGAAACACGTTATCTGGTGTTTCCAGCACTCCACAGTGCGTTTTATATGCAGAACCAGCGATATCTTGGCTTTCGTGGTGTTTCAAGCTGAGATATGCATTGTCTGCGATAATCTAGGTGAGACTTCTGTCCGAAGAATGCAGATTCATCGAGACCGTACTTTTCGAGCTATTTTATGCGAGAAACACGTTTTCTGGGGTTTTCACCACTCCACAGTTCGTTGGATATGCAGAACAGGTGATATCTTGGGTTTCGAGGGGTATCAAGCTGAGATATGCATTTTCAGCGATAAACTTGGAGAGGCTTCTGTCCGAAGTATGCTGAATCATCGAGATCGCACTTTTCGAGCTAGTTAATGCGAGAAAAACCTTATCTGGTGTTTTCACCACCCCACAGTGCGTTTGATATGCAGAACCGGCGATATCTTGGTTTTCGTGGGGTTTCAAGCTGAGATATGCATTTTTTACGATAATCATGGTGAGACTACTGTCCGAAGTATGCAGAATCATCGAGATCGCTCTTTTCGAGCTACTTAATGCGAGATACACGTTATCTGGTGTTTTCACCACTCCACAGTGCGTTTGACATGCAGTACCGGCGACATCTTGGATTTCGTCGGGGTTCAAGCTGAGATATGCATTTTCTACGATAATCGTGGTGAGACTTCTGTCAGAAGTATGCAGAATAATCTAAATCGTTCTTTTGAGCTATTTAATTCGAGAAACACGTTATCTGGTTGTTTTCACCACTCCACAGTGCGTTTGATATGCAGAAGCGGCGACATCTTGATTTTCGTGAGATTTCAAGCTGAGGTATGCATTTTCTGCGATAAGCTTGGTGAGACTTCTGTTAGAAGTATGCAGAGTCATCGAGATCGTACTTTTCGAGCTATTTAATGCGAGAAACACGTTTTCTGGTGTTTTCACCACACCACAGTCCGTTTGATATGCGGAACCGGCGACATCTTGGATTTCGTCGGGGTTCAATCTGAGATATGCACATTCTATGATAATCTTGGTGAGACTTCTGTCAGAAGTATGCAGAATCATCTTGATCGCTCTTTTCGAGCTATTTAATGCGACAAACGCGTTTTCTGGTGTATTCACCACTCCACAGTACGTTTGACATGCAGAACCGGAGATATCTTGATTTTCGTGGTTTTTCCAGCTGAGATATGCATTTTCAGCGATAATCTTGGTGAGTCTTCTGTCAGAAGTATGCAGAATCTTCGAGATCGCTCATTTCGAGCTAGTTAATGCGAGAAACACGTTATCTGGTGTTTTCACCACTCCACAGTGCGTTTGATATGCAGAATCGGCGATATCTTGATTTTCGTGGTGTGTCCAGCTGAGATATGCATTTTCTGCGATAATCTTGGTGAGTCTTCTGTCAGAAGTATGCAGAATCATCGAGATCCCTCTTTTCGAGCTATTTAATGCGAGAAACACGTTATCTGGTTGTTTTCACCACTCCACAGTTCGTTTGGTATGCAGAACAGGCGATATCTTGGTTTTCGTGGGGTTTCTAGCAGAGATATGCATTATCTGCGATAATCATGGTGAGACTTCTGTTAGAAGTATGCAGAATCATCGAGATCGCACTTTTCGATCTATTTAATGCGAGAAACACGTTGTCTGGTTTTTTCACCACTCCACAGTTGGTTTGATATGCAGAACCGGCGATATCTGGGTTTTCGTGGGGTTTCAAGCTGAGATATGCATTTTCTGCGATAATCTTGGTGAGACCTCTGTCCGAAGTATGCAGAAACATCGAGATCGCTCTTTTCGACCTATTTAATGCGAGAAACACGTTATCTGGTGTGTTCACCACTCCACAGTGCGTTTGATATGCAGAACCAGCGATATCTTGGTTTTCGTGGGGTTTCAAGCTGAGATATGCATTTTTTACGATAATCATGGTGAGACTACTGTCCGAAGTTTGCAGAATCATCGAGATCGCACTTTTCGAGCTATTTAATGCGAGAAACACGATATCTGGTGTTTTCAGCACTCCACAGTGCGTATGATATGCAGAACCGGCGATATCTTGGTTTTCGTGGGGTTTCAAGCTGAGATATGCATTTTCTGCGATAATCTTGGTGAGACTTCTGTCCGAAGTATGCTGAATCATCGAGATCGCACTTTTCGAGCTATCTAATGCGAGAAACACGTTCTCTGGTCGTTTTCACCACTCCACAGTGCGTTTGATATGCAGAACCGGCGATATCTTGATTTTCGTGGTGTTTCCAGCTGAGATATGGATTTTCTGCGATAATCCTGGTGAGACTTCTGTCAGAAGTATGCAGAATCATCGAGATCCCTCTTTTCGAGCTATTTAATGCGAGAAACACGTTAATTGGTGTTTTCACCACTCCACAGTGCGTTTGATATGCGGAACCAGCGACATCTTGGATTTCGTCGGGTTTCAAGCTGAGACATGCATTTTCTGCGATAATCTTGGTGAGTCTTTTGTCAGAAGTATGCAGAATCTTCGAGATCGCTCTTTTCGAGCAACTTAATGCGGGAAACACGATATCTGGTTGTTTTCACCACTCCACAGTGCGTTTGATATGCAGAACCGGCGACATCTTGATTTTCGTGAGGTTTCAAGCTGAGATATGCATTTTCAGCGATAATCTTGGTGAGTCTTTTGTCAGAAGTATGCAGAATCTTCGAGATCGCTCTTTTCGAGCAACTTAATGCGGGAAACACGATATCTGGTTGTTTTCACCACTCCACAGTGCGTTTGATATGCAGAACGGGCGACATCTTGATTTTCGTGGTGTTTCCAGCTGAGATATGCATTTTCTGCGATAATCTTGGTGAGTCTTCTGTCAGAAGTATGCAGAATCATCGAGATCCCTCTTTTCGAGCTATTTAATGCGAGAAACACGTTAATTGGTGTTTTCACCACTCCACAGTGCGTTTGATATGCGGAACCAGCGACATCTTGGATTTCGTCGGGTTTCAAGCTGAGACATGCATTTTCTGCGATAATCTTGGTGAGTCTTCTGTCAGAAGTATGCAGAATCATCGAGGTCCCTCTTTTCGAGCAAGTTATTGCGAGAAACACGTTATCTGGTGTTTTCACCACTCCACAGTGCGTTTGATATGCAGAACCGGCGACATCTTGGCTGTCGTAGGGTATCAAGCTGAGATATGCATTTTCTGCGATAATCTTGGTGAGACTTCAGTCAGAAATATGCAGAATCTTCTAGATCGCTCTTTTCGAGCTATTTAATGCGAAAAAACAAGTTTTCTGGTGTTTTCACCACTCCACAGTTCGTTGGATATGCAGAACAGGAGATATCTTGGTTTTCGTGGGGTTTCTAGCAGAGATATGCATTTTCTGCGATAATCATGGTGAGACTTCTGTTAGAAGTATGCAGAATCATCGAGATCGCACTTTTCAATCAATTTAATGCGAGAAACACGTTGTCTGGTGTTTTCACCACTCCACAGTTGGTTTGATATGCAGAACAGGCGATGTTTGGTTTTCGTCGGGTTTCAAGCTGAGATATGCATTTTCTGCGATAATCTTGGTGAGACTCCAGTCAGAAATATGCAGAATCTTCTAGATCGCTCTTTTCGAGCTATTTAATGCGAAAAAACAAGTTTTCTGGTGTTTTCACCACTCCACAGTTCGTTGGATATGCAGAACAGGAGATATCTTGGTTTTCGTGGGGTTTCTAGCAGAGACATGCATTTTCAGCGATAATCTTGGTGAGTCTTCTGTCAGAAGTATGCAGAATCATCGAGATCGCACTTTTCGAGCTAGTTAATGCGAGAAACACGTTGTCTGGTGTTTTCACCACTCCACAGTTGGTTTGATATGCAGAACAGGCGATGTTTGGTTTTCGTCGGGTTTCAAGCTGAGATATGCATTTTCTGCGATAATCTTGGTGAGACTTCAGTCAGAAATATGCAGAATCTTCTAGATCGCTCTTTTCGAGCTATTTAATGCGAAAAAACATGTTTTCTGGGGTTTTCACCACTCCACAGTTCGTTGGATATGCAGAACAGGAGATATCTTGGTTTTCGTGGGGTTTCTAGCAGAGATATGCATTTTCTGCGATAATCATGGTGAGACTTCTGTTAGAAGTATGCAGAATCATCGAGATCGCACTTTTCAATCAATTTAATGCGAGAAACACGTTGTCTGGTGTTTTCACCACTCCACAGTTGGTTTGATATGCAGAACAGGCGATGTTTGGTTTTCGTCGGGTTTCAAGCTGAGATATGCATTTTCTGCGATAATCTTGGTGAGACTTCAGTCAGAAATATGCAGAATCTTCTAGATCGCTCTTTTCGAGCTATTTAATGCGAAAAAACAAGTTTTCTGGTGTTTTCACCACTCCACAGTTCGTTGGATATGCAGAACAGGAGATATCTTGGTTTTCGTGGGGTTTCTAGCAGAGACATGCATTTTCAGCGATAATCTTGGTGAGTCTTCTGTCAGAAGTATGCAGAATCATCGAGATCCCTCTTTTCGAGCTATTTATTGCGAGAAACACGTTATCTGGTTTTTTCACCACTACACAGTGCCTTTGATATGCAGTACCAGCGATATCTTGGTTTTCGTGGGGTTTCAAGCTGAGATATGCATTTTTTACGATAATCTTGGTGAGACTTCTGTCCGAAGTATGCTTAATCATCGAGATCGCTCTATTCGAGCTATTTAATGTGAGAAACACGTTATCTGGTGTTTCCAGCACTCCACAGCGCGTTTTATATGCAGAACCAGCGATATCTTGGCTTTCGTGGGGTTTCAAGCTGAGATATGCATTGTCTGCGATAATCTAGGTGAGACTTCTGTCCGAAGTATGCAGAATCATCGAGATCGCTCTTTTCGAGCTATTTATTGCGAGAAACACGTTATCTGGTTTTTTCACCACTACACAGTGCCTTTGATGTGCAGTACCAGCGATATCTTGGTTTTCGTGGGGTTTCAAGCTGAGATATGCATTTTTTACGATAATCTTGGTGAGACTTCTGTCCGAAGTATGCTTAATCATCGAGATCGCTCTATTCGAGCTATTTAATGTGAGAAACTCGTTATCTGGTGTTTCCAGCACTCCACAGTGCGTTTTATATGCAGAACCAGCGATATCTTGGCTTTCGTGGGGTTTCAAGCTGAGATATCCATTGTCTGCGATAATCAAGGTGAGACTTCTGTCCGAAGTATGCAGATTCATCGAGATCGTACTTTTCGAGCCATTTTATGCGAGAAACACGTTTTCTGGGGTTTTCACCACTCCACAGTTCGTTGGATATGCAGAACAGGTGATATCTTGGTTTTCGAGGGGTTTCAAGCTGAGATATGCATTTGCTGCGATAAACTTGGAGAGACTTCTGTCCGAAGTATGCTGAATCATCGAGATCGCACTTTTCGAGATAGTTAATGCGAGAAAAACCTTCTCTGGTGTTTTCACCACCCCACAGTGCGTTTGATATGCAGAACCGGCGATATCTGGGTTTTCGTGGGGTTTCAAGCTGAGATATGCATTTTCTGCGATAATCTTGGTGAGACCTCTGTCCGAAGTATGCAGAAACATCGAGATCGCTCTTTTCGACCTATTTAATGCGAGAAACACGTTATCTGGTGTTTTCACCACACCACAGTGCGTTTGATATGCAGAACCAGCGATATCTTGGTTTTCGTGGGGGTTCAATCTGAGATATGCACATTCTATGATAATCTTGGTGAGACTTCTGTCAGAAGTATGCAGAATCATCGGCATCTCCCTTTTCGACCTATTTAATGCGAGAAACACGTTCTCTGGTTGTTTTCACCACTCCAGAGTGCGTTTGATATGCAGAACCGGCGATATCTTGATTTTCGTGGTGTTTCCAGCTGAGATATGCATTTTCTGCGATAATCTTGGTGAGACTTCTGTCAGACGTATGCAGAATCATCGGCATCTCCCTTTTCGACCTATTTAATGCGAGAAACACGTTCTCTGGTTGTTTTCACCACTCCACAGTGCGTTTGATATGCAGAACGGGCGACATCTTGATTTTCGTGGTGATTCCAGCTGAGATATGCATTTTCTGCGATAATCTTGGTGAGTCTTCTGTCAGAAGTATGCAGAATCATCGAGATCCGTCTTTTCGAGCTAGTTAATGCGAGAAACACGTTTTCTGGTGTTTTCACCACTCCACAGTGCGTTTGATATGCGGAACCAGCGACATCATGATTTTCGTGGTGATTCCAGCTGAGATATGCATTTTCTGCGATAATCTTGGTGAGTCTTCTGTCAGAAGTATGCAGAATCATCGAGATCCCTCTTTTCGAGCTAGTTAATGCGAGAAACACGTTATCTGGTTTTTTCACCACTACATAGTGCCTTTGATATGCAGTACCAGCGATATCTTGGTTTTCGTGGGGTTTCAAGCTGAGATATGCATTTTTTACGATAATCTTGGTGAGACTTCTGTCCGAAGTATGCTTAATCATCGAGATCGCTCTATTCGAGCTATTTAATGTGAGAAACGCGTTATCTGGTGTTTCCAGCACTCCACAGTGCGTTTTATATGCAGAACCAGCGATATCTTGGCTTTCGTGGGGTTTCAAGCTGAGATATGCATTGTCTGCGATAATCTAGGTGAGACTTCTGTCCGAAGTATGCAGATTCATCGAGATCGTACTTTTCGAGCTATTTTATGCGAGAAACACGTTTTCTGGGGTTTTCACCACTCCACAGTTCGTTGGATATGCAGAACAGGAGATATCTTGGTTTTCGTAGGGTTTCTAGCAGAGACATGCATTTTCTGCGATAATCTTGGTGAGTCTTCTGTCAGAAGTATGCAGAATCATCGAGATCCCTCTTTTCGAGCTAGTTAATGCGAGAAACACGTTTTCTGGGGTTTTCACCACTCCACAGTTCGTTGGATATGCAGAACAGGAGATATCTTGGTTTTCGTGGGGTTTCTAGCAGAGATATGCATTTTCTGCGATAATCATGGTGAGACTTCTATTAGAAGTATGCAGAATCATCGAGATCGCACTTTTCAATCAATTTAATGCGAGAAACACGTTGTCTGGTGTTTTCACCACTCCACAGTTGGTTTGATATGCAGAACAGGCGATGTTTGGTTTTCGTCGGGTTTCAAGCTGAGATATGCATTTTCTGCGATAATCTTGGTGAGACTTCAGTCAGAAATATGCAGAATCTTCTAGATCGCTCTTTTCGAGCTATTTAATGCGAAAAAACAAGTTTTCTGGTGTTTTCACCACTCCACAGTTCGTTGGATATGCAGAACAGGAGATATCTTGGCTTTCGTGGGGTTTCAAGCTGAGATATGCATTGTCTGCGATAATCTAGGTGAGACTTCTGTCCGAAGTATGCAGATTCATCGAGATCGTACTTTTCGAGCTATTTTATGCGAGAAACACGTTTTCTGGGGTTTTCACCACTCCACAGTTCGTTGGATATGCAGAACAGGTGATATCTTGGTTTTCGAGGGGTTTCAAGCTGAGATATGCATTTTCTGCGATAATCTTGGTGAGACTTCTGTCAGACGTATGCAGAATCATCGGCATCTCCCTTTTCGACCTATTTAATGCGAGAAACACGTTCTCTGGTTGTTTTCACCACTCCACAGTGGGTTTGATATGCAGAAACGGCGACATCTTGATTTTCGTGAGGTTTCAAGCTGAGATATGCATTTTCAGCGATAATCTTGGTGAGTCTTTTGTCAGAAGTATGCAGAATCTTCGAGATCGCTCTTTTCGAGCAACTTAATGCGAGAAACACGATATCTGGTTGTTTTCACCACTCCACAGTGCGTTTGATATGCAGAACGGGCGACATCTTGATTTTCGTGGTGTTTCCAGCTGAGATATGCATTGTCTGCGATAATCTAGGTGAGACATCTGTCCGAAGTATGCAGATTCATCGAGATCGTACTTTTCGAGCTATTTTATGCGAGAAACACGTTTTCTGGGGTTTTCACCACTCCACAGTTTGTTGGATATGCAGAACAGGTGATATCTTGGTTTTCGAGGGGTTTCAAGCTGAGATATGCATTTTCTGCGATAATCTTGGTGAGACTTCTGTCAGACGTATGCAGAATCATCGGCATCTCCCTTTTCGACCTATTTAATGCGAGAAACACGTTCTCTGGTTGTTTTCACCACTCCACAGTGGGTTTGATATGCAGAACCGGCGACATCTTGATTTTCGTGAGGTTTCAAGCTGAGATATGCATTTTCAGCGATAATCTTGGTGAGTCTTTTGTCAGAAGTATGCAGAATCTTCGAGATCGCTCTTTTCGAGCAACTTAATGCGAGAAACACGATATCTGGTTGTTTTCACCACTCCACAGTGCGTTTGATATGCAGAACGGGCGACATCTTGATTTTCGTGGTGTTTCCAGCTGAGATATGCATTGTCTGCGATAATCTAGGTGAGACATCTGTCCGAAGTATGCAGATTCATCGAGATCGTACTTTTCGAGCTATTTTATGCGAGAAACACGTTTTCTGGGGTTTTCACCACTCCACAGTTCGTTGGATATGCAGAACAGGAGATATCTTGGTTTTCGTAGGGTTTCTAGCAGAGACATGCATTTTCTGCGATAATCTTGGTGAGTCTTCTGTCAGAAGTATGCAGAATCATCGAGATCCCTCTTTTCGAGCTAGTTAATGCGAGAAACACGTTTTCTGGGGTTTTCACCACTCCACAGTTCGTTGGATATGCAGAACAGGAGATATCTGGGTTTTCGTGGGGTTTCTAGCAGAGATATGCATTTTCTGCGATAATCATGGTGAGACTTCTATTAGAAGTATGCAGAATCATCGAGATCGCACTTTTCAATCAATTTAATGCGAGAAACACGTTGTCTGGTGTTTTCACCACTCCACAGTTGGTTTGATATGCAGAACAGGCGATGTTTGGTTTTCGTCGGGTTTCAAGCTGAGATATGCATTTTCTGCGATAATCTTGGTGAGACTTCAGTCAGAAATATGCAGAATCTTCTAGATCGCTCTTTTCGAGCTATTTAATGCGAAAAAACAAGTTTTCTGGTGTTTTCACCACTCCACAGTTCGTTGGATATGCAGAACAGGAGATATCTTGGCTTTCGTGGGGTTTCAAGCTGAGATATGCATTGTCTGCGATAATCTAGGTGAGACTTCTGTCCGAAGTATGCAGATTCATCGAGATCGTACTTTTCGAGCTATTTTATGCGAGAAACACGTTTTCTGGGGTTTTCACCACTCCACAGTTCGTTGGATATGCAGAACAGGTGATATCTTGGTTTTCGAGGGGTTTCAAGCTGAGATATGCATTTTCTGCGATAATCTTGGTGAGACTTCTGTCAGACGTATGCAGAATCATCGGCATCTCCCTTTTCGACCTATTTAATGCGAGAAACACGTTCTCTGGTTGTTTTCACCACTCCACAGTGGGTTTGATATGCAGAAACGGCGACATCTTGATTTTCGTGAGGTTTCAAGCTGAGATATGCATTTTCAGCGATAATCTTGGTGAGTCTTTTGTCAGAAGTATGCAGAATCTTCGAGATCGCTCTTTTCGAGCAACTTAATGCGAGAAACACGATATCTGGTTGTTTTCACCACTCCACAGTGCGTTTGATATGCAGAACGGGCGACATCTTGATTTTCGTGGTGTTTCCAGCTGAGATATGCATTGTCTGCGATAATCTAGGTGAGACATCTGTCCGAAGTATGCAGATTCATCGAGATCGTACTTTTCGAGCTATTTTATGCGAGAAACACGTTTTCTGGGGTTTTCACCACTCCACAGTTTGTTGGATATGCAGAACAGGTGATATCTTGGTTTTCGAGGGGTTTCAAGCTGAGATATGCATTTTCTGCGATAATCTTGGTGAGACTTCTGTCAGACGTATGCAGAATCATCGGCATCTCCCTTTTCGACCTATTTAATGCGAGAAACACGTTCTCTGGTTGTTTTCACCACTCCACAGTGGGTTTGATATGCAGAACCGGCGACATCTTGATTTTCGTGAGGTTTCAAGCTGAGATATGCATTTTCAGCGATAATCTTGGTGAGTCTTTTTTCAGAAGTATGCAGAATCTTCGAGATCGCTCTTTTCGAGCAACTTAATTCGAGAAACACGATATCTGGTTGTTTTCACCACTCCACAGTGCGTTTGATATGCAGAACGGGCGACATCTTGATTTTCGTGGTGATTCCAGCTGAGATATGCATTTTCTGCGATAATCTTGGTGAGTCTTCTGTCAGAAGTATGCAGAATCATCGAGATCCCTCTTTTCGAGCTAGTTAATGCGAGAAACACGTTTTCTGGTGTTTTCACCACTCCACGGAACGTTTGAGGTGCAGAACCGGAGATAACTCGGTTTTCGTGGGGTTTCGGGCTGAGATATGCATTTTCTGCGACAATCTTGGTGAGACTTCTCTCCGAAGTATGCAGAATCATCGAGGTCCCTCTTTTCGAGCTAGTTAATGCGAGAAACACGTTATCTGGTGTTTTCACCACTCCACAGTTCGTTGGATATGCAGAACAGGTGATATCTTGGTTTTCGAGGGGTTTCAAGCTGAGATATGCATTTTCTGCGATAATCTTGGTGAGACTTCTGTCAGACGTATGCAGAATCATCGGCATCTCCCTTTTCGACCTATTTAATGCGAGAAACACGTTCTCTGGTTGTTTTCACCACTCCACAGTGGGTTTGATATGCAGAACCGGCGACATCTTGATTTTCGTGAGGTTTCAAGCTGAGATATGCATTTTCAGCGATAATCTTGGTGAGTCTTTTGTCAGAAGTATGCAGAATCTTCGAGATCGCGCTTTTCGAGCAACTTAATGCGAGAAACACGATATCTGGTTGTTTTCACCACTCCACAGTGCGTTTGATATGCAGAACGGGCGACATCTTGATTTTCGTGGTGTTTCCAGCTGAGATATGCATTTTCTGCGATAATCTTGGTGAGTCTTCTGTCAGAAGTATGCAGAATCATCGAGATCCCTCTTTTCGAGCTATTCAATGCGAGAAACACGTTAATTGGTGTTTTCACCAGTCCACAGTGCGTTTGATATGCGGAACCAGCGACATCTTGGATTTCGTCGGGTTTCAAGCTGAGACATGCATTTTCTGCGATAATCTTGGTGAGTCTTCTGTCAGAAGTATGCAGAATCATCGAGGTCCCTCTTTTCGAGCTAGTTAATGCGAGGAACACGTTATCTGGTGTTTTCACCACTCCACAGTGCGTTTGATATGCAGAACCGGCGACATCTTTGCTGTCGTAGGGTATCAAGCTGAGATATGCATTTTCTACCATAATCTTGGTGAGAGTTCTGTCAGAAGTATGCAGAATCATCAGGATCGCTATTTTCGAGCTATTTAATGCGAGAAACACGTTTTCTGGGGTTTTCACCACTCCACAGTTCGTTGGATATGCAGAACAGGAGATATCTTGGTTTTCGTAGGGTTTCTAGCAGAGACATTCATTTTCTGCGATAATCTTGGTGAGTCTTCTGTCAGAAGTATGCAGAATCATCGAGATCCCTCTTTTCGAGCTAGTTAATGCGAGGAACACGTTTTCTGGGGTTTTCACCACTTCACAGTTCGTTGGATATGCAGAACAGGAGATATCTTGGTTTTCGTGGGGTTTCTAGCAGAGATATGCATTTTCTGCGATAATCATGGTGAGACTTCTGTTAGAAGTATGCAGAACCATCGAGATCGCACTTTTCAATCAATTTAATGCGAGAAACACGTTGTCTGGTGTTTTCACCACTCCACAGTTGGTTTGATATGCAGAACCAGCGATATCTTGGTGTTCGTGGGGTTTCAAGCTGAGATATGCATTTTTTACGATAATCATGGTGAGACTACAGTCCGAAGTGTGCAGAATCATCGAGATCGCTCTTTTCGAGCTATTTAATGCGAGAAACACGTTTTCTGGGGTTTTCTCCACTCCACAGTTCGTTGGATATGCAGAACAGGTGATATCTTGGGTTTCGAGGGGTTTCAAGCTGAGATATGCATTTTCTGCGATAAACTTGGAGAGACTTCTGTCCGAAGTATGCTGAATCATCGAGATCGCACTTTTCGAGCTAGTTAATGCGAGAAAAACCTTATCTGGTGTTTTCACCACTCCACAGTGCGTTTGATATGCAGTACCAGCGATATCTTGGTTTTCGTGGGGTTTCAAGCTGAGATATGCATTTTTTACGATAATCTTGGTGAGACATCTGTCCGAAGTATGCAGAATCATCGAGATCGCTCTATTCGAACTATTTAATGCGACAAAACGTTATCTGATGTTTTCAGCACTCCACAGTGCGTTTGATATGCAGAACCAGCGATATCTCTGTTTTCGTGGGGTTTCAAGCTGAGATATGCCCTTTTTACGATAATCTTGGTGAGACTTCTGTCCGAAGTATGCAGAATCATCGAGATCGCTCTTTTCGAGCTATTTAATGCGAGAAACACGTTATCTGGTGTTTCCACCACTCCACAGAGCGTTTGATATGCAGTACCATCGATATCTTGGTTTTCGTGGGGTTTCAAGCTGAGATATGCATTTTCTAGGATAATCTTGATGAGACTTCTTTCCGAAGTATGCTGAATCATCTAGATCGCTCTTTTCGAGCTATTTAATGCGAGAAACACGTTATCTGGTGTTTTCACCACTCCACGGTGCGTTTGATATGCAGAACCGGCGACATCTTGGCTGTCGTAGGGTATCAAGCTGAGATATGCATTTTCAACGATAAACTTGGTGAGACTTCTGTCAGAAGTATGCAGAATCATCGGGATCGCTCTTTTCGAGCTATTTAATGCGAGAGACACGTTTTCTGGGGTTTTCCCCACTCCACAGTTCGTTGGATATGCAGAACAGGAGATATCTTGTGTTTTTCGTGGGGTTTCTAGCAGAGATATGCATTTTCTGCGATAATCTTGGTGAGACTTCAGTCAGAAATATGCAGAATCTTCTAGATCGCCCTTTTCGAGCTATTTAATGCGAAAAAACAAGTTTTATGGTGTTTTCACCACTCCACAGTTCGTTGGATATGCAGAACAGGAGATATCTTGGTTTTCGTGGGGTTTCTAGCAGAGACATGCATTTTCTGCGATAATCTTGGTGAGTCTTCTGTCAGAAGTATGCAGAATCATCGAGATCCCTCTTTTCGAGCTAGTTAATGCGAGAAACACGTTTTCTGGGGTTTTCACCACTCCACAGTTCGTTGGATATGCAGAACAGGAGATATCTTGGTTTTCGTGGGGTTTCTAGCTGAGATATGCATTTTTTACGATAATCTTGGTGAGACTTCTGTCCGAAGTATGCAGAATCATCGAGATCGCTCTTTTCGAGCTATTTATTGCGAGAAACACGTTATCTGGTTTTTTCACCACTACACAGTGCCTTTGATATGCAGTACCAGCGATATCTTGGTTTTCGTGGGGTTTCAAGCTGAGATATGCATTTTTTACGATAATCTTGGTGAGACTTCTGTCCGAAGTATGCTTAATCATCGAGATCGCTCTATTCGAGCTATTTAATGTGAGAAACACGTTATCTGGTGTTTCCAGCACTCCACAGTGCGTTTTATATGCAGAACCAGCGATATCTTGGCTTTCGTGGGGTTTCAAGCTGAGATATGCATTGTCTGCGATAATCTAGGTGAGACTTCTGTCCGAAGTATGAAGATTCATCGAGATCGTACTTTTCGAGCCATTTTATGCGAGAAACACGTTTTCTGGGGTTTTCACCACTCCACAGTTCGTTGGATATGCAGAACAGGTGATATCTTGGTTTTCGAGGGGTTTCAAGCTGAGATATGCATTTTCTGCGATAAACTTGGAGAGACTTCTGTCCGAAGTATGCTGAATCATCGAGATCGCACTTTTCGAGCTAGTTAATGCGAGAAAAACCTTATCTGGTGTTTTCACCACCCCACAGTGCGTTTGATATGCAGAACCGGCGATATCTGGGTTTTCGTGGGGTTTCAAGCTGAGATATGCATTTTCTGCGATAATCTTGGTGAGACCTCTGTCCGAAGTATGCAGAAACATCGAGATCGCTCTTTTCGACCTATATAATGCGAGAAACACGTTATCTGGTGTTTTCACCACTCCACAGAGCGTTTGATATGCAGAACCAGCGATATCTTGGTGTTCGTGGGGTTTCAAGCTGAGATATGCATTTTTTACGATAATCATGGTGAGACTACAGTCCGAAGTGTGCAGAGTCATCGAGATCGTACTTTTCGAGCTATTTAATGCGAGAAACACGTTTTCTGGGGTTTTCACCACACCACAGTTCGTTGGATATGCAGAACAGGTGATATCTTGGTTTTCGTGGGGTTTCAAGCTGAGATATGCACTTTTTACGATAATCTTGGTGAGACTTCTGTCCGAAGTATGCAGAATCATCGAGATCGCTCTTTTCGAGCTATTTAATGCGAGAAACACGTTATCTGGTGTTTCCACCACTCCACAGAGCGTTTGATATGCAGTACCATCGATATCTTGGTTTTCGTGGGGTTTCAAGCTGAGATATGCATTTTCTAGGATAATCTTGGTGAGACTTCTGTCCGAAGGATGCTGAATCATCTAGATCGCTCTTTTCGAGCTATTTAATGCGAGAAACACGTTATCTGGTGTTTTCACCACTACACCGTGCGTTTGATATGCAGGACCGGCGACATATTGGCTGTCGTAGGGTATCAAGCTGAGATATGCATTTTCTACGGTAATCTTGGTGAGACTTCTGTCAGAAGTATGCAGAATCATCGGGATCGCTCTTTTCGAACTATTTAATGCGAGAGACACGTTTTCTGGGGTTTTCACCACTCCGCAGTTCGTTGGATATGCAGAACAGGAGATATCTTGGTTTTCGTGGAGTTTCTAGCAGAGATATGCATTTTCTGCGATAATCATGGTGAGGCTTCTGTTAGAAGTATGCAGAATCATCGAGATCGCACATTTCGATCTATTTAATGCGAGAAACACGTTGTCTAGTGTTTTCACCACTCCACAGAGCGTTTGATATGCAGTACCATCGATATCTTGGTTTTCGTGGGGTTTGTAGCTGAGATATGCATTTTCTGCGATAATCTTGGTGAGTCTTCTGTCAGAAGTATGCAGAATCATCTAGATCGCTCTTTTCGAGCTATTTAATGCGAGAAACACGTTTTCTTGTGTTTTCACCACCCCACAGTGCGTTTGATATGCAGAACCGGAGATATCTTGGTTTTCGTGGGGTTTGTAGCTGAGATATGCATTTTCTGCGATAATCTTGGTGAGTCTTCCGTCAGAAGTATGCAGAATCATCTAGATCGCTCTTTTCGAGCTATTTAATGCGAGAAACACGTTATCTGGTGTTTCCACCACTCCACAGTGCGTTTGATATGCAGTACCAGCGATATCTTGGTTTTCGTGGGGTTTCAAGCTGAGATATGCATTTTTTACGATAATCTTGGTGAGACATCTGTCCGAAGTATGCAGAATCATCGAGATCGCACTTTTCGAGCTAGTTAATGCGAGAAAAACCTTATCTGGTGTTTTCACCACTCCACAGTGCGTTTGATATGCAGTACCAGCGATATCTTGGTTTTCGTGGGGTTTCAAGCTGAGATATGCATTTTTTACGATAATCTTGGTGAGACATCTGTCCGAAGTATGCAGAATCATCGAGATCGCTCTATTCGAACTATTTAATGCGACAAAACGTTATCTGATGTTTTCAGCACTCCACAGTGCGTTTGATATGCAGAACCAGCGATATCTCTGTTTTCGTGGGGTTTCAAGCTGAGATATGCCCTTTTTACGATAATCTTGGTGAGACTTCTGTCCGAAGTATGCAGAATCATCGAGATCGCTCTTTTCGAGCTATTTAATGCGAGAAACACGTTATCTGGTGTTTCCACCACTCCACAGAGCGTTTGATATGCAGTACCATCGATATCTTGGTTTTCGTGGGGTTTCAAGCTGAGATATGCATTTTCTAGGATAATCTTGATGAGACTTCTTTCCGAAGTATGCTGAATCATCTAGATCGCTCTTTTCGAGCTATTTAATGCGAGAAACACGTTATCTGGTGTTTTCACCACTCCACGGTGCGTTTGATATGCAGAACCGGCGACATCTTGGCTGTCGTAGGGTATCAAGCTGAGATATACATTTTCAACGATAAACTTGGTGAGACTTCTGTCAGAAGTATGCAGAATCATCGGGATCGCTCTTTTCGAGCTATTTAATGCGAGAGACACGTTTTCTGGGGTTTTCCCCACTCCACAGTTCGTTGGATATGCAGAACAGGAGATATCTTGTGTTTTTCGTGGGGTTTCTAGCAGAGATATGCATTTTCTGCGATAATCATGGAGAGACTTCTGTTAGAAGTATGCAGAATCATCGAGATCGCACTTTTCGATCTATTTCATGCGAGAAACACGTTGTCTGGTGTTTTCACCACTCCACAGTTGGTTTGATATGCAGAACAGGCGATGTTTGGTTTTCGTCGGGTTTCAAGCTGAGATATGCATTTTCTGCGATAATCTTGGTGAGACTTCAGTCAGTTATATGCAGAATCTTCTAGATCGCCCTTTTCGAGCTATTTAATGCGAAAAAACAAGTTTTATGGTGTTTTCACCACTCCACAGTTCGTTGGATATGCAGAACAGGAGATATCTTGGTTTTCGTGGGGTTTCTAGCAGAGACATGCATTTTCTGCGATAATCTTGGTGAGTCTTCTGTCAGAAGTATGCAGAATCATCGAGATCCCTCTTTTCGAGCTAGTTAATGCGAGAAACACGTTTTCTGGGGTTTTCACCACTCCACAGTTCGTTGGATATGCAGAACAGGAGATATCTTGGTTTTCGTGGGGTTTCTAGCTGAGATATGCATTTTTTACGATAATCTTGGTGAGACTTCTGTCCGAAGTATGCAGAATCATCGAGATCGCTCTTTTCGAGCTATTTATTGCGAGAAACACGTTATCT
Organism: Anthophora plumipes; assembly: GCA_951804975.1. NCBI lineage: Eukaryota > Metazoa > Arthropoda > Insecta > Hymenoptera > Apidae > Anthophora > Anthophora plumipes. Next base: position 838,978 of record CATORF010000177.1, read on the forward strand.
GGTTTTTTCACCACTACACAGTGCCTTTGATATGCAGTACCAGCGATATCTTGGTTTTCGTGGGGTTTCAAGCTGAGATATGCATTTTTTACGATAATCTTGGTGAGACTTCTGTCCGAAGTATGCTTAATCATCGAGATCGCTCTATTCGAGCTATTTAATGTGAGAAACACGTTATCTGGTGTTTCCAGCACTCCACAGTGCGTTTTATATGCAGAACCAGCGATATCTTGGCTTTCGTGGGGTTTCAAGCTGAGATATGCATTGTCTGCGATAATCTAGGTGAGACTTCTGTCCGAAGTATGCAGATTCATCGAGATCGTACTTTTCGAGCCATTTTATGCGAGAAACACGTTTTCTGGGGTTTTCACCACTCCACAGTTCGTTGGATATGCAGAACAGGTGATATCTTGGTTTTCGAGGGGTTTCAAGCTGAGATATGCATTTTCTGCGATAAACTTGGAGAGACTTCTGTCCGAAGTATGCTGAATCATCGAGATCGCACTTTTCGAGCTAGTTAATGCGAGAAAAACCTTATCTGGTGTTTTCACCACCCCACAGTGCGTTTGATATGCAGAACCGGCGATATCTGGGTTTTCGTGGGGTTTCAAGCTGAGATATGCATTTTCTGCGATAATCTTGGTGAGACCTCTGTCCGAAGTATGCAGAAACATCGAGATCGCTCTTTTCGACCTATTTAATGCGAGAAACACGTTATCTGGTGTTTTCACCACTCCACAGAGCGTTTGATATGCAGAACAGGTGATATCTTGGTTTTCGTGGGGTTTCAAGCTGAGATATGCACTTTTTACGATAATCTTGGTGAGACTACAGTCCGAAGTGTGCAGAGTCATCGAGATCGTACTTTTCGAGCTATTTAATGCGAGAAACACGTTTTCTGGGATTTCACCACACCACAGTTCGTTGGATATGCAGAACAGGTGATATCTTGGTTTTCGTGGGGTTTCAAGCTGAGATATGCACTTTTTACGATAATCTTGGTGAGACTTCTGTCCGAAGTATGCAGAATCATCGAGATCGCTCTTTTCGAGCTATTTAATGCGAGAAACACGTTATCTGGTGTTTCCACCACTCCACAGAGCGTTTGATATGCAGTACCATCGATATCTTGGTTTTCGTGGGGTTTCAAGCTGAGATATGCATTTTCTAGGATAATCTTGGTGAGACTTCTGTCCGAAGGATGCTGAATCATCTAGATCGCTCTTTTCGAGCTATTTAATGCGAGAAACACGTTATCTGGTGTTTTCACCACTACACCGTGCGTTTGATATGCAGGACCGGCGACATCTTGGCTGTCGTAGGGTATCAAGCTGAGATATGCATTTTCTACGGTAATCTTGGTGAGACTTCTGTCAGAAGCATGCAGAATCATCGGGATCGCTCTTTTCGAACTATTTAATGCGAGAGACACGTTTTCTGGGGTTTTCACCACTCCGCAGTTCGTTGGATATGCAGAACAGGAGATATCTAGGTTTTCGTGGAGTTTCTAGCAGAGATATGCATTTTCTGCGATAATCATGGTGAGGCTTCTGTTAGAAGTATGCAGAATCATCGAGATCGCACATTTCGATCTATTTAATGCGAGAAACACGTTGTCTAGTGTTTTCACCACTCCACAGAGCGTTTGATATGCAGTACCATCGATATCTTGGTTTTCGTGGGGTTTGTAGCTGAGATATGCATTTTCTGCGATAATCTTGGTGAGTCTTCTGTCAGAAGTATGCAGAATCATCTAGATCGCTCTTTTCGAGCTATTTAATGCGAGAAACACGTTTTCTTGTGTTTTCACCACCCCACAGTGCGTTTGATATGCAGAACCGGAGATATCTTGGTTTTCGTGGGGTTTGTAGCTGAGATATGCATTTTCTGCGATAATCTTGGTGAGTCTTCCGTCAGAAGTATGCAGAATCATCTAGATCGCTCTTTTCGAGCTATTTAATGCGAGAAACACGTTTTCTTGTGTTTTCAACACTCCACAGTTCGTTTGATATGCAGAACCGGCGATATCTTGATTTTCGTGGTTTTTCCTGCTGAGATATGCATTTTCAGCGATAATCTTGATGAGTCTTCTGTCAGAAGTATGCAGAATCTTCGACATCGCTCATTTCGAGCTAGTTAATGCTAGAAACACGTTATCTGGTGTTTTCACCACTACACAGTTCGTTGTATATGCAGAACAGGAGATATCTTGGTTTTCGTGGGGTTTCTAGCAGAGATATGCATTATCTGCGATAATCATTGTGAGACTTCTGTTAGAAGTATGCAGAATCATCGAGATCGCACTTTTCGATCTATTTAATGCGAGAAACACGTTGTCTGGTGTTTTCACCACTCCACAGTTGGTTTGATATGCAGAACCGGCGATGTTTGGTTTTCGTCGGGTTTCAAGCTGAGAAATGCATTTTCTGCGATAATCTTGGTGAGACTTCAGTCAGAAGTATGCAGAATCTTCGAGTTCGCTCTTTTCGAGCAACTGAATGCGAGAAACACGTTATCTGGTTGTTTTCACCACTCCACAGTTCGTTTGATATGCAGAACCGGCGATATCTTGATTTTCGTGGTTTTTCGTGCTGAGATATGCATTTTCAGCGATAATCTTGGTGAGTCTTCTGTCAGAAGTATGCAGAATCATCTAGATCGCTCTTTTCGAGCTATTTAATGCGAGAAACACGTTATCTGGTATTTTCACCACTCCACAGTGCGTTTGATATGCAGAACCGGCGATATCTTGATTTTCGTGGTGTGTCCAGCTGAGATATGCATTTTCTGCGATAATCTTGGTGAGTCTTCTGTCAGAAGTATGCAGAATCATCGAGATCGCTCATTTCGAGCTAGTTAATGCGAGAAACACGTTATCTGGTGTTTTCACCACTCCACAGTTCGTTGTATATGCAGAACAGGAGATATCTTGGTTTTCGTGGGGTTTCTAGCAGAGATATGCATTTTCTGCGATAATCTATGTTAGTCTTCTGCCAGAAGTATGCAGAATCATCTAGAACGCTCTTTTAGAGCTATTTAATGCGAGAAACACGATATCTGGTGTTTTCAGCACTCCACAGTTCGTTGTATATGCAGAACAGAAGATATCTTGGTTTTCGTGGGGTTTCTAGCAGAGATATGCATTTTCTGCGATAATCTAGATGAGTCTTCTGCCAGAAGTATGCAGAATCATCTAGATCGCTCTTTTCGTGCTATTTAATGCGAAAAAACAAGTTTTCTGGTGTTTTCAACATTCCACAGTGCGTTTGATATGCAGAACCTATGATATCTTGTTTTTCGTGGTGTTTCCAGCTGAGATATGCATTCTCTGCGATAAACTTGGTGAGTCTTCTGTCAGAAGTATGCAGAATCATCGAGATCCCTCTTTTCGAGCTATTTAATGCGAGAAACACGTTAATTGGTGTTTTCACCACTCCACAGTGCGTTTGATATGCGGAACCAGCGACATCTTGTTTTTCGTGGTGTTTCCAGCTGAGATATGCATTCTCTGCGATAAACTTGGTGAGTCTTCTGTCAGAAGTATGCAGAATCATCGAGATCCCTCTTTTCGAGCTATTTAATGCGAGAAACACGTTAATTGGTGTTTTCACCACTCCACAGTGCGTTTGATATGCGGAACCAGCGACATCTTGGATTTCGTCGGGTTTCAAGCTGAGACATGCATTTTCTGCGATAATCTTGGTGAGTCTTCTGTCAGAAGTATGCAGAATCATCGAGATCCCTCTTTTTGAGCTATTTAATGCGAGAAAAACCTTATCTGGTGTTTTCACCACCCCACAGTGCGTTTGATATGCAGAACCGGCGATATCTGGGTTTTCGTGGGGTTTCAAGCTGAGATATGCATTTTCTGCGATAATCTTGGTGAGACCTCTGTCCGAAGTATGCAGAAACATCGAGATCGCTCTTTTCGACCTATTTAATGCGAGAAACACGTTATCTGGTGATTTCACCACTCCACAGTTCGTTGGATATGCAGAACAGGTGATATCTTGGTTTTCGTGGGGTTTCAAGCTGAGATATGCACTTTTTACGATAATCTTGGTGAGACTTCTGTCCGAAGTATGCTTAATCATCGAGATCGCTCTATTCGAACTATTTAATGCGACAAAACGTTATCTGGTGTTTTCAGCACTCCACAGTGCGTTTGATATGCAGAACCAGTGATACCTCAGTTTTCGTGGGGTTTCAAGCAGAGATATGCATTTTCTACGATTATCTTGGTGAGACTTCTCTCAGAAGGATGCAGAATCTTCGAGATCGCTCTTTTCGAGCTACTTAATGCGAGATACACGTTATCTGGTGTTTTCACCACTCCACAGTGCGTTTGACATGCAGTACCGGCGACATCTTGGATTTCGTCGGGGTTCAAGCTGAGATATGCATTTTCTACGATAATCTTGGTGAGACTTCTGTCAGAAGTATGCAGAATAATCTAGATCGTTCTTTTCGAACTATTTAATTCGAGAAACACGTTATCTGGTTGTTTTCACCACTCCACAGTGCGTTTGATATGCAGAAGCGGCGACATCTTGATTTTCGTGGGGTTTCAAGCTCAGATATGCATTTTCTGCGATAAGCTTGGTGAGACTTCTGTCCGAAGTATGCAGAGTCATCGAGATCGTACTTTTCGAGCTATTTAATGCGAGAAACACGTTTTCTGGGGTTTTCACCACTCCACAGTTCGTTGGATATGCAGATCAGGAGATATCTTGGTTTTCGTGGAGTTTCTAGCAGAGATATGCATTTTCTGCGATAATCATGGTGAGACTTCTGTTAGAAGTATGCAGAATCATCGAGATCGCACATTTCGATCTATTTAATGCGAGAAACACGTTGTCTGGTGTTTTCACCACTCCACAGTTGGTTTGATATGCAGAACCGGCGATATCTGGGTTTTCGTGTGGTTTCAAGCTGAGATATGCATTTTCTGCGATAATCTTGGTGAGACTTCAGTCAGAAGTATGCAGAATCTTCGAGATCGCTCATTTCGAGCTAGTTAATGCGAGAAACACGTTATCTGGTGTTTTCACCTCTCCACAGTTCGTTGTATATGCAGAACAGGAGATATCTTGGTTTTCGTGGGGTTTCTAGCAGAGATATGCATCTTCTGCGATAATCTTGGTGAGACTTCAGTCAGAGGTATGCAGAACCTACGAGATCGCTCATTTCGAGCTAGTTAATGCGAGAAACACGTTATCTGGTGTTTTCACCACTCCACAGTTCGTTGTATATGCAGAACAGGAGATATCTTGGTTTGCGTGGGGTTTCTAGCAGAGATATGCATTTTCTGCGATAATCTAGGTGAGTCTTCTGCCAGAAGTATGCAGAATCATCTAGATCGCTCTTTTCGAGCTATTTAATGCGAGAAACACGATATCTAGTGTTTTCACCACTCCACAGTTCGTTTGATATGCAGAACCGGCGATATCTTGATTTTCGTGGTTTTTCGTGCTGAGATATGCATTTTCAGCGATAATCTTGGTGAGTCTTCTGTCAGAAGTATGCAGAATCATCTAGATCGCTCTTTTCGAGCTATTTAATGCGAGAAACACGTTATCTGGTATTTTCACCACTCCACAGTGCGTTTGATATGCAGAACCGGCGATATCTTGATTTTCGTGGTGTGTCCAGCTGAGATATGCATTTTCTGCGATAATCTTGGTGAGTCTTCTGTCAGAAGTATGCAGAATCATCGAGATCGCTCATTTCGAGCTAGTTAATGCGAGAAACACGTTATCTGGTGTTTTCACCACTCCACAGTTCGTTGTATATGCAGAACAGGAGATATCTTGGTTTTCGTGGGGTTTCTAGCAGAGATATGCATTTTCTGCGATAATCTATGTTAGTCTTCTGCCAGAAGTATGCAGAATCATCTAGAACGCTCTTTTAGAGCTATTTAATGCGAGAAACACGATATCTGGTGTTTTCAGCACTCCACAGTTCGTTGTATATGCAGAACAGAAGATATCTTGGTTTTCGTGGGGTTTCTAGCAGAGATATGCATTTTCTGCGATAATCTAGATGAGTCTTCTGCCAGAAGTATGCAGAATCATCTAGATCGCTCTTTTCGTGCTATTTAATGCGAAAAAACAAGTTTTCTGGTGTTTTCAACATTCCACAGTGCGTTTGATATGCAGAACCTATGATATCTTGTTTTTCGTGGTGTTTCCAGCTGAGATATGCATTCTCTGCGATAAACTTGGTGAGTCTTCTGTCAGAAGTATGCAGAATCATCGAGATCCCTCTTTTCGAGCTATTTAATGCGAGAAACACGTTAATTGGTGTTTTCACCACTCCACAGTGCGTTTGATATGCGGAACCAGCGACATCTTGGATTTCGTCGGGTTTCAAGCTGAGACATGCATTTTCTGCGATAATCTTGGTGAGTCTTCTGTCAGAAGTATGCAGAATCATCGAGATCCCTCTTTTCGAGCTAGTTAATGCGAGAAACACGTTATCTGGTGTTTTCACTACTCCACAGTGCGTTTAATATGCAGAACCGGCGACATCTTGGCTGTCGTAGGGTGTCAAGCTGAGATATGCATTTTCTGCGATAATCATGGTGAGACTTCTGTCAGAAGTATGCAGAATCATCGGGATCGCTCTTTTCGAGCTATTTAATGCTAGAAACACGTTTTCTGGGGTTTTCACCACTCCACAGTTCGTTGGATATGCAGAACAGGAGATATCTTGGTTTTCGTGGGGTTTCTAGCAGAGATATGCATTTTCTGCGATAATCATGGTGAGACTTCTGTTAGAAGTATGCAGAATCATCGAGATCGCACATTTCGATCTATTTAATGCGAGAAACACGTTATCTGGTGTTTTCACCACTCCACAGTGCGTTTGATATGCAGAACCAGCGATATCTTGGTTTTCGTGGGGTTTCAAGCTGAGATATGCATTTTTTACGATAATCATGGTGAGACTTCTGTCCGAAGTATGCAGAATCATCGAGATCGCACTTTTCGTGCTATTTAATGCGAGAAACAGGATATCTGGTGTTTTCAGCACTCCACAGTGCGTATGATATGCAGAACCGGCGATATCTTGGTTTTCGTGGAGTTTCAAGCTGAGATGTGCATTGTCTGCGATAATCTTGGTGAGACATCTGTCCGAAGTGTGCAGAATCATCGAGATCGCACTTTTTGAGCTATTTAATGCGAGAAAAACCTTATCTGGTGTTTTCACCACCCCACAGTGCGTTTGATATGCAGAACCGGCGATATCTGGGTTTTCGTGGGGTTTCAAGCTGAGATATGCATTTTCTGCGATAATCTTGGTGAGACCTCTGTCCGAAGTATGCAGAAACATCGAGATCGCTCTTTTCGACCTATTTAATGCGAGAAACACGTTATCTGGTGATTTCACCACTCCACAGTGCGTTTGATATGCAGAACCAGCGATTTCCTGGTTTTCGTGGGGTTTCAAGCTCAGATATGCATTTTATGCGATAATCTTGGTGAGGCTTCTGTCCGAAGTGTGCAGAATCTACGAGATCGCTCATTTCGAGCTAGTTAATGCGAGAAACACGTTATCTGGTGTTTTCACCACTCCACAGTTCGTTGTATATGCAGAACAGGAGATATCTTGGTTTGCGTGGGGTTTCTAGCAGAGATATGCATTTTCTGCGATAATCTAGGTGAGTCTTCTGCCAGAAGTATGCAGAATCATCTAGATCGCTCTTTTCGAGCTATTTAATGCGAGAAACACGATATCTAGTGTTTTCAGCACTCCACAGTGCGTATGATATGCAGAACCGGCGATATCTTGGTTTTCTTGGGGTTTCAAGCTGAAATATGCATTTTCTGCGATAATCTTGGTGAGACTTCAGTCAGAAGTATGCAGAATCTTCGAGATCGCTCATTTCGAGCTAGTTAATGCGAGAAACACGTTATCTGGTGTTTTCACCACTCCACAGTTCGTTGTATATGCAGAACAGGAGATATCTTGGTTTTCGTGGGGTTTCTAGCAGAGATATGCATTTTCTGCGATAATCTAGGTGAGTCTTCTGCCAGAAGTATGCAGAATCTTCGAGATCGTTCTTTTCGAGCAACTTAATGCGAGAAACACGATATCTGGTTGTTTTCACCACTCCACAGTGCGTTTGATATGCAGAACGGGCGACATCTTGATTTTCGTGAGGTATCAAGCTGAGATATGCATTTTCTGCGATAATCTTGGTGAGTCTTCTGTCAGAAGTATGCAGAATCATCGAGATCTCTCTTTTCGAGCTATTTAATGCGAGAAACACGTTAATTGGTGTTTTCCCCACTCCACAGTGCGTTTGATATGCGGAACCAGCGACATCTTGGATTTCGTCGGTTTTCAAGCTGAGACATACATTATCTGCGATAATCTCGGTGAGTCTTCTGTCAGAAGTATGCAGAATCATCGAGATCCCTCTTTTCGAGCTAGTTAATAAAAGAAACACGTTATCTGGTGTTTTCACCACTCCACAGTGCGTTTAATATGCAGAACCGGCTACATCTTGGCTGTCGTAGGGTATCAAGTTGAGATATGCATTTTCTGCGATAATCATGGTGAGACTTCTGTCCGAAGTATGCAGAATCATCGAGATCGCACTTTTCGAGCTATTTAATGCGAGAAACAGGATATCTGGTGTTTTCAGCACTCCACAGTACGTTTGACATGCAGAACCGGAGATATCTTGGTTTCGGTCGGGTTTCATGCTGAGATATGCATTTTCTACGATAATCCTGGTGAGACTTCTGTCAGAAGTATGCAGAATCTTCGAGACCGCTCTTTTCGAGCTACTTAATGCGCGAAACACGTTTTCTGGTGTTTTCACCACTCCACGGTACGTTTGATGTGCAGAACCGGAGATGACTCGGTTTTCGTCGGGTTTCAAGCTGAGATATGCATTTTCTACGATAATCTTGGTGAGACTTCTGTCAGAAGTATGCAGGATCTTCGAGAACGCTCTTTTCCAGCTATTTAATGCGAGAAACACGTTATCTGGTGTTTTCACCACTCCACAGTGCGTTTGATATGCAAAACCGGCGATATCTTGGTTTTCGTGGGGTTTCAAGCTGAGACATGCATTTTCTGCGATAATCTTGTTGAGACTTCTGTCCGAAGTATGCAGAATCATCGAGATCGCTCGTTTCGAGCTACTTAATGCGAGAAACACGTTATCTGGTGTTTTCACCACTCCACAGTGCGTTGGATATGCAGAACCGGTGATGTTTTGGTTTTCGTCGGGTTTCAAGCTGAGATATGCATTTTCTACGATAAGCTTGGTGAAACATCTGTCCAAAGTATGCAGAAACATCGAGAGCGCTCTTTTCGAGCTATTTAATGCGAGAAGCACGTTTTCTGAGGTTTTCACCACTCCACAGTTCGTCGGATATGCAGAACAGTAGATATCTTTGTTTTCGTGGGGTATCAAGCTGAGATATGCATTTTCTGCGATAATCTTGTTGAGACTTCTGTCCGAAGTATGCTGAATCATCGAGATCGCTCTTTTCGAGCTATTTAATGCGTGAAACTCGTTATCTGGTGTTTTCACCACTCCACAGTTGGTTTGATATGCAGAACCAGCGATATCTTGGTTTTCGTGGGGTTTCAAGCTGAGATATGCATTTTCTGCGATAATATTGGTGAGACATCAGTCAGAAGTATGCTGAATCACCGAGATCGCTCTTTTCGAGCTAGTTAGTGCGAGAAACTCGTTTTCTGGGGTTTTCACCACTCCACAGTTCGTTGGATATGCAGAACCGGAGATATCTTGGTTTTCGTGTGGTTTCAAGCTGAGATATGTATTTCCTGCGATAATCTTGGTGAGACTTCTGTCCGAAGTATGCTGAATCATCTAGATCGCTCTTTTCGAGCTATTTAATGCGAGAAACACGTTATCTGGTGTTTTCACCACTCCACAGTTCGTTGGATATGCAGAACAGTAGATATCTTGGTTTTCATGGGGTTTCAAGCAGAGATATGCATTTTCTACGATAATCTTGGTGAAACATCTGTCCGAAGTATGCAGAAACATCGAGATCGATCTTTTCGAGCTAGTTAGTGCGAGAAACTCGTTTTCTGGGGCTTTCACCACTCCACAGATCGTTGGATATGTAGAACCGGAGATATCTTGGTTTTCGTGTGGTTTCAAGCTGAGATATGCATTTCCTGCGATAATCTTGGTGAGACTACTGTCCGAAGTATGCAGAATCATCGTGATCGCTCTATTCGAGCTATTTAATGCGAGAAACACGTTCCCTGGTTGTTTTCACCACTCCACAGTGCGTTTGATATGCAGAACCAGCGATATCTTTGTTTTCGTGGGGTTTCAAGCTGAGATATGCATTTTCTGCGATAATATTGGTGAGACTTCTGTCCGAAGTATGCTGAATCATCTAGATCGCTCTTTTCGAGCTATTTAATGCGAGAAACACGTTATCTGGTTTTTTCACCACTCCACAGTGCGTTTGATATGCAGTACGAGCGATATCTTGGTTTTCGTGGGGTTTAAATCTGAGATATGCATTTTTTACGATAATCTTGGTGAAGCTTCTGTCCGAAGTATGCAGAATCATCGAGATCGCTCGTTTCGAGCTATTTAATGCCAGAAACACGTTATCTGGTGTTTTCACCACTCCACAGTGCGTTGGATATGCAGAACCGGCGATATCTTGGTTTTCGTGGGGTTTCCAGCTGAAATATGTATTTTCTGCGATAATCTTGGTGAGACTTCTGTCCGAAGTATGCTTAATCATCGAGATCGCTCTATTCGAGCTATTTAATGCGCGAAACACGTTATCTGGTGTTTTCAGCACTCCACAGTGCGTTTGATATGCAGAAACAACGATATCTTGGTTTTCTTGGGGATTCAAGCTGAGATATGCAATTTCTGCGATAATCTTGGTGAGACTTCTGTCCGAAGTATGCTTAATCATCGAGATCGCTCGTTTCGTGCTATTTAATGCGGGAAACACGTTATCTGGTGATTTCACCACTCCACAGTGCGTATGATATGCAGAACCGACGATATATTGGTTTTCGTGGGGGTTCAAGCTCAGATATGCATTGTCTGCGATAATCTTGGAGAGACTTCTGTCCGAAGTGTGCCGAATCATCGAGATCGCTCTCTTCGAGCTATTTAATGCGAGAAACACGTTTTCGGGGGTTTTCACCACACCACAGTTCGTTGGATATGCAGAACAGGTGATATCTTGGTTTTCGAGGGGTTTCAAGCTGAGATATGCATTTTCTGCGATAAACTTGGAGAGACTTCTGTCCGAAGTATGCTGAATCGTCGAGATCGCTCTTTTCGAGCTGGTTAATGCGAGAAACACGTTATCTGGAGTTTTCACCACTCCACAGTTGGTTTGATATGCAGAACCGGCGATATTTTGGTTTTCGTCGGGTGTCAAGCTGAGATATGCATTTTCTACCATAATCTTGGTGAAACATCTGTCCGAAGTATGCAGAAACATCGAGAGCGCTCTTTTCGAGCTATTTAATGCGAGAAACTCGTTTTCTGGGGTTTTCACCACTCCACAGTTCGTTGGATATGCAGAATCGGAGATATCTTGGTTTTCGTGTGGTTTCAAGCTGAGATATGCATTTCCTGCGATAATCTTGGTGAGACTTCTGTCCGAAGTATGCTGAATCATCGAGATCGCTCTTTTCGAGCTATTTAATGCGAGAAACACGTTATCTGGAGTTTTCACCACTCCACAGTTGGTTTGATATGCAGAACCGGCGATATTTTGGTTTTCGTCGGGTGTCAAGCTGAGATATGCATTTTCTACAATAATCTTGGTGAAACATCTGTCCGAAGTATGCAGAAACATCGAGAGCGCTCTTTTCGAGCTATTTAATGCGAGAAACACGTTTTCTGAGGTTTTCACCACTCCACAGCTCGTCGGATATGCAGAACAGTAGATATCTTTGTTTTCGTGGGGTTTCAAGCTGAGATATGCATTTCCTGCGATAATCTTGGTGAGACTTCTGTCCGAAGTATGCTGAAACATCGAGATCGCTCTTTTCGAGCTAGTTAATGCGAGAAAAACCTTATCCGGTGTTTTCACCACTCCACAGTGCGTTTGATATGCAGAACCCGCGATATCTTGGTTTTCGTGGGGTTTCAAGCTGAGATATGCATTTTCTGCGATAATCTTGTTGAGACTTCTGTCCGAAGTATGCTGAATCATCGAGATCGCTCTTTTCGAGCTATTTAATGCGAGAAACACGTTATCTGGAGTTTTCACCACTCCACAGTTGGTTTGATATGCAGAACCGGCGATATTTTGGTTTTCGTCGGGTGTCAAGCTGAGATATGCATTTTCTACCATAATCTTGGTGAAACATCTGTCCGAAGTATGCAGAAACATCGAGAGCGCTCTTTTCGAGCTATTTAATGCGAGAAACTCGTTTTCTGGGGTTTTCACCACTCCACAGTTCGTTGGATATGCAGAATCGGAGATATCTTGGTTTTCGTGTGGTTTCAAGCTGAGATATGCATTTCCTGCGATAATCTTGGTGAGACTTCTGTCCGAAGTATGCTGAATCATCTAGATCGCTCTTTTCGAGCTATTTAATGCGAGAAACACGTTATCTGGTGTTTTCACCACTCCACAGTGCGTTTGATATTCAGAACCGGCGATATCTTGGTTTTCGTGGGGTTTCAAGCTCAGATATGCATTTTCTGCGATAATATTGGTGAGACTTCAGTCAGAAGTGTGCAGAATCATCTAGATCGCTCTTTTCGAGCTACTTAATGCACGAAACACGTTTTCTGGTGTTTTCACCACTCCACAGTACGTTTGACATGCAGAACCGGAGATATCTTGGTTTCGGTCGGGTTTCAAGCTGAGATATGCATTTTCTACGATAATCCTGGTGAGACTTCTGTCAGAAGTATGCAGAATCTTCGAGAACGCTCTTTTCGAGCTACTTAATGCGCGAAACACGTTTTCTGGTGTTTTCACCACTCCACGGTACGTTTGATGTGCAGAACCGGAGATAACTCGGTTTTCATCGGGTTTCAAGCTGAGATATGCATTTTCTACGATAATCTTGGTGAGACTTCTGTCAGAAGTATGCAGGATCTTCGAGAACGCTCTTTTCGAGCTATTTAATGCGAGAAACACGTAATCTGGTGTTTTCACCACTCCACAGTGCGTATGATATGCAGAACCGGCGATATCTTGGTTTTCGTGGGGTTTCAAGGTGAGATATGCATTTTCTGCGATAATCTTGGTGAGACTTCTGTCCGAAGTATGCTGAAACATCGAGATCGCTCTTTTCGTGCTAGTTAATGCGAGAAAAACCTTATCCGGTGTTTTCACCACTCCACAGTGCGTTTGATATGCATAACCGGCGATATCTTGGTTTTCGTGGGGTTTCAAGCTGAGATATGCATTTTCTGCGATAATCTTGTTGAGACTTCTGTCCGAAGTATGCAGAATCATCGAGATCGCTCGTTTCGAGCTACTTAATGCGAGAAACACGTTATCTGGTGTTTTCACCACTCCACAGTGCGTTGGATATGCAGAACCGGTGATATTTTGGTTTTCGTCGGGTTTCAAGCTGAGATATGCATTTTCTACGATAAGCTTGGTGAAACATCTGTCCAAAGTATGCAGAAACATCGAGAGCGCTCTTTTCGAGCTATTTAATGCGAGAAGCACGTTTTCTGAGGTTTTCACCACTCCACAGTTCGTCGGATATGCAGAACAGTAGATATCTTTGTTTTCGTGGGGTTTCAAGCTGAGATATGCATTTTCTGCGATAATATTGGTGAGACATCAGTCAGAAGTATGCTGAATCACCGAGATCGCTCTTTTCGAGCTAGTTAGTGCGAGAAACTCGTTTTCTGGGGTTTTCACCACTCCACAGTTCGTTGGATATGCAGAACCGGAGATATCTTGGTTTTCGTGTGGTTTCAAGCTGAGATATGTATTTCCTGCGATAATCTTGGTGAGACTTCTGTCCGAAGTATGCTGAATCATCTAGATCGCTCTTTTCGAGCTATTTAATGCGAGAAACACGTTATCTGGTGTTTTCACCACTCCACAGTGCGTTTGATATGGAGAACAAGCGATATCTTGGTTTTCGTGGAATTTCAAGATGAGATATGCATTTTCTGCGATAATCGTGTTGAGACTTCTGTCCGAAGTATTTAGAATCATTGAGATCGCTCGTTTCGATCTAATTAATGCGAGAAACACGTTATCTGGTGTTTTCACCACTCCACAGTGCGTTGGATATGCAGAACCGGCGATATTTTGGTTTTCGTCGGGTTTCAAGCTGAGATATGCATTTTCTACGATAAGCTTGGTGAAACATCAGTCCGAAGTATGCAGAAACATCGAGAGCGCTCTTTTCGAGCTATTTAATGCGAGAAACACGTTTTCTGGGGTTTTCACCACTCCACAGTTCGTTGGATATGCAGAACTGTAGATATCTTGGTTTTCATGGGGTTTCAAGCAGAGATATGCATTTTCTGCGAAAATCTTCGTGAGACATCTGTTAGAAGTATGCTGAATCATCGAGATCGCCCTTTTCGAGCTATTTAATGCGATAAACACGTTACATGGTGTTTTCACCACTCCACAGTGGGTTTGATATGCAGAACCGGCGATATTTTGGTGTTCGTCGGGTGTCAAGCTGAGATATGCATTTTCTACGATAATCTTGGTGAAACATCTGTCCGAAGTATGCAGAAACATCGAGAGCGCTCTTTTCGAGCTATTTAATGCGAGAAACACGTTCCCTGGTTGTTTTCACCACTCCACAGTTCGTTTGATATGCAGAACCAGCGATATCTTTGTTTTCGTGGGGTTTCAAGCTGAGATATGCATTTTCTGCGATAATATTGGTGAGACTTCTGTCCGAAGTATGCTGAATCATCTAGATCGCTCTTTTCGAGCTATTTAATGCGAGAAACACGTTATCTGGTTTTTTCACCACTCCACAGTGCGTTTGATATGCAGTACGAGCGATATCTTGGTTTTCGTGGGGTTTAAAGCTGAGATATGCATTTTTTACGATAATCTTGGTGAAGCTTCTGTCCGAAGTATGCAGAATCATCGAGATCGCTCGTTTCGAGCTATTTAATGCGAGAAACACGTTATCTGGTGTTTTCACCACTCCACAGTGCGTTGGATATGCAGAACCGGCGCTATCTTGGTTTTCGTGGGGTTTCCAGCTGAAATATGTATTTTCTGCGATAATCTTGGTGAGATTTCTGTCCGAAGTATGCTTAATCATCGAGATCGCTCTATTCGAGCTATTTAATGCGCGAAACACGTTATCTGGTGTTTTCAGCACTCCACAGTGCGTTTGATATGCAGAAACAACGATATCTTGGTTTTCGTGGGGTTTAAAGCTGAGATATGCATTTTTTACGATAATCTTGGTGAAGCTTCTGTCCGAAGTATGCAGAATCATCGAGATCGCTCGTTTCGAGCTATTTAATGCGAGAAACACGTTATCTGGTGTTTTCACCACTCCACAGTGCGTTGGATATGCAGAACCGGCGCTATCTTGGTTTTCGTGGGGTTTCCAGCTGAAATATGTATTTTCTGCGATAATCTTGGTGAGATTTCTGTCCGAAGTATGCTTAATCATCGAGATCGCTCTATTCGAGCTATTTAATGCGCGAAACACGTTATCTGGTGTTTTCAGCACTCCACAGTGCGTTTGATATGCAGAAACAACGATATCTTGGTTTTCTTGGGGATTCAAGCTGAGATATGCAATTTCTGCGATAATCTTGGTGAGACTTCTGTCCGAAGTATGCTTAATCATCGAGATCGCTCGTTTCGTGCTATTTAATGCGGGAAACACGTTATCTGGTGTTTTCACCACTCCACAGTGCGTATGATATGCAGAACCGACGATATATTGGTTTTCGTGGGGTTTCAAGCTCAGATATGCATTGTCTGCGATAATCTTGGAGAGACTTCTGTCCGAAGTGTGCCGAATCATCGAGATCGCTCTCTTCGAGCTATTTAATGCGAGAAACACGTTTTCGGGGGTTTTCACCACACCACAGTTCGTTGGATATGCAGAACAGGTGATATCTTGGTTTTCGAGGGGTTTCAAGCTGAGATATGCATTTTCTGCGATAAACTTGGAGAGACTTCTGTCCGAAGTATGCTGAATCGTCGAGATCGCTCTTTTCGAGCTGGTTAATGCGAGAAACACGTTATCTGGTGTTTTCACCACTCCACAGTGCGTTTGATATGCAGTACGAGCGATATCTTGGTTTTCGTGGGGTTTAAAGCTGAGATATGCATTTTTTACGATAATCTTGGTGAAGCTTCTGTCCGAAGTATGCAGAATCATCGAGATCGCTCGTTTCGAGCTATTTAATGCGAGAAACACGTTATCTGGTGTTTTCACCACTCCACAGTGCGTTGGATATGCAGAACCGGCGATATTTTGGTTTTCGTCGGGTGTCAAGCTGAGATATGCATTTTCTACCATAATCTTGGTGAAACATCTGTCCGAAGTATGCAGAAACATCGAGAGCGCTCTTTTCGAGCTATTTAATGCGAGAAACTCGTTTTCTGGGGTTTTCACCACTCCACAGTTCGTTGGATATGCAGAATCGGAGATATCTTGGTTTTCGTGTGGTTTCAAGCTGAGATATGCATTTCCTGCGATAATCTTGGTGAGACTTCTGTCCGAAGTATGCTGAATCATCTAGATCGCTCTTTTCGAGCTATTTAATGCGAGAAACACGTTATCTGGTGTTTTCACCACTCCACAGTGCGTTTGATATTCAGAACCGGCGATATCTTGGTTTTCGTGGGGTTTCAAGCTCAGTTATGCATTTTCTGCGATAATATTGGTGAGACTTCAGTCAGAAGTGTGCAGAATCATCTAGATCGCTCTTTTCGAGCTACTTAATGCACGAAACACGTTTTCTGGTGTTTTCACCACTCCACAGTACGTTTGACATGCAGAACCGGAGATATCTTGGTTTCGGTCGGGTTTCAAGCTGAGATATGCATTTTCTACGATAATCCTGGTGAGACTTCTGTCAGAAGTATGCTGAAACATCGAGATCGCTCTTTTCGAGCTAGTTAATGCGAGAAACACGTTATCTGGAGTTTTCACCCCTCCACAGTTGGTTTGATATGCAGAACCGGCGATATTTTGGTTTTCGTCGGGTGTCAAGCTGAGATATGCATATTCTACCATAATCTTGGTGAAACATCTGTCCGAAGTATGCAGAAACATCGAGAGCGCTCTTTTCGAGCTATTTAATGCGAGAAACTCGTTTTCTGGTGTTTTCACCACTCCACAGTCGTTTGATATTCAGAACCGGCGATATCTTGGTTTTCGTGGGGTTAGAAGCTCAGATATGCATTTTCTGCGATAATATTGGTGAGACTTCAGTCAGAAGTGTGCAGAATCATCTAGATCGCTCTTTTCGAGCTACTTAATGCACGAAACACGTTATCTGGTGTTCTCAGCACTCCACAGTGCGTTTGATATGCAGAAACAACGATATCTTGGTTTTCTTGGGGATTCAAGCTGAGATATGCAATTTCTGCGATAATCTTGGTGAGACTTCTGTCCGAAGTATGCTTAATCATCGAGATCGCCCGATTCGTGCTATTTAATGCGGGAAACACGTTATCTGGTGTTTTCACCACTCCACAGTGCGTATGATATGCAGAACCGACGATATATTGGTTTTCGTGGGGTTTCAAGCTCAGATATGCATTGTCTGCGATAATCTTGGAGAGACTTCTGTCCGAAGTGTGCCGAATCATCGAGATCGCTCTCTTCGAGCTATTTAATGCGAGAAACACGTTTTCGGGGGTTTTCACCACACCACAGTTCGTTGGATATGCAGAACAGGTGATATCTTGGTTTTCGAGGGGTTTCAAGCTGAGATATGCATTTTCTGCGATAAACTTGGAGAGACTTCTGTCCGAAGTATGCTGAATCGTCGAGATCGCTCGTTTCGTGCTATTTAATGCGGGAAACACGTTATCTGGTGTTTTCACCACTCCACAGTGCGTATGATATGCAGAACCGGCGATATCTTGGTTTTCGTGGGGTTTCAAGCTGAGATATACATTTTCTGCGATAATCTTAGTGAGACTTCTGTTAGAAGTATGCTGAATCATCGAGAGCGCTCTTTTCGAGCTATTTAATGCGAGAAACTCGTTTTCTGGGGTTTTCACCACTCCACAGTTCGTTGGATATGCAGAATCGGAGATATCTTGGTTTTCGTGTGGTTTCAAGCTGAGATATGCATTTCCTGCGATAATCTTGGTGAGACTTCTGTCCGAAGTATGCTTAATCATCGAGATCGCTCTGTTCGAGCTATTTAATGTGCGAAACACGTTATCTGGTGTTTTCACCACTCCACAGAGCGTTTGATATGCAGTACGAGCGATATCTTGGTTTTCGTGGGGTTTCAAGCTGAGATATGCATTTTTTACGATAATCTTGGTGAAGCTTCTGTCCGAAGTATGCAGAATCATCGAGATCGCTCGTTTCGAGCTATTTAATGCGAGAAACACGTTATCTGGTGTTTTCACCACTCCACAGTGCTTTGGATATGCAGAACCGGCGATATCTTGGTTTTCGTGGGGTTTCCAGCTGAAATATGTATTTCCTGCGATAATCTTGGTGAGGCTTGTGTCCGAAGTATGCTGAATCATCTAGATCGCTCTTTTCGAGCTATTTAATGCGAGAAACACGTTATCTGGTGTTTTCACCACTCCACAGTGCGTTTGATATGCAGAACCAGCGATATCTTGGTTTTCGTGGCATTTCAAGCTGAGATATGCATTTCCTGCGATAATCTTGGTGAGACTTCTGTCCGAAGTATGCTGAATCATCAAGATCGCTCTTTTCGAGCTAGTTAGAGCGAGAAGCACGTTTTCTGGTGTTTTCACCACTCCACAGTGCGTTTGATATGCAGAACAGTAGATATCTTGGTTTTCGTGGGGTTTCAAGCTGAGATATGCATTTCCTGCGATAATCTTGGTGAGACTTCTGTCCGAAGTATGCTGAATCATCGAGATCGCTCTTTTCGAGCTATTTAAAGCGAGAATCACGTTATCTGGTGTTTTCACCACTCCACAGAGCGTTTGATATGCAGTACCAGCGATATCTTGGTTTTCGTGGGGTTTCAAGCTGAGATATGCATTTTTTACGATAATCTTGGTGAGACTACTGTCCGAAGTATGCTTAATCATCGAGATCGCTCGTTTCGTGCTATTGAATGCGAGAAACACGTTATCTGGTGTTTTCACCACTCCACAGTGCGTATGATATGCAGAACCGACGATATCTTGGTTTTCGTGGTGTTTCAAGCTCAGATATGCATTGTCTGCGATAATCTTGGTGAGACTTCGGTCCGAAGTGTGCCGAATCATCGAGATCGCTCTTTTCGAGCTATTTAATGCGAGAAACACGTTTTCGGGGGTTTTCACCACACCACAGTTCGTTGGATATGCAGAACAGGTGATATCTTGGTTTTCGAGGGGTTTCAAGCTGAGATATGCATATTCTGCGATAATCGTGTTGAGACTTCTGTCCGAAGTATGCAGAATCATCGAGATCGCTCGTTTCGAGCTATTTAATGCGAGAAACACGTTATCTGGTGTTTTTACCACTGCACAGTGCGTTGGATATTCAGAACCGGCGATATCTTGGTTTTCGTGGGGTTTCAAGCTCAGTTATGCATTTTCTGCGATAATATTGGTGAGACTTCAGTCAGAAGTGTGCAGAATCATCTAGATCGCTCTTTTCGAGCTACTTAATGCACGAAACACGTTTTCTGGTGTTTTCACCACTCCACAGTACGTTTGACATGCAGAACCGGAGATATCTTGGTTTCGGTCGGGTTTCAAGCTGAGATATGCATTTTCTACGATAATCCTGGTGAGACTTCTGTCAGAAGTATGCTGAAACATCGAGATCGCTCTTTTCGAGCTAGTTAATGCGAGAAAAACCTTAACCGGTGTTTTCACCACTCCACAGTGCGTTTGATATGCAGAACCCGCGATATCTTGGTTTTCGTGGGGTTTCAAGCTGAGATATGCATATTCTACCATAATCTTGGTGAAACATCTGTCCGAAGTATGCAGAAACATCGAGAGCGCTCTTTTCGAGCTATTTAATGCGAGAAACTCGTTTTCTGGTGTTTTCACCACTCCACAGTGCGTTTGATATTCAGAACCGGCGATATCTTGGTTTTCGTGGGGTTAGAAGCTCAGATATGCATTTTCTGCGATAATATTGGTGAGACTTCAGTCAGAAGTGTGCAGAATCATCTAGATCGCTCTTTTCGAGCTACTTAATGCACGAAACACGTTATCTGGTGTTTTCAGCACTCCACAGTGCGTTTGATATGCAGAAACAACGATATCTTGGTTTTCTTGGGGATTCAAGCTGAGATATGCAATTTTTGCGATAATCTTGGTGAGACTTCTGTCCGAAGTATGCTTAATCATCGAGATCGCCCGTTTCGTGCTATTTAATGCGGGAAACACGTTATCTGGTGTTTTCACCACTCCACAGTGCGTATGATATGCAGAACCGACGATATATTGGTTTTCGTGGGGTTTCAAGCTCAGATATGCATTGTCTGCGATAATCTTGGAGAGACTTCTGTCCGAAGTGTGCCGAATCATCGAGATCGCTCTCTTCGAGCTATTTAATGCGAGAAACACGTTTTCGGGGGTTTTCACCACACCACAGTTCGTTGGATATGCAGAACAGGTGATATCTTGGTTTTCGAGGGGTTTCAAGCTGAGATATGCATTTTCTGCGATAAACTTGGAGAGACTTCTGTCCGAAGTATGCTGAATCGTCGAGATCGCTCGTTTCGTGCTATTTAATGCGGGAAACACGTTATCTGGTGTTTTCACCACTCCACAGTGCGTATGATATGCAGAACCGGCGATATCTTGGTTTTCGTGGGGTTTCAAGCTGAGATATACATTTTCTGCGATAATCTTAGTGAGACTTCTGTTAGAAGTATGCTGAATCATCGAGAGCGCTCTTTTCGAGCTATTTAATGCGAGAAACTCGTTTTCTGGGGTTTTCACCACTCCACAGTTCGTTGGATATGCAGAATCGGAGATATCTTGGTTTTCGTGTGGTTTCAAGCTGAGATATGCATTTCCTGCGATAATCTTGGTGAGACTTCTGTCCGAAGTATGCTTAATCATCGAGATCGCTCTGTTCGAGCTATTTAATGTGCGAAACACGTTATCTGGTGTTTTCACCACTCCACAGAGCGTTTGATATGCAGTACGAGCGATATCTTGGTTTTCGTGGGGTTTCAAGCTCAGATATGCATTTTTTACGATAATCTTGGTGAAGCTTCTGTCCGAAGTATGCAGAATCATCGAGATCGCTCGTTTCGAGCTATTTAATGCGAGAAACACGTTATCTGGTGTTTTCACCACTCCACAGTGCGTTGGATATGCAGAACCGGCGATATCTTGGTTTTCGTGGGGTTTCCAGCTGAAATATGTATTTCCTGCGATAATCTTGGTGAGGCTTGTGTCCGAAGTATGCTGAATCATCTAGATCGCTCTTTTCGAGCTATTTAATGCGAGAAACACGTTATCTGGTGTTTTCACCACTCCACAGTGCGTTTGATATGCAGAACCAGCGATATCTTGGTTTTCGTGGCATTTCAAGCTGAGATATGCATTTCCTGCGATAATCTTGGTGAGACTTCTGTCCGAAGTATGCTGAATCATCAAGATCGCTCTTTTCGAGCTAGTTAGAGCGAGAAGCACGTTTTCTGGTGTTTTCACCACTCCACAGTGCGTTTGATATGCAGAACAGTAGATATCTTGGTTTTCGTGGGGTTTCAAGCTGAGATATGCATTTCTTGCGATAATCTTGGTGAGACTTCTGTCCGAAGTATGCTGAATCATCGAGATCGCTCTTTTCGAGCTATTTAAAGCGAGAATCACGTTATCTGGTGTTTTCACCACTCCACAGAGCGTTTGATATGCAGTACCAGCGATATCTTGGTTTTCGTGGGGTTTCAAGCTGAGATATGCATTTTTTACGATAATCTTGGTGAGACTACTGTCCGAAGTATGCTTAATCATCGAGATCGCTCGTTTCGTGCTATTGAATGCGAGAAACACGTTATCTGGTGTTTTCACCACTCCACAGTGCGTATGATATGCAGAACCGACGATATCTTGGTTTTCGTGGTGTTTCAAGCTCAGATATGCATTGTCTGCGATAATCTTGGTGAGACTTCGGTCCGAAGTGTGCCGAATCATCGAGATCGCTCTTTTCGAGCTATTTAATGCGAGAAACACGTTTTCGGGGGTTTTCACCACACCACAGTTCGTTGGATATGCAGAACAGGTGATATCTTGGTTTTCGAGGGGTTTCAAGCTGAGATATGCATATTCTGCGATAATCGTGTTGAGACTTCTGTCCGAAGTATGCAGAATCATCGAGATCGCTCGTTTCGAGCTATTTAATGCGAGAAACACGTTATCTGGTGTTTTTACCACTGCACAGTGCGTTGGATATGCAGAACCGGAGATATTTTGGTTTTCGTCGGGTTTCAAGCTGAGATATGCATTTTTTACGATAATCTTGGTGAGACTTCTGTCCGATGTATGCAGAATCATCGAGATCGCTCTTTTCGAGCTATTTAATGCGAGAAACACGTTATCTGGTGTTTTCACCACTCCACAGAGCGTTTGATATGCAGTACCAGCGATATCTTGGTTTTCGTGGGGTTTCAAGCTGAGATATGCATTTTTTACGATAATCTTGGTGAGACTACTGTCCGAAGTATGCTTAATCATCGAGATCGCTCGTTTCGTGCTATTGAATGCGAGAAACACGTTATCTGGTGTTTTCACCACTCCACAGAGCGTTTGATATGCAGTACCAGCGATATCTTGGTTTTCGTGGGGTTTCAAGCTGAGATATGCATTTTCTGCGATAATCTTGGTGAGACTTCTGTCCGAAGTATGCTGAATCATCTAGATCGCTCTTTTCGAGCTATTTAATGCGAGAAACACGTTATCTGGTGTTTTCACCACTCCACAGTGCGTTTGATATGCAGACCCAGCGATATCTTGGTTTTCGTGTGGTTTCAGGCTGAGATATGCATTTTTTACGATAATCTTGGTGAAACTTCTGTCCGAAGTATGCAGAATCATCGAGATCGCTCGTTTCGAGCTATTTAATGCGAGAAACACGTTATCTGGTGTTTTCACCACTCCACAGTGCGTTGGATATGCAGAACCAGCGATATCTTGGTTTTCGTGTGGTTTCAAGCTGAGATATGCATTTTTTACGATAATCTTGGTGAAACTTCTGTCCGAAGTATGCAGAATTATCGAGATCGCTCGTTTCGAGCTATTTAATGCACGAAACACGTTATCCGGTGTTTTCACCACTCCACAGTGCGTTGGATATGCAGAACCGGAGATATATTGGTTTTCGTCGGGTTTCAAGCTGAGATATGCATTTTCAACGATAATCTTGGTGTTTCATCTATGAGAAGTATGCAGAAACATCGAGATCGTTCTTTTCGGCTTGTTAATGCGAGAAACACGTTTTCACGTGTTTTCAACATTCCACTGTGCGTTTGATATGCAGAACCGGCGATATCTTGATTTTCGTGGTGTTTCCAGCTGAGATATGCATTTTCTGCGATAATCTTGGTGAGTCTTCAGTCAGAAGTATGCAGAATCATCTAGAACGTTCTTTTCGAGCTATTTAATGCGAAAAAACAAGTTTTCTAGTGTTTTGACGACTCCACAGAGCGTTTGATATGTAGAGCCGCCGATCACATTGTTTTCGTGGGGTTTCCAGCTGAAATATGTATTTTCTGCGATAATCTTGGTGAGACTTTTGTCCGAAGTATGCTTAATCATCGAGATCGCTCTGTTCGAGCTATTTAATGCGCGAAACACGTTATCTGGTGTTTTCAGCACTCCACAGTGCGTTTGATATGCAGAACCAGCGATATCCAGGTTTTCGTGGGGATTCAAGCTGAGATATGCATTTTCTGCGATAATCTTGGTGAGACTTCTGTCCGAAGTATGCTGAATCATCGAGATCGCTCGTTTCGTGCTATTTAATGCGAGAAACACGTTATCTGGTGTTTTCACCACTCCACAGTGCGTTTGATATGCAGACCCAGCGATATCTTGGTTTTCGTGGGGTTTCCAGCTGAAATATGTATTTCCTGCGATAATCTTGGTGAGGCTTGTGTCCGAAGTATGCTGAATCATCTAGATCGCTCTTTTCGAGCTATTTAATGCGAGAAACACGTTATCTGGTGTTTTCACCACTCCACAGTGCGTTTGATATGCAGAACCAGCGATATCTTGGTTTTCGTGGCATTTCAAGCTGAGATATGCATTTCCTGCGATAATCTTGGTGAGACTTCTGTCCGAAGTATGCTGAATCATCAAGATCGCTCTTTTCGAGCTAGTTAGAGCGAGAAGCACGTTTTCTGGTGTTTTCACCACTCCACAGTGCGTTTGATATGCAGAACAGTAGATATCTTGGTTTTCGTGGGGTTTCAAGCTGAGATATGCATTTCCTGCGATAATCTTGGTGAGACTTCTGTCCGAAGTATGCTGAATCATCGAGATCGCTCTTTTCGAGCTATTTAAAGCGAGAATCACGTTATCTGGTGTTTTCACCACTCCACAGAGCGTTTGATATGCAGTACCAGCGATATCTTGGTTTTCGTGGGGTTTCAAGCTGAGATATGCATTTTTTACGATAATCATGGTGAGACTACTGTCCGAAGTATGCTTAATCATCGAGATCGCTCGTTTCGTGCTATTGAATGCGAGAAACACGTTATCTGGTGTTTTCACCACTCCACAGTGCGTATGATATGCAGAACCGACGATATCTTGGTTTTCGTGGTGTTTCAAGCTCAGATATGCATTGTCTGCGATAATCTTGGTGAGACTTCGGTCCGAAGTGTGCCGAATCATCGAGATCGCTCTTTTCGAGCTATTTAATGCGAGAAACACGTTTTCGGGGGTTTTCACCACACCACAGTTCGTTGGATATGCAGAACAGGTGATATCTTGGTTTTCGAGGGGATTCAAGCTGAGATATGCATATTCTGCGATAATCGTGTTGAGACTTCTGTCCGAAGTATGCAGAATCATCGAGATCGCTCGTTTCGAGCTATTTAATGCGAGAAACACGTTATCTGGTGTTTTTACCACTGCACAGTGCGTTGGATATGCAGAACCGGAGATATTTTGGTTTTCGTCGGGTTTCAAGCTGAGATATGCATTTTTTACGATAATCTTGGTGAGACTTCTGTCCGATGTATGCAGAATCATCGAGATCGCTCTTTTCGAGCTATTTAATGCGAGAAACACGTTATCTGGTGTTTTCACCACTCCACAGAGCGTTTGATATGCAGTACCAGCGATATCTTGGTTTTCGTGGGGTTTCAAGCTGAGATATGCATTTTTTACGATAATCTTGGTGAGACTACTGTCCGAAGTATGCTTAATCATCGAGATCGCTCGTTTCGTGCTATTGAATGCGAGAAACACGTTATCTGGTGTTTTCACCACTCCACAGAGCGTTTGATATGCAGTACCAGCGATATCTTGGTTTTCGTGGGGTTTCAAGCTGATATATGCATTTTCTGCGATAATCTTGGTGAGACTTCTGTCCGAAGTATGCTGAATCATCTAGATCGCTCTTTTCGAGCTATTTAATGCGAGAAACACGTTATCTGGTGTTTTCACCACTCCACAGTGCGTTTGATATGCAGACCCAGCGATATCTTGGTTTTCGTGTGGTTTCAGGCTGAGATATGCATTTTTTACGATAATCTTGGTGAAACTTCTGTCCGAAGTATGCAGAATCATCGAGATCGCTCGTTTCGAGCTATTTAATGCGAGAAACACGTTATCTGGTGTTTTCACCACTCCACAGTGCGTTGGATATGCAGAACCAGCGATATCTTGGTTTTCGTGTGGTTTCAAGCTGAGATATGCATTTTTTACGATAATCTTGGTGAAACTTCTGTCCGAAGTATGCAGAATCATCGAGATCGCTCGTTTCGAGCTATTTAATGCACGAAACACGTTATCCGGTGTTTTCACCACTCCACAGTGCGTTGGATATGCAGAACCGGAGATATATTGGTTTTCGTCGGGTTTCAAGCTGAGATATGCATTTTCAACGATAATCTTGGTGTTTCATCTATGAGAAGTATGCAGAAACATCGAGATCGTTCTTTTCGGCTTGTTAATGCGAGAAACACGTTTTCACGTGTTTTCAACATTCCACTGTGCGTTTGATATGCAGAACCGGCGATATCTTGATTTTCGTGGTGTTTCCAGCTGAGATATGCATTTTCTGCGATAATCTTGGTGAGTCTTCAGTCAGAAGTATGCAGAATCATCTAGAACGTTCTTTTCGAGCTATTTAATGCGAAAAAACAAGTTTTCTAGTGTTTTGACCACTCCACAGAGCGTTTGATATGTAGAGCCGCCGATCACATTGTTTTCGTGGGGTTTCCAGCTGAAATATGTATTTTCTGCGATAATCTTGGTGAGACTTTTGTCCGAAGTATGCTTAATCATCGAGATCGCTCTGTTCGAGCTATTTAATGCGCGAAACACGTTATCTGGTGTTTTCAGCACTCCACAGTGCGTTTGATATGCAGAACCAGCGATATCCAGGTTTTCGTGGGGATTCAAGCTGAGATATGCATTTTCTGCGATAATCTTGGTGAGACTTCTGTCCGAAGTATGCTTAATCATCGAGATCGCTCGTTTCGTGCTTTTGAATGCGAGAAACACGTTATCTGGTGTTTTCACCACTCCACAGTGCGTATGATATGCAGAACCGACGATATCTTGGTTTTCGTGGGGTTTCAGGCTCAGATATGGATTGTCTGCGATAATCTTGGTGAGACTTCTGTCCGAAGTGTGCCGAATCATCGAGATCGCTCTTTTCGAGCTATTTAATGCGAGAAACACGTTTTCGGGGGTTTTCACCACACCACAGTTCGTTGGATATGCAGAACAGGTGATATCTTGGTTTTCGAGGGGTTTCAAGCTGAGATATGCATTTTCTGCGATAAACTTGGAGAGACTCCTGTCCGAAGTATGCTGAATCATCGAGATCGCTCTTTTCGAGCTGGTTAATGCGAGAAAAACCATATCTGGTGTTTTCACCACTCCACAGAGCGTTGGATATGCAGAACCGCAGATATTTTGGTTTTCGTCGGGTTTCAAGCTGAGATATGCATTTTCAACGATAATCTTGGTGTTTCATCTATGAGAAGTATGCAGAAACATCGAGATCGCTCTTTTCGAGCTAGTTAAAGCGAGAAACACGTTTTCATGTGTTTTCAACATTCCACAGTGCGTTTGATATGCAGAACCGGCGATATCTTGATTTTCGTGGTGTTTCCAGCTGAGATATGCATTTTCTGCGATAATCTTGGTGAGTCTTCAGTCAGAAGTATGCAGAATCATCTAGAACGTTCTTTTCGAGCTATTTAATGCGAGAAACACGTCTTCGGGGGTTTTCACCACACCACAGTTCGTTGGATATGCAGAACAGGTGATATCTTGGTTTTCGAGGGGTTTCAAGCTGAGATATGCATATTCTGCGATAAACTTGGAGAGACTTCTGCCCGAAGTATGCTGAATCATCGAGATCGCTCTTTTCGAGCTGGTTAATGCGAGAAAAACCATATCTGGTGTTTTCACCACTCCACAGTGCGTTTGATATGCAGAACCAGCGATATCTTGGTTTTCGTGTGGTTTCAAGCTGAGATATGCATTTTTTACGATAATCTTGGTGAAACTTCTGTCCGAAGTATGCAGAATCATCGAGATCGCTCGTTTCGAGCTATTTAATGCGCGAAACACGTTATCCGGTGTTTTCACCACTCCACAGTGCGTTGGATATGCAGAACCGGAGATATATTGGTTTTCGTCGGGTTTCAAGCTGAGATATGCATTTTCAACGATAATCTTGGTGTTTCATCTATGAGAAGTATGCAGAAACATCGAGATCGTTCTTTTCGGCTTGTTAATGCGAGAAACACGTTTTCACGTGTTTTCAACATTCCACTGTGCGTTTGATATGCAGAACCGGCGATATCTTGATTTTCGTGGTGTTTCCAGCTGAGATATGCATTTTCTGCGATAATCTTGGTGAGTCTTCAGTCAGAAGTATGCAGAATCATCTAGAACGTTCTTTTCGAGCTATTTAATGCGAAAAAACAAGTTTTCTAGTGTTTTGACCACTCCACAGAGCGTTTGATATGTAGAGCCGCCGATCACATTGTTTTCGTGGGGTTTCCAGCTGAAATATGTATTTTCTGCGATAATCTTGGTGAGACTTTTGTCCGAAGTATGCTTAATCATCGAGATCGCTCTGTTCGAGCTATTTAATGCGCGAAACACGTTATCTGGTGTTTTCAGCACTCCACAGTGCGTTTGATATGCAGAACCAGCGATATCCAGGTTTTCGTGGGGATTCAAGCTGAGATATGCATTTTCTGCGATAATCTTGGTGAGACTTCTGTCCGAAGTATGCTGAATCATCGAGATCGCTCGTTTCGTGCTTTTGAATGCGAGAAACACGTTATCTGGTGTTTTCACCACTCCACAGTGCGTATGATATGCAGAACCGACGATATCTTGGTTTTCGAGGGGTTTCAGGCTCAGATATGGATTGTCTGCGATAATCTTGGTGAGACTTCTGTCCGAAGTGTGCCGAATCATCGAGATCGCTCTTTTCGAGCTATTTAATGCGAGAAACACGTTTTCGGGGGTTTTCACCACACCACAGTTCGTTGGATATGCAGAACAGGTGATATCTTGGTTTTCGAGGGGTTTCAAGCTGAGATATGCATTTTCTGCGATAAACTTGGAGAGACTCCTGTCCGAAGTATGCTGAATCATCGAGATCGCTCTTTTCGAGCTGGTTAATGCGAGAAAAACCATATCTGGTGTTTTCACCACTCCACAGAGCGTTGGATATGCAGAACCGCAGATATTTTGGTTTTCGTCGGGTTTCAAGCTGAGATATGCATTTTCAACGATAATCTTGGTGTTTCATCTATGAGAAGTATGCAGAAACATCGAGATCGCTCTTTTCGAGCTAGTTAAAGCGAGAAACACGTTTTCATGTGTTTTCAACATTCCACAGTGCGTTTGATATGCAGAACCGGCGATATCTTGATTTTCGTGGTGTTTCCAGCTGAGATATGCATTTTCTGCGATAATCTTGGTGAGTCTTCAGTCAGAAGTATGCAGAATCATCTAGAACGTTCTTTTCGAGCTATTTAATGCGAGAAACACGTCTTCGGGGGTTTTCACCACACCACAGTTCGTTGGATATGCAGAACAGGTGATATCTTGGTTTTCGAGGGGTTTCAAGCTGAGATATGCATATTCTGCGATAAACTTGGAGAGACTTCTGTCCGAAGTATGCTGAATCATCGAGATCGCTCTTTTCGAGCTGGTTAATGCGAGAAAAACCATATCTGGTGTTTTCACCACTCCACAGTGCGTTTGATATGCAGAACCAGCGATATCTTGGCTTTCGTGGGTTTTTAAGCTGAGATAGCATTTTTTACGATAATCTTGGTGAGACTTCTGTCCGAAGTATGCAGAATCATCGAGATCGCTCTTTTCGAGCTATTTAATGCGAGAAACACGTTATCTGGTGTTTTCACCACTCCACAGAGCGTTTGATATGCAGTACCAGCGATATCTTGGTTTTCGTGGGGTTTCAAGCTGAGATATGCATTTTTTACGATAATCTTGGTGAGACTTCTGTCCGAAGTATGCAGAATCATCGAGATCGCTCTTTTCGAGCTATTTAATGCGAGAAACACGTTATCTGGTGTTTTCACCACTCCACAGAGCGTTTGATATGCACTACCAGCGATATCTTGGTTTTCGTGGGGTTTCAAGCTGGGATATGCATTTTCTGCGATAATCTTGGTGAGACTTCTGTCCGAAGTATGCTGAATCATCTAGATCGCTCTTTTCGAGCTATTTAATGCGAGAAACACGTTATCTGGTGTTTTCACCACTCCACAGTGCGTTTGATATGCAGAACCAGCGATATCTTGGTTTTCGTGTGGTTTCAGGCTGAGATATGCATTATTTACGATAATCTTGGTGAAACTTCTGTCCGAAGTATGCAGAATCATCGAGATCGCTCGTTTCGAGCTATTTAATGCGAGAAACACGTTATCTGGTGTTTTCACCACTCCACAGTGCGTTGGATATGCAGAACAGGTGATATCTTGGTTTTCGAGGGGTTTCAAGCTGAGATATGCATTTTCTGCGATAAACTTGGAGAGACTCCTGTCCGAAGTATGCTGAATCATCGAGATCGCTCTTTTCGAGCTGGTTAATGCGAGAAAAACCATATCTGGTGTTTTCACCACTCCACAGAGCGTTGGATATGCAGAACCGGAGATATTTTGGTTTTCGTCGGGTTTCAAGCTGAGATATGCATTTTCAACGATAATCTTGGTGTTTCATCTATGAGAAGTATGCAGAAACATCGAGATCGTTCTTTTCGAGCTAGTTAATGCGAGAAACACGTTTTCACGTGTTTTCAACATTCCACAGTGCGTTTGATATGCAGAACCGGCGATATCTTGATTTTCGTGGTGTTTCCAGCTGAGATATGCATTTTCTGCGATAATCTTGGTGAGTCTTCAGTCAGAAGTATGCAGAATCATCTAGAACGTTCTTTTCGAGCTATTTAATGCGAAAAAACAAGTTTTCTAGTGTTTTGACCACTCCACAGAGCGTTTGATATGTAGAGCCGCCGATCACATGGTTTTCGTGGGGTTTCCAGCTGAAATATGTATTTTCTGCGATAATCTTGGTGAGACTTTTGTCCGAAGTATGCTTAATCATCGAGATCGCTCTGTTCGAGCTATTTAATGCGCGAAACACGTTATCTGGTGTTTTCAGCACTCCACAGTGCGTTTGATATGCAGAACTAGCGATATCCAGGTTTTCGTGGGGATTCAAGCTGAGATATGCATTTTCTGCGATAATCTTGGTGGGACTTCTGTCCGAAGTATGCTTAATCATCGAGATCGCTCGTTTCGTGCTATTGAATGCGAGAAACACGTTATCTGGTGTTTTCACCACTCCACAGTGCGTATGATATGCAGCACCGACGATATCTTGGTTTTCGTGGGGTTTCAAGCTCAGATATGCATTGTCTGCGATAATCTTGGTGAGACCTCTGTCCGAAGTGTGCCGAATCATCGAGATCGCTCTTTTCGAGCTATTTAATGCGAGAAACACGTTTTCGGGGGTTTTCACCACACCACAGTTCGTTGGATATGCAGAACAGGTGATATCTTGGTTTTCGAGGGGTTTCAAGCTGAAATATGCATTTTCTGCGATAAACTTGGAGAGACTCCTGTCCGAAGTATGCTGAATCATCGAGATCGCTCTTTTCGAGCTGGTTAATGCGAGAAAAACCATATCTGGTGTTTTCACCACTCCACAGAGCGTTGGATATGCAGAACCGGAGATATTTTGGTTTTCGTCGGGTTTCAAGCTGAGATATGCATTTTCAACGATAATCTTGGTGTTTCATCTATGAGAAGTATGCAGAAACATCGAGATCGCTCTTTTCGAGCTATTTAATGCGCGAAACACGTTATCCGGTGTTTTCACCACTCCACAGTGCGTTGGATATGCAGAACCGGAGATATATTGGTTTTCGTCGGGTTTCAAGCTGAGATATGCATTTTCAACGATAATCTTGGTGTTTCATCTATGAGAAGTATGCAGAAACATCGAGATCGTTCTTTTCGAGCTAGTTAATGCGAGAAACACGTTTTCACGTGTTTTCAACATTCCACAGTGCGTTTGATATGCAGAACCGGCGATATCTTGATTTTCGTGGTGTTTCCAGCTGAGATATGCATTTTCTGCGATGATCTTGGTGAGTCTTCAGTCAGAAGTATGCAGAATCATCTAGAACGTTCTTTTCGAGCTATTTAATGCGAAAAAACAAGTTTTCTAGTGTTTTGACCACTCCACAGAGCGTTTGATATGTAGAGCCGCCGATCACATGGTTTTCGTGGGGTTTCCAGCTGAAATATATATTTTCTGCGATAATCTTGGTGAGACTTTTGTCCGAAGTATGCTTAATCATCGAGATCGCTCTGTTCGAGCTATTTAATGCGCGAAACACGTTATCTGGTGTTTTCAGCACTCCACAGTGCGTTTGATATGCAGAACTAGCGATATCCAGGTTTTCGTGGGGATTCAAGCTGAGATATGCATTTTCTGCGATAATCTTGGTGAGACTTCTGTCCGAAGTATGCTTAATCATCGAGATCGCTCGTTTCGTGCTATTGAATGCGAGAAACACGTTATCTGGTGTTTTCACCACTCCACAGTGCGTATGATATGCAGAACCGACGATATCTTGGTTTTCGTGGGGTTTCAAGCTCAGATATGCATTGTCTGCGATAATCTTGGTGAGACCTCTGTCCGAAGTGTGCCGAATCATCGAGATCGCTCTTTTCGAGCTATTTAATGCGAGAAACACGTTTTCGGGGGTTTTCACCACACCACAGTTCGTTGGATATGCAGAACAGGTGATATCTTGGTTTTCGAGGGGTTTCAAGCTGAGATATGCATTTTCTGCGATAAACTTGGAGAGACTCCTGTCCGAAGTATGCTGAATCATCGAGATCGCTCTTTTCGAGCTGGTTAATGCGAGAAAAACCATATCTGGTGTTTTCACCACTCCACAGAGCGTTGGATATGCAGAACCGGAGATATTTTGGTTTTCGTCGGGTTTCAAGCTGAGATATGCATTTTCAACGATAATCTTGGTGTTTCATCTATGAGAAGTATGCAGTAACATCGAGATCGCTCTTTTCGAGCTAGTTAAAGCGAGAAACAAGTTTTCATGTGTTTTCAACATTCCACAGTGCGTTTGATATGCAGAACCGGCGATATCTTGATTTTCGTGGTGTTTCCAGCTGAGATATGCATTTTCTGCGATAATCTTGGTGAGTCTTCAGTCAGAAGTATGCAGAATCATCTAGAACGTTCTTTTCGAGCTATTTAATGCGAAAAAACAAGTTTTCTAGTGTTTTGACCACTCCACAGAGCGTTTGATATGTAGAGCCGCCGATCACATTGTTTTCGTGGGGTTTCCAGCTGAAATATGTATTTTCTGCGATAATCTTGGTGAGACTTTTGTCCGAAGTATGCTTAATCATCGAGATCGCTCTGTTCGAGCTATTTAATGCGCGAAACACGTTATCTGGTGTTTTCAGCACTCCACAGTGCGTTTGATATGCAGAACCAGCGATATCCAGGTTTTCGTGGGGATTCAAGCTGAGATATGCATTTTCTGCGATAATCTTGGTGAGACTTCTGTCCGAAGTATGCTGAATCATCGAGATCGCTCGTTTCGTGCTTTTGAATGCGAGAAACACGTTATCTGGTGTTTTCACCACTCCACAGTGCGTATGATATGCAGAACCGACGATATCTTGGTTTTCGAGGGGTTTCAGGCTCAGATATGGATTGTCTGCGATAATCTTGGTGAGACTTCTGTCCGAAGTGTGCCGAATCATCGAGATCGCTCTTTTCGAGCTATTTAATGCGAGAAACACGTTTTCGGGGGTTTTCACCACACCACAGTTCGTTGGATATGCAGAACAGGTGATATCTTGGTTTTCGAGGGGTTTCAAGCTGAGATATGCATTTTCTGCGATAAACTTGGAGAGACTCCTGTCCGAAGTATGCTGAATCATCGAGATCGCTCTTTTCGAGCTGGTTAATGCGAGAAAAACCATATCTGGTGTTTTCACCACTCCACAGAGCGTTGGATATGCAGAACCGCAGATATTTTGGTTTTCGTCGGGTTTCAAGCTGAGATATGCATTTTCAACGATAATCTTGGTGTTTCATCTATGAGAAGTATGCAGAAACATCGAGATCGCTCTTTTCGAGCTAGTTAAAGCGAGAAACACGTTTTCATGTGTTTTCAACATTCCACAGTGCGTTTGATATGCAGAACCGGCGATATCTTGATTTTCGTGGTGTTTCCAGCTGAGATATGCATTTTCTGCGATAATCTTGGTGAGTCTTCAGTCAGAAGTATGCAGAATCATCTAGAACGTTCTTTTCGAGCTATTTAATGCGAGAAACACGTCTTCGGGGGTTTTCACCACACCACAGTTCGTTGGATATGCAGAACAGGTGATATCTTGGTTTTCGAGGGGTTTCAAGCTGAGATATGCATATTCTGCGATAAACTTGGAGAGACTTCTGTCCGAAGTATGCTGAATCATCGAGATCGCTCTTTTCGAGCTGGTTAATGCGAGAAAAACCATATCTGGTGTTTTCACCACTCCACAGTGCGTTTGATATGCAGAACCAGCGATATCTTGGCTTTCGTGGGTTTTTAAGCTGAGATAGCATTTTTTACGATAATCTTGGTGAGACTTCTGTCCGAAGTATGCAGAATCATCGAGATCGCTCTTTTCGAGCTATTTAATGCGAGAAACACGTTATCTGGTGTTTTCACCACTCCACAGAGCGTTTGATATGCAGTACCAGCGATATCTTGGTTTTCGTGGGGTTTCAAGCTGAGATATGCATTTTTTACGATAATCTTGGTGAGACTTCTGTCCGAAGTATGCAGAATCATCGAGATCGCTCTTTTCGAGCTATTTAATGCGAGAAACACGTTATCTGGTGTTTTCACCACTCCACAGAGCGTTTGATATGCACTACCAGCGATATCTTGGTTTTCGTGGGGTTTCAAGCTGGGATATGCATTTTCTGCGATAATCTTGGTGAGACTTCTGTCCGAAGTATGCTGAATCATCTAGATCGCTCTTTTCGAGCTATTTAATGCGAGAAACACGTTATCTGGTGTTTTCACCACTCCACAGTGCGTTTGATATGCAGAACCAGCGATATCTTGGTTTTCGTGTGGTTTCAGGCTGAGATATGCATTATTTACGATAATCTTGGTGAAACTTCTGTCCGAAGTATGCAGAATCATCGAGATCGCTCGTTTCGAGCTATTTAATGCGAGAAACACGTTATCTGGTGTTTTCACCACTCCACAGTGCGTTGGATATGCAGAACAGGTGATATCTTGGTTTTCGAGGGGTTTCAAGCTGAGATATGCATTTTCTGCGATAAACTTGGAGAGACTCCTGTCCGAAGTATGCTGAATCATCGAGATCGCTCTTTTCGAGCTGGTTAATGCGAGAAAAACCATATCTGGTGTTTTCACCACTCCACAGAGCGTTGGATATGCAGAACCGGAGATATTTTGGTTTTCGTCGGGTTTCAAGCTGAGATATGCATTTTCAACGATAATCTTGGTGTTTCATCTATGAGAAGTATGCAGAAACATCGAGATCGTTCTTTTCGAGCTAGTTAATGCGAGAAACACGTTTTCACGTGTTTTCAACATTCCACAGTGCGTTTGATATGCAGAACCGGCGATATCTTGATTTTCGTGGTGTTTCCAGCTGAGATATGCATTTTCTGCGATAATCTTGGTGAGTCTTCAGTCAGAAGTATGCAGAATCATCTAGAACGTTCTTTTCGAGCTATTTAATGCGAAAAAACAAGTTTTCTAGTGTTTTGACCACTCCACAGAGCGTTTGATATGTAGAGCCGCCGATCACATGGTTTTCGTGGGGTTTCCAGCTGAAATATGTATTTTCTGCGATAATCTTGGTGAGACTTTTGTCCGAAGTATGCTTAATCATCGAGATCGCTCTGTTCGAGCTATTTAATGCGCGAAACACGTTATCTGGTGTTTTCAGCACTCCACAGTGCGTTTGATATGCAGAACTAGCGATATCCAGGTTTTCGTGGGGATTCAAGCTGAGATATGCATTTTCTGCGATAATCTTGGTGGGACTTCTGTCCGAAGTATGCTTAATCATCGAGATCGCTCGTTTCGTGCTATTGAATGCGAGAAACACGTTATCTGGTGTTTTCACCACTCCACAGTGCGTATGATATGCAGCACCGACGATATCTTGGTTTTCGTGGGGTTTCAAGCTCAGATATGCATTGTCTGCGATAATCTTGGTGAGACCTCTGTCCGAAGTGTGCCGAATCATCGAGATCGCTCTTTTCGAGCTATTTAATGCGAGAAACACGTTTTCGGGGGTTTTCACCACACCACAGTTCGTTGGATATGCAGAACAGGTGATATCTTGGTTTTCGAGGGGTTTCAAGCTGAAATATGCATTTTCTGCGATAAACTTGGAGAGACTCCTGTCCGAAGTATGCTGAATCATCGAGATCGCTCTTTTCGAGCTGGTTAATGCGAGAAAAACCATATCTGGTGTTTTCACCACTCCACAGAGCGTTGGATATGCAGAACCGGAGATATTTTGGTTTTCGTCGGGTTTCAAGCTGAGATATGCATTTTCAACGATAATCTTGGTGTTTCATCTATGAGAAGTATGCAGAAACATCGAGATCGCTCTTTTCGAGCTATTTAATGCGCGAAACACGTTATCCGGTGTTTTCACCACTCCACAGTGCGTTGGATATGCAGAACCGGAGATATATTGGTTTTCGTCGGGTTTCAAGCTGAGATATGCATTTTCAACGATAATCTTGGTGTTTCATCTATGAGAAGTATGCAGAAACATCGAGATCGTTCTTTTCGAGCTAGTTAATGCGAGAAACACGTTTTCACGTGTTTTCAACATTCCACAGTGCGTTTGATATGCAGAACCGGCGATATCTTGATTTTCGTGGTGTTTCCAGCTGAGATATGCATTTTCTGCGATGATCTTGGTGAGTCTTCAGTCAGAAGTATGCAGAATCATCTAGAACGTTCTTTTCGAGCTATTTAATGCGAAAAAACAAGTTTTCTAGTGTTTTGACCACTCCACAGAGCGTTTGATATGTAGAGCCGCCGATCACATGGTTTTCGTGGGGTTTCCAGCTGAAATATATATTTTCTGCGATAATCTTGGTGAGACTTTTGTCCGAAGTATGCTTAATCATCGAGATCGCTCTGTTCGAGCTATTTAATGCGCGAAACACGTTATCTGGTGTTTTCAGCACTCCACAGTGCGTTTGATATGCAGAACTAGCGATATCCAGGTTTTCGTGGGGATTCAAGCTGAGATATGCATTTTCTGCGATAATCTTGGTGAGACTTCTGTCCGAAGTATGCTTAATCATCGAGATCGCTCGTTTCGTGCTATTGAATGCGAGAAACACGTTATCTGGTGTTTTCACCACTCCACAGTGCGTATGATATGCAGAACCGACGATATCTTGGTTTTCGTGGGGTTTCAAGCTCAGATATGCATTGTCTGCGATAATCTTGGTGAGACCTCTGTCCGAAGTGTGCCGAATCATCGAGATCGCTCTTTTCGAGCTATTTAATGCGAGAAACACGTTTTCGGGGGTTTTCACCACACCACAGTTCGTTGGATATGCAGAACAGGTGATATCTTGGTTTTCGAGGGGTTTCAAGCTGAGATATGCATTTTCTGCGATAAACTTGGAGAGACTCCTGTCCGAAGTATGCTGAATCATCGAGATCGCTCTTTTCGAGCTGGTTAATGCGAGAAAAACCATATCTGGTGTTTTCACCACTCCACAGAGCGTTGGATATGCAGAACCGGAGATATTTTGGTTTTCGTCGGGTTTCAAGCTGAGATATGCATTTTCAACGATAATCTTGGTGTTTCATCTATGAGAAGTATGCAGTAACATCGAGATCGCTCTTTTCGAGCTAGTTAAAGCGAGAAACAAGTTTTCATGTGTTTTCAACATTCCACAGTGCGTTTGATATGCAGAACCGGCGATATCTTGATTTTCGTGGTGTTTCCAGCTGAGATATGCATTTTCTGCGATAATCTTGGTGAGTCTTCAGTCAGAAGTATGCAGAATCATCTAGAACGTTCTTTTCGAGCTATTTAATGCGAAAAAACAAGGTTTCTAGTGTTTTCACCACTCCACAGTGCGTATGATATGCAGAACCGACGATATCTTGGTTTTCGTGGGGTTTCAAGCTCAGATATGCATTTTCTGCGATAATCATGGTCAGACTTCTGTTAGAAGTACGCAGAATCATCGAGATCGCACTTTTCGAGCTATTTAATGCGAGAAACACGTTATCTGGTGTTTTCACCACTCCACAGTGCGTTATATATGCAGAACCGGAGATATTTTGGTTTCCGTCGGGTTTCAAGCTGAGATATGCATTTTCTACGGTAAGCTTGGTGAGACATCTGTCCGAAGTATGCGGAATCATCGAGATCGCTCTTTTCGAGCTATTTAATGCGAGAAACACGTTTTCTGGGGTTTCACCACACCACAGAGCGTTTGATATGCAGAACCAGCGATATCTTGGTTTTCGTGGGGTTTCAAGCTGAGATATGCATTTTCTACGGTAAGCTTGGTGAGACATCTGTCCGAAGTATGCGGAATCATCGAGATCGCTCTTTTCGAGCTATTTAATGCGAGAAACACGTTATCTGGTGTTTTCACCACTCCACAGTTGGTTTGATATGCAGAACCGGCGATGTTTGGTTTTCGTCGGGTTTCAAGTTGAGATATGCATTTTCTGCGATAATCATGGTGAGACTTCTGTTAGAAGTATGCAGAATCATCGAGATCGCACTTTTCGATCTATTTAATGCGAGAAACACGTTGTCTGGTGTTTTCACCACTCCACAGTTGGTTTGATATGCAGAACCGGCGATGTTTGGTTTTCGTCGGGTTTCAAGTTGAGATATGCATTTTCTGCGATAATCATGGTGAGACGTTTGTCCGAAGTATGCAGAAGCATCGAGAGCGCTCTTTTCGACCTATTTAATGCGAGAAACACGTTTTCTGGGGTTTTCACCACTCCACAGTTCTTTGGATATGCAGAACAGGAGATATCTTGGTTTGCGTGGGGTTTCAAGCAGAGATATGCATTTTCTGCGATAATCTCGGTGAGACTTCTGTTAGAAGTATGCAGAATCATCGAGATCGCTCTTTTCGATCTATTTAATGCGAGAAACACGTTATCTGGTGTTTTCACCAATGCACAGTGCGTATGATATGCAGAACCGGCGATATCATGGTTTTCGTGGGGTTTCAAGCTGACATATGTATTTTTTACGATAATATTGGTGAGACTTCAGTTAGAAGTATGCAGAATCATCGAGATCGCTCTATTCGAGCTATTTAATGCGAGAAACACGTTATCTGGTGTTTTCATCACTCCACAGGGCGTTTGATATGCAGAACCGGCGATATCTTGGTTTTCGTGGGGTTTCCATCTGAGATATGCATTTCCTGCGATAATCTTGGTGAGACTTCAGTCTGAAGTATGCAGAATCATCTAGATCGCTCGTTTCGAGATATTTAATGCGAAAAAACAAGTTTTCTGGTGTTTTGACCACTCCACAGTACGTTTGACATGCAGAAACGGAGATACCTTGGTTTCGGTCGGGTTTCAAGCTGAGATATGCATTTTCTGCGATAATATTGGTGAGACTTCAGTTAGAAGTATGCAGAATCATCGAGATCGCTCTATTCGAGCTATTTAATGCGAGAAACACGTTATCTGGTGTTTTCATCACTCCACAGGGCGTTTGATATGCAGAACCGGCGATATCTTGGTTTTCGTGGGGTTTCCATCTGAGATATGCATTTCCTGCGATAATCTTGGTGAGACTTCAGTCAGAAGTATGCAGAATCATCTAGATCGCTCGTTTCGAGCTACTTAATGCGAAAAAACAAGTTTTCTGGTGTTCTGACCACTCCACAGTACGTTTGACATGCAGAAACGGAGATACCTTGGTTTCGGTCGGGTTTCAAGCTGAGATATGCATTTTCTGCGATAAAATTGGTGAGACTTCAGTTAGAAGTATGCAGAATCATCGAGATCGCTCGATTCGAGCTATTTAATGCGAGAAACACGTTATCTGGTGTTTTCACCACTCCACAGTGCGTTTGATATGCAGTACCAGCGATATCTTGGTTTTCGTGGGGTTTCAAGCTGAGATATGAAGTTTTTAGGATAATCTTGGTGAGACTTCAGTCCGAACTATGCGGAATCATCGAGATCGCTCTTTTCGAGCTATTTAATGCGAGAAACACGTTTTCTGGTGTTTTCACCACCCCACAGTGCGTTTGATATGCAGAACCGGCGACATCTTTTTTTTCGACGGGTTTCAAGCTGAGATATGCATTTTCTGCGATAATATTGGTGAGACTTCAGTCAGAAGTATGCAGAATCATCTTGTTCGCTCGTTTCGAGCTATTTAAAGCGAGAAACACGTTATCTGGTTGCTTTCACCACTCCACAGTGCGTTTGATATGCAGAACCGGCAACATCTTGATTTTCGTGAGGTTTCAAGCTGAGATATGCATTTTCTGCGATAATATTGGTGAGACTTCTGTCCGAAGTAGGCAGAATCATCTAGATCGCTCTTTTCGAGCTATTTAATGCGAGAAACACGTTTTCTGGTGTATTCACCACTGCACAGTACGTTTGACATGCAGAAACGGAGATACCTTGGTTTCGGTCGGGTTTCAAGCTGAGATATGCATTTTCTGCGATAAAATAGGTGTGACTTCAGTTAGAAGTATGCAGAATCATCGATATCGCTCTATTCGAGCTATTTAATGCGAGAAACACGTTTTCTGGTGTATTCACCACTCCACAGTGCGTATGATATGCAGAACCGGCGATATCTTGGTTTTCGTGGGGTTTCAAGCTGAGATATGCATTATCTGCGATAATCTTGGTGAGACTTCTGTCCGAAGTGTGCAGAATCATCGAGATCGCTCTTTTCACGCTATTTAATGCGAGAAACAAGTTTTCTGGGGCTTTCACCACACCACAGTTCGTTGGATATGCAGAACAGGTGATATCTTGGGTTTCGAGGGGTTTCAAGTTGAGATATGCATTATCTGCGATAATCTTGGTGAGACTTCTGTCTGAAGTGTGCAGAATCATCGAGATCGCTCTATTCGAGCTATTTAATGCGACAAAACGTTATCCGGTGTTTTCACCACTCCACAGTGCGTATGATATGCAGAACCGACGATATCTTGGTTTTCGTGGGGTTTCAAGCTCAGATATGCATTTTCTGCGATAATCTTGGTGAGACTTCTGTCCGAAGTATGCAGAATCATCGAGATCGCTCTTTTCGAACTATTTAATGCGAGAAACACGTTATCTGGTGTTTTCACCACTCCACAGAGCGTTGGATATGCAGAACCGGAGATATTTTGGTTTTCGTCGGGTTTCAAGCTGAGATATGCATTTTCAACGATAATCTTGGTGTTTCATCTATGAGAAGTATGCAGAAACATCGAGATCGTTCTTTTCGAGCTAGTTAATGCGAGAAACACGTTTTCACGTGTTTTCAACATTCCACAGTGCGTTTGATATGCAGAACCGGCGATATCTTGATTTTCGTGGTGTTTCCAGCTGAGATATGCATTTTCTGCGATAATCTTGGTGAGTCTTCAGTCAGAAGTATGCAGAATCATCTAGAACGTTCTTTTCGAGCTATTTAATGCGAAAAAACAAGTTTTCTAGTGTTTTGACCACTCCACAGAGCGTTTGATATGTAGAGCCGCCGATCACATGGTTTTCGTGGGGTTTCCAGCTGAAATATGTATTTTCTGCGATAATCTTGGTGAGACTTTTGTCCGAAGTATGCTTAATCATCGAGATCGCTCTGTTCGAGCTATTTAATGCGCGAAACACGTTATCTGGTGTTTTCAGCACTCCACAGTGCGTTTGATATGCAGAACTAGCGATATCCAGGTTTTCGTGGGGATTCAAGCTGAGATATGCATTTTCTGCGATAATCTTGGTGGGACTTCTGTCCGAAGTATGCTTAATCATCGAGATCGCTCGTTTCGTGCTATTGAATGCGAGAAACACGTTATCTGGTGTTTTCACCACTCCACAGTGCGTATGATATGCAGAACCGACGATATCTTGGTTTTCGTGGGGTTTCAAGCTCAGATATGCATTGTCTGCGATAATCTTGGTGAGACCTCTGTCCGAAGTGTGCCGAATCATCGAGATCGCTCTTTTCGAGCTATTTAATGCGAGAAACACGTTTTCGGGGGTTTTCACCACACCACAGTTCGTTGGATATGCAGAACAGGTGATATCTTGGTTTTCGAGGGGTTTCAAGCTGAAATATGCATTTTCTGCGATAAACTTGGAGAGACTCCTGTCCGAAGTATGCTGAATCATCGAGATCGCTCTTTTCGAGCTGGTTAATGCGAGAAAAACCATATCTGGTGTTTTCACCACTCCACAGAGCGTTGGATATGCAGAACCGGAGATATTTTGGTTTTCGTCGGGTTTCAAGCTGAGATATGCATTTTCAACGATAATCTTGGTGTTTCATCTATGAGAAGTATGCAGAAACATCGAGATCGCTCTTTTCGAGCTATTTAATGCGCGAAACACGTTATCCGGTGTTTTCACCACTCCACAGTGCGTTGGATATGCAGAACCGGAGATATATTGGTTTTCGTCGGGTTTCAAGCTGAGATATGCATTTTCAACGATAATCTTGGTGTTTCATCTATGAGAAGTATGCAGAAACATCGAGATCGTTCTTTTCGAGCTAGTTAATGCGAGAAACACGTTTTCACGTGTTTTCAACATTCCACAGTGCGTTTGATATGCAGAACCGGCGATATCTTGATTTTCGTGGTGTTTCCAGCTGAGATATGCATTTTCTGCGATAATCTTGGTGAGTCTTCAGTCAGAAGTATGCAGAATCATCTAGAACGTTCTTTTCGAGCTATTTAATGCGAAAAAACAAGTTTTCTAGTGTTTTGACCACTCCACAGAGCGTTTGATATGTAGAGCCGCCGATCACATGGTTTTCGTGGGGTTTCCAGCTGAAATATGTATTTTCTGCGATAATCTTGGTGAGACTTTTGTCCGAAGTATGCTTAATCATCGAGATCGCTCTGTTCGAGCTATTTAATGCGCGAAACACGTTATCTGGTGTTTTCAGCACTCCACAGTGCGTTTGATATGCAGAACTAGCGATATCCAGGTTTTCGTGGGGATTCAAGCTGAGATATGCATTTTCTGCGATAATCTTGGTGAGACTTCTGTCCGAAGTATGCTTAATCATCGAGATCGCTCGTTTCGTGCTATTGAATGCGAGAAACACGTTATCTGGTGTTTTCACCACTCCACAGTGCGTATGATATGCAGAACCGACGATATCTTGGTTTTCGTGGGGTTTCAAGCTCAGATATGCATTGTCTGCGATAATCTTGGTGAGACCTCTGTCCGAAGTGTGCCGAATCATCGAGATCGCTCTTTTCGAGCTATTTAATGCGAGAAACACGTTTTCGGGGGTTTTCACCACACCACAGTTCGTTGGATATGCAGAACAGGTGATATCTTGGTTTTCGAGGGGTTTCAAGCTGAGATATGCATTTTCTGCGATAAACTTGGAGAGACTCCTGTCCGAAGTATGCTGAATCATCGAGATCGCTCTTTTCGAGCTGGTTAATGCGAGAAAAACCATATCTGGTGTTTTCACCACTCCACAGAGCGTTGGATATGCAGAACCGGAGATATTTTGGTTTTCGTCGGGTTTCAAGCTGAGATATGCATTTTCAACGATAATCTTGGTGTTTCATCTATGAGAAGTATGCAGAAACATCGAGATCGCTCTTTTCGAGCTAGTTAAAGCGAGAAACAAGTTTTCATGTGTTTTCAACATTCCACAGTGCGTTTGATATGCAGAACCGGCGATATCTTGATTTTCGTGGTGTTTCCAGCTGAGATATGCATTTTCTGCGATAATCTTGGTGAGTCTTCAGTCAGAAGTATGCAGAATCATCTAGAACGTTCTTTTCGAGCTATT
The DNA here is from genome assembly GCA_951804975.1 of Anthophora plumipes. Lineage (NCBI taxonomy): Eukaryota > Metazoa > Arthropoda > Insecta > Hymenoptera > Apidae > Anthophora > Anthophora plumipes. Next base: position 882,884 of record CATORF010000177.1, read on the forward strand.
TAATGCGAAAAAACAAGTTTTCTAGTGTTTTGACCACTCCACAGAGCGTTTGATATGTAGAACCGCCGATCACATGGTTTTCGTGGGGTTTCCAGCTGAAATATGTATTTTCTGCGATAATCTTGGTGATACTTTTGTCCGAAGTATGCTGAATCATCGAGATCGCTCTTTTCGAGCTGGTTAATGCGAGAAAAACCATATCTGGTGTTTTCACCACTCCACAGAGCGTTTGATATGCAGAAACAGCGATATCTTGGCTTTCGTGGGGTTATCTTGCAGAGATATGCATTTTCTGCGATAATCATGGTCAGACATCTGTTAGAAGTACGCAGAATCATCGAGATCGCACTTTTCGAGCTATTTAATGCGAGAAACACGTTATCTGGTGTTTTCACCACTCCACAGTGCGTTATATATGCAGAACCGGAGATATTTTGGTATCCGTCGGGTTTCAAGCTGAGATATGCATTTTCTACGGTAAGCTTGGTGAGACATCTGTCCGAAGTATGCGGAATCATCGAGATCGCTCTTTTCGAGCTATTTAATGCGAGAAACACGTTTTCTGGGGTTTCACCACTCCACAGAGCGTTTGATATGCAGAACCAGCGATATCTTGGTTTTCGTGGGGTTTCAAGCTGAGATATGCATTTTCTACGGTAAGCTTGGTGAGACATCTGTCAGAAGTATGCGGAATCATCGAGATCGCTCTTTTCGAGATATTTAATGCGAGAAACACGTTATCTGGTGTTTTCACCACTCCACAGTTCTTTGGATATGCAGAACAGGAGATATCTTGGTTTGCGTGGGGTTTCAAGCAGAGATATGCATTTTCTGCGATAATCTCGGTGAGACTTCTGTTAGAAGTATGCAGAATCATCGAGATCGCTCTTTTCGATCTATTTAATGCGAGAAACACGTTATCTGGTGTTTTCACCAATGCACAGTGCGTATGATATGCAGAACCGGCGATATCATGGTTTTCGTGGGGTTTCAAGCTGACATATGTATTTTTTACGATAATATTGGTGAGACTTCAGTTAGAAGTATGCAGAATCATCGAGATCGCTCTATTCGAGCTATTTAATGCGAGAAACACGTTATCTGGTGTTTTCATCACTCCACAGGGCGTTTGATATGCAGAACCGGCGATATCTTGGTTTTCGTGGGGTTTCCATCTGAGATATGCATTTCCTGCGATAATCTTGGTGAGACTTCAGTCTGAAGTATGCAGAATCATCTAGATCGCTCGTTTCGAGCTATTTAATGCGAAAAAACAAGTTTTCTGGTGTTTTGACCACTCCACAGTACGTTTGACATGCAGAAACGGAGATACCTTGGTTTCGGTCGGGTTTCAAGCTGAGATATGCATTTTCTGCGATAATATTGGTGAGACTTCAGTTAGAAGTATGCAGAATCATCGAGATCGCTCTATTCGAGCTATTTAATGCGAGAAACACGTTATCTGGTGTTTTCATCACTCCACAGGGCGTTTGATATGCAGAACCGGCGATATCTTGGTTTTCGTGGGGTTTCCATCTGAGATATGCATTTCCTGCGATAATCTTGGTGAGACTTCAGTCAGAAGTATGCAGAATCATCTAGATCGCTCGTTTCGAGCTACTTAATGCGAAAAAACAAGTTTTCTGGTGTTCTGACCACTCCACAGTACGTTTGACATGCAGAAACGGAGATACCTTGGTTTCGGTCGGGTTTCAAGCTGAGATATGCATTTTCTGCGATAAAATTGGTGAGACTTCAGTTAGAAGTATGCAGAATCATCGAGATCGCTCGATTCGAGCTATTTAATGCGAGAAACACGTTATCTGGTGTTTTCACCACTCCACAGTGCGTTTGATATGCAGTACCAGCGATATCTTGGTTTTCGTGGGGTTTCAAGCTGAGATATGAATTTTTTAGGATAATCTTGGTGAGACTTCAGTCCGAACTATGCGGAATCATCGAGATCGCTCTTTTCGAGCTATTTAATGCGAGAAACACGTTTTCTGGTGTTTTCACCACCCCACAGTGCGTTTGATATGCAGAACCGGCGACATCTTTTTTTTCGACTGGTTTCAAGCTGAGATATGCATTTTCTGCGATAATATTGGTGAGACTTCAGTCAGAAGTATGCAGAATCATCTTGTTCGCTCGTTTCGAGCTATTTAAAGCGAGAAACACGTTATCTGGTTGCTTTCACCACTCCACAGTGCGTTTGATATGCAGAACCGGCGACATCTTGATTTTCGTGAGGTTTCAAGCTGAGATATGCATTTTCTGCGATAATATTGGTGAGACTTCTGTCCGAAGTAGGCAGAATCATCTAGATCGCTCTTTTCGAGCTATTTAATGCGAGAAACACGTTTTCTGGTGTATTCACCACTGCACAGTACGTTTGACATGCAGAAACGGAGATACCTTGGTTTCGGTCGGGTTTCAAGCTGAGATATGCATTTTCTGCGATAAAATAGGTGAGACTTCAGTTAGAAGTATGCAGAATCATCGATATCGCTCTATTCGAGCTATTTAATGCGAGAAACACGTTTTCTGGTGTATTCACCACTCCACAGTGCGTATGATATGCAGAACCGGCGATATCTTGGTTTTCGTGGGGTTTCAAGCTGAGATATGCATTATCTGCGATAATCTTGGTGAGACTTCTGTCCGAAGTGTGCAGAATCATCGAGATCGCTCTTTTCACGCTATTTAATGCGAGAAACAAGTTTTCTGGGGCTTTCACCACACCACAGTTCGTTGGATATGCAGAACAGGTGATATCTTGGGTTTCGAGGGGTTTCAAGTTGAGATATGCATTATCTGCGATAATCTTGGTGAGACTTCTGTCTGAAGTGTGCAGAATCATCGAGATCGCTCTATTCGAGCTATTTAATGCGACAAAACGTTATCCGGTGTTTTCACCACTCCACAGTGCGTATGATATGCAGAACCGACGATATCTTGGTTTTCGTGGGGTTTCAAGCTCAGATATGCATTTTCTGCGATAATCTTGGTGAGACTTCTGTCCGAAGTATGCAGAATCATCGAGATCGCTCTTTTCGAACTATTTAATGCGAGAAACACGTTATCTGGTGTTTTCACCACTCCACAGTGCGTTTGATATGCAGAACCGGCGATATCTTGGCTTTCGTGGGGTTTCAAGCAGAGATATGCATTTTCTGCGATAACCTTGGTGAGACTTCTGTTAGAAGTATGCAGAATCATCGAGATCGCTCTTTTCGAGCTATTTAATGCGAGAAACACGTTATCTGGTGTTTTCATCACTCCACAGGGCGTTTGATATGCAGAACCAGCGATATCTTGGCTTTCGTGGGGTTTCAAGCTGAGATATGCATTTTCTGCGATAAGCTTGGTGAGACATTTGTCCGAAGTATGCAGAAACATCGGGAGCGCTCTTTTCGAGCTATTTAATGCGCGAAACACGTTTTCTGGGTTTTTCACCACTCCACAGTTCTTTGGATATGCAGAAGAGGAGATATCTTGGTTTGCGTGGGGTTTCAAGCAGAGATATGCATTTTCTGCGATAACCTTGGTGAGACTTCTGTTAGAAGTATGCAGAATCATCGAGATCGCTCTTTTCTAGCTATTTAATGCGAGAAACACGTTATCTGGTGTTTTCACCACACCACAGTGCGTATGATATGCAGAACCGGCGATATCTTGGTTTTCGTGGGGTTTCAAGCTGAGATATGCATTATCTGCGATAATCTTGGTGAGACTTCTGTCCGAAGTGTGCAGAATCATCGAGATCGCACTTTTCAAGCTATTTAATGCGAGAAACACGTGTTCTGGGGCTTTCACCACACCACAGTTCGTTGGATATGCAGAACAGGTGATATCTTGGGTTTCGAGGGGTTTCAAGCTGAGATATGGATTTTCTGCGATAAACTTGGTGAGACTTCAGTCAGAAGTATGCAGAATCATCTAGTTCGCTCGTTTCGAGCTATTTAATGTGAGAAACACGTTATCTGGTTGCTTTCACCACTCCACGGTGCGTTTGATATGCAGAACCGGCGACATCTTGATTTTCGTGAGGTTTCAAGCTGAGATATGCATTTTCTGCGATAATATTGGTGAGACATTTGTCCGAAGTATGCAGAAACATCGGGAGCGCTCTTTTCGAGCTATTTAATGCGCGAAACACGTTTTCTGGGTTTTTCACCACTCCACAGTTCTTTGGATATGCAGAAGAGGAGATATCTTGGTTTGCGTGGGGTTTCAAGCAGAGATATGCATTTTCTGCGATAACCTTGGTGAGACTTCTGTTAGAAGTATGCAGAATCATCGAGATCGCTCTTTTCGAGCTATTTAATGCGAGAAACACGTTATCTGGTGTTTTCACCACACCACAGTGCGTATGATATGCAGAACCGGCGATATCTTGGTTTTCGTGGGGTTTCAAGCTGAGATATGCATTTTTTACGATAATCTTGGTGAGACTTCTGTCCGAAGTATGCAGAATCATCGAGATCGCTCTATTCGAGCTATTTAATGCGACAAAACGTTATCCGGTGTTGTCACTACTCCACAGTGCGTATGATACGCAGAACCGACGATATCTTGGTTTTCGTGGGGTATCAAGCTGAGATATGCATTTTCTGCGATAATCTTGGTGAGACTTCTGTCCGAAGTATGCAGAATCTTCGAGATCGCTCTTTTGGAGCTATTTAATGCGAGAAACACGTTTTCTGGTGTATTCACCACTCCACAGTACGTTTGACATGCAGAAACGGAGATACCTTGATTTCGGTCGGGTTTCAAGCTGAGATATGCATTTTCTGCGATAATATTGGTGAGACTTCAGTTAGAAGTATGCAGAATCATCGAGATCGCTCTATTCGAGCTATTTAATGCTAGAAACACGTTATCTGGTGTTTTCATCACTCCACAGTACGTTTGACATGCAGAAACGGAGATACCTTGATTTCGGTCGGGTTTCAAGCTGAGATATGCATTTTCTGCGATAATATTGGTGAGACTTCAGTTAGAAGTATGCAGAATCATCGAGATCGCTCTATTCGAGCTATTTAATGCGTCAAAACGTTTTCCGGTGTTTTCACCACTCCACAGTGCGTATGATATGCAGAACCGACGATATCTCGGTTTTCGTGGGGTTTCAAGCTCAGATATGCATTTTCTGCGATAATCTTGGTGAGACTTCTGTCCGAAGTATGCAGAATCATCGATATCGCTCTTTTCGAGCTATTTAATGCGAGAAACACGTTATCTGGTGTTTTCAGCACTCCACAGTGCGTTTGATATGCAGTACCAGCGATATCTTGGTTTTCGTGGTGTTTCAAGCTGAGATATGCATTTTTTACGATAATCTTGGTGAGACTTCTGTCGAAGTATGCAGAATCATCGAGATCGCTCTATTCGAGCTATTTAATGCGACAAACACGTTATCTGGTGTTTTCACCACTCCACAGTGCGTATGATATGCAGAACCAGCGATATCTTGGCTTTCGTGGGGTTTCAAGCTGAGATATGCATTTTCTGCGATCAGCTTGGTGAGACGTTTGTCCGAAGTATGCAGAAGCATCGAGAGCGCTCTTTTCGACCTATTTAATGCGAGAAACACGTTTTCTGGGGTTTTCACCACTCCACAGTTCTTTGGATATGCAGAACAGGAGATATCTTGGTTTGCGTAGGGTTTCAAGCAGAGATATGCATTTTCTGCGATAATCTCGGTGAGACTTCTGTTAGAAGTATGCAGAATCATCGAGATCGCTCTTTTCGATCTATCTAATGCGAGAAACACGTTATCTGGTGTTTTCACCAATCCACAGTGCGTATGATATGCAGAACCGGCGATATCATGGTTTTCGTGGGGTTTCAAGCTGACATATGTATTTTTTACGATAATATTGGTGAGACTTCAGTGAGAAGTATGCAGAATCATCGAGATCGCTCTATTCGAGCTATTTAATGCGAGAAACACGTTATCTGGTGTTTTCATCACTCCACAGGGCGTTTGATATGCAGAACCGGCGATATCTTGGTTTTCGTGGGGTTTCCATGTGAGATATGCATTTCCTGCGATAATCTTGGTGAGACTTCAGTCTGAAGTATGCAGAATCATCTAGATCGCTCGTTTCGAGCTATTTAATGCGAAAAAACAAGTTTTCTGGTGTTTTGACCACTCCACAGTACGTTTGACATGCAGAAACGGAGATACCTTGGTTTCGGTCGGGTTTCAAGCTGAGATATGCATTTTCTGCGATAATATTGGTGAGACTTCAGTTAGAAGTATGCAGAATCATCGAGATCGCTCTATTCGAGCTATTTAATGCGAGAAACACGTTATCTGGTGTTTTCATCACTCCACAGGGCGTTTGATATGCAGAACCGGCGATATCTCTTGGTTTTCGTGGGGTTTCCATCTGAGATATGCATTTCCTGCGATAATCTTGGTGAGACTTCATTCAGAAGTATGCAGAATCATCTAGATCGCTCGTTTCGAGGTATTTAATGCGAAAAAACAAGTTTTCTGGTGTTCTGACCACTCCACAGTACGTTTGACATGCAGAAACGGAGATACCTTGGTTTCGGTCGGGTTTCAAGCTGAGATATGCATTTTCTGCGATAAAATTGGTGAGACTTCAGTTAGAAGTATGCAGAATCATCGAGATCGCTCTATTCGAGCTATTTAATGCGAGAAACACGTTATCTGGTGTTTTCACCACTCCACAGTACGTTTGATATGCAGTACCAGCGATATCTTGGTTTTCGTGGGGTTTCAAGCTGAGATATGAATTTTTTAGGATAATCTTGGTGAGACTTCTGTCCGAAGTATGCGGAATCATCGAGATCGCTCTTTTCGAGCTATTTAATGCGAGAAACACGTTTTCTGGTGTTTTCACCACCCCACAGTGCGTTTGATATGCAGAACCGGCGACATCTTTATTTCGACGGGTTTCAAGCTGAGATATGCATTTTCTGCGATAATATTGGTGAGACTTCAATCAGAAGTAAGCAGAATCATCTGGGTTCGCTCGTTTCGAGCTATTTAAAGCGAGAAACACGTTATCTGGTTGCTTTCACCACTCCACAGTGCGTTTGATATGCAGAACCGGCGACATCTTGATATTCGTGAGGTTTCAAGCTGAGATATGCATTTTCTGCGATAATATTGGTGAGACTTCTGTCCGAAGTAGGCAGAATCATCTAGATCGCTCTTTTCGAGCTATTTAATGCGAGAAACACGTTTTCTGGTGTATTCACCACTGCACAGTACGTTTGACATGCAGAAACGGAGATACCTTGGTTTCGGTCGGGTTTCAAGCTGAGATATGCATTTTCTGCGATAAAATAGGTGAGACTTCAGTTAGAAGTATGCAGAATCATCGATATCGCTCTATTCGAGCTATTTAATGCGAGAAACACGTTATCTGGTGTTTTCACCACTCCACAGTGCGTATGATATGCAGAACCGGCGATATCTTGGTTTTCGTGGGGTTTCAAGCTGAGATATGCATTATCGGCGATAATCTTGGTGAGACTTCTGTCCGAAGTGTGCAGAATCATCGAGATCGCTCTTTTCACGCTATTTAATGCGAGAAACAAGTTTTCTGGGGCTTTCACCACACCACAGTTCGTTGGATATGCAGAACAGGTGATATCTTGGGTTTCGAGGGGTTTCAAGTTGAGATATGCATTATCTGCGATAATCTTGGTGAGACTTCTGTCTGAAGTGTGCAGAATCATCGAGATCGCTCTATTCGAGCTATTTAATGCGACAAAACGTTATCCGGTGTTTTCACCACTCCACAGTGCGTATGATATGCAGAACCGACGATATCTTGGTTTTCGTGGGGTTTCAAGCTCAGATATGCATTTTCTGCGATAATCTTGGTGAGACTTCTGTCCGAAGTATGCAGAATCATCGAGATCGCTCTTTTCGAACTATTTAATGCGAGAAACACGTTATCTGGTGTTTTCACCACTGCACAGTGCGTTTGATATGCAGAACCGGCGATATCTTGGCTTTCGTGGGGTTTCAAGCAGAGATATGCATTTTCTGCGATAACCTTGGTGAGACTTCTGTTAGAAGTATGCAGAATCATCGAGATCGCTCTTTTCGTGCTATTTAATGCGAGAAACACGTTATCTGGTGTTTTCACCACACCACAGTGCGTATGATATGCAGAACCGGCGATATCTTGGTTTTTGTGGGGTTTCAAGCTGAGATATGCATTATCTGCGATAATCTTGGTGAGACTTCTGTTCGAAGTGTGCAGAATCATCGAGATCGCACTTTTCAAGCTATTTAATGCGAGAAACACGTTATCTGGTGTTTTCATCACTCCACAGGGCGTTTGATGTGCAGAACCAGCGATATCTTGGCTTTCGTGGGGTTTCAAGCTGAGATATGCATTTTCTGCGATAAGCTTGGTGAGACATTTGTCCGAAGTATGCAGAAACATCGGGAGCGCTCTTTTCGAGCTATTTAATGCGCGAAACACGTTTTCTGGGTTTTTCACCACTCCACAGTTCTTTGGATATGCAGAAGAGGAGATATCTTGGTTTGCGTGGGGTTTCAAGCAGAGATATGCATTTTCTGCGATCACCTTGGTGAGACTTCTGTTAGAAGTATGCAGAATCATCGAGATCGCTCTTTTCGAGCTATTTAATGCGAGAAACACGTTATCTGGTGTTTTCACCACACCACAGTGCGTATGATATGCAGAACCGGCGATATCTTGGTTTTTGTGGGGTTTCAAGCTGAGATATGCATTATCTGCGATAATATTGGTGAGACTTCTGTCCGAAGTGTGCAGAATCATCGAGATCGCACTTTTCAAGCTATTTAATGCGAGAAACACGTGTTCTGGGGCTTTCAAAACACCACAGTTCGTTGGATATGCAGAACAGGTGATATCTTGGGTTTCGAGGGGTTTCAAGCTGAGGTATGGATTTTCTGCGATAAACTTGGTGAGACTTCAGTCAGAAGTATGCAGAATCATCTAGTTCGCTCGTTTCGAGCTATTTAATGTGAGAAACACGTTATCTGGTTGCTTTCACCACTCCACAGTGCGTTTGATATGCAGAACCGGCGACATCTTGATTTTCGTGAGGTTTCAAGCTGAGATATGCATTTTCTGCGATAATATTGGTGAGACATTTGTCCGAAGTATGCAGAAACATCGGGAGCGCTCTTTTCGAGCTATTTAATGCGCGAAACACGTTTTCTGGGTTTTTCACCACTCCACAGTTCTTTGGATATGCAGAAGAGGAGATATCTTGGTTTGCGTGGGGTTTCAAGCAGAGATATGCATTTTCTGCGATAACCTTGGTGAGACTTCTGTTAGAAGTATGCAGAATCATCGAGATCGCTCTTTTCGAGCTATTTAATGCGAGAAACACGTTATCTGGTGTTGTCACTACTCCACAGTGCGTATGATACGCAGAACCGACGATATCTTGGTTTTCGTGGGGTATCAAGCTGAGATATGCATTTTCTGCGATAATCTTGGTGAGACTTCTGTCCGAAGTATGCAGAATCTTCGAGATCGCTCTTTTGGAGCTATTTAATGCGAGAAACACGTTTTCTGGTGTTTTCACCACCCCACAGTGCGTTTGATATGCAGAACCGGCGACATCTTTTTTTTCGACGGGTTTCAAGCTGAGATATGCATTTTCTGCGATAATATTGGTGAGACTTCAGTCAGAAGTATGCAGAATGATCTAGTTCGCTCGTTTCGAGCTATTTAATGCGAGAAACACGTTATCTGGTTGCTTTCACCACTCCACAGTGCGTTTGATATGCAGAACCGGCGACATCTTGATTTTCGTGAGGTTTCAAGCTGAGATATGCATTTTCTGCGATAATATTGGTGAGACTTCTGTCCGAAGTATGCAGAATCATCTAGATCGCTCTTTTCGAGCTACTTAATGCGAGAAACACGTTTTCTGGTGTATTCACCACTCCACAGTACGTTTGACATGCAGAAACGGAGATACCTTGATTTCGGTCGGGTTTCAAGCTGAGATATGCATTTTCTGCGATAATATTGGTGAGACTTCAGTTAGAAGTATGCAGAATCATCGAGATCGCTCTATTCGAGCTATTTAATGCGAGAAACACGTTATCTGGTGTTTTCATCACTCCACAGGGCGTTTGATATGCAGAACCGGTGATATCTTGGTTTTCGTGGGGTTTCCATCTGAGATATGCATTTCCTGCGATAATCTTGGAGAGACATCAGTCAGATGTATGCGGAATCATCTAGATCGCTCGTTTCGAGCTATTTAATGCGAAAAAACAAGTTTTGTGGTGTTTTGACCACTCAACAGTACGTTTGACATGCAGAAACGGAGATACCTTGGTTTCGGTCGGGTTTCAAGCTGAGATATGCATTTTCTGCGATAATATTGGTGAGACTTCAGTTAGAAGTATGCAGAATCATCGAGATCGCTCTATTCGAGCTATTTAATGCGAGAAACACGTTTTCTGGGGTTTTCACCACACCACAGTGCGTTTGATATGCAGAACCAGCGATATCTTGGCTTTCGTGGGGTTTCAAGCTGAGATATGCATTTTCTGCGATAAGCATGGTGAGACATTTGTCCGAAGTATGCAGAAACATCGGGAGCGCTCTTTTCGAGCTATTTAATGCGAGAAACACGTTTTCTGGTTTTTTCACCACTCCACAGTTCTTTGAATATGTAGAACAGGAGATATCTTGGTTTGCGTGGGTTTTCAAGCAGAGATATGCATTTTCTGAGATAATCTTGGTGAGACTTCTGTCCGAAGTGTGCAGAATCATCGAGATCGCACTTTTCAAGCTATTTAATGCGAGAAACACGTTTTCTGGGGCTTTCACCACACCACGGTTCGTTGGATATGCAGAACAGGTGATATCTTGGGTTTGGAGGGGTTTCAAGCTGAGATATGGATTTTCTGCGATAAGCTTGGTGAGACTTCTGTCCGAAGTATGCAGAATCATCTAGATCGCTCTTTTCGAGCTACTTAATGCGAGAAACACGTTTTCTGGTGTATTCACCACTCCACAGTACGTTTGACATGCAGAAACGGAGATACCTTGATTTCGGTCGGGTTTCAAGCTGAGATATGCATTTTCTGCGATAATATTGGTGAGACTTCAGTTAGAAGTATGCAGAATCATCGAGATCGCTCGTTTCGAGCTATTTAATGCGAGAAACACGTTATCTGGTGCTTTCACCACTCCACAGTGCGCATGATATGCAGAACCGGAGATATCTTGGTTTTCGTAGGGTTTCAAGCTGAGATATGCATTATCTGCGATAATCTTGGTGAGACTTCTGTCCGAAGTGTGCAGAATCATCGAGATCGCACTTTTCAAGCTATTTAATGCGAGAAACACGTTTTCTGGGGCTTTCACCACACCACGGTTCGTTGGATATGCAGAACAGGTGATATCTTGGGTTTGGAGGGGTTTCAAGCTGAGATATGGATTTTCTGCGATAAGCTTGGTGAGACTTCTGTCCGAAGTATGCAGAATCATCGACATCGCTCTTTTCGAGCTATTTAATGCGAGAAACTCGTTATCTGGTGTTTTCACCACTCCACAGTGCGTTTGATATGCAGTACCAGCGATATCTTGGTTTTCGTGGGGTTTCAAGCTGAGAAATGAATTTTTTAGGATAATCTTGGTGAGACTTCTGTCCGAAGTATGCAGAATTATCGAGATCGCTCTATTCGAGCTATTTAATGCGAGAAACACGTTTTCTGGTGTATTCGCCACTCCACAGTGCGTTTGATATGCAGAACCAGCGATATCTTGGCTTTCGTGGGGTTTCAAGCTGAGATATGCATTTTCTGCGATAAGCTTGGTGAGACATTTGTCCGAAGTATGCAGAAACATCGGGAGCGCTCTTTTCGAGCTATTTAATGCGAGAAACACGTTTTCAGGTTTTTTCACCACTCCACAGTTCTTTGGATATGTAGAACAGGAGATATCTTGGTTTGCGTGGGTTTTCAAGCAGAGATATGCATTTTCTGAGATAACCTTTGTGAGACTTCTGTTAGAAGTATGCAGAATCATCGAGATCGCTCTTTTCGAGCTATTTAATGCGAGAAACACGTTATCTGGTGTTTTCACCACTCCACAGTGCGCATGATATGCAGAACCGGAGATATCTTGGTTTTCGTAGGGTTTCAAGCTGAGATATGCATTATCTGCGATAATCTTGGTGAGACTTCTTTCCGAAGTATGCAGAATCATCGACATCGCTCTTTTCGAGCTATTTAATGCGAGAAACACGTTATCTGGTGTTTTCACCACTCCACAGTGCGTTTGATATGCAGTACCAGCGATATCTTGGTTTTCGTGGGGTTTCAAGCTGAGAAATGAATTTTTTAGGATAATCTTGGTGAGACTTCTGTCCGATGTATGCTTAATCATCGAGATCGCTCTATTCGAGCTATTTAATGCGACAAAACGTTGTCCGGTGATTTCACCACTCCACAGTGCGTATGATATGCAGAACCGACGATATCTTGGTTTTCGTGGGGTTTCAAGCTCAGATATGCATTTTCTGCGATAATCTTGGTGAGACTTCTGTCCGAAGTTTGCAGAATCATCGAGATCGCTCTTTTCGAGCTACTTAATGCGAGAAACACGTTTTCTGGGGTTTTCACCAGACCACAGTTCGTTAGATATGCAGAAGCGGAGATATCTTGGTTTTCGTGGGGTTTCAAGCTGAGATATGCATTTTCTGCGATAATCTTGGTGCGACTTCTGTCAGAAGTATGCAGAATCATCGAGATCGCTCTATTCGAGCTATTTAATGCGAGAAACACGTTATCTGGTGTTTTCATCACTCCACAGGGCGTTTGATATACAGAACCGGCGATATCTTGGTTTTCGTGGGGTTTCCATCTGAGATATGCATTTTCTGCGATAATCTTGGGGCGACTTCTGTCCGAAGTATGCTTAATCATCGAGACCGCTCGTTTCGACCTATTTAATGCGAGAAACACGTTTTCTGGGGTTTTCACCACACCACAGTTCGTTGGATGTGCAGAACCGGAGATATCTTGGTTTTCGTGGGGTCTCAAGCTGAGATATGCATTTTCTGCGATAATCTTGGTGAGACTTCAGTCAGGAGTATGCAGAATCATCGAGATCGCTCTATTCGAGCTCTTTAATGCGAGAAACACGTTATCTAGTTGTTTTCACCACTCCACAGTGCGTTTGATATGCAGAACCGGCGACATCTTTGCTTTCGTCGTGTATCAAGCTGAGATATGCATTTTCTGCGATAATCTTGGTGAGACTTCAGTCAGAAGTACGCAGAATCATTTAGACCGCTCGTTTCGAGCTGCTTAATGCGTGAAACACGTTTTCTGGTGTTTTCACCAATCCACAGTGCGTTTGATATGCAGAACCGGCGACATCTTGGATTTCGTCGGGGTTCACGCTGAGATATGCATTTTCTGCGATAATCTAGGTGAGACTTCTGTCCGAAGTATGCAGAATCATCGAGATCGCTCTTCTCGAGCTACTTAATGCGAGAAACACGTTTTCTGGTGTATTCACCACTCCACAGTACGTTTGACATGCAGAACCGAAGATATCTTGGTTTCGGTCGGGTTTCAAGCTGAGATATGCATTTTCTGCGATTATCTAGGTGAGACATCAGTCAGAAGTATGCAGAATCTTCGAGAACGCTCTTTTCGAGCTACTTAATGCGAGAAACACGTTTTCTGGTGTTTTCACCACTCCACAGTGCGTTTGATATGCAGAACCGGCGTCATCTTGATTTTCGTGAGGTTTCAAGGTGAGATATGCATTTTCTGCGATAATCGTGGTATGACTTCATTCAGAAGTATGCAGAATCATCTAGATCGCTCTTGTCGAGCTATTTAATGCAAAAAAACAAGTTTCCCGGTGTTTTCAACATTCCACAGTGCGTTTGATATGCAGAACCGGCGATATCTTGATTTTCGTGGTGTTTCCAGCTCAGATATGCATTTTCTGGGATAATCTTGGTGAGTCTTCTGTCAGAAGTATGCAGAATCATCTAGATTGCACTTTTCGAGCAATTTAATGCGAGAAACACGTTTTCTGGTGTATTCACCACTCCACAGAGCGTTTTTGATATGCAGAACCGGCGATATCTTGATATTCGTGGTGTTTCCAGCTGAGATATGCATTTTCTGCGATAATAGTGGTGAGACATCAGTCAGAAGTATGCAGAATCTTCGAGAACGCTCTTTTCGAGCTACTTAATGCGAGAAACACGTTTTCTGGTGTATTCACCACTCCACAGTACGTTTGACATGCAGCACCGAAGATATCTTGGATTTCGTCGGGTTTCAAGCTGAGATATGCATTTTCTACGATAATCTTGGTGAGACTTCTGTCAGAAGTATGCAGAATCATCGGGATCGCTCTTTTCGAGCTACTTAATGCGAGAAACACGTTTTCTGGTGTTTTCACCACTCCACAGAACGTTTTATGTGCAGAACCGGCGACATCTTGGATTTCGTCGGGTTTCAAGCTGAGATATGCATTTTCTGCGATTATCTTGGGGAGACTTCTGTCAGAAGTATGCAGAATCATCGAGATCGCTCTTTTCGAGCTACTTAATGCGAGAAACACGTTAGCTGGTGTTTTCGCCACTCCACAGTGCGTTTGACATGCAGAACCGCAGATATCTTGGTTACGTTCGGGATTCAAGCTGAGATATGCATTTTCTGCGATAATCTTGGTGAGACTTCAGTCAGAAGTATGCAGAATCATCTAGATCGCTCTTGCCGAGCTATTTAACGCGAGAAACACGTTATCTGGTGTTTTCACCACTCCACAGTGCGTTTGACATGCAGAACCGCAGATATCTTGGTTACGTTCGGGATTCAAGCTGAGATATGCATTTTCTGCGATAATCTTGGTGAGACTTCAGTCAGAAGTATGCAGAATCATCGAGAACGCTCTTTCCGAGCTGTTTAATGCGAGACACACGTTATCTGGTGTTTTCACCACTCCACAGTGCGTTTGATATGCAGAACCGGCGACATCTTGGATCTCGTCGGGTTTCAAGCTGAGATATGCATTTTCTGCGATTATCTTGGTGAGACTTCAGTCAGAAGTATGCAGAATCATCTAGATCGCTCTTGTCGAGCTATTTAATGCAAAAAAACAAGTTTCCTGGTGTTTTCAACATTCCACAGTGCGTTTGATATTCAGAACCGGCGATATCTCGATTTTCGTGGTGTTTCCAGTAGAGATATGCATTTTCTGCGATAATCTTGGTGAGTCTTCTGTCAGAAGTATGCAGAATCATCGAGATCCCTCTTTTCGAGCTACCTAATGCGAGAAACACGTTTTCTGGTGTTTTCACCACTCCACAGTGCGTTTGATATGCAGAACCGGCGACATCGTGGCTTTCGTCGGGTATCAAGCTGAGATATGCATTTTCTACGATAATCTTGGTGAGACTTCTGTCAGAAGTATGCAGAATAATCGAGAACCCTCTTTTCGAGTTATTTGATGCGAGAAACACGTTATCTGGTGTTTCACCATTCCACAGTGCGTTTAATATGCAGCACCGGCGATAACTTGAATTTCGTGGTGTTTCCAGTTGAGATATGCATTTTCTGCGATAATCTTGGTGAGTCTCCTGTCAGAAGTATGCAGAATCATCGAGAACCCTCTTTTCGAGTTATTTAATGCGAGAAACACATTATCTCGTGTATTCACCACTCCACAGTACGTTTGACATGCAGAACCGGAAATATCTTGGCTTTCGTCGGGTTTCAAGCTGGGATATGCATTTTCTACGATAATCTTGGTGAGACTTCTGTCAGAAGTATGCAGAATCATCTAGATCGACCGTTTCGAGCTACTTAATGCGAGATACACGTTTTCTGGTGTTTTCGCCACTCCACAGTGCGTTTGACATGCAGAACCGCAGATATCTTGGTTACGGTGGGATTCAAGCTGAGATATGCATTTTCTGCGATAATCTTGGTGAGACGTCAGTCAGAAGTATGCAGAATCATCTAGATCGCTCTTGTCGAGCTATTTAATGCAAAAAAACAAGTTTCCTGGTGTTTTTAACATTCCACAGTGCGTTTGATATGCAGAGCCGGCGATATCTTGATTTCCGTGGTGTTTCCAGTTGAGATATGCATTTTCTGCGATAATCTGGGTGAATCTTCTGTCAGAAGTATGCAGAATCATCGAGATCCCTCATTTCGGGCTATTTAATGCGAGAAACACGTTATCTGGTGTTTTCACCACTCCACAGTGCGTTTGATATGCAGAACCGGCGACATCTTGGCTTTCGTCGGGTATCAAGCTGAGATATGCATTTTCTACGATAATCTTGGTGAGACTTCTATCAGTAGTATGCAGAATCATCGAGATCCCTCTTTTCGAGCTCTTTAATGCGAGAAACACGTTATCTGGTGTTTTCACTACTCCACAGTGCGTTTGATATGCAGACCCGGCGACATCGTGGCTTTCGTCGGGTATCAAGCTGAGATATGCATTTTCTACGATAATCTTGGCGAGACTTCTGTCAGAAGTATGCAGAATCATCGGGATCGCTCTTTTCGAGCTATTTAATGCGAGAAACACGTTATCTGGTGTTTTCACCACTCCACAGTGCGTTTGATTTGCAGAACCGGCGACATCTTGGTTTTCGTCGGGGTTCAAGCTGAGATATGCATTTTCTGCGATAATCTTGGTGAGACATCAGTCAGAAGTATGCAGAATCATCGAGAACCCTCTTTTCGAGTTATTTAATGGGAGAAACACGTTATCTGGTGTATTCACCACTCCACAGTACGTTTGACATGCAGAACCGGAAATATCTTGGTTTCGGTTCGGGTTTCAAGCTGAGATATGCATTTTCTGCGATAATCTTGGTGAGACTTCAGTCAGAAGTATGCAGAGTCATCTAGATCGCTCGTTTCGAGCTACTTAATGCGAGAAACACGTTATCTGGTGTTCTCACCACTCCACAATGCGTTTGATATGCAGAACCGGCGATATCTGGGTTTTCGTGGGGTTTCAAGCTGAGATATGCACTTTCTGAGATAATCTTGGTGAGACTTCTGTCCCAAGTATGCAGAAACATCGAGATCGCTCTTTTCGACCTATTTAATGCGAGAAACACGTTATCTGGTGTTTTCACCAGTCCACAGTGCGTTTGATATGCAGAACCAGCGATATCTTGGTTTTCGTGGGGTTTCAAGCTGAGATATGCATTTTTTACGATAATCATGGTGAGACTTCTGTCCGAAGTATGCAGAATCATCGAGATCGCACTTTTCGAGCTATTTAATGCGAGAAACACGATATCTGGTGTTTTCAGCACTCCACAGTGCGTACGATATGCAGAATCGGCGATATCTTGGTTTTCGTGGGGTTTCAAGCTGAGATATGCATTGTCTGCGATAATCTTGGTGAGACTTCTGTCCGAAGTGTGCAGAATCATCGAGATCGCTCTTTTCGAGCTATTTAATGCGAGAAACACGTTTTCTGGGGTTTTCATCACACCACAGTTCGTTGGATATGCAGAACCAGCGATATGTTGGCTTTCGTGGGGTTTCAAGCTGAGATATGCATTTTTTACGATAATCATGGTGAGACTTCTGTCCGAAGTATGCAGAATCATCGAGATCGCACTTTTCGAGCTATTTAATGCGAGAAACACGTTATCTGGTGTTTTCAACACTCCACAGTGCGTATGATATGCAGAACCTGCGATATCTTGGTTTTCGTGGGGTTTCAAGCTGAGATATGAATTATCTGCGATAATCTTGGTGAGACTTCTGTCCGAAGTGTGCAGAATCATCGAGATCGCTCTTTTCGAGCTATTTAATGCGAAAAAACACGTTATCTGGTGTTTTCAGCACGCCACAGTGCGTTTGATATGCAGAACCAGCGATATCTTGGTTTTCGTGGGGTTTTAAGCTCAGATATGCATTTTCTGCGATAATCTTGGTGAGACTTCTGTCCCAAGTATGCAGAGTCATCGAGATCGCTCGTTTCGACCTATTTAATGCGAGAAACACGTTATCTGGTGTTTTCAACACTCCACAGTGCGTATGATATGCAGAACCTGCGATATCTTGGTTTTCGTGGGGTTTCAAGCTGAGATATGAATTATCTGCGATAATCTTGGTGAGACTTCTGTCCGAAGTGTGCAGAACCATCGAGATCGCTCTTTTCGAGCGATTTAATGCGAGAAACAAGTTATCTGGAGTTTTCACCACTCCACAGTGCGTTTGATATGCAGAACCGGCGATAGCTTGGTTTTCGTGGGGTTTCAAGCTGAGATATGCATTTTCTGCGATAATCTTGGTGAGACTTCTGTCCGAAGTATGCAGAATCATCGAGATCGCTCGTTTCGAGCTATTTAATGCGAGAAACACGTTATCTGGTGTTTTCACCACTCCACAGTGCGTTGGATATGCAGAACCAGCGATATCTGGGTTTTCGTGGGGTTTCAAGCTGAGATATGCATTTTTTACGATAATCTTGGTGAGACTTCTGTCCGAAGTATGCTTAATCATCGAGATCGCTCGTTTCGACCTATTTAATGCGAGAAACACGTTATCTGGTGTTTTCACCACTCCACAGTGCGTATGATATGCAGAACCGGCGATATCTTGGTTTTCGTGGGGTTTCAAGCTGATATCTGCATTTTCTGCGATAATCTTGGTGAGACTGCTGTCCGAAGTGTGCAGAATCATCGATATCGCTCTTTTCGAGCTATTTAATGCGTGAAACACGTTTTCTGGTGTTTTCACCACTCCACAGTACGTTTGATGTGCAGAACCGGCGACATCTTGATTTTCGTGAGGTTTCAAGCTGAGATATGCATTTTCTGCGATAATATTGGTGAGACTTCTGTCCGAAGTATGCAGAACCATCGATATCGCTATTTTCGAGCTATTTTTTGCAAAAAAACAAGTTTTCTTGTGTTTTGACCACTCCACAGTGCGTTTGATATGTAGAGCCGCCGATAGCTTGTTTTTCGTGGGGTTTCCAGCTGAAATATGCATTTTCTGCGATAATCTTGCTGATTCATCTATGAGAAGTATGCAGAATCATCGAGAACGCTCTTTTCGTGTTAGTTAATACGAGAAACACGTTTTCTGGTGTTTTCAACATTCCACAGTGCGTCTGATATGCAGAACCGACGATATCTTGGTTTTCGTGGGGTTTCCAGCTGAGATATGCATTTTCTGCGATAATCTTGGTGAGTGTTCTGTCAGAAGTATGCAGAATCATCGAGATCGCTCGTTTCGAGCTATTTGATGCGAGAAACACGTTATTTGGTTGTTTTCACCACTCCACAGTGCGTTTGATATGCAGACCCGGCGACATCTTGGCTTTCGTCGGTTTTCAAGATGAGATATGCATTTTCTGCGATAATCTTGGTGAGTGTTCTGTCAGAAGTATGCAGAATCATCGAGAACTCTCTTTTCGAGCTATTTAATGCGAAAAAACAAGTTTTCTGGTGTTTTGACCACTCCACAGTGCGTTCGATGTGTAGAGCCGCCGATAGCTTGGTTTTCGTGGGGTTTCCAGCTGAAATATGCATTTTCTGCGATAATCTTGCTGATTCATCTATGAGAAGTATGCAGAATCATCGAGAACGCTCTTTTCGAGTTAGTTAATACGAGAAACACGTTTTCTGGTGTTTTCAACATTCCACAGTGCGTCTGATATGCAGAACCGACGATATCTTGGTTTTCGTGGGGTTTCCAGCTGAGATATGCATTTTCTGCGATAATCTTGGTGAGTGTTCTGTCAGAAGTATGCAGAATCATCGAGATCGCTCGTTTCGAGCTATTTAATGCGAGAAACACGTTATTTGGTTGTTTTCACCACTCCACAGTGCGTTTGATATGCAGAACCGGCGACATCTTGGATTTCGTCGGGTTTCAAGATGAGATCTGCATTTTCTGCGATAATCTTGGTGAGACCTCTGTCCGAAGTATGTAGAAACATCGAGATCGCACTTTTCGAGTTATTTAATGCGACAATCACGTTATCTGGTGTTTTCACCACTCCACAGTGCGTTTGATATGCAGAACCAGCGAAATCTTGGTTTTCGTGGGGTTTCTAGCAGAGATATGCATTATCTGCGATAATCATGTTGAGACTTCTGTTAGAAGTATGCAGAATCTTCGAGATCGTACTTTTCGAGCTATTTTATTCGAGAAACACGTTTTCTGGGGTTTTCACCACTGCACAGTTCGTTGGATATGCAGAACAGGAGATATCTTGGTTTTCGTGGGGTTTCAAGCTGAGATATGCACTTTTTACGATAATCTTGGTGAGACTTCTGTCCGAAGTATGCTTAATCATCGAGATCGCTCTATTAGAACTATTTAATGCGACAAAACGTTATCTGGTGTTTTCAGCACTCCACAGTGCGTTTGATATGCAGAACCAGCGATATCTCAGTTTTCGTGGGGTTTCCAGCTGAGATATGCATTTTCTGAGATAATCTTGGTGAGACCTCTGTCCGAAGTATGCAGAAACATCGAGATCGCTCTTTTCGACCTATTTAATGCGAGAAACACGTTATCTGGTGTTTTCACCAGTCCACAGTGCGTTTGATATGCAGAACCAGCGATATCTTGGTTTTCGTGGGGTTTCAAGCTGAGATATGCATTTTTTACGATAATCATGGTGAGACTTCTGTCCGAAGTATGCAGAATCATCGAGATCGCACTTTTCGAGCTATTTAATGCGAGAAACACGATATCTGGTGTTTTCAGCAATCCACAGTGCGTATGATATGCAGAACCGGCGATATCTTGGTTTTCGTGGGGTTTCAAGCTGAGATATGCATTGTCTGCGATAATCTTGGTGAGACTTCTGTCAGAAGTATGCAGAATCATCGGGATCGCTCTTTTCGAGCTATTTAACGCGAGAGACACGTTTTCTGGGGTTTTCCCCACTCCACAGTTCGTTGGATATGCAGAACAGTCGATATCTTGGTTTTCGTGGGGTTTCAAGCTGAGATATGCACTTTCAGCGATAATCTTGGTGAGTCTTCTGTCAGAAGTATGCAGAATCATCGAGATCGCTCATTTCGAGCTAGTTAATGCGAGAAACACGTT
Organism: Anthophora plumipes; assembly: GCA_951804975.1. Lineage (NCBI taxonomy): Eukaryota > Metazoa > Arthropoda > Insecta > Hymenoptera > Apidae > Anthophora > Anthophora plumipes. The sequence goes on from CATORF010000177.1 coordinate 903,978, forward strand.
ATCTGGTGTTTTCACCACTCCACAGTGCGTTTGTTATGCAGAACCGGCGACATCTTGGCTGTCGTAGGGTATCAAGCTGAGATATGCATTTTCTACGATAATCTTGGTGAGTCTTCTGTCAGAAGTATGCAGAATCTTTGAGATCGCTCATTTCAGGCTAGTTAATGCGAGAAACACGTTATCTGGTGTTTTCACCACTCCACAGCGCGTTTGATATGCAGAACCGGCGATATCTTGATTTTCGTGGTTTTTCCTGCTGAGATATGCATTTTCAGCGATAATCTTGGTGAGTCTTCTGTCAGAAGTATGCAGAATCATCCAGATCGCTCATTTCGAGCTAGTTAATGCGAGAAACACGTTATCTGGTGTTTTCATCACTCCACAGTTCGTTGTATATGCAGAACAGGAGATATCTTGGTTTTCGTGGGGTTTCTAGCAGAGATATGCATTATCTGCGATAATCATGTTGAGACTTCTGTTAGAAGTATGCAGAATCTTCGAGATCGTACTTTTCGAGCTATTTTATGCGAGAAACACGTTTTCTGGGGTTTTCACCACTGCACAGTTCGTTGGATATGCAGAACAGGAGATATCTGGGTTTTCGTGGGGTTTCAAGCTGAGATATGCATTTTCTGAGATAATCTTGGTGAGACCTCTGTCCGAAGTATGCAGAAACATCGAGATCGCTCTTTTCGACCTATTTAATGCGAGAAACACGTTATCTGGTGTTTTCACCAGTCCACAGTGCGTTTGATATGCAGAACCAGCGATATCTTGGTTTTCGTGGGGTTTCAAGCTGAGATATGCATTTTTTACGATAATCATGGTGAGACTTCTGTCCCAAGTATGCAGAATCATTGAGATCGCACTTTTCGAGCTATTTAATGCGAGAAACACGATATCTGGTGTTTTCAGCACTCCACAGTGCGTACGATATGCAGAATCGGCGATATCTTGGTTTTCGTGGGGTTTCAAGCTGAGATATGCATTGTCTGCGATAATCTTGGTGAGACTTCTGTCCGAAGTGTGCAGAATCATCGAGATCGCTCTTTTCGAGCTATTTAATGCGAGAAACACGTTTTCTGGGGTTTTCATCACACCACAGTTCGTTGGTTATGCAGAACCAGCGATATCTTGGCTTTCGTGTGGTTTCAAGCTGAGATATGCATTTTTTACGATAATCATGGTGAGACTTCTGTCCGAAGTATGCAGAATCATCGAGATCGCACTTTTCGAGCTATTTAATGCGAGAAACACGATATCTGGTGTTTTCAGCAATCCACAGTGCGTATGATATGCAGAACCGGCGATATCTTGGTTTTCGTGGGGTTTCAAGCTGAGATATGCATTGTCTGCGATAATCTTGGTGAGACTTCTGTCCGAAGTATGCAGAATCTTCGAGATCGCTCTTTTCGAGCTATTTGATGCGAGAAACACGTTATCTGGTGTTTTCAACACTCCACAGTGCGTTTGATATGCAGAACCAGCGATATCTCAGTTTTCGTGGGGTTTCAAGCTGAGATATGCATTTTTTACGATAATCTTGGTGAGACTTCTGTCCGAAGTATGCTGAAACATCTAGATCGCTCTTTTCGAGCTATTTAATGCGAGAAACACGTTATCTGGTGTTTTCACCACTCCACAGTGCGTTTGATATGCAGAACCGGCGACATCTTGACTGTCGTAGGGTATCAAGCTGAGATATGCATTTTCTACGATAATCATGGTGAGACTTCTGTCAGAAGTATGCAGAATCATCGGGATCGCTCTTTTCGAGCTATTTAACGCGAGAGACACGTTTTCTGGGGGTTTCCCCACTCCACAGTTCGTTGGATATGCAGAACAGTCGATATCTTGGTTTTCGTGGGGGTTCAAGCTGAGATATGCACTTTTTACGATAATCTTGGTGAGACTTCTGTCCGAAGTATGCTTAATCATCGAGATCGCTCTATTCGAACTATTTAATGCGACAAAACGTTATCTGGTGTTTTCAGCACTCCACAGTGCGTTTGATATGCAGAACCAGCGATATCTCAGTTTTCGTGGGGTTTCCAGCTGTGATATGCATTTTTTTCGATAATCTTGGTGAGACTTCTGTCCGAAGTATGCAGAATCATCGAGATCGCTCTTTTCGAGCTATTTAATGCGAGAAACACGTTATCTGGTGTTTCCACCACTACACCGTGCGTTTGATATGCAGGACCGGCGACATCTTGGCTGTCGTAGGGTATCAAGCTGAGATATGCATTTTCTACGATAATCTTGGTGAGATTTCTGTCAGAAGTATGCAGAATCATCAGGATCGCTCTTTTCGAACTATTTAATGCGAGAGACACGTTTTCTGGGGTTTTCACCACTCCGCAGTTCTTTGGATATGCAGAACAGGAGATATCTTGGTTTGCGTGGGGTTTCAAGCAGAGATATGCATTTTCTGCGTTAATCTCGGTGAGACTTCTGTTAGAAGTATGCAGAATCATCGAGATCGCTCTTTTCGATCTATTTAATGCGAGAAACACGTTATCTGGTGTTTTCACCAATCCACAGTGCGTTTGATATGCAGTACCATCGATATCTTGGTTTTCGTGGGGTTTCAAGCTGAGATATGCATTTTCTAGGAGAATCTTGGTGAGACTTCTGTCCGAAGTATGCTGAATCATCTAGATCGCTCTTTTCGAGCTAGTTAATGCGAGAAACTCGTTATCTGGCGTTTTTACCACTCAACAGTGCGTATGATATGCAGAACGGACGATATCTTGGTTTTCGTGGGGCTTCAAGCTCAGACATGCATTTTCTGCGATAATCTTGGTGAGGTTTCTGTCCGAAGTATGCAGGATCATCGGGATCGCTCTTTTCGAGCTATTAAATGCGAGAAACACGTTTTCTGGGGTTTTTACCACTCCACAGTTCGTAGGATATGCAGAACAGGAGATATCTTAATTTTCGTGGTTTTTCCAGCTGAGATATGCATTTTCAGCGATAATCTTGGTGAGTCTTCTGTCAGAAGTATGCAGAATCTTCGCGATCGCTCATTTCGAGCTAGTTAATGCGAGAAACACGTTATCTGGTGTTTTCACCACTCCACAGCGCGTTTGATATGCAGAACCGGCGATATCTTGATTTTCGTGGTTTTTCCTGCTGAGATATGCATTTTCAGCGATAATCTTGGGGAGTCTTCTGTCAGAAGTATGCAGAATCATCGAGATCGCTCATTTCGAGCTAGTTAAAGCGAGAAACACGTTATCTGGTGTTTTCACCACTCCACAGTGCGTTTGATATGCAGAACAGGAGATATCTTGGTTTTCGTGGGGTTTCTAGCAGAGATATGCATTATCTGCGATAATCATGTGGAGACTTCTGTTAGAAGTATGCAGAATCTTCGAGATCGTACATTTCGAGCTATTTTATGCGAGAAACACGTTTTCTGGGGTTTCCACCACTGCACAGTTCGTTGGATATGCAGAACAGGAGATATCTTGGTTTTAGTGGGTTTTCTAGCAGAGATATGCATTTTCTGAGATAATCTTGGTGAGACCTCTGTCCGAAGTATGCAGAAACATCGAGATCGCTCTTTTCGACCTATTTAATGCGGAAACACGTTATCTGGTGTTTTCACCACTCCACAGTGCGTTTGATATGCAGCACCAGCGATATGTTGGTTTTCGTGGGGTTTCAAGCTGAGATATGCATTTTTTACGATAATCATGGTGAGACTTCTGTCCGAAGGATGCAGAATCATCGAGATCGCACTTTTCGAGCTATTTAATGCGAGAAACACGATATCTGGTGTTTTCAGCAATCCACAGTGCGTATGATATGCAGAACCGGCGATATCTTGGTTTTCGTGGGGTTTCAAGCTGAGATATGCATTGTCTGCGATAATCTTGGTGAGACTTCTGTCCGAAGTATGCAGAAACATCGAGATCGCACTTTTCGAGCTATTTAATGCGAGAAACACGATATCTGGTGTTTTCAGCACTCCACAGTGCGTACGATATGCAGAACCGGCGATATCTTGGTTTTCGTGGGGTTTCAAGTTGAGATATGCATTGTCTGCGATAATCTTGGTGAGACTTCTGTCCGAAGTATGCAGAATCATCGAGATCGCACTTTTCGAGATATTTAATGCGAGAAACACGATATCTGGTGTTTTCAGCACTCCACAGTGCGTACGATATGCAGAACCGGCGATATCTTGGTTTTCGTGGGGTTTCAAGCTGAGATATGCATTGTCTGCGATAATCTTGGTGAGACTTCTGTCCGAAGTGTGCAGAATCATCGAGATCGCTCTTTTCGAGCTATTTAATGCGAGAAACACGTTTTCTGGGGTTTTCACCACACCACAGTTCGTTGGATATGCAGAACCAGCGATATCTTGGTTTTCGTGGGGTTTCAAGCTGAGATATGCATTTTTTACGATAATCATGGTGAGACTTTTGTCCGAAGTATGCAGAAACATCGAGATCGCTCTTTTCGACCTATTTAATGCGGAAACACGTTATCTGGTGTTTTCACCACTCCACAGTGCGTTTGATATGCAGAACCAGCGATATGTTGGTTTTCGTGGGGTTTCAAGCTGAGATATGCATTTTTTACGATAATCATGGTGAGACTTCTGTCCGAAGGATGCAGAATCATCGAGATCGCACTTTTCGAGCTATTTAATGCGAGAAACACGATATCTGGTGTTTTCAGCAATCCACAGTGCGTATGATATGCAGAACCGGCGATATCTTGGTTTTCGTGGGGTTTCAAGCTGAGATATGCATTGTCTGCGATAATCTTGGTGAGACTTCTGTCCGAAGTATGCAGAAACATCGAGATCGCACTTTTCGAGCTATTTAATGCGAGAAACACGATATCTGGTGTTTTCAGCACTCCACAGTGCGTACGATATGCAGAACCGGCGATATCTTGGTTTTCGTGGGGTTTCAAGTTGAGATATGCATTGTCTGCGATAATCTTGGTGAGACTTCTGTCCGAAGTATGCAGAATCATCGAGATCGCACTTTTCGAGATATTTAATGCGAGAAACACGATATCTGGTGTTTTCAGCACTCCACAGTGCGTACGATATGCAGAACCGGCGATATCTTGGTTTTCGTGGGGTTTCAAGCTGAGATATGCATTGTCTGCGATAATCTTGGTGAGACTTCTGTCCGAAGTGTGCAGAATCATCGAGATCGCTCTTTTCGAGCTATTTAATGCGAGAAACACGTTTTCTGGGGTTTTCACCACACCACAGTTCGTTGGATATGCAGAACCAGCGATATCTTGGTTTTCGTGGGGTTTCAAGCTGAGATATGCATTTTTTACGATAATCATGGTGAGACTTTTGTCCGAAGTATGCAGAATCATCGAGATCGCACTTTTCGAGCTATTTAATGCGAGAAACACGATATCTGGTGTTTTCAGCACTCCACAGTGCGTACGATATGCAGAACCGGCGATATCTTGGTTTTCGTGGGGTTTCAAGCTGAGATATGCATTGTCTGCGATAATCTTGGTGAGACTTCTGTCCGAAGTATGCAGAGTCATCGGGATCGCTCTATTCGAGCTACTAAATGCGAGAAACACGTTTTCTGGGGTTTTCACCACTCCACAGTTCGTAGGATATGCAGAACAGGAGATATCTTAATTTTCGTGGTTTTTCCAGCTGAGATATGCATTTTCAGCGATAATCTTGGTGAGTCTTCTGTCAGAAGTATGCAGAATCTTCGAGATCGCAGTTTTCGAGCAATTTAATGCGAGAAACACGATATCTGGTGTTTTCAGCACTCCACAGTGCGTACGATATGCAGAACCGGCGACATCTTGGCTGTCGTAGGGTATCAAGCTGAGATATGCATTTTCTACGATAATCTTGGTGAGTCTTCTGTCAGAAGTATGCAGAACCTTCGAGATCGCTCATTTCGAGCTAGTTAATGCGAGAAACACGTTATCTGGTGTTTTCACCACTCCACAGCGCGTTTGATGTGCAGAACCGGCGATATCTTGATTTTCGTGGTTTTTCCTGCTGAGATATGCATTTTCAGCGATAATCTTGGGGAGTCTTCTGTCAGAAGTATGCAGAATCATCGAGATCGCTCATTTCGAGCTAGTTAATGCGAGAAACACGTTATCTGGTGTTTTCACCACTCCACAGTTCGTTGTATATGCAGAACAGGAGATATCTTGGTTTTCGTAGGGTTTCTAGCAGAGATATGCATTATCTGCGATAATCATGTTGAGACTTCTGTTAGAAGTATGCAGAATCTTCGAGATCGTACATTTCGAGCTATTTTATGCGAGAAACACGTTTTCTGGGGTTTTCACCACACCACAGTTCGTTGGATATGCAGAACAGGTGATATCTTGGTTTTCGAGGGGTTTCAAGCTGAGATATGCATTTTCTGCGATAAACTTGGAGAGACTTCTGTCCGAAGTATGCTGAATCATCGAGATCGCACTTTTCGAGCTAGTTAATGCGAGAAAAACCTTATCTGGTGTTATCAACACTCCACAGTGCGTTTGATATGCAGAACCAGCGATATCTTGGCTTTCGTGGGGTTTCAAGCTGAGATATGCATTTTTTACGTTAATCTTGGTGAGACTCCTGTCCGAAGTATGCTTAATCATCGAGATCGCTCTATTCGAACTATTTAATGCGACAAAACGTTATCTGGTGTTTTCAGCACTCCACAGTGCGTTTGATATGCAGAACCAGCGATATCTCAGTTTTCGTGGGGTTTCCAGCTGTGATGTGCATTTTTTTCGATAATCTTGGTGAGACTTCTGTCCGAAGTATGCAGAATCATCGAAGTCGCTCTTTTCGAGCTATTTAATGCGAGAAACACGTTATCTGGTGTTTCCACCACTCCACAGAGCGTTTGATATGCAGTACCATCGATATCTTGGTTTTCGTGGGGTTTCAAGCTGTGATATGCATTTTCTAGGATAATCTGGGTGAGACTTCTGTCCGAAGTATGCTGAAACATCTAGATCGCTCTTTTCGAGCTATTTAATGCGAGAAACACGTTATCTGGTGTTTTCACCACTACACCGTGCGTTTGATATGCAGGACCGGCGACATCTTGGCTGTCGTAGGGTATCAAGCTGAGATATGCATTTTCTACGATAATCTTGGTGAGACGTCTGTCAGAAGTATGCAGAATCATCAGGATCGCTCTTTTCGAACTATTTAATGCGAGAGACACGTTTTCTGGGGTTTTCACCACTTCACAGTTCGTAGGATATGCAGAACAGGAGATATCTTAATTTTCGTGGTTTTTCCAGCTGAGATATGCATTTTCAGCGATAATCTTGGGGAGTCTTCTGTCAGAAGTATGCAGAATCATCGAGATCGCTCATTTCGAGCTAGTTAATGCGAGAAACACGTTATCTGGTGTTTTCACCACTCCACAGTTCGTTGTATATGCAGAACAGGAGATATCTTGTTTTTCGTGGGGTTTCTAGCACAGATATGCATTATCTGCGATAATCATGTTGAGACTTCTGTTAGAAGTATGCAGAATCTTCGAGATCGTACATTTCGAGCTATTTTATGCGAGAAACACGTTTTCTGGGGTTTTCACCACTGCACAGTTCGTTGGATATGCAGAACAGGAGATATCTTGGTTTTCGTGGGTTTTCTAGCAGAGATATGCATTTTCTGAGATAATCTTGGTGAGACTTCTGTCCGAAGTATGCAGAATCATCGGGATCGCTCTTTTCGAGCTATTAAATGCGAGAAACACGTTTTCTGGGGTTTTCACCACTCCACAGTTCGTAGGATATGCAGAACAGGAGATATCTTAATTTTCGTGGTTTTTCCAGCTGAGATATGCATTTTCAGCGATAATCTTGGTGAGTCTTCTGTCAGAAGTATGTAGAATCTTCGAGATCGCTCATTTCGAGCTAGTTAATGCGAGAAACAGGTTATCTGGTGTTTTCACCACTCCACAGTGCGTTTGATATGCAGAACCGGCGACATATTGGCTGTCGTAGGGTATCAAGCTGAGATATGCATTTTCTACGATAATCTTGGTGAGTCTTCTGTCAGAAGTAAGCAGAATCTTCGAGATCGCTCATTTCGAGCTACTTAATGCGAGAAACACGTTATCTGGTGTTTTCACCACTCCACAGCGCGTTTGATATGCAGAACCGGCGATATCTTGATTTTCGTGGTTTTTCCTGCTGAGATATGCATTTTCAGCGATAATCTTGGGGAGTCTTCTGTCAGAAGTATGCAGAATCAAAGAGATCGCTCATTTCGAGCTAGTTAATGCGAGAAACACGTTATCTGGTGTTTTCACCACTCCACAGTTCGTTGTATATGCAGAACAGGAGATATCTTGGTTTTCGTGGGGTTTCTAGCAGAGATATGCATTATCTGCGATAATCATGGTGAGACGTCTGTTAGAAGTATGCAGAATCATCGAGATCGCACATTTCGAACTATTTAATGCGAGAAACACGTTGTCTGGTGTTTTCACCACTCCACAGTTGGTTTGATATGCAGAACCGGCGATATCTGGGTTTTCGTGGGGTTTCAAGCTGAGATATGCATTTTCTGAGATCATCTTGGTGAGACCTCTGTCCGAAGTTTGCAGAAACATCGAGATCGCTCTTTTCGACCTATTTAATGCGAGAAACACGTTATCTGGTGTTTTCACCAGTCCACAGTGCGTTTGATATGCAGAACTAGCGATATCTTGGTTTTCTTGGGGGTTCAAGCTGAGATATGCATTTTTTACGATAATCATGGTGAGACTTCTGTCCGAAGTATGCAGAATCATCGAGATCGCACTTTTCGAGCTATTTAATGCGAGAAACACGATATCTGGTGTTTTCAGCACTCCACAGTGCGTACGATATGCAGAACCGGCGATATCTTGGTTTTCGTGGGGTTTCAAGCTGAGATATGCATTTTTTACGATAATCATGGTGAGACTTCTGTCCGAAGTATGCAGAATCATCGAGATCGCACTTTTCGAGCTATTTAATGCGAGAAACACGATATCTGGTGTTTTCAGCACTCCACAGTGCGTACGATATGCAGAACCGGCGATATCTTGGTTTTCGTGGGGTTTCAAGCTGAGATATGCATTGTCTGCGATAATCTTGGTGAGACTTCTGTCCGAAGTGTGCAGAATCATCGAGATCGCTCTTTTCGAGCTATTTAATGCCAGAAACACGTTTTCTGGGGTTTTCACCACACCACAGTTCGTTGGATATGCAGAACCAGCGATATCTTGGTTTTCGTGGGGTTTCAAGTTGAGATATGCATTTTTTACGATAATCATGGTGAGACTTTTGTCCGAAGTATGCAGAATCATCGAGATCGCACTTTTCGAGCTATTTAATGCGAGAAACACGATATCTGGTGTTTTCAGCACTCCACAGTGCGTACGATATGCAGAACCGGCGATATCTTGGTTTTCGTGGGGTTTCAAGCTGAGATATGCATTGTCTGCGATAATCTTGGTGAGACTTCTGTCCGAAGTATGCAGAATCATCGAGATCGCTCTTTTCGACCTATTTAATGCGAGAAACACGTTATCTGGTGTTTTCACCACTCCACAGTGCGTTTGATATGCAGAACCAGCGATATCTTGGTTTTCTTGGGGGCTCAAGCTGAGATATGCATTTTTTACGATAATCATGGTGAGACTTCTGTCCGAAGTATGCAGAATCATCGAGATCGCACTTTTCGAGCTATTTAATGCGAGAAACACGATATCTGGTGTTTTCAGCACTCCACAGTGCGTACGATATGCAGAACCGGCGATATCTTGGTTTTCGTGGGATTTCAAGCTGAGATATGCATTGTCTGCGATAATCTTGGTGAGACTTCTGTCCGAAGTGTGCAGAATCATCGAGATCGCTCTTTTCGAGCTATTTAATGCGAGAAACACGTTTTCTGGTGTTTTCACCACACCACAGTTCGTTGGATATGCAGAACCAGCGATATCTTGGTTTTCGTGGGGTTTCAAGCTGAGATATGCATTTTTTACGATAATCATGGTGAGACTTTTGTCCGAAGTATGCAGAATCATCGAGATCGCACTTTTCGAACTGTTTAATGCGAGAAACACGATATCTGGTATTTTCAGCACTCCACAGTGCGTACGATATGCAGATCCGGCGATATCTTGGTTTTCGTGGGGTTTCAAGCTGAGATATGCATTGTCTGCGATAATCTTGGTGAGACTTCTGTCCGAAGTATGCCGAATCATCGAGATCGCTCTTTTCGAGCTATTAAATGCGAGAAACACGTTTTCTGGGGTTTTCACCACTCCACAGTTCGTAGGATATGCAGAACAGGAGATATCTTAATTTTCGTGGTTTTTCCAGCTGAGATATGCATTTTCAGCGATAATCTTGGTGAGTCTTCTGTCAGAAGTATGCAGAATCTTCGAGATCGCTCATTTCGAGCTAGTTAATGCGAGAAACACGTTATCTGGTGTTTTCACCACTCCACAGTGCGTTTGATATGCAGAACCGGCGACATCTTGGCTGTCGTAGGGTATCAAGCTGAGATATGCATTTTCTACGATAATCTTGGTGAGTCTTCTGTCAGAAGTAAGCAGAATCTTCGAGATCGCTCATTTCGAGCTAGTTAATGCGAGAAACACGTTATCTGGTGTTTTCACCACTCCACAGCGCGTTTGATATGCAGAACCGGCGATATCTTGATTTTCGTGGTTTTTCCTGCTGAGATATGCATTTTCAGCGATAATCTTGGGGAGTCTTCTGTCAGAAGTATGCAGAATCTTCGAGATCGCTCATTTCGAGCTAGTTAATGCGAGAAACACGTTATCTGGTGTTTTCACCACTCCACAGTGCGTTTGATATGCAGAACCGGCGACATCTTGGCTGTCGTAGGGTATCAAGCTGAGATATGCATTTTCTACGATAATCTTGGTGAGTCCTCTGTCAGAAGTAAGCAGAATCTTCGAGATCGCTCATTTCGAGCTAGTTAATGCGAGAAACACGATATCTGGTGTTTTCAGCAATCCACAGTGCGTATGATATGCAGAACCGGCGATATCTTGGTTTTCGTAGGGTTTCAAGCTGAGATATGCATTGTCTGCGATAATCTTGGTGAGACTTCTGTCCGAAGTATGCAGAAACATCGAGATCGCTCTTTTCGACCTATTTAATGCGAGAAACACGTTATCTGGTGTTTTCACCACTCCACAGTGCGTTTGATATGCAGAGCCAGCGATATCTTGGTTTTCGTGGGGTTTCAAGATGAGATATGCATTTTTGACGATAATCATGGTGAGACTTCTGTCCGAAGTATGCAGAATCATCGAGTTTCTCTTTTCGAGCTATTTAATGCGAGAAACACGATATCTGGTGTTTTCTGCACTCCACAGTGCGTACGATATGCAGAACCGGCGATATCTTGGTTTTCGTGGGGTTTCAAGCTGAGATATGCATTGTCTGCGATAATCTTGGTGAGACTTCTGTCCGAAGTGTGCAGAATCATCGAGATCGCTCTTTTCGAGCTATGTAATGCGAGAAACACGTTTTCTGGGGTTTTCACCACACCTCAGTTCGTTGGATATGCAGAACAGGTGATATCTTGGTTTTCAAGGGGTTTCAAGCAGAGATATGCATTTTCTGCGATAAACTTGGAGAGACTTCTGTCCGAAGTATGCTGAATCATCGAGATAGCACCTTTCGAGCTAGTTAATGCGAGAAAAACCTTATCTGGTGTTTTCACCACTCCACAGTGCGTTTGATATGCAGAACCGGCGATATCTGGGTTTTCGTGGGGTTTGAAGCTGAGATATGCATTGTCTGCGATAATCTTGGTGAGACTTCTGTCCGAAGTATGCAGAAACATCGAGATCGCTCTTTTCGACCTATTTAATGCGAGAAACACGTTATCTGGTGTTTTCACCACTCCACAGTGCGTTTGATATGCAGAACCAGCGATATCTTCGTTTTCGTGGGGTTTCAAGCTGAGATATGCATTTTTTACGATAATCATGGTGAGACTTCTGTCAGAGGTATGCAGAATCATCGAGATCGCACTTTTCGAGCTATTTAATGCGAGAAACACGATATCTGGTGTTTTCAGCACTCCACAGTGCGTATGAAATGCAGAACCGGCGATATCTTGGTTTTCGTGGGGTTTCAAGCTGAGATATGCATTGTCTGCGATAATCTTGGTGAGACTTCAGTCCGAAGTGTGCAGAATCATCGAGATCGCACTTTTCGATCGAGCTATTTAATGCGAGAAACACGATATCTGGTGTTTTCAGCACTCCACAGTGCGTATGAAATGCAGAACCGGCGATATCTTGGTTTTCGTGGGGTTTCAAGCTGAGATATGCATTGTCTGCGATAATCTTGGTGAGACTTCTGTCCGAAGTGTGCAGAATCATCGAGATCGCTCTTTTCGAGCTATTTAATGCGAGAAACACGTTTTCTGGGGTTTTCACCACCCCACAGTTCGTTGGATATGCAGAACAGGTGATATCTTGGTTTTCGAGGGGTTTCAAGCTGAGATATGCATCTTCTGCGATAAACTTGGAGAGACTTCTGTCCGAAGTATGCTGAATCATCGAGATCGCACTTTTCGAGCTATTTAATGCGAGAAACACGATATCTGGTGTTTTCAGCACTCCACAGTGCGTATGATATGCAGAACCGGCGATATCTTGGTTTTCGTGGGGTTTCAAGCTGAGATATGCATTGTCTGCGATAATCTTGGTGAGACTTCTGTCCGAAGTATGCAGAAACATCGAGATCGCTCTTTTCGACCTATTTAATGCGAGAAACACGTTATCTGGTGTTTTCACCACTCCACAGTGCGTTTGATATGCAGAACCAGCGATATCTTGGTTTTCGTGGGGTTTCAAGCTGAGATATGCATTTTTTACGATAATCATGGTGAGTCTTCTGTCAGAAGTATGCAGAATCATCGAGATCGCACTTTTCGAGCTATTTAATGCGAGAAACACGATATCTGGTGTTTTCAGCACTCCACAGTGCGTATGAAATGCAGAACCGGCGATATCTTGGTTTTCGTGGGGTTTCAAGCTGAGATATGCATTGTCTGCGATAATCTTGGTGAGACTTCTGTCCGAAGTGTGCAGAATCATCGAGATCGCTCTTTTCGAGCTATTTAATGCGAGAAACACGATATCTGGTGTTTTCAGCACTCCACAGTGCGTATGATATGCAGAACCGGCGATATCTTGGTTTTCGTGGGGTTTCAAGCTGAGATATGCATTGTCTGCGATAATCTTGGTGAGACTTCTGTCCGAAGTATGCAGAAACATCGAGATCGCTCTTTTCGACCTATTTAATGCGAGAAACACGTTATCTGGTGTTTTCACCACTCCACAGTGCGTTTGATATGCATAACCAGCGATATCTTGGTTTTCGTGGGGTTTCAAGCTGAGATATGCATTTTTTACGATAATCTTGGTGAGACTTCTGTCAGAAGTATGCAGAATCATCGAGATCGCACTTTTCGAGCTATTTAATGCGAGAAACACGATATCTGGTGTTTTCAGCACTCCACAGTGCGTATGAAATGCAGAACCGGCGATATCTTGGTTTTCGTGGGGTTTCAAGCTGAGATATGCATTGTCTTCGATAATCTTGGTGAGACTTCTGTCCGAAGTGTGCAGAATCATCGAGATCGCTCTTTTCGAGCTATTTAATGCGAGAAACACGTTTTTTGGGGTTTTCACCACACCACAGTTCGTTGGATATGCAGAACAGGTGATATCTTGGTTTTCGAGGGGTTTCAAGCTGAGATATGCATCTTCTGCGATAAACTTGGAGAGACTTCTGTCCGAAGTATGCTGAATCATCGAGATCGCACTTTTCGAGCTATTTAATGCGAGAAACACGATATCTGGTGTTTTCAGCACTCCACAGTGCGTATGATATGCAGAACCGGCGATATCTTGGTTTTCGTGGGGTTTCAAGCTGAGATATGCATTGTCTGCGATAATCTTGGTGAGACTTCTGTCCGAAGTATGCAGAAACATCGAGATCGCTCTTTTCGACCTATTTAATGCGAGAAACACGTTATCTGGTGTTTTCACCACTCCACAGTGCGTTTGATATGCAGAACCAGCGATATCTTGGTTTTCGTGGGGTTTCAAGCTGAGATATGCATTTTTTACGATAATCATGGTGAGACTTCTGTCAGAAGTATGCAGAATCATCGAGATCGCACTTTTCGAGCTATTTAATGCGAGAAACACGATATCTGGTGTTTTCAGCACTCCACAGTGCGTATGAAATGCAGAACCGGCGATATCTTGGTTTTCGTGGGGTTTCAAGCTGAGATATGCATTGTCTGCGATAATCTTGGTGAGACTTCTGTCCGAAGTGTGCAGAATCATCGAGATCGCTCTTTTCGAGCTATTTAATGCGAGAAACACGTTTTCTGGGGTTTTCACCACACCACAGTTCGTTGGATATGCAGAACAGGTGATATCTTGGTTTTCGAGGGGTTTCAAGCTGAGATATGCATTTTCTGCGATAATCTTGGTGAGACTTCTGTCCGAAGTATGCTGAAACATCGAGATCGCTCTTTTCGGGCTAGTTAATGCGAGAAAAACCTTATCCGGTGTATTCACCGCTCCACAGTGCGTTTGATATGCAGAACCAGCGATATCTTGGCTTTCGTGCGGTTTCAAGCTGAGATATGCATTTTCTACGAGAATCTTGGTGAAACATCTGTCCGAAGTATGCAGAAACATCGAGAGCGCTCTTTTCGAGCTATTTAATGCGAGAAACTCGTTTTCTGGGGTTTTCACCACTCCACAGTTCGTTGGATATGCAGAACAGTAGATATCTTGGTTTTCGTCGGGTTTCAAGCAGAGATATGCATTTTCTGCGATAATCTTCGTGAGACTTCTGTTAGAAGTATGCAGAATCATCGAGATCGCGCTTTTCGAGCTACATAATGCGAGAAACACGTTATCTGGTGTTTTCACCACTCCACAGTGCGTTTGATATGCAGAACCAGCGACATCTTGGATTTCGTCGGGTTTCAAGCTGAGATATGCATTTTCTACGATAATCTTGGTGAGACTTCTGTCAGAAGTATGCAGAATCATCTAGATCGCTCTTTTCAAGCTATTTAATGCGAAAAAACAAGTTTTCTGGTGTTTTCAACATTCCACAGTGCGTTTGATATGCAGAACCGGCGATATCTTGGATTGCGTCGGGTTTCAAGCTGAGATATGCATTTTCTACGATAATCTTGGTGACACTTCAGTCAGAAGTATGCAGAATCATCTAGATCGCTCTTTTCGAGCTATTTAATGCGAAAAAACAAGTTTTCTGGTGTTTTCAACATTCCACAGTGCGTTTGATATGCAGAACCGGCGATATCTTGATTTTCGTGGTGTTTCCAGCTGAGATATGCATTTTCTGCGATAATCTTGGTAAGTCTTCTGTCAGAAGTATGTAGAACCATCTGGATCGCTCTTTTCGAGCTATTTAATGCGAGAAACACGTTTTCTGGTGTATTCACCACTCCACAGTACGTTTGACATGCAGAACCAGAGATATCTTTGTTTCGGTCGGGTTTCAAGCTGAGATATGGTATTTTCTACGATAATCTTGGAGAGACTTCTGTCAGAAGTATGCAGAATCTTCGAGAACGCTCTTTTCGAGCTACATAATGCGAGAAACACGTTATCTGGTGTTTTCACCACTCCACAGTGCGTTTGATATGCAGAACCGGCGACATCTTGGCTTTCGTCGGGCATCAAGCTGAGATATGCATTTTCCACGATAATCTTGGTGAGACTTCTGTCAGAAGTATGCAGAATCATCGGGATCGCTCTTTTCGAGCTATGTAATGCGAGAAACACGTTGTCTGGATGTATTCACGACTCCACAGTGCGTTTGATATGCAGAACCGGCGACATCTTGATTTTCGTGAGGTTTCAAGCTGAGATATGGATTGTCTGTGATAATCTTGGTGCGACTTCAGTCAGAAGTATACAGAATCATCTAGATCGCTCTTTTCAAGCTATTTAATGCGAAAAAACAAATTTTCTGGTGTTTTCAACATTCCACAGTGCGTTTTATATGCAGAACCGGCGATATGTTGATTTTCGTGGTGTTTCCAGCTGAGATATGCATTTTCTGCGTTGATCTTGGTGAGTCTTCTGTCAGAAGTATGCAGAGTCATCGAGATCCCTTTTTTCGAGCTACTTATTGCGCGAAACACGATATCTGGTGTTTTCACCACTCCACAGTGCGTTTGATATACAGAACCGGCGACATCTTGGATTTCGTCGGGGTTCATACTGAGATATGCATTCTCTGCGATAATCTTGGTGAGTCTTCTGTCAGAAGTATGCAGAATCATCTAGATCGCTCTTTTCGAGCTAGTTAATGCGAGAAACACGTTATCTGGTGTTTTCACCACTCCACAGCGCGTTTGATATGCAGAACCGGCGATATCGTGATTTTCGTGGTTTTTCCTGCTGAGATATGCATTTTCAGCGATAATCTTGGGGAGTCTTCTGTCAGAAGTATGCAGAATCATCGAGATCGCTCATTTCGAGCTAGTTAATGCGAGAAACACGTTATCTGGTGTTTTCACCACTCCACAGTTCGTTGTATATGCAGAACAGGAGATATCTTGGTTTTCGTGGGGTTTCTAGCAGAGATATGCATTATCTGCGACAATCATGTTGAGACTTCTGTTAGAAGTATGCAGAATCTTCGAGATCGTACATTTCGAGCTATTTTATGCGAGAAACACGTTTTCTGGGGTTTTCACCACTGCACAGTTCGTTGGATATGCAGAACAGGAGATATCTTGGTTTTCGTGGGTTTTCTAGCAGAGATATGCATTTTCTGCGATAATCATGGTGAGACTTCTGTTAGAAGTATGCAGAATCATCGAGATCGCACATTTCGAACTATTTAATGCGAGAAACACGTTGTCTGGAGTTTTCACCACTCCACAGTTGGTTTGATATGCAGAACCGGCGATATCTGGGTTTTCGTGGGGTTTCAAGCTGAGATATGCATTTTCTGAGATAATCTTGGTGAGACCTCTGTCCGAAGTATGCAGAAACATCGAGATCGCTCTTTTCGACCTATTTAATGCGAGAAACACGTTATCTGGTGTTTTCACCAGTCCACAGTGCGTTTGATATGCAGAACCAGCGATATCTTGGTTTTCGTGGGGTTTCAAGCTGAGATATGCATTTTTTACGATAATCATGGTGAGACTTCTGTCCGAAGTGTGCAGAATCATCGAGATCGCTCTTTTCGAGCTATTTAATGCGAGAAACACGTTATCTGGTGTTTTCACCAGTCCACAGTGCGTTTGATATGCAGAACCAGCGATATCTTGGTTTTCGTGGGGTTTCAAGCTGAGATATGCATTTTTTACGATAATCATGGTGAGACTTCTGTCCGAAGTATGCAAAATCATCGAGATCGCACTTTTCGAGCTATTTAATGCGAGAAACACGATATCTGGTGTTTTCAGCACTCCACAGTGCGTATGAAATGCAGAACCGGCGAAATCTTTGTTTTCGTGGGGTTTCAAGCTGAGATATGCATTGTCTGCGATAATCTTGGTGAGACTTCTGTCCGAAGTGTGCAGAATCATCGAGATCGCTCTTTTCGAGCTATTTAATGCGAGAAACACGTTTTCTGGGGTTTTCACCACACCACAGTTCGTTGGATATGCAGAACAGGTGATATCTTGGTTTTCGAGGGGTTTCAAGCTGAGATATGCATCTTCTGCGATAAACTTGGAGAGACTTCTGTCCGAAGTATGCTGAATCATCGAGATCGCACTTTTCGAGCTATTTAATGCGAGAAACACGATATCTGGTGTTTTCAGCACTCCACAGTGCGTATGATATGCAGAACCGGCGATATCTTGGTTTTCGTGGGGTTTCAAGCTGAGATATGCATTGTCTGCGATAATCTTGGTGAGACTTCTGTCAGAAGTATGCAGAATCATCGAGATCGCACTTTTCGAGCTATTTAATGCGAGAAACACGATATCTGGTATTTTCAGCACTCCACAGTGCGTATGAAATGCAGAACCGGCGATATCTTGGTTTTCGTGGGGTTTCAAGCTGAGATATGCATTGTCTTCGATAATCTTGGTGAGACTTCTGTCCGAAGTATGCTGAATCATCGAGATCGCACTTTTCGAGCTATTTAATGCGAGAAACACGATATCTGGTGTTTTCAGCACTCCACAGTGCGTATGATATGCAGAACCGGCGATATCTTGATTTTCGTGGTGTTTCCAGCTGAGATATGCATTTTCTGCGATAATCTTGGTGAGACTTCTGTCAGAAGTATGCAGAATCATCGGGATCGCTCTTTTCGAGCTATTTAATGCGAGAAACACGTTGTCTGGTTGTTTTCACGATTCCACAGTGCGTTTGATATGCAGAACCGGCGAAATCTTAATTTTCGTGATGTTTCAAGCTGAGATATGGATTTTCTGCGATAATCTTGGTGACACTTCTGTCAGAAGTATGCAGAATCATCTAGATCGCTGTTTTCAAGCTATGTAATGCGAAAAAACAAGTTTTCTGGTGTTTTCAACATTCCACAGTGCGTTTGACATGCAGAACCAGAGATATCTTTGTTTCGGTCGGGTTTCAAGCTGAGATATGGTATTTTCTACGATAATCTAGGAGAGACTTCTGTCAGAAGTATGCAGAATCTCCGAGAACGCTCTTTTCGAGCTATTTAATGCGAGAAACACGTTTTCTGGTGTATTCACCACTCCACAGTACGTTTGACATGCAGAACCAGAGATATCTTTGTTTCGGTCGGGTTTCAAGCTGAGATATGCATTTTCAACGATAATCTTGGTGAGACTTCTGTCAGAAGTATGCAGAATCATCGGGATCGCTCTTTTCGAGCTACATAATGCGAGAAACACGTTATCTGGTGTTTTCACCACTCCACAGTGCGTTTGATATGCAGAACCGGCGACATCTTGGCTTTCGTCGGGCATCAAGCTGAGATATGCATTTTCTGCGATAATCTTGGTGAGTCTTCTGTCAGAAGTATGCAGAATCATCTAGATCGCTGTTTTCAAGCTATGTAATGCGAAAAAACAAGTTTTCTGGTGTTTTCAACATTCCACAGCGCGTTTTATATGCAGAACCGGCGATATCTTGATTTTCGTGGGTTTTCAAGCTGAGATATGCATTTTCTGCGATAATCTTGGTGAGACTTCTGTCAGAAGTATGCAGAATCTTCGAGAACGCTCTTTTCGAGCTACATAATGCGAGAAACACGATATCTGGTGTTTTCACCACTCCACAGTGCGTTTGATATGCAGAACCGGCGACATCTTGGCTTTCGTCGGGCATCAAGCTGAGATATGCATTTTCTGCGATAATCTTGGTGAGTCTTCTGTCAGAAGTATGCAGAATCATCTAGATCGCTCGTTTCGAGCTATTTAATGCGAAAAAACAAGTTTTCTGGTGTATTCACCACTCCACAGTACGATTGACATGCAGAACCGGAGATATCTTTGTTGCGGTCGGGTTTCAAGTTGAGATATGCATTTTCTGCGATAATCTTGGTGAGTCTTCTGTCAGAAGTATGCAGAATCATCGAGATCCCTTTTTTCGAGCTATTTAATGCGAGAAACACGTTATCTGGTGTTTTCACCACTCCACATTGCGTTTGATATGCAGAACCGCCGACATCTTGGATTTTGTCGGGTTTCAAGCTGAGATGTGCATTTTCAACGATAATCTTGGTGAGACTTCTGTCAGAAGTATGCAGAATCATCGGGATCGCTCTTTGCGAGCTATTTAATGCGAGAAACACGTTGTCTGGTTGTTTTCACGACTCCACAGTGCGTTTGATATGCAGAACCAGCGACATCTTAATTTTCGTGATGTTTCAAGGCGAGATATGGATTTTCTGCGATAATCTTGGTGAGACTTCAGTCAGAAGTATGCAGAATCATCTAGATCGCTCTTTTCAAGCTATTTAATGCGAAAAAACAAGTTTTCTGGTGTTTTCAACATTCCACAGTGCGTTTGATATGCAGAACCGGCGACATCTTGATTTTCGTGAGGTTTCTAGCTGAGATATAGATTGTCTATGATAATCTTGGTGCGACTTCAGTCAGAAGTATGCAGAATCATCTAGATCGCTCTTTTCGAGCTGTTTAATTCGGGAAACACGTTATCTGGTTGTTTTCACCACTCCACAGTGCGTTTGATATGCAGAAGCGGCGACATCTTGATTTTCGTGAGATTTCAAGCTGAGATATGCATTTTCTGCGATAATCTTGGTGAGTCTTCTGTCAGAAGTATGCAGAATCATCTAGATCGCTGTTTTCAAGCTATGTAATGCGAAAAAACAAGTTTTCTGGTGTTTTCAACATTCCACAGCGCGTTTTATATGCAGAACCGGCGATATCTTGATTTTCGTTGTGTTTCCAGCTGAGATATGCATTTTCTGCTATAATCTTGGTGAGTCTTCTGTCAGAAGTATGCAGAATCACCGAGATCCCTCTTTGCGAGCTATTTAATGCGAGAAACACGATATCTGGTGTTTTCACCACTCCACAGTGCGTTTGATATGCAGAACCGGCAACATCTTGATTTTCGTGAGGTTTCAAGCTGAGATATGGTATTTTCTACGATAATCTAGGAGAGACTTCTGTCAGAAGTATGCAGAATCATCGAGAACGCTCTTTTCGAGCTACATAATGCGAGAAACACGTTATCTGGTGTTTTCACCACTCCACAGTGCGTTTGGTATGCAGAACCGGCGACATCTTGGCTTTCGTCGGGCATCAAGCTGAGATATGCATTTTCAACGATAATCTTGGTGAGACTTCTGTCAGAAGTATGCAGAATCATCGGGATCGCTCTTTTCGAGCTATTTAATGCGAGAAACACGTTGTCTGGATGTTTTCACGACTCCACAGTGCGTTTGATATGCTGAACCGGCGACATCTTGATTTTCGTGAGGTTTCAAGCTGAGATATAGATTGTCTATGATAATCTTGGTGCGACTTCAGTCAGAAAATTACAGAATCATCTAGATCGCTCTTTTCAAGCTATTTAATGCGAAAAAACAAATTTTCTGGTGGTTTCAACATTCCACAGTGTTTTTTATATGCAGAACCGGCGATATGTTGATTTTCGTGGTGTTTCCAGCTGAGATATGCATTTTCTGCGATGATCTTGGTGAGTCTTCTGTCAGAAGTATGCAGAGTAATCGAGATCCCTTTTTTCGAGCTACTTATTGCGCGAAACACGATATCTGGTGTTTTCACCACTCCACAGTGCGTTTGATATACAGAACCGGCGACATCTTGGATTTCGTCGGGGTTCATACTGAGATATGCATTCTCTGCGATAATCTTGGTGAGTCTTCTGTCAGAAGTATGCAGAATCATCTAGATCGCTCTTTTCGAGCTAGTTAATGCGAGAAACACGTTTTCTGGTGTATTCACCACTCCACAGTACGTTTGATGTGCAGAACCGGAGATAACTTGGTTTTCGTGAGGTTTCAAGCTGAGATATGGATTTTCTGCGATAATCTTGCTGAGACTTCAGTCAGAAGTATACAGAATCATCTAGATCGCACTTTTCAAGCTATTTAATGCGAAAAAACAAATTTTCTGGTGTTTTCAACATTCCACAGTGCGTTTTATATGCAGAACCGGCGATATGTTGATTTTCGTGGTGTTTCCAGCTGAGATATGCATTTTCTGCGATGATCTTGGTGAGTCTTCTGTCAGAAGTATGCAGAGTCATCGAGATCCCTTTTTTCGAGCTACTTATTGTACGAAACACGATATCTGGTGTTTTCAACACTCCACAGTGCGCTTGATATGCAGAACCGGCAACATCTTGATTTTCGTGATGTTTCAAGCTGAGATATGCATTTTCTACGTTAATCTTTGTGAGACTTCTGTCAGAAGTATGCAGAATCTTCGAGATCGCTCTTTTCGAGCTATTTAATGCGAAAAAACAAGTTTTCTGGTGTTTTCAACATTCCACAGTGCGTTTTATATGCAGAACCGGCGATATCTTGATTTTCGTGGTGTTTCCAGCTGAGATATGCAATTTCTGCGATGATCTTGGTGAGTCTTCTGTCAGAAGTATGCAGAATCATCGAGATCCCTTTTTTCGAGCTATTTAATGCGAGAAACACGTTATCTGGTGTTTTCACCACTCCCCATTGCGTTTGATATGCAGAACCGCCGACATCTTGGATTTCGTCGGGTTTCAAGCTGAGATGTGCATTTTCAACGATAATCTTGGTGAGACTTCTGTCAGAAGTATGCAGAATCATCGGGATCGCTCTTTGCGAGCTATTTAATGCGAGAAACACGTTGTCTGGTTGTTTTCACGACTCCACAGTGCGTTTGATATGCAGAACCAGCGACATCTTAATTTTCGTGATGTTTCAAGCTGAGATATGGATTTTCTGCGATAATCTTGGTGAGACTTCAGTCAGAAGTATGCAGAATCATCTAGATCGCTCTTTTCATGCTATTGAATGCGAAAAAACAAGTTTTCTGGAGTTTTCAACATTCCACAGTGCGTTTGATATGCAGAACCGGCGACATCTTGATTTTCGTGAGGTTTCTAGCTGAGATATAGATTGTCTATGATAATCTTGGTGCGACTTCAGTCAGAAGTATGCAGAATCATCTAGATCGCTCTTTTCGAGCTGTTTAATGCGAGAAACACGATATCTGGTGTTTTCACCACTCCACAGTGCGTTTGATATGCAGAACCGGCGATATCTTGATTTTCGTGGTGTTTCCAGCTGAGATATGCATTTTCTGCGATAATCTTGGTGAGTCTTCTGTCAGAAGTATGCAGAATCATCTAGATCGCTCTTTTCGAGCTATTTAATGCGAGAAACACGTTTTCTGGTGTATTCACCACTCCACAGTGCGTTTGATATGCAGAACCGGCGACATCTTGAATTTCGTCGGGTTTCAAGGTGAGATATGCATTTTCTACGATAATCTTGGTGAGTCTTCTGTCAGAAGTATGCAGAATCATCTAAATCGCTCTTTTCGAGCTATTTAATGCGAGAAACACGTTTTCTGGTGTATTCACCAATCCACAGTGCGTTTGACATGCAGAACCGGCGAAATCTTGCTTTTCGTGGGTTTTCAAGCTGAGATATGCATTTTCTGCGATAATCTTGGTGAGACTTCTGTCAGAAGTATGCAGAATCATCTAAATCGCTCTTTTCGAGCTATTTAATGCGAGAAACACGTTTTCTGGTGTATTCACCAATCCACAGTGCGTTTGACATGCAGAACCGGCGAAATCTTGCTTTTCGTGGGTTTTCAAGCTGAGATATGCATTTTCTGCGATAATCTTGGTGAGACTTCTGTCAGAAGTATGCAGAATCTTCGAGAACGCTCTTTTCGAGCTACATAATGCGAGAAACACGTTGTCTGGTTGTTTTCAGGACTCCACAGTGCGTTTGATATGCAGAATCAGCGACATCTTAATTTTTGTGATGTTTCAAGCTGAGATATGGATTTTCTGCGATAATCTTGGTGAGTCTTCTGTCAGAAGTATGCAGATTCATCTAGATCGCTCTTTTCGAGCTATTTAATGCGAGAAACACGTTTTCTGGTGTATTCGCCACTCCACAGTACGTTTGACATGCAGAACCGGCGATATCATGGTTTCGGTCGGGTTTCATACTGAGATATGCATTTTCTACGATAATCTTGGTGAGACTTCTGTCACAAGTATGCAGAATCTTCGAGAACGCTCTTTTCGAGCTACTTAATGCGAGAAACACGTTTTCGGGTGTTTTCACCACTCCACAGTACGTTTGATGTGCAGAACCGGAGATAACTTGGTTTTCGTGAGGTTTCAAGCTGAGATATGCATTTTCAACGATAATCTTGGTGAGACTTCTGTCAGAAGTATGCAGAATCATCGGGATCGCTCTTTTCGAGCTATTTAATGCGAGAAACACGTTGTCTGGTTGTTTTCAACATTCCACAGTGCGTTTGATATGCAGAACCGGCGACATCTTGGATTTCGTCGGGTTTCAAGCTGAGATATGCATTTTCTACGATAATCTTAGTGAGACTTCTGTCAGAAGTATGCAGAATCATCTAGATCGCTCTTTTCAAGCTATTTAATGCGAAAAAACAAGTTTTCTGGTGTTTTCAACATTCCACAGTGCGTTTGATATGCAGAACCGGCGACATCTTGGATTTCGTCGGGTTTCAAGCTGAGATATGCATTTTCTACGATAATCTTGGTGAGACATCTGTCAGAAGTATGCAGAATCATCGGGATCGCACTTTTCGAGCTATTTAATGCTAGAAACACGTTGTCTGGTTGTTTTCACGACTCCACAGTGCGTTTGATATGCAGAACCGGCGACATCTTGATTTTCGTGATGTTTTCCAGCTGAGATATGGATTTTCTGCGATAATCTTGGTGAGACTTCAGTCAGAAGTATGCAGAATCATCTAGATCGCTCTTTTCAAGCTATTTAATGCGAAAAAACAAGTTTTCTGGTGTTTTCAACATTCCACAGTGCGTTTGATATGCAGAACCGGCGATATCTTGGATTTCGTCGGGTTTCAAGCTGAGATATGCATTTTCTACGATAATCTTGGTGAGACTTCTGTCAGAAGTATGCAGAATCTTCGAGATCGCTCTTTTCGAGCTACTTAATGCGACAAACACGATATCTGGTGTTTTCACCACTCCACAGTGCGTTTGATATGCAGAACCGGCGATATCTTGATTTTCGTGGTGTTTCCAGCTGAGATATGCATTTTCTGCGATAATCTTGGTGAGTCTTCTGTCAGATGAATGCAGAATCATCTAGATCGCTCTTTTCGAGCTATTTAATGCGAGAAACACGTTTTCTGGTGTATTCGCCACTCCACAGTACGTTTGACATGCAGAACCGGCGATATCATGGTTTCGGTCGGGTTTCATACTGAGATATGCATTTTCTACGATAATCTTGGTGAGACTTCTGTCACAAGTATGCAGAATCTTCGAGAACGCTCTTTTCGAGCTACTTAATGCGAGAAACACGTTTTCTGGTGTTTTCACCACTCCACAGTACGTTTGATGTGCAGAACCGGAGATAACTTGGTTTTCGTGAGGTTTCAAGCTGAGATATGCATTTTCTGCGATAATATTGGTGAGACTTCAGTCAGAAGTATACAGAATCTTCGAGATCGCTCTTTTCGAGCTACTTAATGCGAGAAACACGATATCTGGTGTTTTCACCACTCCACAGTGCGTTTGATATGCAGAAACGGCGATATCTTGATTTTCGTGGTGTTTCCAGCTGAGTTATGCATTTTCTGCAATAATCTTGGTGAGTCTTCTGTCAGAAGTATGCAGAATCATCTAGATCGCTCTTTTCGAGCTATTTAATGCGAGAAACACGTTTTCTGGTGTATTCGCCACTCCACAGTACGTTTGACATGCAGAACCGGCGACATCTTGATTTTCGTGAGATTTCAACCTGAGATATGCATTTTCTACGATAATCTTGGTGAGACTTCCGTCAGAAGTATGCAGAATCTTCGAGATCGCTCTTTTCGAGCTATTTAATGCGAGAAACACGTTATCTGGTGTTTTCACGACACCACAGTGCGTTTGATATCCAGAACAGGCGACATCTTGAATTTCGTGAGATTTCAACCTGAGATATGCATTTTCGTCGATAATCTTGGTGAGACTTCTGTCAGAAGTATGCAGAATCTTCGAGAACGCTCTTTTCGAGCTACTTAATGCGAGAAACACGATATCTGGTGTTTTCACCACTCCACAGTGCGTTTGATATGCAGAACCAGCGACATCTTGGCTTTCGTCGGGTATCAAGCTGAGATATGCATTTTCAACGATAATCTTGGTGAGACTTCGGTCAGAAGTATGCAGAATCATCGGGATCGCTCTTTTCGAGCTATTTAATGCGAGAAACACGTTGTCTGGTTGTTTTCACGACTCCACAGTGCGTTTGATATGCAGAACCGGCGACATCTTAATTTTCGTGATGTTTCAAGCTGAGATATGGATTTTCTGCGATAATCTTGGTGAGACTTCAGTCAGAGGTATGCAGAATCATCTAGATCGCTCTTTTCAAGCTGTTTAATGCGAAAAAACAAGTTTTCTAGTGTTTTCAACATTCCACAGTGCGTTTGATATGCAGAACCGGCGACATCTTGGATTTCGTCTGGTTTCAAGCTGAGATATGCATTTTCTACGATAATCTTGGTGAGACTTCTGTCAGAAGTATGCAGAATCTTCGAGATCGCTCTTTTCGAGCTACTTAATGCGAGAAACACGATATCTGGTGTTTTCACCACTCCACAGTGCGTTTGATATGCAGAACCGGCGATATCTTGATTTTCGTGGTGTTTCCAGCTGAGATATGCATTTTCTGCGATAATCTTGGTGAGTCTTCTGTCAGAAGTATGCAGAATCATCTAGATCGCTTATTTCGAGCTATTTAATGCGAGAAACACGTTTTCTGGTGTATTCACCACTCCACAGTGCGTTTGATATGCAGAACCGGCGACATCTTGGATTTCGTCGGGGTTCATACTGAGATATGCATTGTCTACGATAATCTTGGTGAGACTTCTGTCAGAAGTATGCAGAATCATCGAGATCGCTCTTTTCTAGCTATTTAATGCGAGAAACTCGTTTTCTGGTGTATTCACCACTCCACAGTACGTTTGACATGCAGAACCGGCGGAATCTTGCTTTTCGTGGGTTTTCAAGCTGAGATATGCTTTTTCTGCGATAATCATGGTGAGACTTCTGTCAGAAGTATGCAGAATCTTCGAGAACGCTGTTTTCGAGCTACATAATGCGAGAAACACGTTATCTGGTGTTTTCACCACTCCACAGTGCGTTTGATATGCAGAACCAGCGACATCTAGGCTTTCGTCGGGTATCAAGCTGAGATATGCATTTTCAACGATTATCTTGGTGAGACTTCTGTCAGAAGTATGCAGAATCATCGGGATCGCTCTTTTCGAGCTATTTAATGCGAGAAACACGTTGTCTGGTTGTTTTCACGACTCCACAGTGAGTTTGATATGCAGAACCGGCGACATTTTTATTTTCGTGATGTTTTCCAGCTGAGATATGGATTTTCTGCGATAATCTTGGTGAGACTTTAGTCAGAAGTATGCAGAATCATCTAGATCGCTCGTTTCGAGCTATTTAATGCGAAAAAACAAGTTTTCTGTTGTTTTGACCACTCCGCAGTGCGTATGATATGTAGAGCCGCCGATAACTTGGTCTTCGCGGGGTTTCCAGCTGAAATATGCATTTTCTGCGATGATCTTGGTGTTTAATCTATGAGAAGTATGCAGAATGATCGAGAACGCCCTTTTCGAGTTAGTTAATCCGAGAAACACGTTTTCTGGTGTTTTCAACATTCCACAGTGCGTCTGATATGCAGAACCGACGATATCGTGGTTTTCGTGGTGTTTCCAGCTGAGATATGCATTTTCTGCGATAATCTTGGTGGGTCTTCTGTCAGCAGTATGCAGAATCATCTAGATCACTCTTTTCGAGCTACTTAATGCGAGAACCACGTTATCTGGTGTATTGACCACTCCCCAGTGCTTTTGATATGCAGAACCGGCGACATTTTGGTTTTCGTGGGGTTTCCAGCTGAAATATGCATTTTCAACGATAATCTTGGTGAGATTTCAGTCAGAAGTATACAGAATCTTCTAGATCGCTCTTTTCGAGCTATTTAATGCGAGAAACACCTTATGTGGTGATTTCACCACTCCACAGTGCGTTTGATATGCAGAACCGACGGCATCTTGACTTTCGTCGGGTATCAAGCTGAGATATGCATTTTCTGCGATAATCTTGGTGTTTCATCTATGAGAAGTATGCAGAATCATCGTGAACGCTCTTTTCGAGCTAGTTAATGCGAGAAACACGTTTTCTGGTGTTTTCACCACTCCACAGTGCGTCTGATATGCAGAACCGGAGATAACTTGGTTTTCGTGAGGTTTCAAGCTGAGATATGCATTTTCTGCGATTATCTTGGTGAGACTTCTGTCAGAAGTATGCATAATCATCGGGATCGCACTTCTCGAGCTATTTAATGCGAGAAACACGTTATCTGGTTGTTTTCACCACTCCACAGTGCGTTTGATTTGCAGAACCGGCGACATCTTGATTTTCGTGAGGTTTCAAGCTGAGATATGCATTTTCTGCGATAATCTTGGTGAGACTTCTGTCAGAAGTATGCAGAATCATCGGGATCGCTCTTTTCGAGCTATTTAATGCGAGAAACACGTTGTCTGGTTGTTTTCACGACTCCACAGTGCGTTTTATATGCAGAACCGGCGACATCTTAATTTTCGTGATGTTTCAAGCTGAGATATGGATTTTCTGCGATAATCTTGGTGAGACTTCAGTCAGAAGTATGCAGAATCATCTAGATCGCTCTTTTCAAGCTATTTACTGCGAAAAAACAAGTTTTCTAGTGTTTTCACGACACCACAGTGCGTTTGATATCCAGAACCGGCGACATCTAGATTTTCGTGAGATTTCAACCTGAGATATGCATTTTCGTCGATAATCTTGGTGAGTCTTCTGTCAGTAGTATGCAGAATCATCGGGACCCCTCTTTTCGAGCTATTTAATGCGAGAAACACGTTATCTGTTGTTTTCACCAATCCGCAGTGCGTTTGATATGCAGAACCGGCGACATCATGATTTTCGTGAGATTTCTACCTGAGATATGCATTTTCTACGATAATCTTTGCGAGACTTCCGTCAGAAGTATGCAGAATCTTCGAGATCGCTCTTTAGAGCTATTTAATGCGAGAAACACGTTATCTGGTGTTTTCACGACACCACAGTGCGTTTGATATCCAGAACAGGCGACATCTTGAATTTCGTGAGATTTCAACCTGAGATATG
This sequence comes from Anthophora plumipes, assembly GCA_951804975.1. NCBI lineage: Eukaryota > Metazoa > Arthropoda > Insecta > Hymenoptera > Apidae > Anthophora > Anthophora plumipes. The sequence continues at coordinate 932,897 of CATORF010000177.1, forward strand.
CATTTTCGTCTATAATCTTGGTGAGACTACTGTCAGAAGTATGCAGAATCTTCGAGAACGCTCTTTTCGAGCTACATAATGCGAGAAACACGTTATCTGGTGTTTTCACCACTCCACAGTGCGTTTGATATGCAGAAACAGCGACATCTTGGCTTTCGTCGGGTATCAAGCTGAGATATGCATTTTCAAAGATAATCTTGGTGAGACTTTAGTCAGAAGTATGCAGAATCATCTAGGTCGCTCGTTTCGAGCTATTTAATGCGAAAAAACAAGTTTTCTGGTGTTTTCACCACTCCACAGTGCGTTTGATATGCAGAACCGGCGATATCGTGGTTTTCGTGGTGTTTCCAGCTGAGATATGCATTCTCTGCGATAATCTTGGTGGGTCTTCTGTCAGCAGTATGCAGAATCATCTAGATCACTCTTTTCGAGCTACTTAATGCGAGAACCACGTTATCTGGTGTATTGACCACTCCCCAGTGCGTTTGATATGCAGAACCGGCGACATCTTGGTTTTCGTGGGGTTTCCAGCTGAAATATGCATTTTCAACGATAATCTTGGTGAGATTTCAGTCAGAAGTATACAGAATCTTCTAGATCGCTCTTTTCGAGCTATTTAATGCGAGAAACACCTTATGTGGTGATTTCACCACTCCACAGTGCGTTTGATATGCAGAACCGACGACATCTTGACTTTCGTCGGGTATCAAGCTGAGATATTCATTTTCTGCGATAATCTTGGTGTTTCATCTATGAGAAGTATGCAGAATCATCATGAACGCTCTTTTCGAGCTAGTTAATGCGAGAACCACGTTATCTGGTGTATTGACCACTCCGCAGTGCGTTTGATATGCAGAACCGGCGACATCTTGATTTTCGTGAGATTTCAACCTGAGATATGCATTTTCTACGATAATCTTGGTGAGACTTCCGTCAGAAGTATGCAGAATCTTCGAGATCGCTCTTTAGAGCTATTTAATGCGAGAAACACGCTATCTGGTGTTTTCACGACACCACAGTGCGTTTGATATCCAGAACAGGCGACATCTTGAATTTCGTGAGATTTCAACCTGAGATATGCATTTTCGTCGATAATCTTGGTGAGACTACTGTCAGAAGTATGCAGAATCTTCGAGAACGCTCTTTTCGAGCTACATAATGCGAGAAACACGTTATCTGGTGTTTTCACCACTCCACAGTGCGTTTGATATGCAGAAACAGCGACATCTTGGCTTTCGTCGGGTATCAAGCTGAGATATGCATTTTCGACGATAATCTTGGTGAGACTTTAGTCAGAAGTATGCAGAATCATCTAGATCGCTCGTTTCGAGCTATTTAATACGAAAAAACAAGTTTTCTGGTGTTTTCACCGCTCCACAGTGCGTTTGATATGTAGAGCCGCCGATAACTTTGTCTTCGCGGGGTTTCCAGCTGAAATATGCATTTTCTGCGATGATCTTGGTGTTTCATCTATGAGAAGTATGCAGAATGATCGAGAACGCTCTTTTCGAGTTAGTTAATGCGAGAAACACGTTTTCTGGTGTTTTCAACATTCCACAGTGCGTCTGATATGCAGAACCGACGATATCGTGGTTTTCGTGGTGTTTCCAGCTGAGATATGCATTTTCTGCGATAATCTTGGTGGGTCTTCTGTCAGCAGTATGCAGAATCATCTAGATCACTCTTTTCGAGCTACTTAATGCGAGAACCACGTTATCTGGTGTATTGACCACTCCCCAGTTTCTTTTGATGTGCAGAACCGGCGACATCTTGGTTTTCGTGGGGTTTCCAGCTGAAATATGCATTTTCAACGATAATCTTGGTGAGATTTCAGTCAGAAGTATACAGAATCTTCTAGATCGCTCTTTTCGAACTATTTAATGCGAGAAACACCTTATGTGGTGATTTCACCACTCCACAGTGCGTTTGATATGCAGAACCGACGACATCTTGACTTTCGTCGGGTATCAAGCTGAGATATGCATTTTCTGCGATAATCTTGGTGTTTCATCTATGAGAAGTATGCAGAATCATCGTGAACGCTCTTTGCGAGCTAGTTAATGCGAGAAACACGTTTTCTGGTGTTTTCACCACTCCACAGTGCGTCAGATATGCAGAACCGGAGATAACTTGGTTTTCGTGAGGTTTCAAGCTGAGATATGCATTTTCTGCGATTATCTTGGTGAGACTTCTGTCAGAAGTATGCATAATCATCGGGATCGCACTTCTCGAGATATTTAATGCGAGAAACACGTTATCTGGTTGTTTTCACCACTCCACAGTGCGTTTGATTTGCAGAACCGGCGACATCTTGATTTTCGTGAGGTTTCAAGCTGAGATATGCATTTTCTGCGATAATCTTGGTGAGACTTCTGTCAGAAGTATGCAGAATCATCGGGATCGCTCTTTTCGAGCTATTTAATGCGAGAAACACGTTGTCTGGTTGTTTTCACGACTCCACAGTGCGTTTTATATGCAGAACCGGCGACATCTTAATTTTCGTGATGTTTCAAGATGAGATATGGATTTTCTGCGATAATCTTGGTGAGACTTCAGTCAGAAGTATGCAGAATCATCTAGATCGCTCTTTTCAAGCTATTTACTGCGAAAAAACAAGTTATCTGGTGTTTTCACGACACCACAGTGCGTTTGATATCCAGAACAGGCAACATCTTGAATTTCGTGAGATTTCAACCTGAGATATGCATTTTCGTCGATAATCTTGGTGAGACTTCTGTCAGAAGTATGCAGAATCTTCGAGAACGCTCTTTTCGAGCTACATAATGCGAGAAACACGTTATCTGGTGTTTTCACCACTCCACAGTGCGTTTGATATGCAGAACCAGCGACATCTTGGCTTTCGTCGGGTATCAAGCTGAGATATGCATTTTCAACGATAATCTTGGTGAGACTTCTGTCAGAAGTATGCAGAATCATCGGGATCGCTCTTTTCGAGCTATTTAATGCGAGAAACACGTTGTCTGGTTGTTTTCACGACTCCACAGTGCGTTTGATATGCAGAACCGGCGACATCTTAATTTTCGTGATGTTTCAAGCTGAGATATGGATTTTCTGCGATAATCTTGGTGAGACTTCAGTCAGAGGTATGCAGAATCATCTAGATCGCTCTTTTCAAGCTATTTAATGCGAAAAAACAAGTTTTCTAGTGTTTTCAACATTCCACAGTGCGTTTGATATGCAGAACCGGCGACATCTTGGATTTCGTCGGGTTTCAAGCTGAGATATGCATTTTCTACGATAATCTTGGTGAGACTTCTGTCAGAAGTATGCAGAATCTTCGAGATTGCTCTTTTCGAGCTACTTAATGCGAGAAACACGATATCTGGTGTTTTCACCACTCCACAGTGCGTTTGATATGCAGAACCGGCGATATCTTGATTTTCGTGGTGTTTCCAGCTGAGATATGCATTTTCTGCGATAATCTTGGTGAGTCTTCTGTCAGAAGTATGCAGAATCATCTAGATCGCTTATTTCGAGCTATTTAATGCGAGAAACACGTTTTCTGGTGAATTCACCACTCCACAGTGCGTTTGATATGCAGAACCGGCGGCATCTTGGATTTCGTCGGGGTTCATACTGAGATATGCATTTTCTACGATAATCTTGGTGAGACTTCTGTCAGAAGTATGCAGAATCATCGAGATCGCTCTTTTCAAGCTATTTAATGCGAAAAAACAAGTTTTCTGGTGTTTTCAACATTCCACAGTGCGTTTGATATGCAGAACCGGCGACATCTTGGATTTCGTCGGGTTTCAAGCTGAGATATGCATTTTCTACGATAATCTTGGTGAGACTTCTGTCAGAAGTATGCAGAATCTTCGAGATCCCTCTTTTCGAGCTATTTAATGCGAGAAACATGTTAGCTGGTGTTTTCATCACTCCACAGGGCGTTTGATATGCAGAACCGGCGATATCTTGGTTTTCGTGGGGTTTCCAGCTGAGATATGCATTTTCTGCGATAATCTTGGTGAGACTTTAGTCAGAAGTATGCAGAATCATCTAGATCGCTCGTTTCGAGCTATTTAATGCGAAAAAACAAGTTTTCTGTTGTTTTGACCACTCCACAGTGCGTATGATATGTAGAGCCGCCGATAACTTGGTCTTCGCGGGGTTTCCAGCTGAAATATGCATTTTCTGCGATGATCTTGGTGTTTCATCTATGAGAAGTATGCAGAATGATAGAGAACGCTCTTTTCGAGTTAGCTAATGCGAGAAACACGTTTTCTGGTGTTTTCAACATTCCACAGTGCGTCTAATATGCAGAACCGACGATATCGTGGTTTTCGTGGTGTTTCCAGCTGAGATATGCATTTTCTGCGATAATCTTGGTGGGTCTTCTGTCAGCAGTATGCAGAATCATCTAGATCACTCTTTTCGAGCTACTTAATGCGAGAACCACGTTATCTGGTGTATTGACCACTCCCCAGTGCGTTTGATTTGCAGAACCGGCGACATCTTGGTTTTCGTGGGGTTTCCAGCTGAAATATGCATTTTCAACGATAATCTTGGTGAGATTTCAGTCAGAAGTATACAGAATTTTCTAGATCGCTCTTTTCGAGCTATTTAATGCGAGAAACACCTTATGTGGTGATTTCACCACTCCACAGTGCGTTTGATATGCAGAACCGACGACATCTAGACTTTCGTCGGGTATCAAGCTGAGATATGCATTTTCTGCGATAATCTTGGTGTTTCATCTATGAGAAGTATGCAGAATCATCGTGAACGCTCTTTTCCAGCTAGTTAATGCGAGAAACACGTTTTCTGGTGTTTTCACCACTCCACAGTGCGTCTGATATGCAGAACCGGAGATAACTTGGTTTTCGTGAGGTTTCAAGCTGAGATATGCATTTTCTGCGATTATCTTGGTGAGACTTCTGTCAGAAGTATGCAGAATCTTGGAGATCGCTCTTTTCGAGCTATTTAATGCGAGAAACATGTTATCTGGTGTTTTCATCACTCCACAGGGCGTTTGATATGCAGAACCGGCGATATCTTGGTTTTCGTGGGGTTTCCAGCTGAGATATGCATTTTCTGCGATAATCTTGGTGAGACTTTAGTCAGAAGTATGCAGAATCATCTAGATCGCTCGTTTCGTGCTATTTAATGCGAAAAAACAAGTTTTCTGTTGTTTTGACCACTCCACAGTGCGTATGATATGTAGAGCCGCCGATAACTTGGTCTTCGCGGGGTTTCCAGCTGAAATATGCATTTTCTGCGATGATCTTGGTGTTTCATCTATGAGAAGTATGCAGAATGATCGAGAACGCTCTTTTCGAGTTAGCTAATGCGAGAAACACGTTTTCTGGTGTTTTCAACATTCCACAGTGCGTCTGATATGCAGAACCGACGATATCGTGGTTTTCGTGGTGTTTCCAGCTGAGATATGCATTTTCTGCGATAATCTTGGTGGGTCTTCTGTCAGCAGTATGCAGAATCATCTAGATCACTCTTTTCGAGCTACTTAATGCGAGAACCACGTTATCTGGTGTATTGACCACTCCCCAGTGCGTTTGATTTGCAGAACCGGCGACATCTTGGTTTTCGTGGGGTTTCCAGCTGAAATATGCATTTTCAACGATAATCTTGGTGAGATTTCAGTCAGAAGTATACAGAATTTTCTAGATCGCTCTTTTCGAGCTATTTAATGCGAGAAACACCTTATGTGGTGATTTCACCACTCCACAGTGCGTTTGATATGCAGAACCGACGACATCTAGACTTTCGTCGGGTATCAAGCTGAGATATGAATTTTCTGCGATAATCTTGGTGTTTCATCTATGAGAAGTATGCAGAATCATCGTGAACGCTCTTTTCAGCTAGTTAATGCGAGAAACACGTTTTCTGGTGTTTTCACCACTCCACAGTGCGTCTGATATGCAGAACCGGAGATAACTTGGTTTTCGTGAGGTTTCAAGCTGAGATATGCATTTTCTGCGATTATCTTGGTGAGACTTCTGTCAGAAGTATGCAGAATCTTGGAGATCGCTCTTTTCGAGCTATTTAATGCGAGAAACATGTTATCTGGTGTTTTCATCACTCCACAGGGCGTTTGATATGCAGAACCGGCGATATCTTGGTTTTCGTGGGGTTTCCAGCTGAGATATGCATTTTCTACGATAATCTTGGTGAGACTTTAGTCAGAAGTATGCAGAATCATCTAGATCGCTCGTTTCGAGCTATTTAATGCGAAAAAACAAGTTTTCTGGTGTTTTGACCACTCCACAGTGCGTTTGATATGCAGAACCGACGACATCTAGACTTTCGTCGGGTATCAAGCTGAGATATGCATTTTCTGCGATAATCTTGGTGTTTCATCTATGAGAAGTATGCAGAATCATCGTGAACGCTCTTTTCCAGCTAGTTAATGCGAGAAACACGTTTTCTGGTGTTTTCACCACTCCACAGTGCGTCTGATATGCAGAACCGGAGATAACTTGGTTTTCGTGAGGTTTCAAGCTGAGATATGCATTTTCTGCGATTATCTTGGTGAGACTTCTGTCAGAAGTATGCAGAATCTTGGAGATCGCTCTTTTCGAGCTATTTAATGCGAGAAACATGTTATCTGGTGTTTTCATCACTCCACAGGGCGTTTGATATGCAGAACCGGCGATATCTTGGTTTTCGTGGGGTTTCCAGCTGAGATATGCATTTTCTGCGATAATCTTGGTGAGACTTTAGTCAGAAGTATGCAGAATCATCTAGATCGCTCGTTTCGAGCTATTTAATGCGAAAAAACAAGTTTTCTGTTGTTTTGACCACTCCACAGTGCGTATGATATGTAGAGCCGCCGATAACTTGGTCTTCGCGGGGTTTCCAGCTGAAATATGCATTTTCTGCGATGATCTTGGTGTTTCATCTATGAGAAGTATGCAGAATGATCGAGAACGCTCTTTTCGAGTTAGCTAATGCGAGAAACACGTTTTTTGGTGTTTTCAACATTCCACAGTGCGTCTGATATGCAGAACCGACGATATCGTGGTTTTCGTGGGGTTTCCAGCTGAGATATGCATTTTCTGCGATAATCTTGGTGGGTCTTCTGCCAGCAGTATGCAGAATCATCTAGATCACTCTTTTCGAGCTACTTAATGCGAGAACCACGTTATCTGGTGTATTGACCACTCCCCAGTGCGTTTGATTTGCAGAACCGGCGACATCTTGGTTTTCGTGGGGTTTCCAGCTGAAATATGCATTTTCAACGATAATCTTGGTGAGATTTCAGTCAGAAGTATACAGAATTTTCTAGATCGCTCTTTTCGAGCTATTTAATGCGAGAAACACCTTATGTGGTGATTTCACCACTCCACAGTGCGTTTGATATGCAGAACCGACGACATCTAGACTTTCGTCGGGTATCAAGCTGAGATATGAATTTTCTGCGATAATCTTGGTGTTTCATCTATGAGAAGTATGCAGAATCATCGTGAACGCTCTTTTCAGCTAGTTAATGCGAGAAACACGTTTTCTGGTGTTTTCACCACTCCACAGTGCGTCTGATATGCAGAACCGGAGATAACTTGGTTTTCGTGAGGTTTCAAGCTGAGATATGCATTTTCTGCGATTATCTTGGTGAGACTTCTGTCAGAAGTATGCAGAATCTTGGAGATCGCTCTTTTCGAGCTATTTAATGCGAGAAACATGTTATCTGGTGTTTTCATCACTCCACAGGGCGTTTGATATGCAGAACCGGCGATATCTTGGTTTTCGTGGGGTTTCCAGCTGAGATATGCATTTTCTGCGATAATCTTGGTGAGACTTTAGTCAGAAGTATGCAGAATCATCTAGATCGCTCGTTTCGAGCTATTTAATGCGAAAAAACAAGTTTTCTGTTGTTTTGACCACTCCACAGTGCGTATGATATGTAGAGCCGCCGATAACTTGGTCTTCGCGGGGTTTCCAGCTGAAATATGCATTTTCTGCGATGATCTTGGTGTTTCATCTATGAGAAGTATGCAGAATGATCGAGAACGCTCTTTTCGAGTTAGCTAATGCGAGAAACACGTTTTTTGGTGTTTTCAACATTCCACAGTGCGTCTGATATGCAGAACCGACGATATCGTGGTTTTCGTGGTGTTTCCAGCTGAGATATGCATTTTCTGCGATAATCTTGGTGGGTCTTCTGCCAGCAGTATGCAGAATCATCTAGATCACTCTTTTCGAGCTACTTAATGCGAGAACCACGTTATCTGGTGTATTGACCACTCCCCAGTGCGTTTGATTTGCAGAACCGGCGACATCTTGGTTTTCGTGGGGTTTCCAGCTGAAATATGCATTTTCAACGATAATCTTGGTGAGATTTCAGTCAGAAGTATACAGAATTTTCTAGATCGCTCTTTTCGAGCTATTTAATGCGAGAAACACCTTATGTGGTGATTTCACCACTCCACAGTGCGTTTGATATGCAGAACCGACGACATCTAGACTTTCGTCGGGTATCAAGCTGAGATATGAATTTTCTGCGATAATCTTGGTGTTTCATCTATGAGAAGTATGCAGAATCATCGTGAACGCTCTTTTCAGCTAGTTAATGCGAGAAACACGTTTTCTGGTGTTTTCACCACTCCACAGTGCGTCTGATATGCAGAACCGGAGATAACTTGGTTTTCGTGAGGTTTCAAGCTGAGATATGCATTTTCTGCGATTATCTTGGTGAGACTTCTGTCAGAAGTATGCAGAATCTTGGAGATCGCTCTTTTCGAGCTATTTAATGCGAGAAACATGTTATCTGGTGTTTTCATCACTCCACAGGGCGTTTGATATGCAGAACCGGCGATATCTTGGTTTTCGTGGGGTTTCCAGCTGAGATATGCATTTTCTACGATAATCTTGGTGAGACTTTAGTCAGAAGTATGCAGAATCATCTAGATCGCTCGTTTCGAGCTATTTAATGCGAAAAAACAAGTTTTCTGGTGTTTTGACCACTCCACAGTGCGTTTGATATGTAGAGCCGCCGATAACTTGGTTTTCGTGGGGTTTCCAGCTGAAATATGCATTTTCTGCGATAATATTGGTAAGACTTCAGTCAGAAGTATGCGGAAACATCGAGATCGCTCTTTTCGAGCTATTTAATGCGAGAAACACGTTATCTGGTGTATTGACCACTCCACAGTGCGTTTGATATGCGGAACCGGCGCCATCTTGATTTTCGTGATGTTTCAAGCTGAGATATGCATTTTCTGCGATAATCTTGGTGAGTCTTCTGTCAGCAGTATGCAGAATCATCTAGATCACTCTTTTCGAGCTATTTAATGCGAGAACCACGTTATCTGGTGTATTGAACACTCCACAGTGCGTTTGATATGCAGAACCGGCGACATCTTGGTTTTCGTGGGTTTTCCAGCTGAAATATACATTTTCTGCGATAATCTTGGTGAGACGTCTGTCCGAAGTATGCAGAATCATCGAGATCGCTCTTTTCGAGCTATTTAATGCGAGAAACACGTTATCTGGTGCATTGACAACTCCACAGTGCGTTTGATATGCAAAACCGGCGATATCTTGGTTTTCGGCGGGTTTCAAGCTGAGATATGCATTTTCAACGATAATCTTGGTGAGATTTCACTCAGAAGTATGCAGAATCATCTCGATCGCTCGTTTCGAGCTATTTAATGCGAAAAAACAAGTTTTCTGGTGTTTTCAACATTCCACAGTACGTTTGATATGCAGAACCGGCGGTATCTTGATTTTCGTGGTGTTTCCAGCTGAGATATGCATTTTCTGCGATAATCTTGGTGAGACTTCTGTCCGAAGTATGCAGAATCATCGAGATCGCTCTTTTCGAGCTATTTAATGCGAGAAACACGTTATCTGGTGTTTTGACCACTCCACAGTGCGTTTGATATGCAGAACCGGCGACATCTTGGTTTTCGTGGGGATTCCAGCTGAAATATGCATTTTCTGCGATAATCTTGGTGTTTCATCTATGAGAAGTATGCAGAAACATCGAGATCGCTCTTTTCGAGCTAGTTAATGCGAGAAACACGTTTTCTGGTGTTTTCACCACCCCACAGTGCGTTTGATATGCAGAACCGGCGACATCTTGGATTTCGTCGGGTTTCAAGTTGAGATACGCATTTTCTGCGATAATCTTGGTGAGTCTTCTGTCAGCAGTATGCAGAATCATCTAGATCGCTCTTTTCGAGCTATTTAATGCGACAAACACGTTATCTGGTGTATTGACCACTCCACAGTGATTTGATATGTAGAGCCGCCGATAACTTGGTTTTCGTGGGGTTTCCAGCTGAGATATGCATTTTCTGCGATAAACCTGGTGAGTCTTCTGTCAGAAGTATACAGAATCACCGAGATCGCTCTATTCGCGCTATTTAATGCGAGAAACACGTTATCTGGTGTTTTCACCACTCCACATTGCGCCTGACATGCAGAACCGGCGACATCTTGGTTTTCGTGGGGTTTCCAGCTGAAATATGCATTTTCTGCGATAATCTTGGTGAGTCTTCTGTCAGAAGTATGCAGAATCATGTAGATCGTTCGTTTCGAGCTATTTAATGCGAAAAAACAAGTTTTCTGGTGTTTTGACCATTCCACAGTGCGTTTGATATGTAGAGCCGCCGATAACTTGGTTTTCGTGGAGTTTCCAGCTGAAATATGCATTTTCTGTGATAATCTTGGTGAGTCCTCTGTCAGAAGTATGCAGTATCATCGAGATCGCTCTATTCGAGCTGTTTAATGCGAGAAACACGTTATCTGGTGTATTGACCACTCCACAGTGCGTTTGATATGCAGAACCGGCGCCATCTTGATTTTCGTGAGGTTTCAAGCTGAGATATGCATTTTCTGCGATAATATTGGTGAGACTTCAGTCAGAAGTATGCAGAATCTTCTAGATCGCTCGTTTCGAGCTATTTAATGCGAGAACCACGTTATCTGGTGTATTGAACACTCCACAGTGCGTTTGATATGTAGAGCCGCCGATAACTTGGTTTTCGTGGGGTTTCCAGCTGAAATATGCATTTTCTGCGATAATCTTGGTGAGTACTCTGTCAGAAGTATGCAGAATCATCGAGATCGCTCTATTCGAGCTATTTAATGCGAGAAACACGTTATCTGGTGTATTGACCACTCCACAGTGCGTTTGATATGCAGAACCGGCGCCATCTTGATTTTCGTGAGGTTTCAAGCTGAGATATGCATTTTCTGCGATAATATTGGTGAGACTTCAGTCAGAAGTATGCAGAATCTTCTAGATCGTTCGTTTCGAGATATTTAATGCGAGAAACACGTTATCTGGTGTATTGACCACTCCACAGTGCGTTTGATATGCAAAACCGGCGATATCTTGGTTTTCGTCGGGTTTCAAGCTGAGATATGCATTTTCAACGATAATCTTGGTGAGATTTCAGTCAGAAGTATGCAGAATCATCTAGATCGCTCGTTTCGAGCTATTTAATGCGAAAAAACAAGTTTTCTGGTGTTTTCAACATTCCACAGTACGTTTGATATGCAGAACCGGCGATATCTTGATTTTCGTGGGGTTTCCAGCTGAAATATGCATTTTCTGCGATAATCTTGGTGAGACGTCTGTCCGAAGTATGTAGAATCATCGAGATCGCTCTTTTCGAGCTATTTAATGCGACAAACACGTTATCTGGTGTTTTGACCACTCCACAGTGTGTTTGATATGCAGAACCGGCGATATCTTGATTTTCGTGGTGTTTCCAGCTGATATATGCATTTTCTGCGATAATCTTGGTGAGTCTTCTGCCAGCAGTATGCAGAATCATCGAGATCGCTCTTTTCGAGCTATTTAATGCGAGAAACACGTTATCTGGTGTATTGACCACTCCACAGTGCGTTTGATATGCAAAACCGGCGATATCTTGGTTTTCGTCGGGTTTCCAGCTGAGATATGCATTTTCTGCGATAATCTTGGTGAGTCTTCTGTCAGCAGTATGCAGAATCATCTAGATTACTCTTTTCGAGCTATTTAATGCGAGAACCACGTTATCTGGTGTATTGAACACTCCACAGTGCGTTTGATATGCAGAACCGGCGACATCTTGGTTTTCGTGGGGTTTCCAGCTGAAATATGCATTTTCTGCGATAATCTTGGTGAGACGTCTGTCCGAAGTATGTAGAATCATCGAGATCGCTCTTTTCGAGCTATTTAATGCGACAAACACGTTATCTGGTGTTTTGACCACTCCACAGTGTGTTTGATATGCAGAACCGGCGATATCTTGGTTTTCGTGGGTTTTCCAGCTGAAATATGCATTTTCTGCGATAATCTTGGTGAGACGTCTGTCCGAAGTATGCAGAATCATCGAGATCGCTCTTTTCGAGCTATTTAATGCGAGAAACACGTTATCTGGTGCATTGACAACTCCACAGTGCGTTTGATATGCAAAACCGGCGATATCTTGGTTTTCGTCGGGTTTCAAGCTGAGATATGCATTTTCAACGATAATCTTGGTGAGATTTCACTCAGAAGTATGCAGAATCATCTCGATCGCTCGTTTCGAGCTATTTAATGCGAAAAAACAAGTTTTCTGGTGTTTTCAACATTCCACAGTACGTTTGATATGCAGAACCGGCGATATCTTGATTTTCGTGGTGTTTCCAGCTGAGATATGCATTTTCTGCGATAATCTTGGTGAGACTTCTGTCCGAAGTATGCGGAAACATCGAGATCGCTCTTTTCGAGCTATTTAATGCGAGAAACACGTTATCTGGTGTATTGACCACTCCACGGTGCGTTTGATATGCGGAACCGGCGCCATCTTGATTTTCGTGAGGTTTCAAGCTGAGATATGCATTTTCTGCGATAATCTTGGTGAGTCTTCTGTCAGCAGTATGCAGAATCATCTAGATCGCTCTTTTCGAGCTATTTAATGCGAGAACCACGTTATCTGGTGTATTGAACACTCCACAGTGCGTTTGATATGTAGAGCCGCCGATAACTTGGTTTTCGTGGGGTTTCCAGCTGAAATATGCATTTTCTGCGATAATATTGGTAAGACTTCAGTCAGAAGTATGCGGAAGCATCGAGATCGCTCTTTTCGAGCTATTTAATGCGAGAAACACGTTATCTGGTGTATTGACCACTCCACAGTGCGTTTGATATGCAGAACCGGCGCCATCTTGATTTTCGTGAGGTTTCAAGCTGAGATATGCATTTTCTGCGATAATATTGGTGAGACTTCAGTAAGAAGTATACAGAATCTTCTAGATCGCTCGTTTCGAGCTATTTAATGCGAGAAACACGTTATCTGGTGTATTGACCACTCCACAGTGCGTTTGATATGCAGAACCGGCGCCATCTTGATTTTCGTGAGGTTTCAAGCTGAGATATGCATTTTCTGCGATAATATTGGTGAGACTTCAGTAAGAAGTATACAGAATCTTCTAGATCGCTCGTTTCGAGCTATTTGATGCGAGAAACACGTTATCTGGTGTATTGACCACTCCACAGTGCGTTTGATATGCAAAACCGGCGATATCTTGGTTTTCGTCGGGTTTCAAGCTCAGATATGCATTTTCTGCGATAATCTTGGTGAGACTTCTGTCAGAAGTTTGCAGAATCATCTAGATCGCTCGTTTCGATCTATTTAATGCGAAAAAACAAGTTTTCTGGTGTTTTGACCACTCCACAGTGCGTTTGATATGTAGAGCCGCCGATAACTTGGTTTTCGTGGGGTTTCCAGCTGAAATATGCATTTTCTGCGATAATATTGGTAAGACTTCAGTCAGAAGTATGCGGAAACATCGAGATCGCTCTTTTCGAGCTATTTAATGCGAGAAACACGTTATCTGGTGTTTTGACCACTCCACAGTGCGTTTGATATGCAGAACCGGCGACATCTTGGTTTTCGTGGGGATTACAGCTGAAATATGCATTTTCTGCGATAATCTTGGTGTTTCATCTATGAGAAGTATGCAGAAACATCGAGATCGCTCTTTTCGAGCTAGTTAATGCGAGAAACACGTTTTCTGGTGTTTTCACCACCCCACAGTGCGTTTGATATGCAGAACCGGCGACATCTTGGATTTCGTCGGGTTTCAAGTTGAGATACGCATTTTCTGCGATAATCTTGGTGAGTCTTCTGTCAGAAGTATGCAGAATCATGTAGATCGTTCGTTTCGAGCTATTTAATGCGAAAAAACAAGTTTTCTGGTGTTTTGACCATTCCACAGTGCGTTTGATATGTAGAGCCGCCGATAACTTGGTTTTCGTGGGGTTTCCAGCTGAAATATGCATTTTCTGTGATAATCTTGGTGAGTCCTCTGTCAGAAGTATGCAGTATCATCGAGATCGCTCTATTCGAGCTGTTTAATGCGAGAAACACGTTATCTGGTGTATTGACCACTCCACAGTGCGTTTGATATGCAGAACCGGCGCCATCTTGATTTTCGTGAGGTTTCAAGCTGAGATATGCATTTTCTGCGATAATATTGGTGAGACTTCAGTCAGAAGTATGCAGAATCTTCTAGATCGTTCGTTTCGAGATATTTAATGCGAGAAACACGTTATCTGGTGTATTGACCACTCCACAGTGCGTTTGATATGCAAAACCGGCGATATCTTGGTTTTCGTCGGGTTTCAAGCTGAGATATGCATTTTCAACGATAATCTTGGTGAGATTTCAGTCAGAAGTATGCAGAATCATCTAGATCGCTCGTTTCGAGCTATTTAATGCGAAAAAACAAGTTTTCTGGTGTTTTCAACATTCCACAGTACGTTTGATATGCAGAACCGGCGATATCTTGATTTTCGTGGGGTTTCCAGCTGAAATATGGATTTTCTGCGATAATCTTGGTGAGACGTCTCTCCGAAGTATGTAGAATCATCGAGATCGCTCTTTTCGAGCTATTTAATGCGACAAACACGTTATCTGGTGTTTTGACCACTCCACAGTGTGTTTGATATGCAGAACCGGCGATATCTTGATTTTCGTGGTGTTTCCAGCTGATATATGCATTTTCTGCGATAATCTTGGTGAGTCTTCTGCCAGCAGTATGCAGAATCATCGAGATCGCTCTTTTCGAGCTATTTAATGCGAGAAACACGTTATCTGGTGTATTGACCACTCCACAGTGCGTTTGATATGCAAAACCGGCGATATCTTGGTTTTCGTCGGGTTTCCAGCTGAGATATGCATTTTCTGCGATAATCTTGGTGAGTCTTCTGTCAGCAGTATGCAGAATCATCTAGATTACTCTTTTCGAGCTATTTAATGCGACAAACACGTTATCTGGTGTTTTGACCACTCCACAGTGTGTTTGATATGCAGAACCGGCGATATCTTGATTTTCGTGGTGTTTCCAGCTGATATATGCATTTTCTGCGATAATCTTGGTGAGTCTACTGCCAGCAGTATGCAGAATCATCGAGATCGCTCTTTTCGAGCTATTTAATGCGAGAAACACGTTATCTGGTGTTTTGACCACTCCACAGTGCGTTTGATATGCAGAACCGGCGACATCTTGGTTTTCGTGGGTTTTCCAGCTGAAATATGCATTTTCTGCGATAATCTTGGTGAGACGTCTGTCCGAAGTATGCAGAATCATCGAGATCGCTCTTTTGGAGCTATTTAATGCGAGAAACACGTTATCTGGTGCATTGACAACTCCACAGTGCGTTTGATATGCAAAACCGGCGATATCTTGGTTTTCGTCGGGTTTCAAGCTGAGATATGCATTTTCAACGATAATCTTGGTGAGATTTCACTCAGAAGTATGCAGAATCATCTCGATCGCTCGTTTCGAGCTATTTAATGCGAAAAAACAAGTTTTCTGGTGTTTTCAACATTCCACAGTACGTTTGATATGCAGAACCGGCGATATCTTGATTTTCGTGGTGTTTCCAGCTGAGATATGCATTTTCTGCGATAATCTTGGTGAGACTTCTGTCCGAAGTATGCGGAAACATCGAGATCGCTCTTTTCGAGCTATTTAATGCGAGAAACACGTTATCTGGTGTATTGACCACTCCACAGTGCGTTTGATATGCGGAACCGGCGCCATCTTGATTTTCGTGAGGTTTCAAGCTGAGATATGCATTTTCTGCGATAATCTTGGTGAGTCTTCTGTCAGCAGTATGCAGAATCATCTAGATCACTCTTTTCGAGCTATTTAATGCGAGAACCACGTTATCTGGTGTATTGAACACTCCACAGTGCGTTTGATATGTAGAGTCGCCGATAACTTGGTTTTCGTGGGGTTTCCAGCTGAAATATGCATTTTCTGCGATAATATTGGTAAGACTTCAGTCAGAAGTATGCGGAAACATCGAGATCGCTCTTTTCGAGCTATTTAATGCGAGAAACACGTTATCTGGTGTATTGACCACTCCACAGTGCGTTTGATATGCAGAACCGGCGCCATCTTGATTTTCGTGAGGTTTCAAGCTGAGATATGCATTTTCTGCGATAATATTGGTGAGACTTCTGTCCGAAGTATGCTTGATCATCGAGATCGCTCGTTTCTACCTATTTAATGCGAGAAACACGTTATCTGGTGTATTGACCACTCCACAGTGCGTTTGATATGCAGAACCGGCGCCATCTTGATTTTCGTGAGGTTTCAAGCTGAGATATGCATTTTCTGCGATAATATTGGTGAGACTTCAGTAAGAAGTATACAGAATCTTCTAGATCGCTCGTTTCGAGCTATTTAATGCGAGAAACACGTTATCTGGTGCATTGACAACTCCACAGTGCGTTTGATATGCAAAACCGGCGATATCTTGGTTTTCGTCGGGTTTCAAGCTGAGATATGCATTTTCAACGATTATCTTGGTGAGATTTCACTCAGAAGTATGCAGAATCATCTCGATCGCTCGTTTCGAGCTATTTAATGCGAAAAAACAAGTTTTCTGGTGTTTTCAACATTCCACAGTACGTTTGATATGCAGAACCGGCGATATCTTGATTTTCGTGGTGTTTCCAGCTGAGATATGCATTTTCTGCGATAATCTTGGTGAGACTTCTGTCCGAAGTATGCAGAATCATCGATATCGCTCTTTTCGATCTATTTAATGCGAAAAAACAAGTTATCTGTTGTTTTCACCATCCACATTGCGCCTGATATGCAGAACCGGCGACATCTTGGTTTTCGTGGGGTTTCCAGCTTAAATATGCATTTTCTGCCATAATCTTGGTGAGTCTTCTGACAGAAGTATGCAGAATCATGTAGATCGTTCGTTTCGAGTTATTTAATGCGAAAAAACAAGTTTTCTGGTGTTTTGACCACTCCACAGTGCGTTTGATATGTAGAGCCGCCGATAACTTGGTTTTCGTGGGGTTTCCAGCTGAAATATGCATTTTCTGCGATAATCTTGGTGAGTCCTCTGTCCGAAGTATGTAGAATCATCGAGATCGCTCTATTCGAGCTATTTAATGCGAGAAACACGTTACCTGGTGTATTGACCACTCCACAGTGCGTTTGATATGCAAAACCGGCGATATCTTGGTTTTCGTCGAGTTTCAAGCTGAGATATGCATTTTCAACGATAATCTTGGTGAGACTTCAGTCAGAAGTATGCAGAATCTTCTAGATCGTTCGTTTCGAGATATTTAATGCGAGAAACACGTTATCTGGTGTATTGACCACTCCACAGTGCGTTTGATATGCAAAACCGGCGATATCTTGGTTTTCGTCGGGTTTCAAGCTGAGATATGCATTTTCAACGATAATCTTGGTGAGATTTCACTCAGAAGTATGCAGAATCATCTCGATCGCTCGTTTCGAGCTATTTAATGCGAAAAAACAAGTTTTCTGGTGTTTTCAACATTCCACAGTACGTTTGATATGCAGAACCGGCGACATCTTGGTTTTCGTGGGGTTTCCAGCTGAAATATGCATTTTCTGCGATAATCATGGTGAGACGTCTGTCCGAAGTATGTAGAATCATCAAGATCGCTCTTTTCGAGCTATTTAATGCGACAAACACGTTATCTGGTGTTTTGACCACTCCACAGTGTGTTTGATATGCAGAACCGGCGATATCTTGATTTTCGTGGTGTTTCCAGGTGAGATATGCATTTTCTGCGATAATCTTGGTGAGTCTTCTGCCAGCAGTATGCAGAATCATCTAGATCACACTTTTCGAGCTATTTAATCCGAGAACCACGTTATCTGGTGTATGCAGAACCGGCGACATCATGGATTTCGTCGGGGTTCAAGCTGAGATATGCATTTTCTGCGATAATCTTGGTGAGACTTCTGTCCGAAGTATGCAGAATCATCGAGATCGCTCTTTTCGAGCTATTTAATGCGAGAAACACGTTATCTGGTGTTTTGACCACTCCACAGTGCGTTTGATATGCAGAACCGGCGACATCTTGGTTTTCGTGGGGATTCCAGCTGAAATATGCATTTTCTGCGATAATCTTGGTGTTTCATCTATGAGAAGTATGCAGAAACATCGAGATCGCTCTTTTCGAGCTAGTTAATGCGAGAAACACGTTTTCTGGTGTTTTCACCACCCCACAGTGCGTTTGATATGCAGAACCGGCGACATCTTGGATTTCGTCGGGTTTCAAGTTGAGATACGCATTTTCTGCGATAATCTTGGTGAGTCTTCTGTCAGCAGTATGCAGAATCATCTAGATCGCTCTTTTCGAGCTATTTAATGCGACAAACACGTTATCTGGTGTATTGACCACTCCACAGTGATTTGATATGTAGAGCCGCCGATAACTTGGTTTTCGTGGGGTTTCCAGCTGAGATATGCATTTTCTGCGATAAACCTGGTGAGTCTTCTGTCAGAAGTATACAGAATCACCGAGATCGCTCTATTCGCGCTATTTAATGCGAGAAACACGTTATCTGGTGTTTTCACCACTCCACATTGCGCCTGACATGCAGAACCGGCGACATCTTGGTTTTCGTGGGGTTTCCAGCTGAAATATGCATTTTCTGCGATAATCTTGGTGAGTCTTCTGTCAGAAGTATGCAGAATCATGTAGATCGTTCGTTTCGAGCTATTTAATGCGAAAAAACAAGTTTTCTGGTGTTTTGACCATTCCACAGTGCGTTTGATATGTAGAGCCGCCGATAACTTGGTTTTCGTGGCGTTTCCAGCTGAAATATGCATTTTCTGTGATAATCTTGGTGAGTCCTCTGTCAGAAGTATGCAGTATCATCGAGATCGCTCTATTCGAGCTGTTTAATGCGAGAAACACGTTATCTGGTGTATTGACCACTCCACAGTGCGTTTGATATGCAGAACCGACGCCATCTTGATTTTCGTGAGGTTTCAAGCTGAGATATGCATTTTCTGCGATAATATTGGTGAGACTTCAGTCAGAAGTATGCAGAATCTTCTAGATCGCTCGTTTCGAGCTATTTAATGCGAGAACCACGTTATCTGGTGTATTGAACACTCCACAGTGCGTTTGATATGTAGAGCCGCCGATAACTTGGTTTTCGTGGGGTTTCCAGCTGAAATATGCATTTTCTGCGATAATCTTGGTGAGTACTCTGTCAGAAGTATGCAGAATCATCGAGATCGCTCTATTCGAGCTATTTAATGCGAGAAACACGTTATCTGGTGTATTGACCACTCCACAGTGCGTTTGATATGCAGAACCGGCGCCATCTTGATTTTCGTGAGGTTTCAAGCTGAGATATGCATTTTCTGCGATAATATTGGTGAGACTTCAGTCAGAAGTATGCAGAATCTTCTAGATCGTTCGTTTCGAGATATTTAATGCGAGAAACACGTTATCTGGTGTATTGACCACTCCACAGTGCGTTTGATATACAAAACCGGCGATATCTTGGTTTTCGTCGGGTTTCAAGCTGAGATATGCATTTTCAACGATAATCTTGGTGAGATTTCAGTCAGAAGTATGCAGAATCATCTAGATCGCTCGTTTCGAGGTATTTAATGCGAAAAAACAAGTTTTCTGGTGTTTTCAACATTCCACAGTACGTTTGATATGCAGAACCGGCGATATCTTGATTTTCGTGGGGTTTCCAGCTGAAATATGCATTTTCTGCGATAATCTTGGTGAGACGTCTGTCCGAAGTATGTAGAATCATCGAGATCGCTCTTTTCGAGCTATTTAATGCGACAAACACGTTATCTGGTGTTTTGACCACTCCACAGTGTGTTTGATATGCAGAACCGGCGATATCTTGATTTTCGTGGTGTTTCCAGCTGATATATGCATTTTCTGCGATAATCTTGGTGAGTCTTCTGCCAGCAGTATGCAGAATCATCGAGATCGCTCTTTTCGAGCTATTTAATGCGAGAAACACGTTATCTGGTGTATTGACCACTCCACAGTGCGTTTGATATGCAAAACCGGCGATATCTTGGTTTTCGTCGGGTTTCCAGCTGAGATATGCATTTTCTGCGATAATCTTGGTGAGTCTTCCGTCAGCAGTATGCAGAATCATCTAGATTACTCTTTTCGAGCTATTTAATGCGAGAACCACGTTATCTGGTGTATTGAACACTCCACAGTGCGTTTGATATGCAGAACCGGCGACATCTTGGTTTTCGTGGGGTTTCCAGCTGAAATATGCATTTTCTGCGATAATCTTGGTGAGACGTCTGTCCGAAGTATGTAGAATCATCGAGATCGCACTTTTCGAGCTATTTAATGCGACAAACACGTTATCTGGTGTTTTGACCACTCCACAGTGTGTTTGATATGCAGAACCGGCGATATCTTGATTTTCGTGGTGTTTCCAGCTGATATATGCATTTTCTGCGATTATCTTGGTGAGTCTTCTGCCAGCAGTATGCAGAATCATCGAGATCGCTCTTTTCGAGCTATTTAATGCGAGAAACACGTTATCTGGTGTTTTGACCACTCCACAGTGCGTTTGATATGCAGAACCGGCGACATCTTGGTTTTCGTGGGGTTTCCAGCTGAAATATGCATTTTCTGCGATAATCTTGGTGAGACGTCTGTCCGAAGTATGCAGAATCATCGAGATCGCTCTTTTCGAGCTATTTAATGCGAGAAACACGTTATCTGGTGTTTTGACCACTCCACAGTGCGTTTGATATGCAGAACCGGCGATATCTTGGTTTTCGTGGGGTTTCCAGCTGAAATATGCATTTTCTGCATAATCTTGGTGTTTCATCTATGAGAAGTATGCAGAAACATCGAGATCGCTCTTTTCGAGCTAGTTAATGCGAGAAACACGTTTTCTGGTGTTTTCACCACCCCACAGTGCGTTTGATATGCAGAACCGGCGACATCTTGGATTTCGTCGGGTTTCAAGTTGAGATACGCATTTTCTGCGATAATCTTGGTGAGTCTTCTGTCAGCAGTATGCAGAATCATCTAGATCGCTCTTTTCGAGCTATTTAATGCGACAAACACGTTATCCGGTGTATTGACCACTCCACAGAGATTTGATATGTAGAGCCGCCGATAACTTGGTTTTCGTGGGGTTTCCAGCTGAGATATGCATTTTCTGCGATAAACCTGGTGAGTCTTCTGTCAGAAGTATGCAGAATCACCGAGATCGCTCTATTCGAGCTATTTAATGCGAGAAACACGTTATCTGGTGTTTTCACCACTCCACATTGCGCCTGATATGCAGAACCGGCGACATCTTGGTTTTCGTGGGGTTTCCAGCTGAAATATGCATTTTCTGCGATAATCTTGGTGAGTCTTCTGACAGAAGTATGCAGAATCATGTAGATCGTTCGTTTCGAGTTATTTAATGCGAAAAAACAAGTTTTCTGGTGTTTTGACCACTCCACAGTGCGTTTGATATGCAGAACCGGCGCCATCTTGATTTTCGTGAGGTATCAAGCTGAGATATGCATTTTCTGCGATAATATTGGTGAGACCTCAGTCAGAAGTATGCAGAATCTTCTAGATCGCTCGTTTCGAGCTATTTAATGCGAGAACCACGTTATCTGGTGTATTGAACACTCCACAGTGCGTTTGATATGCAGAACCGGCGACATCATGGATTTCGTCGGGGTTCAAGCTGAGATATGCATTTTCTGCGATAATCTTGGTGAGACTTCTGTCAGCAGTATGCAGAATCATCGATATCGCTCTTTTCGATCTATTTAATGCGAGAAACACGATATCTGGTGTTTTGACCACTCCACAGGGCGTTTAATATGCAGCATCGGGGATATCTTGGTTTTCGTGGGGTTTCCAGCTGAAATATGCATTTTCTGCGATAAACTTTGTGAGTCTTCTGTCAGAAGTATGCAGAATCATCGAGATCGCTCTATTCGACCTCTTTAAAGCGAGAAACACGTTATCTGGTGTTTTCACCATCCACATTGCGCCTGATATGCAGAACCGGCGACATCTTGGTTTTCGTGGGGTTTCCAGCTTAAATGTGCATTTTCTGCGATAATCTTGGTGAGTCTTCTGACAGAAGTATGCAGAATCATGTAGATCGTTCGTTTCGAGTTATTTAATGCGAAAAAACAAGTTTTCTGGTGTTTTGACCACTCCACAGTGCGTTTGATATGTAGAGCCGCCGATAACTTGGTTTTCGTGGGGTTTCCAGCTGAAATATGCATTTTCTGCGATAATCTTGGTGAGTCCTCTGTCAGAAGTATGCAGAATCATCGAGATCGCTCTATTCGAGCTATTTAATGCGAGAAACACGTTATCTGGTGTATTGACCACTCCACAGTGCGTTTGATATGCAAAACCGGCGATATCTTGGTTTTCGTCGGTTTTCAAGCTGAGATATGCATTTTCAACGATAATCTTGGTGAGACTTCAGTCAGAAGTATGCAGAATCATCTAGATCGCTCGTTTCGAGCTATTTAATGCGAAAAAACAAGTTTTCTGGTGTTTTCAACATTCCACAGTGCGTTTGATATGCGGAACCGGCGATATCTTGATTTTCGTGGTGTTTCCAGGTGAGATATGCATTTTCTGCGATAATCTTGGTGAGTCTTCTGTCAGCAGTATGCAGAATCATCTAGATCGCTCTTTTCGAGCTATTAAATGCGTGATACACGTTATCTAGTTGTTTTCACCACTCCACAGTGCGTTTTATATACAGAACTGGAGACATCTTGATTTTCGTGAGGTTTCAAGCTGACATATGCATTTTCTGCGATAATATTGGTGAGACTTCTGTCCGAAGTATGCAGAATCATCGATATCGCTCTTTTCGAGCTATTTAATATGAGAAACGCGTTATCTGGTGTTTTGACAACTTCACAGTGCGTTTGATATGCAGAAATGGCGAAATCTTGGTTTTCGTCGGTTTTCATCCTGAGGTATGCATTTTCTGCGTTAACCTTGGTGCGACTTTTGTCAGAAGTATGCAGAATCATCTAGATCGCTCGTTTCGAGCTATTTAATACGAGAAACACGTTATCTGCTTGTTTTCACCACTCCACAGTGCGTTTGATATGCAGGACCGGCGACATCTTGATTTTCGTGGGGTTTCAAGCTGAGATATGCATTTTCTGCGATAATATTGGTGAGACTTCAGTAAGAAGTATGCAGAATCATCTAGATCGCTCGTTTCGAGCTATTTAATGCGAAAAAAACAAGTTTTCTGGTGTTTTCAACATTCCACAGTGCGTTTGATATGCAGACCCGGCGATATCTTGATTTTCGTGGTGTTTCCAGCTGAGATATGCATTTTCTGCGATAATCTTGGTGAGTCTTCTGTCACAAGTATGCAGAATCATCTAGATCGCTCTTTTCGAGCTATTTAATGCGAGATACACGTTATCTGGTTGTTTTCACCACTCCACAGTGCGTTTGATATGCAGAACAGGAGATATCTTGGTTTTCGTGGGGTTTCCAGCTGAAATATGCATTTGCTGCGATAATCTTGGTGTTACATCTATGAGAAGTATGCAGAATCATCCAGAACGATCTTTTCGAGCTAGTTAATGCGAGTAACACGTTATCTGGTGTTTTCACCACTCCACAGTGCGTTTGATATGCAGAACCGGCGACATCATGGATTTCGTCAGGGTTCAAGCTGAGATATGCATTTGCTGCGATAATCTTGGTGAGACTTCTGTCCGAAGTATGCAGAGTCATCGAGATCGTACTTTTCGAGCTATTTAATGCGAGAAACACGTTTTCTGGGGTATTCACCAATCCACAGTTCGTTGGATATGCAGAACAGGAGATATCTTGGTTTTCGTGGGGTTTCCAGCTGAAATATGCATTTGCTGCGATAATCTTGGTGAAACATCTGTCCGAAGTATGCAGAAACATCGAGATCGCACTTTTCGATCTATTTAATGCGAGAAACACGTTGTCTGGTGTTTTCACCACTCCACAGTTGGTTTGATATGCAGAACCGGCAATGTCTGGTTTTCGTCGGGTTTCAAGCTGAGATATGCATTTTATGCGATAATCTTGGTGAGACTTCTGTCCGAAGTATGCAGAGTCATCTAGATCGTAATTTTCGAGCTATTTAATGCGAGAAACTCGTTTTCTGGGGTTTTCACCAATCCACAGTTCGTTGGATATGCAGAACAGGAGATATCTTGGTTTTCGTGGGGTTTCCAGCTGAAATATGCATTTTCTGCGATAATCTTGGTGTTTCATCTATGAGAAGTATGCAGAATCATCCAGAACGATCTTTTCGAGCTAGTTAATGCGAGTAACACGTTATCTGGTGTTTTCACCACTCCACAGTGCGTTTGATATGCAGAACCGGCGACATCATGGATTTCGTCGGGGTTCAAGCTGAGATATGCATTTTCTGCGATAATCTTGGTGAGACTTCTGTCCGAAGTATGCTGAATCATCTAGATCGCTCTTTTCGAGCTATTTAATGCGAGAAACACGTTATCTGGTGTTTTCACCACTCCACAGTGCGTTTGATATGCAGAACCAGCGATATCTTGGTTTTCGTGGGGATTCAAAGTGAGATATGCAATTTCTGCGATAATCTAGGTGAGACTTCTGTCCGAAGTATGCTTAATCATCGAGATTGCTCGTTTCGAGCTACTTAATGCGAGAAACACGTGATCTGGTGTTTTCACCACTCCACAGGGCGAATGATATGCAGAACCGACGATATCTTGGTTTTCGTGGGGTTTCAAGCTCAGATATGCATTTTCTGCGATAATCTTGGTGAGACTTCTGTCCGAAGTATGCAGAGTCATCGAGATCGCTCTTTTCGAGCTATTTAATGCGAGAAACAAGTTACCTGGTGTTTTCACCACTCCACAGTGCGTTTGATATGCAGAACCAGCGATATCTTGGTTTTCGTGGGGTTTCAAGCTCAGATATGCATTTTCTGCGATAATCTTGGTGAGACTTCTGTCCGAAGTATGCAGAATCATCGAGATCGCACTTTTCGAGCTATTTAATGCGAGAAACACGTTATCTGGTGTATTCACCACTCCACAGCGCGTTTGATATGCAGAACCGGCGACATCATGGATTTCGTCGGGGTTCAAGCTGAGATATGCATTTTCTGCGATAATCTTGGTGAGACTTCTGTCCGAAGTATGCTGAATCATCTAGATCGCTCTTTTCGAGCTATTTAATGCGAGAAACACGTTATCTGGTGTTTTCACCACTACACAGTGCGTTTGATATGCAGAACCAGCGATATCTTGGTTTTCGTGGGGTTTCAAGATGAGATATGCATTTTCTGCGATAATCTTGGTGAGACTTCTGTCCGAAGTATGCAGAATCATCGAGATCGCTCTTCTCGAGCTATTTAATGCGAGAAACAAGTTATCTGGTGTTTTCACCACTCCACAGTGCGTTTGATATGCAGAACCAGCGATATCTTGGTTTTCGTGGGGTTTCAAGCTCAGATATGCGTTTTTTGCGATAATCTTGGTGCGACTTCTGTTCGAAGTATGCAGAATCATCGAGATCGCACTTTTCGATCTATTTAATGCGAGATACACGTTATCAGGTTGTTTTCATCACTCCACAGGGCGTCTGATATGCAGAACCGGCGATATCTTGGTTTTCGTGGGGTTTCCAGGTGAGATATGCATTTTCTGCGATAATATTGGTGAGACTTCTGTCCGAAGTATGCAGAGTCATCTAGATCGTACTTTTCGTGCTATTTAATGCGAGAAACACGTTTTCTGGGGTTTTCACCAATCCACAGTTCGTTGGATATGCAGAACAGGAGAAATCTTGGTTTTCGTGGGGTTTCCAGATGAAATATGCATTTTCTGCGATAATCTTGGTGTTTCATCTATGAGAAGTATGCAGAATCACCCAGAACGATCTTTTCGAGCTAGTTAATGCGAGTAACACGTTATCTGGTGTTTTCACCACTCCACAGTGCGTTTGATATGCAGAACCGGCGACATCATGGATTTCGTCGGGGTTCAAGCTGAGATATGCATTTTCTGCGATAATCTTGGTGAGACTTCTGTCCGAAGTATGCTGAACCATCGAGATCACTCGTTTCGACCTATTTAATGCGAGAAACACGTTATCTGGTGTTTTCACCACTCCACAGTGCGTTTGATATGCAGAACCAGCGATATCTTGGTTTTCGTGGGGTTTCAAGCTGAGATATGCATTTCCCTGCGATAATCTTGTTGAGACTTCTGTCCGAAGTATGCAGAATCATCGAGATCGCACTTTTCGAGCTATTTAATGCGAGAAACAAGTTATCTGGTGTTTTCACCACTCCACAGTGCGTTTGATATGCAGAACCAGCGATATCTTGGTTTTCGTGGGGTTTCAAGCTCAGATATGCATTTTCTGCGATAATCTTGGTGAGACTTCTGTCCGAAGTATGCAGAATCATCGCGATCGCACTTTTCGAGCTATTTAATGCGAGAAACACATTATCTGGTGTTTTCACCACTCCACAGTGCGTTTGATATGCAGAACCGGCTATATCTTGGTTTTTGTGGGGTTTCAAGCAGAGATATGCATTTTTTACGATAATCTTGGTGAGACTTCTGTCCGAAGTATGCTTAATCATCGAGATCGTACTTTTCGAGCTATTTAAAGCGAGAAACACGTTTTCTGGGGTTTTCACCACTCCACAGTTCGTTGGATATGCAGAACAGGAGATAGCTTTGTTTTCGTGGGGTTTCTAGCAGAGATATGCATTTTCTGCGATAATCATGGTGAGACTTCTGTTAGAAGTATGCAGAACCATCGAGATCGCACATTTCGATCTATTTAATTCGAGAAACACGTTGTCTGGTGTTTTCACCACTCCACAGTTGGTTTGATATGCAGAACCGGCGATATCTGGGTTTTCGTGGGGTTTCAAGCTGAATTATGCATTTTCTACGATAATCTTGGTGAGACTTCTGTCCGAAGTATGCTTAATCATCGAGATCGCTCGTTTCGACCTATTTAATGCGAGAAACACGTTATCTGGTGTTTTCACCACTCCACAGTGCGTTTGATATGCAGAACCAGCGATATCTTGGTTTTCATGGGGTTTCAAGCTGAGATATGCATTTCCCTGCGATAATCTTGGTGAGACTTCTGTCCGAAGTATGCAGAATCATCGAGATGGCTCCATTCGAGCTATTTAATGCGAGAAACACGTTGTCTGGTGTTTTCACCACTCCACAGTTGGTTTGATATGCAGAACCGGCGATGTTTGGTTTTCGTCGGGTTTCAAGCTGAGATATGCATTTTTTACGATAATCTTGATGAGACTTCTGTCCGAAGTATGCTTAATCATCGAGATCGCTCGTTTCGACCAACTTAATGCGAGAAACACGTTATCTGGTGTTTTCAGCACTCCACAGTGCGGTTGATATGCAGAACTGGCGGTATCTTGGTTTTCGTGGGGTTTCAAGCTGAGATATGCATTTTTTATGATAATCTTGGTGAGACTTCTCTCCGAAGTATGCTTAATCATCGAGATCGCTCTATTCGAGCTATTTAATGCGAGAAACACGTTATCTGGTGTTTTCAGCACTCCACAGTGCGTTTGATATGCAGAACCTGCGATCTCTTGGTTTTCGTGGGGATTCAAGCTCAGATATGCATTTTCTGCGATAATCTTGGTGAGACTTCTGTCCGAAGTATGCAGAGTCATCGAGATCGTACTTTTCGATCAATTTAATGCGAGAAACACGTTTTCTGGGGTTTTCACCACTCCACAGTTCGTTGGATATGCAGAACAGGAGATATGTTGGTTTTCGTGGGGTTTCAAGCTGAGATATGCAATTTCTGCGATAATCTTGGTGAGACTTCTCTCCGAAGTGTGCAGAATCATCGAGATCGCTCGTTTCGAGCTATTTAATGCGAGAAACACGTTATCTGGTGTTTTCACCACTCCACAGTGCGTTGGATATGCAGAACCGGAGATATTTTGGTTTTCGTCGGGTTTCATGCTGTAATATTCATTTTCTACGATAAGCTTGGTGAGACATCAGTCCGAAGTATGCAGAAACATCGAGAGCGCTCTTTTCGAGCTGTTTAATGCGAGAAACACGTTATCTGGTGTTATCACCACTGCACAGTGCGTTTGATAATCAGAACCGGCGATATCTTGGTTTTTGTTGGGTTTCAAGCTGAGATATGCATTTTTTACGATAATCTTGGTGAGACTTCTGTCCGAAGTATGCTTAATCATCGAGATCGCTCTTTTCGAGCTATTTAATGCGAGAAACACGTTTTCTGGGGTTTTCACGACACACAGTTCTTCGGATATGCAGAACAGGTGATATCTTGGTTTTCGAGGGGTTTCAAGCTGAGATATGCATTTTCTGCGATAATCTTGGAGAGACTTCTGTCCGAAGTATGCAGAATCATCTAGATCGCTCTTTTCGAGCTATTTAATGCGAGAAACACGTTATCTGGTGTTTTGACCACTCCACAGTGCGTTTGATATGCAGAACCGGCGATATCTTGGTTTTCGTGGGGTTTCCAGCTGAAATATGCATTTTCTGCATAATCTTGGTGTTTCATCTATGAGAAGTATGCAGAAACATCGAGATCGCTCTTTTCGAGCTAGTTAATGCGAGAAACACGTTTTCTGGTGTTTTCACCACCCCACAGTGCGTTTGATATGCAGAACCAGCGACATCTTGGATTTCGTCGGGTTTCAAGTTGAGATACGCATTTTCTGCGATAATCTTGGTGAGTCTTCTGTCAGCAGTATGCAGAATCATCTAGATCGCTCTTTTCGAGCTATTTAATGCGACAAACACGTTATCTGGTGTATTGACCACTCCACAGAGATTTGATATGTAGAGCCGCCGATAACTTGGTTTTCGTGGGGTTTCCAGCTGAGATATGCATTTTCTGCGATAAACCTGGTGAGTCCTCTGTCAGAAGTATGCAGAATCACCGAGATCGCTCTATTCGAGCTATTTAATGCGAGAAACACGTTATCTGGTGTTTTCACCACTCCACATTGCGCCTGATATGCAGAACCGGCGACATCTTGGTTTTCGTGGGGTTTCCAGCTGAAATATGCATTTTCTGCGATAATCTTGGTGAGTCTTCTGACAGAAGTATGCAGAATCATGTAGATCGTTCGTTTCGCTTTTATTTAATGCGAAAAAACAAGTTTTCTGGTGTTTTGACCACTCCACAGTGCGTTTGATATGCAGAACCGGCGCCATCTTGATTTTCGTGAGGTATCAAGCTGAGATATGCATTTTCTGCGATAATATTGGTGAGACCTCAGTCAGAAGTATGCAGAATCTTCTAGATCGCCCGTTTCGAGCTATTTAATGCGAGAACCACGTTATCTGGTGTATTGAACACTCCACAGTGCGTTTGATATGCAGAACCGGCGACATCATGGATTTCGTCGGGGTTCAAGCTGAGATATGCATTTTCTGCGATAATCTTGGTGAGTCTTCTGTCAGAAGTATGCAGAATCATCGAGATCGCTCTATTCGACCTCTTTAAAGCGAGAAACACGTTATCTGGTGTTTTCACCACTCCACAGTGCGTTTTATATACAGAACTGGCGACATCTTGATTTTCGTGAGGTTTCAAGCTGACATATGCATTTTCTGCGATAATATTGGTGAGACTTCTGTCCGAAGTATGCAGAATCATCGATATCGCTCTTTTCGAGCTATTTAATATGAGAAACGCGTTATCTGGTGTTTTGACAACTTCACAGTGCGTTTGATATGCAGAAATGGCGAAATCTTGGTTTTCGTCGGTTTTCATCCTGAGGTATGCATTTTCTGCGTTAACCTTGGTGCGACTTTTGACAGAAGTATGCAGAATCATCTAGATCGCTCGTTTCGAGCTATTTAATGCGAAAAAAACAAGTTTTCTGGTGTTTTCAACATTCCACAGTGCGTTTGATATGCAGACCCGGCGATATCTTGATTTTCGTGGTGTTTCCAGCTGAGATATGCATTTTCTGCGATAATCTTGGTGAGTCTTCTGTCACAAGTATGCAGAATCATCTAGATCGCTCTTTTCGAGCTATTTAATGCGAGATACACGTTATCTGGTTGTTTTCATCACTCCACAGGGCGTTTGATATGCAGAACCGGCGATATCTTGGTTTTCGTGGGGTTTCCAGCTGAGATATGCATTTTCTGCGATAATATTGGTGAGACTTCTGTCCGAAGTATGCAGAGTCATCGAGATCGTACTTTTCAAGCTATTTAATGCGAGAAACACGTTTTCTGGGGTATTCACCAATCCACAGTTCGTTGGATATGCAGAACAGGAGATATCTTGGTTTTCGTGGGGTTTCCAGCTGAAATATGCATTTGCTGCGATAATCTTGGTGTTACATCTATGAGAAGTATGCAGAATCATCCAGAACGATCTTTTCGAGCTAGTTAATGCGAGTAACACGTTATCTGGTGTTTTCACCACTCCACAGTGCGTTTGATATGCAGAACCGGCGACATCATGGATTTCGTCGGGGTTCAAGCTGAGATATGCATTTGCTGCGATAATCTTGGTGAGACTTCTGTCCGAAGTATGCAGAGTCATCGAGATCGTACTTTTCGAGCTATTTAATGCGAGAAACACGTTTTCTGGGGTATTCACCAATCCACAGTTCGTTGGATATGCAGAACAGGAGATATCTTGGTTTTCGTGGGGTTTCCAGCTGAAATATGCATTTGCTGCGATAA
The DNA here is from genome assembly GCA_951804975.1 of Anthophora plumipes. NCBI lineage: Eukaryota > Metazoa > Arthropoda > Insecta > Hymenoptera > Apidae > Anthophora > Anthophora plumipes. Next base: position 963,876 of record CATORF010000177.1, read on the forward strand.
TCTTGGTGAAACATCTGTCCGAAGTATGCAGAAACATCGAGATCGCACTTTTCGATCTATTTAATGCGAGAAACACGTTGTCTGGTGTTTTCACCACTCCACAGTTGGTTTGATATGCAGAACCGGCAATGTCTGGTTTTCGTCGGGTTTCAAGCTGAGATATGCATTTTATGCGATAATCTTGGTGAGACTTCTGTCCGAAGTATGCAGAGTCATCTAGATCGTAATTTTCGAGCTATTTAATGCGAGAAACTCGTTTTCTGGGGTTTTCACCAATCCACAGTTCGTTGGATATGCAGAACAGGAGATATCTTGGTTTTCGTGGGGTTTCCAGCTGAAATATGCATTTTCTGCGATAATCTTGGTGTTTCATCTATGAGAAGTATGCAGAATCATCCAGAACGATCTTTTCGAGCTAGTTAATGCGAGAAACACGTTTTCTGGTGTTTTCACCACCCCACAGTGCGTTTGATATGCAGAACCGGCGACATCTTGGATTTCGTCGGGTTTCAAGTTGAGATACGCATTTTCTGCGATAATCTTGGTGAGTCTTCTGTCAGCAGTATGCAGAATCATCTAGATCGCTCTTTTCGAGCTATTTAATGCGACAAACACGTTATCTGGTGTATTGACCACTCCACAGAGATTTGATATGTAGAGCCGCCGATAACTTGGTTTTCGTGGGGTTTCCAGCTGAGATATGCATTTTCTGCGATAAACCTGGTGAGTCCTCTGTCAGAAGTATGCAGAATCACCGAGATCGCTCTATTCGAGCTATTTAATGCGAGAAACACGTTATCTGGTGTTTTCACCACTCCACATTGCGCCTGATATGCAGAACCGGCGACATCTTGGTTTTCGTGGGGTTTCCAGCTGAAATATGCATTTTCTGCGATAATCTTGGTGAGTCTTCTGACAGAAGTATGCAGAATCATGTAGATCGTTCGTTTCGCTTTTATTTAATGCGAAAAAACAAGTTTTCTGGTGTTTTGACCACTCCACAGTGCGTTTGATATGCAGAACCGGCGCCATCTTGATTTTCGTGAGGTATCAAGCTGAGATATGCATTTTTTACGATAATCTTGATGAGACTTCTGTCCGAAGTATGCTTAATCATCGAGATCGCTCGTTTCGACCAACATAATGCGAGAAACACGTTATCTGGTGTTTTCAGCACTCCACAGTGCGGTTGATATGCAGAACTGGCGGTATCTTGGTTTTCGTGGGGTTTCAAGCTGAGATATGCATTTTTTATGATAATCTTGGTGAGACTTCTCTCCGAAGTATGCTTAATCATCGAGATCGCTCTATTCGAGCTATTTAATGCGAGAAACACGTTATCTGGTGTTTTCAGCACTCCACAGTGCGTTTGATATGCAGAACCTGCGATCTCTTGGTTTTCGTGGGGATTCAAGCTCAGATATGCATTTTCTGCGATAATCTTGGTGAGACTTCTGTCCGAAGTATGCAGAGTCATCGAGATCGTACTTTTCGATCAATTTAATGCGAGAAACACGTTTTCTGGGGTTTTCACCACTCCACAGTTCGTTGGATATGCAGAACAGGAGATATGTTGGTTTTCGTGGGGTTTCAAGCTGAGATATGCAATTTCTGCGATAATCTTGGTGAGACTTCTCTCCGAAGTGTGCAGAATCATCGAGATCGCTCGTTTCGAGCTATTTAATGCGAGAAACACGTTATCTGGTGTTTTCACCACTCCACAGTGCGTTGGATATGCAGAACCGGAGATATTTTGGTTTTCGTCGGGTTTCATGCTGTAATATTCATTTTCTACGATAAGCTTGGTGAGACATCAGTCCGAAGTATGCAGAAACATCGAGAGCGCTCTTTTCGAGCTGTTTAATGCGAGAAACACGTTATCTGGTGTTATCACCACTGCACAGTGCGTTTGATAATCAGAACCGGCGATATCTTGGTTTTTGTTGGGTTTCAAGCTGAGATATGCATTTTTTACGATAATCTTGGTGAGACTTCTGTCCGAAGTATGCTTAATCATCGAGATCGCTCTTTTCGAGCTATTTAATGCGAGAAACACGTTTTCTGGGGTTTTCACGACACACAGTTCTTCGGATATGCAGAACAGGTGATATCTTGGTTTTCGAGGGGTTTCAAGCTGAGATATGCATTTTCTGCGATAATCTTGGAGAGACTTCTGTCCGAAGTATGCAGAATCATCGAGATCGCTCTTTTGGAGCTATTTAATGCGAGAAACACGTTTTCTGGGGTTTTCACCACACCACAGTTCGTTGGATATGCAGAACAGGTGATACCTTGGTTTTCGAGGGGTTTCAAGCTGAGATATGCATTTTCTGCGATAATCTTGGAGAGACTTCTGTCCGAAGTATGCAGAATCATCGAGATCGCTCTTTTCGAGCTATTTAATGCGAGAAACACGTTTTCTGGGGTTTTCACCACACCACAGTTCGTTGGATATGCAGAACAGGTGATATCTTGGTTTTCGTGGGGTTTCCAGATGAAATATGCATTTTCTGCGATAATCTTGGTGTTTCATCTATGAGAAGTATGCAGAATCACCCAGAACGATCTTTTCGAGCTAGTTAATGCGAGTAACACGTTATCTGGTGTTTTCACCACTCCACAGTGCGTTTGATATGCAGAACCGGCGACATCATGGATTTCGTCGGGGTTCAAGCTGAGATATGCATTTTCTGCGATAATCTTGGTGAGACTTCTGTCCGAAGTATGCTGAACCATCGAGATCACTCGTTTCGACCTATTTAATGCGAGAAACACGTTATCTGGTGTTTTCACCACTCCACAGTGCGTTTGATATGCAGAACCAGCGATATCTTGGTTTTCGTGGGGTTTCAAGCTCAGATATGCATTTTCTGCGATAATCTTGGTGAGACTTCTGTCCGAAGTATGCAGAATCATCGCGATCGCACTTTTCGAGCTATTTAATGCGAGAAACACATTATCTGGTGTTTTCACCACTCCACAGTGCGTTTGATATGCAGAACCGGCTATATCTTGGTTTTTGTGGGGTTTCAAGCAGAGATATGCATTTTTTACGATAATCTTGGTGAGACTTCTGTCCGAAGTATGCTTAATCATCGAGATCGTACTTTTCGAGCTATTTAAAGCGAGAAACACGTTTTCTGGGGTTTTCACCACTCCACAGTTCGTTGGATATGCAGAACAGGAGATAGCTTTGTTTTCGTGGGGTTTCTAGCAGAGATATGCATTTTCTGCGATAATCATGGTGAGACTTCTGTTAGAAGTATGCAGAACCATCGAGATCGCACATTTCGATCTATTTAATTCGAGAAACACGTTGTCTGGTGTTTTCACCACTCCACAGTTGGTTTGATATGCAGAACCGGCGATATCTGGGTTTTCGTGGGGTTTCAAGCTGAATTATGCATTTTTTACGATAATCTTGGTGAGACTTCTGTCCGAAGTATGCTTAATCATCGAGATCGCTCGTTTCGACCTATTTAATGCGAGAAACACGTTATCTGGTGTTTTCACCACTCCACAGTGCGTTTGATATGCAGAACCAGCGATATCTTGGTTTTCGTGGGGTTTCAAGCTGAGATATGCATTTCCCTGCGATAATCTTGGTGAGACTTCTGTCCGAAGTATGCAGAATCATCGAGATGGCTCCATTCGAGCTATTTAATGCGAGAAACACGTTGTCTGGTGTTTTCACCACTCCACAGTTGGTTTGATATGCAGAACCGGCGATGTTTGGTTTTCGTCGGGTTTCAAGCTGAGATATGCATTTTTTACGATAATCTTGATGAGACTTCTGTCCGAAGTATGCTTAATCATCGAGATCGCTCGTTTCGACCAACTTAATGCGAGAAACACGTTATCTGGTGTTTTCAGCACTCCACAGTGCGGTTGATATGCAGAACTGGCGGTATCTTGGTTTTCGTGGGGTTTCAAGCTGAGATATGCATTTTTTATGATAATCTTGGTGAGACTTCTCTCCGAAGTATGCTTAATCATCGAGATCGCTCTATTCGAGCTATTTAATGCGAGAAACACGTTATCTGGTGTTTTCAGCACTCCACAGTGCGTTTGATATGCAGAACCTGCGATCTCTTGGTTTTCGTGGGGATTCAAGCTCAGATATGCATTTTCTGCGATAATCTTGGTGAGACTTCTGTCCGAAGTATGCAGAGTCATCGAGATCGTACTTTTCGATCAATTTAATGCGAGAAACACGTTTTCTGGGGTTTTCACCACTCCACAGTTCGTTGGATATGCAGAACAGGAGATATGTTGGTTTTCGTGGGGTTTCAAGCTGAGATATGCAATTTCTGCGATAATCTTGGTGAGACTTCTCTCCGAAGTGTGCAGAATCATCGAGATCGCTCGTTTCGAGCTATTTAATGCGAGAAACACGTTATCTGGTGTTTTCACCACTCCACAGTGCGTTGGATATGCAGAACCGGAGATATTTTGGTTTTCGTCGGGTTTCATGCTGTAATATTCATTTTCTACGATAAGCTTGGTGAGACATCAGTCCGAAGTATGCAGAAACATCGAGAGCGCTCTTTTCGAGCTGTTTAATGCGAGAAACACGTTATCTGGTGTTATCACCACTGCACAGTGCGTTTGATAATCAGAACCGGCGATATCTTGGTTTTTGTTGGGTTTCAAGCTGAGATATGCATTTTTTACGATAATCTTGGTGAGACTTCTGTCCGAAGTATGCTTAATCATCGAGATCGCTCTTTTCGAGCTATTTAATGCGAGAAACACGTTTTCTGGGGTTTTCACGACACACAGTTCTTCGGATATGCAGAACAGGTGATATCTTGGTTTTCGAGGGGTTTCAAGCTGAGATATGCATTTTCTGCGATAATCTTGGAGAGACTTCTGTCCGAAGTATGCAGAATCATCGAGATCGCTCTTTTGGAGCTATTTAATGCGAGAAACACGTTTTCTGGGGTTTTCACCACACCACAGTTTGTTGGATATGCAGAACAGGTGATACCTTGGTTTTCGAGGGGTTTCAAGCTGAGATATGCATTTTCTGCGATAATCTTGGAGAGACTTCTGTCCGAAGTATGCAGAATCATCGAGATCGGTCTTTTCGAGCTATTTAATGCGAGAAACACGTTTTCTGGGGTTTTCACCACACCACAGTTCGTTGGATATGCAGAACAGGTGATATCTTGGTTTTTGTGGGGTTTCCAGATGAAATATGCATTTTCTGCGATAATCTTGGTGAGACTTCTGTCCGAAGTATGCTGAACCATCGAGATCACTCGTTTCGACCTATTTAATGCGAGAAACACGTTATCTGGTGTTTTCACCACTCCACAGTGCGTTTGATATGCAGAACCAGCGATATCTTGGTTTTCGTGGGGTTTCAAGCTGAGATATGCATTTCCCTGCGATAATCTTGTTGAGACTTCTGTCCGAAGTATGCAGAATCATCGAGATCGCACTTTTCGAGCTATTTAATGCGAGAAACAAGTTATCTGGTGTTTTCACCACTCCACAGTGCGTTTGATATGCAGAACCGGCGACATCATGGATTTCGTCGGGGTTCAAGCTGAGATATGCATTTTCTGCGATAATCTTGGTGAGACTTCTGTCCGAAGTATGCTGAACCATCGAGATCACTCGTTTCGACCTATTTAATGCGAGAAACACGTTATCTGGTGTTTTCACCACTCCACAGTGCGTTTGATATGCAGAACCAGCGATATCTTGGTTTTCGTGGGGTTTCAAGCTGAGATATGCATTTCCCTGCGATAATCTTGTTGAGACTTCTGTCCGAAGTATGCAGAATCATCGAGATCGCACTTTTCGAGCTATTTAATGCGAGAAACAAGTTATCTGGTGTTTTCACCACTCCACAGTGCGTTTGATATGCAGAACCAGCGATATCTTGGTTTTCGTGGGGTTTCAAGCTCAGATATGCATTTTCTGCGATAATCTTGGTGAGACTTCTGTCCGAAGTATGCAGAATCATCGCGATCGCACTTTTCGAGCTATTTAATGCGAGAAACACATTATCTGGTGTTTTCACCACTCCACAGTGCGTTTGATATGCAGAACAGGAGATAGCTTGGTTTTCGTGGGGTTTCTAGCAGAGATATGCATTTTCTGCGATAATCATGGTGAGACTTCTGTTAGAAGTATGCAGAACCATCGAGATCGCACATTTCGATCTATTTAATTCGAGAAACACGTTGTCTGGTGTTTTCACCACACCACAGTTGGTTTGATATGCAGAACCGGAGATATTTTGGTTTTCGTCGGGTTTCATGCTGTAATATGCATTTTCTACGATAAGCTTGGTGAGACATCAGTCCGAAGTATGCAGAAACATCGAGAGCGCTCTTTTCGAGCTGTTTAATGCGAGAAACACGTTATCTGGTGTTATCACCACTGCACAGTGCGTTTGATAATCAGAACCGGCGATATCTTGGTTTTTGTTGGGTTTCAAGCTGAGATATGCATTTTTTACGATAATCTTGGTGAGACTTCTGTCCGAAGTATGCTTAATCATCGAGATCGCTCTTTTCGAGCTATTTAATGCGAGAAACACGTTTTCTGGGGTTTTCACGACACACAGTTCTTCGGATATGCAGAACAGGTGATATCTTGGTTTTCGAGGGGTTTCAAGCTGAGATATGCATTTTCTGCGATAATCTTGGAGAGACTTCTGTCCGAAGTATGCAGAATCATCGAGATCGCTCTTTTGGAGCTATTTAATGCGAGAAACACGTTTTCTGGGGTTTTCACCACACCACAGTTCGTTGGATATGCAGAACAGGTGATACCTTGGTTTTCGAGGGGTTTCAAGCTGAGATATGCATTTTCTGCGATAATCTTGGAGAGACTTCTGTCCGAAGTATGCAGAATCATCGAGATCGCTCTTTTCGAGCTATTTAATGCGAGAAACACGTTTTCTGGGGTTTTCACCACACCACAGTTCGTTGGATATGCAGAACAGGTGATATCTTGGTTTTCGTGGGGTTTCCAGATGAAATATGCATTTTCTGCGATAATCTTGGTGTTTCATCTATGAGAAGTATGCAGAATCACCCAGAACGATCTTTTCGAGCTAGTTAATGCGAGTAACACGTTATCTGGTGTTTTCACCACTCCACAGTGCGTTTGATATGCAGAACCGGCGACATCATGGATTTCGTCGGGGTTCAAGCTGAGATATGCATTTTCTGCGATAATCTTGGTGAGACTTCTGTCCGAAGTATGCTGAACCATCGAGATCACTCGTTTCGACCTATTTAATGCGAGAAACACGTTATCTAGTGTTTTCACCACTCCACAGTGCGTTTGATATGCAGAACCAGCGATATCTTGGTTTTCGTGGGGTTTCAAGCTGAGATATGCATTTCCCTGCGATAATCTTGTTGAGACTTCTGTCCGAAGTATGCAGAATCATCGAGATCGCACTTTTCGAGCTATTTAATGCGAGAAACAAGTTATCTGGTGTTTTCACCACTCCACAGTGCGTTTGATATGCAGAACCAGCGATATCTTGGTTTTCGTGGGGTTTCAAGCTCAGATATGCATTTTCTGCGATCATCTTGGTGAGACTTCTGTCCGAAGTATGCAGAATCATCGCGTTCGCACTTTTCGAGCTATTTAATGCGAGAAACACATTATCTGGTGTTTTCACCACTCCACAGTGCGTTTGATATGCAGAACCTGCTATATCTTGGTTTTTGTGGGGTTTCAAGCAGAGATATGCATTTTTTACGATAATCTTGGTGAGACTTCTGTCCGAAGTATGCTTAATCATCGAGATCGTACTTTTCGAGCTATTTAAAGCGAGAAACACGTTTTCTGGGGTTTTCACCACTCCACAGTTCGTTGGATATGCAGAACAGGAGATAGCTTGGTTTTCGTGGGGTTTCTAGCAGAGATATGCATTTTCTGCGATAATCATGGTGAGACTTCTGTTAGAAGTATGCAGAACCATCGAGATCGCACATTTCGATCTATTTAATTCGAGAAACACGTTGTCTGGGGTTTTCACCAATCCACAGTTCGTTGGATATGCAGAACAGGAGAAATCTTGGTTTTCGTGGGGTTTCCAGATGAAATATGCATTTTCTGCGATAATCTTGGTGTTTCATCTATGAGAAGTATGCAGAATCACCCAGAACGATCTTTTCGAGCTAGTTAATGCGAGTAACACGTTATCTGGTGTTTTCACCACTCCACAGTGCGTTTGATATGCAGAACCGGCGACATCATGGATTTCGTCGGGGTTCAAGCTGAGATATGCATTTTCTGCGATAATCTTGGTGAGACTTCTGTCCGAAGTATGCTGAACCATCGAGATCACTCGTTTCGACCTATTTAATGCGAGAAACACGTTATCTGGTGTTTTCACCACTCCACAGTGCGTTTGATATGCAGAACCAGCGATATCTTGGTTTTCGTGGGGTTTCAAGCTGAGATATGCATTTCCCTGCGATAATCTTGTTGAGACTTCTGTCCGAAGTATGCAGAATCATCGAGATCGCACTTTTCGAGCTATTTAATGCGAGAAACAAGTTATCTGGTGTTTTCACCACTCCACAGTGCGTTTGATATGCAGAACCAGCGATATCTTGGTTTTCGTGGGGTTTCAAGCTCAGATATGCATTTTCTGCGATAATCTTGGTGAGACTTCTGTCCGAAGTATGCAGAATCATCGCGATCGCACTTTTCGAGCTATTTAATGCGAGAAACACATTATCTGGTGTTTTCACCACTCCACAGTGCGTTTGATATGCAGAACCGGCTATATCTTGGTTTTTGTGGGGTTTCAAGCAGAGATATGCATTTTTTACGATAATCTTGGTGAGACTTCTGTCCGAAGTATGCTTAATCATCGAGATCGTACTTTTCGAGCTATTTAAAGCGAGAAACACGTTTTCTGGGGTTTTCACCACTCCACAGTTCGTTGGATATGCAGAACAGGAGATAGCTTTGTTTTCGTGGGGTTTCTAGCAGAGATATGCATTTTCTGCGATAATCATGGTGAGACTTCTGTTAGAAGTATGCAGAACCATCGAGATCGCACATTTCGATCTATTTAATTCGAGAAACACGTTGTCTGGTGTTTTCACCACTCCACAGTTGGTTTGATATGCAGAACCGGCGATATCTGGGTTTTCGTGGGGTTTCAAGCTGAATTATGCATTTTTTACGATAATCTTGGTGAGACTTCTGTCCGAAGTATGCTTAATCATCGAGATCGCTCGTTTCGACCTATTTAATGCGAGAAACACGTTATCTGGTGTTTTCACCACTCCACAGTGCGTTTGATATGCAGAACCAGCGATATCTTGGTTTTCGTGGGGTTTCAAGCTGAGATATGCATTTCCCTGCGATAATCTTGGTGAGACTTCTGTCCGAAGTATGCAGAATCATCGAGATGGCTCCATTCAAGCTATTTAATGCGAGAAACACGTTGTCTGGTGTTTTCACCACTCCACAGTTGGTTTGATATGCAGAACCGGCGATGTTTGGTTTTCGTCGGGTTTCAAGCTGAGATATGCATTTTTTACGATAATCTTGATGAGACTTCTGTCCGAAGTATGCTTAATCATCGAGATCGCTCGTTTCGACCAACTTAATGCGAGAAACACGTTATCTGGTGTTTTCAGCACTCCACAGTGCGGTTGATATGCAGAACTGGCGGTATCTTGGTTTTCGTGGGGTTTCAAGCTGAGATATGCATTTTTTATGATAATCTTGGTGAGACTTCTCTCCGAAGTATGCTTAATCATCGAGATCGCTCTATTCGAGCTATTTAATGCGAGAAACACGTTATCTGGTGTTTTCAGCACTCCACAGTGCGTTTGATATGCAGAACCTGCGATCTCTTGGTTTTCGTGGGGATTCAAGCTCAGATATGCATTTTCTGCGATAATCTTGGTGAGACTTCTGTCCGAAGTATGCAGAGTCATCGAGATCGTACTTTTCGATCAATTTAATGCGAGAAACACGTTTTCTGGGGTTTTCACCACTCCACAGTTCGTTGGATATGCAGAACAGGAGATATGTTGGTTTTCGTGGGATTTCAAGCTGAGATATGCAATTTCTGCGATAATCTTGGTGAGACTTCTCTCCGAAGTGTGCAGAATCATCGAGATCGCTCGTTTCGAGCTATTTAATGCGAGAAACACGTTATCTGGTGTTTTCACCACTCCACAGTGCGTTGGATATGCAGAACCGGAGATATTTTGGTTTTCGTCGGGTTTCATGCTGTAATATTCATTTTCTACGATAAGCTTGGTGAGACATCAGTCCGAAGTATGCAGAAACATCGAGAGCGCTCTTTTCGAGCTGTTTAATGCGAGAAACACGTTATCTGGTGTTATCACCACTGCACAGTGCGTTTGATAATCAGAACCGGCGATATCTTGGTTTTTGTTGGGTTTCAAGCTGAGATATGCATTTTTTACGATAATCTTGGTGAGACTTCTGTCCGAAGTATGCTTAATCATCGAGATCGCTCTTTTCGAGCTATTTAATGCGAGAAACACGTTTTCTGGGGATTTCACGACACACAGTTCTTCGGATATGCAGAACAGGTGATATCTTGGTTTTCGAGGGGTTTCAAGCTGAGATATGCATTTTCTGCGATAATCTTGGAGAGACTTCTGTCCGAAGTATGCAGAATCATCGAGATCGCTCTTTTGGAGCTATTTAATGCGAGATACACGTTTTCTGGGGTTTTCACCACACCACAGTTCGTTGGATATGCAGAACAGGTGATACCTTGGTTTTCGAGGGGTTTCAAGCTGAGATATGCATTTTCTGCGATAATCTTGGAGAGACTTCTGTCCGAAGTATGCAGAATCATCGAGATCGCTCTTTTCGAGCTATTTAATGCGAGAAACACGTTTTCTGGGGTTTTCACCACACCACAGTTCGTTGGATATGCAGAACAGGTGATATCTTGGTTTTCGTGGGGTTTCCAGATGAAATATGCATTTTCTGCGATAATCTTGGTGAGACTTCTGTCCGAAGTATGCTGAACCATCGAGATCACTCGTTTCGACCTATTTAATGCGAGAAACACGTTATCTGGTGTTTTCACCACTCCACAGTGCGTTTGATATGCAGAACCAGCGATATCTTGGTTTTCGTGGGGTTTCAAGCTGAGATATGCATTTCCCTGCGATAATCTTGTTGAGACTTCTGTCCGAAGTATGCAGAATCATCGAGATCGCACTTTTCGAGCTATTTAATGCGAGAAACAAGTTATCTGGTGTTTTCACCACTCCACAGTGCGTTTGATATGCAGAACCGGCGACATCATGGATTTCGTCGGGGTTCAAGCTGAGATATGCATTTTCTGCGATAATCTTGGTGAGACTTCTGTCCGAAGTATGCTGAACCATCGAGATCACTCGTTTCGACCTATTTAATGCGAGAAACACGTTATCTGGTGTTTTCACCACTCCACAGTGCGTTTGATATGCAGAACCAGCGATATCTTGGTTTTCGTGGGGTTTCAAGCTGAGATATGCATTTCCCTGCGATAATCTTGTTGAGACTTCTGTCCGAAGTATGCAGAATCATCGAGATCGCACTTTTCGAGCTATTTAATGCGAGAAACAAGTTATCTGGTGTTTTCACCACTCCACAGTGCGTTTGATATGCAGAACCAGCGATATCTTGGTTTTCGTGGGGTTTCAAGCTCAGATATGCATTTTCTGCGATCATCTTGGTGAGACTTCTGTCCGAAGTATGCAGAATCATCGCGATCGCACTTTTCGAGCTATTTAATGCGAGAAACACATTATCTGGTGTTTTCACCACTCCACAGTGCGTTTGATATGCAGAACCGGCTATATCTTGGTTTTTGTGGGGTTTCAAGCAGAGATATGCATTTTTTACGATAATCTTGGTGAGACTTCTGTCCGAAGTATGCTTAATCATCGAGATCGTACTTTTCGAGCTATTTAAAGCGAGAAACACGTTTTCTGGGGTTTTCACCACTCCACAGTTCGTTGGATATGCAGAACAGGAGATAGCTTGGTTTTCGTGGGGTTTCTAGCAGAGATATGCATTTTCTGCGATAATCATGGTGAGACTTCTGTTAGAAGTATGCAGAACCATCGAGATCGCACATTTCGATCTATTTAATTCGAGAAACACGTTGTCTGGTGTTTTCACCACTCCACAGTTGGTTTGATATGCAGAACCGGAGATATTTTGGTTTTCGTCGGGTTTCATGCTGTAATATGCATTTTCTACGATAAGCTTGGTGAGACATCAGTCCGAAGTATGCAGAAACATCGAGAGCGCTCTTTTCGAGCTGTTTAATGCGAGAAACACGTTATCTGGTGTTATCACCACTGCACAGTGCGTTTGATAATCAGAACCGGCGATATCTTGGTTTTTGTTGGGTTTCAAGCTGAGATATGCATTTTTTACGATAATCTTGGTGAGACTTCTGTCCGAAGTATGCTTAATCATCGAGATCGCTCTTTTCGAGCTATTTAATGCGAGAAACACGTTTTCTGGGGTTTTCACGACACACAGTTCTTCGGATATGCTGAACAGGTGATATCTTGGTTTTCGAGGGGTTTCAAGCTGAGATATGCATTTTCTGCGATAATCTTGGAGAGACTTCTGTCCGAAGTATGCAGAATCATCGAGATCGCTCTTTTGGAGCTATTTAATGCGAGAAACACGTTTTCTGGGGTTTTCACCACACCACAGTTCGTTGGATATGCAGAACAGGTGATACCTTGGTTTTCGAGGGGTTTCAAGCTGAGATATGCATTTTCTGCGATAATCTTGGAGAGACTTCTGTCCGAAGTATGCAGAATCATCGAGATCGCTCTTTTCGAGCTATTTATTGCGAGAAACACGTTTTCTGGGGTTTTCACCACACCACAGTTCGTTGGATATGCAGAACAGGTGATATCTTGGTTTTCGTGGGGTTTCCAGATGAAATATGCATTTTCTGCGATAATCTTGGTGTTTCATCTATGAGAAGTATGCAGAATCACCCAGAACGATCTTTTCGAGCTAGTTAATGCGAGTAACACGTTATCTGGTGTTTTCACCACTCCACAGTGCGTTTGATATGCAGAACCGGCGACATCATGGATTTCGTCGGGGTTCAAGCTGAGATATGCATTTTCTGCGATAATCTTGGTGAGACTTCTGTCCGAAGTATGCTGAACCATCGAGATCACTCGTTTCGACCTATTTAATGCGAGAAACACGTTATCTGGTGTTTTCACCACTCCACAGTGCGTTTGATATGCAGAACCAGCGATATCTTGGTTTTCGTGGGGTTTCAAGCTGAGATATGCATTTCCCTGCGATAATCTTGTTGAGACTTCTGTCCGAAGTATGCAGAATCATCGAGATCGCACTTTTCGAGCTATTTAATGCGAGAAACAAGTTATCTGGTGTTTTCACCACTCCACAGTGCGTTTGATATGCAGAACCAGCGATATCTTGGTTTTCGTGGGGTTTCAAGCTCAGATATGCATTTTCTGCGATCATCTTGGTGAGACTTCTGTCCGAAGTATGCAGAATCATCGCGATCGCACTTTTCGAGCTATTTAATGCGAGAAACACATTATCTGGTGTTTTCACCACTCCACAGTGCGTTTGATATGCAGAACCGGCTATATCTTGGTTTTTGTGGGGTTTCAAGCAGAGATATGCATTTTTTACGATAATCTTGGTGAGACTTCTGTCCGAAGTATGCTTAATCATCGAGATCGTACTTTTCGAGCTATTTAAAGCGAGAAACACGTTTTCTGGGGTTTTCACCACTCCACAGTTCGTTGGATATGCAGAACAGGAGATAGCTTGGTTTTCGTGGGGTTTCTAGCAGAGATATGCATTTTCTGCGATAATCATGGTGAGACTTCTGTTAGAAGTATGCAGAACCATCGAGATCGCACATTTCGATCTATTTAATTCGAGAAACACGTTGTCTGGTGTTTTCACCACTCCACAGTTGGTTTGATATGCAGAACCGGAGATATTTTGGTTTTCGTCGGGTTTCATGCTGTAATATGCATTTTCTACGATAAGCTTGGTGAGACATCAGTCCGAAGTATGCAGAAACATCGAGAGCGCTCTTTTCGAGCTGTTTAATGCGAGAAACACGTTATCTGGTGTTATCACCACTGCACAGTGCGTTTGATAATCAGAACCGGCGATATCTTGGTTTTTGTTGGGTTTCAAGCTGAGATATGCATTTTTTACGATAATCTTGGTGAGACTTCTGTCCGAAGTATGCTTAATCATCGAGGTCGCTCTTTTCGAGCTATTTAATGCGAGAAACACGTTTTCTGGTGTTTTCACGACACACAGTTCTTCGGATATGCAGAACAGGTGATATCTTGGTTTTCGAGGGGTTTCAAGCTGAGATATGCATTTTCTGCGATAATCTTGGAGAGACTTCTGTCCGAAGTATGCAGAATCATCGAGATCGCTCTTTTGGAGCTATTTAATGCGAGAAACACGTTTTCTGGGGTTTTCACCACACCACAGTTCGTTGGATATGCAGAACAGGTGATACCTTGGTTTTCGAGGGGTTTCAAGCTGAGATATGCATTTTCTGCGATAATCTTGGAGAGACTTCTGTCCGAAGTATGCAGAATCATCGAGATCGCTCTTTTCGAGCTATTTAATGCGAGAAACACGTTTTCTGGGGTTTTCACCACACCACAGTTCGTTGGATATGCAGAACAGGTGATATCTTGGTTTTCGTGGGGTTTCCAGATGAAATATGCATTTTCTGCGATAATCTTGGTGTTTCATCTATGAGAAGTATGCAGAATCACCCAGAACGATCTTTTCGAGCTAGTTAATGCGAGTAACACGTTATCTGGTGTTTTCACCACTCCACAGTGCGTTTGATATGCAGAACCGGCGACATCATGGATTTCGTCGGGGTTCAAGCTGAGATATGCATTTTCTGCGATAATCTTGGTGAGACTTCTGTCCGAAGTATGCTGAACCATCGAGATCACTCGTTTCGACCTATTTAATGCGAGAAACACGTTATCTGGTGTTTTCACCACTCCACAGTGCGTTTGATATGCAGAACCAGCGATATCTTGGTTTTCGTGGGGTTTCAAGCTGAGATATGCATTTCCCTGCGATAATCTTGTTGAGACTTCTGTCCGAAGTATGCAGAATCATCGAGATCGCACTTTTCGAGCTACTTAATGCGAGAAACAAGTTATCTGGTGTTTTCACCACTCCACAGTGCGTTTGATATGCAGAACCAGCGATATCTTGGTTTTCGTGGGGTTTCAAGCTCAGATATGCATTTTCTGCGATCATCTTGGTGAGACTTCTGTCCGAAGTATGCAGAATCATCGCGATCGCACTTTTCGAGCTATTTAATGCGAGAAACACATTATCTGGTGTTTTCACCACTCCACAGTGCGTTTGATATGCAGAACCGGCTATATCTTGGTTTTTGTGGGGTTTCAAGCAGAGATATGCATTTTTTACGATAATCTTGGTGAGACTTCTGTCCGAAGTATGCTTAATCATCGAGATCGTACTTTTCGAGCTATTTAAAGCGAGAAACACGTTTTCTGGGGTTTTCACCACTCCACAGTTCGTTGGATATGCAGAACAGGAGATAGCTTGGTTTTCGTGGGGTTTCTAGCAGAGATATGCATTTTCTGCGATAATCATGGTGAGACTTCTGTTAGAAGTATGCAGAACCATCGAGATCGCACATTTCGATCTATTTAATTCGAGAAACACGTTGTCTGGTGTTTTCACCACTCCACAGTTGGTTTGATATGCAGAACCGGCGATATCTGGGTTTTCGTGGGGTTTAAAGCTGAATTATGCATTTTTTACGATAATCTTGGTGAGACTTCTGTCCGAAGTATGCTTAATCATCGAGATCGCTCGTTTCGACCTATTTAATGCGAGAAACACGTTATCTGGTGTTTTCACCACTCCACAGTGCGTTTGATATGCAGAACCAGCGATATCTTGGTTTTCGTGGGGTTTCAAGCTGAGATATGCATTTCCCTGCGATAATCTTGGTGAGACTTCTGTCCGAAGTATGCTTAATCATCGAGATCGCTCGTTTCGACCAATTTAATGCGAGAAACACGTTATCTGGTGTTTTCAGCACTCCACAGTGCGGTTGATATGCAGAACTGGCGGTATCTTGGTTTTCGTGGGGTTTCAAGCTGAGATATGCATTTTTTATGATAATCTTGGTGAGACTTCTCTCCGAAGTATGCTTAATCATCGAGATCGCTCTATTCGAGCTATTTAATGCGAGAAACACGTTATCTGGTGTTTTCAGCACTCCACAGTGCGTTTGATATGCAGAACCTGCGATCTCTTGGTTTTCGTGGGGATTCAAGCTCAGATATGCATTTTCTGCGATAATCTTGGTGAGACTTCTGTCCGAAGTATGCAGAGTCATCGAGATCGTACTTTTCGATCAATTTAATGCGAGAAACACGTTTTCTGGGGTTTTCACCACCCCACAGTTCGTTGGATATGCAGAACGGGAGATATGTTGGTTTTCGTGGGGTTTCAAGCTGAGATATGCAATTTCTGCGATAATCTTGGTGAGACTTCTCTCCGAAGTGTGCAGAATCATCGAGATCGCTCGTTTCGAGCTATTTAATGCGAGAAACACGTTATCTGGTGTTTTCACCACTCCACAGTGCGTTGGATATGCAGAACCGGAGATATTTTGGTTTTCGTCGGGTTTCATGCTGTAATATGCATTTTCTACGATAAGCTTGGTGAGACATCAGTCCGAAGTATGCAGAAACATCGAGAGCGCTCTTTTCGTGCTGTTTAATGCGAGAAACACGTTATCTGGTGTTATCACCACTGCACAGTGCGTTTGATAATCAGAACCGGCGATATCTTGGTTTTTGTTGGGTTTCAAGCTGAGATATGCATTTTTTACGATAATCTTGGTGAGACTTCTGTCCGAAGTATGCTTAATCATCGAGATCGCTCTTTTCGAGCTATTTAATGCGAGAAACACGTTTTCTGGGGTTTTCACGACACACAGTTCTTCGGATATGCAGAACAGGTGATATCTTGGTTTTCGAGGGGTTTCAAGCTGAGATATGCATTTTCTGCGATAATCTTGGAGAGACTTCTGTCCGAAGTATGCAGAATCATCGAGATCGCTCTTTTGGAGCTATTTAATGCGAGAAACACGTTTTCTGGGGTTTTCACCACACCACAGTTCGTTGGATATGCAGAACAGGTGATACCTTGGTTTTCGAGGGGTTTCAAGCTGAGATATGCATTTTCTGCGATAATCTTGGAGAGACTTCTGTCCGAAGTATGCAGAATCATCGAGATCGCTCTTTTCGAGCTATTTAATGCGAGAAACACGTTTTCTGGGGTTTTCACCACACCACAGATCGTTGGATATGCAGAACAGGTGATATCTTGGTTTTCGTGGGGTTTCCAGATGAAATATGCATTTTCTGCGATAATCTTGGTGTTTCATCTATGAGAAGTATGCAGAATCACCCAGAACGATCTTTTCGAGCTAGTTAATGCGAGTAACACGTTATCTGGTGTTTTCACCACTCCACAGTGCGTTTGATATGCAGAACCGGCGACATCATGGATTTCGTCGGGGTTCAAGCTGAGATATGCATTTTCTGCGATAATCTTGGTGAGACTTCTGTCCGAAGTATGCTGAACCATCGAGATCACTCGTTTCGACCTATTTAATGCGAGAAACACGTTATCTGGTGTTTTCACCACTCCACAGTGCGTTTGATATGCAGAACCAGCGATATCTTGGTTTTCGTGGGGTTTCAAGCTGAGATATGCATTTCCCTGCGATAATCTTGTTGAGACTTCTGTCCGAAGTATGCAGAATCATCGAGATCGCACTTTTCGAGCTATTTAATGCGAGAAACAAGTTATCTGGTGTTTTCACCACTCCACAGTGCGTTTGATATGCAGAACCAGCGATATCTTGGTTTTCGTGGGGTTTCAAGCTCAGATATGCATTTTCTGCGATAATCTTGGTGAGACTTCTGTCCGAAGTATGCAGAATCATCGCGATCGCACTTTTCGAGCTATTTAATGCGTGAAACACATTATCTGGTGTTTTCACCACTCCACAGTGCGTTTGATATGCAGAACCGGCTATATCTTGGTTTTTGTGGGGTTTCAAGCAGAGATATGCATTTTTTACGATAATCTTGGTGAGACTTCTGTCCGAAGTATGCTTAATCATCGAGATCGTACTTTTCGAGCTATTTAAAGCGAGAAACACGTTTTCTGGGGTTTTCACCACTCCACAGTTCGTTGGATATGCAGAACAGGAGATAGCTTGGTTTTCGTGGGGTTTCTAGCAGAGATATGCATTTTCTGCGATAATCATGGTGAGACTTCTGTTAGAAGTATGCAGAACCATCGAGATCGCACATTTCGATCTATTTAATTCGAGAAACACGTTGTCTGGTGTTTTCACCACTCCACAGTTGGTTTGATATGCAGAACCGGCGATATCTGGGTTTTCGTGGGGTTTCAAGCTGAATTATGCATTTTTTACGATAATCTTGGTGAGACTTCTGTCCGAAGTATGCTTAATCATCGAGATCGCTCGTTTCGACCTATTTAATGCGAGAAACACGGTATCTGGTGTTTTCACCACTCCACAGTGCGTTTGATATGCAGAACCAGCGATATCTTGGTTTTCGTGGGGTTTCAAGCTGAGATATGCATTTCCCTGCGATAATCTTGGTGAGACTTCTGTCCGAAGTATGCAGAATCATCGAGATGGCTCCATTCGAGCTATTTAATGCGAGAAACACGTTGTCTGGTGTTTTCACCACTCCACAGTTGGTTTGATATGCAGAACCGGCGATGTTTGGTTTTCGTCGGGTTTCAAGCTGAGATATGCATTTTTTACGATAATCTTGATGAGACTTCTGTCCGAAGTATGCTTAATCATCGAGATCGCTCGTTTCGACCAATTTAATGCGAGAAACACGTTATCTGGTGTTTTCAGCACTCCACAGTGCGGTTGATATGCAGAACAGGCGGTATCTTGGTTTTCGTGGGGTTTCAAGCTGAGATATGCATTTTTTATGATAATCTTGGTGAGACTTCTCTCCGAAGTATGCTTAATCATCGAGATCGCTCTATTCGAGCTATTTAATGCGAGAAACACGTTATCTGGTGTTTTCAGCACTCCACAGTGCGTTTGATATGCAGAACCTGCGATCTCTTGGTTTTCGTGGAGATTCAAGCTCAGATATGCATTTTCTGCGATAATCTTGGTGAGACTTCTGTCCGAAGTGTGCAGAATCATCGAGATCGCTCGTTTCGAGCTATTTAATGCGAGAAACACGTTATCTGGTGTTTTCACCACTCCACAGTGCGTTGGATATGCAGAACCGGAGATATTTTGGTTTTCGAGGGGTTTCAAGCTGAGATATGCATTTTCTGCGATAATCTTGGTGAGACTTCTGTCCGAAGTATGCTTAGTCATCAAGATCGCTCTATTCGAGGTATTTAATGCGAGAAACACGTTATCTGGTGTTTTCACCACTCCACAGTGCGTTTGATATGCAGAACCAGCGATATCTTGGTTTTCGTGGGGTTTCAAGCTAAAATATGCATTTTTTACGATAATCTTGGTGAGACTTCTGTCCGAAGTATGCAGAATCATCGAGATCGCTCGTTTCGAGGTATTTAATGCGAGAAACACGTTATCTGGTGTTTTCACCACTCCACAGTGCGTTGGATATGCAGAACCGGAGATATTTTGGTTTTCGTCGGGTTTCATGCTGAGATATGCATTTTCTACGATAAGCTTGGTGAGACTTCTGTCCGAAGTATGCAGAATCATCGAGATCGCTCTTTTCGAGCTATTTAATGTGAGAAACACGTTTTCTGGGGTTTTCACCACAACACAGTTCGATGGATATGCAGAACAGGTGATATCTTGGTTTTCGAGGGGTTTCAAGCTGAGATATGCATTTTCTGCGATAATCTTGGAGAGACTTCTGTTCGAACTATGCAGAATCATCGAGATCGCTCGTTTCTACCTATTTAATGCGAGAAACACGTTATCTGGTGTTTTCACCACTCCACAGTGCGTATGATATGCAGAACAGGCGATATCTTGGTTTTCGTGGGGTTTCAAGCTGAGATATGCATTTTCTGCGATAATCTTGGTGAGACTTCTGTCCGAAGTGTGCAGAATCATCGAGATCGCTCTTTTCGAGTTATTTAATGCGAGAAACACGTCATCTGGTGTTTTCACCACTCCGCAGTGCGTTTGATATGCAGAACCAGCGATATCTTGGTTTTCGTGGGGTTTCAAGCTGAGATATGCATTTTTTACGATAATCTTGGTGAGACTTCTGTCCGAAGTATGCAGAATCATCGAGATCGCTCGTTTCGAGCTATTTAATGCGAGAAACACGTTATCTGGTGTTTTCACCACTCCACAGTGCGTTGGATATGCAGAACCGGAGATATTTTGGTTTTCGTCGGGTTTCATGCTGAGATATCCATTTTCTACGATCAGCTTGGTGAGACATCTGTCCGAAGAATGCAGAAACATCGAGAGCGTTCTTTTCGAGCTATTTAATGCGAGAAACTCGTTTTCAGGGGTTTTCACCACTCCACAGTTCGTTGGATATGCAGAACCGGAGATATTTCGGTTTTCGTCGGGTTTCATGCTGAGATATGCATTTTCTACGATAAGCTAGGTGAGACATCTGTCCGCAGTATGCAGAAACATCGAGAGTGCTCTTTTCGAGCTATTTAATGCGAGAAACACGTTTTCTGGGGTTTTCACCACACCACAGTTCGTTGGATATGCAGAACAGGTGATATCTTGGTTTTCAAGGGGTTTCAAGCTGAGATATGCATTTTCTGCGATAATCTTGGAGAGACATCAGTCCGAAGTATGCAGAAACATCGAGAGCGCTCTTTTCTAGCTATTTAATGCGAGAAACACGTTATCTGGTGTTTTCAGCACTCCACAGTGCGTTTGATATGCAGAACCAGCGATATCTGGGTTTTCGTCGGGTTTCAAGCTGAGATATGCATTTTTTACGATAATCTTGGTGAGACTTCTGTCCGAAGTATGCTTGATCATCGAGATCGCTCGTTTCGACCTATTTAATGCGAGAAACACGTTATCTGGTGTTTTCACCACTCCACAGTGCGTTTGATATGCAGAACCGGCGATATCTTGGTTTTTGTGGGGTTTGAAGCTGAGATATGCATTTTTTACGATAATCTTGGTGAGACATCTGTCCGAAGTATGCTTAGTCATCAAGATCGCTCTATTCGAGCTATTTAATGCGAGAAACACGTTATCTGGTGTTTTCAAAACTCCACAGTGCGTATGATATGCATAACCGACGATATCTTGGTTTTCGTGGGGTTTCAAGCTCAGATATGCATTTTCTGCGATAATCTTGGTGAGACTTCTGTCCGAAGTATGCAGAGTCATCGAGATCGTACTTTTCGAGCTATTTAATGCGAGAAACACGTTTTCTGGGGTTTTCACCACTCCACAGTTCGTTGGATATGCAGAACAGGAGATATCTTGGTTTTCGTGGGGTTTCAAGCTCAGATATGCATTTTCTGCGATAATCTTGGTGAGACTTCCGTCCGAAGTATGCAGAGTCATCGAGATCGCTCTTTTCGAGCTATTTATTGCGAGAAACAAGTTATCTGGTGTTTTCACCACTCCACAGTGCGTTTGATATGCAGAACCAGCGATATCTTGGTTTTCGTGGGGTTTCAAGCTCAGATATGCATTTTCTGCGATAATCTTGGTGAGATTTCTGTCCGAAGTATGCAGAATCATCGAGATCGCTCTTTTCGAGCTATTTAATGCGAGAAACACGTTTTCTGGGGTTTTCACCACACCACAGTTCGTTGGATATGCAGAACAGGTGATATCTTGATTTTCGTATTTTTTCCAGCTGAGATATGCATTTTCTGCGATAATCTTGATGAGTCTTCTGTCAGAAGTATGTAGAACCATCTAGATCGCTCTTTTCGAGCTATTTAATGCGAGAAACACGTTTTCTGGTGTATTCACCACACCACAGTACGTTTGACATGCAGAACCGGCGACATCTTGATTTTCGTGAGGTTTCAAGCTGAGATATGGATTTTTTACGATAATCTTGGTGAGACTTCAGTCAGAAGTATGCAGAATCATCTAGATCCCTTTTTTCGAGCTATTTAATGCGAGAAACACGTTATCTGGTTGTTTTCACCACTCCACAGTGCGTTTGTTATGAAGAACCGGCGACATCTTGGATTTCGTCGGGTTTCAAGCTGAGGTATGCATTTTCTACGTTAATCTTTGTGCGACTTCTGTCAGAAGTATGCAGAATCTTCGAGATCGCTCTTTTCGAGCTATTTAATGTGAAAAAACAAGTTTTCTGGTGTTTTCACCACTCAACAGTACGTTTGACATGCAGAACCGGAGATATCTTTGTTTCGGTCGGGTTTCAAGCTGAGATATGCATTTTCCACGATAGTCTTGGTGAGACGTCTGTCAGAAGTATGCAGAATCTTCGAGAACGCTCTTTTCGAGCTACATAATGCGAGAAACACGTTATCAGGTGTTTTCACAACTCCACAGTGCGTTTGATATGCAGAACCGGCGACATCTTGGCTTTCGTCGGGTATCAAGCTGAGATATGCATTTTCGACGATAATCTTGGTGAGACTTCTGTCAGAAGTATGCAGAATCATCGGGATCGCTCTTTTCAAGCTATTTAATGCGATAAAACAAGTTTTCTGGTGTTTTCAACATTCCACAGTGCGTTTTATATGCAGAATCGGCGATATCTTGGTTTCGGTCGGGTTTCAAGCTGAGATATGCATTTTCTGCGATAATCTTGGTGAGTCTTCTTTCAGAAGTATGCAGAATCATCGAGATCCCTTTTTTCGAGCTATTTAATGCGAGAAACACGTTATCTGGTGTTTTCACCACTCCACAGTGCGTTTGATATGCAGAACCGGCGACATCTTGGATTTCGTCGGGTTTCAAGCTGAGATATGCATTTTCTACGTTAATTTTTGTGAGACTTCTGTCAGAAGTATGCAGAATCTTCGAGATCGCTCTTTTCGATCTATTTAATGTGAAAAAACAAGTGTTCTGGTGTTTTCAATTTCCACAGTGCGTTTTATATGCAGAACCGGCGATATCTTGATTTTCGTTGTGTTTCCAGCTGAGATATGCATTTTCTGCGATAATCTTGGTGAGTCTTCTGTCAGAAGTATGCAGAATCATCGATATCCCTTTTTTCGAGCTATTTAATGCGAGAAACACGTTATATGGTGTTTACATCACTCTACAGTGCGTTTGATATGCAGAACCGGCGACATCTTGGTTTTCGTGGGGTTTCAAGCTGAGATATGCATTTTCTGCGATAATCTTGTTGAGACTTCTGTCCGAAGTATGCAGAATCATCGAGATCGCTCGTTTCGAGCTACTTAATGCGCGAAACACGTTTTCTGGTGTTTTCACCACTCCACAGTGCGTTTGATATGCAGAACCGGCGACATCTTGGTTTTCGTGGGGTTTCAAGCTGAGATATGCATTTTCTGCGATAATCTTGGTGACACTTCTGTCCGAAGTATGCAGAATCATCGCGATCGCTCTTTTCGAGCTATTTAATGCGAGAAACACGTTATCTGGTGTTTTCACCACTCCACAGTGCGTTTGATATGCAGAACCGGCGATATCTTGGTTTTCGTGGGGTTTCAAGCTGAGATATGCATTTTCTGCGATAATCTTGGTGAGACTTCTGTCCGAAGAATGCTGAATCATCGAGATCGCTCTATTCGAGCTAGTTAGTGCGAGAAACACGTTATCTGGTGTTTTCACCACTCCACAGTGCGTTTGATATGCAGAACAGTAGATATCTTGGTTTTCGTGGGGTTTCAAGCTGAGATATGCATTTTCTGCGATAATCTTGTTGAGACTTCTGTCAGAAGTATGCAGAATCATCGAGATCGCTCGTTTCGAGCTGCTTAATGCGCGAAACACGTTTTCTGGTGTTTTCACCACTCCACAGTGCGTTTGATATGCAGAACCGGCGACATCTTGGTTTTCGTGGGGTTTCAAGCTGAGATATGCATTTTCTGCGATAATCTTGTTGAGACTTCTGTCCGAAGTTTGCAGAAACGTCGAGAGCGCTCTTTTCGAGATATTTAATGCGAGAAACACGTTATCTGGTGTTTTCACCACTCCACAGTGCGTTTGATATGCAGAACCGGCGATATCTTGGTTTTCGTGGGGTTTCAAGCGGAGATATGCATTTTCTGCGATAATATTGGTGAGACTTCAGTCAGAAGTATGCAGAATCATCTAGATCGCTCTTTTCGAGCTATTTAATGCGAGAAACTCGTTTTCTGGGGTTTTCACCACTCCACAGTTCGTTGGATATGAAGAACCGGCGACATCTTGGATTTCGTCGGGTTTCAAGCTGAGGTATGCATTTTCTACGTTAATCTTTGTGCGACTTCTGTCAGAAGTATGCAGAATCTTCGAGATCGCTCTTTTCGAGCTATTTAATGTGAAAAAACAAGTTTTCTGGTGTTTTCACCACTCAACAGTACGTTTGACATGCAGAACCGGAGATATCTTTGTTTCGGTCGGGTTTCAAGCTGAGATATGCATTTTCCACGATAGTCTTGGTGAGACGTCTGTCAGAAGTATGCAGAATCTTCGAGAACGCTCTTTTCGAGCTACATAATGCGAGAAACACGTTATCAGGTGTTTTCACAACTCCACAGTGCGTTTGATATGCAGAACCGGCGACATCTTGGCTTTCGTCGGGTATCAAGCTGAGATATGCATTTTCTGCGATAATCTTGGTGAGACATCTGTCCGAAGTGTGCAGAATCATCGAGATCGCTCGTTTCGAGCTATTTAGTGCGAGAAACACGTTATCTGGTGTTTTCACCACTCCACAGTGCGTTGGATATGCAGAACCGGAGATATTTTGGTTTTTGTCGGGTTTCATGCTGAAATATGCATTTTCTACGATAAGCTTGGTGAGACATCAGTCCGAAGTATGCAGAAACATCGAGAGCGCTGTTTTCGAGCTATTTATTGCGAGAAACACGTTTTCTGGGGTTTTCACCACACCACAGTTCGTTGGATATGCAGAACAGGTGATATCTTGGTTTTCGAGGGGTTTGAAGCTGAGATATGCATTTTCTGCGATAATCTTGGAGAGACTTCTGTCCGAAGTATGCAGAATCATCGAGATCGCTCTTTTCGAACTATTTAATGCCAGAAACAAGTTATCTGGTGTTTTCACCACTCCACAGTGCGTTTGATATGCAGAACCTGCGATATCTTGGTTTTCGAGGGGTTTCAAGCTGAGATATGCATTTTTTACGATAATCATGGTGAGACTTCTGTCCGAAGTATGCTTAGTCATCAAGATCGCTCTATTCGAGCTATTTAATACGAGAAACACGTTATCTGGTGTTTTCAGCACTCCACAGTGCGTTTGATATGCAGAACCAGCGATATCTTGGTTTTCGTGGGGATTCAAGCTCAGATATGCAATTTCTGCGATAATCTTGGTGAGACTTCTGTCCGAAGTATGCTTAATCATCGAGATCGATCGTTGCGAGCTATTTAATGCGAGAAACACGTTATCTGGTGTTTTCAAAACTCCACAGTGCGTATGATATGGAGAACCGACGATATTTTGGTTTTCGTCGGGTTTCATGCTGAGATATGCATTTTCTACGATAAGCTATGTGAGACATCTGTCCGAAGTATGCAGAAACATCGAGAGCGCACTTTTTGAGCTATTTAATGCGAGAAACTCTTTTTCTGGGGTTTTCACCACTCCGCAGTTCGTTGGATATGCAGAACCGGAGATATCTTGGATTTCGTGGGGTTTCAAGCTGAGCTATGCATTTTTTACGATAATCTTGGTGAGACTTCTGTCCGAAGTATGCTTAATCATCGAGATCGCTCGTTTCGACCTATTTAATGCGAGAAACACGTTATCTGGTGTTTTCAGCACTCCACAGTGCGTTTGATATGCAGAACCAGCGATATCTTGGTTTTCGTGGGGTTTCAAGCTCAGATATGCATTTTCTGCGATAATCTTGGTGAGATTTCTGTCCGAAGTATGCAGAATCATCGAGATCGCACTTTTCGAGCTATTTAATGCGAGAAACACGGTATCTGGTGTTTTCACCACTCCACAGTGCGTTTGATATGCAGAACCGGCGATATCTTGGTTTTTGTGGGGTTTCAAGCTGAGATATACATTTTTTACGATAATCTTGGTGAGACTTCTGTCCGATGTATGCATAATCGTCAAGTTCGCTCTATTCGAGCTATTTAATGCGAGAAACACGTTATCTGGTGTTTTCACCACTCCACAGTGCGTTTGATATGCAGAACCGGCGATAATTTGGTTTTTGTGGGGTTTCAAGCAGAGATATGCATTTTCTGCGATAATCTTGGGGAGACTTCTGTCCGAAGTCTGCAGAATCATCGAGATCGCTCTTTTCGAGCTATATAATGCGAGAAACACGTTTTCTGGGGTTTTCACCACACCACAGTTCGTTTGATATGCAGAACCGGCGATATCTTGATTTTCGTATTGCTTCCAGCTGAGATATGCATTTTCTGCGATAATCTTGGTGAGTCTTCTGTCAGAAGTATGTAGAACCATCTAGATCGCTCTTTTCGAACTATTCAATGCGAGAAACACGTTTTCTGGTGTATTCACCACTCCACAGTACGTTTGATGTGCAGAACCGGAGATAACTTGGTTTTCGTGAGGTTTCAAGCTGAGATATGCATTTTCTCCGATAATATTGGTGAGACTTCAGTCAGCAGTATGCAGAATCATCTAGATCGCTCGTGTCGAGCTATTTAATGCAAAAAAACAAGTTTTCTGGTGTTTTCAACATTCCACAGTGCGTTAGATATGCAGAACCGGCGATATCTTGATTTTCGTATTGTTTCCAGCTGAGATATGCATTTTCTGCGATAATCTTGGTGAGTCTTCTGTCAGAAGTATGTAGAACCATCGAGATCGCTCTTTTCGAGCTATTTAATGCGAGAAACACGTTTTCTGGGGTTTTCACCACACCACAGTTCGTTGGATATGCAGAACAGGTGATATCTTGGTTTTCGAGGGGTTTCAAGCTGAGATATGCATTTTCTACGATAAGCTTGGTGAGTCATCTGTCCGAAGTATGCAGAAACATCGAGAGCGCTCTTTTCGAGCTATTTAATGCGAGAAACTCGTTTTCTGGGGTTTTCACCACTCCACAGTTCGTTGGATATGCAGAACCGGAGATATTTTGGTTTTCGTCGGGTTTCATGCTGAAATATGCATTTTCTACGATAAGCTTGGTGAGACATCAGTCCGAAGTATGCAGAAACATCGAGAGCGCTGTTTTCGAGCTATTTATTGCGAGAAACACGTTTTCTGGGGTTTTCACCACACCACAGTACGTTGGATATGCAGAACAGGTGATATCTTGGTTTTCGAGGGGTTTGAAGCTGAGATATGCATTTTCTGCGATAATCTTGGAGAGACTTCTGTCCGAAGTATGCAGAATCATCGAGATCGCTCTTTTCGAACTATTTAATGCGAGAAACAAGTTATCTGGTGTTTTCACCACTCCACAGTGCGTTTGATATGCAGAACCTGCGATATCTTGGTTTTCGAGGGGTTTCAAGCTGAGATATGCATTTTTTACGATAATCATGGTGAGACTTCTGTCCGAAGTATGCTTAGTCATCAAGATCGCTCTATTCGAGCTATTTAATGCGAGAAACACGTTATCTGGTGTTTTCAGCACTCCACAGTGCGTTTGATATGCAGAACCAGCGATATCTTGGTTTTCGTGGGGATTCAAGCTCAGATATGCAATTTCTGCGATAATCTTGGTGAGACTTCTGTCCGAAGTATGCTTAATCATCGAGATCGCTCGTTGCGAGCTATTTAATGCGAGAAACACGTTATCTGGTGTTTTCAAAACTCCACAGTGCGTATGATATGCAGAACCGACGATATTTTGGTTTTCGTCGGGTTTCATGCTGAGATATGCATTTTCTACGATAAGCTATGTGAGACATCTGTCCGAAGTATGCAGAAACATCGAGAGCGCTCTTTTTGAGCTATTTAATGCGAGAAACTCTTTTTCTGGGGTTTTCACCACTCCGCAGTTCGTTGGATATGCAGAACCGGAGATATCTTGGATTTCGTGGGGTTTCAAGCTGAGCTATGCATTTTTTACGATAATCTTGGTGAGACTTCTGTCCGAAGTATGCTTAATCATCGAGATCGCTCGTTTCGACCTATTTAATGCGAGAAACACGTTATCTGGTGTTTTCACCACTCCACAGTGCGTTTGATATGCAGAACCGGCGATATCTTGGTTTTTGTGGGGTTTCAAGCTGAGATATACATTTTTTACGATAATCTTGGTGAGACTTCTGTCCGATGTATGCATAATCGTCAAGTTCGCTCTATTCGAGCTATTTAATGCGAGAAACACGTTATCTGGTGTTTTCACCACTCCACAGTGCGTTTGATATGCAGAACCGGCGATAATTTGGTTTTTGTGGGGTTTCAAGCAGAGATATGCATTTTCTGCGATAATCTTGGGGAGACTTCTGTCCGAAGTCTGCAGAATCATCGAGATCGCTCTTTTCGAGCTATATAATGCGAGAAACACGTTTTCTGGGGTTTTCACCACACCACAGTTCGTTTGATATGCAGAACCGGCGATATCTTCGTTTTCGTGGGGATTCAAGCTGAGATATGGATTTTCTATGATAATCTTGGTCAGACTTCAGTCAGAAGTATGCAGAATCGTCTAGATCGCTCTTTTCAAGCTATTTAATGCGAAAAAACAATTTTTCTGGTGTTTTCAACATTCCTCAGTGCGTTTGATATGCAGAACCGGCGATATCTTGATTTTCGTATTGCTTCCAGCTGAGATATGCATTTTCTGCGATAATCTTGGTGAGTCTTCTGTCAGAAGTATGTAGAACCATCTAGATCGCTCTTTTCGAACTATTCAATGCGAGAAACACGTTTTCTGGTGTATTCACCACTCCACAGTACGTTTGATGTGCAGAACCGGAGATAACTTGGTTTTCGTGAGGTTTCAAGCTGAGATATGCATTTTCTACGTTAATCTTTGTGCGACTTCTGTCAGAAGTATGCAGAATCTTCGAGATCGCTCTTTTCGAGCTATTTAATGTGAAAAAACAAGTTTTCTGGTGTTTTCACCACTCAACAGTACGTTTGACATGCAGAACCGGAGATATCTTTGTTTCGGTCGGGTTTCAAGCTGAGATATGCATTTTCCACGATAGTCTTGGTGAGACGTCTGTCAGAAGTATGCAGAATCTTCGAGAACGCTCTTTTCGAGCTACATAATGCGAGAAACACGTTATCAGGTGTTTTCACAACTCCACAGTGCGTTTGATATGCAGAACCGGCGACATCTTGGCTTTCGTCGGGTATCAAGCTGAGATATGCATTTTCTGCGATAATCTTGGTGAGACATCTGTCCGAAGTGTGCAGAATCATCGAGATCGTTGCCGGTTCTGCATATCAAACGCAGTGTGGAGTGGTCAATACACCAGATCACGTGTTTCTCGCATTAAATAGCTCGAAACGAACGATCTAGATTATTCTGCATACTTCTGACTGAAGTCTCACCAAGAGTATCGCAGAAAATGCATATCTCAGCTTGAAACCCCACGAAAACCAAGATATGTACTGTTCTGCATATCAAACGCACTGTGGAGTGTTGAAAACACCAGATAACGTGTTTCTCGCACTAACTAGCTCGAAACGAGCGATCTCGATGATTCTGCATACTTCGGACAGAAGTCTCAACAAGATTATCGCAGAAAATGCATATCTCAGCTTGAAACCTCACGAAAATCAAGATGACGCCGGTTCTGCATATCAAACGCAGTGTGGAGTGGTCAATACACCAGATAACGTGTTTCTCGCATTAAATAGCTCGAAACGAACGATCTAGATTATTCTGCATACTTCTGACTGAAGTCTCACCAAGAGTATCGCAGAAAATGCATATCTCAGCTGGAAACCCTACGAAAACCAAGATATCGCCGGTTCTCCATAACAGACGCACTGTGGAGTGGTGAAAACACCAGAAAACGTGTTTCTCGCATTAACTAGCTCGAAAAGAGCGTTCTCGATGATTCTGCATACTTCTCATAGATGAAACACCAAGATTATCGCAGAAAATGCATATTTCAGCTGGAAACCCCACGAAAACCAAGTTATCGGCGGCTCTACATATCAAACGCACTGTGGAGTGGTCAAAACACCAGATAACGTGTTTCTCGCATTAAATAACTCGAAAAGAGCGATATCGATGATTATGCATACTTCTGACAGAAGACTCACCAAGATTATCGCAGAAAATGCATATTTCAGCTGGAAACCCCACGAAAATCAAGATGACGCCGGTTCTGCATATCAAACGCACTGTGGAGTGGTGAAAACAACCAGATAACGTGTTTCTCGCATTAAATAGCTCGAAACGAGCGATCTAGGTGATTCTGCATACTTCTGACTGAAGTCTCACCAATATTATCGCAGAAAATGCATATCTCAGCTTGAAACCCCACGAAAGCCAAGATATCGCTGGTTCTGCATATCAAACGCACTGTGGAGTGGTTAAAACACCAGAAAACGTGTTTTTCGCGTTAACTAGCTCGAAAAGAGCGTTCTCGATGATTCTGCATACTTCTCATAGATGAAGCACAAAGATTATCGCAGAAAATGCATATTTCAGCTGGAAACCCCACGAAAACCAAGTTATCGGCGGCTCTACATATCAAACGCACTGTGGAGTGGTCAAAACACCAGATAACGTGTATCTCGCATTAAATAGCTCGAAAAGAGCGATATCTATAATTCTGCATACTTCGGACAGAAGTCTCACCAATATTATCGCAGAAAATGCATATCTCAGCTTGAAACCTCACGAAAATCAAGATGACGCCGGTTCTGCATATCAAACGCACTGTGGAGTGGTGAAAACAACCAGATAACGTGTTTCTCGCATTAAATAGCTCGAAACGAGCGATTTAGGTGATTCTGCATACTTCTGACTGAAGTCTCACCAATATTATCGCAGAAAATGCATATCTCAGCTTGAAACCCGGCGAAAACCAAGATATCGTCGGTTCTGCATATCAGACGCACTGTGGAGTGGTTAAAACACCAGAAAACGTGTTTTTCGCGTTAACTAGCTCGAAACGAGCGATTTAGGTGATTCTGCATACTTCTGACAGAAGACTCACCAAGATTATCGCAGAAGGTGCATATCTCAGCTTGTAACCTCACGAAAACCAAGATATCACCGGTTCTGCACATCAAACGTACTGCGGAGTGGTGAAAACACCAGAAAACGTGTTTCTCGCATTAAATAGCTCGAAAAGAGCGATCTAGATGATTCTGCATACTTCTGACAGAAGACTCACCAAATTATCGCAGAAAATGCATATCTCAGCTGGAAACCCTACGAAAACCAAGATATCGCCGGTTCTACATAACAGACGCACTGTGGAGTGGTTAAAACACCAGAAAACGTGTTTTTCGCGTTAACTAGCTCGAAAAGAGCGTTCTCGATGATTCTGCATACTTCTCATAGATGAAGCACCAAGATTATCGCAGAAAATGCATATTTCAGCTGGAAACCCCACGAAAACCAAGTTATCGGCGGCTCTACATATCAAACGCACTGTGGAGTGGTCAAAACACCAGATAACGTGTATCTCGCATTAAATAGCTCGAAAAGAGCGATATCTATAATTCTGCATACTTCGGACAGAAGTCTCACCAATATTATCGCAGAAAATGCATATCTCAGCTTGAAACCTCACGAAAATCAAGATGACGCCGGTTCTGCATATCAAACGCACTGTGGAGTGGTGAAAACAACCAGATAACGTGTTTCTCGCATTAAATAGCTCGAAACGAGCGATTTAGGTGATTCCGCATACTTCTGACTGAAGTCTCACCAATATTATCGCAGAAAATGCATATCTCAGCTTGAAACCCGACGAAAACCAAGATATCGTCGGTTCTGCATATCAGACGCACTGTGGAATGTTGAAAACATCAGAAAACGTGTTTCTCGCATTAACTATCTCGAAAAGAGCGTTCTCGATGATTCTGCATACTTCTCATAGATGAAACACCAAGAGTATCGCAGAAAATGCATATTTCAACTGGATACCCCACGAAAACCAAGTTATCGGCGGCTCTACATATCAAACGCACTGTGGAGTGGTCAAAACACCAGAAAACGTGTTTCTCGCATTAAACAGCTCGAATAGAGCGATCTCGATGATTCTTCATACTTCGGACAGAAGTCTCAACAAGATTATCGTACAAAATGCATCTCTCAGCTTGAAACCTCACGAAAATCAAGATGACGCCGGTTCTGCATATCAAACGTACTGTGGATTGGTGAAAACAACCAGATAACGTGTTGCTCGCATTAAATAGCTCGAAACCCGCGATCTAGGTGATTCTGCATACTTCTGACTGAAGTCTCACCAATATTATCGCAGAAAATGCATATCTCAGCTTGAAACTCGACTAAAACCAAAATATCTCCGGTTCTGCATATCCAACGCACTGTGGAGTGGTGAAAACACCAGAAAACGTGTTTCTCGCATTAAGTAGCTCGAAAAGAGCGCTCTCGATGTTTCTGCATACTTTGGACAGATGTTTCGCCAAGCTTATCGTAGAAAATGCATATCTCAGCTTGAAACCCGACGAAAACCAAAATATCTCCGGTTCTGCATATCCAACGCACTGTGGAGTGGTGAAAACACCAGATAACGTGTTTCTCGCATTAAGTAGCTCGAAACTAGCGATCTAGGTGATTCTGCATACTTCGGACCGAAGTCTCACCAAGATTATAGCAGAAAATGCATATCTCAGCTTGAAACCCCACGAAAACCAAGATATCGCCGGTTCTGCATATCATACGCACTGTGGAGTGGTGAAAACACCAGACAACGTGTTTCTCGCATTAAATAGCTCGAAACGAACGATCTAGATTATTCTGCATACTTCTGACAGAAGTCTCACCAAGATTATCGCAGAAAATGCATATCTCAGCTTGAAACCCGACGAAAACCAAGATATCGTCGGTTCTGCATATCAGACGCACTGTGGAATGTTGAAAACACCAGAAAACGTGTTTCTCGCATTAACTATCTCGAAAAGAGCGTTCTCGATGATTGTGCATACTTCTCATAGATGAAACACCAAGAGTATCGCAGAAAATGCATATTTCAACTGGAAACCCCACGAAAACCAAGTTATCGGCGGCTCTACAT
Source organism: Anthophora plumipes (assembly GCA_951804975.1). Taxonomy (NCBI): domain Eukaryota; kingdom Metazoa; phylum Arthropoda; class Insecta; order Hymenoptera; family Apidae; genus Anthophora; species Anthophora plumipes. The sequence goes on from CATORF010000177.1 coordinate 997,249, forward strand.
ATCAAACGCACTGTGGAGTGGTGAAAACAACCAGATAACGTGTTTCTCGCTTTAAATAGCTCGAAACGAGCGATCTAGGTGATTCTGCATACTTCTGACTGAAGTCTCACCAATATTATCGCAGAAAATGCATATCTCAGCTTGAAACCCGACGAAAACCAAGATATCGTCGGTTCTGCATATCAGACGCACTGTGGAATGTTGAAAACACCAGAAAACGTGTTTCTCGCATTAACTATCTCGAAAAGAGCGTTCTCGATGATTGTGCATACTTCTCATAGATGAAACACCAAGAGTATCGCAGAAAATGCATATTTCAACTGGAAACCCCACGAAAACCAAGTTATCGGCGGCTCTACATATCAAACGCACTGTGGAGTGGTCAAAACACCAGAAAATGTGTTTCTCGCATTAAAGAGCTCGAATAGAGCTATCTCGATGATTCTTCATACTTCGGACAGAAGTCTCAACAAGATTATCGTACAAAACGCATATCTCAGCTTGAAACCCCACGAAAGCCAAGATATCGCTGGTTCTGCATATCAAACGCACTGTGGAGTGGTGGAAACACCGGATAAGATTTTTCTCGCATTAACTAGCTCGAAAAGAGCGATCTCGATGTTTCAGCATACTTCGGAAAGAAGTCTCACCAAGATTATCGCAGAAAATGCATATCTCAGCTGGAAACCCCACGAAAACCAAGATACCGCCGGTTCTGCATATCATACGCACTGTGGAGTGGTGAAAACACCAGACAACGTGTTTCTCGCATTAAATAGCTCGAAAAGGGCGTTCTCGATGATTCTGCATACTTCTCATAGATGAAACACCAAGATTATCGCAGAAAATGCATATTTCAGCTGGAAACCCCACGAAAACCAAGTTATCGGCGGCTCTACATATCAAACGCACTGTGGAGTGGTCAAAACACCAGATAACGTGTTTCTCGCATTAAATAGCTCGAAAAGAGCGATATCTATGATTCTGCATACTTCTGACTGAAGTCTCACCAATATTATCGCAGAAAATGCATATCTCAGCTTGAAACCCGACGAAAACCAAGATGTCGACGGTTCTGCATATCAAACGCACTGTGGGGTGGTGAAAACACCAGAAAACCTGTTACTCGCATTAAATAGCTCGAAAAGAGCGATCTAGATGATTCTGCATACTTCTGACAGAAGACTCACCACGATTATCGCAGAAGGTGCATATCTCAGCTTGTAACCTCACGAAAACCAAGATATCACCGGTTCTGCACATCAAACGTACTGTGGAGTGGTGAAAACACCAGAAAACGTGTTTCTCGCATTAAATAGCTCGAAAAGAGCGATCTCGATGATTAAGCATACTTCTGACAGAAGACTCACCAAGATTATCGCAGAAAATGCATATTTCAGCTGGAAACCCCACGAAAACCAAGTTATCGGCGGCTCTACATATCAAACGCACTGTGGAGTGTTCAATACACCAGATAACGTGTTTCTCGCATTAAATAGCTCGAAAAGAGCGATATCTATAATTCTGCATACTTCGGACAGAAGTCTCACCAATATTATCGCAGAAAATGCATATCTCAGCTTGAAACCTCACGAAAATCAAGATGACGCCGGTTCTGCATATCAAACGCACTGTGGAGTGGTGAAAACACCAGAAAACGTGTTTCTCGCATTAAATAGCTCGAAAAGAGCGATCTATATGATTCAGCATACTTCGGACAGAAGTCTCACCAAGATTATCGCAGGAAATGCATATCTCAGCTTGAAACCCCACGAAAACCAAGATATCGCCGGTTCTGCATATCATACGCACTGTGGAGTGGTGAAAACACCAGACAACGTGTTTCTCGCATTAAATAGCTCGAAAAGGGCGATCTCGATGATTAAGCATACTTCGGACAGAAGTCTCACCAATATTTTCGCAGAAAATGCATATCTCAGCTCGAAACCCGACGTAAAAACCAAAATATCTCCGGTTCTGCATATCCAACGCACTGTGGAGTGGTGAAAACACCAGATAACGTGTTTCTCGCATTAAATAGCTCGAAAAGAGCGCTCTCGATGATTCTGCATACATCGGACAGAAGTCTCACCATGATTATCGCAGAAAATGCATATCTCAGCTTGAAACCCCACGAAAACCGAGATGTCGCCGGTTCTGCATATCAAACGCACTGTGGAGTGGTGAAAACACCAGAAAACGTGTTTCTCGCATTAAATAGCTCGAAAAGAGCGATCTATATGATTCAGCATACTTCGGACAGAAGTCTCACCAAGATTATCGCAGGAAATGCATATCTCAGATTGAAACCCCACGAAAACCAAGATATCTCCGGTTCTGCATATCCAACGAACTGTGGAGTGGTGAAACCCCAGAAAACGTGTTTCTCGCATTAAGTAGCTCGAAAAGAGCGCTCTCGATGTTTCTGCATACTTTGGACAGATGTTTCACCAAGTTTATCGTAGAAAATGCATATCTCAGCTTGAAACCCGACGAAAAAAAAAATATCTCCGGTTCTGCATATCCAACGCACTGTGGAGTGGTGAAAACACCAGATAACGTGTTTCTCGCATTAAGTACCTCGAAACTAGCGATCTCGATGATTCTGCATACTTCGGACAGAAGTCTCAAAAAGATTATCGCAGAAAATGCATATCTCAGCTTGAAACCCCACGAAAACCAAGATGTCGCCGGTTCTGCATATCAAACGCACTGTGGAGTTGTGAAAACACCAGAAAACGTGTTTCTCGCATTAAGTAGCTCGAAAAGAGCGTTCTCGAAGATCCTGCATCCTTCTGTCAGAAGTCTCACCAAGATTATCGTAGAAAATGCATATCTCAGCTTGAAACCCGACCGAAACCGAGTTATCTCCGGTTCTGCACATCAAACGTACCGTGGAGTGGTGAAAACACCAGAAAACGTGTTTCGTGCATTAAGTAGCTCGCAAAGAGCGATCTAGATGATTCTGCATACTTCGGACTGAAGTCTCACCAATATTATCGCAGAAAATGCATATTTCAGCTGGAAACCCCACGAAAACCAAGTTATCGGCGGCTCTACATATCAAACGCACTGTGGAGTGGTCAAAACACCAGATAACGTGTTTCTCGCATTAAATAGCTCGAAAAGAGCGATATCGATAATTCTGCATACTTCGGACAGAAGTCTCACCAATATTATCGCAGAAAATGCATATCTCAGCTTGAAACCTCACGAAAATCAAGATGTCGCCGGTTCTGCACATCAAACGCACTGTGGAGTGCTGAAAACACCATAAAACGTGTTTTTCGCATTCAATAGCACGAAAACTGCAATTTCGGTGATTCTCCATACTTCTCACAGAAGAATATCCAAGATTATCGCAGAAAATGCATGTCTCAGCTGGAAACCCCACGAAAACGAAGATATCGCAGTTTCCGCATATCAAACGCACTGTGGAGTGGTACAAATAGCAGATAACGTGTTTCTTGCATTAAATAGCTCGAAAGGAGCGTTCTCGAAGATCCTGCATACTTCTGACAGAAGTCTCACCAAGATTATCGTAGAAAATGCATATCTCAGCTTGAAACCCGACGAAAACCGAGTTATCTCCGGTTCTGCACATCAAACGTACCGTGGAGTGTTGAAAACACCAGAAAACGTGTTTCGCGCATTAAGAAGCTCGAAAAGAGCGTTCTCGAAGATTCTGCATACTTCTGACAGAATTCTCACCAGTGTTATCGTAGAAAATGCAAATCTCAGCTTGAAACCCGACCGAAACCAAGATATCTCCGGTTCTGCATGTCAAACGTACTGTGGAGTGGTGCAAACACCAGAAAACGTGATTCGTGCATTAAGTAGCTCGAAAAGAGCGATCTAGGTGATTCTGCATACTTCTGACTGAAGTATCACCAATATTATCGCAGAAAATGCATATCTCAGCTCGAAACCTCACGAAAATCAAGATGTTGCCGGTTCTGCATGTCAAACGCACTGTGGAGTGGTGAAAACAACCAGAGAACGTTTTTCTCGCATTAAATAGCTTGAATAGAGCGATCTCGATGATTCTGCATACTTCGGACTGATGTTTCACCAAGATTATCGTAGAAAATGCATATCTCAGCTTGAAACCCGACGATAACCAAAATACCGCCGGTTCTGCATATCAAACCAACTGTGGAGTGGTGAAAACACCAGATAACGTGTTTCTCGCATTAAATAGCTCGAAAAGCGCGATCTAGATGATTCTGCATACTTCAGACAAAAGACCCACCAAGACTATCGCAGTAAATGCATATTTCAGCTGGAAACCCCACGAAAACCAAGTTATCGGCGGCTCTACATATCAAACGCACTGTGGAGTGGTCAAAACACCAGATAACGTGTTTCTCGCATTAAATAGCTCGAAAAGAGCGATATCGATGATTCTGCATACTTCTGACTGAAGTCTCACCAATATTATCGCAGAAAATGCATATCTCTGCTTGAAACCCGATGAAAACCACGATGTCGCCTGTTCTGCATATCAAACGCACTGTGGGGTGGTGAAAACACCAGAAAACGTGTTTCTCGCATTAACTATTTCGAAAAGCGCGATCTAGATGATTCTGCATACTTCTGATAAAAGACCCACCAAGATTATCGCAGAAAATGCATATTTCAGCTGGAAACCCCACGAAAACCAAGTTATCGGCGGCTCTACATATCAAACGCACTGTGGAGTGGTCAAAACACCAGATAACGTGTTTCTCGCATTAAATAGCTCGAAAAGAGCGATATCGATTATTCTGCATACTTCTGACTGAAGTCTCAACACGATTATCGTAAAAAATGCATATCTCAGCTTGAAACCCCACGAAAACCAAGATGTCGCCGGTTCTGCATATTAAACGCACTGTGGAGTGGTGAAAACACCAGAAAACGTGTTTCTCGCATTAAGTAGCTCGAAAAGAGCGATCCCGTTGCTTCAGCATACTTCGGACAGAAGTCTCACCAAGATTATCGCAGGAAATGCATATCTCAGCTTGAAATCCGACCGAAACCAAGATATCTCCGGTTCTGCAGGTCTAACGTACTGTGGAGTGGTGAAAACACCAGAAAACGTGTTTCGTGCATTAAGTAGCTCGAAAAGAGCGATCTAGTTGATTCTGCATACTTCTGACTGAAGTCTCACCAATATTATCGCAGAAAATGCATATCTCAGCTCGAAACCTCATGAAAATCAAGATGTTGCCGGTTCTGCATATCAAACGCACTGTGGAGTGGTGAAAACAACCAGAGAACGTGTTACACGCATTAAATAGCTCGAAAAGAGCGATCCCGATGATTCAGCAAACTTCGAACAGGAGTCTCACCAAGATTATCGCAGGAAGTGCATATCTCAGCTTGAAACCCCACGAAAACATAGATATCTCCGGTTCTGCATATCCAACGAACTGTGGAGTGGTGAAAACCCCAGAAAACGAGTTTCTCGCATTAAATAGCTCGAAAAGAGCGCTCTTGCTGTTTCTGCATACTTCGGACACATGTTTCACCAAGATTATCGTAGAAAATGCATATCTCAGCTTGAAACCCGACGAAAACCAAAATATCGCCGGTTCTGCATATCAAACCAACTGTGGAGTGGTGAAAACACCAGAAATTGAGTTTCTCGCATCAAATAGCTCGAAAAGAGCGCTGTTGATGTTTCTGCATACTTCTGACAGATGTTTCACTAAGATTATCGTAGAGAATGCATATCTCTGCTTGAAACCCGACCGAAACCAAGATATCTCCGGTTCTGCATGTCAAACGTACCGTGGAGTGGTGAAAACAACAGAAAACGTGTTTCGTGCATTAAGTAGCTCGAAAAGAGCGATCTAGATGATTCTGCATCCTTCTGACAAAAGACCCACCAAGATTATCGCAGAAAATGCATATCTCTGCTGGAAACACCACAAAACTCAAGATATCGCCTGTTCTGCACATCAAACGCACTGTGGAGTGGTGAAAACAACCAGAGAACGTGTTTCTCGCATTAAATTGCTCGAAAAGGGCTATCCCAATGATTCAGCATACTTCGGACAGAAGTCTCACCAAGAATATCGCAGGAAAAGCATATCTCAGCTTGAAACCCGACCGAAACCAAGATATCTGCGGTTCTGCATGTCAAACGTACTGTGGAGTGGTGAAAACACCTGAAAGCGTGTTTCGTGCATTAAGTAGCTCGAAAAGAGCGATCTAGATGATTCTGCATACTTCTGACCGATGTCTCACCAATATTATCGCAGGAAGTGCATATCTCAGCTTGAAACCCCACGAAAACCAAGATATCTCCGCTTCTGCATATCCAACGAACTGTGGAGTGGTGACAACCCCAGAAAACGAGTTTCTCGCATTAAATAGCTCGGAAAGAGCGCTCTTGATGTTTCTGCATACTTCGGACACATGTTTCACCAAGATTAACGTAGAAAATGCATATCTCAGCTTGAAACCCGACGAAAACCAAAATATCGCCGGTTCTGCATACCAAACCAACTGTGGAGTGGTGAAAACACCAGATAACGTGTTTCTCGCACTAAATAGCTCGAAAAGTGCGATCTCGATGATTCTGCATACTTCTAACAGAAGTCTCACCAAGATTATCGCAGAAAATGCATATCTCTGCTTGAAACCCCACGAAAACCAAGATATCTACTGTTCTGCATATCCAAGGAACTGTGGAGTGGTGAAAACCCCAGAAAACCTGTTTCTCGGATTAAATAGCTCGAAAAGAGCGCTCTCGACGTTTCTGCATACTTCGGACAGATGTTTCACCAAGCTTATCGTAGAAAATGCATATCTCAGCTTGAAACCCGACCGAAACCAAGATATCGCCGGTTCTGCATGTCAAACGTACTGTGGAGTGGAGAAAACACCAGAAAACGTGTTTCGTGCATTAAGTAGCTCGAAAAGAGCGATCTAGATGATTCTGCATACTTCTGACTGAAGTCTCATCAATATTATCGCAGAAAATGCATATCTCAGCTTGAAACCCCCCGAAAACCAAGATATCTACTGTTCTGCATATCAAACGCACTGTGGAGTGGTGAAAACACAAGATAACGTGTTTCTCGCACTAACTAGCACGAAAAGAGCGATCTCGATGATTCTGCATACTTCTAACAGAAGTCTCACCAAGATTATCGCAGAAAATGCATATCTCTGCTTGAAACCCCACGAAAACCAAGATATCTACTGTTCTGCATATCCAACGAACTGTGGAGTGGTGAAACCCCCAGATAACGTGTTTCTCGCACTAGCTAGCTCGAAAAGAGCGATCTCGATGATTCAGCATACTTCGGACAGAAGTCTCACCAAGATTATCACAGAAAATACATATCTCAGCTTGAATCCCCACGAAAACCAAGATATCGCCGGTTCTGCATATCAAACGCACTGTGGAGTGGTGAAACACCAGATAACGTGTTTCTCGCATTAAGTAGCTCGAAACGAGCGATCTCGATGATTCTGGATACTTCGGACAGAAGTCTCACCAAAATTATCGTAAAAAATGCATATCTCAGCTTGAAACCCCACAAAAACCAAGATATCGCTGTGTTCTGCATATCAAACGCACTGTGGAGTGGTGAAAACCCCAGAAAACGTGTTTCACGCATTAAATAGCTCGAGTAGAGCGATCTCGATGATTCTTCATACTTCGGACAGAAGTCTCACCAAGATTACCGTAAAAAATGCATATCTCAGCTGAAAAACCCCACGAAAGCCAAGATATCGCTGGTTCTGGATATCAAACGCACTGTGGAGTGGTGAAAACAGCGGATAAGTTTTTTCTCCCATTAACTAGCTCGAAAAGAGCGATCTCGATGTTTCAGCCTACTTCGGACAGAAGTCTCACCAAGATTATCGCAGAAAATGCATATCTCAGCATGAAACCCCACGAAAACCAAGATATCGCCGGTTCTGCATATCAAACGCACTGTGGAGTGGTGAAAACAACCAGAGAACGTGTTTCTCGCGTTAAATAGCTCGAAAAGGCCGATCACGATGATTCTGCATACTTCTGACAGAAGTCTCACCAAGATTATCGTAGAAAATGCATATCTCAGCTTGAAACCCCACGAAAGCCAAGATATCGCTGGTTCTGCATATCAAACGCACTGTGCAGTGGTGAAAACAGCGGATAAGTTTTTTCTCGCATTAACTAGCTCGAAAAGAGCGATCCCGATGTTTCAGCCTACTTCGGACAGAAGTCTCAACAAGATTATCGCAGAAAATGCATATCTCAGCTTGAAACCCCACGAAAACCAAGATATCTACTGTTGTGCATATCAAACGCACTGTGGAGTGGTGAAAACACCAGATAACGTGTTTCTCGCACTAACTAGCTCGAAAAGAGCGATCTCGATGATTCTGCATACTTCTAACAGAAGTCTCACCAAGATTATCGCAGAAAATGCATATCTCTGCTTGAAACCCCACGAAAACCAAGATATCTACTGTTCTGCATATCCAACGAACTGTGGAGTGGTGAAACCCCCAGATAACGTGTTTCTCGCACTAGCTAGCTCGAAAAGAGCGATCTCGATGATTCAGCATACTTCGGACAGAAGTCTCACCAAGATTATCACAGAAAATACATATCTCAGCTTGAATCCCCACGAAAACCAAGATATCTCCTGTTCTGCATATCAAACGCACTGTGGAGTGGTGAAAACACCGGATAAGGTTTTTCTCGCATTAACTAGCTCGAAAAGAGCGATCTCGAATATTCTGCATACTTCTGACAGAAGTCTCACCAGGATTATCGTAGAAAATGCATATCTCAGCTTGAAACCCGACCGAAACCAAGATATCTCCGGTTCTGCATATCCAACGCACTGTGGAGTGGTGAAAACACCAGATAACGTGTTTCTCGCATTAAATAGCTCGAAACGAGCGATCTCGATGATTAAGCATACTTCGGACAGAAGTCTAACCAAGATTATCGTAAAAAATGCATATCCCAGCTTGAAACCCCACGAAAACCACGATATCTACGGTTCTGCATATCCAAAGCACTCTGGAGTGGTGAAAACACCAGATAACGTGTATCTCGCATTAAATAGCTCGAAACGAGCGATCTCGATGATTAAGCATACTTCGGACAGAAGTCTCACGAAGATTATCGTAAAAAATGCATATCTCAGCTTGAAACCCCACCAAAACCAAGATATCGCTGGTTCTGCATATCAAACGCACTGTGGAGTGGTGAAAACACCGGATAAGTTTTTTCTCGCATTAACTAGGTCGAAAAGAGCGATCTCGATGTTTCAGCATACTTCGGACAGAAGTCTCACCAAGCTTATCGTAGAAAATGCATATCTCAGCTTGAAACCCGACGAATACCAAAATATCTCCGGTTCTGCATATCCAACGCACTGTGGAGTTGTGAAAACACTAGATAACGTGTTTCTCGCATTAGATAGCTCGAAACGAGCGATCTCGATGATTCTGCATACTTCGGACAGAAGTCTCAACAAGATTATCGCAGAAAATGCATATCTCAGCTTGAAACCCCACGAAAGCCAAGATATCGCTGGTTCTGCATATCAAACGCACTGTGGAGTGGTGAAAACACCAGATAACGTGTTTCTCGCATTATGTAGGTCGAAACGAGCGTTCTCGATGATTCTGCATACTTCGTATAGATGAAACACCAAGATTATCGCAGAAAATGCATATTTCAGCTGGAAACCCCATGAAAACCAAGTTATCGGCGGCTCTACATATCAAACGCACTGTGGAGTGGTCAAAGGCCCAGAAAACTTGTTTTTTCGCATTAAATAGCTAGAAAAGTGCGATCTCGAAGATTCTGCATACCTCTGACTGAAGTCTCACCAATATTATTGCAGGAAATGCATATCTCAGCTTGAAGCCCCACGAAAACCAAGATATCGCTGGTTCTGCATATCAAACGCACTGCGGAGTGGTGAAAACCCCAGAAAACGAGTTTCTCACATTAAATAGCTCGAAAAGAGCGCTCTCGATGTTTCTGCATACTTCTGACAAAAGACCCACCAAGATTATCGCCGAAAATGCATATCTCAGCTGGAAACACCACGAAAATCAAGATATCGCCTGTTCTGCACATCAAACGCACTGTGGAGTGGTGAAAACAACCAGAGAACGTGTTTCTCGCATTAAATAGCTCGAAAAGTGCGATCCCGATGATTCAGCATACTTCGGACAGAAGTCTCACCAAGATTATCGCAGGAAATGCATATCGCAGCTTGAAACCCCACGAAAACCAAGATATCTCCGGTTCTGCATATCCAACGAACTGTGGAGTGGTGAAAACCCCAAAAAACGAGTTTCTCGCATTAGATAGCTCGAAAAGAGCGCTCTCGATGTTTCTGCATACTTCGGACAGATGTTTCACCAAGATTTTCGTAGAAAATGCATATCTCAGCTTGAAACCCGACGAAAACCAAAATATCGCGGGTTCTGCATATCAAACGCACTGTGGAGTGGTGAAAACACCAGAAAACTTGTTTTTTCGCATTAAATAGCTCGAAAAGAGCGATCTAGATGATTCTGCATACTTCTGACTGAAGTCTCACCAATATTATCGCAGAAAATGCATATCTCAGCACGAAACCTCACGAAAATCAAGATGTTGCCGGTTCTGCATATCAAACGCACTGTGGAGTGGCGATAACACCAGATAACGTGTTTCTCGCATTAAATAGCTCGAAACGAGCGATCTCGATGCTTCTGCATACTTCTAACAGAAGTCTCACCAAGATTATCGCCGAAAATGCATATCTCAGCTTGAAACCCCACGAAAACCAAGATATCGCCGGTTCTGCATATCAAACGCACTGTGGAGTGGTGAAATCACCAGAAAACGTGTTTCGCGCATTAAGTAGCTCGAAAAGAGCGTTCTCGAAGATTCTGCATACTTCTGACAGAAGTCTCGGCAGGTTTATCGTAGAAAATGCATATCTCAGCCTGAAACCCGACCGAAACCAAGATATCTCCGGTTCTGCATGTCAAACGTACTGTGGAGTGGTGAAAACACCAGAAAACGTGTTTTTTCGCATTAAATAGCTCGAAACGAGCGTTCTCGATGATTCTGCATACTTCGTATAGATGAAACACCAAGATTATCGCAGAAAATGCATGTTTCAGCTGGAAACCCCACGAAAACCAAGATATCGCCGGTTCTGCATATCAAACGCACTGTGGAGTGGTGAAAACACCGGATAACGTGTTTCTCGCATTAAATAGCTCGAAACGAGCGATCTAGATGATTCTGCATACTTCTGACTGAAGTCTCACCAATATTATCGCAGAAAATGCATATTTCAGCTGGAAATCCCACGAAAACCAAGTTATCGGCGGCTCTACATATCAAACGCACTGTGGAGTGATGAAAACACCAGAAAACGTGTTTCTCGCATTAAATAGCTCGAAAAGAGCGATCTAGATGATTCTGCATACTTCTGACAGAAGACTCACCAAGATTATCGCAGAAAATGCATATTCCAGCTGGAAACCCCACGAAAACCAAGTTATCGGCGGCTCTACATATCAAACGCACTGTGGAGTGGTCAAAACACCAGAAAACTTGTCTTTTCGCATTAAGTAGCTCGAAACGAGCGATCTAGATGATACTGCATACTTCTGACTGAGGTCTCACCAATATTATCGCAGAAAATGCATATTTCAGCTGGAAATCCCACGAAAACCAAGTTATCGGCGGCTCTACATATCAAACGCACTGTGGAGTGGTCAAAACACCAGAAAACTTGTTTTTTCGCATTAAGTAGCTCGAAACGAGCGATCTAGATGATTCTGCATACTTCTGACTAAAGTCTCACCAAGATTATCGCAGGAAATGCATTTCTCAGCTGGAAACCCCACGAAAACCAAGATATCGCCGGTTCTGCATATCAAACGCCCTGTGGAGTGATGAAAACCCCAGAAAACGTGTTTCTCGCATTAAATAGCTCGAAACGAGCGATCTAGATGATTCTGCATACTACTGACTGAAGTCTCACCAATATTATCGCAGAAAATGCATATCTCAGATGGAAACCCCACGAAAACCAAGATATCGCCGGTTCTGCATATCAAACGCCCTGTGGAGTGATGAAAACACCAGAAAACGTGTTTCTCGCATTACATAGCTCGAATAGAGCGATCTCGATGATTCTGCATACTTCTGACAGAAGACTCACCAAGGTTATCGCAGAAATTGCATATTCCAGCTGGAAACCCCACGAAAACCAAGTTATCGGCGGCTCTACATATCAAACGCACTGTGGAGTGGTCAAAACACCAGAAAACTTGTCTTTTCGTATTAAGTAGCTCGAAACGAGCGATCTAGATGATTCTGCATACTTCTGACTGAGGTCTCACCAATATTATCGCAGAAAATGCATATTTCAGCTGGAAATCCCACGAAAACCAAGTTATCGGCGGCTCTACATATCAAACGCACTGTGGAGTGGTCAAAACACCAGAAAACTTGTTTTTTCGCATTAAGTAGCTCGAAACGAGCGATCTAGATGATTCTGCATACTTCTGACTAAAGTCTCACCAAGATTATCGCAGAAAATGCATTTCTCAGCTGGAAACCCCACGAAAACCAAGATATCGCCGGTTCTGCATATCAAACGCCCTGTGGAGTGATGAAAACCCCAGAAAACGTGTTTCTCGCATTAAATAGCTCGAAAAGAGCGATCTAGATGATTCTGCATACTTCTGACTGAAGTCTCACCAAGATTATCGCAGAAAATGCATATCTCAGCTTGAAACCCCACGAAAGCCAAGATATCGCTGGTTCTGCATATCAAACGCCCTGTGGAGTGATGAAAGCACCAGATAACGTGTTTCTCGCATTACATAGCTCGAATAGAGCGATCTCGATGATTCTGCATACTTCTGACAGAAGACTCACCAAGATTATCGCATAAAATGCATATTCCAGCTGGAAATCCCACGAAAACCAAGTTATCGGCGGCTCTACATATCAAACGCACTGTGGAGTGGTCAAAACACCAGAAAACTTGTTTTTTCGCATTAAGTAGCTCGAAACGAGCGATCTAGACGATTCTGCATACTTCTGACTAAAGTCTCACCAAGATTATCGCAGAAAATGCATATCTCAGCTGGAAACCCCACGAAAACCAAGATATCGCCGGTTCTGCATATCAAACGCACTGTGGAATGATGAAAACACCAGAAAACTTGTCTTTTCGCATTAAATAGCTCGAAACGAGCGATCTAGATGATTCTGCATACTTCTGACAGAGGTCTCACCAATATTATCGTAGAAAATGCATATCTCAGCTTGAAACCCGACCGAAACGAAGATATCTCCGGTTCTACACATCAAACGTACCGTGGAGTGGTGAAAAAACCAGAAAACGTTTTTCTCGCACTAACTAGCTCGAAAAGAGCGATCTCGATGATTCAGCATACTTCGGACAGAAGTGTCACCCAGATTATCGCAGAAAATGCATATCTCAGCTTGAAACCCCACGAAAGCCAAGATATCGCTGGTTCTGCACATCAAACGCACTGTGGAGTGGTGAAAACACCAGATAACGTGTTTCTCGCATCAAGTAGCTCGAAACGAGCGATCTCGATGATTCTGCATACTTCTGACAGAGGTCTCACCAATATTATCGTAGAAAATGCATATCTCAGCTTGAAACCCGACCGAAACGAAGATATCTACTGTTCTGCATATCCAACGAACTGTGGTGTGGTGAAAACCCCAGAAAACGTGTTTCTCGCATTAAATACCTCGAAAAGAGCGCTCTCGATGTTTCTGCATACTTTGGACAGATGTTTCACCAAGCTTATCGTAGAAAATGCATATCTCAGCTTGAAACCCGACGAAAACCAAAATATCGCCGGTTCTGCATATCCAACGCACTGTGGAGTGGTGAAAACACCAGATAACGTGTTTCTCGCATCAAGTAGCTCGAAACGAGCGATCTCGATGATTCTGCATACTTCGGACAGAAGTCTCAACAAGATTATCGCTGAAAATGCATATCTCAGCATGAAACCCCACGAAAACCAAGATATCTACTGTTCTGCATATCAACCGCACTGTGGTGTGGTGAAAACACCAGATAACGTGTTTCTCGCACTAACTAGCTCGAAAAGAGCGATCTCGATGATTCAGCATACTTCGGACAGAAGTCTCACCAAGATTATCGTAGAAAATGCATATCTCAGCTTGAAACCCGGCGAAAACAGAGTTATCTCCGGTTCTGCACATCAAACGTATCGTGGAGTGGTGAAAACACCAGAAAACGTGTTTCGCGCATTAAGTAGCTCGAAAAGAGCGTTCTCCAAGATTCTGCATACTTCTGACAGAAGTCTCGCCAGGGTTATCGTAGAAAATGCATATCTCAGCTTGAAACCCGACCGAAACCAAGATATCTCCGGTTCTGCATGTCAAACGTACTGTGGAGTGGTGGATACACCAGAAAACGTGTTTTTTCGCATTAAATAGCTCGAAAAGAGCGATCTAGATGATTCTGCATACTTGTGACTGAAGTCTCACCAATATTGTCGCAGAAAATGCATATCTCAGCTTGAAACCCCAAGAAAGCCAAGATATCGCTGGTTCTGCATATCAAACGCACTGTGGAGTGGAGAAAACACCAGATACCGTGTTTCCCGCATTAAGTAGCTCGAAACGAGCGTTCTCGATGATTCTGCATACTTCGTATAGATGAAACACCAAGATTATCGCAGAAAATGCATATTTCAGCTGGAAACCCCATGAAAACCAAGTTATCGGCGGCTCTACATATCAAACGCACTGTGGAGTGGTCAAAACACCAGAAAACTAGTTTTTTCGCATTAAATAGCTCGAAAAGAGCGATCTAGATGATTCTGCATACTTCTGACTGAAGTCTCACCAATATGATCGCAGAAAATGCATATCTCAGCACGAAACCTCACAAAAATCAAGATGTTGCCGGTTCTGCATATCAAACGCACTGTGGAGGGGTGAAAACAACCAGAGAACGTGTGTCTCGCATTAAATAGCTCGAATAGAGCGATCTCGATGATTCTGCATACTTCGGACAGAAGTCTCGCCAAGATTATCGTAAAAAATGCATATCTCAGCTTGAAACCCCACGAAAACCAAGATATCGCTGGTTCTGCATATCAAACGCACTGCGGAGTGGTGAAAACACCAGATAACGTGTTTCTCGCATTAGATAGCTCGAAAAGAGCGATCTAGATGATTCAGCATACTTCGGACAGAAGTCTCACCAAGATTATCGCAGGAAATGCATATCGCAGCTTGAAACCCCACGAAAACCAAGATATCTCCGGTTCTGCATATCCAACGAACTGTGGAGTGGTGAAAACCCCAAAAAACGAGTTTCTCGCATTAGATAGCTCGAAAAGAGCGCTCTCGATGTTTCTGCATACTTCGGACAGATGTTTCACCAAGATTTTCGTAGAAAATGCATATCTCAGCTTGAAACCCCACGAAAACCAAGATATCGCTGGTTCTGCATATCAAACGCACTGCGGAGTGGTGAAAACACCAGATAACGTGTTTCTCGCATTAGATAGCTCGAAAAGAGCGATCTAGATGATTCAGCATACTTCGGACAGAAGTCTCACCAAGATTATCGCAGGAAATGCATATCTCAGCTTGAAACCCCACGAAAACCAAGATATGTACTGTTCTGCATATCAAACGCACTGTGGAGTGGTGAAAACACCAGATAACGTGTTTCTCGCACTAACTAGCTCGAAACGAGCGATCTCGATGATTCTGCATCCTTCGGCCAGAAGTCTCAACAAGATTATCGCAGAAAATGCATATCTCAGCTGGAAACACCACGAAAATCAAGATATCGCCTGTTCTGCACATCAAACGCACTGTGGAGTGGTGAAAACAACCAGAGAACGTGTTTCTCGCATTAAATAGCTCGAAAAGTGCGATCCCGATGATTCAGCATACTTCGGACAGATGTCTCACCAAGATTATCGCAGGAAATGCATATCGCAGCTTGAAACCCCACGAAAACCAAGATATCTCCGGTTCTGCATATCCAACGAACTGTGGAGTGGTGAAAACCCCAAAAAACGAGTTTCTCGCATTAGATAGCTCGAAAAGAGCGCTCTCGATGTTTCTGCATACTTCGGACAGATGTTTCACCAAGATTTTCGTAGAAAATGCATATCTCAGCTTGAAACCCGACGAAAACCAAAATATCGCCGGTTCTGCATATCAAACGCACTGTGGAGTGGTGAAAACACCAGAAAACTTGTTTTTTCGCATTAAATAGCTCGAAAAGAGCGATCTAGACGATTCTGCATACTTCTGACTGAAGTCTCACCAATATTATCGCAGAAAATGCATATCTCAGCACGAAACCTCACGAAAATCAAGATGTTGCTGGTTCTGCATATCAAACGCACTGTGGAGGGGTGAAAACAACCAGAGAACGTGTGTCTCGCATTAAATAACTCGAATAGAGCGATCTCGATGATTCTGCATACTTCGGACAGAAGTCTCGCCAAGATTATCGTAAAAAATGCATATCTCAGCTTGAAACCCCACGAAAACCAAGATATCGCTGGTTCTGCATATCAAACGCACTGCGGAGTGGTGAAAACACCAGATAACGTGTTTCTCGCATTAGATAGCTCGAAAAGAGCGATCTAGATGATTCAGCATACTTCGGACAGAAGTCTCACCAAGATTATCGCAGGAAATGCATATCTCAGCTTGAAACCCCACGAAAACCAAGATATCTACTGTTCTGCATATCCAACGAACTGTGGAGTGGTGAAAACCCCACAAAACGTGTTTCTAGCATTAAATAGCTCGAAAAGAGCGCTCTTGACATTTCTGCATACTTCGGACAGAAGTCTCAACAAGATTATCGCAGAAAATGCATATCTCAGCTTGAAACCCCACGAAAGCCAAGATATCGCTGGTTCTGCATATCAAACGCACTGTGGAGTGGTGAAAACACCAGATAACGTGTTTCTCGCATTAAGTAGCTCGAAACGAGCGTTCTCGATGATTCTGCATACTTCGTATAGATGAAACACCAAGATTATCGCAGAAAATGCATATTTCAGCTGGAAACCCCATGAAAACCAAGTTATCGGCGGCTCTACATATCAAACGCACTGTGGAGTGGTCAAAGACCCAGAAAACTTGTTTTTTCGCATTAGATAGCTAGAAAAGTGCGATCTCGAAGATTCTGCATACTTCTGACTGAAGTCTGACCAATATTATTGCAGGAAATGCATATCTCAGCTTGAAGCCCCACGAAAACCAAGATATCGCTGGTTCTGCATATCAAACGCACTGCGGAGTGGTGAAAACCCCAGAAAACGAGTTTCTCACATTCAATAGCTCGAAAAGAGCGCTCTCGATGTTTCTGCATACTTCTGACAAAAGACCCACCAAGATTATCGCCGAAAATGCATATCTCAGCTGGAAACACCACGAAAATCAAGATATCGCCTGTTCTGCACATCAAACGCACTGTGGAGTGGTGAAAACAACCAGAGAACGTGTTTCTCGCATTAAATAGCTCGAAAAGTGCGATCCCGATGATTCAGCATACTTCGGACAGAAGTCTCACCAAGATTATCGCAGGAAATGCATATCGCAGCTTGAAACCCCACGAAAACCAAGATATCTCCGGTTCTGCATATCCAACGAACTGTGGAGTGGTGAAAACCCCAGAAAACGTGTATCTCGCATTAAATAGCTCGAAAAGAGCGCTCTCGACGTTTCTGCATACTTCGGACAGATGTTTCACCAAGCTTATCGTAGAAAATGCATATCTCGGCTTGAAACCCGACGAAAACCAAAATATCTCCGGTTCTGCATATCCAACGAACTGTGGAGTGGTGAAAACCCCAGAAAACGAGTTTCTCACATTAAATAGCTCGAAAAGAGCGCTCTCGATGTTTCTGCATACTTCTGACAAAAGACCCACCAAGATTATCGCAGAAAATGCATATCTCAGCTGGAAACACCACGAAAATCAAGATATCGCCTGTTCTGCACATTCAACGTACCGTGGAGTGGTGAAAACACCAGAAAACGTGTTTCGCGCATTAAGCAGCTCGACAAGAGCGTTCTCGAAGATTCTGCACACTTCTTACAGAAGTCTCACCAAGATTATCGCAGGAAATGCATATCTCATCTTGAAACCCCACGAAAACCAAGATATCTCCGGTTCTGCATATCCAACGAACTGTGGAGTGGTGAAAACCCCAGAAATGAGTTTCTCGCATTAAATAGCTCGAAAAGAGCGCTCTCGATGGTTCTGCATACTTCGGACAGATGTTTCACCAAGATTATCGTAGAAAATGCATATCTCAGCTTGAAACCCTGCCGAAACCAAGATATCTCCGGTTCTGCATGTCAATCGTACTGTGGAGTGATGAAAACACCAGAAAACGTGTTTCACGCATTAAATAGCTCGAAAAGAGCGATCTAGATGATTCTGCATACTTCTGGCAGAAGACTCACCAAGCTTATCGCAGAAAATGCATATCTCAGCTGGAAACACCCCGAAAATCAAGATATCGCAGGTTCTGTATATCAAACGCACTGTGGAATGTTGAAAACACCAGAAAACTTGTTTTTCGCATTAAATAGCTCGAAACGTGCGATCTAGATAATTAACCATACTTCGGACAGAAGTCTCACCAAGATTATCGCAGGAAATGCATATCTCAGCTTGAAACCCCACGAAAACCAAGAAATATCCGGTTCTGCATATCCAACGAACTGTGGAGTGGTGAAAACCCCAGAAAACGAGTTTCTCGCATTAAATAGCTCGAAAAGAGCGCTCTCGATGTTTCTGCATACTTCGGACAGATGTTTCACCAAGATTATCGTAGAAAATGCATATCTCAGCTTGAAACCCGACGAAAACCGAAATATCGCCGGTTCTGCATATCAAACCAACTGTGGAGTGGTGAAAACACCAGATAACGTGTTTCTCGCATTAAATAGCTTGAAAAGCGCGATCTCGATGATTCTGCATACTTCGGACAGAAGTCTCAAAAAGATTATCGCAGAAAATGCATATCTCAGCTTGAAACCCCACGAAAACCAAGATATCTACTGTTCTGCATATCAAACGCACTGTGGAGTGGTGAAAACACCAGAAAACGTGTTTCTCGCATTAGCTAGCTCGAAAAGAGCGTTCTCGATGATTCTGCATACTTCTCATAGATGAAACACCAAGATTATCGCAGAAAATGCATATTTCAGCTGGAAACCCCACGAAAACCAAGTTATCGGCGGCTCTACATATCAAACGCACTGTGGAGTGGTCAAAACAGCAGATAACGTGTTTCTCGCATTAAATAGCTCGAAAAAAGCGATAACCATGATTCTGCATACTTCGGACAGAAGTCTCTCCAAGATTATCGCAGAAAATGCATATCTCAGCTTGAAACCCCACGAAAACCAAGATATCGCCGGTTCTGCATATCAAACGCACTGTGGAGTGGTGAAATCACCGGATAAGGTTTTTCTCGCATTAACTAGCTCGAAAAGAGCGATCTCGATGTTTCAGCATACTTCGGACAGAAGTCTCTCCAAGATTATCGCTGAAAATGCATATCTAAGCTTGAAACCCCACGAAAACCAAGATATCGCCGGTTCTGCATATCATACGCACTATGGAGTGGTGAAAACACCAGATAACGTGTTTCTCGCGTTAAATAGCTCGAAACGAGCGATCTCGATGACTAAGCATACTTCGGACAGAAGTCTCACCAAGATTATCGTAAAACATGCATATCTCAGCTTGAAACCCCACGAAAACCAAGATATCGCTGGTTCTGAATATCAAACGCACTGTGGAGTGGTGAAAACACCAGATAACGTGTTTCTCGCATTAAATAGCTCGAAAAGTGCGATCTCGAAGATTCTGCATACTTCTGACAGAAGTCTCACCAGGATTATCGTAGAAAATGCATATCTCAGCTTGAAACCCGAACGAAACCAAGATATCTCCGGTTCTGCATGTCAAACGTACTGTGGGGTTGTGAAAACACCAGAAAACGTGTTTCGTGCATTAAGTAGCTCGAAAAGAGCGATCTAGATGATCCTGCATACTTCTGACTGAAGTCTCACCAATATTATCGCAGAATATGCATATCTCAGCTTCAAACCTCACGAAAACCAAGATATCTCCGGTTCTGCACATCAAACGTACTGTGGAGTGGTCAAAACAACCGAAAACGTGTTTCTCGCATTAAGTAGCTCGAAAAGAGCGTTCTCGAAGATTCTGCATACTTCTGACAGAGGTCTCACCAATATTATCGTAGAAAATGCATATCTCAGCTTGAAACCCGACCGAAACGAAGATATCTCCGGTTCTGCATGTCTAACGTACTGTGGAGTGGTGAATATACCAGAAAACGTGTTCCTCGCATTAAATAGCTCGAAAAGAGCGATCTAGATGATTCTGCATACTTCTGACAGAAGACTCATCAAGATTATCGCAGAAAATGCATATCTCAGCTGGAAACCCCACGAAAACCAAGATATCGCCGGTTCTGCATATCAAACGCCCAGTGGAGTGCTGAAAACACCAGATAACGTGTTTCCCGCATTAAATAGCTCGAATAGAGCGATCTCGATGATTCTGCATACTTCTGACTAAAGTCTCACCAAGATTATCGCAGAAAATGCATATTTCAGCTGGAAACCCCACGAAAACCAAGTTATCGGCGGCTCTACATATCAAACGCACTGTGGAGTGGTCAAAACACCAGAAAACTTGTCTTTTCGCATTAAATAGCTCGAAACGAGCGATCTAGATGATTCTGCATACGTCTGACTGAAGTCTCACCAATATTATCGCAGAAAATGCATATTTCAGCTGGAAACCCCACGAAAACCAAGATATCGCCGGTTCTGCATATCAAACGCACTGTGGAGTGGTGAAAACACCGGATAACGTGTTTCTCGCATTAAATAGCTCGAAACGAGCGATCTAGATGATTCTGCATACTTCTGACTGAAGTCTCACCAATATTATCGCAGAAAATGCATATCTCAGATGGAAACCCCACGAAAACCAAGATATCGCAGGTTCTGCATATCAAACGCCCTGTGGAGTGATGAAAACACCAGAAAACGTGTTTCTCGCATTAAATAGCTCGAAAAGTGCGATCCCGATGATTCAGCATACTTCGGACAGAAGTCTCACCAAGATTATCGCAGGAAATGCATATCGCAGCTTGAAACCCCACGAAAACCAAGATATCTCCGGTTCTGCATATCCAACGAACTGTGGAGTGGTGAAAACCCCAGAAAACGTGTATCTCGCATTAAATAGCTCGAAAAGAGCGCTCTCGACGTTTCTGCATACTTCGGACAGATGTTTCACCAAGCTTATCGTAGAAAATGCATATCTCGGCTTGAAACCCGACGAAAACCAAAATATCTCCGGTTCTGCATATCCAACGAACTGTGAAGTGGTGAAAACCCCAGAAAACGAGTTTCTCACATTAAATAGCTCGAAAAGAGCGCTCTCGATGTTTCTGCATACTTCTGACAAAAGACCCACCAAGATTATCGCAGAAAATGCATATCTCAGCTGGAAACACCACGAAAATCAAGATATCGCCTGTTCTGCACATTCAACGTACCGTGGAGTGGTGAAAACACCAGAAAACGTGTTTCGCGCATTAAGCAGCTCGAAAAGAGCGTTCTCGAAGATTCTGCACACTTCTTACAGAAGTCTCACCAAGATTATCGCAGGAAATGCATATCTCAGCTTGAAACCCCACGAAAACCAAGATATCTCCGGTTCTGCATATCCAACGAACTGTGGAGTGGTGAAAACCCCAGAAATGAGTTTCTCGCATTAAATAGCTCGAAAAGAGCGCTCTCGATGGTTCTGCATACTTCGGACAGATGTTTCACCAAGATTATCGTAGAAAATGCATATCTCAGCTTGAAACCCTGCCGAAACCAAGATATCTCCGGTTCTGCATGTCAATCGTACTGTGGAGTGGTGAAAACACCAGAAAACGTGTTTCTCGCATTAAATAGCTCGAAAAGAGCGATCTAGATGATTCTGCATACTTCTGGCAGAAGACTCACCAAGCTTATCGCAGAAAATGCATATCTCAGCTGGAAACACCCCGAAAATCAAGATTTCGCAGGTTCTGTATATCAAACGCACTGTGGAATGTTGAAAACACCAGAAAACTTGTTTTTCGCATTAAATAGCTCGAAACGTGCGATCTAGATAATTCACCATACTTCGGACAGAAGTCTCACCAAGATTATCGCAGGAAATGCATATCTCAGCTTGAAACCCCACGAAAACCAAGATATATCCGGTTCTGCATATCCAACGAACTGTGGAGTGGTGAAAACCCCAGAAAACGAGTTTCTCGCATTAAATAGCTCGAAAAGAGCGCTCTCGATGTTTCTGCATACTTCGGACAGATGTTTCACCAAGATTATCGTAGAAAATGCATATCTCAGCTTGAAACCCGAAGAAAACCGAAATATCGCCGGTTCTGCATATCAAACCAACTGTGGAGTGGTGAAAACACCAGATAACGTGTTTCTCGCATTAAATAGCTTGAAAAGCGCGATCTCGATGATTCTGCATACTTCGGACAGAAGTCTCAAAAAGATTATCGCAGAAAATGCATATCTCAGCTTGAAACCCCACGAAAACCAAGATATCTACTGTTCTGCATATCAAACGCACTGTGGAGTGGTGAAAACACCAGCAAACGTGTTTCTCGCATTAGCTAGCTCGAAAAGAGCGTTCTCGATGATTCTGCATACTTCTCATAGATGAAACACCAAGATTATCGCAGAAAATGCATATTTCAGCTGGAAACCCCACGAAAACCAAGTTATCGGCGGCTCTACATATCAAACGCACTGTGGAGTGGTCAAAACAGCAGATAACGTGTTTCTCGCATTAAATAGCTCGAAAAAAGCGATAGCCATGATTCTGCATACTTCGGACAGAAGTCTCTCCAAGATTATCGCAGAAAATGCATATCTCAGCTTGAAACCCCACGAAAACCAAGATATCGCCGGTTCTGCATATCAAACGCACTGTGGAGTGGTGAAAACCCCGGATAAGGTTTTTCTCGCATTAACTAGCTCGAAAAGAGCGATCTCGATGTTTCAGCATACTTCGGACAGAAGTCTCTCCAAGATTATCGCTGAAAATGCATATCTAAGCTTGAAACCCCACGAAAACCAAGATATCGCCGGTTCTGCATATCATACGCACTATGGAGTGGTGAAAACACCAGATAACGTGTTTCTCGCGTTAAATAGCTCGAAACGAGCGATCTCGATGACTAAGCATACTTCGGACAGAAGTCTCACCAAGATTATCGTAAAAAATGCATATCTCATCTTGAAACCCCACGAAAACCAAGATATCGCTGGTTCTGAATATCAAACGCACTGTGGAGTGGTGAAAACACCAGATAACGTGTTTCTCGCATTAAATAGCTCGAAAAGTGCGATCTCGAAGATTCTGCATACTTCTGACAGAAGTCTCACCAGGATTATCGTAGAAAATGCATATCTCAGCTTGAAACCCGAACGAAACCAAGATATCTCCGGTTCTGCATGTCAAACGTACTGTGGGGTTGTGAAAACACCAGAAAACGTGTTTCGTGCATTAAGTAGCTCGAAAAGAGCGATCTAGATGATCCTGCATACTTCTGACTGAAGTCTCACCAATAGTATCGCAGAATATGCATATCTCAGCTTCAAACCTCACGAAAACCAAGATATCTCCGGTTCTGCACATCAAACGTACTGTGGAGTGGTCAAAACACCCGAAAACGTGTTTCTCGCATTACATAGCTCGAATAGAGCGATCTCGATGATTCTGCATACTTCTGACAGAAGACTCACCAAGATTATCGCAGAAAATGCATTTCTCAGCTGGAAACCCCACGAAAACCAAGATATCGCCGGTTCTGCATATCAAACGCACTGTGGAGTGGTCAAAACACCAGAAAACTTGTCTTTTCGCATTAAATAGCTCGAAACGAGCGATCTAGATGATTCTGCATACTTCTGACTGAAGTCTCACCAATATTATCGCAGAAAATGCATATTTCAGCTGGAAACCCCACGAAAACCAAGATATCGCCGGTTCTGCATATCAAACGCACTGTGGAGTGGTGAAAACACCGGATAACGTGTTTCTCGCATTAAATAGCTCGAAACGAGCGATCTAGATGATTCTGCATACTTCTGACTGAAGTCTCACCAATATTATCGCAGAAAATGCATATCTCAGATGGAAACCCCACGAAAACCAAGATATCGCCGGTTCTGCATATCAAACGCCCTGTGGAGTGATGAAAACACCAGAAAACGTGTTTCTCGCATTAAATAGCTCGAAAAGAGCGATCTAGATGATTCTGCATACTTCTGACTGAGGTCTCACCAATATTATCGCAGAAAATGCATATTTCAGCTGGAAATCCCACGAAAACCAAGTTATCGGCGGCTCTACATATCAAACGCACTGTGGAGTGGTCAAAACACCAGAAAACTTGTTTTTTCGCATTAAGTAGCTCGAAACGAGCGATCTAGATGATTCTGCATACTTCTGACTAAAGTCTCACCAAGATTATCGCAGAAAATGCATTTCTCAGCTGGAAACCCCACGAAAACCAAGATATCGCCGGTTCTGCATATCAAACGCCCTGTGGAGTGATGAAAACACCAGAAAACGTGTTTCTCGCATTAAATAGCTCGAAAAGAGCGATCTAGATGATTCTGCATACTTCTGACTGAGGTCTCACCAATATTATCGCAGAAAATGCATATTTCAGCTGGAAATCCCACGAAAACCAAGTTATCGGCGGCTCTACATATCAAACGCACTGTGGAGTGGTCAAAACACCAGAAAACTTGTCTTTTCGCATTAAGTAGCTCGAAACGAGCGATCTAGATGATTCTGCATACTTCTGACTGAAGTCTCACCAATATTATCGCAGAAAATGCATATTTCAGCTGGAAATACCACGAAAACCAAGTTATCGGCGGCTCTACATATCAAACGCACTGTGGAGTGGTCAAAACACCAGAAAACTTGTTTTTTCGCATTAAGTAGCTCGAAACGAGCGATCTCGATGATTCTGCATACTTCGGACTGAAGTCTCACCAATATTATCGCAGAAAATGCATATCTCAGCACGAAACCTCACGAAAATCAAGATGTTGCCGGTTCTGCATATCAAACGCACTGTGGAGGGGTGAAAACAACCAGAGAACGTGTGTCTCGCATTAAATAACTCGAATAGAGCGATCTCGATGATTCTGCATACTTCGGACAGAAGTCTCGCCAAGATTATCGTAAAAAATGCATATCTCAGCTTGAAACCCCACGAAAACCAAGATATCGCTGGTTCTGCATATCAAACGCACTGCGGAGTGGTGAAAACACCAGATAACGTGTTTCTCGCATTAGATAGCTCGAAAAGAGCGATCTAGATGATACAGCCTACTTCGGACAGAAGTCTCACCAAGATTATCGCAGGAAATGCATATCTCAGCTTGAAACCCCATGAAAACCAAGATATCTACTGTTCTGCATATCCAACGAACTGTGGAGTGGTGAAAACCCCACAAAACGTGTTTCTAGCATTAAATAGCTCGAAAAGAGCGCTCTTGACATTTCTGCATACTTCGGACAGAAGTCTCAACAAGATTATCGCAGAAAATGCATATCTCAGCTTGAAACCCCACGAAAACCAAGATATGTACTGTTCTGCATATCAAACGCACTGTGGAGTGGTGAAAACACCAGATAACGTGTTTCTCGCACTAACTAGCTCGAAACGAGCGATCTCGATGATTCTGCATCCTTCGGCCAGAAGTCTCAACAAGATTATTGCAGAAAATGCATATCTCAGCTGGAAACACCACGAAAATCAAGATATTGCCTGTTCTGCACATCAAACGCACTGTGGAGTGGTGAAAACACCGGATAACGTGTTTGTCGCATTAAATAACTCGAATAGAGCGATCTCGATGATTCTGCATACTTCGGACAGAAGTCTCACCAAGATTATCGTAGAAAATGCATACCTCAGCTTGAAACCCGACGAAAACCGAGTTATCTCCGGTTCTGCACATCAAACGTACCGTGGAGTGGTGAAAACACCAGAAAACGTGTTTCGCGCATTAAGTAGCTCGAAAAGAGCGTTCTCGAAGATTCTGCATACTTCTGACAGAAGTCTCGGCAGGTTTATCGTAGAAAATGCATATCTCAGCTTGAAACCCGACCGAAACCAAGATATCTCCGGTTCTGCATGTCAAACGTACTGTGGAGTGGTGAAAACACCAGAAAGCGTGTTTTTTCGCATTAAATAGCTCGAAAAGAGCGATCTAGATGAATCTGCATACTTCTGACTGAAGTCTCATCAATATTATCGCAGAAAATGCATATCTCAGCTTGAAACCCCACGAAAGCCAAGATATCGCTGGTTCTGCATATCAAACGCACTGTGGAGTGGTGAAAACACAAGATAACGTGTTTCTCGCATTAAGTAGCTCGAAACGAGCGTTCTCGATGATTCTGCATACTTCGTATAGATGAAACACCAAGATTATCGCAGAAAATGCATATTTCAGCTGGAAACCCCATGAAAACCAAGTTATCGGCGGCTCTACATATCAAACGCACTGTGGAGTGGTCAAAGACCCAGAAAACTTGTTGTTTCGCATTAAATAGCTAGAAAAGTGCGATCTCGAAGATTCTGCATACTTCTGACTGAAGTCTCACCAATATGATTGCAGGAAATGCATATCTCAGCTTGAAGCCCCACGAAAACCAAGATATCGCTGGTTCTGCATATCAAACGCACTGCGGAGTGGTGAAAACCCCAGAAAACGAGTTTCTCATATTAAATAGCTCGAAAAGAGCGCTATCGATGTTTCTGCATACTTCTGACAAAAGACCCACCAAGATTATCGCCGAAAATGCATATCTCAGCTGGAAACACCACGAAAATCCAGATATCGCCTGTTCTGCATATCAAACGCACTGTGGAGTGGTGAAAACAACCAGAGAACGTGTTTCTCGCATTAAATAGCTCGAAAAGTGCGATCCCGATGATTCAGCATACTTCGGACAGAAGTCTCACCAAGATTATCGCAGGAAATGCATATCGCAGCTTGAAACCCCACGAAAACCAAGATATCTCCGGTTCTGCATATCCAACGAACTGTGGAGTGGTGTAAACCCCAGAAATGAGTTTCTCGCATTAAATAGCTCGAAAAGAGCGCTCTCGACGTTTCTGCATACTTCGGACAGATGTTTCACCAAGCTTATCGTAGAAAATGCATATCTCAGCTGGAAACACCACGAAAACCAAGATATCTCCGGTTCTGCATGTCAAACGTACTGTGGAGTGGTGAAAACACCAGAAAACGTGTTTCTCGCATTAAATAGCTCGAAAAGAGCGATCTAGATGATTCTGCATACTTCTGGCAGAAGACTCACCAAGCTTATCGCAGAAAATGCATATCTCAGCTTGAAACCCCACGAAAACCAAGATATCTCCGGTTCTGCATATCCAACGAACTGTGGAGTGGTGTAAACCCCAGAAATGAGTTTCTCGCATTAAATAGCTCGAAAAGAGCGCTCTCGACGTTTCTGCATACTTCGGACAGATGTTTCACCAAGCTTATCGTAGAAAATGCATATCTCAGCTGGAAACACCACGAAAATCAAGATATCGCCTGTTCTGCACATCAAACGTACCGTGGAGTGGTGAAAACACCAGAAAACGTGTTTCGCGCATTAAGCAGCTCGAAAAGAGCGTTCTCGAAGATTCTGCACACTTCTTACAGAAGTCTCACCAAGATTATCGCAGGAAATGCATATCTCAGCTTGAAACCCCACGAAAACCAAGATATCTTCGGTTCTGCATATCCAACGAACTGTGGAGTGGTGAAAACCCCAGAAATTAGTTTCTCGCATTAAATAGCTCGAAAAGAGCGCTCTCGATGGTTCTGCATACTTCGGACAGATGTTTCACCAAGATTATCGTAGAAAATGCATATCTCAGCTTGAAACCCGGCCGAAACCAAGATATCTCCGGTTCTGCATGTCAAACGTACTGTGGAGTGGTGAAAACACCAGAAAACGTGTTTCTCGCATTAAATAGCTCGAAAAGAGCGATCTAGATGTTTCTGCATACTTCTGGCAGAAGACTCACCAAGCTTATCTCAGAAAATGCATATCTCAGCTGGAAACACCCCGAAAATCAAGATATCGCAGGTTCTGTATATCAAACGCACTGTGGAATGTTGAAAACACCAGAAAACTTGTTTTTTCGCATTAAATAGCTCGAAACGAGCGATCTAGATGATTCACCATACTTCGGACAGAAGTCTCACCAAGAATATCGCAGGAAATGCATATCTCAGCTTGAAACCCCACGAAAACCAAGATATCTCCGGTTCTGCATATCCAACGAACTGTGGAGTGGTGCAAACCCCAGAAAACGAGTTTCTCGCATTAAATAGCTCAAAAAGAGCGCTCTCGATGTTTCTGCATACTTCGGACAGATGTTTCACCAAGATTATCGTAGAAAATGCATATCTCAGCTTGAAACCCGACGAAAACCGAAATATCGCCGGTTCTGCATATCAAACCAACTGTGGAGTGGTGAAAACACCGGATAAGGTTTTTCTCGCATTAACTAGCTCGAAAAGAGCGATCTCGATGTTCCAACATACTTCGGACAGAAGTCTCTCCAAGATTATCGCAGAAAATGCATATCTCAGCTTGAAACCCCACGAAAACCAAGATATCTACTGTTCTGCATATCAAACGCACTGTGGAGTGGTGAAAACACCAGAAAACGTGTTTCTCGCATTAGCTAGCTCGAAAAGAGCGTTCTCGATGATTCTGCATACTTCTCATAGATGAAACACCAAGATTATCGCAGAAAATGCATATTTCAGCTGGAAACCCCACGAAAACCAAGGTATCGGCGGCTCTACATATCAAACGCACTGTGGAGTGGTCAAAACAGCAGATAACGTGTTTCTCGCATTAAATAGCTCGAAAAAAGCGATAGCCATGATTCTGCATACTTCGGACAGAAGTCTCTCCAAGATTATCGCAGAAAATGCATATCTCAGCTTGAAACCCCACGAAAACCAAGATATCGCCGGTTCTGCATATCAAACGCACTGTGGAGTGGTGAAAACACCGGATAAGGTTTTTCTCGCATTAACTAGCTCGAAAAGAGCGATCTCGATGTTCCAGCATACTTCGGACAGAAGTCTCTCCAAGATTATCGCTGAAAATGCATATCTAAGCTTGAAACCCCACGAAAACCAAGATATCGCCGGTTCTGCATATCAAACGCACTGTGGAGTGGTGAAAACACCGGATAACGTGTTTCTCGCATTAAATAGCTCGAAACGAGCGATCTAGATGATTCTGCATACTTCTGACTGAAGTCTCACCAATATTATCGCAGAAAATGCATATCTCAGCTTGAAACCCCACGAAAACCAAGATATCGCCGGTTCTGCATATCAACGCACTGTGGAGTGGTGAAAACACCGGATAAGGTTTTTCTCGCATTAACTAGCTCGAAAAGAGCGATCTCGATGTTCCAGCATACTTCGGACAGAAGTCTCTCCAAGATTATCGCTGAAAATGCATATCTAAGCTTGAAACCCCACGAAAACCAAGATATCGCCGGTTCTGCATATCAAACGCACTGTGGAGTGGTGAAAACACCAGATAACGTGTTTCTCGCATTAAATAGCTCGAAACGAGCGATCTCGATGACTAAGCATACTTCGGACAGAAGTCTCACCAAGATTATCGTAAAAAATGCATATCTCAGCTTGAAACCCCACGAAAACCAAGATATCGCTGGTTCTGCATATCAAACGCACTGTGGAGTGGTGAAAACACCAGATAACGTGTTTCTCGCATTAAATAGCTCGAAAAGTGCGATCTAGAAGATTCTGCATACTTCTGACAGAAGTCTCACCAGGATTATCGTAGACAATGCATATCTCAGCTTGAAACCCGAACGAAACCAAGATATCTCCGGTTCTGCATGTCAAACGTACTGTGGGGTTGTGAAAACACCAGAAAACGTGTTTCGTGCATTAAGTAGCTCGAAAAGAGCGATCTCGATTATTCTGCATACTTCTGACAGAAGCCTCACCAAGATTATCGCAGAAAATGCATATTTCAGCTGGAAACCCCACGAAAACCAAGTTATCGGCGGCTCTACATATCAAACGCACTGTGGAGTGGTCAAAACACCAGAAAACTTGTCTTTTCGCATTAAATAGCTCGAAACGAGCGATCTAGATGATTCTGCATACTTCTGACTGAAGTCTCACCAATATTATCGCAGAAAATGCATATTTCAGTTGGAAATCCCAAGAATACCAAGTTATCGGCGGCTCTACATATCAAACGCACTGTGGAGTGGTCAAAACACCAGAAAACTTGTTTTTTCGCATTAAGTAGCTCGAAACGGGCGATCTAGATGATTCTGCATACTTCTGACTAATGTCTCACCAAGATTATCGCAGAAAATGCATATCTCAGCTGGAAACCCCACGAAAACCAACATATCGCCGGTTCTGCACATCAAACGTACCGTGGATTGGTGAAAACCCCAGAAAACGTGTTTCTCGCTTTAAATAGCTCGAAAAGAGCGATCTAGATGATTCTGCATACTTCTGACAGAAGACTCACCAAGATTATCGCAGAAAATGCATATCTCAGCTGGAAACCCCACGAAAACCAAGATATCGCCTATTCTGCATATCAAACGCCCTGTGGAGTGATGAAAACACCAGATAACGTGTTTCTCGCATTACATAGCTCGAATAGAGCGATCTCGATGATTCTGCATACTTCTGACAGAA
The DNA here is from genome assembly GCA_951804975.1 of Anthophora plumipes. NCBI lineage: Eukaryota > Metazoa > Arthropoda > Insecta > Hymenoptera > Apidae > Anthophora > Anthophora plumipes. Next base: position 1,028,162 of record CATORF010000177.1, read on the forward strand.
GACTCACCAAGATTATCGCAGAAAATGCATATTCCAGCTGGAAACCCCACGAAAACCAAGTTATCAGCGGCTCTACATATCAAACGCACTGTGGAGTGGTCAAAACACCAGAAAACTTGTCTTTTCGCATTAAGTAGCTCGAAACGAGCGATCTAGATGATTCTGCATACTTCTGACTGAAGTCTCACCAATATTATCGCAGAAAATGCATATTTCAGCTGGAAATCCCACGAAACCCAAGTTATCGGCGGCTCTACATATCAAACGCACTGTGGAGTGATCAAAACACCAGAAAACTTGTTTTTTCGCATTAAGTAGCTCGAAACGAGCGATCTAGATGATTCTGCATACTTCTGACTAAAGGCTCACCAAGATTATCGCAGAAAATGCATATCTCAGCTGGAAACCCCACGAAAACCAAGATATCGCCGCTTCTGCATATCAAACGCCCTGTGGAGTGATGAAAACACCAGAAAACTTGTCTTTTCGCATTAAATAGCTCGAAACGAGCGATCTAGATGATTCTGCATACTTCTGACAGAGGTCTCACCAATATTATCGTAGAAAATGCATATCTCAGCTTGAAACCCGACCGAAACGAAGATATCTCCGGTTCTGCACATCAAACGTACCGTGGATTGGTGAAAACACCAGAAAACGTGTTTCGCAGATTAAGTAGCTCGAAAAGTGCGTTCTCGAAGATTCTGCATACATCTGACAGAGGTCTCACCAATATTATCGTAGAAAATGCATATCTCAGCTTGAAACCCGACGAAAACCGAGTTATCTCCGGTTCTGCACATCAAACGTACCGTGGATTGGTGAAAACACCAGAAAACGTGTTTCGCAGATTAAGTAGCTCGAAAAGTGCGTTCTCGAAGATTCTGCATACATCTGACAGAAGTCTCACCAGGATTATCGTAGAAAATGCATATCTCAGCTTGAAACCCGACGAAAACCGAGTTATCTCCGGTTCTGCACATCAAACGTACCGTGGATTGGTGAAAACACCAGATAACGTGTTTCTCGCATCAAGTAGCTCGAAACGAGCGATCCCGATGATTCTGCATACTTCGGACAGAAGTCTCAACAAGATTATCGCTGAAAATGCATATCTCAGCTTGAAACCCCACGAAAACCAAGATATCTACTGTTCTGCATATCAAACGCACTGTGGAGTGGTGAAAACACCAGATAACGTGTTTCTCGCACTAACTAGCTCGAAAAGAGCGATCTCGATGATTCAGCATACTTCGGACAGAAGTCTCACCAAGATTATCGTAAAAAATGCATATCTCAGCTTGAAACCCCACGAAAACCAAGATATCGCTGGTTCTGCATATCAAACGCACTGTGGAGTGGTGAAAACACCAGATAACGTGTTTCTCGCATTAAATAGCTCGAAAAGTGCGATCTAGAAGATTCTGCATACTTCTGACAGAAGTCTCACCAGGATTATCGTAGACAATGCATATCTCAGCTTGAAACCCGAACGAAACCAAGATATCTCCGGTTCTGCATGTCAAACGTACTGTGGGGTTGTGAAAACACCAGAAAACGTGTTTCGTGCATTAAGTAGCTCGAAAAGAGCGATCTCGATTATTCTGCATACTTCTGACAGAAGCCTCACCAAGATTATCGCAGAAAATGCATATTTCAGCTGGAAACCCCACGAAAACCAAGTTATCGGCGGCTCTACATATCAAACGCACTGTGGAGTGGTCAAAACACCAGAAAACTTGTCTTTTCGCATTAAATAGCTCGAAACGAGCGATCTAGATGATTCTGCATACTTCTGACTGAAGTCTCACCAATATTATCGCAGAAAATGCATATTTCAGTTGGAAATCCCAAGAATACCAAGTTATCGGCGGCTCTACATATCAAACGCACTGTGGAGTGGTCAAAACACCAGAAAACTTGTTTTTTCGCATTAAGTAGCTCGAAACGGGCGATCTAGATGATTCTGCATACTTCTGACTAATGTCTCACCAAGATTATCGCAGAAAATGCATATCTCAGCTGGAAACCCCACGAAAACCAACATATCGCCGGTTCTGCACATCAAACGTACCGTGGATTGGTGAAAACCCCAGAAAACGTGTTTTTCGCTTTAAATAGCTCGAAAAGAGCGATCTAGATGATTCTGCATACTTCTGACAGAAGACTCACCAAGATTATCGCAGAAAATGCATATCTCAGCTGGAAACCCCACGAAAACCAAGATATCGCCTATTCTGCATATCAAACGCCCTGTGGAGTGATGAAAACACCAGATAACGTGTTTCTCGCATTACATAGCTCGAATAGAGCGATCTCGATGATTCTGCATACTTCTGACAGAAGACTCACCAAGATTATCGCAGAAAATGCATATTCCAGCTGGAAACCCCACGAAAACCAAGTTATCAGCGGCTCTACATATCAAACGCACTGTGGAGTGGTCAAAACACCAGAAAACTTGTCTTTTCGCATTAAGTAGCTCGAAACGAGCGATCTAGATGATTCTGCATACTTCTGACTGAAGTCTCACCAATATTATCGCAGAAAATGCATATTTCAGCTGGAAATCCCACGAAACCCAAGTTATCGGCGGCTCTACATATCAAACGCACTGTGGAGTGATCAAAACACCAGAAAACTTGTTTTTTCGCATTAAGTAGCTCGAAACGAGCGATCTAGATGATTCTGCATACTTCTGACTAAAGGCTCACCAAGATTATCGCAGAAAATGCATATCTCAGCTGGAAACCCCACGAAAACCAAGATATCGCCGCTTCTGCATATCAAACGCCCTGTGGAGTGATGAAAACACCAGAAAACTTGTCTTTTCGCATTAAATAGCTCGAAACGAGCGATCTAGATGATTCTGCATACTTCTGACAGAGGTCTCACCAATATTATCGTAGAAAATGCATATCTCAGCTTGAAACCCGACCGAAACGAAGATATCTCCGGTTCTGCACATCAAACGTACCGTGGATTGGTGAAAACACCAGAAAACGTGTTTCGCAGATTAAGTAGCTCGAAAAGTGCGTTCTCGAAGATTCTGCATACATCTGACAGAGGTCTCACCAATATTATCGTAGAAAATGCATATCTCAGCTTGAAACCCGACGAAAACCGAGTTATCTCCGGTTCTGCACATCAAACGTACCGTGGATTGGTGAAAACACCAGAAAACGTGTTTCGCAGATTAAGTAGCTCGAAAAGTGCGTTCTCGAAGATTCTGCATACATCTGACAGAAGTCTCACCAGGATTATCGTAGAAAATGCATATCTCAGCTTGAAACCCGACGAAAACCGAGTTATCTCCGGTTCTGCACATCAAACGTACCGTGGATTGGTGAAAACACCAGATAACGTGTTTCTCGCATCAAGTAGCTCGAAACGAGCGATCTCGATGATTCTGCATACTTCGGACAGAAGTCTCAACAAGATTATCGCTGAAAATGCATATCTCAGCTTGAAACCCCACGAAAACCAAGATATCTACTGTTCTGCATATCAAACGCACTGTGGAGTGGTGAAAACACCAGATAACGTGTTTCTCGCACTAACTAGCTCGAAAAGAGCGATCTCGATGATTCAGCATACTTCGGACAGAAGTGTCACCAAGATTATCGCAGAAAATGCATGTCTCAGCTGGAAATCCCACGAAAACCAAGTTATCGGCGGTTCTGCACATCAAACGTACCGTGGATTGGTGAAAACCCCAGAAAACGTGTTTCTCGCATTAAATAGCTCGAAAAGAGCGATCTAGATGATTCTGCATACTTCTGACTGAAGTCTCACCAATATTATCGCAGAAAATGCATATTTCAGCTGGAAATCCCACGAAAACCAAGTTATCGGCGGTTCTGCACATCAAACGTACCGTGGATTGGTGAAAACCCCAGAAAACGTGTTTCTCGCATTAAATAGCTCGAAAAGAGCGATCTAGATGATTCTGCATACTTCTGACAGAAGACTCACCAAGATTATCGCAGAAAATGCATATCTCAGCTGGAAACCCCACGAAAACCAAGATATCGCCGATTCTGCATATCAAACGCCCTGTGGAGTGATGAAAACACCAGATAACGTGTTTCTCGCATTACATAGCTCGAATAGAGCGATCTCGATGATTCTGCATACTTCTGACAGAAGACTCACCAAGATTATCGCAGAAAATGCATATTCCAGCTGGAAACCCCACGAAAACCAAGTTATCGGCGGCTCTACATATCAAACGCACTGTGGAGTGGTCAAAACACCAGAAGACTTGTCTTTTCGCATTAAGTAGCTCGAAACGAGCGATCTAGATGATTCTGCATACTTCTGACTGAAGTCTCACCAATATTATCGCAGAAAATGCATATTTCAGCTGGAAATCCCACGAAAACCAAGTTATCGGCGGCTCTACATATCAAACGCACTGTGGAGTGATGAAAACACCAGATAACGTGTTTCTCGCATTAAATAGCTCGAAAAGAGCGATCTAGATGATTCTGCATACTTCTGACAAAAGACCCACCACGATAATCGCAGAAAATGCAAATCTCAGTTGGAAACACCACGAAAGCCAAGATATCGCTGGTTCTGCATATCAAACGCACTGTGGAGTGGTGAAATCACCGGATAAGGTTTTTCTCGCATTAACTAGCTCGAAAAGAGCGATCTAGATGATTCTGCATACTTCTGACTGAAGTCTCACCAAGATTATCGCAGAAAATGCATATCTCAGCTTGAAACCCCACGAAAGCCAAGATATCGCTGGTTCTGCATATCAAACGCACTGTGGATTGATGAAAACACCAGATAACGTGTTTCTCGCATTAAATAGCTCGAATAGAGCGATCTAGATGATTCTGCATACTTCTGACAAAAGACACACCACGATAATCGCAGAAAATGCATATCTCAGCTGGAAACACCACGAAAGCCAAGATATCGCTGGTTCTGCATATCAAACGGACTGTGGAGTGGTGAAATCACCGGATAAGGTTTTTCTCGCATTAACCAGCTCGAAAAGAGCGATCTAGATGATTCTGCATACTTCTGACTGAAGTCTCACCACGATAATCGCAGAAAATGCATATCTCAGCTGGAAACACCACGAAAGCCAAGATATCGCTGGTTCTGCATATCAAACGCACTGTGGAGTGGTGAAATCACTGGATAAGGTTTTTCTCGCATTAACTAGCTCGAAAAGAGCGATCTAGATGATTCTGCATACTTCTGACTGAAGTCTCAACAAGATTATCGCAGAAAATGCATATCTCAGCTTGAAACCCCACGAAAGCCAAGATATCGCTGGTTCTGCATATCAAACGCACTGTGGAGTGATGAAAACACCAGATAACGTGTTTCTCGCTTTAAATAGCTCGAAAAGCGCGATCTCGATGATTCTGCATACTTCCAACAGAAGTCTCACCAAGATTATCGCAGAAAATGCATATCTCTGCTTGAAACCCCACGAAAACCAAGATATCTACTGTTCTGCATATGCAACGAACTGTGGAGAGGTGAAAACCCCAGAAAACGTGTTGCTCGCATTAAACAGCTCGAAAAGAGCGCTCTCGATGTTTCTGCATACTTCGGACAGATGTTTCACAAAGCTTATCGTAGAAAATGCATATCTCAGCTTGAAACCCGACGAAAACCAAAATATCACCGGTTCTGCATATCCAACGCACTGTGGAGTGGTGAAAACACCAGATAACGTGTTTCTCGCATTAAATAGCTCGAAATGAGCGATCTCGATGATTCTGCATACTTCGGAGAGAAGTCTCAACAAGATTATCGCAGAAAATGCATATCTCAGCTTGAAACCCCACGAAAACTAAGTTATCGGCGGCTCTACATATCAAACGCACTGTGGAGTGGTCAAAACACCAGAAAACTTGTCTTTTCGCATTAAATAGCTCGAAACGAGCGATCTAGATGATTCTGCATACTTCTGACAGAGGTCTCACCAATATTATCGTAGAAAATGCATATCTCAGCTTGAAACCCGACCGAAAGGAAGATATCTCCGGTTCTGCATGTCTAATGTACTGTGGAGTGGTGAATACACCAGAAAACGTGTTTCTCGCATTAAATAGCTCGAAAAGAGCGATCTAGATGATTCTGCATACTTCTGGCAGAAGACTCACCAAGCTTATCGCTGAAAATGCATATCTCAGCTTGAAACCCCACGAAAACCAAGATATCTACTGTTCTGCATATCAAACGCACTGTGGAGTGGTGAAAACACCAGATAACGTGTTTCTCGCACTAACTAGCTCGAAAAGAGCGATCTCGATGATTCAGCATACTTCGGACAGAAGTGTCACCAAGATTATCGCAGAAAATGCATATCTCAGCTTGAAACCCGACGAAAACCGAGTTATCTCCGGTTCTGCACATCAAACGTACCGTGGAGTGGTGAAAACACCAGAAAACGTGTTTCGCACATTAAGTAGCTCGAAAAGTGCGTTCTCGAAGATTCTGCATACATCTGACAGAAATCCCAACAAGATTATCGCAGAAAATGCATATCTCAGCTTGAAACCCCATGAAAACCAAGATATCTACTGTTCTGCATATCAAACGCACTGTGGAGTGGTGAAAACACCAGAAAACTTGTTTTTCGCATTAAATAGCTCGAAACGAGCGATCTAGATGATTCACCATACTTCGGACAGAAGTCTCACCAAGATTATCGCAGGAAATGCATATCTCAGCTTGAAACCCCACGAAAACCAAGATACCTCCGGTTCTGCATATCCAACGAACTGTGGAGTGGTGAAAACCCCAGAAAACGAGTTTCTCGCATTAAATAGCTCGAAAAGAGCGCTCTCGATGTTTCTGGATACTTCGGACAGATGTCACACCAAGATTACCGTAGAAAATGCATATCTCAGCTTGAAATCAGACGAAAACCAAAATATCGCCGGTTCTGCATATCAAACCAACTGTGGAGTGGTGAAAACACCAGATAACGTGTTTCTCGCTTTAAATAGCTCGAAAAGCGCGATCTCGATGATTCTGCATACTTCCAACAGAAGTCTCACCAAGATTATCGCAGAAAATGCATATCTCTGCTTGAAACCCCACGAAAACCTACATATCTACTGTTCTGCATATCAAACGAACTGTGGAGAGGTGAAAACCCCAGAAAACGTGTTTCTCGCATTAAACAGCTCGAAAAGAGCGCTCTCGATGTTTCTGGATACTTCGGACAGATGTTTCACAAAGCTTAACGTAGAAAATGCATATCTCAGCTTGAAACCCGACGAAAACCAAAATATCTCCGGTTCTGCATATCCAACGCACTGTGGAGTGGTGAAAACACCAGATAACGTGTTTCTCGCATTAAATAGCTCGAAATGAGCGATCTCGATGATTCTGCATACTTCGGACAGAAGTCTCAACAAGATTATCGCAGAAAATGCATATCTCAGCTTGAAACCCCACGAAAACCAAGTTATCGGCGGCTCTACATATCCAACGCACTGTGGAGTGGTGAAAACACCAGATAACGTGTTTCTCGCATCAAGTAGCTCGAAACGAGCGATCTCGATGATTCTGCATACTTCGGACAGAAGTCTCAACAAGTTTGTCGCTGAAAATGCATATCTCAGCTTGAAACCCCACGAAAACCAAGATATCTACTGTTCTGCATATCAAACACACTGTGGAGTGGTGAAAACACCAGATAACGTGTTTCTCGCACTAACTAGCTGGAAAAGAGCGATCTCGATGATTCAGCATACTTCGGACAGAAGTGTCACCAAGATTATCGCAGAAAATGCATATCTCAGCTTGAAACCCGACGAAAACCGAGTTATCTCCGGTTCTGCACATCAAACGTACCGTGGATTGGTGAAAACACCAGAAAACGTGTTTCGCACATTAAGTAGCTCGAAAAGTGCGTTCTCGAAGATTCTGCATACATCTGACAGAAGTCTCACCAGGATTATCGTAGAAAATGCATATCTCAGCTTGAAACCCCACGAAAACCAAGATATCTACTGTTCTGCATATCCAACGAACTGTGGTGTGGTGAAAACCCCAGAAAACGTGTTTCTCGCATTAAATAGCTCGAAAAGAGCGTTCTCAAAGATTCTGCATACTTCGGACAGAAGTCTCACCAGGATTATCGTAGAAAATGCATATCTCAGCTTGAAACCCGACCGAAACCAAGATATCTCCGGTTCTGCATGTCAAACGTACTGTGGAGTGGTGAAAACACCAGAAAACGTGTTTCGTGCATTAAGTAGCTCGAAAAGAGCGCTCTCGATGTTTCTGCATACTTCGGACAGATGTTTCACCAAGATTATCGTAGAAAATGCATATCTCAGCTTGAAACCCGACGAAAACCAAAATACCGCCTGTTCTGCATATCAAACCAGCTGTGGAGTGGTGAAAACCACAGATAACGTGTTTCTCGCATTAAATAGCTCGAAACGAGCGATCTCGATGATTCTGCATACTTCGGACAGACGTCTCACCAAAATTATCGTAAAAAATGCATATCTCAGCTTGAAACCCCACGAAAACCAAGATATCGCTGTGTTCAGCATTTCAAACGCACTGTGGAGTGGTGAAAACCCCATGAAAACGTGTTTCTCGCATTAAATAGCTCGAATAGAGCGATCTCGATGATTCTTCATACTTCGGACAGAAGTCTCACCAAGATTATCGTAAAAAATGCATATCTCAGCTTGAAACCCCACGAAAGCCAAGATATCGCTGGTTCTGCATATCAAACGCACTGTGGAGTGGTGAAATCACCGGATAACGTGTTTCTCGCATTAAATAGCTCGAAATGAGCGATCTCGTTGATTCTGCATACTTCCAACAGAAGACTCACCAAGATTATCGCAGAAAATGCATATTTCAGCTGGAAACCCCACGAAAACCAAGTTATCGGCGGCTATACATATCAAACGCACTGTGGAGTGGTCAAAACACCAGAAAACTTGTCTTTTCGCATTAAATAGCTCGAAACGAGCGATCTAGATGATTCTGCATACTTCTGACTGAAGTCTCACCAATACTATCGCAGAAAATGCATATTTCAGCTGGAAATCCCACGAAAACCAAGTTATCGGCGGCTCTACATATCAAACGCACTGTGGATTGGTCAAAACACCAGAAAACTAGTTTTTTCGCATTAAGTAGCTCGAAACGAGCGATCTAGATGATTCTGCATACTTCTGACTAAAGTCACACCAAGATTATCGCAGAAAATGCATATCTCAGCTGGAAACCCCACGAAAACCAAGATATCGCCGGTTCTGCGTATCAAACACCCTGTGGAGTGATGAAAACACCAGATAACGTGTTTCGTGCATTAAGTAGCTCGAAAAGAGCGATCAAGATGATTCTGCATACTTCTGACAAAAGACCCACCAAGATTATCGCAGAAAATGCATATCTCAGTTGGAAACACCACGAAAATCAAGATATCGCCTGTTCTTCATATCAAACGCTCTGTGGAGTGGTGAAAACAACCAGAGAACGTGTTTCTCGCATTAAATAGCTCGAAAAGAGCGATCTCGATGATTCAGCACACTTCGGACAGAAGTCTCACCAAGAATATCGCAGGAAATGCATATCTCAGCTTGAAACCCCACGAAAACCAAGATATCTCCGGTTCTGCATATCCAACGAACTGTGGAGTGGTGAAAACCCCAGAAAACGAGTTTCTCGCATTAAATAGCTCGCAAAGAGCGCTCTCGATGATTCTGCATACTTCGGACAGATGTTTCACCATGATTGTCGCAGAAAATGCATATCTCAGCTAGAAACATCACGAAAATCAAGATGTCGCCGGTTCTGCATATCAAACGCACTGTGGAGTCGTGAAAACAACCAGATAACGTGTTTCTCGCATTAAATAGCTCTAATAGAGCGATTTCGGTGATTCTGCACACTTGTCACAGAAGAATCATGACGATTATCACTGAAAATGCATATCTCAGCGGGAAACACCACGAAAATCAAGATATCGCCGGTTCTGCATTTCAAACGCACTGTGGAATGTTGAAAACACCAGAATACTTGTTTCTTCGCATTAAATAGCTCGAAACGAGCGATCTAGACGATTCTGCATACTTCTGACTGAAGTCTCACCAATATTATCGCAGAAAATGCATATCTCATCTGGAAACCCAACGAAACCGAATATATTGCAGTTTCCGCATGTCAAACGCACTGTGGAGTGCTGAAAACACTACAAAACCTGTTTTCCGCATTCAATAGCACGAAAACAGCGATTTCGGTGATTCTGCATACTAGTCACAGAAGAATCATGAGGATTATCACTGAAAATGCATATCTCATCTGGATACCCCACGAAAACCAAGATCTCGCCGTTGTGCATATCAAACGTCCTGTGAAGTGATGAAAACACCAGAAAACGTGTTTCTCGCATTCAATAGCACGAAAACTGCGATTTCGGTGATTCTGCATACTTCTGACAGAAGACTCACCAAGATTATCCCAGAAAATGCATATCTCAGCTGGAAACCCCGCGAAAACCAACATATCGCCGGTTCTGCATATCAGACGCACCGTGGAGTAGTGAGAACTACCAGATAACGTGTTTCTCGCATTAAATAGCTGGAATAGAGCGATTTCTGTGATTCTGCAAACTTCTCACAGAAGACTATCCAAGATTATCGTAGAAAATGCATATCTCATCTGGAAATCCAATGAAACCGAAGATATCGCAGTTTCCGCATATCAAAGGCACTGTGGAGTGCTGAAAACACCAGAAAACGAGTTTTTCGTATTGAATAGCACGAAAACTGCGATTTCGGTGATTCTGCATCCTTCTCACAGAAGAATATCCAAGATTATCACAGAAAATTCTTGTCTCAGCCGGAAACCCCACGAAAACGAAGATATCGCAGTTTCCGCATATCAAACGCACTGTGTAGTGGACAAAACACCAGCTAACGTGTTACTCGCATTAACTAGCTCGAAAAGAGCGTTCTGGATGATTGTGCATACTTCTCGTAGATGAAACACAAAGATTATCGCAGAAAATGCATTCTTCAGCTGGAAACCCCACGAAAACGAAGTTATCGGCGGCTCTAGATATCAAAAGCACTGTGGAGTGGTGAAAACAACCAGAGAACGTGTTTCTCGCATTAAATAGCTCGAATAGAGCGATCTCGATGATTCTGCATACTTCGGACAGAAGTCTCACTAAGATTATCGTAAAAAATGCATATCTCAGCTTGAAACCCCACGAAAACCAAGATATCGCTGGTACTGCGTATCAAAAGCACTGTGGAGTGGTGAAAACACCAGATAACGTGTTTCTCGCATTAAGTAGCTCGAAAAGAGCGTTCTCGAAGATCCTGCATACTTCTGACAGAAGTCTCACCAAGATTATCGTAGAAAATGCATATCTCAGCTTGAAACCCGACGAAAACCGAGTTATCTCCGGTTCTGCACATCAAACGTACCGTGGAGTGGTGAAAACACCAGATAACGTGTTTCTCGCAGCAAGTAGCTCGAAACGAGCGATCTCGATGATTCTGCATACTGCTGACAGAAGTCTCACCAGTATTATAGCAGAAGATGCATATCTCAGCTCGAAACCTTACGAAAATCAAGATGTTACCGGTTCTGCATATCAAACGCACTGTGGAGTGGTGAAAACAACCAGAGAACATGTTTCTCGCATTAAATAGCTCGAAAAGGCCGATCCCGATGATTCTGCATACTTCTGACAGAAGTCTCACCAAGATTATCGTAGAAAATGCATATCTCAACTTGAACCCCGACGAAATCAAAGATGTCACCGGTTCTGCATATCAAACGCACTGTGGAGTGGTGAAAACACCAGATAACGTGTTTCTCGCACTACCCAGCTCGAAAAGAGCGATCTCGATGATTCTGCATACTTCTGACAGAAGTCTCACCAAGATTATCGTAGAAAATGCATATCTCAACTTGAACCCCGACGAAATCAAAGATGTCGCCGGTTCTGCATATCAAACGCACTGTGGAGTGGTGAAAACACCAGATAACGTGTTTCTCGCATTAAATAGCTCGAAAAGAGCGCTCTCGATGTTTCTGCATACTTCGAACAGATGTTTCACCAAGATTATCGTAGAAAATGCATATCTCAGCTTGAAACCCGACGAAAACCAAAATATCGCCGGTTCTGCATATCAAACCAACTGTGGAGTGGTGAAAACCCCAGATAACGTGTTTCTCGCATTAAATATCTCGAAAAGTGCGATCTCGATGGTTCTGCATACTTTGGACAGAAGTCTCACCAAGATTATCGCAGAAAATGCATATCTCAGCTTGAAACCCCACGAAAACCAAGATATCGCTGGTACTGCATATCAAACGCACTGTGGAGTGGTGAAAACACCAGATAACGTGTTTCTCGCATTAAATAGCTCGAAAAGAGCGATCTAGATGATTCTGCATACTTCTGACAAAAGACCCACCAAGATTATCGTAGAAAATGCATATCTCAACTTGAACCCCGACGAAATCAAAGATGTCGCCGGTTCTGCATATCAAACGCACTGTGGAGTGGTGAAAACACCAGAAAACAAGTTTCGCGCAGTAAGTAGCTCGAAAATAGCGTTCTCGAAGATTCTGCATACTTCAGACAGAAGTCTCACCAGGATTATCGTAGAAAATGCATATCTCAGCTTGAAACCCGACCGAAATCAAAGATGTCGCCGGTTCTGCATATCAAACGCATTGTGGAGTGGTGAAAACACCAGATAACGTGTTTCTCGCACTACCCAGCTCGAAAAGAGCGATCTCGAAGATTCAGCATACTTCGGACAGAAGTCTCACCAAGATTATCGCAGAAAATGCATATCTCAGCTTGAAACCCCACGAAAACCAAGATATCGCTGTGTTCTGCATATCAAACGCACTGTGGAGTGGTGAATACAGCGGATAAGTTTTTTCTCGCATTAACTAGCTCGAAAAGAGCGATCTCGATGTTTCAGCATACTTCGGACAGAAGTCTCAACAAGATTATCGCAGAAAATGCATATCTCAGCTTGAAACCCCACGAAAACCAAGATATCTACTGTTCTGCATATCAAACGCACTGTGGAGTGGTGAAAACACCAGATAACGTGTTTCTCGCACTACCTAGCTCGAAAAGAGCGATCTCGATGATTCAGCATTCTTCGGACAGAAGTCTCACCAAGATTATCGCAGAAAATGCATATCTCAGCTTGAAACCCCACGAAAACCAAGATGTCGCCGGTTCTGCATATCAAACGCACTGTGGAGTGGTGAAAACACCAGAAAACGTGTTTCTCGTATTAAGTAGCACGAAAGGAGCGTTCTCGACTTTTCTGCATACTTCGGACAGATGTTTCACCAAGCTTATCGTAGAAAATGCATATCTCAGCTTGAAACCCGACGAAAACCAAAATATCGCCAGTTCTGCATATCAAACCAACTGTGGAGTGGTGAAAACACCAGATAACGTGTTTCTCGCATTAAATAGCTCGAAAAGTGCGATCTGGATGATTCTGCATACTTCTAACAGAAGTCTCACCAAGATTATCGCAGAAAATGCATATCTCTGCTTGAAACCCCACGAAAACCAAGATATCTACTGTTCTGCATATCAAACGCACTGTGGAGTCGTGAAAACATCAGATAACGTGTTTGTCGCATTAAGTAGCTCGAAAAGCGGGATCTCGATGATTCTGCATACTTCTGACAGATGACTCACCAAGCTTATCGTAGAAAATGCATATGTCAGCTTGAAACCTCACCAAAATCATGATGTCGCCGGTCCTGCATATAAAACGCACTGTGGAGTGGTGAAAACACCAGATAACGTGTGTCTCGCATTAAATAGCTCGAAAAGATCGATCTAGATGCTTCTGCATACTTCTGACAGAAGTCTCACAAAGATTATCGTAGAATGTGCATATCTCAGCATGAACCCCGACGAAATCCAAGATGTCGCCTGTTCTGCATATCAAACGCACTGTGGAGTGGTGAAAACACCAGAAAACTTGTTTTTTCGCATTACATAGCTCGAAAAGAGCGATCTAGATGATTCTGCATACTTCTGACAGAAGTCTCACCAAGATTATCGTAGAATGTGCATATCTCAGCATGAACCCCGACGAAATCCAAGATGTCGCCGGTTCTGCATATCAAACGCACTGTGGAGTGGTGAAACCACCAGAAAACGTGTTTCTCGCATTAAGTAGCTCGAAAAGAGCAATCTAGATGATTCTGCATACTTCTGACAGAAGTCTCACCAAGATTATCGCAGAAAATGCATACCTCAGCTTGAAATCTCACAAAAATCAAGATGTCGCAGCTTCTGCATATCAAACGCACTGTGGAGTGGTCAAAACAACCAGATAACGTGTTTCTCGAATTAAATAGCTCGAAAAGAACGATCTAGATGATTCTGCATACTTCTGACAGAAGTCTCACCAAGATTATCGTAGAAAATGCATTTCTCAGCTTGAACCCCGACGAAATCCAAGATATCTCCGGTTCTGCATGTCAAACGTACTGTGGAGTGGTGAATACACCAGAAAACGTGTTTCTCGCATTAAGTAGCTCGAAAAGAGCGTTCTCGAAGATTCTGCATACTTCGAACTGAAGTCTCACCAAGGTTATCGCAGAAAATGCATATCTCAGCTTGATACCCGAAGACAGCCAAGATGTTGCCGGTTCTGCATATCAAACGCACTGTGGAGTGGTGAAAACACCAGATAACGTGTTACTCGTATTAAATAGCTCGAAAACAGCGATCCCGATGATTCTGCATACTTCTGACAGACGTCTCACCAAGATTATCGTAGAAAATGCATATCTCAGCTTGAAACCCGACCGAAACCAAGATATCTCCGGTTCTGCATGTCAAACGTACTGTGGAGTGTTGAATACACCAGAAAACGTGTTTCTCGCATTAAGTAGCTCGAAAAGAACGATCTAGATGATTCTGCATACTTCTGACTGAAGTCACACCAAGATTATTGTAGAAAATGCATATCTCAGCTTGAAACCCGACGAAATCTAAGATGTCGCCGGTTCTGCAAATCAATCGCACTGTGGAGTGGTGAAATCACCAGAAAGCGTGTTTCTCGCATTAAGTAGCTCGAAAAGAGCGTTCTCGAAGATTCTGCATACTTCTGACTGAAGTCTCACCAAGATTATCACAGAAAATGCATATCTCAGCTTGAAATCTCACGAAAATCAAGATGTCGCCGGTTCTGCATGTCAAACGTACTGAGGAGTGGTGAAAACACCAGAAAACTTGTTTTTTCGCATTAAATAGCTCGAAAAGAGCGATCTAGATGATTCTGCATACTTCTGACAAAAGACCCACCAAGATTATCGTAGAAAATGCATATCTCAACTTGAACCCCGACGAAATCAAAGATGTCGCCGGTTCTGCATATCAAACGCACTGTGGAGTGGTGAAAACACCAGAAAACAAGTTTCGCGCAGTAAGTAGCTCGAAAATAGCGTTCTCGAAGATTCTGCATACTTCAGACAGAAGTCTCACCAGGATTATCGTAGAAAATGCATATCTCAGCTTGAAACCCGACCGAAATCAAAGATGTCGCCGGTTCTGCATATCAAACGCATTGTGGAGTGGTGAAAACACCAGATAACGTGTTTCTCGCACTACCCAGCTCGAAAAGAGCGATCTCGAAGATTCAGCATACTTCGGACAGAAGTCTCACCAAGATTATCGCAGAAAATGCATATCTCAGCTTGAAACCCCACGAAAACCAAGATATCGCTGTGTTCTGCATATCAAACGCACTGTGGAGTGGTGAATACAGCGGATAAGTTTTTTCTCGCATTAACTAGCTCGAAAAGAGCGATCTCGATGTTTCAGCATACTTCGGACAGAAGTCTCAACAAGATTATCGCAGAAAATGCATATCTCAGCTTGAAACCCCACGAAAACCAAGATATCTACTGTTCTGCATATCAAACGCACTGTGGAGTGGTGAAAACACCAGATAACGTGTTTCTCGCACTACCTAGCTCGAAAAGAGCGATCTCGATGATTCAGCATTCTTCGGACAGAAGTCTCACCAAGATTATCGCAGAAAATGCATATCTCAGCTTGAAACCCCACGAAAACCAAGATGTCGCCGGTTCTGCATATCAAACGCACTGTGGAGTGGTGAAAACACCAGAAAACGTGTTTCTCGTATTAAGTAGCACGAAAGGAGCGTTCTCGACTTTTCTGCATACTTCGGACAGATGTTTCACCAAGCTTATCGTAGAAAATGCATATCTCAGCTTGAAACCCGACGAAAACCAAAATATCGCCAGTTCTGCATATCAAACCAACTGTGGAGTGGTGAAAACACCAGATAACGTGTTTCTCGCATTAAATAGCTCGAAAAGTGCGATCTGGATGATTCTGCATACTTCTAACAGAAGTCTCACCAAGATTATCGCAGAAAATGCATATCTCTGCTTGAAACCCCACGAAAACCAAGATATCTACTGTTCTGCATATCAAACGCACTGTGGAGTCGTGAAAACATCAGATAACGTGTTTGTCGCATTAAGTAGCTCGAAAAGCGGGATCTCGATGATTCTGCATACTTCTGACAGATGACTCACCAAGCTTATCGTAGAAAATGCATATGTCAGCTTGAAACCTCACCAAAATCATGATGTCGCCGGTCCTGCATATAAAACGCACTGTGGAGTGGTGAAAACACCAGATAACGTGTGTCTCGCATTAAATAGCTCGAAAAGATCGATCTAGATGCTTCTGCATACTTCTGACAGAAGTCTCACAAAGATTATCGTAGAATGTGCATATCTCAGCATGAACCCCGACGAAATCCAAGATGTCGCCTGTTCTGCATATCAAACGCACTGTGGAGTGGTGAAAACACCAGAAAACTTGTTTTTTCGCATTACATAGCTCGAAAAGAGCGATCTAGATGATTCTGCATACTTCTGACAGAAGTCTCACCAAGATTATCGTAGAATGTGCATATCTCAGCATGAACCCCGACGAAATCCAAGATGTCGCCGGTTCTGCATATCAAACGCACTGTGGAGTGGTGAAACCACCAGAAAACGTGTTTCTCGCATTAAGTAGCTCGAAAAGAGCAATCTAGATGATTCTGCATACTTCTGACAGAAGTCTCACCAAGATTATCGCAGAAAATGCATACCTCAGCTTGAAATCTCACAAAAATCAAGATGTCGCAGCTTCTGCATATCAAACGCACTGTGGAGTGGTCAAAACAACCAGATAACGTGTTTCTCGAATTAAATAGCTCGAAAAGAACGATCTAGATGATTCTGCATACTTCTGACAGAAGTCTCACCAAGATTATCGTAGAAAATGCATTTCTCAGCTTGAACCCCGACGAAATCCAAGATATCTCCGGTTCTGCATGTCAAACGTACTGTGGAGTGGTGAATACACCAGAAAACGTGTTTCTCGCATTAAGTAGCTCGAAAAGAGCGTTCTCGAAGATTCTGCATACTTCGAACTGAAGTCTCACCAAGATTATCGCAGAAAATGCATATCTCAGCTTGAAACCCCACGAAAACCAAGATATCGCCGGATCTGCATATCAAACGCACTGTGGTGTGGTGATAACACCAGATAACGTGTTTCTCGCACTAACTAGCTCGAAAAGAGCGATATCGATGATTCAGCATACTTCGGACAGAAGTCTCACCAAGATTATCGCAGAAAATGCATATCTCAGCTTGAAACCCCACGAAAACCAAGATATCGCCGGATCTGCATATCAAACGCACTGTGGTGTGGTGATAACACCAGATAACGTGTTTCTCGCATTAAATGGCTCGAAACGAGCGATCTCGATGCTTCTGCATACTTCGGACAGAAGTCTCATCAAGATTATCGTAAAAAATGCATATCTCAGCTTGAAACCCCACGAAAACCGAGATATCGCCGGTTCTGCATATCAAACGTACTGTGGAGTGGTGAAAACACCAGATAACGTGTTTCTCGCACTAACTAGCTCGAAAAGAGCGATATCGATGATTCAGCATACTTCGGACAGAAGTCTCACCAAGAATATCGCAGGAAATGCATATCTCAGCTTGAAACCCCACGAAAACCAAGATATCTCCGGTTATGCATATCCAACGAACTGTGGAGTGGTGAAAACACCAGATAACGTGTTTCTCGCATTAAATAGCTCGAAAAGAGCGTTCTCGAAGATCCTGCATACTTCTGACAGAAGTCTCACCAAGATTATCGCAGAAAATGCATATCTTAGCTTGAAACCCCACGAAAACCAAGATATCGCCGGTTCTGCATATCAAACGCACTGTGGTGTGGTGATAACACCAGATAACGTGTTTCTCGCATTAAATGGCTCGAAACGAGCGATCTCGATGCTTCTGCATACTTCGGACAGAAGTCTCATCAAGATTATCGTAAAAAATGCATATCTCAGCTTGAAACTCCACGAAAACCGAGATATCGCCGGTTCTGCATATCAAACGTACTGTGGAGTGGTGAAAACTCCCGAAAACGTGTTTCGTGCATTAAGTAGCTCGAAAAGAGCGATCTAGATGATTCTGCATACTTCTGACAAAAGACCCACCAAGATTATCGCTCAAAATGCACATCTCAGCTGGAAACACCACGAAAATCAAGATATCGCATGTTCTGCATATCAAACGCACTGTGGAGTGGTGAAAACAACCAGAGAACGTGTTTCTCGCATTAAATTGCTCGAAAAGAGCGATCTCGATGATTCAGCATACTTCCGACAGAAGTCTCATCAAGAATATCGCAGGAAATGCATATCTCAGCTTGAAACCCCACGAAAACCAAGATATCTACTGTTCTGCATATCCAACGAACTGTGGAGTGGTGAAAACCCCACAAAGCGTGTTTCTAGCATTAAATAGCTCGCAAATAGCGCTCTCGACCTTTCTGCATACTTCGGACAGAAGTCTCAACAAGATTATCGCAGAAAATGCATATCTCAGCTTGAAACCCCACGAAAACCAAGATATGTACTGTTCTGCATATCAAACGCACTGTGGAGTGGTGAAAACACCAGATAACGTGTTTCTCGCACTAACTAGCTCGAAACGAGCAATCTCGATGATTCTGCACACTTCGGCCAGAAGTCTCAACACGATTATCGCAGAAAATGCATATCTCAGCTTGAAACCCCACGAAAACCAAGATATGTACTGTTCTGCATATCAAACGCACTGTGGTGCGGTGAAAACAACAGATAACGTGTTTCTCGCACTAACTAGCTCGAAAAGGGCGATCTCGATGATTCAGCATACTTCGGACAGAAGTCTCACAAAGATTATCGCAGAAAATGCATATCTCAGCTTGAAACCCCACGAAAACCAAGATATCGCCTGTTCTGCATATCAAACTCACTGTGGAGTCGTGAAAACAACCAGAGAACGTGTTTCTCGCATTAAATTGCTCGAAAAGAGCGATCTCGATGATTCAGCATACTTCGGACAGAAGTCTCACCAAGAATATCGCAGGAAATGCATATCTCAGCTTGAAACCCCACGAAAACCAAGATATCTCCGGTTCTGCATATCCAACGAACTGTGGAGTGGTGAAAACCCCAGAAAGCGAGTTTCTCGCATTAAATAGCTCGAAAAGAGCGCTCTCGATGTTTCTGCATACTTCGGACAGATGTTTCACCAAGATTATCGTAGAAAATGCATATCTCAGCTTGAAACCCGACCGAAACCAAGATATCTCCGGTTCTGCATGTCAAACGTACTGTGGAGTGGTGAAAACTCCAGAAAACGTGTTTCGTGCATTAATTAGCTCGAAAAGAGCGCTCTCGATGATTCTGCATACTTCTGACTGAAGTCTCACCAATATTATCGCAGAAAATGCATTTCTCAGCTTGAAACCCCACGAAAGCCAAGATATCGCTGGTTCTGCATATCAAACGCACTGTGGAGTGGTGAAAACACCAGATAACGTGTTTCTCGCATTAAGTAGCTCGAAACTAGCGTTCTCGATGATTCTGCATACGTCTCATAGATGAAACACCAATATTATCGCAGAAAATGCATATCTCAGCTTGAAACCCCACGAAAACCAAGATATCGCCTGTTCTGCATATCAAACTCACTGTGGAGTCGTGAAAACAACCAGAGAACGTGTTTCTCGCATTAAATTGCTCGAAACGAGCGTTCTCGATGATTCTGCATACGTCTCATAGATGAAACACCAATATTATCGCAGAAAATGCATATCTCAGCTCGAAACCTCACGAAAATCAAGATGTTGCCGGTTCTGCATATCAAACGCACTGTGGAGTGGTGAAAACAACCAGAGAACGTGTTTCTCGCATTAGATATCTCGAACAGAGCGATCTCGATGATTCTGCATACTTCGGACAGAAGTCTCACCAAGATTATCGTAAAAAATGCATATCTCAGCATGAAACCCCACGAAAACCAAGATATCGCTGGTACTGCATATCAAACGCACTGTGGAGTGGTGAAAACACCAGAAAACGTGTTTCGCGCATTAAGTAGCTCGCAAAGAGCGTTCTCGAAGATTCTGCATACTTCTTGCAGAAGTTTCACCAGGGTTATCGTAGAAAATGCATATCTCAGCTTGAAATCCGACCGAAACCAAGATATCTCCGGTTCTGCATGTCAAACGTACTGTGATGTGGTGAAAACAACAGAAAACGTGTTTCGTGCATTAAGTAGCTCGAAAAGAGCGATCAAGATGATTCTGCATACTTCTGACAAAAGACCCACCAAGATTATCGCAGAAAATGCATATCTCAGTTGGAAACACCACGAAAATCAAGATATCGCCTGTTCTGCAGATCAAACGCACTGTGGAGTGGTGAAAACAACCAGAGAACGTGTTTCTCGCATTAAATAGCTCGAAAAGAACGATCTCGATGATTCAGCATACTTCGGACAGAAGTCTCACCAAGATTATCGTAAAAAATGCATATCTCAGCTTGAAACCCCATGAAAACCAAGATATCGCTGGTACTGCATATCAAACGCAGTGTGGAGTGGTCAATACACCAGATAACGTGTTTCTCGCATTAAATAGCTCGAAACGAACGATCTAGATTATTCTGCATACTTCTGACAGAAGTCTCACCAAGATTATCGTAGAAAATGCATATCTCAGCTTGAAACCCGACGAAAACCGAGTTATCTCCGGTTCTGCACACCAAACGTACCTTGGACTGGTGAAAACACCAGAAAACGTGTTTCGCGCATTAAGTAGCTCGAAAAGAGCGTTCTCGAAGATTCTGCATACTTCTGACAGAAGTCTCACCAGGGTTATCGTAGAAAATGCATATCTCAGCCTAAAACCCGACCGAAACCAAGATATCTCCGGTTCTGCTTTTCAAACGTACTGTGGAGTGGTGAAAACACCAGAAAACCTGTTTCGTGCATTAAGTAGCTCGAAAAGAGCGATCAAGATGATTCTGGATTCTTCTAACAGAAGTCTCACCAAGATTATCGCAGAAAATGTATATCTCTGCTTGAAACCCCACGAAAACCAAGATATCTAGTGTTCTGCATATCCAACGAACTGTCGAGTGGTGAAAACCCCAGAAAACGTGTTTCTAGCAGTAAATAGCTCGAAACGAGCGCTCTCGACCTTTCTGCATACTTCGGACAGAAGTCTCAACAAGATTATCGCAGAAAATGCATATCTCAGCTTGAAACCCCACGAAGACCAAGATATGTACTGTTCTGCATATCCACCGCACTGTGGAGTGGTGAAAACACCAGATAACGTGTTTCTCGCACTAACTAGCTCGAAAGGAGCGATATCGATGATTCAGCATACTTCGGACAGAAGTCTCACCAAGATTATCGCAGAAAATGCATATCTCTGCTTGAAACCCCACGAAAACCAAGATACCTACTGTTCTGCATATCCAAGGAACTGTGGAGTGGTGAAAACCCCAGAAAACGTGTTTCTCGGATTAAATAGCTCGAAAAGAGCGCTCTCGACGTTTCAGCATACTTCGGACAGATGTTTCACCAAGAATATCGCAGGAAATGCATATCTCAGCTTGAAACCCCACGAAAACCAAGATATCTCCGGTTCTGCATATTCAACGAACTGTGGAGTGGTGAAAACCCCACAAAACGAGTTTCTCGCATTAAATAGCTCGAAAAGAGCGCTCTCGATGTTTCTGCATACTTCGGACAGAAGTCTCAACAAGATTATCGCAGAAAATGCATATCTCAGCTTGAAACCTCACGAAAACCAAGATATCGCCGGTTCTGCATATCAAACGCACTGTGGAGTGGTGAAAACAGCGGATAAGTTTTTTCTCGCATTAACTAGCTCGAAAAGAGCGATCTCGATGTTTCAGCCTACTTCGGACAGAAGTCTCACCAAGATTATCGCAGAAAATGCATATCTCAGCATGAAACCCCACGAAAACCAAGATATCGCCGGTTCTGCATATCAAACGCGCTGTGGAGTGGTGAAAACAACCAGAGAACGTGTTTCTCGCGTTAAATAGCTCGAAAAGGCCGATCACGATGATTAAGCATACTTCGGACAGAAGTCTAACCAAGATTATCGTAAAAAATGCATATCCCAGCTTGAAACCCCACGAAAACCAAGATATCTACGGTTCTGCATATCCAAAGCACTGTGGAGTGGTGAAAACACCAGATAACGTGTTTCTCGCACTAACTAGCTCGAACAGAGCGATCTCGATGGTTCTGCATACTTCTAACAGAAGTCTCACCAAGATTATCGCAGAAAATGCATATCTCTGCTTGAAACCCCACGAAAACCAAGATATCTACTGTTCTGCATATCCAACGAACTGTGGAGTGATGAAACCCCCAGATAACGTGTTTCTCGCACTAGCTAGCTCGAAAAGAGCGATCTCGATGATTCAGCATACTTCGGACAGAAGTCTCACCAAGATTATCACAGAAAATACATATCTCAGCTTGAATCCCCACGAAAACCAAGATATCTCCTGTTCTGCATATCAAACGCACTGTGCAGTGGTGAAAACACCGGATAAGGTTTTTCTCGCATTAACTAGCTCGAAAAGAGCGATCTCGAATATTCTGCATACTTCTGACAGAAGTCTCACCAGGATTATCGTAGAAAATGCATATCTCAGCTTGAAACCCGACCGAAACCAAGATATCTCCGGTTCTGCATATCCAACGCACTGTGGAGTGGTGAAAACACCAGATAACGTGTTTCTCGCATTAAATAGCTCGAAACGAGCGATCTCGATGATTAAGCATACTTCGGACAGAAGTCTAACCAAGATTATCGTAAAAAATGCATATCCCAGCTTGAAACCCCACGAAAACCAAGATATCTACGGTTCTGCATATCCAAAGCACTCTGGAGTGGTGAAAACACCAGATAACGTGTATCTCGCATTAAATAGCTCGAAACGAGCGATCTCGATGATTAAGCATACTTCGGACAGAAGTCTCACGAAGATTATCGTAAAAAATGCATATCTCAGCTTGAAACCCCACGAAAACCAAGATATCGCTGGTTCTGCATATCAAACGCACTGTGGAGTGGTGAAAACACCGGATAAGTTTTTTCTCGCATTAACTAGGTCGAAAAGAGCGATCTCGATGTTTCAGCATACTTCGGACAGAAGTCTCACCAAGCTTATCGTAGAAAATGCATATCTCAGCTTGAAACCCGACGAATACCAAAATATCTCCGGTTCTGCATATCCAACGTACTGTGGAGTTGGGAAAACACTAGATAACGTGTTTCTCGCATTAGATAGCTCGAAACGAGCGATCTCGATGATTCTGCATACTTCGGACAGAAGTCTCACCAAGAATATCGCAGGAAATGCATATCTCAGCTTGAAACCCCACGAAAATCAAGATATCGCCTGTTCTGCATATCAAACGCACTGTGGAGTGGTCAAAACAACCAGAGAACGTGTTTCTCGCATTAAATAGCTAGAAAAGAGCGATCTCGATGATACAGCATACTTCGGACAGAAGTCTCACCAAGATTATCACAGAAAATACATATCTCAGCTTGAATCCCCACGAAAACCAAGATATCTCCTGTTCTGCATATCAAACGCACTGTGGAGTGGTGAAAACACCGGATAAGGTTTTTCTCGCATTAACTAGCTCGAAAAGAGCGATCTCGAATATTCTGCATACTTCTGACAGAAGTCTCACCAGGATTATCGTAGAAAATGCATATCTCAGCTTGAAACCCGACCGAAACCAAGATATCTCCGGTTCTGCATATCCAACGCACTGTGGAGTGGTGAAAACACCAGATAACGTGTTTCTCGCATTAAATAGCTCGAAACGAGCGATCTCGATGATTAAGCATACTTCGGACAGAAGTCTAACCAAGATTATCGTAAAAAATGCATATCCCAGCTTGAAACCCCACGAAAACCAAGATATCTACGGTTCTGCATATCCAAAGCACTCTGGAGTGGTGAAAACACCAGATAACGTGTATCTCGCATTAAATAGCTCGAAACGAGCGATCTCGATGATTAAGCATACTTCGGACAGAAGTCTCACGAAGATTATCGTAAAAAATGCATATCTCAGCTTGAAACCCCACGAAAACCAAGATATCGCTGGTTCTGCATATCAAACGCACTGTGGAGTGGTGAAAACACCGGATAAGTTTTTTCTCGCATTAACTAGGTCGAAAAGAGCGATCTCGATGTTTCAGCATACTTCGGACAGAAGTCTCACCAAGCTTATCGTAGAAAATGCATATCTCAGCTTGAAACCCGACGAATACCAAAATATCTCCGGTTCTGCATATCCAACGTACTGTGGAGTTGGGAAAACACTAGATAACGTGTTTCTCGCATTAGATTGCTCGAAACGAGCGATCTCGATGATTCTGCATACTTCGGACAGAAGTCTCACCAAGAATATCGCAGGAAATGCATATCTCAGCTTGAAACCCCACGAAAATCAAGATATCGCCTGTTCTGCATATCAAACGCACTGTGGAGTGGTCAAAACAACCAGAGAACGTGTTTCTCGCATTAAATAGCTAGAAAAGAGCGATCTCGATGATACAGCATACTTCGGACAGAAGTCTCACCAAGAATATCGCAGGAAATGCATATCTCAGCTTGAAACCCCACGAAAACCAAGATATCTCCGGTTCTGCATTTCCAACGAACTGTGGAGTGGTGAAAACACCGGATAACGTGTTTGTCGCATTAAATAGCTCTAAACGAGCGATCTCGATGATTCTGCATACTTCGGACAGAAGTCTCACCAAAATTATCGTAAAAAATGCATATCTCAGCTTGAAACCCCACGAAAACCAATATATCGCTGTGTTCAGCATATCAAACGCACTGTGGAGTGGTGAAAACCCCAGAAGACGTGTTTCTCGCATTAAATAGCTCGACTAGAGCGATCTTGATGATTCTGCATACTTCGGACAGAAGTCTCAACAAGATTATCGCAGAAAATGCATATCTCAGCTTGAAACCCCACGAAAACCAAGGTATCGCTGCGTTCATCATATCAAACGCACTGTGGAGTGGTGAAAACACCAGATAACGTGTTTCTCGCACTAACTAGCTCGAAAAGGACGATCTCGATGATTCAGCATACTTCGGACAGAAGTCTCACCTAGATTATCGCAGAAAATGCATATCTCAGCTTGAAACCCCACGAAAACCAAGATATCGCCGGTTCTGCATATCAAACGCACTGTGGAGTGGTGAAAACACCAGATAACGTGTTTCTTGCATTAAATAGTTCGAAAAGAGCGTTCTCCAAGATTCTGCATACTTCTGACAGATGTCTCACCAGGATTATCGTAGAAAATGCATATCTCAGCTTGAAACCCGACCGAAACCAAGATATCTCCGGTTCTGCATATCCAACGCACTGTGGAGTGGTGAAAACACCAGATAACGTGTTTCTCGCATTAAATAGCTCGAAACGAGCGATCTCGATGATTAAGCATACTTCGGACAGAAGTCTAACCAAGATTATCGTAAAAAATGCATATCCCAGCTTGAAACCCCACGAAAACCAAGATATCTACGGTTCTGCATATCCAAAGCACTCTGGAGTGGTGAAAACACCAGATAACGTGTATCTCGCATTAAATAGCTCGAAACGAGCGATCTCGATGATTAAGCATACTTCGGACAGAAGTCTCACGACGATTATCGTAAAAAATGCATATCTCAGCTTGAAACCCCACGAAAACCAAGATATCGCTGGTTCTGCATATCAAACGCACTGTGGAGTGGTGAAAACACCGGATAAGTTTTTTCTCGCATTAACTAGGTCGAAAAGAGCGATCTCGATGTTTCAGCATACTTCGGACAGAATTCTCACCAAGCTTATCGTAGAAAATGCATATCTCAGCTTGAAACCCGACGAATACCAAAATATCTCCGGTTCTGCATATCCAACGCACTGTGGAGTTGTGAAAACACTAGATAACGTGTTTCTCGCATTAGATAGCTCGAAACGAGCGATCTCGATGATTCTGCATACTTCGGACAGAAGTCTCAACAAGATTATCGCAGAAAATGCATATCTCAGCTTGAAACCCCACGAAAACCAAGATATCGCTGTGTTCAGCATATCAAACGCACTGTGGAGTGGTGAAAACACCAGATAACGTGTTTCTCGCACTAACTAGCTCGAAAAGGACGATCTCGATGATTCAGCATACTTCGGACAGAGGTCTCACCTAGATTATCGCAGAAAATGCATATCTCAGCTTGAAACCCCACGAAAACCAAGATATCGCCGGTTCTGCATGTCAAACGTACTGTGGAGTGGTGGATACACCAGAAAACGTGTTTTTTCGCATTAAATAGCTCGAAAAGAGCGATCAAGATGATTCTGCATACTTGTGACTGAAGTCTCACCAATATTATCGCAGAAAATGCATATCTCAGCTTGAAACCCCACGAAAGCCAAGATATCGCTGGTTCTGCATATCAAACGCACTGTGGAGTGGTGAAAACACCAGATACCGTGTTTCTCGCATTAAGAAGCTCGAAACGATCGTTCTCGATGATTCTGCATACTTCGTATAGATGAAACACCAAGATTATCGCAGAAAATGCATATTTCAGCTGGAAACCCCATGAAAACCAAGTTATCGGCGGCTCTACATATCAAACGCACTGTGGAGTGGTCAAAACACCAGAAAACTTGTTTTTTCGCAATAAATAGCTCCAAAAGAGCGATCTAGATGATTCTGCATACTTCTGACTGAAGTCTCACCAATATTATCGCAGAAAATGCATATCTCAGCACGAAACCTCACGAAAATCAAGATGTTGCCGGTTCTGCATATCAAACGCACTGTGGAGGGGTGAAAACAACCAGAGAACGTGTTTCTCGCATTAAATAACTCGAATAGAGCGATCTCGATGATTCTGCATACTTCGGACAGAAGTCTCAAAAAGATTATCGCAGAAAATGCATATCTCAGCTTGAACCCCCACGAAAACCAAGATATCTACTGTTCTGCATATCAAACGCACTGTGGAGTGGTGAAAACACCAGAAAACGTGTTTCTCGCATTAGCTAGCTCGAAAAGAGCGTTCTCGATGATTCTGCATACTTCTCATAGATGAAACACCAAGATTATCGCAGAAAATGCATATTTCAGCTGGAAACCCCACGAAAACCAAGTTATCGGCGGCTCTACATATCAAACGCACTGTGGAGTGGTCAAAACACCAGAAAACTTGTCTTTTCGCATTAAATAGCTCGAAACGAGCGATCTAGATGATTCTGCATACTTCTGACTGAAGTCTCACCAATATTATCGCAGAAAATGCATATTTCAGCTGGAAATCCCACGAAAACCAAGTTATCGGCGGCTCTACATATCAAACGCACTGTGGAGTGGTCAAAACACCAGAAAACTTGTTTTTTCGCATTAAGTAGCTCGAAACGAGCGATCTAGATGATTCTGCATACTTCTGACTGAAGTCTCACCAATATTATCGCAGAAAATGCATATTTCAGTTGGAAATCCCAAGAAAACCAAGTTATCGGCGGTTCTACATATCAAACGCACTGTGGAGTGGTCAAAACACCAGAAAACTTGTCTTTTCGCATTAAGTAGCTCGAAACGAGCGATCTAGATGATTCTGCATACTTCTGACTAAAGTCTCACCAAGATTATCGCAGAAAATGCATATCTCAGCTGGAAACCCCACGAAAACCAAGATATCGCCGGTTCTGCATATCAAACGCCCTGTGGAGTGATGAAAACCCCAGAAAACGTGTTTCTCGCATTAAATAGCTCGAAAAGAGCGATCTAGATGATTCTGCATACTTCTGACAGAAGACTCACCAAGATTATCGCAGAAAATGCATATCTCAGCTGGAAACCCCACGAAAACCAAGATATCGCCGATTCTGCATATCAAACGCCCTGTGGAGTGATGAAAACACCAGATAACGTGTTTCTCGCATTACATAGCTCGAATAGAGCGATCTCGATGATTCTGCATACTTCTGACAGAAGACTCACCAAGATTATCGCAGAAAATGCATATTCCAGCTGGAAACCCCACGAAAACCAAGTTATCGGCGGCTCTACATATCAAACGCACTGTGGAGTGGTCAAAGACCCAGAAAACTTGTTTTTTCGCATTAAATAGCTAGAAAAGTGCGATCTCGAAGATTCTGCATACTTCTGACTGAAGTCTCACCAATATTATTGCAGGAAATGCATATCTCAGCTTGAAGCCCCACGAAAACCAAGATATCGCTGGTTCTGCATATCAAATGCACTGCGGAGTGGTGAAAACCCCAGAAAACGAGTTTCTCACATTAAATAGCTCGAAAAGAGCGCTCTCGATGTTTCTGCACACTTCTTACAGAAGTCTCACCAAGATTATCGCAGGAAATGCATATCGCAGCTTGAAACCCCACGAAAACGAAAATATCTCCGGTTCTGCATATCAAACACACTGTGGAGTGGTCAAAGACCCAGAAAACTTGTTTTTTCGCATTAAATAGCTAGAAAAGTGCGATCTCGAAGATTCTGCATACTTCTGACTGAAGTCTCACCAATATTATTGCAGGAAATGCATATCTCAGCTTGAAGCCCCACGAAAACCAAGATATCGCTGGTTCTGCATATCAAACGCACTGCGGAGTGGTGAAAACCCCAGAAAACGAGTTTCTCACATTAAATAGCTCGAAAAGAGCGCTCTCGATGTTTCTGTATACTTCTGACAAACGACCCACCAAGATTATCGCCGAAAATGCATATCTCAACTGGAAACACCACGAAAATCAAGATATCGCCTGTTCTGCACATCAAACGCACTGTGGAGTGGTGAAAACAACCAGAGAACGTGTTTCTCGCATTAAATAGATCGAAAAGTGCGATCCCGATGATTCAGCATACTTCGGACAGAAGTCTCACCAAGATTATCGCAGGAAATGCATATCGCAGCTTGAAACCCCACGAAAACGAAAATATCTCCGGTTCTGCATATCCAACGAACTGTGGAGTGGTGTAAACCCCAGAAAACGAGTTTCTCACATTTAATAGCTCGAAAAGAGCGCTCTCGATGTTTCTACACACTTCTTACAGAAGTCTCACCAAGATTATCGCAGGAAATGCATATCTCAGCTTGAAACCCCACGAAAACCCAGATATCTCCGGTTCTGCATATCCAACGAACTGTGGAGTGGTGAAAACCCCAGAAAACGAGTTTCTCGCATTAAGTAGCTCGAAAAGAGCGATCTCGATGGTTCTGCATACTTCGGACAGATGTTTCACCAAGATTATCGTAGAAAATGCATATCTCAGCTTGAAACCCGGCCGAAACCAAGATATCTCCGGTTCTGCATGTCAAACGTACTGTGGAGTGGTGAAAACACCAGAAAACGTGTTTCTCGCATTAAATAGCTCGAAAAGAGCGATCTAGATGATTCTGCATACTTCTGGCAGAAGACTCACCAAGCTTATCTCAGAAAATGCATATCTCAGCTTGAAACCCCACGAAAACCAAGATATCTACTGTTCTGCATATCAAACGCACTGTGGAGTGGTGAAAACACCAGAAAACGTGTTTCTCGCATTAGCTAGCTCGAAAAGAGCGTTCTCGATGATTCTGCATACTTCTCATAGATGAAACACCAAGATTATCGCAGAAAATGCATATTTCAGCTGGAAACCCCACGAAAACCAAGTTATCGGCGGCTCTACATATCAAACGCACTGTGGAGTGGTCAAAACAGCAGATAACGTGTTTCTCGCATTATATAGCTCGAAAAAAGCGATAGCCATGATTCTGCATACTTCGGACAGAAGTCTCTCCAAGATTATCGCAGAAAATGCATATCTCAGCTTGAAACCCCACGAAAACCAAGATATCGCCGGTTCTGCATATCAAACGCACTGTGGAGTGGTGAAAACACCGGATAAGGTTTTTCTCGCATTAACTAGCTCGAAAAGAGCGATCTCGATGTTTCAGCATACTTCGGACAGAAGTCTCTCCAAGATTATCGCTGAAAATGCATATCTAAGCTTGAAACCCCACGAAAACCAAGATATCGCCGGTTCTGCATATCAGACGCACTGTGGAGTGGTGAAAACACCAGATAACGTGTTTCTCGCATTAAATAGCTCGAAACGAGCGATCTCGATGACTAAGCATACTTCTGACTGAAGTCTCACCAATATTATCGCAGAAAATGCATATTTCAGTTGGAAATCCCAAGAAAACCAAGTTATCGGCGGCTCTACATATCAAACGCACTGTGGAGTGGTCAAAACACCAGAAAACTTGTTTTTTCGCATTAAGTAGCTCGAAACGGGCGATCTAGATGATTCTGCATACTTCTGACTAATGTCTCACCAAGATTATCGCAGAAAATGCATATCTCAGCTGGAAACCCCACGAAAACCAACATATCGCCGGTTCTGCATATCAAACGACCTGTGGAGTGATGAAAACACCAGATAACGTGTTTCTCGCATTAAATAGCTCGAATAGAGCGATCTCGATGATTCTGCATACTTCTGACAGAAGACTCACCAAGATTATAGCAGAAAATGCATATTTCAGCTGGAAACCCCACGAAAACCAAGATATCGCCGGTTCT
Source organism: Anthophora plumipes (assembly GCA_951804975.1). Lineage (NCBI taxonomy): Eukaryota > Metazoa > Arthropoda > Insecta > Hymenoptera > Apidae > Anthophora > Anthophora plumipes. Next base: position 1,059,245 of record CATORF010000177.1, read on the forward strand.
GCATATCAAACGCACTGTGGAGTGGTGAAAACACCGGATAACGTGTTTCTCGCATTAAATAGCTCGAAACGAGCGATCTAGATGATTCTGCATACTTCTGACTGAAGTGTCACCAATATTATCGCAGAAAATGCATATTTCAGCTGGATATCCCACGAAAACCAAGTTATCGGCGGCTCTACATATCAAACGCACTGTGGAGTTGTCAAAACACCAGAAAACTTGTTTTTTCGCATTAAGTAGCTCGAAACGAGCGATCTAGATGATTCTGCATACTTCTGACTGAAGTCTCACCAAGATTATCGCATAAAATGCATATCTCAGCTGGAAACCCCACGAAAACCAAGATATCGCCGGTTCTGCATATCACACGCCCTGTGGAGTGATGAAAACACCAGATAACGTGTTTCTCGCATTACATAGCTCGAATAGAGCGATCTCGATGATTCTGCATACTTCTGACAGAAGACTCACCAAGATTATCGCAGAAAATGCATATTCCAGCTGGAAACCCCACGAAAACCAAGTTATCGGCGGCTCTACATATCAAACGCACTGTGGAGTGGTCAAAACACCAGAAAACTTGTTTATTCGCATTAAGTAGCTCGAAACGAGCGATCTAGATGAATCTGCATCCTTCTGACTAAAGTCTCACCAAGATTATCGCAGAAAATGCATATCTCAGCTGGAAACCCCACGAAAACCAAGATATCGCCGGTTCTGCATATCAAACGCCCTGTGGAGTGATGAAAACCCCAGAAAACGTGTTTCTCGCATTAAATAGCTCGAAAAGAGCGATCTAGATGATTCTGCATACTTCTGACAGAAGACTCACCAAGATTATCGCAGAAAATGCACATCTCAGCTGGAAACCCCACGAAAACCAAGATATCGCCGATTCTGCATATCAAACGCACTGTGGAGTGATGAAAACACCAGATAACGTGTTTCTCGCATTACATAGCTCGAATAGAGCGATCTCGATGATTCTGCATACTTCTGACAGAAGACTCACCAAGATTATCGCAGAAAATGCATATTCCAGCTGGAAACCCCACGAAAACCAAGTTATCGGCGGCTCTACATATCAAACGCACTGTGGAGTGGTCAAAACACTAGAAAACTTGTCTTTTCGCATTAAGTAGCTCGAAACGAGCGATCTAGATGATTCTGCATACTTCTGACTGAAGTCTCACAAATATTATCGCAGAAAATGCATATTTCAGCTGGAAATCCCACGAAAACCAAGTTATCGGCGGCTCTACATATCAAACGCACTGTGGAGTGGTCAAAACACCAGAAAACTTGTTTTTTCGCATTAAGTAGCTCGAAACGAGCGATCTAGATGATTCTGCATACTTCTGACTAAAGGCTCACCAAGATTATCGCAGAAAATGCATATCTCAGCTGGAAACCCCACGAAAACCAAGATATCGCCGGTTCTGCATATCAAACGCCCTGTGGAGTGATGAAAACACCAGAAAACTTGTCTTTTCGCATTAAATAGCTCGAAACGAGCGATCTAGATGATTCTGCATACTTCTGACAGAGGTCTCACCAATATTATCGTAGAAAATGCATATCTCAGCTTGAAACCCGACCGAAACGAAGATATCTCCGGTTCTGCACATCAAACGTACCGTGGAGTGGTGAAAAAACCAGATAACGTGTTTCTCGCACTAACTAGCTCGAAAAGAGCGATCTCGATGATTCAGCATACTTCGGACAGAAGTGTCACCAAGATTATCGCAGAAAATGCATATCTCAGCTTGAAACCCGACGAAAACCGAGTTATCTCCGGTTCTGCACATCAAACGTACCGTGGATTGGTGAAAACACCAGAAAACGTGTTTCGCAGATTAATTAGCTCGAAAAGTGCGTTCTCGAAGATTCTGCATACATCTGACAGAAGTCTCACCAGGATTATCGTAGAAAATGCATATCTCAGCTTGAAACCCCACGAAAACCAAGATATCTACTGTTCTGCATATCCAACGAACTGTGGTGTGGTGAAAACCCCAGAAAACGTGTTTCTCGCATTAAATAGCTCGAAAAGAGCGCACTCGAAGTTTCTGCATACTTTGGACAGATGTTTCACCAAGCTTATCGTAGAAAATGCATATCTCAGCTTGAAACCCGACGAAAACCAAAATATCGCCGGTTCTGCATATCCAACGCACTGTGGAGTGGTGAAAACACCAGATAACGTGTATCTCGCATCAAGTAGCTCGAAACGAGCGATCTCGATGATTCTGCATACTTCGGACAGAAGTCTCAACAAGATTATCGCTGAAAATGCATATCTCAGCTTGAAACCCCACGAAAACCAAGATATCTACTGTTCTGCATATCAAACGCACTGTGGAGTGGTGAAAACACCAGATAACGTGTTTCTCGCACTAACTAGCTCGAAAAGAGCGATCTCGATGATTCAGCATACTTGGGACAGAAGTGTCACCAAGATTATCGCAGAAAATGCATATCTCAGCTTGAAACCCGACGAATACCGAGTTATCTCCGGTTCTGCACATCAAACGTAGCGTGGATTGGTGAAAACACCAGAAAACGTGTTTCGCAGATTAAGTAGCTCGAAAAGTGCGTTCTCGAAGATTCTGCATACATCTGACAGAAGTCTCACCAGGATTATCGTAGAAAATGCATATCTCAGCTTGAAACCCCACGAAAACCAAGATATCTACTGTTCTGCATATCCAACGAACTGTGGTGTGGTGAAAACCCCAGAAAACGTGTTTCTCGCATTAAATAGCTCGAAAAGAGCGCTCTCGAAGTTTCTGCATACTTTGGACAGATGTTTCACCAAGCTTATCGTAGAAAATGCATATCTCAGCTTGAAACCCGACGAAAACCAAAATATCGCCGGTTCTGCATATCCAACGAACTGTGGAGTGGTGAAAACACCAGATAACGTGTTTCTCGCATCAAGTAGCACGAAACGAGCGATCTCGATGATTCAGCATACTTCGGACAGAAGTGTCACCAAGATTATCGCAGAAAATGCATATCTCAGCTTGAAACCCGACGAAAACCGAGTTATCTCCTGTTCTGCACATCAAACGTACCGTGGAGTGGTGAAAACACCAGAAAACGTGTTTCGTGCATTAAGTAGCTCGAAAAGAGCGATCTAGATGATTCTGCATACTTCTGACTGAAGTCTCACCAATATTATCGCAGAAGATGCATATCTCAGCTCGAAACCTCACGAAAATCAAGATGTTGCCGGTTCTGCATATCAAACGCACTGTGGAGTGGTGAAAACAACCAGAGAACATGTTTCTCGCATTAAATAGCTCGAAAAGGCCGATCCCGATGATTCTGCATACTTCTGACAGAAGTCTCACCAAGATTATCGTAGAAAATGCATATCTCAGCTTGAACCCCGACGAAATCAAACATGTCGCCGGTTCTGCATATCAAACGCACTGTGGAGTGGTGAAAACACCAGAGAACGTGTTTCTCGCATTAAATAGCTCGAAAAGAGCGATCTAGATGATTCTGCATACTTCTGACAAAAGACCCATCACGATAATCGCAGAAAATGCATATTTCTGCTTGAAACCCCACGAAAACCAAGATATCTCCGGTTCTGCATATCCAACGAACTGTGGAGTGTTGAAAACCCCAGAAAACGAGTTTCTCGCATTAAATAGCTCGAAAAGAGCGCTCTCGATGTTTCTGCATACTTCTGACTGAAGTCTCACCACGATAATCGCAGCAAATGCATATCTCAGCTGGAAACACCACGAAAGCCAAGATATCGCTGGTTCTGCATATCAAACGCACTGTGGAGTGGTGAAATCACCGGATAAGGTTTTTCTCGCATTAACTAGCTCGAAAAGAGCGACCTAGATGATTCTGCATACTTCTGACTGAAGCCTCACCAAGATTATCGCAGAAAATGCATATCTCAGCTTGAAACCCCACGAAAGCCAAGATATCGCTGGTTCTGCATATCAAACGCACTGTGGAGTGATGAAAACACCAGATAACGTGTTTCTCGCATTAAATAGCTCGAAAAGAGCGATCTAGATGATTCTGCATACTTCTGACAAAAGACCCACCACGATAATCGCAGAAAATGCAAATCTCAGTTGGAAACACCACGAAAGCCAAGATATCGCTGGTTCTGCATATCAAACGCACTGTGGAGTGGTGAAATCACCGGATAAGGTTTTTCTCGCATTAACTAGCTCGATAAGAGCGATCTAGATGATTCTGCATACTTCTGACTGAAGTCTCACCAAGATTATCGCAGAAAATGCATATCTCAGCTTGAAACCCCACGAAAGCCAAGATATCGCTGGTTCTGCATATCAAACGCACTGTGGAGTGATGAAAACACCAGATAACGTGTTTCTCGCATTAAATAGCTCGAATAGAGCGATCTAGATGATTCTGCATACTTCTGACAAAAGACCCACCACGATAATCGCAGAAAATGCATATCTCAGCTGGAAACACCACGAAAGCCAAGATATCGCTGGTTCTGCATATCAAACGCACTGTGGAGTGGTGAAAACACCAGAGAACGTGTTTCTCGCATTAAATAGCTCGAAAAGAGCGATCTAGATGATTCTGCATACTTCTGACAAAAGACACACCACGATAATCGCAGAAAATGCATATCTCAGCTGGAAACACCACGAAAACCAAGATATCTACTGTTCTGCATATCAAACGCACTGTGGAGTGGTGAAAACACCAGATAACGTGTTTCTCGCATTAAGTAGCTCGAAAAGAGCGCTCTCGATGTTTCTGCATACTTCGGACAGATGTTTCACCAAGATTATCGTAGAAAATGCATATCTCAGCTTGAAACCCGACGAAAACCAAAATACCGCCTGTTCTGCATATCAAACCAACTGTGGAGTGGTGAAACCCCAGATAACGTGTTTCTCGCATTAAATAGCTCGAAACGAGCGATCTCGATGATTCTGCATGCTTCTGACAGAAGACTCACCAAGATTATAGCAGAAAATGCATATTTCAGCTGGAAACCCCACGAAAACCAAGATATCGCCGGTTCTGCATATCAAACGCCCTGTGAAGTGATGAAAACACCAGATAACGTGTTTCTCGCATTAAGTAGCTCGAATAGAGCGATCTCGATGATTCGGCATACTTCTGACAGAAGACTCACCAAGATTATCGCAGAAAATGCATATCTCTGCTTGAAACCCCACGAAAACCAAGATATCGCCGGTTCTGCATATCAAACGCCCTGTGAAGTGATGAAAACACCAGATAACGTGTTTCTCGCATTAAATAGCTCGAATAGAGCGATCTCGATGATTCTGCATACTTCTGACAGAAGACTCACCAAAATTATCGTAAAAAATGCATATCTCAGCTTGAAACCCCACGAAAGCCAAGATATCGCTGGTTCTGCATATCAAACGCACTGTGGAGTGGTGAAATCACCGGATAACGTGTTTCTCGCATTAAATATCTCGAAATGAGCGATCTCGTTGATTCTGCATACTTCTGACAGAAGACTCACCAAGATTATCGCAGAAAATGCATATTTCAGCTGGAAACCCCACGAAAACCAAGTTATCGGCGGCTATACATATCAAACGCACTGTGGAGTGGTCAAATCACCAGAAAACTTGTCTTTTCGCATTAAATAGCTCGAAACGAGCGATCTAGATGATTCTGCATACTTCTGACTGAAGTCTCACCAATACTATCGCAGAAAATGCATATTTCAGCTGGAAATCCCACGAAAACCAAGTTATCGGCGGCTCTACATATCAAACGCACTGTGGATTGGTCAAAACACCAGAAAACTAGTTTTTTCGCATTAAGTAGCTCGAAATGAGCGATCTAGATGATTCTGCATACTTCTGACTAAAGTCACACCAAGATTATCGCAGAAAATGCATATCTCAGCTGGAAACCCCACGAAAACCAAGATATCGCCGGTTCTGCGTATCAAACACCCTGTGGAGTGATGACAACACCAGATAACGTGTTTCTCGCATTAAATAGCTCGAATAGAGCGATCTCGATGATTCTGCATGCTTCTGACAGAAGACTCACCAAGATTATAGCAGAAAATGCATATTTCAGCTGGAAACCCCACGAAAACCAAGATATCGCCGGTTCTGCATATCAAACGCCCTGTGAAGTGATGAAAACACCAGATAACGTGTTTCTCGCATTAAATAGATCGAATAGAGCGATCTCGATGATTCTGCATACTTCTGACAGAAGACTCACCAAGATTATCGCAGAAAATGCATATTTCAGCTTGAAACCCCACGAAAGCCAAGATATCGCTGGTTCTGCATATCAAACGCACTGTGGAGTGATGAAAACACCAGATAACGTGTTTCTCGCATTTAATAGCTCGAATAGAGCGATCTAGATGATTCTGCATACTTCTGACAAAAGACCCACCACGATAATCGCAGAAAATGCATATCTCAGCTGGAAACACCACGAAAGCCAAGATATCGCTGGTTCTGCATATCAAACGCACTGTGGAGTGGTGAAATCACCGGATAAGGTTTTTCTCGCATTAACTAGCTCGAAAAGAGGGATCTAGATGATTCTGCATACTTCTGACAAAAGACCCACCACGATAATCGCAGAAAATGCATATCTCAGCTGGAAACACCACGAAAGCCAAGATATCGCTGGTTCTGCATATCAAACGCACTGTGGAGTGGTGAAATCACCGGATAAGGTTTTTCTCGCATTAACTAGCTCGAAAAGCGCGATCTCGATGATTCTGCATACTTCCAACAGAAGTCTCACCAAGATTATCGCAGAAAATGCATATCTCTGCTTGAAACCCCACGAAAACCAAGATATCTACTGTTCTGCATATCCAACGAACTGTGGAGTGGTGAAAACCCCAGAAAACGTGTTTCTCGCATTAAACAGCTCGAAAAGTGCGCTCTCGATGTTTCTGCATACTTCGGACAGATGTTTCACGAAGCTTATCGTAGAAAATGCATATCTCAGCTTGAAACCCGACGAAAACCAAAATATCTCCGGTTCTGCATATCCAACGCACTGTGGAGTGGTGAAAACACCAGATAACGTGTTTCTCGCATTAAATAGCTCGAAATGAGCGATTTCGATGATTCTGCATACTTCGGACAGAAGTCTCAACAAGATTATCGCAGAAAATGCATATCTCAGCTTGAAACCCCACGAAAACCAAGATATCTACTGTTCTGCATATCAAACGCACTGTGGAGTGGTGAAAACACCAGATAACGCGTTTCTCGCATTAAATAGCTCGAAACGAACGATCTCGATGATTCTGCATACTTCGGACAGAAGTCTCACCAAAATTATCGTAAAAAATGCATATCTCAGCTTGAAACCCCACGAAAACCAAGATATCTACTGTTCTGCATATCCAACGAACTGTGGTGTGGTGAAAACCCCAGAAAACGTGTTTCTCGCATTAAATAGCTCGAAAAGAGAGATCTAGATGATTCTGCATAATTCTGACTGAAGTCTCACCAGTATTATCGCAGAAGATGCATATCTCAGCTTGAACCCCGACGAAATCAAACATGTCGCCGGTTCTGCATATCAAACGCACTGTGGAGTGGTGAAAACACCAGAGAACGTGTTTCTCGCACTAAATAGCTCGAAAAGAGCGATCTAGATGATTCTGCATAATTCTGACTGAAGTCTCACCAGTATTATCGCAGAAGATGCATATCTCAGCTTGAACCCCGACGAAATCAAACATGTCGCCGGTTCTGCATATCAAACGCACTGTGGAGTGGTGAAAACACCAGAGAACGTGTTTCTCGCATTAAGTAGCTCGAAAAGAGCGATCTCGATGATTCTGCATACTTCGGACAGAAGTCTCACCAAAATTATCGTAAAAAATGCATATCTCAGCTTGAAACCCGACCGAAACCAAGATATCTCAGGTTCTGCATGTCAAACGTACTGTGGAGTGGTGAAAACACCAGAAAACGTGTTTCGTGCATTAAGTAGCTCGAAAAGAGAGATCTAGATGATTCTGCATAATTCTGACTGAAGTCTCACCAGTATTATCGCAGAAGATGCATATCTCAGCTTGAACCCCGACGAAATCAAACATGTCGCCGGTTCTGCATATCAAACGCACTGTGGAGTGCTGAAAACACCAGATAACGTGTTTCTCGCATTAAATAGCTCGAAACGAGCGATCTCGATGATTCTGCATACTTCGGACGGAAGTCTCACCAAAATTATCGTAAAAAATGCATATCTCAGCTTGAAACCCGACCGAAACCAAGATATCTCAGGTTCTGCATGTCAAACGTACTGTGGAGTGGTGAAAACACCAGAAAACGTGTTTCGTGCATTAAGTAGCTCGAAAAGAGAGATCTAGATGATTCTGCATAATTCTGACTGAAGTCTCACCAGTATTATCGCAGAAGATGCATATCTCAGCTTGAACCCCGACGAAATCAAACATGTCGCCGGTTCTGCATATCAAACGCACTGTGGAGTGGTGAAAACACCAGAGAACGTGTTTCTCGCATTAAATAGCTCGAAAAGAGCGATCTAGATGATTCTGCATACTTCTGACAAAAGACCCACCAAGATAATCGCAGAAAATGCATATCTCAGCTGGAAACACCACGAAAACCAAGATATCTACTGTTCTGCATATCAAACGCACTGTGGAGTGGTGAAAACACCAGATAACGTGTTTCTCGCATTAAGTAGCTCGAAAAGAGCGCTCTCGATGTTTCTGCATACTTCGGACAGATGTTTCACCAAGATTATCGTAGAAAATGCATATCTCAGCTTGAAACCCGACGAAAACCAAAATACCGCCTGTTCTGCATATCAAACCAACTGTGGAGTGGTGAAACCCCAGATAACGTGTTTCTCGCATTAAATAGCTCGAAACGAGCGATCTCGATGATTCTGCATACTTCGGACAGAAGTCTCACCAAAATTATCGTAAAAAATGCATATCTCAGCTTGAAACCCCACGAAAGCCAAGATATCGCTGGTTCTGCATATCAAACGCACTGTGGAGTGGTGAAATCACCGGATAACGTGTTTCTCGCATTAAATAGCTCGAAATGAGCGATCTCGTTGATTCTGCATACTTCTGACAGAAGACTCACCAAGATTATCGCAGAAAATGCATATTTCAGCTGGAAACCCCACGAAAACCAAGTTTTCGGCGGCTATACATATCAAACGCACTGTGGAGTGGTCAAAACACCAGAAAACTTGTCTTTTCGCATTAAATAGCTCGAAACGAGCGATCTAGATGATTCTGCATACTTCTGACTGAAGTCTCACCAATACTATCGCAGAAAATGCATATTTCAGCTGGAAATCCCACGAAAACCAAGTTATCGGCGGCTCTACATATCAAACGCACTGTGGATTGGTCAAAACACCAGAAAACTAGTTTTTTCGCATTAAGTAGCTCGAAACGAGCGATCTAGATGATTCTGCATACTTCTGACTAAAGTCACACCAAGATTATCGCAGAAAATGCATATCTCAGCTGGAAACCCCACGAAAACCAAGATATCGCCGGTTCTGCGTATCAAACACCCTGTGGAGTGATGACAACACCTGATAACGTGTTTCTCGCATTAAATAGCTCGAATAGAGCGATCTCGATGATTCTGCATGCTTCTGACAGAAGACTCACCAAGATTATAGCAGAAAATGCATATCTCAGCTGGAAACCCCACGAAAACCAAGATATCGCCGGTTCTGCATATCAAACGCCCTGTGAAGTGATGAAAACACCAGATAACGTGTTTCTCGCATTAAATAGCTCGAATAGAGCGATCTCGATGATTCTGCATACTTCGGACAGAAGTCTCACCAAAATTATCGTAAAAAATGCATATCTCAGCTTGAAACCCCACGAAAGCCAAGATATCGCTGGTTCTGCATATCAAACGCACTGTGGAGTGGTGAAATCACCGGATAACGTGTTTCTCGCATTAAATAGCTCGAAATGAGCGATCTCGTTGATTCTGCATACTTCTGACAGAAGACTCACCAAGATTATCGCAGAAAATGCATATTTCAGCTGGAAACCCCACGAAAACCAAGTTATCGGCGGCTATACATATCAAACGCACTGTGGAGTGGTCAAAACACCAGAAAACTTGTCTTTTCGCATTAAATAGCTCGAAACGAGCGATCTAGATGATTCTGCATACTTCTGACTGAAGTCTCACCAATACTATCGCAGAAAATGCATATTTCAGCTGGAAATCCCACGAAAACCAAGTTATCGGCGGCTCTACATATCAAACGCACTGTGGATTGGTCAAAACACCAGAAAACTAGTTTTTTCGCATTAAGTAGCTCGAAACGAGCGATCTAGATGATTCTGCATACTTCTGACTAAAGTCACACCAAGATTATCGCAGAAAATGCATATCTCAGCTGGAAACCCCACGAAAACCAAGATATCGCCGGTTCTGCGTATCAAACACCTGGGGGGTGATGACAACACCTGATAACGTGTTTCTCGCATTAAATAGCTCGAATAGAGCGATCTCGATGATTCTGCATGCTTCTGACAGAAGACTCACCAAGATTATAGCAGAAAATGCATATTTCAGCTGGAAACCCCACGAAAACCAAGATATCGCCGGTTCTGCATATCAAACGCCCTGTGAAGTGATGAAAACACCAGATAACGTGTTTCTCGCATTAAATAGCTCGAATAGAGCGATCTCGATGATTCTGCATACTTCTGACAGAAGACTCACCAAGATTATCGCAGAAAATGCATATTTCAGCTGGAAACCCCACGAAAACCAAGTTATCGGCGGCTCTACATATCAAACGCACTGTGGAGTGGTCAACACACCAGAAATCGTGTTTCGTGCATTAAGTAGCTCGAAAAGAGCGATCAAGATGATTCTGCATACTTCTGACAAAAGACCCACCAAGATTATCGCAGAAAATGCATATCTCAGTTGGAAACACCACGAAAATCAAGATATCGCCTGTTCTTCATATCAAACGCACTGTGGAGTGGTGAAAACAACCAGAGAACGTGTTTCTCGCATTAAATAGCTCGAAAAGAGCTATCTCGATGATTCAGCACACTTCGGACAGAAGTCTCACGAAGAATATCGCAGGAAATGCATATCTCAGCTTGAAACCCCACGAAAACCAAGATATCTCCGGTTCTGCATATCCAACGAACTGTTGAGTGGTGAAAACCCCAGAAAAGAGTTTCTCGCATTAAATAGCTCGCAAAGAGCGCTCTCGATGTTTCTGCATACTTCGGAGAGATGTTTCACCATGATTGTCGTAGAAAATGCATATCTCAGCGTGAAACCCGACGAAAACCAAAATATCGCCGGTTCTGCATATCAAACCAACTGTGGAGTGGTCAAAACACCAGAAAACTTGTTTTTTCGCATTAAGTAGCTCGAAACGAGCGATCTAGATGATTCTGCATACTTCTGACAGAAGACTCACCAAGATTATCGCAGAAAATGCATATTTCAGCTGGAAACCCCACGAAAACCAAGTTATCGGCGGCTCTACATATCAAACGCACTGTGGGGTGGTGAAAACCCCAGAAAACGTGTTTCTCGCATTAAATAGCTCGAAAAGAGCGATCTAGATGATTCTGCATACTTCTCATAGATGAAACACAAAGATTATCGCAGAAAATGCATATTTCAGGTGGAAACCCCACGAAAACCAAGTTAACGGCGGCTCTACATATCAATCGCACTGTGGAGTGGTCAAAACACCAGAAAACTTGTTTTTTCGCATTAAATAGCTCGAAACGAGCGATCTAGATGATTCTGCATACTTCTGACTGAAGTCTCACCAATATTATCGCAGAAGATGCATATCTCAGCTAGAAACATCACGAAAATCAAGATGTCGCCGGTTCTTCATATCAAACGCACTGTGGAGTCGTGAAAACAACCAGATAACGTGTTTCTCGCATTAAATAGCTCTAATAGAGCGATTTCGGTGATTCTGCACACTTGTCACAGAAGAATCATGACGATAATCACTGAAAATGCATATCTCAGCGGGAAACACCACGAAAATCAAGATATCGCCGGTTCTGCATTTCAAACGCACTGTGGAATGTTGAAAACACCAGAATACTTGTTTCTTCGCATTAAATAGCTCGAAACGAGCGATCTAGACGATTCTGCATACTTCTGACTGAAGTCTCACCAATATTATCGCAGAAAATGCATATCTCATCTGGAAACCCAACGAAACCGAATATATTGCAGTTTCCGCATGTCAAACGCACTGTGGAGTGCTGAAAACACTACAAAACCTGTTTTCCGCATTCAATAGCACGAAAACAGCGATTTCGGTGATTCTGCATACTAGTCACAGAAGAATCATGAGGATTATCACTGAAAATGCATATCTCATCTGGATACCCCACGAAAACCAAGATATCGCCGGTTGTGCATATCAAACGTCCTGTGGAGTAATGAAAACACCAGAAAACGTGTTTCTCGCATTCAATAGCACGAAAACTGCGATTTCGGTGATTCTGCATACTTCTGACAGAAGACTCACCAAGATTATCCCAGAAAATGCATATCTCAGCTGGAAACCCCGCGAAAACCAACATATCGCCGGTTCTGCATATCAGACGCACCGTGGAGTAGTGAGAACTACCAGATAACGTGTTTCTCGCATTAAATAGCTGGAATAGAGCGATTTCTGTGATTCTGCAAACTTCTCACAGAAGAATATCCAAGATTATCGTAGAAAATGCATATCTCATCTGGAAATCCAATGAAACCGAAGATATCGCAGTTTCCGCATATCAAAGGCACTGTGTAGTGCTGAAAACACCAGAAAACGAGTTTTTCGTATTAAATAGCACGAAAACTGCGATTTCGGTGATTCTGCATCTTTCTCACAGAAGAATATCCAAGATTATCGCAGAAAATTCTTGTCTCAGCCGGAAACCCCACGAAAACGAAGATATCGCAGTTTCCGCATATCAAACGCACTGTGTAGTGGACAAAACACCAGCTAACGTGTTACTCGCATTAACTAGCTCGAAAAGAGCGTTCTGGATGATTGTGCATACTTCTGACTGAAGTCTCACCAGTATTATAGCAGAAGATGCATATCTCAGCTCGAAACCTTATGAAAATCAGGATGTTGCCGGTTCTGCATATCAAACGCACTGTGGAGTGGTGAAAACAACCAGAGAACATGTTTCTCGCATTAAATAGCTCGAAAAGGCCGATCCCGATGATTCTGCATACTTCTGACAAAAGACGCACCAAGATTATCGCAGAAAATGCATATCTCAGCTTGAAACCCGACCGAAACCAGGATATCTCCGGTTCTGCATATCAAACGCACTGTGGAGTGGTGAAAACACCAGATAACGTGTTTCTCGCATTAAATAGCTCGAAAAGAGCTATCTCGACGGTTCTGCATACTTTGGACAGAAGTCTCACCAAGATTATCGCAGAAAATGCACATCTCTGCTTGAAACCCCACGAAAACCAAGATATCTACTGATCTGCATATCCAACGAACTGTGGAGTGGTGAAAACCCCAGAAAACGTGTTTCTCGCATTAAACAGCTCGAAAAGAGCGCTCTCGATGCTTCTGCATACTTCGGACAGATGTTCCACATAGCTTATCGTAGAAAATGCATATCTCAGCTTGAAACCCGACGAAAACCGAGTTATCTCCGGTTCTGCACATCAAACGTACCGTGGAGTGGTGAAAAAACCAGAAAACGTTTTTCGCGCATTAAGTAGCCCGAAAAGAGCGTTTTCGAAGATTCTGCATACTTCTGACAGAAGTCTCACCAGGATTGTCGTAGAAAATGCATAACTCAGCTTGAAACCCCACGAAAACCAAGATATCTACTGTTCTGCATATCCAACGAACTGTGGTGTGGTGAAAACCCCAGAAAACGTGTTTCTCGCATTAAGTAGCTCGAAAAGAGCGTTTTCGAAGGTTCTGCATACTTCTGACAGAAGTCTCACCAGGATTGTCGTAGAAAATGCATAACTCAGCTTGAAACCCCACGAAAACCAAGATATCTACTGTTCTACATATCCAACGAACTGTGGTGTGGTGAAAACCCCAGAAAACGTGTTTCTCGCATTAAGTAGCTCGAAAAGAGCGTTTTCGAAGGTTCTGCATACTTCTGACAGAAGTCTCACCAGGATTGTCGTAGAAAATGCATAACTCAGCTTGAAACCCCACGAAAACCAAGATATCTACTGTTCTGCATATCCAACGAACTGTGGTGTGGTGAAAACCCCAGAAAACGTGTTTCTCGCATTAAATAGCTCGAAAAGAGCGCTCTCGATGTTTCTGCATACTTCGGACAGAAGTCTCACCAAGATTATCGTAAAAAATGCATATCTCAGCTTGAAACCCCACGAAAACCAAGCTATCGCTGGTTCTGCATATCAAACGTACTGTGGATTGCTGAAAATACCAGATAATGTGTTTGTCGCATTAAATAGCTCGAATAGAGCGATCTCGATGATTCTGCCTACATCGGACAGAAGTCTCACCAAGATTATCGTAAAAAATGCATATCTCAGCTTGAAACCCCACGAAAACCAAGATATCGCTGGTACTGCATATCAAACGCACTGTGGAGTGGTGAAAACACCAGATAACGTGTTTCTCGCATTAAATAGCTCGAAAAGAGCGATCTAGATGATTCTGCATACTTCTGAAAAAAAAAGCAACCAAGATTATCGCAGAAAATGCATATCTCAGCTGGAAACAGCACGAAAATCAAGATATCGCCGGTTCTGCATATCAAACGCACTGTGGAGTGGTGAAAACAACCAGAGAACGTGTTTCTCGCACTACCCAGCTCGAAAAGAGCGATCTCGATGAATCAGCATACTTCGGACAGAAGTCTCACCAAGATTATCGCAGAAAATGCATATCTCAGCTTGAAACCCCACGAAAACCAAGATATCGCTGTGTTCTGCATATCAAACGCACTCTGGAGTGGTGAATACAGCGGATAAGTTTTTTCTCGCATTAACTAGCTCGAAAAGAGCGATTTCGATGTTTCAGCATACTTCGGACAGAAGTCTCAACAAGATTATCGCAGAAAATGCATATCTCAGCTTGAAACCCCACGAAAACCAAGATATCTACTGTTCTGCATATCAAACGCACTGTGGAGTGGTGAAAACAGCAGATAACGTGTTTCTCGCACTACCTAGCTCGAAAAGAGCGATCTCGATGATTCAGCATTCTTCGGACAGATGTCTCACCAAGATTATCGCAGAAAATGCATATCTCAGCTTGAAACCCCACGAAAACCAAGATGTCGCCGGTTCTGCATATCAAACGGACTGTGGAGTGGTGAAAACACCAGAAAACGTGTTTCTCGTATTAAGTAGCACGAAAAGAGCGTTCTCGACTTTTCTGCATACTTCGGACAGATGTTTCACCAAGCTTATCGTAGAAAATGCATATCTCAGCTTGAAACCCGACGAAAACCAAAATATCGCCGGTTCTGCATATCAAACCTACTGTGGAGTGGTGAAAACACCAGATAACGTGTTTCTCGCATTAAATAGCTCGAAAAGTGCGATCTAGATGATTCTGCATACTTCTGACTGAAGTCTCACCAAGATTATTGTAGAAAATGCATATCTCAGCTTGAACCCCGACGAAATCCAAGATGTCGCCGGTTCTGCATATCAAACGCACTGTGGAGTGGTGAAAACACCAGAAAACGTGTTTCTCGCATTAAGTAGCTCGAAAAGACTGATTCCGATGATTCTGAATACTTCTGACAGACGTCTCACCAAGATTATCGTAGAAAATGCATATCTCAGCTTGAAACCCGACCGAAACCAAGATATCTCCGGTTCTGCATGTCAAACGTACTGTGGAGTGGTGAATACACCAGAAAACGTGTTTCTCGCATTATATAGCTCGAAAAGATGGGTCTCGATGATTCTGCATACTACTGACAGAAGACTCACCAAGATTATCGACGAAAATGCATATCTCAGGTTGAAATCTCACGAAAATCAAGATGTCGCCGGTTCTGCATGTCAAACGCACTGTGGAGTCGTGAAAACATCAGATAACGTGTTTCTCGCATTAAATAGCTCAAAAAAGAGGGATCTCGATGATTCTGCATACTTCTGACAGATGACTCACCAAGATTATCGCAGAAAATGCATATCTCAGCTGGAAACACCACGAAAATCAAGATATCGCCGGTTCTGCATATAAAACGCACTGTGGAATGTTGAAAACACCAGAAAACTTGTTTTTTCGCATTACATTGCTCGAAAAGAGCGATCTAGATGATTCTGCATACTTCTGACAGAAGTCTCACCTAGATTATCATAGAAAATGCATATCTCAGCTTGAAACCCAACGACAGCCAAGATATCGCTGGTTCTGCATATCAACCGCACTGTGGAGTGGTGAAAACACCAGACAAGGTTTTTCTCGCAGTAACTAGCTCGAAAAGAGCGATCTCGATGATTCAGCATACTTCGGACAGAAGTCTCACCAAGTTTATCGCAGAAAATGCATATCTCAGCTTGAAACCCCTCGAAAACCAAGATAACTCCTGTTCTGTATATCCAACGAACTGTGGAGTGGTGAAAACCCCAGAAAATGTGTTTCTCGCATTCAATAGCTCGAAAAGAGCGATCTAGATGATTCAGCATACTTCGGACGGAAGTCTCACCAAGATTATCCTAGAAAATGCATATCTCAGCTTGAAACCCCACGAAAACCAAGATATCGCTGGTACTGCATATCAAACGCTCTGTGGAGTGGTGAATACACCAGATAACGTGTTTCTCGCATTAAATAGCTCGAAAAGAGCGATCTCGATGATTCTGCATACATCGGACAGAAGTCTCACCAAGATTATCGTAAAAAATGCATATCTCAGCTTGAAACCCCTCGAAAACCAAGATATCACCTGTTCTGCATATCCAACGAACTGTGGTGTGGAGAAAACCCCAGAAAACGTGTTTCTCGCATTAAACAGCTCGAAAAGACCGATCTTGATGATTCTGCACACTTCGGACAGAAGTCTCACCAAGATTATCGCAGACAATGCATATCTCAGCTTGAAACCCCACGAAAACCAATATATCGCCGGTTCTGCATATCATACGCACTGTGAAGTGCTGAAAACACCAGATATCGTGTTTGTCGCATTAAATAGCTCGAAAAGTGCGATCTCGATGATTCTGCATACTTCGGACAGAAGTCCCACCATGATTATCGTAAAAAGTGCATATCTCAGCTTGAAACCCCACGAAAACCAAGATATCGCCGGTTCTGTATATCAAACGCACTGTGGAATGTTGAAAACACCAGAAAACTTGTTTTTTCATATTAAATAGCTCGAAAAGAGCGATCTAGATGATTCTGCATACTTCTGACTGAAGTCTCACCAAGATTATCGCAGAAAATGCATATCTCAGCTTGAAACCTCACGAAAATCAAGATGTCGCCGGTTCTGCATATCAAACGCACTGTAGAGTGGTGAAAACAACCAGATAACGTCTTTGTCGCAATAAATAGCTCGCAAAGAGCGATCTAGATGATTCTGCATAATTCTGGCAGAAGACTCACCTAGATTATCGCAGAAAATGCATATCTCAGCTGGAAACACCACGAAAATCAAGATATCGCCGGTTCTGCATATCAAACGCACTGTGGAATGTTGAAAACACCAGAAAACTTGTTTTTTCGCATTTAATAGCTCGAAAAGAGCGATCTAGATGATTCTGCATACTTCTGACAAAAGACTCACCAAGATTATCGCTGAAAATGCATATCTCAGCTTGAAACCCCACGAAAACCTAGATATCGCTGGTTCTGCATATTAAACGCAGTGTTGAGTGCTGGAAACACCAGATAACGTGTTTCTCACATTAAATAGCTCGAATAGAGCGATCTCGATGATTAAGCATACTTCGGCCAGAAGTCTCACCAAGATTATCGTAAAAAATGCATATCTCAGCTTGAAACCCCACGAAAACCAAGATATCGCTGGTACTGCATATCAAACGCACTGTGGAGAGGTGAAAACACCAGATAACCTGTTTCTCGCATTAAATAGCTCGAAAAGAGCGATCTCGATGAATCTGCATACTTCGGACAGAAGTCTCACCAAGATTATCGTAAAAAATGCATATCTCAGCTTGAAACCCAACGAAAGCCAAGATATCGCTGGTTCTGCATATCAAACGCACTGTGGAGTGGTGAAAACACCAGACAAGGTTTTTCTCGCATTAACTAGCTCGAAAAGAGCGATCTCGATGATTCAGCATACTTCGGACAGAAGTCTCACCAAGTTTATCGCAGAAATGCATATCTCAGCTTGAAACCCCTCGAAAACCAAGATATCACCTGTTCTGCATATCCAACGAACTGTGGTGTGGTGAAAACCCCAGAAAACGTGTTTCTCGCATTAAATAGCTCGAAAAGTGCGCTCTTGATGTTTCTGCATACTTCGGACAGATGTTTCACCAAGATTATCGTAGAAAATGCATATCTCAACTTGAAACCCGACGAAAACCAAACATCGCGGGTTCTGCGTATCAAACCAACTGTGGAGTGGTGAAAACACCAGACAACGTGTTTCTCGCATGAAATAGATCGAAAAGTGCGATCTCGATGATTCTGCATACTTCTAACAGAAGTCTCACCATGATTATCGCAGAAAATGCATATCTCTGCTAGAAACCCCACGAAAACCAAGATATATCCTGTTCTGCATATCCAACGAACTGTGGAGTGGTGAAAACCCCTGAAAACGTGTTTCTCGCATTAAATAGCTCGAAAAGAGCGATCTAGATGATTCAGCATACTTCGGACGGAAGTCTCACCAAGATTATCCTAGAAAATGCATATCTCAGCTTGAAACCACACGAAAACCATGATATCGCTGGTACTGCATATCAAACGCTCTGTGGAGTGGTGAAAACACCAGATAACGTATTTCTCGCATTAAATAGCTCGAAAAGAGCGATCTCGATGATTCTGCATACTTCGGACAGAAGTCTCACCAAGATTATCGTACAAAATGCATATCTCAGCTTGAAACCCCACGAAATCCAAGATGTCGCCGATTCTGCATATCAAACGCACTGTGGAGTGGTGAAAACACCAGAGAACTTGTTTTTTCGCATTAAATAGCCGAAACGAGCGATCTCGATGATTCTGCATACTTCTGACTGAAGTCTCACCAAGATTCTCGTAGAAAATGCATATCTGAGCTTGAAACCCGACGAAATCCAAGATGTCGCCGGTTCTGCATATCAAACGCACTGTGGAGTCGTGAAAACATCAGATAACGTGTTTCTCGCATTAAGTAGCTCGACAAGCGGGATCTCGATGAATCTGCATACTTCGGACAGAAGTCTCACCAAGATTATCGTAAAAAATGCATATCTCAGCTTGAAACCCAACGAAAGCCAAGATATCGCTGGTTCTGCATATCAACCGCACTGTGGAGTGGTGAAAACACCAGACAAGGTTTTTCTCGCAGTAACTAGCTCGAAAAGAGCGATCTCGATGATTCAGCATACTTCGGACAGAAGTCTCACCAAGTTTATCGCAGAAAATGCATATCTCAGCTTGAAACCCCTCGAAAACCAAGATAACTCCTGTTCTGTATATCCAACGAACTGTGGAGTGGTGAAAACCCCAGAAAATGTGTTTCTCGCATTCAATAGCTCGAAAAGAGCGATCTAGATGATTCAGCATACTTCGGACGGAAGTCTCACCAAGATTATCCTAGAAAATGCATATCTCAGCTTGAAACCCCACGAAAACCAAGATATCGCTGGTACTGCATATCAAACGCACTGTGGAATGTTGAAAACACCAGAAAACTTGTTTTTTCATATTAAATAGCTCGAAAAGAGCGATCTAGATGATTCTGCATACTTCTGACTGAAGTCTCACCAAGATTATCGCAGAAAATGCATATCTCAGCTTGAAACCCCACGAAAACCAAGATATCGCTGGTACTGCATATCAAACGCACTGTGGAGAGGTGAAAACACCAGATTACCTGTTTCTCGCATTAAATAGCTCGAAAAGAGCGATCTCGATGAATCTGCATACTTCGGACAGAAGTCTCACCAAGATTATCGTAAAAAATGCATATCTCAGCTTGAAACCCAACGAAAGCCAAGATATCGCTGGTTCTGCATATCAAACGCACTGTGGAGTGGTGAAAACACCAGACAAGGTTTTTCTCGCTTTAACTAGCTCGAAAAGAGCGATCTCGATGATTCAGCATACTTCGGACAGAAGTCTCACCAAGTTTATCGCAGAAAATGCATATCTCAGCTGGAAACACCACGAAAATCAAGATATCGCCGGTTCTGCATATAAAACGCACTGTGGAATGTTGAAAACACCAGAAAACTTGTTTTTTCGCATTACATTGCTCGAAAAGAGCGATCTAGATGATTCTGCATACTTCTGACAGAAGTCTCACCTAGATTATCATAGAAAATGCATATCTCAGCTTGAAACCCAACGAAAGCCAAGATATCGCTGGTTCTGCATATCAACCGCACTGTGGAGTGGTGAAAACACCAGACAAGGTTTTTCTCGCAGTAACTAGCTCGAAAAGAGCGATCTCGATGATTCAGCATACTTCGGACAGAAGTCTCACCAAGTTTATCGCAGAAAATGCATATCTCAGCTTGAAACCCCTCGAAAACCAAGATAACTCCTGTTCTGTATATCCAACGAACTGTGGAGTGGTGAAAACCCCAGAAAATGTGTTTCTCGCATTCAATAGCTCGAAAAGAGCGATCTAGATGATTCAGCATACTTCGGACGGAAGTCTCACCAAGATTATCCTAGAAAATGCATATCTCAGCTTGAAACCCCACGAAAACCAAGATATCGCTGGTACTGCATATCAAACGCACTGTGGAATGTTGAAAACACCAGAAAACTTGTTTTTTCATATTAAATAGCTCGAAAAGAGCGATCTAGATGATTCTGCATACTTCTGACTGAAGTCTCACCAAGATTATCGCAGAAAATGCA
The DNA here is from genome assembly GCA_951804975.1 of Anthophora plumipes. Lineage (NCBI taxonomy): Eukaryota > Metazoa > Arthropoda > Insecta > Hymenoptera > Apidae > Anthophora > Anthophora plumipes. Next base: position 1,080,284 of record CATORF010000177.1, read on the forward strand.
TATCTCAGCTTGAAACCCCACGAAAACCAAGATATCGCTGGTACTGCATATCAAACGCACTGTGGAGAGGTGAAAACACCAGATTACCTGTTTCTCGCATTAAATAGCTCGAAAAGAGCGATCTCGATGAATCTGCATACTTCGGACAGAAGTCTCACCAAGATTATCGTAAAAAATGCATATCTCAGCTTGAAACCCAACGAAAGCCAAGATATCGCTGGTTCTGCATATCAAACGCACTGTGGAGTGGTGAAAACACCAGACAAGGTTTTTCTCGCATTAACTAGCTCGAAAAGAGCGATCTCGATGATTCAGCATACTTCGGACAGAAGTCTCACCAAGTTTATCGCAGAAATGCATATCTCAGCTTGAAACCCCTCGAAAACCAAGATATCACCTGTTCTGCATATCCAACGAACTGTGGTGTGGTGAAAACCCCAGAAAACGTGTTTCTCGCATTAAATAGCTCGAAAAGTGCGCTCTTGATGTTTCTGCATACTTCGGACAGATGTTTCACCAAGATTATCGTAGAAAATGCATATCTCAACTTGAAACCCGACGAAAACCAAACATCGCGGGTTCTGCGTATCAAACCAACTGTGGAGTGGTGAAAACACCAGATAAGGTTTTTCTCGCAGTAACTAGCTCGAAAAGAGCGATCTCGATGTTTCAGCATACTTCGGACAGAAGTCTCACCAAGATTATCCTAGAATGTGGATATCTCAGCTTGAACCCCGACGAAATCCAAGATGTCGCCGATTCTGCATATCAAACGCACTGTGGAGTGGTGAAAACACCAGAGAACTTGTTTTTTCGCATTAAATAGCCGAAACGAGCGATCCCGATGATTCTGCATACTTCTGACTGAAGTCTCACCAAGATTCTCGTAGAAAATGCATATCTGAGCTTGAAACCCGACGAAATCCAAGATGTCGCCGGTTCTGCATATCAAACGCACTGTGGAGTCGTGAAAACATCAGATAACGTGTTTCTCGCATTAAGTAGCTCGACAAGCGGGATCTCGATGATTCTGCATACTTCTGACAGATGACTCACCAAGATTATCGCACAAAATGCATATCTCAGCTGGAAACACCACGAAAATCAAGATATCGCCGGTTCTGCATATAAATCGCACTGTGGAGTGGTGAAAACACCAGATAACCTGTTTCTCGCATTAAATAGCTCGAAAAGAGCAATCTAGATGATTCTGCATACTTCTGACAGAAGTCTCACCAAGATTATCGCAGAAAATGCATACCTCAGCTTGAAATCTCACAAAAATCAAGATGTCGTAGCTTCTGCATATCAAACGCACTGTGGAGTGGTCAAAACAACCAGATAACGTGTTTCTCGAATTAAATAGCTCGAAAAGAACGATCTAGATGATTCTGCATACTTCTGACAGAAGTCTCACCAATATTATCGTAGAAAATGCATTTCTCAGCTTGAACCCCGACGAAATCCAAGATATCTCCGGTTCTGCATGTCAAACGTACTGTGGAGTGGTGAATACACCAGAAAACGTGTTTCTCGCATTAAGTAGCTCGAAAAGAGCGTTCTCGAAGATTCTGCATACTTCTGACTGAAGTCTCACCAAGATTATCGCAGAAAATGCATATCTCAGCTTGATACCGGAAGACAGCCAAGATGTCGCCGGTTCTGCATATCAAACGCACTGTGGAGTGGTGAAAACACCAGATAACGTGTTTCTCGCATTAAATAGCTCGAAAACAGCGATCCCGATGATTCTGCATACTTCTGACAGACGTCTCACCAAGATTATCGTACAAAATGCATATCTCAGCTTGAAACCCGACCGAAACCAAGATATCTCCGGTTCTGCATGTCAAACGTACTGTGGAGTGGTGAATACACCAGAAAACGTGTTTCTCGCATTAAGTAGCTCGAAAAGAACGATCTAGATTATTCTGCATACTTCTGACTGAAGTCTCACCAAGATTATTGTAGAAAATGCATATCTCAGATTGAAACCCGACGAAATCTAAGATGTCGCCGGTTCTGCAAATCAATCGCACTGTGGAGTGGTGAAATCACCAGAAAACGTGTTTCTCGCATTAAGTAGCTCGAAAAGAGCGTTCTCGAAGATTCTGCATACTTCTGACTGAAGTCTCACCAAGATTATCACAGAAAATGCATATCTCAGCTTGAATCCTCACGAAAACCAAGTTATCTCCGGTTCTCCACATCAAACGGACTGTGGTGTGGTGATAACACCAGAAAACGTGTTTCTCGAATTAAATAGCTCTAAAAGAGCGATCTAGATGATTCTGCATACTTCTGACAGAAGTCTCACCAAGATTATCGTAGAAAATGCATATCTCAGCTTGAAACCCGACCGAAACCAAGATATCTCCGGTTCTGCATGTCAAACGTACTGTGGAGTGGTGAATACACCAGAAAACGTGTTTCTCGCATTAAGTAGCTCGAAAAGAACGATCTAGATGATTCTTCATACTTCTGACTGAAGTCTCACCAAGCTTATTGTAGAAAATGCATATCTCAGCTTGAAACCCGACGAAATCTAAGATGTCGCCGGTTCTGCAAATCAATCGCACTGTGGAGTGGTGAAATCACCAGAAAACGTGGTTCTCGCATTAAGTAGCTCGAAAAGAGCGTTCTCGAAGGTTCTGCATACTTCTGACTGAAGTCTCACCAAGATTATCACAGAAAATGCATATCTCAGCTTGAATCCTCACGAAAATCAAGATGTCGCCGCTTCTGCATATCAAACGCACTGTGGAGTGGTGAAAACAACAGATAACGTCTTTCTCGCATTAAATAGCTCGAAAAGAGCGATCCCGATGATTCTGCATACTTCTGACAGACGTCTCACCAAGATTATCGTAGAAAATGCATATCTCAGCTTGAAACCCGACCGAAACCAAGATATCTCCGGTTCTGCATGTCAAACGTACTGTGGAGTGGTGAATACACCAGAAAACGTGTTTCTCGCATTAAGTAGCTCGAAAAGAACGATCTAGATGATTCTGCATACTTCTGACTGAAGTCTCACCAAGATTATTGTAGAAAATGCATATCTCAGCTTGAAACCCGACGAAATCTAAGATGTCGCCGGTTCTGCAAATCAATCGCACTGTGGAGTGGTGAAATCACCAGAAAACGTGTTTCTCGCATTAAGTAGCTCGAAAAGAGCGTTCTCGAAGATTCTGCATACTTCTGACTGAAGTCTCACCAAGATTATCACAGAAAATGCATATCTCAGCTTGAAATCTCACGAAAATCAAGATGTCGCCGGTTCTGCATGTCAAACGTACTGAGGAGTGGTGAAAACACCAGAAAACTTGTTTTTTCGCATTAAATAGCTCGAATCGAGAGATCTAGACGATTCTGCATCCATATGCCTGAAGTCTCACCAATATTATCGCAGAAAATGCATATCTCAGCTTGAAACCCGACCGAAACCAAGATATCTCCGGTTCTGCATATCAAACGCACTGTGGAGTGGTGAAAACACCAGATAACGTGTTTCTCGCATTAAATAGCTCGAAAAGAGGGGTCTCGATGATTCTGCATACTACTGACAGAAGTCTCACCAAGATTATCGTAGAATGTGCATATCTCAGCATGAACCCCGACGAAATCCAAGATGTCGCCGGTTCTGCATATCAAACGCACTGTGGAGTGGTGAAACCACCAGAAAACGTGTTTCTCGCATTAAGTAGCTCGAAAGGAGCGTTCTCGAAGATTCTGCATACTTCTGACTGAAGTCTCACCAAGATTATCGCAGAAAATGCATATCTCAGCTTGAAACCTCACGAAAACCAAGTTATCTCCGGTTGTGCACATAAAACGGACTGTGGTGTGGTGAAAACACCAGAAAACGTGTTTCTCGATTCAAATAGCTCGAAAAGAGCGATCTAGATGATTCTGCATAATTCTGGCAGAAGACTCACCTAGATTATCGCAGAAAATGCATATCTCAGCTGGAAACACCACGAAAATCAAGATATCGCCGGTTCTGCATATCAAACGCACTGTGGAGTGGTGAAAACACCAGAAAACTTGTTTTTTCGCATTAAATAGCTCGAAAAGAGCGATCTAGATGATTCTGCATACTTCTGACAAAAGACTCACCAAGATTATCGCTGAAAATGCATATCTCAGCTTGAAACCCCACGAAAACCTAGATATCGCTGGTTCTGCATATTAAACGCAGTGTTGAGTGCTGGAAACACCAGATAACGTGTTTCTCACATTAAATAGCTCGAATAGAGCGATCTCGATGATTAAGCATACTTCGGACAGAAGTCTCACCAAGATTATCGTAAAAAGTGCATATCTCAGCTTGAAACCCCACGAAAACTGAGATATCGCTGGTTCAGCATATCAAACGCACTGTGGAGTGCTGAAAACACCAGATAACCTGTTTCTCGCATTAAATAGCTCGAAAAGAGCGATCTCGATGAATCTGCATACTTCGGACAGAAGTCTCACCAAGATTATCGTAAAAAATGCATATCTCAGCTTGAAACCCAACGAAAGCCAAGATATCGCTGGTTCTGCATATCAATCGCACTGTGGAGTGGTGAAAACACCAGACAAGGTTTTTCTCGCATTAACTAGCTCGAAAAGAGCGATCTCGATGATTCAGCATACTTCGGACAGAAGTCTCACCAAGTTTATCGCAGAAATGCATATCTCAGCTTGAAACCCCTCGAAAACCAAGATATCACCTGTTCTGCATATCCAACGAACTGTGGTGTGGTGAAAACCCCAGAAAACGTGTTTCTCGCATTAAATAGCTCGAAAAGTGCGCTGTTGATGTTTCTGCATACTTCGGACAGATGTTTCACCAAGATTATCGTAGAAAATGCATATCTCAACTTGAAACCCGACGAAAACCAAACATCGCGGTTTCTGCGTATCAAACCAACTGTGGAGTGGTGAAAACACCAGACAACGTGTTTCCCGCATGAAATAGATCGAAAAGTGCGATCTCGATGATTCTGCATACTTCTAACAGAAGTCTCATCATGATTATCGCAGAAAATGCATATCTCTGCTAGAAACCCCACGAAAACCAAGATATATCCTGTTCTGCATATCCAACGAACTGTGGAGTGGTGAAAACCCCAGAAAACGTGTTTCTCGCATTAAATAGCTCGAAAAGAGCGATCTAGATGATTCAGCATACTTCGGACGGAAGTCTCACCAAGATTATCCTAGAAAATGCATATCTCAGCTTGAAACCCCACGAAAACCATGATATCGCTGGTACTGCATATCAAACGCTCTGTGGAGTGGTGAAAACACCAGATAACGTATTTCTCGCATTAAATAGCTCGAAAAGAGCGATCTCGATGATTCTGCATACTTCAGACAGAAGTCTCACCAAGATTATCGTAAAAAATGCATATCTCAGCAGGAAACCCCACGAAAGCCTAGATATCGCTGGTTCTGCATATCAAACGCACTGTGGAGTGGTGAAAACACCAGATAAGGTTTTTCTCGCAGTAACTAGCTCGAAAAGAGCGATCTCGATGATTCAGCATACTTCGGACAGAAGTCTCACCAAGATTATCCTAGAATGTGGATATCTCAGCTTGAACCCCGACGAAATCCAAGATGTCGCCGATTCTGCATATCAAACGCACTGTGGAGTGGTGAAAACACCAGAGAACTTGTTTTTTCGCATTAAATAGCCGAAACGAGCGATCCCGATGATTCTGCATACTTCTGACTGAAGTCTCACCAAGATTCTCGTAGAAAATGCATATCTCAGCTGGAAACACCACGAAAATCAAGATATCGCCGGTTCTGCATATAAATCGCACTGTGGAGTGGTGAAAACACCAGATAACGTATTTCTCGCATTAAATAGCTCGAAAAGTGCGATCTCGATGATTCTGCATACTTCGGACAGAAGTCTCACCAAGATTATCGTAAAAAATGCATATCTCAGCTTGAAACCCCACGAAAGCCTAGATATCGCTGGTTCTGCATATCAAACGCACTGTGGAGTGGTGAAAACACCAGATAAGGTTTTTCTCGCAGTAACTAGCTCGAAAAGAGCGATCTCGATGATTCAGCATACTTCGGACAGAAGTCTCACCAAGATTATCCTAGAATGTGGATATCTCAGCTTGAACCCCGACGAAATCCAAGATGTCGCCGATTCTGCATATCAAACGCACTGTGGAGTGGTGAAAACACCAGAGAACTTGTTTTTTCGCATTAAATAGCCGAAACGAGCGATCCCGATGATTCTGCATACTTCTGACTGAAGTCTCACCAAGATTCTCGTAGAAAATGCATATCTGAGCTTGAAACCCGACGAAATCCATGATGTCGCCGGTTCTGCATATCAAACGCACTGTGGAGTCGTGAAAACATCAGATAACGTGTTTCTCGCATTAAGTAGCTCGACAAGCGGGATCTCGATGATTCTGCATACTTCTGACAGATGACTCACCAAGATTATCGCACAAAATGCATATCTCAGCTGGAAACACCACGAAAATCAAGATATCGCCGGTTCTGCATATAAATCGCACTGTGGAGTGGTGAAAACACCAGATAAACTGTTTCTCGCATTAAATAGCTCGAAAAGAGCAATCTAGATGATTCTGCATACTTCTGACAGAAGTCTCACCAAGATTATCGCAGAAAATGCATACCTCAGCTTGAAATCTCACAAAAATCAAGATGTCGTAGCTTCTGCATATCAAACGCACTGTGGAGTGGTCAAAACAACCAGATAACGTGTTTCTCGAATTAAATAGCTCGAAAAGGACGATCTAGATGATTCTGCATACTTCTGACAGAAGTCTCACCAATATTATCGTAGAAAATGCATTTCTCAGCTTGAACCCCGACGAAATCCAAGATATCTCCGGTTCTGCATGTCAAACGTACTGTGGAGTGGTGAATACACCAGAAAACGTGTTTCTCGCATTAAGTAGCTCGAAAAGAGCGTTCTCGAAGATTCTGCATACTTCTGACTGAAGTCTCACCAAGATTATCGCAGAAAATGCATATCTCAGCTTGATACCCGAAGACAGCCAAGATGTCGCCGGTTCTGCATATCAATCGCACTGTGGAGTGGTGAAAAACCAGATAACGTGTTTCTCGCATTAAATAGCTCGAAAACAGCGATCCCGATGATTCTGCATACTTCTGACAGACGTCTCACCAAGATTATCGTAGAAAATGCATATCTCAGCTTGAAACCCGACCGAAACCAAGATATCTCCGGTTCTGCATGTCAAACGTACTGTGGAGTGGTGAATACACCAGAAAACGTGTTTCTCGCACTAAGTAGCTCGAAAAGAACGATCTAGATTATTCTGCATCCTTCTGACTGAAGTCTCACCAAGATTATTGTAGAAAATGCATATCTCAGATTGAAACCCGACGAAATCTAAGATGTCGCCGGTTCTGCAAATCAATCGCACTGTGGAGTGGTGAAATCACCAGAAAACGTGTTTCTCGCATTAAGTAGCTCGAAAAGAGCGTTCTCGAAGATTCTGCATACTTCTGACTGAAGTCTCACCAAGATTATCACAGAAAATGCATATCTCAGCTTGAATCCTCACGAAAACCAAGTTATCTCCGGTTCTGCACATCAAACGGACTGTGGTGTGGTGATAACACCAGAAAACGTGTTTCTCGAATTAAATAGCTCGAAAAGAGCGATCTAGATGATTCTGCATACTTCTGACAGAAGTCTCACCAAGATTATCGTAGAAAATGCATATCTCAGCTTGAAACCCGACCGAAACCAAGATAACTCCGGTTCTGCATGTCAAACGTACTGTGGAGTGGTGAATACACCACAAAACGTGTTTCTCGCATTAAGTAGCTCGAAAAGAACGATCTAGATTATTCTGCATACTTCTGACTGAAGTCTCACCAAGATTATTGTAGAAAATGCATATCTCAGATTGAAACCCGACGAAATCTAAGATGTCGCCGGTTCTGCAAATCAATCGCACTGTGGAGTGGTGAAATCACCAGAAAACGTGTTTCTCGCATTAAGTAGCTCGAAAAGAGCGTTCTCGAAGATTCTGCATACTTCTGACTGAAGTCTCACCAAGATTATCACAGAAAATGCATATCTCAGCTTGAATCCTCACGAAAACCAAGTTATCTCCGGTTCTGCACATCAAACGGACTGTGGTGTGGTGATAACACCAGAAAACGTGTTTCTCGAATTAAATAGCTCGAAAAGAGCGATCTAGATGATTCTGCATACTTCTGACTGAAGTCTCACCAAGATTATTGTAGAAAATGCATATCTCAGCTTGAAACCCGACGAAATCTAAGATGTCGCCGGTTCTGCAAATCAATCGCACTGTGGAGTGGTGAAATCACCAGAAAACGTGTTTCTCGCATTAAGTAGCTCGAAAAGAGCGTTCTCGAAGGTTCTGCATACTTCTGACTGAAGTCTCACCAAGATTATCACAGAAAATGCATATCTCAGCTTGAATCCTCACGAAAATCAAGATGTCGCCGCTTCTGCATATCAAACGCACTGTGGAGTGGTGAAAACAACAGATAACGTCTTTCTCGCATTAAATAGCTCGAAAAGAGCGATCCCGATGATTCTGCATACTTCTGACAGACGTCTCACCAAGATTATCGTAGAAAATGCATATCTCAGCTTGAAACCCGACCGAAACCAAGATATCTCCGGTTCTGCATGTCAAACGTACTGTGGAGTGGTGAATACACCAGAAAACGTGTTTCTCGCATTAAGTAGCTCGAAAAGAACGATCTAGATGATTCTGCATACTTCTGACTGAAGGCTCACCAAGATTATTGTAGAAAATGCATATCTCAGCTTGAAACCCGACGAAATCTAAGATGTCGCCGGTTCTGCAAATCAATCGCACTGTGGAGTGGTGAAATCACCAGAAAACGTGTTTCTCGCATTAAGTAGCTCGAAAAGAGCGTTCTCGAAGATTCTGCATACTTCTGACTGAAGTCTCACCAAGATTATCACAGAAAATGCATATCTCAGCTTGAAATCTCACGAAAATCAAGATGTCGCCGGTTCTGCATGTCAAACGTACTGAGGAGTGGTGAAAACACCAGAAAACTTGTTTTTTCGCATTAAATAGCTCGAAACGAGAGATCTAGACGATTCTGCATCCATATGCCTGAAGTCTCACCAATATTATCGCAGAAAATGCATATCTCAGCTTGAAACCCGACCGAAACCAAGATATCTCCGGTTCTGCATATCAAACGCACTGTGGAGTGGTGAAAACACCAGATAACGTGTTTCTCGCATTAAATAGCTCGAAAAGAGGGGTCTCGATGATTCTGCATACTACTGACAGAAGTCTCACCAAGATTATCCTAGAAAATGCATATCTCAGCTTGAAACCCCACGAAAACCATGATATCGCTGGTACTGCATATCAAACGCTCTGTGGAGTGGTGAGAACACCAGATAACGTATTTCTCGCATTAAATAGCTCGAAAAGAGCGATCTCGATGATTCTGCATACTTCGGACAGAAGTCTCACCAAGATTATCGTAAAAAATGCATATCTCAGCTTGAAACCCCACGAAAGCCTAGATATCGCTGGTTCTGCATATCAAACGCACTGTGGAGTGGTGAAAACACCAGATAAGGTTTTTCTCGCAGTAACTAGCTCGAAAAGAGCGATCTCGATGATTCAGCATACTTCGGACAGAAGTCTCACCAAGATTATCCTAGAATGTGGATATCTCAGCTTGAACCCCGACGAAATCCAAGATGTCGCCGATTCTGCATATCAAACGCACTGTGGAGTGGTGAAAACACCAGAGAACTTGTTTTTTCGCATTAAATAGCCGAAACGAGCGATCCCGATGATTCTGCATACTTCTGACTGAAGTCTCACCAAGATTCTCGTAGAAAATGCATATCTGAGCTTGAAACCCGACGAAATCCAAGATGTCGCCGGTTCTGCATATCAAACGCACTGTGGAGTCGTGAAAACATCAGATAACGTGTTTCTCGCATTAAGTAGCTCGACAAGCGGGATCTCGATGATTCTGCATACTTCTGACAGATGACTCACCAAGATTATCGCACAAAATGCATATCTCAGCTGGAAACACCACGAAAATCAAGATATCGCCGGTTCTGCATATAAATCGCACTGTGGAGTGGTGAAAACACCAGATAACCTGTTTCTCGCATTAAATAGCTCGAAAAGAGCAATCTAGATGATTCTGCATACTTCTGACAGAAGTCTCACCAAGATTATCGCAGAAAATGCATACCTCAGCTTGAAATCTCACAAAAATCAAGATGTCGTAGCTTCTGCATATCAAACGCACTGTGGAGTGGTCAAAACAACCAGATAACGTGTTTCTCGAATTAAATAGCTCGAAAAGAACGATCTAGATGATTCTGCATACTACTGACAGAAGTCTCACCAAGATTATCGTAGAATGTGCATATCTCAGCATGAACCCCGACGAAATCCAAGATGTCGCCGGTTCTGCATATCAAACGCACTGTGGAGTGGTGAAACCACCAGAAAACGTGTTTCTCGCATTAAGTAGCTCGAAAAGAGCTTTCTCGAAGATTCTGCATACTTCTGACTGAAGTCTCACCAAGATTATCGCAGAAAATGCATATCTCAGCTTGAAACCTCACGAAAACCAAGTTATCTCCGGTTGTGCACATAAAACGGACTGTGGTGTGGTGAAAACACCAGAAAACGTGTTTCTCGATTCAAATAGCTCGAAAAGAGCGATCTAGATGGTTCTGCATAATTCTGGCAGAAGACTCACCTAGATTATCGCAGAAAATGCATATCTCAGCTGGAAACACCACGAAAACCTAGATATCGCTGGTTCTGCATATTAAACGCAGTGTTGAGTGCTGGAAACACCAGATAACGTGTTTCTCACATTAAATAGCTCGAATAGAGCGATCTCGATGATTAAGCATACTTCGGACAGAAGTCTCACCAAGATTATCGTAAAAAGTGCATATCTCAGCTTGAAACCCCACGAAAACTGAGATATCGCTGGTTCTGCATATCAAACGCACTGTGGAGTGCTGAAAACACCAGATAACGTTTTGTCGCATTAAATAGCTCGAATAGAGCGATCTTGATGATTCTGCATACTTCGGGCAGAAGTCTCACCAAGATTATCGTAAAAAATGCATATCTCAGCTTGAAACCCCACGAAAACCAAGATATCGCTGGTACTGCATATCAAACGCACTGTGGAGAGGTGAAAACACCAGATAACCTGTTTCTCGCATTAAATAGCTCGAAAAGAGCGATCACGATGAATCTGCATACTTCGGACAGAAGTCTCACCAAGATTATCGTAAAAAATGCATATCTCAGCTTGAAACCCAACGAAAGCCAAGATATCGCTGGTTCTGCATATCAAACGCACTGTGGAGTGGTGAAAACACCAGACAAGGTTTTTCTCGCATTAACTAGCTCGAAAAGAGCGATCTCGATGATTCAGCATACTTCGGACAGAAGTCTCACCAAGTTTATCGCAGAAATGCATATCTCAGCTTGAAACCCCTCGAAAACCAAGATATCACCTGTTCTGCATATCCAACGAACTGTGGTGTGGTGAAAACCCCAGAAAACGTGTTTCTCGCATTAAATAGCTCGAAAAGAGCGATCTAGATGATTCAGCATACTTCGGACGGAAGTCTCACCAAGATTATCCTAGAAAATGCATATCTCAGCTTGAAACCCCACGAAAACCATGATATCGCTGGTACTGCATATCAAACGCTCTGTGGAGTGGTGAATACACCAGAAAACGTGTTTCTCGCATGAAATAGATCGAAAAGTGCGATCTCGATGATTCTGCATACTTCTAACAGAAGTCTCATCATGATTATCGCAGAAAATGCATATCTCTGCTAGAAACCCCACGAAAACCAAGATATATCCTGTTCTGCATATCCAACGAACTGTGGAGTGGTGAAAACCCCTGAAAACGTGTTTCTCGCATTAAATAGCTCGAAAAGAGCGATCTAGATGAATCTGCATACTTCGGACAGAAGTCTCACCAAGATTATCGTCGAAAATGCATATCTCAGCTTGAAACCCGACCGAAACCAAGATATCTCCGGTTCTGCATGTCAAACGTACTGTGGAGTGGTGAATACACCAGAAAACGTGTTTCTCGCATGAAATAGATCGAAAAGTGCGATCTCGATGATTCTGCATACTTCTAACAGAAGTCTCATCATGATTATCGCAGAAAATGCATATCTCTGCTAGAAACCCCCCGAAAACCAAGATATATCCTGTTCTGCATATCCAACGAACTGTGGAGTGGTGAAAACCCCTGAAAACGTGTTTCTCGCATTAAATAGCTCGAAAAGAGCGATCTAGATGATTCAGCATACTTCGGACGGAAGTCTCACCAAGATTATCCTAGAAAATGCATATCTCAGCTTGAAACCCCACGAAAACCATGATATCGCTGGTACTGCATATCAAACGCTCTGTGGAGTGGTGAGAACACCAGATAACGTATTTCTCGCATTAAATAGCTCGAAAAGAGCGATCTCGATGATTCTGCATACTTCGGACAGAAGTCTCACCAAGATTATCGTAAAAAATGCATATCTCAGCTTGAAACCCCACGAAAGCCTAGATATCGCTGGTTCTGCATATCAAACGCACTGTGGAGTGGTGAAAACACCAGATAAGGTTTTTCTCGCAGTAACTAGCTCGAAAAGAGCGATCTCGATGATTCAGCATACTTCGGACAGAAGTCTCACCAAGATTATCCTAGAATGTGGATATCTCAGCTTGAACCCCGACGAAATCCAAGATGTCGCCGATTCTGCATATCAAACGCACTGTGGAGTGGTGAAAACACCAGAGAACTTGTTTTTTCGCATTAAATAGCCGAAACGAGCGATCCCGATGATTCTGCATACTTCTGACTGAAGTCTCACCAAGATTCTCGTAGAAAATGCATATCTGAGCTTGAAACCCGACGAAATCCAAGATGTCGCCGGTTCTGCATATCAAACGCACTGTGGAGTCGTGAAAACATCAGATAACGTGTTTCTCGCATTAAGTAGCTCGACAAGCGGGATCTCGATGATTCTGCATACTTCTGACAGATGACTCACCAAGATTATCGCACAAAATGCATATCTCAGCTGGAAACACCACGAAAATCAAGATATCGCCGGTTCTGCATATAAATCGCACTGTGGAGTGGTGAAAACACCAGATAACCTGTTTCTCGCATTAAATAGCTCGAAAAGAGCAATCTAGATGATTCTGCATACTTCTGACAGAAGTCTCACCAAGATTATCGCAGAAAATGCATACCTCAGCTTGAAATCTCACAAAAATCAAGATGTCGTAGCTTCTGCATATCAAACGCACTGTGGAGTGGTCAAAACAACCAGATAACGTGTTTCTCGAATTAAATAGCTCGAAAAGAACGATCTAGATGATTCTGCATACTTCTGACAGAAGTCTCACCAATATTATCGTAGAAAATGCATTTCTCAGCTTGAACCCCGACGAAATCCAAGATATCTCCGGTTCTGCATGTCAAACGTACTGTGGAGTGGTGAATACACCAGAAAACGTGTTTCTCGCATTAAGTAGCTCGAAAAGAGCGTTCTCGAAGATTCTGCATACTTCTGACTGAAGTCTCACCAAGATTATCGCAGAAAATGCATATCTCAGCTTGATACCCGAAGACAGCCAAGATGTCGCCGGTTCTGCATATCAATCGCACTGTGGAGTGGTGAAAACACCAGATAACGTGTTTCTCGCATTAAATAGCTCGAAAACAGCGATCCCGATGATTCTGCATACTTCTGACAGACGTCTCACCAAGATTATCGTAGAAAATGCATATCTCAGCTTGAAACCCGACCGAAACCAAGATATCTCCGGTTCTGCATGTCAAACGTACTGTGGAGTGGTGAATACACCAGAAAACGTGTTTCTCGCACTAAGTAGCTCGAAAAGAACGATCTAGATTATTCTGCATACTTCTGACTGAAGTCTCACCAAGATTATTGTAGAAAATGCATATCTCAGATTGAAACCCGACGAAATCTAAGATGTCGCCGGTTCTGCAAATCAATCGCACTGTGGAGTGGTGAAATCACCAGAAAACGTGTTTCTCGCATTAAGTAGCTCGAAAAGAGCGTTCTCGAAGATTCTGCATACTTCTGACTGAAGTCTCACCAAGATTATCACAGAAAATGCATATCTCAGCTTGAATCCTCACGAAAACCAAGTTATCTCCGGTTCTGCACATCAAACGGACTGTGGTGTGGTGATAACACCAGAAAACGTGTTTCTCGAATTAAATAGCTCGAAAAGAGCGATCTAGATGATTCTGCATACTTCTGACAGAAGTCTCACCAAGATTATCGTAGAAAATGCATATCTCAGCTTGAAACCCGACCGAAACCAAGATATCTCCGGTTCTGCATGTCAAACGTACTGTGGAGTGGTGAATACACCAGAAAACGTGTTTCTCGCATTAAGTAGCTCGAAAAGAACGATCTAGATGATTCTGCATACTTCTGACTGAAGTCTCACCAAGATTATTGTAGAAAATGCATATCTCAGCTTGAAACCCGACGAAATCTAAGATGTCGCCGGTTCTGCAAATCAATCGCACTGTGGAGTGGTGAAATCACCAGAAAACGTGTTTCTCGCATTAAGTAGCTCGAAAAGAGCGTTCTCGAAGGTTCTGCATACTTCTGACTGAAGTCTCACCAAGATTATCACAGAAAATGCATATCTCAGCTTGAATCCTCACGAAAATCAAGATGTCGCCGCTTCTGCATATCAAACGCACTGTGGAGTGGTGAAAACACCAGATAACGTCTTTCTCGCATTAAATAGCTCGAAAAGAGCGATCCCGATGATTCTGCATACTTCTGACAGACGTCTCACCAAGATTATCGTAGAAAATGCATATCTCAGCTTGAAACCCGACCGAAACCAAGATATCTCCGGTTCTGCATGTCAAACGTACTGTGGAGTGGTGAATACACCAGAAAACGTGTTTCTCGCATTAAATAGCTCGAAAAGTGCGATCCCGATGATTCTGCATACTTCTGACTGAAGTCTCACCAAGATTATCGCAGAAAATGCATATCTCAGCTGGAAACACCACGAAAATCAAGATATCGCCGGTTCTGCATATCAAACGCACTGTGGAATGTTGAAAACACCAGAAAACTTGTTTTTTCGCATTAAATAGCTCGAAAAGAGCGATCTAGATGATTCTGCATACTTCTGACAAAAGACTCACCAAGATTATCGCTGAAAATGCATATCTCAGCTTGAAACCCCACGAAAACCTAGATATCGCTGGTTCTGCATATTAAACGCAGTGTTGAGTGCTGGAAACACCAGATAACGTGTTTCTCACATTAAATAGCTCGAATAGAGCGATCTCGATGATTAAGCATACTTCGGACAGAAGTCTCACCAAGATTATCGTAAAAAGTGCATATCTCAGCTTGAAACCCCACGAAAACTGAGATATCGCTGGTTCTGCATATCAAACGCACTGTGGAGTGCTGAAAACACCAGATAACGTTTTGTCGCATTAAATAGCTCGAATAGAGCGATCTCGATGATTCTGCATACTTCGGGCAGAAGCCTCACCAAGATTATCGTAAAAAATGCATATCTCAGCTTGAAACCCCACGAAAACCAAGATATCGCTGGTACTGCATATCAAACGCACTGTGGAGAGGTGAAAACACCAGATAACCTGTTTCTCGCATTAAATAGCTCGAAAAGAGCGATCTCGATGAATCTGCATACTTCGGACAGAAGTCTCACCAAGATTATCGTAAAAAATGCATATCTCAGCTTGAAACCCAACGAAAGCCAAGATATCGCTGGTTCAGCATATCAAACGCACTGTGGAGTGGTGAAAACACCAGACAAGGTTTTTCTCGCATTAACTAGCTCGAAAAGAGCGATCTCGATGATTCAGCATACTTCGGACAGAAGTCTCACCAAGTTTATCGCAGAAATGCATATCTCAGCTTGAAACCCCTCGAAAACCAAGATATCACCTGTTCTGCATATCCAACGAACTGTGGTGTGGTGAAAACCCCAGAAAACGTGTTTCTCGCATTAAATAGCTCGAAAAGTGCGCTCTTGATGTTTCTGCATACTTCGGACAGATGTTTCACCAAGATTATCGTAGAAAATGCATATCTCAACTTGAAACCCGACGAAAACCAAACATCGCGGGTACTGCGTATCAAACCAACTGTGGAGTGGTGAAAACACCAGACAACGTGTTTCTCGCATGAAATAGATCGAAAAGTGCGATCTCGATGATTCTGCATACTTCTAACAGAAGTCTCACCATGATTATCGCAGAAAATGCATATCTCAGCTTGAAACCCCACGAAAACCTAGATATCGCTGGTTCTGCATATTAAACGCAGTGTTGAGTGCTGGAAACACCAGATAACGTGTTTCTCACATTAAATAGCTCGAATAGAGCGATCTCGATGATTAAGCATACTTCGGACAGAAGTCTCACCAAGATTATCGTAAAAAGTGCATATCTCAGCTTGAAACCCCACGAAAACTGAGATATCGCTGGTTCTGCATATCAAACGCACTGTGGAGTGCTGAAAACACCAGATAACGTTTTGTCGCATTAAATAGCTCGAATAGAGCGATCTCGATGATTCTGCATACTTCGGGCAGAAGTCTCACCAAGATTATCGTAAAAAATGCATATCTCAGCTTGAAACCCCACGAAAACCAAGATATCGCTGGTACTGCATATCAAACGCACTGTGGAGAGGTGAAAACACCAGATATCCTGTTTCTCGCATTAAATAGCTCGAAAAGAGCGATCTCGATGAATCTGCATACTTCGGACAGAAGTCTCACCAAGATTATCGTAAAAAATGCATATCTCAGCTTGAAACCCAACGAAAGCCAAGATATCGCTGGTTCAGCATATCAAACGCACTGTGGAGTGGTGAAAACACCAGACAAGGTTTTTCTCGCATTAACTAGCTCGAAAAGAGCGATCTCGATGATTCAGCATACTTCGGACAGAAGTCTCACCAAGTTTATCGCAGAAATGCATATCTCAGCTTGAAACCCCACGAAAACCAAGATATATCCTGTTCTGCATATCCAACGAACTGTGGAGTGGTGAAAACCCCTGAAAACGTGTTTCTCGCATTAAATAGCTCGAAAAGAGCGATCTAGATGATTCAGCATACTTCGGACGGAAGTCTCACCAAGATTATCCTAGAAAATGCATATCTCAGCTTGAAACCCCACGAAAACCATGATATCGCTGGTACTGCATATCAAACGCTCTGTGGAGTGGTGAAAACACCAGATAACGTATTTCTCGCATTAAATAGCTCGAAAAGAGCGATCTCGATGATTCTGCATACTTCGGACAGAAGTCTCACTAAGATTATCGTAAAAAATGCATATCTCAGCTTGAAACCCCACGAAAGCCTAGATATCGCTGGTTCAGCATATCAAAAGCACTGTGGAGTGGTGAAAACACCAGATAAGGTTTTTCTCGCAGTAACTAGCTCGAAAAGAGCGATCTCGATGATTCAGCATACTTCGGACAGATGTCTCACCAAGATTATCGTAGAAAATGCATTTCTCAGCTTGAACCCCGACGAAATCCAAGATATCTCCGGTTCTGCATGTCAAATGTACTGTGGAGTGGTGAATACACCAGAAAACGTGTTTCTCGCATTAAGTAGCTCGAAAAGAGCGATCTCGATGAATCTGCATACTTCGGACAGAAGTCTCACCAAGATTATCGTAAAAAATGCATATCTGAGCTTGAAACCCGACGAAATCCAAGATGTCGCCGGTTCTGCATATCAAACGCACTGTGGAGTCGTGAAAACATCAGATAACGTGTTTCTCGCATTAAGTAGCTCGACAAGCGGGATCTCGATGATTCTGCATACTTCTGACTGAAGTCTCACCAAGATTATTGTAGAAAATGCATATCTCAGCTTGAAACCCGACGAAATCTAAGATGTCGCCGGTTCTGCAAATCAATCGCACTGTGGAGAGGTGAAATCACCAGAAAACGTGTTTCTCGCATTAAGTAGCTCGAAAAGAGCGTTCTCGAAGGTTCTGCATACTTCTGACTGAAGTCTCACCAAGATTATCAGAGAAAATGCATATCTCAGCTTGAATCCTCACGAAAATCAAGATGTCGCCGCTTCTGCATATCAAACGCACTGTGGAGTGGTGAAAACACCAGATAACGTCTTTCTCGCATTAAATAGCTCGAAAAGAGCGATCCCGATGATTCTGCATACTTCTGACAGACGTCTCACCAAGATTATCGTAGAAAATGCATATCTCAGCTTGAAACCCGACCGAAACCAAGATATCTCCGGTTCTGCATGTCAAACGTACTGTGGAGTGGTGAATACACCAGAAAACGTGTTTCTCGCATTAAGTAGCTCGAAAAGAACGATCTAGATGATTCTGCATACTTCTGACTGAAGTCTCACCAAGATTATTGTAGAAAATGCATATCTCAGCTTGAAACCCGACGAAATCTAAGATGTCGCCGGTTCTGCAAATCAATCGCACTGTGGAGTGGTGAAATCACCAGAAAACGTGTTTCTCGCATTAAGTAGCTCGAAAAGAGCGTTCTCGAAGATTCTGCATACTTCTGACTGAAGTCTCACCAAGATTATCGTAGAATGTGCATATCTCAGCTTGAACCCCGACGAAATCCAAGATGTCGCCGGTTCTGCATATCAAACGCACTGTGGAGTGGTGAAAACACCAGATAACGTGTTTCTCGCATTAAATAGCTCGAAAAGAGGGGTCTCGATGATTCTGCATACTACTGACAGAAGTCTCACCAAGATAATCGTAGAATGTGCATATCTCTGCTTGAACCCCGACGAAATCCAAGATGTCGCCGGTTCTGCATATCAAACGCACTGTGGAGTGGTGAAAACACCAGAAAACTTGTTTTTTCGCATTACATAGCTCGAAAAGAGCGATCTAGATGATTCTGCATACTTCTGACAGAAGTCTCACCAAGATTATCGTAGAATGTGCATATCTCAGCATGAACCCCGACGAAATCCAAGATGTCGCCGGTTCTGCATATCAAACGCACTGTGGAGTGGTGAAACCACCAGAAAACGTGTTTCTCGCATTAAGTAGCTCGAAAAGAGCGTTCTCGAAGATTCTGCATACTTCTGACTGAAGTCTCACCAAGATTATCGCAGAAAATGCATATCTCAGCTTGAAACCTCACGAAAACCAAGTTATCTCCGGTTGTGCACATAAAACGGACTGTGGTGTGGTGAAAACACCAGAAAACGTGTTTCTCGAATCAAATAGCTCAAAAAGAGCGATCTAGATGATTCTGCATACTTCTGACTGAAGTCTCACCATGATTATCGCAGAAAATGCATATCTCTGCTAGAAAACCCACGAAAACCAAGATATCTCCTGTTCTGCATATCCAACGAACTGTGCAGTGGTGAAAACCCCAGGAAACGTGTTTCTCGCATAAAATAGCTCGAAAAGTACGATCTCGAAGATTCTGCATACTTCTAACAGAAGTCTCAACATGATTATCGCAGAAAATGCATATCTCAGCTTGAAACCCGACCGATACCAAGATATCTCCGGTTCTGCATATCAAACGCACTGTGGAATGTTGAAAACACCAGAAAACTTGTTTTTTCGCATTACATAGCTTGAAAAGTGCGAACTAGATGATTCTGCATACTTCTGACTGAAGTCTCACCAAGATTATTGTAGAAAATGCATATCTCAGCTTGAACCCCGACGAAATCCGAGATGTCGCCGGTTCTGCATATCAAACGCACTGTGGAGTGGTGAAACCACCAGAAAACGTGTTTCTCGCATTAAGTAGCTCGAAAAGAGCGTTCTCGAAGATTCTGCATACTTCTGACTGAAGTCTCACCAAGATTATCGCAGAAAATGCATATCTCAGCTTGAAACCTCACGAAAACCAAGTTATCTCCGGTTGTGCACATAAAACGGACTGTGGAGTGGTGAAAACACCAGAAAACGTGTTTCTCGCATTAAGTAGCTCGAAAAGACTGATTCCGATGATTCTGAATACTTCTGACAGAAGTCTCTCCAAGTTTATCGCAGAA
Source organism: Anthophora plumipes (assembly GCA_951804975.1). Lineage (NCBI taxonomy): Eukaryota > Metazoa > Arthropoda > Insecta > Hymenoptera > Apidae > Anthophora > Anthophora plumipes. Next base: position 1,100,436 of record CATORF010000177.1, read on the forward strand.
AATGCATATCTCAGCTTGAAACCCCTCGAAAACCAAGATATCACGTGTTCTGCATATCCAACGAACTGTGGTGTGGAGAAAACCCCAGAAAACGTGATTCTCGCATTAAACAGCTCAAAAAGACCGATCTTGATGATTGTGCACACTTCGGACAGAAGTCTCACCAAGATTATCGCAGACAATGCATATCTCAGCTAGAAACCCCACGAAAACCAAGATATCGCCGGTTCTGCATATCATACGCACTGTGGAGTGGTGAAAACACCAGAAAACGTGATTCTCGCATTATGTAGCTCGAAAAGAGCGATCTCGATGATTAAGCATACTTCGGACAGAAGTCTCACCAAGATTATCGTAAAAAGTGCATATCTCAGCTTGAAACCCCACGAAAACTGAGATATCGCTGGTTCTGCATATCAAACGCACTGTGGAGTGCTGAAAACACCAGATAACGTTTTGTCGCATTAAATAGCTCGAATAGAGCGATCTCGATGATTCTGCATACTTCGGGCAGAAGTCTCACCAAGATTATCGCAGAAAATGCATATCTCAGCTTGAAACCCGACCGATACCAAGATATCTCCGGTTCTGCATATCAAACGCACTGTGGAATGTTGAAAACACCAGATAACGTATTTCTCGCATTAAATAGCTCGAAAAGAGCGATCTCGATGATTCTGCATACTTCGGACAGAAGTCTCACTAAGATTATCGTAAAAAATGCATATCTCAGCTTGAAACCCCACGAAAGCCTAGATATCGCTGGTTCAGCATATCAAAAGCACTGTGGAGTGGTGAAAACACCAGATAAGGTTTTTCTCGCAGTAACTAGCTCGAAAAGAGCGATCTCGATGATTCAGCATACTTCGGACAGATGTCTCACCAAGATTATCGTAGAAAATGCATTTCTCAGCTTGAACCCCGACGAAATCCAAGATATCTCCGGTTCTGCATGTCAAATGTACTGTGGAGTGGTGAATACACCAGAAAACGTGTTTCTCGCATTAAGTAGCTCGAAAAGAGCGATCTCGATGAATCTGCATACTTCGGACAGAAGTCTCACCAAGATTATCGTAAAAAATGCATATCTGAGCTTGAAACCCGACGAAATCCAAGATGTCGCCGGTTCTGCATATCAAACGCACTGTGGAGTCGTGAAAACATCAGATAACGTGTTTCTCGCATTAAGTAGCTCGACAAGCGGGATCTCGATGATTCTGCATACTTCTGACTGAAGTCTCACCAAGATTATTGTAGAAAATGCATATCTCAGCTTGAAACCCGACGAAATCTAAGATGTCGCCGGTTCTGCAAATCAATCGCACTGTGGAGAGGTGAAATCACCAGAAAACGTGTTTCTCGCATTAAGTAGCTCGAAAAGAGCGTTCTCGAAGGTTCTGCATACTTCTGACTGAAGTCTCACCAAGATTATCAGAGAAAATGCATATCTCAGCTTGAATCCTCACGAAAATCAAGATGTCGCCGCTTCTGCATATCAAACGCACTGTGGAGTGGTGAAAACACCAGATAACGTCTTTCTCGCATTAAATAGCTCGAAAAGAGCGATCCCGATGATTCTGCATACTTCTGACAGACGTCTCACCAAGATTATCGTAGAAAATGCATATCTCAGCTTGAAACCCGACCGAAACCAAGATATCTCCGGTTCTGCATGTCAAACGTACTGTGGAGTGGTGAATACACCAGAAAACGTGTTTCTCGCATTAAGTAGCTCGAAAAGAACGATCTAGATGATTCTGCATACTTCTGACTGAAGTCTCACCAAGATTATTGTAGAAAATGCATATCTCAGCTTGAAACCCGACGAAATCTAAGATGTCGCCGGTTCTGCAAATCAATCGCACTGTGGAGTGGTGAAATCACCAGAAAACGTGTTTCTCGCATTAAGTAGCTCGAAAAGAGCGTTCTCGAAGATTCTGCATACTTCTGACTGAAGTCTCACCAAGATTATCGTAGAATGTGCATATCTCAGCTTGAACCCCGACGAAATCCAAGATGTCGCCGGTTCTGCATATCAAACGCACTGTGGAGTGGTGAAAACACCAGATAACGTGTTTCTCGCATTAAATAGCTCGAAAAGAGGGGTCTCGATGATTCTGCATACTACTGACAGAAGTCTCACCAAGATAATCGTAGAATGTGCATATCTCTGCTTGAACCCCGACGAAATCCAAGATGTCGCCGGTTCTGCATATCAAACGCACTGTGGAGTGGTGAAAACACCAGAAAACTTGTTTTTTCGCATTACATAGCTCGAAAAGAGCGATCTAGATGATTCTGCATACTTCTGACAGAAGTCTCACCAAGATTATCGTAGAATGTGCATATCTCAGCATGAACCCCGACGAAATCCAAGATGTCGCCGGTTCTGCATATCAAACGCACTGTGGAGTGGTGAAACCACCAGAAAACGTGTTTCTCGCATTAAGTAGCTCGAAAAGAGCGTTCTCGAAGATTCTGCATACTTCTGACTGAAGTCTCACCAAGATTATCGCAGAAAATGCATATCTCAGCTTGAAACCTCACGAAAACCAAGTTATCTCCGGTTGTGCACATAAAACGGACTGTGGTGTGGTGAAAACACCAGAAAACGTGTTTCTCGAATCAAATAGCTCAAAAAGAGCGATCTAGATGATTCTGCATACTTCTGACTGAAGTCTCACCATGATTATCGCAGAAAATGCATATCTCTGCTAGAAAACCCACGAAAACCAAGATATCTCCTGTTCTGCATATCCAACGAACTGTGCAGTGGTGAAAACCCCAGGAAACGTGTTTCTCGCATAAAATAGCTCGAAAAGTACGATCTCGAAGATTCTGCATACTTCTAACAGAAGTCTCAACATGATTATCGCAGAAAATGCATATCTCAGCTTGAAACCCGACCGATACCAAGATATCTCCGGTTCTGCATATCAAACGCACTGTGGAATGTTGAAAACACCAGAAAACTTGTTTTTTCGCATTACATAGCTTGAAAAGTGCGATCTAGATGATTCTGCATACTTCTGACTGAAGTCTCACCAAGATTATTGTAGAAAATGCATATCTCAGCTTGAACCCCGACGAAATCCGAGATGTCGCCGGTTCTGCATATCAAACGCACTGTGGAGTGGTGAAACCACCAGAAAACGTGTTTCTCGCATTAAGTAGCTCGAAAAGAGCGTTCTCGAAGATTCTGCATACTTCTGACTGAAGTCTCACCAAGATTATCGCAGAAAATGCATATCTCAGCTTGAAACCTCACGAAAACCAAGTTATCTCCGGTTGTGCACATAAAACGGACTGTGGAGTGGTGAAAACACCAGAAAACGTGTTTCTCGCATTAAGTAGCTCGAAAAGACTGATTCCGATGATTCTGAATACTTCTGACAGAAGTCTCTCCAAGTTTATCGCAGAAAATGCATATCTCAGCTTGAAACCCCTCGAAAACCAAGATATCACGTGTTCTGCATATCCAACGAACTGTGGTGTGGAGAAAACCCCAGAAAACGTGATTCTCGCATTAAACAGCTCAAAAAGACCGATCTTGATGATTGTGCACACTTCGGACAGAAGTCTCACCAAGATTATCGCAGACAATGCATATCTCAGCTAGAAACCCCACGAAAACCAAGATATCGCCGGTTCTGCATATCATACGCACTGTGGAGTGGTGAAAACACCAGAAAACGTGATTCTCGCATTATGTAGCTCGAAAAGAGCGATCTCGATGATTAAGCATACTTCGGACAGAAGTCTCACCAAGATTATCGTAAAAAGTGCATATCTCAGCTTGAAACCCCACGAAAACTGAGATATCGCTGGTTCTGCATATCAAACGCACTGTGGAGTGCTGAAAACACCAGATAACGTTTTGTCGCATTAAATAGCTCGAATAGAGCGATCTCGATGATTCTGCATACTTCGGGCAGAAGTCTCACCAAGATTATCGCAGAAAATGCATATCTCAGCTTGAAACCCGACCGATACCAAGATGTCGCCGGTTCTGCATATCAAACGCACTGTGGAGTGGTGAAAACACCAGAAAACTTGTTTTTTCGCATTACATAGCTTGAAAAGTGCGATCTAGATGATTCTGCATACTTCTGACTGAAGTCTCGCCAAGATTATTGTAGAAAATGCATATCTCAGCTTGAACCCCGACGAAATCCAAGATGTCGCCGTTTCTGCATATCAAACGCACTGTGGAGTGGTGAAAACACCAGAAAACGTGTTTCTCGCATTAAGTAGCTCGAAAAGACTGATTCCGATGATTCTGACTACTTCTGACAGACGTCTCACCAAGATTATCGTAGAAAATGCATATCTCAGCTTGAAACCCGACCGAAACCAAGATGTCGCCGGTTCTGCATGTCAAACGCACTGTGGAGTCGTGAAAACATCAGATAACGTGTTTCTCGCATTAAATAGCTCAAAAAAGAGGGATCTCGATGATTCTGCATACTTCTGACAGATGACTCACCAAGATTATCGCAGAAAATGCATATCTCTGCTGGAAACACCACGAAAATCAAGATATCGCCGGTTCTGCATATAAAACGCACTGTGGAATCTTGAAAACACCAGAAAACTTGTTTTTTCGCATTACATTGCTCGAAAAGAGCGATCTAGATGATTCTGCATACTTCTGACAGAAGTCTCACTTAGATTATCATAGAAAATGCATATCTCAGCTTGAAATCTCACGAAAATCAACATGTCGCCGGATCTGCATATCAAACGCACTGTGGAGTGGTGAAAACCACCAGAAAACGTGTTTCTCGCATTAAATAGCTCGAAAGGGGCGATCCCGATGATTCTGCATACTTCTGAGAGAAGTCTCACCAAGATTATCGTAGAAAATGCATATCTCAGTTTGACACCCGACGAAAGCCAAGATGTCGCCGGTTCTGCATATCAAATGCACTGTGGAGTGGTGAAAACACCAGATAACGTGTTTCTCGCATTAAATAGCTCGAAAGGAGCGATCCCGATGATTCTGCATCCTTCTGACTGATGTCTCACCAAGATTATCGTAGAAAATGCATATCTCAGCTTGAACCCCGACGAAATCCAAGATGTCGCCGGTTCTGCATGTCAAACGTACTGAGCAGTGGTGAAAACACCAGAAAACTTGTTTTTTCGCATTAAATAGCTCGAAACGAGAGATCTAGATGATTCTGCATCCATATGACTGAAGTCTCACCAATATTATCGCAGAAAATGCATATCACAGCTTGAAACCCGACCGAAACCAAGATATCTCCGGTTCTGCATATCAAACGCACTGTGGAGTGGTGAAAACAGCAGAAAACGTGATTCTCGCATTATGTAGCTCGAAAAGAGCGATCCCGATGATTCTGCATACTTCTGACAGACGTCTCACCAAGATTATCGTAGAAAATGCATATCTCAGCTTGAAACCCGACCGAAACCAAGATATCTCCGGTTCTGCATGTCAAACGTACTGTGGAGTGGTGAATACACCAGAAAACGTGTTTCTCGCATTAAATAGCTCGAAAAGTGCGATCCCGATGATTCTGCATACTTCTGACTGAAGTCTCACCAAGATTATCGCAGAAAATGCATATCTCAGCTGGAAACACCACGAAAATCAAGATATCGCCGGTTCTGCATATCAAACGCACTGTGGAATGTTGAAAACACCAGAAAACTTGTTTTTTCGCATTAAATAGCTCGAAAAGAGCGATCTAGATGATTCTGCATACTTCTGACAAAAGACCCACCAAGATTATCGCTGAAAATGCATATCTCAGCTTGAAACCCCACGAAAACCTAGATATCGCTGGTTCTGCATATTAAACGCAGTGTTGAGTGCTGGAAACACCAGATAACGTGTTTCTCACATTAAATAGCTCGAATAGAGCGATCTCGATGATTAAGCATACTTCGGACAGAAGTCTCACCAAGATTATCGTAAAAAGTGCATATCTCAGCTTGAAACCCCACGAAAACTGAGATATCGCTGGTTCTGCATATCAAACGCACTGTGGAGTGCTGAAAACACCAGATAACGTTTTGTCGCATTAAATAGCTCGAATAGAGCGATCTCGATGATTCTGCATACTTCGGGCAGAAGCCTCACCAAGATTATCGTAAAAAATGCATATCTCAGCTTGAAACCCCACGAAAACCAAGATATCGCTGGTACTGCATATCAAACGCACTGTGGAGAGGTGAAAACACCAGATAACCTGTTTCTCGCATTAAATAGCTCGAAAAGAGCGATCTCGATGAATCTGCATACTTCGGACAGAAGTCTCACCAAGATTATCGTAAAAAATGCATATCTCAGCTTGAAACCCAACGAAAGCCAAGATATCGCTGGTTCAGCATATCAAACGCACTGTGGAGTGGTGAAAACACCAGACAAGGTTTTTCTCGCATTAACTAGCTCGAAAAGAGCGATCTCGATGATTCAGCATACTTCGGACAGAAGTCTCACCAAGTTTATCGCAGAAATGCATATCTCAGCTTGAAACCCCTCGAAAACCAAGATATCACCTGTTCTGCATATCCAACGAACTGTGGTGTGGTGAAAACCCCAGAAAACGTGTTTCTCGCATTAAATAGCTCGAAAAGTGCGCTCTTGATGTTTCTGCATACTTCGGACAGATGTTTCACCAAGATTATCGTAGAAAATGCATATCTCAACTTGAAACCCGACGAAAACCAAACATCGCGGGTTCTGCGTATCAAACCAACTGTGGAGTGGTGAAAACACCAGACAACGTGTTTCTCGCATGAAATAGATCGAAAAGTGCGATCTCGATGATTCTGCATACTTCTAACAGAAGTCTCACCATGATTATCGCAGAAAATGCATATCTCAGCTTGAAACCCCACGAAAACCTAGATATCGCTGGTTCTGCATATTAAACGCAGTGTTGAGTGCTGGAAACACCAGACAACGTGTTTCTCGCATGAAATAGATCGAAAAGTGCGATCTCGATGATTAAGCATACTTCGGACAGAAGTCTCACCAAGATTATCGTAAAAAGTGCATATCTCAGCTTGAAACCCCACGAAAACTGAGATATCGCTGGTTCTGCATATCAAACGCACTGTGGAGTGCTGAAAACACCAGATAACGTTTTGTCGCATTAAATAGCTCGAATAGAGCGATCTCGATGATTCTGCATACTTCGGGCAGAAGTCTCACCAAGATTATCGTAAAAAATGCATATCTCAGCTTGAAACCCCACGAAAACCAAGATATCGCTGGTACTGCATATCAAACGCACTGTGGAGAGGTGAAAACACCAGATATCCTGTTTCTCGCATTAAATAGCTCGAAAAGAGCGATCTCGATGAATCTGCATACTTCGGACAGAAGTCTCACCAAGATTATCGTAAAAAATGCATATCTCAGCTTGAAACCCAACGAAAGCCAAGATATCGCTGGTTCAGCATATCAAACGCACTGTGGAGTGGTGAAAACACCAGACAAGGTTTTTCTCGCATTAACTAGCTCGAAAAGAGCGATCTCGATGATTCAGCATACTTCGGACAGAAGTCTCACCAAGTTTATCGCAGAAATGCATATCTCAGCTTGAAACCCCTCGAAAACCAAGATATCACCTGTTCTGCATATCCAACGAACTGTGGTGTGGTGAAAACCCCAGAAAACGTGTTTCTCGCATTAAATAGCTCGAAAAGTGCGCTCTTGATGTTTCTGCATACTTCGGACAGATGTTTCACCAAGATTATCGTAGAAAATGCATATCTCAACTTGAAACCCGACGAAAACCAAACATCGCGGGTTCTGCGTATCAAACCAACTGTGGAGTGGTGAAAACACCAGACAACGTGTTTCTCGCATGAAATAGATCGAAAAGTGCGATCTCGATGATTCTGCATACTTCTAACAGAAGTCTCACCATGATTATCGCAGAAAATGCATATCTCTGCTAGAAACCCCACGAAAACCAAGATATATCCTGTTCTGCATATCCAACGAACTGTGGAGTGGTGAAAACCCCTGAAAACGTGTTTCTCGCATTAAATAGCTCGAAAAGAGCGATCTAGATGATTCAGCATACTTCGGACGGAAGTCTCACCAAGATTATCCTAGAAAATGCATATCTCAGCTTGAAACCCCACGAAAACCATGATATCGCTGGTACTGCATATCAAACGCTCTGTGGAGTGGTGAAAACACCAGATAACGTATTTCTCGCATTAAATAGCTCGAAAAGAGCGATCTCGATGATTCTGCATACTTCGGACAGAAGTCTCACCAAGATTATCGTAAAAAATGCATATCTCAGCTTGAATTCCCACGAAAGCCTAGATATCGCTGGTTCAGCATATCAAAAGCACTGTGGAGTGGTGAAAACACCAGATAAGGTTTTTCTCGCAGTAACTAGCTCGAAAAGAGCGATCTCGATGATTCAGCATACTTCGGACAGATGTCTCACCAAGATTATCGTAGAAAATGCATTTCTCAGCTTGAACCCCGACGAAATCCAAGATATCTCCGGTTCTGCATGTCAAATGTACTGTGGAGTGGTGAATACACCAGAAAACGTGTTTCTCGCATTAAGTAGCTCGAAAAGAGCGATCTCGATGAATCTGCATACTTCGGACAGAAGTCTCACCAAGATTATCGTAAAAAATGCATATCTGAGCTTGAAACCCGACGAAATCCAAGATGTCGCCGGTTCTGCATATCAAACGCACTGTGGAGTCGTGAAAACATCAGATAACGTGTTTCTCGCATTAAGTAGCTCGACAAGCGGGATCTCGATGATTCTGCATACTTCTGACTGAAGTCTCACCAAGATGATTGTAGAAAATGCATATCTCAGCTTGAAACCCGACGAAATCTAAGATGTCGCCGGTTCTGCAAATCAATCGCACTGTGGAGTGGTGAAATCACCAGAAAACGTGTTTCTCGCATTAAGTAGCTCGAAAAGAGCGTTCTCGAAGGTTCTGCATACTTCTGACTGAAGTCTCACCAAGATTATCAGAGAAAATGCATATCTCAGCTTGAATCCTCACGAAAATCAAGATGTCGCCGCTTCTGCATATCAAACGCACTGTGGAGTGGTGAAAACACCAGATAACGTCTTTCTCGCATTAAATAGCTCGAAAAGAGCGATCCCGATGATTCTGCATACTTCTGACAGACGTCTCACCAAGATTATCGTAGAAAATGCATATCTCAGCTTGAAACCCGACCGAAACCAAGATATCTCCGGTTCTGCATGTCAAACGTACTGTGGAGTGGTGAATACACCAGAAAACGTGTTTCTCGCATTAAGTAGCTCGAAAAGAACGATCTAGATGATTCTGCATACTTCTGACTGAAGTCTCACCAAGATTATTGTAGAAAATGCATATCTCAGCTTGAAACCCGACGAAATCTAAGATGTCGCCGGTTCTGCAAATCAATCGCACTGTGGAGTGGTGAAATCACCAGAAAACGTGTTTCTCGCATTAAGTAGCTCGAAAAGAGCGTTCTCGAAGATTCTGCATACTTCTGACTGAAGTCTCACCAAGATTATCGTAGAATGTGCATATCTCAGCTTGAACCCCGACGAAATCCAAGATGTCGCCGGTTCTGCATATCAAACGCACTGTGGAGTGGTGAAAACACCAGATAACGTGTTTCTCGCATTAAATAGCTCGAAAAGAGGGGTCTCGATGATTCTGCATACTACTGACAGAAGTCTCACCAAGATTATCGTAGAATGTGCATATCTCTGCTTGAACCCCGACGAAATCCAAGATGTCGCCGGTTCTGCATATCAAACGCACTGTGGAGTGGTGAAAACACCAGATAACGTGTTTCTCGCATTAAATAGCTCGAAAAGAGGGGTCTCGATGATTCTGCATACTACTGACTGAAGTCTCACCAAGATTATCGTAGAATGTGCATATCTCAGCTTGAACCCCGACGAAATCCAAGATGTCGCCGGTTCTGCATATCAAACGCACTGTGGAGTGGTGAAAACACCAGATAACGTGTTTCTCGCATTAAATAGCTCGAAAAGAGGGGTCTCGATGATTCTGCATACTACTGACAGAAGTCTCACCAAGATTATCGTAGAATGTGCATATCTCTGCTTGAACCCCGACGAAATCCAAGATGTCGCCGGTTCTGCATATCAAACGCACTGTGGAGTGGTGAAAACACCAGAAAACTTGTTTTTTCGCATTACATAGCTCGAAAAGAGCGATCTAGATGATTCTGCATACTTCTGACAGAAGTCTCACCAAGATTATCGTAGAATGTGCATATCTCTGCTTGAACCCCGACGAAATCCAAGATGTCGCCGGTTCTGCATATCAAACGCACTGTGGAGTGGTGAAAACACCAGAAAACTTGTTTTTTCGCATTACATAGCTCGAAAAGAGCGATCTAGATGATTCTGCATACTTCTGACAGAAGTCTCACCAAGATTATCGTAGAATGTGCATATCTCAGCATGAACCCCGACGAAATCCAAGATGTCGCCGGTTCTGCATATCAAACGCACTGTGGAGTGGTGAAACCACCAGAAAACGTGTTTCTCGCATTAAGTAGCTCGAAAAGAGCGTTCTCGAAGATTCTGCATACTTCTGACTGAAGTCTCACCAAGATTATCGCAGAAAATGCATATCTCAGCTTGAAACCTCACGAAAACCAAGTTATCTCCGGTTGTGCACATAAAACGGACTGTGGTGTGGTGAAAACACCAGAAAACGTGTTTCTCGAATCAAATAGCTCGAAAAGAGCGATCTAGATGATTCTGCATACTTCTGACTGAAGTCTCACCATGATTATCGCAGAAAATGCATATCTCTGCTAGAAAACCCACGAAAACCAAGATATCTCCTGTTCTGCATATCCAACGAACTGTGCAGTGGTGAAAACCCCAGGAAACGTGTTTCTCGCATAAAATAGCTCGAAAAGTACGATCTCGAAGATTCTGCATACTTCTAACAGAAGTCTCAACATGATTATCGCAGAAAATGCATATCTCAGCTTGAAACCCGACCGATACCAAGATATCTCCGGTTCTGCATATCAAACGCACTGTGGAATGTTGAAAACACCAGAAAACTTGTTTTTTCGCATTACATAGCTTGAAAAGTGCGATCTAGATGATTCTGCATACTTCTGACTGAAGTCTCACCAAGATTATTGTAGAAAATGCATATCTCAGCTTGAACCCCGACGAAATCCGAGATGTCGCCGGTTCTGCATATCAAACGCACTGTGGAGTGGTGAAACCACCAGAAAACGTGTTTCTCGCATTAAGTAGCTCGAAAAGAGCGTTCTCGAAGATTCTGCATACTTCTGACTGAAGTCTCACCAAGATTATCGCAGAAAATGCATATCTCAGCTTGAAACCTCACGAAAACCAAGTTATCTCCGGTTGTGCACATAAAACGGACTGTGGAGTGGTGAAAACACCAGAAAACGTGTTTCTCGCATTAAGTAGCTCGAAAAGACTGATTCCGATGATTCTGAATACTTCTGACAGAAGTCTCTCCAAGTTTATCGCAGAAAATGCATATCTCAGCTTGAAACCCCTCGAAAACCAAGATATCACGTGTTCTGCATATCCAACGAACTGTGGTGTGGAGAAAACCCCAGAAAACGTGATTCTCGCATTAAACAACTCAAAAAGACCGATCTTGATGATTGTGCACACTTCGGACAGAAGTCTCACCAAGATTATCGCAGACAATGCATATCTCAGCTAGAAACCCCACGAAAACCAAGATATCGCCGGTTCTGCATATCATACGCACTGTGGAGTGGTGAAAACACCAGAAAACGTGATTCTCGCATTATGTAGCTCGAAAAGAGCGATCTCGATGATTAAGCATACTTCGGACAGAAGTCTCACCAAGATTATCGTAAAAAGTGCATATCTCAGCTTGAAACCCCACGAAAACTGAGATATCGCTGGTTCTGCATATCAAACGCACTGTGGAGTGCTGAAAACACCAGATAACGTTTTGTCGCATTAAATAGCTCGAATAGAGCGATCTCGATGATTCTGCATACTTCGGGCAGAAGTCTCACCAAGATTATCGCAGAAAATGCATATCTCAGCTTGAAACCCGACCGATACCAAGATATCTCCGGTTCTGCATATCAAACGCACTGTGGAATGTTGAAAACACCAGAAAACTTGTTTTTTCGCATTACAAAGCTCGAAAAGTGCAATCTAGATGATTCTGCATACTTCTGACTGAAGTCTCGCCAAGATTATTGTAGAAAATGCATATCTCAGCTTGAACCCCGACGAAATCCAAGATGTCGCCGTTTCTGCATATCAAACGCACTGTGGAGTGGTGAAAACACCAGAAAACGTGTTTCTCGCATTAAGTAGCTCGAAAAGACTGATTCCGATGATTCTGAATACTTCTGACAGACGTCTCACCAAGATTATCGTAGAAAATGCATATCTCAGCTTGAAACCCGACCGAAACCAAGATGTCGCCGGTTCTGCATGTCAAACGCACTGTGGAGTCGTGAAAACATCAGATAACGTGTTTCTCGCATTAAATAGCTCAAAAAAGAGGGATCTCGATGATTCTGCATACTTCTTACAGATGACTCACCAAGATTATCGCAGAAAATGCATATCTCTGCTGGAAACACCACGAAAATCAAGATATCGCCGGTTCTGCATATAAAACGCACTGTGGAATGTTGAAAACACCAGAAAACTTGTTTTTTCGCATTACATTGCTCGAAAAGAGCGATCTAGATGATTCTGCATACTTCTGACAGAAGTCTCACTTAGAATATCATAGAAAATGCATATCTCAGCTTGAAATCTCACGAAAATCAACATGTCGCCGGATCTGCATATCAAACGCACTGTGGAGTGGTGAAAACCACCAGAAAACGTGTTTCTCGCATTAAATAGCTCGAAAGGGCGATCCCGATGATTCTGCATACTTCTGAGAGAAGTCTCACCAAGATTATCGTAGAAAATGCATATCTCAGTTTGACACCCGACGAAAGCCAAGATGTCGCCGGTTCTGCATATCAAATGCACTGTGGAGTGGTGAAAACACCAGATAACGTGTTTCTCGCATTAAATAGCTCGAAAGGAGCGATCCCGATGATTCTGCATCCTTCTGACTGATGTCTCACCAAGATTATCGTAGAAAATGCATATCTCAGCTTGAACCCCGACGAAATCCAAGATGTCGCCGGTTCTGCATGTCAAACGTACTGAGCAGTGGTGAAAACACCAGAAAACTTGTTTTTTCGCATTAAATAGCTCGAAACGAGAGATCTAGATGATTCTGCATCCATATGACTGATGTCTCACCAATATTATCGCAGAAAATGCATATCACAGCTTGAAACCCGACCGAAACCAAGATATCTCCGGTTCTGCATATCAAACGCACTGTGGAGTGGTGAAAACAGCAGAAAACGTGATTCTCGCATTATGTAGCTCGAAAAGAGCGATCCCGATGATTCTGCATACTTCTGACAGACGTCTCACCAAGATTATCGTAGAAAATGCATATCTCAGCTTGAAACCCGACCGAAACCAAGATATCTACGGTTCTGCATGTCAAACGTACTGTGGAGTGGTGAATACACCAGAAAACGTGTGTCTCGCATTAAATAGCTCGAAAAGATCGATCTAGATGATTCTGCATACTTCTGACAGAAGTCTCACCAAGATTATCGTAGAATGTGCCTATCTCAGCTTGAACCCCGACGAAATCCAAGATGTCGCCGGTTCTGCATATCAAACGCACTGTGGAGTGGTGAAAACACAAGATAACGTGTTTCTCGCATTAAATAGCTCGAAAAGAGGGGTCTCGATGATTCTGCATACTACTGACAGAAGTCTCACCAAGATTATCGTAGAATGTGCATATCTCAGCTTGAACCCCGACGAAATCCAAGATGTCGCCGGTTCTGCATATCAAACGCACTGTGGAGTGGTGAAAACACCAGAAAACTTGTTTTTTCGCATTACATAGCTCGAAAAGAGCGATCTAGATGATTCTGCATACTTCTGACTGAAGTCTCACCAAGATTATCGTAGAATGTGCATATCTCAGCATGAACCCCGACGAAATCCAAGATGTCGCCGGTTCTGCATATCAAACGCACTGTGGAGTGGTGAAACCACCAGAAAACGTGTTTCTCGCATTAAGTAGCTCGAAACGAGCGTTCTCGAAGATTCTGCATACTTCTGACTGAAGTCTCACCAAGATTATCGCAGAAAATGCATATCTCAGCTTGAAACCTCACGAAAACCAAGTTATCTCCGGTTGTGCACATAAAACGGACTGTAGTGTGGTGAAAACACCAGAAAACGTGTTTCTCGAATCAAATAGCTCGAAAAGAGCGATCTAGATGATTCTGCATACTTCTGACAGAAGCCTCACCAAGATTATCGCAGAAAATGCATATCTCAGCTTGAAACCCGACCGATACCAAGATATCTCCGGTTCTGCATATCAAACGCACTGTGGAATGTTGAAAACACCAGAAAACTTGTTTTTTCGCATTACAAAGCTCGAAAAGTGCAATCTAGATGATTCTGCATACTTCTGACTGAAGTCTCACCAAGATTATTGTAGAAAATGCATATCTCAGCTTGAACCCCGACGAAATCCAAGATGTCGCCGGTTCTGCATATCAAACGCACTGTGGAGTGGTGAAAACACCAGAAAACGTGTTTCTCGCATTAAGTAGCTCGAAAAGACTGATTCCGATGATTCTGAATACTTCTGACAGACGTCTCACCAAGATTATCGTAGAAAATGCATATCTCAGCTTGAAACCCGACCGAAACCAAGATGTCGCCGGTTCTGCATGTCAAACGCACTGTGGAGGCGTGAAAACATCAGATAACGTGTTTCTCGCATTAAATAGCTCAAAAAAGAGGGATCTCGATGATTCTGCATACTTCTGACAGATGACTCACCAAGATTATCGCAGAAAATGCATATCTCAGCTGGAAACACCACGAAAATCAAGATATCGCCGGTTCTGCATATAAAACGCACTGTGGAATGTTGAAAACACCAGAAAACTTGTTTTTTCGCATTACATTGCTCGAAAAGAGCGATCTAGATGATTCTGCATACTTCTGACAGAAGTCTCACTTAGATTATCATAGAAAATGCATATCTCAGCTTGAAATCTCACGAAAATCAACATGTCGCCGGATCTGCATATCAAACGCACTGTGGAGTGGTGAAAACCACCAGAAAACGTGTTTCTCGCATTAAATAGCTCGAAAGGGGCGATCCCGATGATTCTGCATACTTCTGAGAGAAGTCTCACCAAGATTATCGTAGAAAATGCATATCTCAGTTTGACACCCGACGAAAGCCAAGATGTCGCCGGTTCTGCATATCAAATGCACTGTGGAGTGGTGAAAACACCAGATAACGTGTTTCTCGCATTAAATAGCTCGAAAGGAGCGATCCCGATGATTCTGCATCCTTCTGACTGATGTCTCACCAAGATTATCGTAGAAAATGCATATCTCAGCTTGAACCCCGACGAAATCCAAGATGTCGCCGATACTGCATGTCAAACGCACTGTGGAGTGGTGAAAACACCAGATAACGTGTTTCTCGCATTAAGTAGCTCGAAAAGAGCGATCTCGAAGATTCTGCATACTTCTGACAGACGTCTGACCAAGATTATCGTAGAAAGTGCATATCTCAGCTTGAAACCCGACCGAAACCAAGATATCTCCGGTTCTGCATGTCAAACGCACTGTGGAGTGGTGAAAACACCAGATAACGTGTTTCTCGCATTAAGTAGCTCGAAAAGAGCGATCTCGAAGATTCTGCATACTTCTGACTGAAGTCTCACCAAGATTATCATAGAAAATCCATATCTCAGCTTGAAACCTCACGAAAATCAAGATGTCGCCGGTTCTGCATATCAAACGCACTGTGGAGTCGTGAAAACAACCAGACAACGTGTTTCTCGCATTAATTAGCTCGAAAAGAGCGATCCCGATGATTCTGCATACTTCTGACAGAAGTCTCACCAAGATTATCGTTGAAAATGCATATCTCAGCTTGATACCCGACGAAAGATAAGGTGTCGCCGGTTCTGCATATCAAACGCACTGTGGAGTGGTGAAAACACCAGATAACGTGTTTCTCGCATTAAATAGCTCGAAAGGAGCGATCCCGATGATTCTGCATCCTTCTGACTGATGTCTCACCAAGATTATCGTAGAAAATGCATATCTCAGCTTGAACCCCGACGAAATCCAAGATGTCGCCGGTACTGCATATCAAACGCACTGTGGAGTGGTGAAAACACCAGATAACGTGTTTCTCGCATTAAATAGCTCGAAAAAAGGGATCTCGATGATTCTGCATACTTCTGACAGAAGACTCACCAAGATTATCGCAGAAAATGCATATCTCAGCTGGAAACACCACGAAAATCAAGATATCGCCGGTTCTGCATATAAGACGCACTGTGGAATGTTGAAAACACCAGAACACTTGTTTTTTCGCATTAAATAGCTTGAAAAGAGCGATCTAGATGATTCTGCATACTTCTGACTGAAGTCTCACCAAGATTAACGTAAAAAATCCATATCTCAGCTTGAAACCTCACGAAAATCAAGATGTCGCCGGTTCTGCATATCAAACGCACTGTGGAGTCGTGAAAACAACCAGACAACGTGTTTCTCGCATTAAATAGCTCGAAAAAAGGGATCTCGATGATTCTGCATACTTCTGACAGAAGACTCACCAAGATTATCGCAGAAAATGCATATCTCAGCTGGAAACACAACGAAAATCAAGATATCGCCGGTTCTGCATATAAAACGCACTGTGGAATGTTGAAAACACCAGAAAACTTGTTTTTTCGCATTAAATAGCTTGAAAAGAGCGATCTAGAAGATTCTGCATACTTCTGACTGAAGTCTCACCAAGATTATCGTAGAAAATCCATATCTCAGCTTGAAACCTCACGAAATTCAAGATGTCGCCGGTTCTGCATATCAAACGCACTGTGGAGTCGTGAAAACAACCAGACAACGTGTTTCTCGCATTAAATTGCTCGAAAAGAGTGATCCCGATGATTCTGCATACTTCTGACAGAAGTCTCACCAAGATTATCGTTGAAAATGCATATCTCAGCTTGATACCCGACGAAAGCCAAGATGTCACCTGGTTCTGCATATCAAACGCACTGTGGAGTAGTGGAAACACCAGATAACGTGTTTCTCGCATTAAATAGCTCGAAAAGAGCGTTTTCGAAGATTCTGCATACTTCTGACAGAAGTCTCACCAAGATTATCGCAGAAAATGTATATCTCAGCTTGAAAACCCACGATAAGCAAGATTTCGCCGGTTCTGCATGTCAAACGTACTGTGTAGTGGTGAATACGCCAGAAAACGTGTTTCTCGCATTAAATAGCTCGAAAAGGGCGATCTCGAAGATTCTGCATACTTCTGACAGAAGTCTCATCAAGATTAACGTAGAAAATGCATATCTCAGCTTGACACCCGACGAAATCCAAGATGTCGCCGGTTCTGCATATCGAACGCACTGTGGAGTGGTGAAAACACCAGATAACGTGTTTCTCGCATTAAATAGCTCGAAAAAAGGGATCTCGATGATTCTGCATACTTCTGACAGATCACTCACCAAGATCATCGCAGAAAATGCATATCTCAGCTGGAAACACCACGAAAAACAAGATATCGCCGGTTCTGCATATCAAACGCACTGTGGAATGTTGAAAACACCAGAAAAATTGTTTTTTCGCATTAAATAGCTTGAAAAGAGCGATCTAGATGATTCTGCATACTTCTGACTGAAGTCTCACCAAGATTATCATAGAAAATCCATATCTCAGCTTGAAACCTCACGAAAATCAAGATGTCGCCGGTTCTGCATATCAAACGCACTGTGGAGTAGTGAAAACAACCAGACAACGTGTTTCTCGCAAGAAATAGCTCGAAAAGTGCGATCCCGATGATTCTGCATACTTCTGACAGAAGTCTCACCAAGATTATCGTTGAAAATGCATATCTCAGCTTGATACCCGACGAAAGCCAAGATGTCGCCGGTACTGCATATCAAACGCACTGTGGAGTGGTGTAAACACCAGATAACGTGTTTCTCGCATTATGTAGCTCGAAAAGTGCGTTCTTGAAGATGCTGCATACTTCTGACTGAAGTCTCACAAAGATCATCGCAGAAAATGCATATCTCAGCTGGAAACACCACGAAAAACAAGATATCGCCGGTTCTGCATATCAAACGCACTGTGGAATGTTGAAAACACCAGACAACGTGTTTCTCGCATTAAATAGCTCGAAAAGAGCGATCTCGAAGATTCTGCATACTTCTGACAGAAGTCTCACCAAGATTATCGTAGAAAATGCATATCTCAGCTTGAAACCCGACGAAATCCAAGATGTCGCCGGTTCTGCATATCAAACGCACTGTGCAGTGGTGGAAACACCAGAAAAATTGTTTTTTCGCATTAAATAGCTTGAAAAGAGCGATCTAGATGATTCTGCATACTTCTGACTGAAGTCTCACCAAGATTGTCATAGAAAATCCATATGTCAGCTTGAAACCTCACGAAAATCAAGATGTCGCCGGTTCTGCATATCAAACGCACTGTGGAGTAGTGAAAACAACCAGACAACGTGTTTCTCGCATGAAATAGCTCGAAAACAGCGATCCCGATGATTCTGCATACTTCTGACAGAAGTCTCACCAAGATTATCGTTGAAAATGCATATCTCAGCTTGATACCCGACGAAAGCCAAGATGTCGCCGGTTCTGCATATCAAACGCACTGTGGAGTGGTGAATACACCATATAACGTGTTTCTCGCATTATGTAGCTCGAAAAGAGCGTTCTCGCAGATTCTGCATACTTCTGACAGAAGTCTCACCAAGATTATCGTAGAAAATGCATATCTCAGCTTGAACCCCGACCGAAACCAAGATATCGCCGGTTCTGCATATAAAACGCACTGTGGAATGTTGAAAACACCAGAAAACTTGTTTTTTCACATTAAATAGCTCCAAAAGGGCGATCTCGATGATTCTGCATACTTCTGACTGAAATCACACCAAGATTATCGCAGAAAATTCATATCTCAGCTTGAAAACCCACGAAATGATAGATTTCGCCGGTTCTGCATGTCAAACGTACTGTGGAGTGGTGAAAACACCAGATATCGCGTTTCTCGCAATAAGTAGCTCGAAACGAGCAATCTCGAAGATTCTGCATACTTCTGACAGAAGTCTCAAAAAGATTAACGTAGAAAATGCATATCCCAGCTTGAAACCCGACGAAATCCAAGATGTCGCCGGTTCTGCATATCGAACGCACTGTGGAGTGGTGAAAACACCAGATAACGTGTTTCTCGCATTAAATAGCTCGAAAAAAGGGATCTCGATGATTCTGCATACTTCTGACAGATCACTCACCAAGATCATCGCAGAAAATGCATATCTCAGCTGGAAACACCACGAAAATCAAGATGTCGCCGGTTCTGCATATAAGACGCACTGTGGAATGTTGAAAACACCAGAAAACTTGTTTTTTCGCATTAAATAGCTTGAAAAGGGCGATCCCGATGATTCTGCATACTTCTGAGAGAAGTCTCACCAAGATTATCGTAGAAAATGCATATCTCAGTTTGACACCCGACGAAAGCCAAGATGTCGCCGGTTCTGCATATCAAATGCACTGTGGAGTGGTGAAAACACCAGATAACGTGTTTCTCGCATTAAATAGCTCGAAAGGAGCGATCCCGATGATTCTGCATCCTTCTGACTGATGTCTCACCAAGATTATCGTAGAAAATGCATATCTCAGCTTGAACCCCGACGAAATCCAAGATGTCGCCGGTTCTGCATGTCAAACGTACTGAGCAGTGGTGAAAACACCAGAAAACTTGTTTTTTCGCATTAAATAGCTCGAAACGAGAGATCTAGATGATTCTGCATCCATATGACTGAAGTCTCACCAATATTATCGCAGAAAATGCATATCACAGCTTGAAACCCGACCGAAACCAAGATATCTCCGGTTCTGCATATCAAACGCACTGTGGAGTGGTGAAAACAGCAGAAAACGTGATTCTCGCATTATGTAGCTCGAAAAGAGCGATCCCGATGATTCTGCATACTTCTGACAGACGTCTCACCAAGATTATCGTAGAAAATGCATATCTCAGCTTGAAACCCGACCGAAACCAAGATATCTACGGTTCTGCATGTCAAACGTACTGTGGAGTGGTGAATACACCAGAAAACGTGTGTCTCGCATTAAATAGCTCGAAAAGATCGATCTAGATGATTCTGCATACTTCTGACAGAAGTCTCACCAAGATTATCGTAGAATGTGCCTATCTCAGCTTGAACCCCGACGAAATCCAAGATGTCGCCGGTTCTGCATATCAAACGCACTGTGGAGTGGTGAAAACACAAGATAACGTGTTTCTCGCATTAAATAGCTCGAAAAGAGGGGTCTCGATGATTCTGCATACTACTGACAGAAGTCTCACCAAGATTATCGTAGAATGTGCATATCTCAGCTTGAACCCCGACGAAATCCAAGATGTCGCCGGTTCTGCATATCAAACGCACTGTGGAGTGGTGAAAACACCAGAAAACTTGTGTTTTCGCATTACATAGCTCGAAAAGAGCGATCTAGATGATTCTGCATACTTCTGACTGAAGTCTCACCAAGATTATCGTAGAATGTGCATATCTCAGCATGAACCCCGACGAAATCCAAGATGTCGCCGGTTCTGCATATCAAACGCACTGTGGAGTGGTGAAACCACCAGAAAACGTGTTTCTCGCATTAAGTAGCTCGAAAAGAGCGTTCTCGAAGATTCTGCATACTTCTGACTGAAGTCTCACCAAGATTATCGCAGAAAATGCATATCTCAGCTTGAAACCTCACGAAAACCAAGTTATCTCCGGTTGTGCACATAAAACGGACTGTAGTGTGGTGAAAACACCAGAAAACGTGTTTCTCGAATCAAATAGCTCGAAAAGAGCGATCTAGATGATTCTGCATACTTCTGACAGAAGCCTCACCAAGATTATCGCAGAAAATGCATATCTCAGCTTGAAACCCGACCGATACCAAGATATCTCCGGTTCTGCATATCAAACGCACTGTGGAATGTTGAAAACACCAGAAAACTTGTTTTTTCGCATTACAAAGCTCGAAAAGTGCAATCTAGATGATTCTGCATACTTCTGACTGAAGTCTCACCAAGATTATTGTAGAAAATGCATATCTCAGCTTGAACCCCGACGAAATCCAAGATGTCGCCGGTTCTGCATATCAAACGCACTGTGGAGTGGTGAAAACACCAGAAAACGTGTTTCTCGCATTAAGTAGCTCGAAAAGACTGATTCCGATGATTCTGAATACTTCTGACAGACGTCTCACCAAGATTATCGTAGAAAATGCATATCGCAGCTTGAAACCCGACCGAAACCAAGATGTCGCCGGTTCTGCATGTCAAACGCACTGTGGAGGCGTGAAAACATCAGATAACGTGTTTCTCGCATTAAATAGCTCAAAAAAGAGGGATCTCGATGATTCTGCATACTTCTGACAGATGACTCACCAAGATTATCGCAGAAAATGCATATCTCAGCTGGAAACACCACGAAAATCAAGATATCGCCGGTTCTGCATATAAAACGCACTGTGGAATGTTGAAAACACCAGAAAACTTGTTTTTTCGCATTACATTGCTCGAAAAGAGCGATCTAGATGATTCTGCATACTTCTGACAGAAGTCTCACTTAGATTATCATAGAAAATGCATATCTCAGCTTGAAATCTCACGAAAATCAACATGTCGCCGGATCTGCATATCAAACGCACTGTGGAGTGGTGAAAACCACCAGAAAACGTGTTTCTCGCATTAAATAGCTCGAAAGGGGCGATCCCGATGATTCTGCATACTTCTGAGAGAAGTCTCACCAAGATTATCGTAGAAAATGCATATCTCAGTTTGACACCCGACGAAAGCCAAGATGTCGCCGGTTCTGCATATCAAATGCACTGTGGAGTGGTGAAAACACCAGATAACGTGTTTCTCGCATTAAATAGCTCGAAAGGAGCGATCCCGATGATTCTGCATCCTTCTGACTGATGTCTCACCAAGATTATCGTAGAAAATGCATATCTCAGCTTGAACCCCGACGAAATCCAAGATGTCGCCGGTACTGCATGTCAAACGCACTGTGGAGTGGTGAAAACACCAGATAACGTGTTTCTCGCATTAAGTAGCTCGAAAAGAGCGATCTCGAAGATTCTGCATACTTCTGACAGACGTCTGACCAAGATTATCGTAGAAAATGCATATCTCAGCTTGAAACCCGACCGAAACCAAGATATCTCCGGTTCTGCATGTCAAACGCACTGTGGAGTGGTGAAAACACCAGATAACGTGTTTCTCGCATTAAGTAGCTCGAAAAGAGCGATCTCGAAGATTCTGCATACTTCTGACTGAAGTCTCACCAAGATTATCATAGAAAATCCATATCTCAGCTTGAAACCTCACGAAAATCAAGATGTCGCCGGTTCTGCATATCAAACGCACTGTGGAGTCGTGAAAACAACCAGACAACGTGTTTCTCGCATTAATTAGCTCGAAAAGAGCGATCCCGATGATTCTGCATACTTCTGACAGAAGTCTCACCAAGATTATCGTTGAAAATGCATATCTCAGCTTGATACCCGACGAAAGATAAGGTGTCGCCGGTTCTGCATATCAAACGCACTGTGGAGTGGTGAAAACACCAGATAACGTGTTTCTCGCATTAAATAGCTCGAAAGGAGCGATCCCGATGATTCTGCATCCTTCTGACTGATGTCTCACCAAGATTATCGTAGAAAATGCATATCTCAGCTTGAACCCCGACGAAATCCAAGATGTCGCCGGTACTGCATATCAAACGCACTGTGGAGTGGTGAAAACACCAGATAACGTGTTTCTCGCATTAAATAGCTCGAAAAAAGGGATCTCGATGATTCTGCATACTTCTGACAGAAGACTCACCAAGATTATCGCAGAAAATGCATATCTCAGCTGGAAACACCACGAAAATCAAGATATCGCCGGTTCTGCATATAAGACGCACTGTGGAATGTTGAAAACACCAGAACACTTGTTTTTTCGCATTAAATAGCTTGAAAAGAGCGATCTAGATGATTCTGCATACTTCTGACTGAAGTCTCACCAAGATTAACGTAAAAAATCCATATCTCAGCTTGAAACCTCACGAAAATCAAGATGTCGCCGGTTCTGCATATCAAACGCACTGTGGAGTCGTGAAAACAACCAGACAACGTGTTTCTCGCATTAAATAGCTCGAAAAAAGGGATCTCGATGATTCTGCATACTTCTGACAGAAGACTCACCAAGATTATCGCAGAAAATGCATATCTCAGCTGGAAACACAACGAAAATCAAGATATCGCCGGTTCTGCATATAAAACGCACTGTGGAATGTTGAAAACACCAGAAAACTTGTTTTTTCGCATTAAATAGCTTGAAAAGAGCGATCTAGATGATTCTGCATACTTCTGACTGAAGTCTCACCAAGATTATCGTAGAAAATCCATATCTCAGCTTGAAACCTCACGAAATTCAAGATGTCGCCGGTTCTGCATATCAAACGCACTGTGGAGTCGTGAAAACAACCAGACAACGTGTTTCTCGCATTAAATTGCTCGAAAAGAGTGATCCCGATGATTCTGCATACTTCTGACAGAAGTCTCACCAAGATTATCGTTGAAAATGCATATCTCAGCTTGATACCCGACGAAAGCCAAGATGTCACCTGGTTCTGCATATCAAACGCACTGTGGAGTAGTGGAAACACCAGATAACGTGTTTCTCGCATTAAATAGCTCGAAAAGAGCGTTTTCGAAGATTCTGCATACTTCTGACAGAAGTCTCACCAAGATTATCGCAGAAAATGTATATCTCAGCTTGAAAACCCACGATAAGCAAGATTTCGCCGGTTCTGCATGTCAAACGTACTGTGTAGTGGTGAATACGCCAGAAAACGTGTTTCTCGCATTAAATAGCTCGAAAAGGGCGATCTCGAAGATTCTGCATACTTCTGACAGAAGTCTCATCAAGATTAACGTAGAAAATGCATATCTCAGCTTGACACCCGACGAAATCCAAGATGTCGCCGGTTCTGCATATCGAACGCACTGTGGAGTGGTGAAAACACCAGATAACGTGTTTCTCGCATTAAATAGCTCGAAAAAAGGGATCTCGATGATTCTGCAGACTTCTGACAGATCACTCACCAAGATCATCGCAGAAAATGCATATCTCAGCTGGAAACACCACGAAAAACAAGATATCGCCGGTTCTGCATATCAAACGCACTGTGGAATGTTGAAAACACCAGAAAAATTGTTTTTTCGCATTAAATAGCTTGAAAAGAGCGATCTAGATGATTCTGCATACTTCTGACTGAAGTCTCACCAAGATTATCATAGAAAATCCATATCTCAGCTTGAAACCTCACGAAAATCAAGATGTCGCCGGTTCTGCATATCAAACGCACTGTGGAGTAGTGAAAACAACCAGACAACGTGTTTCTCGCAAGAAATAGCTCGAAAAGTGCGATCCCGATGATTCTGCATACTTCTGACAGAAGTCTCACCAAGATTATCGTTGAAAAAGCATATCTCAGCTTGATACCCGACGAAAGCCAAGATGTCGCCGGTACTGCATATCAAACGCACTGTGGAGTGGTGTAAACACCAGATAACGTGTTTCTCGCATTATGTAGCTCGAAAAGTGCGTTCTTGAAGATGCTGCATACTTCTGACTGAAGTCTCACAAAGATCATCGCAGAAAATGCATATCTCAGCTGGAAACACCACGAAAAACAAGATATCGCCGGTTCTGCATATCAAACGCACTGTGGAATGTTGAAAACACCAGACAACGTGTTTCTCGCATTAAATAGCTCGAAAAGAGCGATCCCGATGATTCTGCATATTTCTGACAGAAGTCTCACCAAGATTATCGTTGAAAATGCATATCTCAGCTTGATACCCGACGAAAGCCAAGATGTTGCTGGTTCTGCATATCAAACGCTCTGTGGAGTGGAGAAAACACCAGATAACGTGTTTCTCGCATTATGTAGCTCGAAAAGAG
The DNA here is from genome assembly GCA_951804975.1 of Anthophora plumipes. Lineage (NCBI taxonomy): Eukaryota > Metazoa > Arthropoda > Insecta > Hymenoptera > Apidae > Anthophora > Anthophora plumipes. Next base: position 1,125,617 of record CATORF010000177.1, read on the forward strand.
CGTTCTCAAAGATTCTGCATACTTCTTACAGAAGTCTCACCAAGATTATCGCAGAAAATGCATATCTCAGCTTGACAACCCACGAAAAGCAAGATTTCGCCGGTTCTGCATGTCAAACGTACTGTGCAGTGGTGAATACACCAGAAAACGTGTTTCTCACATTAAATAGCTCGAAAAGAGCGATCTCGAAGATTCTGCATACTTCTGACAGAAGTCTCACCAAGATTATCGTAGAAAATGCATATCTCAGCTTGAAACCCGTCGAAATCCAAGATGTCGCCGGTTCTGCATATCAAACGCACTGTGCAGTGGTGGAAACACCAGAAAAATTGTTTTTTCGCATTAAATAGCTTGAAAAGAGCGATCTAGATGATTCTGCATACTTCTGACTGAAGTCTCACCAAGATTGTCATAGAAAATCCATATGTCAGCTTGAAACCTCACGAAAATCAAGATGTCGCCGGTTCTGCATATCAAACGCACTGTGGAGTAGTGAAAACAACCAGACAACGTGTTTCTCGCATGAAATAGCTCGAAAACAGCGATCCCGATGATTCTGCATACTTCTGACAGAAGTCTCACCAAGATTATCGTTGAAAATGCATATCTCAGCTTGATACCCGACGAAAGCCAAGATGTCGCCGGTTCTGCATATCAAACGCACTGTGGAGTGGTGAATACACCATATAACGTGTTTCTCGCATTATGTAGCTCGAAAAGAGCGTTCTCGCAGATTCTGCATACTTCTGACAGAAGTCTCACCAAGATTATCGTAGAAAATGCATATCTCAGCTTGAACCCCGACCGAAACCAAGATATCGCCGGTTCTGCATATAAAACGCACTGTGGAATGTTGAAAACACCAGAAAACTTGTTTTTTCACATTAAATAGCTCCAAAAGGGCGATCTCGATGATTCTGCATACTTCTGACTGAAGTCACACCAAGATTATCGCAGAAAATTCATATCTCAGCTTGAAAACCCACGAAATGATAGATTTCGCCGGTTCTGCATGTCAAACGTACTGTGGAGTGGTGAAAACACCAGATATCGCGTTTCTCGCAATAAGTAGCTCGAAACGAGCAATCTCGAAGATTCTGCATACTTCTGACAGAAGTCTCAAAAAGATTAACGTAGAAAATGCATATCCCAGCTTGAAACCCGACGAAATCCAAGATGTCGCCGGTTCTGCATATCGAACGCACTGTGGAGTGGTGAAAACACCAGATAACGTGTTTCTCGCATTAAATAGCTCGAAAAAAGGGATCTCGATGATTCTGCATACTTCTGACAGATCACTCACCAAGATCATCGCAGAAAATGCATATCTCAGCTGGAAACACCACGAAAATCAAGATGTCGCCGGTTCTGCATATAAGACGCACTGTGGTATGTTGAAAACACCAGAAAACTTGTTTTTTCGCATTAAATAGCTTGAAAAGGGCGATCTAGATGATTCTGCATACTTCTGACTGAAGTCTCACCAAGATTAACGTAAAAAATCCATATCTCAGCTTGAAACCTCACGAAAATCGAGATGTCGCCGGTTCTGCATATCAAACGCACTGTGGAGTCGTGAAAACAACCAGACAAAGTGTTTCTCGCATTAAATAGCTCGAAAAAAGGGATCTCGATGATTCTGCATACTTCTGACAGAAGACTCACCAAGATTATCGTTGAAAATGCATATCTCAGCTTGATACCCGACGAAAGCCAAGATGTCACCTGGTTCTGCATATCAAACGCACTGTGGAGTAGTGGAAACACCAGATAACGTGTTTCTCGCATTAAATAGCTCGAAAAGAGCGTTTTCGAAGATTCTGCATACTTCTGACAGAAGTCTCACCAAGATTATCGCAGAAAATGTAAATCTCAGCTTGAAAACCCACGATAAGCAAGATTTCGCCGGTTCTGCATGTCAAACGTACTGTGTAGTGGTGAATACGCCAGAAAACGTGTTTCTCGCATTAAATAGCTCGAAAAGGGCGATCTCGAAGATTCTGCATACTTCTGACAGAAGTCTCATCAAGATTAACGTAGAAAATGCATATCTCAGCTTGACACCCGACGAAATCCAAGATGTCGCCGGTTCTGCATATCGAACGCACTGTGGAGTGGTGAAAACACCAGATAACGTGTTTCTCGCATTAAATAGCTCGAAAAAAGGGATCTCGATGATTCTGCATACTTCTGACAGATCACTCATCAAGATCATCGCAGAAAATGCATATCTCAGCTGGAAACACCACGAAAAACAAGATATCGCCGGTTCTGCATATCAAACGCACTGTGGAATGTTGAAAACACCAGAAAAATTGTTTTTTTGCATTAAATAGCTTGAAAAGAGCGATCTAGATGATTCTGCATACTTCTGACTGAAGTCTCACCAAGATTATCATAGAAAATCCATATCTCAGCTTGAAACCTCACGAAAATCAAGATGTCGCCGGTTCTGCATATCAAACGCACTGTGGAGTAGTGAAAACAACCAGACAACGTGTTTCTCGCATGAAATAGCTCGAAAAGAGCGATCCCGATGATTCTGCATACTTCTGACAGAAGTCTCACCAAGATTATCGTTGAAAATGCATATCTCAGCTTGATACCCGACGAAAGCCAAGATGTCGCCGGTACTGCATATCAAACGCACTGTGGAGTGGTGTAAACACCAGATAACGTGTTTCTCGCATTATGTAGCTCGAAAAGTGCGTTCTCGAAGATGCTGCATACTTCTGACTGATGTCTCACAAAGATCATCGCAGAAAATGCATATCTCAGCTGGAAACACCACGAAAAACAAGATATCGCCGGTTCTGCATATCAAACGCACTGTGGAATGTTGAAAACACCAGACAACGTGTTTCTCGCATTAAATAGCTCGAGAAGAGCGATCCCGATGATTCTGCATATTTCTGACAGAAGTCTCACCAAGATTATCGTTGAAAATGCATATCTCAGCTTGATACCCGACGAAAGCCAAGATGTTGCTGGTTCTGCATATCAAACGCTCTGTGGAGTGGTGAAAACACCAGATAACGTGTTTCTCGCATTATGTAGCTCGAAAAGAGCGTTCTCAAAGATTCTGCATACTTCTTACAGAAGTCTCACCAAGATTATCGCAGAAAATGCATATCTCAGCTTGACAACCCACGAAAAGCAAGATTTCGCCGGTTCTGCATGTCAAACGTACTGTGCAGTGGTGAATACACCAGAAAACGTGTATCTCACATTAAATAGCTCGAAAAGAGCGATCTCGAAGATTCTGCATACTTCTGACAGAAGTCTCACCAAGAGTATCGTAGAAAATGCATATCTCAGTTTGAAACCCGACGAAATCCAAGATGTCGCCGGTTCTGCATATCAAACGCACTGTGCAGTGGTGGAAACACCAGAAAAATTGTTTTTTCGCATTAAATAGCTTGAAAAGAGCGATCTAGATGATTCTGCATACTTCTGACTGAAGTCTCACCAAGATTATCATAGAAAATCCATATGTCAGCTTGAAACCTCACGAAAATCAAGATGTCGCCGGTTCTGCATATCAAACGCACTGTGGAGTAGTGAAACCAACCAGACAACGTGTTTCTCGCATGAAATAGCTCGAAAACAGCGATCCCGATGATTCTGCATACTTCTGACAGAAGTCTCACCAAGATTATCGTTGAAAATGCATATCTCAGCTTGATACCCGACGAAAGCCAAGATGTCGCCGGTTCTGCATATCAAACGCACTGTGGAGTGGTGAATACACCATATAACGTGTTTCTCGCATTATGTAGCTCGAAAAGAGCGTTCTCGCAGATTCTGCATACTTCTGACAGAAGTCTCACCAAGATTATCGTAGAAAATGCATATCTCAGCTTGAACCCCGACCGAAACCAAGATATCGCCGGTTCTGCATATAAAACGCACTGTGGAATGTTGAAAACACCAGAAAACTTGTTTTTTCACATTAAATAGCTCGAAAAGGGCGATCTCGATGATTCTGCATACTTCGGACTGAAGTCACACCAAGATTATCGCAGAAAATTCATATCTCAGCTTGAAAACCCACGAAATGTTAGATTTCGCCGGTTCTGCATGTCAAACGTACTGTGGAGTGGTGAAAACACCAGATATCGCGTTTCTCGCAATATGTAGCTCGAAACGAGCAATCTCGAAGATTCTGCATACTTCTGACAGAAGTCTCACAAAGATTAACGTAGAAAATGCATATCCCAGCTTGAAACCCGACGAAATCCAAGATGTCGCCGGTTCTGCATATCAAACGCACTGTGGAGTGGTGAAAACACCAGAAAACTTGTTTTTTCGCATTAAATAGCTTGAAAAGAGCGATCTAGATAATTCTGCATACTTCTGACTGAAGTCTCACCAAGATTGACGTAAAAAATCCATATCTCAGCTTGAAACCTCACGAAAATCAAGATGTCGCCGGTTCTGCATATCAAACGCACTGTGGAGTCGTGAAAACAACCAGACAACGTGTTTCTCGCATTAAATAGCTCGAAAAAAGGGATCTCGATGATTCTGCATACTTCTGACAGAAGACTCACCAAGATTATCGCAGAAAATGCATATCTCATCTGGAAACACAACGAAAATCAAGATATCGCCGGTTCTGCATATAAAACGCACTGTGGAATGTTGAAAACACCAGAAAACTTGTTTTTTCGCATTAAATAGCTTGAAAAGAGCGATCTAGATGATTCTGCATACTTCTGACTGAAGTCTCACCAAGATTATCGTAGAAAATCCATATCTCAGCTTAAAACCTCACGAATATCAAGATGTCGCCGGTTCTGCATATCAAACGCACTGTGGAGTCGTGAAAACAACCAGACAACGTGTTTCTCGCATTAAATAGCTCGAAGAGAGCGATCCCCATGATTCTGCATACTTCTGACAGAAGACTCACCAAGATTATCACAGAAAATGCATATCTCAGCTGGAAACACAACGAAAATCAAGATATCGCCGGTTCTGCATATAAAACGCACTGTGGAATGTTGAAAACACCAGAAAACTTGTTTTTTCGCATTAAATAGCTTGAAAAGAGCCATCTAGATGATTCTGCATACTTCTGACTGAAGTCTCACCAAGATTAACGTAAAAAATCCATATCTCAGCTTGAAACCTCACGAAAATCGAGATGTCGCCGGTTCTGCATATCAAACGCACTGTGGAGTCGTGAAAACAACCAGACAAAGTGTTTCTCGCATTAAATAGCTCGAAAAAAGGGATCTCGATGATTCTGCATACTTCTGACAGAAGACTCACCAAGATTATCGCAGAAAATGCATATCTCAGCTGGAAACACAACGAATATCAAGATATCGCCGGTTCTGCATATAAAACGCACTGTGGAATGTTGAAAACACCAGAAAAATTGTTTTTTCGCAATAAATAGCTTGAAAAGAGCGATCTAGATGATTCTGCATACTTCTGACTGAAGTCTCACCAAGATTATCATAGAAAATCCATATCTCAGCTTGAAACCTCACGAAAATCAAGATGTCGCCGGTTCTGCATATCAAACGCACTGTGGAGTAGTGAAAACAACCAGACAACGTGTTTCTCGCATGAAATAGCTCGAAAAGAGCGATCCCGATGATTCTGCATACTTCTGACAGAAGTCTCACCAAGATTATCGTTGAAAATGCATATCTCAGCTTGATACCCGACGAAAGCCAAGATGTCGCCGGTACTGCATATCAAACGCACTGTGGAGTGGTGAAAACACCAGATAACGTGTTTCTCGCATTATGTAGCTCGAAAAGAGCGTTCTCGAAGATTCTGCATACTTCTGACAGAAGTCTCACCAAGATTATCGCAGAAAATGCATATCTCAGCTTGAAAACCCACGATAAGCAAGATTTCGCCGGTTCTGCATGTCAAACGTACTGTGTAGTGGTGAATACGCCAGAAAACGTGTTTCTCGCATTAAATAGCTCGAAAAGGGCGATCTCGAAGATTCTGCATACTTCTGACAGAAGTCTCATCAAGATTATCGTAGAAAATGCATATCTCAGCTTGACACCCGACGAAATCCAAGATGTCGCCGGTTCTGCATATCGAACGCACTGTGGAGTGGTGAAAACACCAGATAACGTGTTTCTCGCATTAAATAGCTCGAAAAAAGGGATCTCGATGATTCTGCATACTTCTGACAGATCACTCACCAAGATCATCGCAGAAAATGCATATCTCAGCTGGAAACACCACGAAAAACAAGATATCGCCGGTTCTGCATATCAAACGCACTGTGGAATGTTGAAAACACCAGAAAAATTGTTTTTTCGCATTAAATAGCTTGAAAAGAGCGATCTAGATGATTCTGCATACTTCTGACTGAAGTCTCACCAAGATTATCATAGAAAATCCATATCTCAGCTTGAAACCTCACGAAAATCAAGATGTCGCCGGTTCTGCATATCAAACGCACTGTGGAGTAGTGAAAACAACCAGACAACGTGTTTCTCGCATGAAATAGCTCGAAAAGAGCGATCCCGATGATTCTGCATACTTCTGACAGAAGTCTCACCAAGATTATCGTTGAAAATGCATATCTCAGCTTGATACCCGACGAAAGCCAAGATGTCGCCGGTACTGCATATCAAACGCACTGTGGAGTGGTGTAAACACCAGATAACGTGTTTCTCGCATTATGTAGCTCGAAAAGTGCGTTCTCGAAGATGCTGCATACTTCTGACTGAAGTCTCACAAAGATCATCGCAGAAAATGCATATCTCAGCTGGAAACACCACGAAAAACAAGATATCGCCGGTTCTGCATATCAAACGCACTGTGGAATGTTGAAAACACCAGACAACGTGTTTCTCGCATTAAATAGCTCGAAAAGAGCGATCCCGATGATTCTGCATATTTCTGACAGAAGTCTCACCAAGATTATCGTTGAAAATGCATATCTCAGCTTGATACCCGACGAAAGCCAAGATGTTGCTGGTTCTGCATATCATACGCTCTGTGGAGTGGTGAAAACACCAGATAACGTGTTTCTCGCATTATGTAGCTCGAAAAGAGCGTTCTCAAAGATTCTGCATACTTCTTACAGAAGTCTCACCAAGATTATCGCAGAAAATGCATATCTCAGCTTGACAACCCACGAAAAGCAAGATTTCGCCGGTTCTGCATGTCAAACGTACTGTGCAGTGGTGAATACACCAGAAAACGTGTTTCTCACATTAAATAGCTCGAAAAGAGCGATCTCGAAGATTCTGCATACTTCTGACAGAAGTCTCACCAAGATTATCGTAGAAAATTCATATCTCAGCTTGAAACCCGACGAAATCCAAGATGTCGCCGGTTCTGCATATCAAACGCACTGTGGAGTGGTGGAAACACCAGAAAAATTGTTTTTTCGCATTAAATAGCTTGAAAAGAGCGATCTAGATGATTCTGCATACTTCTGACTGAAGTCTCACCAAGATTATCATAGAAAATCCATATGTCAGCTTGAAACCTCTCGAAAATCAAGATGTCGCCGGTTCTGCATATCAAACGCAATGTGGAGTAGTGAAAACAACCAGACAACGTGTTTCTCGCATGAAATAGCTCGAAAACAGCGATCCCGATGATTCTGCATACTTCTGACAGAAGTCTCACCAAGATTATCGTTGAAAATGCATATCTCAGCTTGATACCCGACGAAAGCCAAGATGTCGCCGGTTCTGCATATCAAACGCACTGTGGAGTGGTGAATACACCATATAACGTGTTTCTCGCATTATGTAGCTCGAAAAGGGCGATCTCGATGATTCTGCATACTTCTGACTGAAGTCACACCAAGATTATCGCAGAAAATGCATATCTCAGCTGGAAACACAACGAAAATCAAGATATCGCCGGTTCTGCATATAAAACGCACTGTGGAAAGTTGAAAACACCAGAAAACTTGTTTTTTCGCATTAAATAGCTTGAAAAGAGCCATCTAGATGATTCTGCATACTTCTGACTGAAGTCTAACCAAGATTATTGTAGAAAATCCATATCTCAGCTTGAAACCTCACGAATCTCAAGATGTCGCCGGTTCTGCATATCAAACGCACTGTGGAGTCGTGAAAACAACCAGACAACGTGTTTCTCGCATTAAATAGCTCGAAAAGAGCGATCCCCATGATTCTGCATACTTCTGACAAAAGTCTCACCAAGATTATCGTTGAAAATGCATATCTCAGCTTGATACCCGACGAAAGCCAAGATGTCGCTGGTTCTGCATATCAAACGCACTGTGGAGTAGTGGAAACAAGAGATAACGTGTTTCTCGCTTTATGTAGCTCGCAAAGAGCGTTTTCGAAGATTCTGCATACTTCTGACGGAAGTCTCACCAAGTTTATCGCAGAAAATGAAAATCTCAGCTTGAAAACCCACGAAAAGCAAGATTTCGCCGGTTCTGCATGTCAAACGTACTGTGGAGTGGTGAATACGCCAGAAAACGTGTTTCTCGCATTAAATAGCTCGAAAAGAGCGACCTCGAAGATTCTGCATACTTCTGACAGAAGTCTCATCAAGATTATCGTAGAAAATGCATATCTCAGCTTGAAACCCGACGAAATCCAAGATGTCGCCGGTTCTGCATATCGAACGCACTGTGGAGTGGTGAAAACACCAGATAACGTGTTTCTCGCATTAAATAGCTCGAAAAAAGGGATCTCGATGATTCTGCATACTTCTGACAGATCACTCACCAAGATCATCGCAGAAAATGCATACCTCAGCTGGAAACACCACGAAAATCAAGATGTCGCCGGTTCTGCATATAAGACGCACTGTGGAATGTTGAAAACACCAGAAAACTTGTTTTTTCGCATTAAATAGCTTGAAAAGAGCGATCTAGATGATTCTGCATACTTCTGACTGAAGTCTCACCAAGATTAACGTAAAAAATCCATATCTCAGCTTGAAACCTCACGAAAATCGAGATGTCGCCGGTTCTGCATATCAAACGCACTGTGGAGTCGTGAAAACAACCAGACAAAGTGTTTCTCGCATTAAATAGCTCGAAAAAAGGGATCTCGATGATTCTGCATACTTCTGACAGAAGACTCACCAAGATTATCGCAGAAAATGCATATCTCAGCTAGAAACACAACGAAAATCAAGATATCGCCGGTTCTGCATATAAAACGCACTGTGGAATGTTGAAAACACCAGAAAACTTGTTTTTTCGCATTAAATAGCTTGAAAAGAGCCATCTAGATGATTCTGCATACTTCTGACTGAACTCTCACCAAGATTATCGTAGAAAATCCATATCTCAGCTTGAAACCTCACGAATATCAAGATGTCGCCGGTTCTGCATATCAAACGCACTGTGGAGTCGTGAAAACAACCAGACAACGTGTTTCTCGCATTAAATAGCTCGAAAAGAGCGATCCCCATGATTCTGCATACTTCTGACAAAAGTCTCACCAAGATTATCGTTGAAAATGCATATTTCAGCTTGATACCCGACGAAAGCCAAGATGTCGCCGGTTCTGCATATCAAACGCACTGTGGAGTGGTGAAAACACCAGATAACGTTTTTCTCGCATTAAATAGCTCGAAAAAAGGGATCTCGATGATTCTCCATACTTCTGACAGATCACTCACCAAGATCATCGCAGAAAAAGCATATCTCAGCTTGAAACCCGACGAAATCCAAGATGTCGTCGGTTCTGCACATCAATCGTACTGTGGAGTGGTGAAAACACCAGAAAACGTGTTTCTCGCATTAAGCAGCTCGAAAAGAGCGTTCTCGAAGATTCTGCATACTTCTGACAGAAGTCTCACCAAGATTATCGCAGAAAATGCATATCTCAGCTTGAAAACCCACGAAAAGCAAGATTTCGCCGGTTCTGCATGTCAAACGTACTGTGGAGTGGTGAATACGCCAGAAAACGTGTTTCTCGCATTAAATAGCTCGAAAAGAGCGATCTCGAAGATTCTGCATACTTCTGGCAGAAGTCTCATCAAGATTATCGTAGAAAATGCACATCTCAGCTTGAAACCCGACGAAATCCAAGATGTCGCCGGTTCTGCATATCGAACGCACTGTGGAGTGGTGAAAACACCAGATAACGTGTTTCTCGAATTAAATAGCTCGAAAAAAGGGATCTCGATGATTGTCCATACTTCTGACAGATCACTCACCAAGATCATCGCAGAAAATGCATATCTCAGGTGGAAACACCACGAAAATCAAGATATCGCCGGTTCTGCAAATAAAACGCACTGTGGAATGTTGAAATCACCAGAAAAATTGTTTTTTCGCAATAAATAGCTTGAAAAGAGCGATCTAGATGATTCTGCATACTTCTGACTGAAGTCTCACCAAGATTATCATAGAAAATCCATATCTCAGCTTGAAACCTCACGAAAATCAAGATGTCGCCGGTTCTGCATATCAAACGCACTGTGGAGTAGTGAAAACAACCAGACAACGTGTTTCTCGCATGAAATAGCTCGAAAAGAGCGATCCCGATGATTCTGCATACTTCTGACAGAAGTCTCACCAAGATTATCGTTGAAAATGCATATCTCAGCTTGATACCCGACGAAAGCCAAGATGTCGCCTGTTCTGCATATCAAACGCACTGTGGAGTGGTGAAAACACCAGATAACGTGTTTCTCGCATTATGTAGCTCGAAAAGAGCGTTCTCGAAGATTCTGCATACTTCTGACAGAAGTCTCACCAAGATTATCGCAGAAAATGCATATCTCAGCTTGAAAACCCACGATAAGCAAGATTTCGCCGGTTCTGCATGTCAAACGTACTGTGTAGTGGTGAATACGCCAGAAAACGTGTTTCTCGCATTAAATAGCTCGAAAAGGGCGATCTCGAAGATTCTGCATACTTCTGACAGAAGTCTCACCAAGATTATCGTTGAAAATGCATATCTCAGCTTGATACCCGACGAAAGCCAAGATGTCGCCGGTTCTGCATATCAAACGCACTGTGGAGTGGTGAATACACCATATAACGTGTTTCTCGCATTATGTAGCTCGAAAAGGGGGATCTCGATGATTCTGCATACTTCTGACTGAAGTCACACCAAGATTATCGCAGAAAATTCATATCTCAGCTTGAAAACCCACGAAATGCTAGATTTCGCCGGTTCTGCATGTCAAACGTACTGTGGAGTGGTGAAAACACCAGATATCGCGTTTCTCGCAATAAGTAGCTCGAAACGAGCAATCTCGAAGATTCTGCATACTTCTGACAGAAGTCTCACAAAGATTAACGTAGAAAATGCATATCCCAGCTTGAAACCCGACGAAATCCAAGATGTCGCCGGTTCTGCATATCAAACGCACTGTGGAGTGGTGAAAACACCAGAAAACTTGTTTTTTCGCATTAAATAGCTTGAAAAGAGCGATCTAGATAATTCTGCATACTTCTGACTGAAGTCTCACCAAGATTGACGTAAAAAATCCATATCTCAGCTTGAAACCTCACGAAAATCAAGATGTCGCCGGTTCTGCATATCAAACGCACTGTGGAGTCGTGAAAACAACCAGACAACGTGTTTCTCGCATTAAATAGCTCGAAAAAAGGGATCTCGATGATTCTGCATACTTCTGACAGAAGACTCACCAAGATTATCGCAGAAAATGCATATCTCATCTGGAAACACAACGAAAATCAAGATATCGCCGGTTCTGCATATAAAACGCACTGTGGAATGTTGAAAACACCAGAAAACTTGTTTTTTCGCATTAAATAGCTTGAAAAGAGCGATCTAGATGATTCTGCATACTTCTGACTGAAGTCTCACCAAGATTATCGTAGATAATCCATATCTCAGCTTAAAACCTCACGAATATCAAGATGTCGCCGGTTCTGCATATCAAACGCACTGTGGAGTCGTGAAAACAACCAGACAACGTGTTTCTCGCATTAAATAGCTCGAAGAGAGCGATCCCCATGATTCTGCATACTTCTGACAGAAGACTCACCAAGATTATCACAGAAAATGCATATCTCAGCTGGAAACACAACGAAAATCAAGATATCGCCGGTTCTGCATATAAAACGCACTGTGGAAAGTTGAAAACACCAGAAAACTTGTTTTTTCGCATTAAATAGCTTGAAAAGAGCCATCTAGATGATTCTGCATACTTCTGACTGAAGTCTAACCAAGATTATCGTAGAAAATCCATATCTCAGCTTGAAACCTCACGAATATCAAGATGTCGCCGGTTCTGCATATCAAACGCACTGTGGAGTCGTGAAAACAACCAGACAACGTGTTTCTCGCATTAAATAGCTCGAAAAGAGCGATCCCCATGATTCTGCATACTTCTGACAAAAGTCTCACCAAGATTATCGTTGAAAATGCATATTTCAGCTTGATACCCGACGAAAGCCAAGATGTCGCCGGTTCTGCATATAAAACGCACTGTGGAAAGTTGAAAACACCAGAAAACTTGTTTTTTCGCATTAAATAGCTTGAAAAGAGCCATCTAGATGATTCTGCATACTTCTGACTGAAGTCTAACCAAGTTTATCGCAGAAAATGCATATCTCAGCTTGAAAACCCACGAAAAGCAAGATTTCGCCGGTTCTGCATGTCAAACGTACTGTGGAGTGGTGAATACGCCAGAAAACGTGTTTCTCGCATTAAATAGCTCGAAAAGAGCGACCTCGAAGATTCTGCATACTTCTGACAGAAGTCTCATCAAGATTATCGTAGAAAATGCATATCTCAGCTTGAAACCCGACGAAATCCAAGATGTCGCCGGTTCTGCATATCGAACGCACTGTGGAGTGGTGAAAACACCAGATAACGTGTTTCTCGCATTAAATAGCTCGAAAAAAGGGATCTCGATGATTCTGCATACTTCTGACAGATCACTCACCAAGATCATCGCAGAAAATGCATATCTCAGCTGGAAACACCACGAAAATCAAGATGTCGCCGGTTCTGCATATAAGACGCACTGTGGAATGTTGAAAACACCAGAAAACTTGTTTTTTCGCATTAAATAGCTTGAAAAGAGCGATCTAGATGATTCTGCATACTTCTGACTGAAGTCTCACCAAGATTAACGTAAAAAATCCATATCTCAGCTTGAAACCTCACGAAAATCGAGATGTCGCCGGTTCTGCATATCAAACGCACTGTGGAGTCGTGAAAACAACCAGACAAAGTGTTTCTCGCATTAAATAGCTCGAAAAAAGGGATCTCGATGATTCTGCATACTTCTGACAGAAGACTCACCAAGATTATCGCAGAAAATGCATATCTCAGCTGGAAACACAACGAAAATCAAGATATCGCCGGTTCTGCATATAAAACGCACTGTGGAATGTTGAAAACACCAGAAAACTTGTTTTTTCGCATTAAATAGCTTGAAAAGAGCCATCTAGATGATTCTGCATACTTCTGACTGAACTCTCACCAAGATTATCGTAGAAAATCCATATCTCAGCTTGAAACCTCACGAATATCAAGATGTCGCCGGTTCTGCATATCAAACGCACTGTGGAGTCGTGAAAACAACCAGACAACGTGTTTCTCGCATTAAATAGCTCGAAAAGAGCGATCCCCATGATTCTGCATACTTCTGACAAAAGTCTCACCAAGATTATCGTTGAAAATGCATATTTCAGCTTGATACCCGACGAAAGCCAAGATGTCGCCGGTTCTGCATATAAAACGCACTGTGGAATGTTGAAAACACCAGAAAACTTGTTTTTTCGCATTAAATAGCTTGAAAAGAGCCATCTAGATGATTCTGCATACTTCTGACTGAACTCTCACCAAGATTATCGTAGAAAATCCATATCTCAGCTTGAAACCTCACGAATATCAAGATGTCGCCGGTTCTGCATATCAAACGCACTGTGGAGTCGTGAAAACAACCAGACAACGTGTTTCTCGCATTAAATAGCTCGAAAAGTGCGATCCCCATGATTCTGCATACTTCTGACAAAAGTCTCACCAAGATTATCGTTGAAAATGCATATTTCAGCTTGATACCCGACGAAAGCCAAGATGTCGCCGGTTCTGCATATCAAACGCACTGTGGAGTGGTGAAAACACCAGATAACGTTTTTCTCGCATTAAATAGCTCGAAAAAAGGGATCTCGATGATTCTCCATACTTCTGACAGATCACTCACCAAGATCATCGCAGAAAATGCATATCTCAGGTGGAAACACCACGAAAATCAAGATATCGCCGGTTCTGCAAATAAAACGCACTGTGGAATGTTGAAATCACCAGAAAAATTGTTTTTTCGCAATAAATAGCTTGAAAAGAGCGATCTAGATGATTCTGCATACTTCTGACTGAAGTCTCACCAAGATTATCATAGAAAATCCATATCTCAGCTTGAAACCTCACGAAAATCAAGATGTCGCCGGTTCTGCATATCAAACGCACTGTGGAGTAGTGAAAACAACCAGACAACGTGTTTCTCGCATGAAATAGCTCGAAAAGAGCGATCCCGATGATTCTGCATACTTCTGACAGAAGTCTCACCAAGATTATCGTTGAAAATGCATATCTCAGCCTGATACCCGACGAAAGCCAAGATGTCGCCTGTTCTGCATATCAAACGCACTGTGGAGTGGTGAAAACACCAGATAACGTGTTTCTCGCATTATGTAGCTCGAAAAGAGCGTTCTCGAAGATTCTGCATACTTCTGACAGAAGTCTCACCAAGATTATCGCAGAAAATGCATATCTCAGCTTGAAAACCCACGATAAGCAAGATTTCGCCGGTTCTGCATGTCAAACGTACTGTGTAGTGGTGAATACGCCAGAAAACGTGTTTCTCGCATTAAATAGCTCGAAAAGGGCGATCTCGAAGATTCTGCATACTTCTGACAGAAGTCTCATCAAGATTATCGTAGAAAATGCATATCTCAGCTTGACACCCGACGAAATCCAAGATGTCGCCGGTTCTGCATATCGAACGCACTGTGGAGTGGTGAAAACACCAGATAACGTGTTTCTCGCATTAAATAGCTCGAACAAAGGGATCTCGATGATTCTGCATACTTCTGACAGATCACTCACCAAGATCATCGCAGAAAATGCATATCTCAGCTGGAAACACCACGAAAAACAAGATATCGCCGGTTCTGCATATCAAACGCACTGTGGAATGTTGAAAACACCAGAAAAATTGTTTTTTCGCATTAAATAGCTTGAAAAGAGCGATCTAGATGATTCTGCATACTTCTGACTGAAGTCTCACCAAGATTATCATAGAAAATCCATATCTCAGCTTGAAACCTCACGAAAATCAAGATGTCGCCGGTTCTGCATATCAAACGCACTGTGGAGTAGTGAAAACAACCAGACAACGTGTTTCTCGCATGAAATAGCTCGAAAAGAGCGATCCCGATGATTCTGCATACTTCTGACAGAAGTCTCACCAAGATTATCGTTGAAAATGCATATCTCAGCTTGATACCCGACGAAAGCCAAGATGTCGCCGGTACTGCATATCAAACGCACTGTGGAGTGGTGTAAACACCAGATAACGTGTTTCTCGCATTATGTAGCTCGAAAAGTGCGTTCTCGAAGATGCTGCATACTTCTGACTGAAGTCTCACAAAGATCATCGCAGAAAATGCATATCTCAGCTGGAAACACCACGAAAAACAAGATATCGCCGGTTCTGCATATCAAACGCACTGTGGAATGTTGAAAACACCAGACAACGTGTTTCTCGCATTAAATAGCTCGAAAAGAGCGATCCCGATGATTCTGCATATGTCTGACAGAAGTCTCACCAAGATTATCGTTGAAAATGCATATCTCAGCTTGATACCCGACGAAAGCCAAGATGTTGCTGGTTCTGCATATCAAACGCTCTGTGGAGTGGTGAAAACACCAGATAACGTGTTTCTCGCATTATGTAGCTCGAAAAGAGCGTTCTCAAAGATTCTGCATACTTCTTACAGAAGTCTCACCAAGATTATCGCAGAAAATGCATATCTCAGCTTGACAACCCACGAAAAGCAAGATTTCGCCGGTTCTGCATGTCAAACGTACTGTGCAGTGGTGAATACACCAGAAAACGTGTTTCTCGCATTAAATAGCTCGAAAAGAGCGATCCCGATGATTCTGCATATGTCTGACAGAAGTCTCACCAAGATTATCGTTGAAAATGCATATCTCAGCTTGATACCCGACGAAAGCCAAGATGTTGCTGGTTCTGCATATCAAACGCTCTGTGGAGTGGTGAAAACACCAGATAACGTGTTTCTCGCTTTATGCAGCTCGAAAAGAGCGTTCTCGAAGATTCTGCATACTTCTGACAGAAGTCTCACCAAGATTATCGTAGAAAATGCATATCTCCGCTTGAAACCCGACGAAATCCAAGATGTCACCGGTTCTGCATATCAAAGGCACTGTGGAGTGGTGAAAACACCAGATAACGTGTTTCTCGCATTAAATAGCTCGCAAAAAGGGATCTCGATGATTCTGCATACTTCTGACAGGAGACTCACCAAGATTATCGCAGACAATGCATATCTCAGCTGGAAACACAACGAAAATCAAGATGTCGCCGGTTCTGCATATCAAACGCACTGTGGAGTGGTGAAAACACCAGATTACGTATTTCTCGCATTAAATAGCTCGAAAAAAGGGATGTCGATGATTCTGCATACTTCTGACTGAAGACTCACCAAGATTATCGCAGAAAATGCATATCGCAGCTTGAAACCCGACGAAATCCAAGATGTCGTCGGTTCTGCACATCAATCGTACTGTGGAGTGGTGAAAACACCAGAAAACGTGTTTCTCGCATTAAGCAGCTCGAAAAGAGCGTTCTCGAAGATTGTGCATACTTCTGACTGAAGTCTCACCAAGATGATCGTAGAAAATCCATATCTCAGCTTGAAACCTCACGAATATCAAGATGTCGCCGGTTCTGCATATCAAACGCACTGTGGAGTCGTGAAAACAACCAGACAACGCGTTTCTCGCATTAAATAGCTCGAAAAGAGCGATCCCCATGATTCTGCATACTTCTGACAGAAGTCTCACCAAGATTATCGTTGAAAATGCATATCTCAGCTTGATACCCGACGAAAGCCAAGATGTCGCCGGTTCTGCATAACAAACGCACTGTGGAGTGGTGAAAACAACCAGACAACGTGTTTCTCGCATTATGCAGCTCTAAAAGAGCGTTCTCGAAGATTCTGCATCCTTCTGACAGAAGTCTCACCAAGATTATCGTAGAAAATGCATATCTCAGTATGAACCCCGACGAAATCCAAGATGTCGCCGGTTCTACATATCAAACGCACTGTGGAGTGGTGAAAACACCAGATATAGTGTTTCTCGCAATAAGTAGCTCGAAAAGAGCGATCTAGAAGATTCTGCATACTTCTGACAGAAGTCTCACCAAGATTATCGTTGAAAATGCATATCTCAGCTTGACACCCGACGAAAGCCAAGATGTCGCCGGTTCTGCATATCAAACGCACTGTGGAGTCGTGAAAACAACCAGACAACGTGCTTCTCGCATTAAATAGCTCGAAAAGAGCGATCCCCATGATTCTGCATACTCCTGCCAGAAGTCTCACCAAGATTAAAGTTGAAAATGCATATCTCAGCTTGATACCCGACGAAAGCCAAGATGTCGCCGGTTCTGCATATCAAACGCACTGTGGAGTGGTGAAAACACCAGATAACGTGTTTCTCGCATTATGTAGCTCGAAAAGAGCGTTCTCGAAGATTCTGCATACTTCTGACAGAAGTCTCACCAAGATTATCGTAGAAAATGCATATCTCAGCTTGAAACCCGACCGAAACCAAGATATCACCGGTTCTGCATGTCAAACATACTGTGGAGTGGTGAATACACCAGATATCGTGTTTCTCGCAATAAGTAGCTCGAACAGAGCGATCTCGAAGGTTCTGCATACTTCTGACAGAAGTCTCACCAAGATTATCGTAGAAAATGCATATCTCAGCTTGAAACACCACGAAATCCAAGATGTCACCGGTTCAGCATATCAAACGCACTGTGGAGTGGTGAAAACACCAGATAACGTGTTTCTCGCATTAAATAGCTCGAAAAGAGCGTTCTCGAAGATCCTGCATACTTCTGACAGAAGCCTCACCAAGATTATCGTAGAAAATGGATATCTCAGCTTGAAACCCGACGAAATCCAAGATGTCACCGGTTCTGCATATCAAACGCACTGTGGAGTGGTGAATACACCAGATAACGTGTTTCTCGCATTAAATAGCTCGAAAAAAGGGATCTCGATGATTCTGCATACTTCTGACAGAAGACTCACCAAGATTATCGCAGAAAATGCATATCTCAGCTGGAAACACAACGAAAATCAAGATATCGCCGGTTCTGCATATAAAACGCACTGTGGAATGTTGAAAACACCAGAAAACTTGTTTTTTCGCATTAAATAGCTTGAAAAGAGCGATCTAGATGATTCTGCATACTTCTGACTGAAGTCTCACCAAGATTATCGTACAAAATCCATATCTCAGCTTGAAACCTCACGAATATCAAGATGTCGCCGGTTCTGCATATCAAACGCACTGTGGAGTCGTGAAAACAACCAGACAACGTGCTTCTCGCATTAAATAGCTCGAAAAGAGCGATCCCCATGATTCTGCATACTTCTGACAGAAGTCACACCAAGATTATCGTTGAAAATGCATATCTCAGCTTGATACCCGACGAAAGCCAAGATGTCGCCGGTTCTGCATATCAAACGCACTGTGGAGTGGTGAAAACACCAGATAACGTGTTTCTCGCATTAAATAGCTCGAAAAGAGCGTTCTCGAAGATCCTGCATACTTCTGACAGAAGCCTCACCAAGATTATCGTAGAAAATGGATATCTCAGCTTGAAACCCGACGAAATCCAAGATGTCACCGGTTCTGCATATCAAACGCACTGTGGAGTGGTGAATACACCAGATAACGTGTTTCTCGCATTAAATAGCTCGAAAAAAGGGATCTCGATGATTCTGCATACTTCTGACAGAAGACTCACCAAGATTATCGCAGAAAATGCATATCTCAGCTTGAAACACCACGAAATCCAAGATGTCACCGGTTCAGCAATATCAAACGCACTGTGGAGTGGTGAAAACACCAGATAACGTGTTTCTCGCTTTATGCAGCTCGAAAAGAGCGTTCTCGAAGATTCTGCATACTTCTGACAGAAGTCTCACCAAGATTATCGTAGAAAATGCATATCTCAGCTTGAAACCCGACGAAATCCAAGATGTCACCGGTTCTGCATATCAGACGCACTGTGGAGTGGTGAAAACACCAGATAACGTGTTTCTCGCATTAAATAGCTCGAAAAAAGGGATCTCGATGATTCTGCATACTTCTGACAGAAGACTCACCAAGATTATCGCAGAAAATGCATATCTCAGCTTGAAACCCGACGAAATCCAAGATGTCGTCGGTTCTGCACATCAATCGTACTGTGGAGTGGTGAAAACACCAGAAAACGTGTTTCTCGCATTAAGCAGCTCGAAAAGAGCGTTCTCGAAGATTCTGCATACTTCTGACTGAAGTCTCACCAAGATTATCGTAGAAAATCCATATCTCAGCTTGAAACCCGACGAAATCCAAGATGTCATCGGTTCTGCATATCAAACGCACTGTGGAGTGGTGAAAACACCAGACAACGTGTTTCTCGCATTAAATATCTCGAAAAGAGCGATCCCGATGATTCTGCATACTTCTGACAGAAGTCTCACCAAGATTATCGTTGAAAATGCATATCTCAGCTTGATACCCGACGAATGCCAAGATGTCGCCGGTTCTGCATATCAAACGCACTGTGGAGTGGTGAAAACACCAGATAACGTGTTTCTCGCATTATGCAGCTCGAAAAGAGCGTTCTCGAAGATTCTGCATTCTTCTGACAGAAGTCTCACCAAGATTATTGTAGAAAATGCATATCTCAGCTTGATACCCGACGAAATCCAAGATGTCACCGGTTCTGCATATCAAACGCACTGTGGAGTGGTGAAAACACCAGATAACGTGTTTCTCGCATTAAATAGCTCGAAAAAAGGGATCTCGATGAATCTGCATACTTCTGACAGAAGTCTCACCAAGATTATCGTAGAAAATGCATATCTCCGCTTGAAACCCGACGAAATCCAAGATGTCACCGGTTCTGCATATCAAAGGCACTGTGGAGTGGTGAAAACACCAGATAACGTTTTTCTCGCATTAAATAGCTCGCAAAAAGGGATCTCGATGATTCTGCATACATCTGACAGGAGACTCACCAAGATTATCGCAGACAATGCATATCTCAGCTGGAAACACAACGAAAATCAAGATGTCGCCGGTTCTGCATATCAAACGCACTGTGGAGTGGTGAAAACACCAGATTACGTATTTCTCGCATTAAATAGCTCGAAAAAAGGGATGTCGATGATTCTGCATACTTCTGACTGAAGACTCACCAAGATTATCGCAGAAAATGCATATCGCAGCTTGAAACCCGACGAAATCCAAGATGTCGTCGGTTCTGCACATCAATCGTACTGTGGAGTGGTGAAAACACCAGAAAACGTGTTTCTCGCATTAAGCAGCTCGAAAAGAGCGATCTCGAAGATTGTGCATACTTCTGACTGAAGTCTCACCAAGATTATCGTAGAAAATCCATATCTCAGCTTGAAACCTCACGAATATCAAGATGTCGCCGGTTCTGCATATCAAACGCACTGTGGAGTCGTGAAAACAACCAGACAACGCGTTTCTCGCATTAAATAGCTCGAAAAGAGCGATCCCCATGATTCTGCATACTTCTGACAGAAGTCTCACCAAGATTATCGTTGAAAATGCATATCTCAGCTTGATACCCGACGAAAGCCAAGATGTCGCCGGTTCTGCATAACAAACGCACTGTGGAGTGGTGAAAACAACCAGACAACGTGTTTCTCGCATTATGCAGCTCTAAAAGAGCGTTCTCGAAGATTCTGC
Source organism: Anthophora plumipes (assembly GCA_951804975.1). Taxonomy (NCBI): domain Eukaryota; kingdom Metazoa; phylum Arthropoda; class Insecta; order Hymenoptera; family Apidae; genus Anthophora; species Anthophora plumipes. The sequence continues at coordinate 1,146,571 of CATORF010000177.1, forward strand.
ATCCTTCTGACAGAAGTCTCACCCAGATTATCGTAGAAAATGCATATCTCAGTATGAACCCCGACGAAATCCAAGATGTCGCCGGTTCTGCATATCAAACGCACTGTGGAGTGGTGAAAACACCAGATATAGTGTTTCTCGCAATAAGTAGCTCGAAAAGAGCGATCTAGAAGATTCTGCATACTTCTGACAGAAGTCTCACCAAGATTATCGTTGAAAATGCATATCTCAGCTTGACACCCGACGAAAGCCAAGATGTCGCCGGTTCTGCATATCAAACGCACTGTGGAGTCGTGAAAACAACCAGACAACGTGCTTCTCGCATTAAATAGCTCGAAAAGAGCGATCCCCATGATTCTGCATACTCCTGCCAGAAGTCTCACCAAGATTATAGTTGAAAATGCATATCTCAGCTTGATACCCGACGAAAGCCAAGATGTCGCCGGTTCTGCATATCAAACGCACTGTGGAGTGGTGAAAACACCAGATAACGTGTTTCTCGCATTATGTAGCTCGAAAAGAGCGTTCTCGAAGATTCTGCATACTTCTGACAGAAGTCTCACCAAGATTATCGTAGAAAATGCATATCTCAGCTTGAAACCCGATCGAAACCAAGATATCACCGGTTCTGCATGTCAAACATACTGTGGAGTGGTGAATACACCAGATATCGTGTTTCTCGCAATAAGTAGCTCGAACAGAGCGATCTCGAAGGTTCTGCATACTTCTGACAAAAGTCTCACCAAGATTATCGTAGAAAATGCATATCTCAGCTTGAAACACCACGAAACCCAAGATGTCACCGGTTCAGCATATCAAACGCACTGTGGAGTGGTGAAAACACCAGATAACGTGTTTCTCGCATTAAATAGCTCGAAAAGAGCGTTCTCGAAGATCCTGCATACTTCTGACAGAAGCCTCACCAAGATTATCGTAGAAAATGGATATCTCAGCTTGAAACCCGACGAAATCCAAGATGTCACCGGTTCTGCATATCAAACGCACTGTGGAGTGGTGAATACACCAGATAACGTGTTTCTCGCATTAAATAGCTCGAAAAAAGGGATCTCGATGATTCTGCATACTTCTGACAGAAGACTCACCAAGATTATCGCAGAAAATGCATATCTCAGCTGGAAACACAACGAAAATCAAGATATCGCCGGTTCTGCATATAAAACGCACTGTGGAATGTTGAAAACACCAGAAAACTTGTTTTTTCGCATTAAATAGCTTGAAAAGAGCGATCTAGATGATTCTGCATACTTCTGACTGAAGTCTCACCAAGATTATCGTACAAAATCCATATCTCAGCTTGAAACCTCACGAATATCAAGATGTCGCCGGTTCTGCATATCAAACGCACTGTGGAGTCGTGAAAACAACCAGACAACGTGCTTCTCGCATTAAATAGCTCGAAAAGAGCGATCCCCATGATTCTGCATACTTCTGACAGAAGTCACACCAAGATTATCGTTGAAAATGCATATCTCAGCTTGATACCCGACGAAAGCCAAGATGTCGCCGGTTCTGCATATCAAACGCACTGTGGAGTGGTGAAAACACCAGATAACGTGTTTCTCGCATTAAATAGCTCGAAAAGAGCGTTCTCGAAGATCCTGCATACTTCTGACAGAAGCCTCACCAAGATTATCGTAGAAAATGGATATCTCAGCTTGAAACCCGACGAAATCCAAGATGTCACCGGTTCTGCATATCAAACGCACTGTGGAGTGGTGAATACACCAGATAACGTGTTTCTCGCATTAAATAGCTCGAAAAAAGGGATCTCGATGATTCTGCATACTTCTGACAGAAGACTCACCAAGATTATCGCAGAAAATGCATATCTCAGCTTGAAACACCACGAAATCCAAGATGTCACCGGTTCAGCATATCAAACGCACTGTGGAGTGGTGAAAACACCAGATAACGTGTTTCTCGCATTAAATAGCTCGAAAAGAGCGTTCTCGAAGATCCTGCATACTTCTGACAGAAGCCTCACCAAGATTATCGTAGAAAATGGATATCTCAGCTTGAAACCCGACGAAATCCAAGATGTCACCGGTTCTGCATATCAAACGCACTGTGGAGTGGTGAATACACCAGATAACGTGTTTCTCGCATTAAATAGCTCGAAAAAAGGGATCTCGATGATTCTGCATACTTCTGACAGAAGACTCACCAAGATTATCGCAGAAAATGCATATCTCAGCTTGAAACACCACGAAATCCAAGATGTCACCGGTTCAGCATATCAAACGCACTGTGGAGTGGTGAAAACACCAGATAACGTGTTTCTCGCATTAAATAGCTCGAAAAGAGCGTTCTCGAAGATCCTGCATACTTCTGACAGAAGCCTCACCAAGATTATCGTAGAAAATGGATATCTCAGCTTGAAACCCGACGAAATCCAAGATGTCACCGGTTCTGCATATCAAACGCACTGTGGAGTGGTGAATACACCAGATAACGTGTTTCTCGCATTAAATAGCTCGAAAAAAGGGATCTCGATGATTCTGCATACTTCTGACAGAAGACTCACCAAGATTATCGCAGAAAATGCATATCTCAGCTGGAAACACAACGAAAATCAAGATATCGCCGGTTCTGCATATAAAACGCACTGTGGAATGTTGAAAACACCAGAAAACTTGTTTTTTCGCATTAAATAGCTTGAAAAGAGCGATCTAGATGATTCTGCATACTTCTGACTGAAGTCTCACCAAGATTATCGTACAAAATCCATATCTCAGCTTGAAACCTCACGAATATCAAGATGTCGCCGGTTCTGCATATCAAACGCACTGTGGAGTCATGAAAACAACCAGACAACGTGCTTCTCGCATTAAATAGCTCGAAAAGGGCGATCCCCATGATTCTGCATACTTCTGACAGAAGTCACACCAAGATTATCGTTGAAAATGCATATCTCAGCTTGATACCCGACGAAAGCCAAGATGTCGCCGGTTCTGCATATCAAACGCACTGTGGAGTGGTGAAAACACCAGATAACGTGTGTCTCGCATTAAATAGCTCGAAAAAAGGGATCTCGATGATTCTGCATACTTCTGACAGAAGACTCACGAAGATTATCGCAGAAAATGCATATCTCAACTGGAAACACAACGAAAATCAAGATATCGCCGGTTCTGCATATAAAACGCACAGTGGAATGTTGAAAACACCAGAAAACTTGTTTTTTCGCATTAAATAGCTTGAAAAGAGCGATCTAGATGATTCTGCATACTTCTGACTGAAGTCTCACCAAGATTATCGTTGAAAATCCATATCTCAGCTTGAAACCTCACGAATATCAAGATGTCGCCGGTTCTGCATATCAAACGCACTGTGGAGTGGTGAAAACACCAGATAACGTGTTTCTCGCATTAAATAGCTCGAAAAGAGCGTTCTCGAAGATCCTGCATACTTCTGACAGAAGACTCACCAAGATTATCGCAGAAAATGCATATCTCAGCTGCAAACACAACGAAAATCAAGATATCGCCGGTTCTGCATATCAAACGCACTGTGGAGTGGTGAAAACACCAGATAACGTGTTTCTCGCTTTATGCAGCTCGAAAAGAGCGTTCTCGAAGATTCTGCATACTTCTGACAGAAGTCTCACCAAGATTATCGTTGAAAATGCATATCTCAGCTTGAAACCCGACGAAATCCAAGATGTCACCGGTTCTGCATATCAGACGCACTGTGGAGTGGTGAAAACACCAGATAACGTGTTTCTCGCATTAAATAGCTCGAAAAAAGGGATCTCGATGATTCTGCATACTTCTGACAGAAGACTCACGAAGATTATCGCAGAAAATGCATATCTCAGCTGGAAACACAACGAAAATCAAGATATCGCCGGTTCTGCATATAAAACGCACAGTGGAATGTTGAAAACACCAGAAAACTTGTTTTTTCGCATTAAATAGCTTGAAAAGAGCGATCTAGATGATTCTGCATACTTCTGACTGAAGTCTCACCAAGATTATCGTTGAAAATCCATATCTCAGCTTGAAACCTCACGAATATCAAGATGTCGCCGGTTCTGCATATCAAACGCACTGTGGAGTGGTGAAAACACCAGATAACGTGTTTCTCGCATTAAATAGCTCGAAAAGAGCGTTCTCGAAGATCCTGCATACATCGGACAGAAGTCTCACCAAGATTATCGCAGGAAATGCATATCTCAGCTTGAAATGCCACCAAAACCAAGATATCGCTGGTTCTGCATATAAAACGCACTGTGGAATGTTGCAAACACCAGAAAACTTGTTTTTTCGCATCAAATAGCTTGAAAAGAGCGATCTAGATGATTCTGCATACTTCTGACTGAAGTCTCACCAAGATTATCGTAGAAAATCCATATCTCAGCTTGAAACCTCACGAAAATCAAGATGTCGCCGGTTCTGCATATCAAACGCACTGTGGAGTGGTGAAAACACCAGATAACGTGTTTCTCGCTTTATGCAGCTCGAAAAGAGCGTTCTCGAAGATTCTGCATACTTCTGACAGAAGTCTCACCAAGATTATCGTAGAAAATGCATATCTCAGCTTGAAACCCGACGAAATCCAAGATGTCACCGGTTCTGCATATCAGACGCACTGTGGAGTGGTGAAAACACCAGATAACGTGTGTCTCGCATTAAATAGCTCGAAAAAAGGGATCTCGATGATTCTGCATACTTCTGACAGAAGACTCACGAAGATTATCGCAGAAAATGCATATCTCAGCTGGAAACACAAGATATCGCCGGTTCTGCATATAAAACGCACTGTGGAATGTTGAAAACACCAGAAAACTTGTTTTTTCGCATTAAATAGCTTGAAAAGAGCGATCTAGATGATTCTGCATACTTCTGACTGAAGTCTCACCAAGATTATCGTTGAAAATCCATATCTCAGCTTGAAACCTCACGAATATCAAGATGTCGCCGGTTCTGCATATCAAACGCACTGTGGAGTCGTGAAAACAACCAGACAACGTGCTTCTCGCATTAAATAGCTCGAAAAGAGCGATCCCCATGATTCTGCATACTTCTGACAGAAGTCTCACCAAGATTATAGTTGAAAATGCATATCTCAGCTTGATACCCGACGAAAGCCAAGATGTCGCCGGTTCTGCATATCAAACGCACTGTGGAGTGGTGAAAACACCAGATAACGTGTTTCTCGCATTATGTAGCTCGAAAAGAGCGTTCTCGAAGATTCTGCATACTTCTGACAGAAGTCTCACCAAGATTATCGTAGAAAATGCATATCTCAGCTTGAAACCCGACCGAAACCAAGATATCACCGGTTCTGCATGTCAAACATACTGTGGAGTGGTGAATACACCAGATATCGTGTTTCTCGCAATAAGTAGCTCGAACAGAGCGATCTCGAAGGTTCTGCATACTTCTGACAGAAGTCTCACCAAGATTGTCGTAGAAATTGCATATCTCCGCTTGAAACCCGACGAAATCCAAGATGTCACCGGTTCTGCATATCAAACGCACTGTGGAGTGGTGAAAACACCAGATAACGTGTTTCTCGCATTAAATAGCTCGCAAAAAGGGATCTCGATGATTCTGCATACTTCTGACTGAACTCTCACCATGATTATCGTAGAAAATCCATATCTCAGCTTGAAACCTCACGAAAATCAAGATGTCGCCGGTTCTGCATATCAAACGCACTGTGGAGTCGTGAAAACAACCAGACAACGTGTTTCTCGCATTATGCAGCTCTAAAAGAGCGTTCTCGAAGATTCTGCATACTTCTGACAGAAGTCTCACCAAGATTATCGTAGAAAATGCATATCTCAGTATGAACCCCGACGAAATCCAAGATGTCGCCGGTTCTGCATATCAAACGCACTGTGGAGTGGTGAAAACACCAGATATAGTGTTTCTCGCAATAAGTAGCTCGAAAAGAGCGATCTCGAAGATTCTGCATACTTCTGACAGATGTTTCACCAAGATTATCGCAGGAAATGCATATCACAGCTTGAAACCCCACGAAAACCAAGATATCGCTGGTTCTGCATGTCAAACGCACTGTGGAGTGGTGAAAACACCAGAAAACGTGTTTCTCGCATTAACTAGCTCGAAAAGAGCGTTCTCGATGATTCTGCATACTTCTCATAGATGAAACACCAAGATTATCGCAGAAAATGCAAATTTCAACTGGAAACCCCACGAAAACGAAGTTATCCGCGGCTCTACATATCAAACGCACTGTGGAGTGGTGAAAACAACCAGATAACGTGTTTCTCGCATTAACTAACTCGAAAAGAGCGTTCTCGATGATTCTGCATACTTCTCATAGATGAAGCACCAAGATTATCGCAGAAAATGCATATTTCAGCTGGAAACCCCACGAAAACCATGTTATCGGCGGCTCTACATATCACACGCACTGTGGAGTGGTCAAAACACCAGAAAACTTGTTTTTTCGCATTAACTAGCTCGAAAAGAGCGTTCTCGATGATTCTGCATACTTCTCATAGATGAAACACCAAGATTATCGCAGAAAATGCATATTTCAGCTGGAAACCCCACGAAAACCAAGTTATCTGCGGCTCTACATATCAAACGCACTGTGGAGTGGTCAAAACACCAGATGACGTGTTTCTCGCAATAAATAGCTCGAAAAGAGCGATATCGATGATTGTGCATACTTCGGACAGAATTCTCACCAATATTATCGCAGAAAATGCATATCTCAGCTTGAAACCTCACGAAAATCTAGATGTCGCCGGTTCTGCATATCAAACGCACTGTGGAATGTTGATAACACCAGAAAACTGGTTTTTTCGCATTAAATAGCTCGAAAAGAGCGATCTAGTTGATTCTGCATACTTCTGACTGAAGTCTCACCAATATTATCGCAGTAAATGCATATCTCAGCTAGAAACCTCACGAAACTCAAGATGTCGCCGGTTCTGCATATCAAACGCACTATGGAGTGGTGAAAACAGCCAGATATCGTGTTTCTCGCATTAAATAGCTCGAAACGAGCGATCTAGATGATTCTGCATACTTCTGACTGAAGTCTCACCAAGATTATCGCACAAAATGCATACCTCAGCTTGAAACCTCACGAAAACCAAGATATCTCCGGTTCTGCACATCAAACGTACTGTGGAGTGGTGAAAACACCAGAAAAGGTGTTTATCGCATTAACTAACTCGAAAAGAGCGTTCTCGAATGATTCTGCATACTTCTCATAGATGAAACACCAAGATTATCGCAGAAAACGCATATTTCAGCTGGAAACCCCACGAAAACCAAGTTATCGGCGGCTCTACATATCAAACGCACTGTGGAGTGGTGAAAACACCAGAGAACGTGTTTCTCGCATTAAATAGCTCGAATAGAGCGATCTCGATGATTCTGCATACTTCTGACAGAAGACTCACCAAGATGATCGCAGAAAATGCATATCTCAGCTTGAAACCCGGCCGAAACGAAGATATCTCCGGTTCTGCATGTCTAACGTACTGTGGAGTGGTGAATACACCAGAAAACGTGTTTCTCGCATTAACTAGCTCGAAAAGGGCGTTCTCGATGATTCTGCATACTTCTGGCAGAAGTCTCACCAATATTATCGCAGAAAATCATATCTCAGCTTGAAACCTCACGAAAATCAAGAAGTCGCCGGTTCTGCATATCAAACGCACTGTGGAATGTTGAAAACCCCAGAAAACTGGTTTTTTCGCATTAAATAGCTCGAAAAGAGCGATCTAGATGATTCTGCATACTTCTGACTGAAGTCTCACCAAGATTATCGCAGAAAATGCATATCTCAGCTTGAAACCTCACAAAAATCAAGATGTCGCCGGTTCTGCATATCAAACGCACTGTGGAGTCGTGAAAACAACCAGACAACGTGTTTCTCGCATTATGCAGCTCTAAAAGAGCGTTCTCGAAGATTCTGCATATTTCTGACAGAAGTCTCACCAAGATTATCGTAGAAAATGCATATCTCAGTATGAACCCCGACGAAATCCAAGATATCGCCGGTTCTGCATATCAAACGCACTGTGGAGTGGTGAAAACACCAGATATAGTGTTTCTCGCAATAAGTAGCTCGAAAAGAGCGATCTAGAAGATTCTGCATACTTCTGACAGAAGTCTCACCAAGATTATCGTTGAAAATGCATATCTCAGCTTGATACCCGACGAAAGCCAAGATGTCGCCGGTTCTGCATATCAAACGCACTGTGGAGTGGTGAAAACACCAGATAACGTGTTTCTCGCATTATGCAGCTCGAAAAGAGCGTTCTCGAAGATTCTGCATACTTCTGACAGAAGTCTCACCAAGATTATCGTTGAAAATGCATATCTCAGCTTGATACCCGACGAAAGCCAAGATGTCACCGGTTCTGCATATCAGACGCACTGTGGAGTGGTGAAAACACCAGATAACGTGTTTCTCGCATTAAATATCTCGAAAAGAGCGTTCTCGAAGATCCTGCATACTTCTGACAGAAGCTTCACCAAGACTATCGTAGAAAATGCATATCTCAGCTTGAAACCCGACGAAAACCGAGTTATCTACGGTTCTGCACATCAAACGTACCGTGGAGTGGTGAAAACACCAGAAAACGTGTTTCGCGCATTAAGTAGCTCGAAAAGAGCCTTCTCGAAGATTCTGCATACTTCTGGCAGAAGTCTCACCAAGATTATCGCCGAAAATGCATATCTCAGCTGGAAACACCACGAAAACAGAGTTATCTCCGGTTCTGCACATCAAACGTACCGTGGAGTGGTGAAAACACCAGATAACGTGTTTCTCGCATTAAATAGCTCGAAAAGAGCGATCTAGATGATTCTGCATACTTCTGACAAAAGACCCACCAAGATTATCGCAGAAAATGCATATCTCTGCTTGAAACCCCACGAAAACCAAGATATCTAATATTCTGCATATCCAACGAACTGTGGAGTGGTGAAAACCCCAGAAAACGTGATTCTCGCACTAACTAGCTCGAAAAGAGCGATCTCGATGATTCAGCATACTTCGGACAGAAGTCTCACCAAGATTATCGCAGAAAATGCATATCTCAGCTTGAAACCTCACGAAAATCAAGATGTCACCGGTTCTGCATATCAAGCGCACTGTGGAGTGGTGAATACACCAGATAACGTGTTTCTCGCATTAAATAGCTCGAAAAGAGCGTTCTCGAAGATCCTGAATACTTGTGACAGAAGTCTCACCAAGATTATCGTAGAAAATGCATATCTCAGCTTGAAACCCGACCGAAACCAAGATATCTCCGGTTCTGCATGTCAAACGTACTGTGGGGTGGTGAAAACACCAGAAAACGTGTTTCGTGCATTAAGTAGCTCGAAAAGAGCGATCTAGATGATTCTGCATACATTCTGACAAAAGACCCAGCAAGATTATCGCAGAAAATGCATATCTCAGCTTGAAACCCGACCGAAACCAAGATATCTCCGGTTCTGCATGTCAAACGTGCTGTGGAGTGGTGAAAACACCAGAAAACGTGTTTCGTGCATTAAGTAGCTCGAAAAGAGCGCTCTCGATGTTTCTGCATATTTCTCATAGATGAAACACCAAGATTATCGCAGAAAATGCAAATTTCAACTGGAAACCCCACGAAAACGAAGTTATCCGCGGCTCTACATATCAAACGCACTGTGGAGTGGTGAAAACACCAGAAAACGTGTTTCTCGCATTAACTAGCTCGAAAAGAGCGTTCTCGATGATTCTGCATACTTCTCATAGATGAAACACCAAGATTATCGCAGAAAATGCAAATTTCAACTGGAAACCCCACGAAAACCATGTTATCGGCGGCTCTACATATCACACACACTCTGTGGAGTGGTCAAAACACCAGAAAACTTGTTTTTTCGCATTAACTAGCTCGAAAAGAGCGTTCTCAATGATTCTGCATACTTCTCATAGATGAAGCACCAAGATTATCGCAGAAAATGCATATTTCAGCTGGAAACCCCACGAAAACCAAGTTATCTGCGGCTCTACATATCAAACGCACTGTGGAGTGGTCAATACACCAGATGACGTGTTTCTCGCAATAAATATCTCGAAACGAGCGATCTAGATGATTCTGCATACTTCTGACTGAAGTCTCACCAAGATTATCGCACAAAATGCATACCTCAGCTTGAAACCTCACGAAAACCAAGATATCTCCGGTTCTGCACATCAAACGTACTGTGGAGTGGTGAAAACACCAGAAAACGTGTTTATCGCATTAACTAACTCGAAAAGAACGTTCTCGAATGATTCTGCATACTTCTCATAGATGAAACACCAAGATTATCGCAGAAAACGCATATTTCATCTGGAAACCCCACGAAAACCAAGTTCTCGGCGGCTCTACATATCAAACGTACTGTGGAGTGGTGAAAACACCAGAAAACGTGTTTATCGCATTAACTAACTCGAAAAGAGCGTTCTCGAATGATTCTGCATACTTCTCATAGATGAAACACCAAGATTATCGCAGAAAATGCATATCTCAGCTTGAAACCCCACGAAAACCAAGATGTCGCCGGTTCTGCATATCAAACGCACTGTGGAGTGGTGAAAACACCAGAAAACGTGTTTCTCGCATTACGTAGCTCGAAAAGAGCGTTCTCGAAGATCCTGCATACTTCTGACAGAAGCCTCACCAAGATTATCGCAGAAAATGCATATCTCAGCTGGAAACACAACGAAAATCAAGATATCGCCGGTTCTGCATATAAAACGCACTGTGGAATGTTGAAAACACCAGAAAACTTGTTTTTTCGCATTAAATAGCTTGAAAAGAGCGATCTAGATGATTCTGCATACTTCTGACTGAAGTCTCACCAAGATTATCGTAGAAAATCCATATCTCAGCTTGAAACCTCACGAATATCAAGATGTCGCCGGTTCTGCATATCAAACGCACTGTGGAGTCGTGAAAACAACCAGACAACGTGCTTCTCGCATTAAATATCTCGAAAAGAGCGATCCCCATGATTCTGCATACTTCTGACAGAAGTCTCACCAAGATTATCGTTGAAAATGCATATCTCAGCTTGATACCCGACGAAAGCCAAGATGTCGCCGGTTCTGCATATCAAACGCACTGTGGAGTCGTGAAAACACCAGATAACGTGTTTCTCGCATTATGTAGCTCGAAAAGAGCGTTCTCGAAGATTCTGCATACTTCTGACAGAAGTCTCACCAAGATTATCGTAGAAAATGCATATCTCAGCTTGAAACCCGACCGAAACCAAGATATCTCCGGTTCTGCATGTCAAACGTACTGTGGAGTGGTGAATACACCAGATATCGTGTTTCTCGCAATAAGTAGCTCGAAAAGAGCGATCTCGAAGGTTCTGCATACTTCTGACAGAAGTCTCACCAAGATTATCGTTGAAAATGCATATCTCAGCTTGATACCCGACGAAAGCCAAGATGTCGCCGGTTCTGCATATCAAACGCACTGTGGAGTGGTGAAAACACCAGATAACGTGTTTCTCGCATTAAATATCTCGAAAAGAGCGTTCTCGAAGATCCTGCATACTTCTGACAGAAGCTTCACCAAGACTATCGTAGAAAATGCATATCTCAGCTTGAAACCCGACGAAAACCGAGTTATCTACGGTTCTGCAAATCAAACGTACCGTGGAGTGGTGAAAACACCAGAAAACGTGTTTCGCGCATTAAGTAGCTCGAAAAGAGCCTTCTCGAAGATTCTGCATACTTCTGGCAGAAGTCTCACCAAGATTATCGCCGAAAATGCATATCTCAGCTGGAATCACCACGAAAACCGAGTTATCTCCGGTTCTGCACATCAAACGTACCGTGGAGTGGTGAAAACACCTGATAACGTGTTTCTCGCATTAAATAGCTCGAAAAGAGCGATCTAGATGATTCTGCATACTTCTGACAAAAGACCCACCAAGATTATCGCAGAAAATGCATATCTCTGCTTGAAACCCCACGAAAACCAAGATATCTAATATTCTGCATATCCAACGAACTGTGGAGTGGTGAAAACCCCAGAAAACGTGATTCTCGCACTAACTAGCTCGAAAAGAGCGATCTCGATGATTCAGCATACTTCGGACAGAAGTCTCACCAAGATTATCGCAGAAAATGCATATCTCAGCTTGAAACCTCACGAAAATCAAGATGTCACCGGTTCTGCATATCAAGCGCACTGTGGAGTGGTGAAAACACCAGATAACGTGTTTCTCGCATTAAATAGCTCGAAAAGAGCGTTCTCGAAGATCCTGAATACTTGTGACAGAAGTCTCACCAAGATTATCGTAGAAAATGCATATCTCAGCTTGAAACCCGACCGAAACCAAGATATCTCCGGTTCTGCATGTCAAACGTACTGTGGGGTGGTGAAAACACCAGAAAACGTGTTTCATGCATTAAGTAGCTCGAAAAGAGCGATCTAGATGATTCTGCATACATTCTGACAAAAGACCCAGCAAGATTATCGCAGAAAATGCATATCTCAGCGGGAAACACCACGAAAACCGAGTTATCTCCGGTTCTGCACATCAAACGTACCGTGGAGTGGTGAAAACACCAGAAAACATGTTTCTCGCATTAAATAGCTCGAAAAGAGCGCTCTCGATGTTTCTGCATACTTCGGACAGATGTTTCACCAAGATTATCGTAGAAAATGCATATCTCAGCTTGAAACCCGACCGAAACCAAGATATCTCCGGTTTTGCATGTCAAACGTGCTGTGGAGTGGTGAAAACACCAGAAAACGTGTTTCGTGCATTAAGTAGCTCGAAAAGAGCGCTCTCGATGTTTCTGCATACTTCGGACAGATGTTTCACCAAGATTATCGCAGGAAATGCATATCTCAGCTTGAAACCCCACGAAAACCAAGATATCGCTGGTTCTGCATGTCAAACGCACTGTGGAGTGGTGAAAACACCAGAAAACGTGTTTCTCGCATTAACTAGCTCGAAAAGAGCGTTCTCGATGATACTGCATACTTCTCATAGATGAAACGCCAAGATTATCGCAGAAAATGCAAATTTCAACTGGAAACCCCACGAAAACGAAGTTATCCGCGGCTCTACATATCAAACGCACTGGGGAGTGGTGAAAACAACCAGATAACGTGTTTCTCGCATTAACTAACTCGAAAAGAGCGTTCTCGATGATTCTGCATACTTCTCATAGATGAAGCACCAAGATTATCGCAGAAAATGCATATTTCAGCTGGAAACCCCACGAAAACCATGTTATCGGCGGCTCTACATATCACACGCTCTGTGGAGAGGTCAAAACACCAGAAAACTTGTTTTTTCGCATTAACTAGCTCGAAAAGAGCGTTCTCTATGATTCTGCATACTTCTCATAGATGAAGCACCAAGATTATCGCAGAAAATGCATATTTCAGCTGGAAACCCCACGAAAACCAAGTTATCTGCGGCTCTACATATCAAACGCACTGTGGAGTGGTCAATACACCAGATGACGTGTTTTTCGCAATAAATAGCTCGAAACGAGCGATCTAGATGATTCTGCATACTTCTGACTGAAGTCTCACCAAGATTATCGCACAAAATGCATACCTCAGCTTGAAACCTCACGAAAACCAAGATATCTCCGGTTCTGCACATCAAACGTACTGTGGAGTGGCGAAAACACCAGAAAACGTGTTTCTCGCATTAACTAACTCGAAAAGAGCGTTCTCGAATGATTCTGCATACTTCTCATAGATGAAGCACCAAGATTATCGCAGAAAATGCATATTTCAGCTTGAAACCCCACGAAAACCAAGATGTCGCCGGTTCTGCATATCAAACGCACTGTGGAGTGGTGAAAACACCAGAAAACGTGTTTCTCGCATTACGTAGCTCGAAAAGAGCGTTCTCGAAGATCCTGCATACTTCTGACAGAAGTCTCACCAAGATTATCGCAGAAAATGCATATCTCAGCTTGATACCCCACGAAAACCAAGATATCGCCGGTTCTGCATATCAAACGCCCTGTGGAGTGGTGAAAACACCATATAACGTGTTTCTCGCACTAACTAGCTCCAAAAGAGCGATCTCGATGATTCAGCATACTTCGGACAGAAGTCTCACTAAGATTATCGCAGAAAATGCATATCTCAGCTTGAAACCCCACGAAAACCAAGATATCGCCGGTTCTGCATATCAAACGCCCTGTGGAGTGGTGAAAACACCATATAACGTGTTTCTCGCACTAACTAGCTCCAAAAGAGCGATCTCGATGATTCAGCATACTTCGGACAGAAGTCTCACTAAGAATATCGCAGAAAATGCATATTTCAGCTTGAAACCCCACGAAAACCAAGATGTCGCTGGTACTGCATATCAAACGCACTGTGGAGTGGTGAAAACACCAGAAAAGGTGTTTCTCATATTAAGTAGCTCGAAAAGAGCGTTCTCGAAGAACCTGCATACTTCTGACAGAAGTCTCACCAAGATTATCGTAGAAAATGCATATCTCAGCTTGAAACCCCACGAAAACCAAGATATCTCCTGTTCTGCATATCCAAAGAACTGTGGAGTGGTGAAAACCCCAGAAAACGTGTTTCTCGCATTAAATAGCTCGAAAAGAGCGCTCTCGATGTTTCTGCATACTTCGGACAGATGTCTCACCAAGCTTATCGTACAAAATGCATATCTCAGCTTGAAACCCGACGAAAACCAAGATATCTACTGTTCTGCATATCAAACGCACTGTGGAGTGGTGGAAACACCAGATAACGTGTTTCGCGCATTAAGTAGCACGAAAAGAGCGTTCTCGAGGATTCTGCATACTTCTGACAGAAGTTCACCAGGATTATCGTAGAAAATGCATATCTCAGCTTGAAACCCGACCGGAACCAAGGTATCTCCGGTTCTGCATGTCAAACGTACTGTGGAGTGGTGAAAACACCAGAAAACGTGTTTCGTGCATTAAGTAGTTCGAAAAGAGCGATCTAGATGATTCTGCATACTTCTGACTGAAGTCTCGCCAATATTATCGCAGAAAATGCATATCTCATCTTGAAACACCACGAAAACCAAGATATCGCTGGTTCTGCATATCAAACGCACTGTGGAGTGGTGAAAACACCAGAAAACGTGTATCTCGCATTAAGTAGCTCGAAAAGAGCGTTCTCGAAGATCCTGCATACTTCTGACAGAAGTCTCACCAGGATTATCGTAGAAAATGCATATCTCAGGTTGAAACCCGACCGAAACCAAGATATCTCCGGTTCTGCATGTCAAACGTACTGTGGAGTGGTGAATACACCAGAAAACGTGTTTCGTGCATTAAGTAGCTCGAAAAGAGCGATCTAGATGATTCTGCATACTTCTGACTGAAGTCTCACCAATATTATCGCGGAAAATGCATATCTCAGCTTGAAACCCGACCGAAACCAAGATATCTCCGGTTCTGCATGTCAAACGTACTGTGGAGTGGTGAATACACCAGAAAACGTGATTCGCGCATTAAGTAGCTCGAAAAGAGCGTTCTCGAAGATTCTGCATACTTCGGACAGAAGTCTCACTAAGATTATCGCAGAAAATGCATATCTCAGCTTGAAACCCCACGAAAACCAAGATATGTACTGTTCTGCATATCAAACGCACTGTGGAGTGGTGAAAACACCAGATAACGTGTTTCTCGCACTAACTAGCTCGAAAAGAGCGATCTCGATGCTTCTGCATACTTCGGACAGAAGTCTCACATAAATTATCGTATAAAATGCCAATCTCAGCTTGAAACCCTACCGAAACCAAGATATCGCCGGTTCTGCATATCAAACGCACTGTGGAGTGGTGAAAACACCAGATAACGTGTTTCTCGCATTAAATAGCTCGAAACGAGCGATCTCGATGCTTCTGCATACTTCGGACTGAAGTCTCACCAAGATTATCGCAGAAAATGCATATCTCAGCTTGAAACCCCACGAAAACCAAGATGTCGCTGGTACTGCATATCAAACGCACTGTGGAGTGGTGAAAACACCAGAAAAGGTGTTTCTCATATTAAGTAGCTCGAAAAGAGCGTTCTCGAAGAACCTGCATACTTCTGACAGAAGTCTCACCAAGATTATCGTAGAAAATGCATATCTCAGCTTGAAACCCCACGAAAACCAAGATATCTCCTGTTCTGCATATCCAAAGAACTGTGGAGTGGTGAAAACCCCAGAAAACGTGTTTCTCGCATTAAATAGCTCGAAAAGAGCGCTCTCGAGGTTTCTGCATACTTCGGACAGATGTCTCACCAAGCTTATCGTACAAAATGCATATCTCAGCTTGAAACCCGACGAAAACCAAGATATCTACTGTTCTGCATATCAAACGCACTGTGGAGTGGTGGAAACACCAGATAACGTGTTTCGCGCATTAAGTAGCTCGAAAAGAGCGTTCTCGAGGATTCTGCATACTTCTGACAGAAGTCCACCAGGATTATCGTAGAAAATGCATATCTCAGCTTGAAACCCGACCGGAACCAAGGTATCTCCGGTTCTGCATGTCAAACGTACTGTGGAGTGGTGAAAACACCAGAAAACGTGTTTCGTGCATTAAGTAGTTCGAAAAGAGCGATCTAGATGATTCTGCATACTTCTGACTGAAGTCTCGCCAATATTATCGCAGAAAATGCATATCTCATCTTGAAACACCACGAAAACCAAGATATCGCTGGTTCTGCATATCAAACGCACTGTGGAGTGGTGAAAACACCAGAAAACGTGTATCTCGCATTAAGTAGCTCGAAAAGAGCGTTCTCGAAGATCCTGCATACTTCTGACAGAAGTCTCACCAAGATTATCGTAGAAAATGCATATCTCAACTTGAAACCCGACGAAAACCGATATATCTCCGGGTCTGCACATCAAACGTACCGTGGAGTGGTGAAAACACCAGAAAACGTGATTCGCGCATTAAGTAGCTCGAAAAGAGCGTTCTCGAAGATTCTGCATAATTCTGACAGAAGTCTCACCAGGATTATCGTAGAAAATGCATATCTCAGGTTGAAACCCGACCGAAACCAAGATATCTCCGGTTCTGCATGTCAAACGTACTGTGGAGTGGTGAATACACCAGAAAACGTGTTTCGTGCATTAAGTAGCTCGAAAAGAGCGATCTAGATGATTCTGCATACTTCTGACTGAAGTCTCACCAATATTATCGCGGAAAATGCATATCTCAGCTTGAAACCCCACGAAAACCAAGATATCGATGGTTCTGCATATCAAACGCACTGTGGAGTGGTGAAAACACCAGAAAACGTGTTTCGCGCATTAAGTAGCTCGAAAAGAACGTTCTCGAAGATTCTGCATAATTCTGACAGAAGTCTCACCAGGATTATCGTAGAAAATGCATATCTCAGGTTGAAACCCGACCGAAACCAAGATATCTCCTGATCTGCACATCAAACGCACTGTGGAGTGGTGAAAACACCAGAAAACGTGTTCCTCGCATTAAATAGCTCGACAAGTGCGATCTCGATGATTCTGCATACTTCTAACAGAAGTCTCACCAAGATTATCGCAGAAAATGCATATCTCTGCTTGAAACCACACGAAAACCAAGATATCGATGGTTCTGCATATCCAACGAACTGTGGAGTGGTGAAAACCCCAGAAAACGTGTTTCTCGCATTAAATAGATCGAAAAGAGCGCTGTCGATGTTTCTGCATACTTCGGACAGATGTTTCACCAAGATTATCGTAGAAAATGCATATCTCAGCTTGAAACCCGACGAAAACCAAAATATCTCCGGTTCTGCATATCAAACGCACTGTGGAGTGGTGAAAACACCAGATAACGTGTTCCTCGCACTAACTAGCTCGAAAAGAGCGATCTCGATGATTCAGCATACTTTAGACAGGAGACTCACCAAGATTATCGCAGAAAATGCATATCTCAGCTTGAAACCCCACGAAAACCGAGATACCTACTGTTCTGCATATTAAACGCACTGTGGAGTGGTGAAAACACCAGCTAACATGTTTCTCGCATGGAATAGCTCGAAACGAGCGTTCTCGATGATTCTGCATACTTCGGACAGAAGTCTCATCAAGATTATCGTAAAAAAAGCATATCCCAGCTTGAAACCCCACGAAAACCAAGATATCGCCGGTTCTGCATATCATACGCACTGTGGAGTGGTGAAAACACCAGCTATCGTGTTTCTCGCATTAAATAGCTCGAAAAGTGCGAACTCGATGTTTCTGCATACTTCGGACAGAAGTCTCACCAAAATTATCGTAAAAAATGCATATCCCAGCTTGAAACCCCACGAAAACCAAGCTAACGCCGGTTCTGCATATCAAACGCACGGTGGAGTGGTGAAAACACCAGCTATCGTGTTTCTCGCATTAAATAGCTCGAAAAGTGCGAACTCCATGTTTCTGCATACTTCGGACAGATGTTTCACCAAGCTTATCGTAGAAAATGTATATCTCAGCTGAAACCCGATGAAAACCAAAATATCTCCGGTTCTGCATATCCAACATACTGTGGAGTGGTGAAAACACCAGATAACGTGTTTCTCGCATTAAATAGCTCGAAACGAGCTATCTCGATGATTCTGCTTACTTCTGACAGAAGTCTCAACAAGATTATCGCAGAAAATGCATATCTCAGCTTGAAACCCCACGAAAACGAAGATATCTCCGGTTCTGCATATCAAACGCACTGTGGAGTGGTGAAAACACCAGATAACGTGTTTCTCGCACTAACTAGCTCGAAAAGAGCGATCTCGATGATTCAGCATACTTCGGACAGAAGACTCACCAAGATTATCGCAGAAAATGCATATCTCAGCTTGAAACCCCACGAAAACCAAGATATCGCCGGTTCTGCATATCAAACGCACTGTGGAGTGGTGAAAAACCAGATAACGTGTTTCTCGCATTAAATAGCTCGAAACGAGCGATCTCGAAGATTCTGCTTACTTCGGACAGGAGTCTCAACAAGATTATCGCAGAAAATGCATATCTCAGCTTGAAACCCCACGAAAACCAAGATATCTACTGTTCTGCATATCCAACGAACTGTGGAGTGGTGAAAACCCCAGAAAACGTGTTTCTCGCATTAAATAGATCGAAAAGAGCGCTGTCTATGTTTCTGCATACTTCAGACAGAAGTCTCACCAAAATTATCGTAAAAAATGCATATCCCAGCTTGAAACCCCACGAAAACCAAGATATCGCCGGTTCTGCATATCATACGCACTGTGGAGTGGTGAAAACACCAGCTATCGTGTTTCTCGCATTAAATAGCTCGAAAAGTGCGAACTCGATGTTTCTGCATACTTCGGACAGAAGTCTCACCAAAATTATCGTAAAAAATGCATATCCCAGCTTGAAACCCCACGAAAACCAAGCTAACGCCGGTTCTGCATATCAAACGCACGGTGGAGTGGTGAAAACACCAGCTATCGTGTTTCTCGCATTAAATAGCTCGAAAAGTGCGAACTCGATGTTTCTGCATACTTCGGACAGATGTTTCACCAAGCTTATCGTAGAAAATGTATATCTCAGCTGAAACCCGATGAAAACCAAAATATCTCCGGTTCTGCATATCCAACATACTGTGGAGTGGTGAAAACACCAGATAACGTGTTTCTCGCATTAAATAGCTCGAAACGAGCTATCTCGATGATTCTGCTTACTTCTGACAGAAGTCTCAACAAGATTATCGCAGAAAATGCATATCTCAGCTTGAAACCCCACGAAAACCAAGATATCTACTGTTCTGCATATCCAACGAACTGTGGAGTGGTGAAAACCCCAGAAAACGTGTTTCTCGCATTAAATAGATCGAAAAGAGCGCTGTCGATGTTTCTGCATACTTCGGACAGAAGTCTCACCAAAATTATAGTAAAAAATGAATATCTCAACTTGAAACCCCACGAAAACCAAGATATCGCCGGTTCTGCATATCAAACGCACTGTGGAGTGGTGAAAACACCAGCTATCGTGTGTCTCGCATTAAATAGCTCGAAAAGTGCGAACTCGATGTTTCTGCATACTTCGGACAGATGTTTCACCAAGCTTATCGTAGAAAATGTATATCTCAGCTGAAACCCGATGAAAACCAAAATATCTCCGGTTCTGCATATCCAACATACTGTGGAGTGGTGAAAACACCAGATAACGTGTTTCTCGCATTAAATAGCTCGAAACGAGCTATCTCGATGATTCTGCTTACTTCTGACAGAAGTCTCAACAAGATTATCGCAGAAAATGCATATCTCAACTTGAAATCCCACGAAAACCAAGATATCTACTGTTCTGCATATCAAACGCACTGTGGAGTGGTGAAAACACCAGATAACGTGTTTCTCGCATTAAATAGCTCGAAACGAGCGATCTCGATGATTCTGCATACTTCGGACAGAAGTCTCATCAAGATTATCGTAAAAAAAGCATATCTCAGCTTGAAACCCCACGAAAACCAAGATATCGCCGGTTCTGCATATCAAACGCACTGTGGAGTGGTGAAAACACCAGATAACGTGTTTCTCGCATTAAATAGCTGGAAAAGTGCGAACTCGATGATTCTGCTTACTTCTGACAGAAGTCTCAACAAGATTATCGCAGAAAATGCATATCTCAACTTGAAACCCCACGAAAACCAAGATATCTACTGTTCTGCATATCAAACGCACTGTGGAGTGGTGAAAACACCAGATAACGTGTTTCTAGCACTAACTAGCTCGAAAAGAGCGATGTCGATGAATCTGCATACTTCCGACAGAAGTCTCACCAAAATTATCGTAAAAAATGCATATCTCAGCTTGAAACCCATTGAAAACCAAGATATCGCCGGTTCTGCATATCATACGCACTGTGGAGTGGTGAAAACACCAGCTATCGTGTTTTTCGCATTAAATAGCTGGAAAAGTGCGAACTCGATGTTTCTGCATACTTCGGAAAGAAGTCTCACCAAAATTATCGTAAAAAATGCATATCCCAGCTTGAAACCCCACGAAAACCAAGATATCGCCGGTTCTGCATATCAAACGCACTGTGGAGTGGTGAAAACACCAGATAACGTGTTTCTCGCATTAAATAGCTCGAAACGAGCGATCTCGATGATTCTGCATACTTCTGACAGAAGTCTCAACAAGATTATCGCAGAAAATGCATATCTCAGCTTGAAACCCCACGAAAACCGAGATATCTACTGTTCTGCATATTAAACGCACTGTGGAGTGGTGAAAACACCAGATAACGGGTTTCTCGCATTGAATAGCTCGAAACGAGCGATCTCGATGATTCTGCATACTTCGGACAGAAGTCTCATCAATATTAACGTAAAAAAAGCATATCTCAGCTTGAAACCCCACGAAAACCAAGATATCGCCGGTTCTGCATATCAAACGCACTGTGGAGTGGTGAAAAACCAGATAACGTGTTTCTCGCATTAAATAGCTCGAAACGAGCGATCTCGAAGATTCTGCTTACTTCGGACAGGAGTCTCAACAAGATTATCGCAGAAAATGCATATCTCAGCTTGAAACCCCACGAAAACCAAGATATCTACTGTTCTGCATATCCAACGAACTGTGGAGTGGTGAAAACCCCAGAAAACGTGTTTCTCGCATTAAATAGATCGAAAAGAGCGCTGTCTATGTTTCTGCATACTTCAGACAGAAGTCTCACCAAAATTATCGTAAAAAATGCATATCCCAGCTTGAAACCCCACGAAAACCAAGATATCGCCGGTTCTGCATATCATAAGCACTGTGGAGTGGTGAAAACACCAGCTATCGTGTTTCTCGCATTAAATAGCTCGAAAAGTGCGAACTCGATGTTTCTGCATACTTCGGACAGAAGTCTCACCAAAATTATCGTAAAAAATGCATATCCCAGCTTGAAACCCCACGAAAACCAAGCTAACGCCGGTTCTGCATATCAAACGCACGGTGGAGTGGTGAAAACACCAGCTATCGTGTTTCTCGCATTAAATAGCTCGAAAAGTGCGAACTCGATGTTTCTGCATACTTCGGACAGATGTTTCACCAAGCTTATCGTAGAAAATGTATATCTCAGCTGAAACCCGATGAAAACCAAAATATCTCCGGTTCTGCATATCCAACATACTGTGGAGTGGTGAAAACACCAGATAACGTGTTTCTCGCATTAAATAGCTCGAAACGAGCTACCTCGATGATTCTGCTTACTGCTGACAGAAGTCTCAACAAGATTATCGCAGAAAATGCATATCTCAGCTTGAAACCCCACGAAAACCAAGATATCTACTGTTCTGCATATCCAACGAACTGTGGAGTGGTGAAAACCCCAGAAAACGTGTTTCTCGCATTAAATAGATCGAAAAGAGCGCTGTCGATGTTTCTGCATACTTCGGACAGAAGTCTCACCAAAATTATAGTAAAAAATGAATATCTCAACTTGAAACCCCACGAAAACCAAGATATCGCCGGTTCTGCATATCAAACGCACTGTGGAGTGGTGAATACACCAGCTATCGTGTGTCTCGCATTAAATAGCTCGAAAAGTGCGAACTCGATGTTTCTGCATACTTCGGACAGATGTTTCACCAAGCTTATCGTAGAAAATGTATATCTCAGCTGAAACCCGATGAAAACCAAAATATCTCCGGTTCTGCATATCCAACATACTGTGGAGTGGTGAAAACACCAGATAACGTGTTTCTCGCATTAAATAGCTCGAAACGAGCTATCTCGATGATTCTGCTTACTTCTGACAGAAGTCTCAACAAGATTATCGCAGAAAATGCATATCTCAACTTGAAACCCCACGAAAACCAAGATATCTACTGTTCTGCATATCAAACGCACTGTGGAGTGGTGAAAACACCAGATAACGTGTTTCTCGCATTAAATAGCTCGAAACGAGCGATCTCGATGATTCTGCATACTTCGGACAGAAGTCTCATCAAGATTATCGTAAAAAAAGCATATCTCAGCTTGAAACCCCACGAAAACCAAGATATCGCCGGTTCTGCATATCAAACGCACTGTGGAGTGGTGAAAACACCAGATAACGTGTTTCTCGCATTAAATAGCTGGAAAAGTGCGAACTCGATGATTCTGCTTACTTCTGACAGAAGTCTCAACAAGATTATCGCAGAAAATGCATATCTCAACTTGAAACCCCACGAAAACCAAGATATCTACTGTTCTGCATATCAAACGCACTGTGGAGTGGTGAAAACACCAGATAACGTGTTTCTAGCACTAACTAGCTCGAAAAGAGCGATGTCGATGAATCTGCATACTTCCGACAGAAGTCTCACCAAAATTATCGTAAAAAATGCATATCTCAGCTTGAAACCCATTGAAAACCAAGATATCGCCGGTTCTGCATATCATACGCACTGTGGAGTGGTGAAAACACCAGCTATCGTGTTTTTCGCATTAAATAGCTGGAAAAGTGCGAACTCGATGTTTCTGCATACTTCGGAAAGAAGTCTCACCAAAATTATCGTAAAAAATGCATATCCCAGCTTGAAACCCCACGAAAACCAAGATATCGCCGGTTCTGCATATCAAACGCACTGTGGAGTGGTGAAAACACCAGATAACGTGTTTCTCGCATTAAATAGCTCGAAACGAGCGATCTTGATGATTCTGCATACTTCGGACAGAAGTCTCAACAAGATTATCGCAGAAAATGCATATCTCAGCTTGAAACCCCACGAAAACCGAGATATCTACTGTTCTGCATATTAAACGCACTGTGGAGTGGTGAAAACACCAGATAACGGGTTTCTCGCATTGAATAGCTCGAAACGAGCGATCTCGATGATTCTGCATACTTCGGACAGAAGTCTCATCAAGATTAACGTAAAAAAAGCATATCTCAGCTTGAAACCCCACGAAAACCAAGATATCGCCGGTTCTGCATATCAAACGCACTGTGGAGTGGTGAAAAACCAGATAACGTGTTTCTCGCATTAAATAGCTCGAAACGAGCGATCTCGAAGATTCTGCTTACTTCGGACAGGAGTCTCAACAAGATTATCGCAGAAAATGCATATCTTAGCTTGAAACCCCACGAAAACCAAGATATCTACTGTTCTGCATATCCAACGAACTGTGGAGTGGTGAAAACCCCAGAAAACGTGTTTCTCGCATTAAATAGATCGAAAAGAGCGCTGTCTATGTTTCTGCATACTTCAGACAGAAGTCTCACCAAAATTATCGTAAAAAATGCATATCCCAGCTTGAAACCCCACGAAAACCAAGATATCGCCGGTTCTGCATATCATAAGCACTGTGGAGTGGTGAAAACACCAGCTATCGTGTTTCTCGCATTAAATAGCTCGAAAAGTGCGAACTCGATGTTTCTGCATACTTCGGACAGAAGTCTCACCAAAATTATCGTAAAAAATGCATATCCCAGCTTGAAACCCCACGAAAACCAAGCTAACGCCGGTTCTGCATATCAAACGCACGGTGGAGTGGTGAAAACACCAGCTATCGTGTTTCTCGCATTAAATAGCTCGAAAAGTGCGAACTCGATGTTTCTGCATACTTCGGACAGATGTTTCACCAAGCTTATCGTAGAAAATGTATATCTCAGCTGAAACCCGATGAAAACCAAAATATCTTCGGTTCTGCATATCCAACATACTGTGGAGTGGTGAAAACACCAGATAACGTGTTTCTCACATTAAATAGCTCGAAACGAGCTACCTCGATGATTCTGCTTACTTCTGACAGAAGTCTCAACAAGATTATCGCAGAAAATGCATATCTCAGCTTGAAACCCCACGAAAACCAAGATATCTACTGTTCTGCATATCCAACGAACTGTGGAGTGGTGAAAACCCCAGAAAACGTGTTTCTCGCATTAAATAGATCGAAAAGAGCGCTGTCGATGTTTCTGCATACTTCGGACAGAAGTCTCACCAAAATTATAGTAAAAAATGAATATCTCAACTTGAAACCCCACGAAAACCAAGATATCGCCGGTTCTGCATATCAAACGCACTGTGGAGTGGTGAAAACACCAGCTATCGTGTGTCTCGCATTAAATAGCTCGAAAAGTGCGAACTCGATGTTTCTGCATACTTCGGACAGATGTTTCACCAAGCTTATCGTAGAAAATGTATATCTCAGCTGAAACCCGATGAAAACCAAAATATCTCCGGTTCTGCATATCCAACATACTGTGGAGTGGTGAAAACACCAGATAACGTGTTTCTCGCATTGAATAGCTCGAAACGTGCGATGTCGATGAATCTGCATACTTCGGACAGAAGTCTCACCAAAATTATCGTAAAAAATGCATATCTCAGCTTGAAACCCAATGAAAACCAAGATATCGCCGGTTCTGCATATCATACGCACTGTGGAGTGGTGAAAACACCAGCTATCGTGTTTCTCGCATTAAATAGCTGGAAAAGTGCGAACTCGATGTTTCTGCATACTTCGGAAAGAAGTCTCACCAAAATTATCGTAAAAAATGCATATCCCAGCTTGAAACCCCACGAAAACCAAGATATCGCCGGTTCTGCCTATCAAACGCACTGTGGACGGGTGGAAACACCAGATAACGTGTTTCTCGCATTAAATAGCTCGAAACGAGCGATCTCGATGATTCTGCATACTTCGGACAGAAGTCTCAACAAGATTATCGCAGAAACTGCATATCTCAGCTTGAAACCCCACGAAAACCAAGATATCTACTGTTCTGCATATCCAACGAACTGTGGAGTGGTGAAAACCCCAGAAAACGTGTTTCTCGCATTAAATAGATCGAAAAGAGCGCTGTCGATGTTTCTGCATACTTCGGACAGAAGTCTCACCAAAATTATAGTAAAAAATGAATATCTCAACTTGAAACCCCACGAAAACCAAGATATCGCCGGTTCTGCATATCAAACGCACTGTGGAGTGGTGAAAACACCAGATAACGTGTTTCTCGCACTAACTAGCTCGAAAAGAGCGATCTCGATGATTCAGCACACTTCGGACAGATGTTTCACCAAGATTATCGTAGAAAATGCATATCTCAGCTTGAAACCCGACGAAAACCAAAATATCTCCGGTTCTGCATATCAAACGCACTGTGGAGTGGTGAAAACACCAGATAACGTGTTTCTCGCACTAACTAGCTCGAAAAGAGCGATCTCGATGATTCAGCATACTTCGGACAGAAGACTCACCAAGATTATCGCAGAAAATGCATATCTCAGCTTGAAACCCCACGAAAACCAAGATATCGCCGGTTCTGAATATCAAACGCACTGTGGAGTGGTGAAAACACCAGATAACGTGTTTCTCGCATTAAATAGCTCGAAACGTGCGATGTCGATGAATCTGCATACTTCGGACAGAAGTCTCACCAAAATAATCGTAAAAAATGCATATCTCAGCTTGAAACCCAATGAAAACCAAGATATCGCCGGTTCTGCATATCATACGCACTGTGGAGTGGTGAAAACACCAGCTATCGTGTTTCTCGCATTAAATAGCTGGAAAAGTGCGAACTCGATGTTTCTGCATACTTCGGAAAGAAGTCTCACCAAAATTATCGTAAAAAATGCATATCCCAGCTTGAAACCCCACGAAAACCAAGATATCGCCGGTTCTGCCTATCAAACGCACTGTGGACGGGTGGAAACACCAGATAACGTGTTTCTCGCATTAAATAGCTCGAAACGAGCGATCTCGATGATTCTGCATACTTCGGACAGAAGTCTCAACAAGATTATCGCAGAAAATGCATATCTCAGCTTGAAACCCCACGAAAACCGAGATATCTACTGTTCTGCATATTAAACGCACTGTGGAGTGGTGAAAACACCAGATAACGTGTTTCTCGCATTGAATAGCTCGAAACGAGCGATCTCGATGATTCTGCATACTTCGGACAGAAGTCTCATCAAGATTATCGTAAAAAAAGCATATCTCAGCTTGAAACCCCACGAAAACCAAGATATCGCCGGTTCTGCATATCAAACGCACTGTGGAGTGGTGAAAACACCAGATAACGTGTTTCTCGCATTAAATAGCTCGAAACGAGCGATTTCGAAGATTCTGCATACTTCGGACAGAAGTCTCAAGAAGATTATCGCAGAAAATGCATATCTCAGCTTGAAACCCCACGAAAACCAAGATATCTACTGTTCTGCATATCCAACGAACTGTGGAGTGGTGAAAACCCCAGAAAACGTGTTTCTCGCATTAAATAGATCGAAAAGAGCGCTGTCTATGTTTCTGCATACTTCGGACAGAAGTCTCACCAAAATTATCGTAAAAAATGAATATCTCAACTTGAAACCCCACGACAACCAAGATATCGCCGGTTCTGCATATCATACGCACTGTGGAGTGGTGAAAACACCAGCTATCGTGTTTCTCGCATTAAATAGCTCGAAACGAGCGATCTCGATGATTCTGCATACTTCGGACAGAAATCTCAACAAGATTATCGCAGAAAATGCATATCTCAGCTTGAAACCCCACGAAAACCGAGATATCTACTGTTCTGCATATTAAACGCACTGTGGAGTGGTGAAAACACCAGATAACGTGTTTCTCGCATTGAATAGCTCGAAACGAGCGATCTCGAAGATTCTGCATACTTCGGACAGAAGTCTCACCAAGATTATCGCAGAAAATGCATATCTCAGATTGAAACCCCACGAAAACCAAGATATCACCGGGTCTGCATATCAAACGCACTGTGGAGTGGTGAAAACACCAGATAACGTGTTTCTCGCATTAAATAGCTCGAAACGAGCGATCTCGACGCTTCTGCATACTTCGGACAGAAGTCTCACCAAAATTATCGTAAAAAATGCATATCTCAGCTTGAAACCCCACGAAAACCAAGATATCGCTGTGTTCAGCATATCGAACGCACTGTGGAGTGGTGAAAACACCACATAACGTGTTTCTCGCATTAAATAGCTCGAAACGCGCGATCTCGACGCTTCTGCATACTTCGGACAGCAGTCTCACCAAAATTATCGCAGAAAATGCATATCTCAGCTTGAAACCCCACGAAAACCAAGATATGTACTGTTCTGCATATCAAACGCACTGTGGAGTGGTGAAAACCCCAGAAAACGTGTTTCTCGCATTAAATAGCTCGAAACGAGCGATCTCGATGATTCTGCATACTTCGGACAGAAGTCTCAACAAGATTATCGCAGAAAATGCATATCTCAGCTTGAAACCCCACGAAAACCGAGATATCTACTGTTCTGCATATTAAACGCACTGTGGAGTTGTGAAAACACCAGATAACGTGTTTCTCGCATTGAATAGCTCGAAACGAGCGATCTCGATGATTCTGCATACTTCGGACAGAAGTCTCATCAAGATTATCGTAAAAAAAGCATATCTCAGCTTGAAACCCCACGAAAACCAAGATATCGCCGGTTCTGCATATCAAACGCACTGTGGAGTGGTGAAAACACCAGATAACGTGTTTCTCGCATTAAATAGCTCGAAACGAGCGATCTCGAAGATTCTGCATACTTCGGACAGAAGTCTCAACAAGATTATCGCAGAAAATGCATATCTCAGCTTGAAACCCCACGAAAACCAAGATATCTACTGTTCTGCATATCCAACGAACTGTGGAGTGGTGAAAACCCCAGAAAACGTGTTTCTCGCATTAAATAGATCGAAAAGAGCGCTGTCTATGTTTCTGCATACTTCGGACAGAAGTCTCACCAAAATTATCGTAAAAAATGAATATCTCAACTTGAAACCCCACGAAAACCAAGATATCGCAGGTTCTGCATATCATTCGCACTGTGGAGTGGTGAAAACACCAGCTATCGTGTTTCTCGCATTATATAGCTCGAAACGAGCGATCTCGATGATTCTGCATACTTTGGACAGAAATCTCAACAAGATTATCGCAGAAAATGCATATCTCAGCTTGAAACCCCACGAAAACCGAGATATCTACTGTTCTGCATATTAAACGCACTGTGGAGTGGTGAAAACACCAGATAACGTGTTTCTCGCATTGAATAGCTCGAAACGAGCGATCTCGAAGATTCTGCATACTTCGGACAGAAGTCTCACCAAGATTATCGCAGAAAATGCATATCTCAGATTGAAACCCCACGAAAACCAAGATATCACCGGGTCTGCATATCAAACGCACTGTGGAGTGGTGAAAACACCAGATAACGTGTTTCTCGCATTAAATAGCTCGAAACGAGCGATCTCGACGCTTCTGCATACTTCGGACAGAAGTCTCACCAAAATTATCGTAAAAAATGCATATCTCAGCTTGAAACCCCACGAAAACCAAGATATCGCTGTGTTCAGCATATCGAACGCACTGTGGAGTGGTGAAAACACCACATAACGTGTTTCTCGCATTAAATAGCTCGAAACGCGCGATCTCGACGCTTCTGCATACTTCGGACAGCAGTCTCACCAAAATTATCGCAGAAAATGCATATCTCAGCTTGAAACCCCACGAAAACCAAGATATGTACTGTTCTGCATATCAAACGCACTGTGGAGCGGTGAAAACACCAGATAACGTGTTTCTCGCACTAACTAGCTCGAAAAGAGCGATCTCGATGATTCAGCATACTTCGGACAGAAGTCTCACTAAGATTATCGCAGAAAATGCATATCTCAGCTTGAAACCCCACGAAAACCAAGATATCGCCGGTTCTGCATATCAAACGCACTGTGGAGTGGTGAAAACACCAGATAACGTGTTTCTCGCATTAAATAGCTCGAAACGAGCGATCTCGACGCTTCTGCATACTTCGGACAGAAGTCTCACCAAAATTATCGTAAAAATTGCATATCTCAGCTTGAAACCCCACGAAAACCAAGATATCGCTGTGTTCAGCATATCGAACGCACTGTGGAGTGGTGAAAACACCAGATAACGTGTTTCTCGCATTAAATAGCTCGAAACGAGCGATCTCGACGCTTCTGCATACTTCGGACAGCAGTCTCACCAAAATTATCGCAGAAAATGCATATCTCAGCTTGAAACCCCACGAAAACCAAGATATCGCGGGTTCTGCATATCAAACGCACTGTGGAGTTGTGAAAACACCAGATAACGTGTTTCTCGCATTAAATCTCTCGAGACGAGCGATCTCGATGATTCTGCATGCTTCGGACAGAAGTCTCACCAAAATTATCGTAAAAAATGCATATCCCAGCTTGAAACCCCACGAAAACCAAGATATCGCCGGTTCTGCATATCAAACGCACTGTGGAGTGGTGAAAACAGCGGATAAGTTTTTTCTCGCATTAACTAGCTCGAAAAGAGCGATCTCGATGTTTCAGCATACTTCGGACAGAAGTCTCACCAACATTATCGCAGAAAATGCATATCTCAGCTTGAAACCCCACGAAAACCAAGATATCGCCGGTTCTGCATATCAAACGCACTGTGGTGTGGTGAAAACACCAGATAACGTGTTTCTCGCATTAAATCTCTCGAGACGAGCGATCTCGATGATTCTGCATACTTCGGACAGAAGTTTCACCAAAATTATCGTAAAAAATGCATATCTCAGCTTGAAACCCCATGAAAGCCAAGATATCGCTGGTTCTGCATATCAAACGCACTGTGGAGTGGTGAAAACACCGGATAAGGTTTTTCTCGCATTAAGTAGCTCGAAACGAGCGATCACGATGATTCTGCATACTTCGGACAGAAGTCTCAACAAGATTATCGCAGAAAATGCATATCTCAGCTTGAAACCCCACGAAAACCAAGATATCTACTGTTCTGCATATCAAACGCTCTGTGGAGTGGTGAAAACACCAGATAACGTGTTTCTCGCACTAACTAGATCGAAAAGAGCGATCTCGATGATTCAGCATACTTCGGACAGAAGTCTCACCAAGATTATCGCAGAAACTGCATATCTCTGCTTGAAACCCCACGAAAACCAAGATATCTACTGTTCTGCATATCCAACGAACTGTGGAGTGGTGAAAACCCCAGAAAACGTGTTTCTCGCATTAAATAGCTCGAAAAGTGCGCTCTCGATGTTTCTGCATACTTCGGACAGATGTTTCACCAAGCTTATCGTAGAAAATGCATATCTCAGCTTGAAACCCGACGAAAACCAAAATATCTCCGGATCTGCATATCCAACATACTGTGGAGTGGTGAAAACACCAGATAACGTGTTTCCCGCATTAACTAGCTCGAAAAGAGCGATCTCGATGATTCTGCATACTTCGGACAGAAGTCTGACCAAGATTATCGCAGAAAATGCACATCTCAGCTTGAAACCCCACGAAAGCCAAGATATCGCTGGTTCTGCATATCAAACGCACTGTGGAGTGGTGAAAACCCCAGAAAACGTGTTTCTCGCATTAAATAGATCGAAAAGAGCGCTGTCTATGTTTCTGCATACTTCGGACAGAAGTCTCACCAAAATTATCGTAAAAAATGAATATCTCAACTTGAAACCCCACGAAAACCAAGATATCGCAGGTTCAGCATATCATACGCACTGTGGAGTGGTGAAAACACCAGCTATCGTGTTTCTCGCATTAAATAGCTCGAAACGAGCGATCTCGATGATTCTGCATACTTCGGACAGAAATCTCAACAAGATTATCGCAGAAAATGCACATCTCAGCTTGAAACCCCACGAAAGCCAAGATATCGCTGGTTCTGCATATCAAACGCACTGTGGAGTGGTGAAAACCCCAGAAAACGTGTTTCTCGCATTAAATAGATCGAAAAGAGCGCTGTCTATGTTTCTGCATACTTCGGACAGATGTTTCACCAAGCTTATCGTAGAAAATGTATATCTCAGCTGAAACCCGATGAAAACCAAAATATCTCCGGTTCTGCATATCCAACATACTGTGGAGTGGTGAAAACACCAGATAACGTGTTTCTCGCATTAAATAGCTCGAAACGAGCTATCTCGATGATTCTGCTTACTTCTGACAGAAGTCTCAACAAGATTATCGCAGAAAATGCATATCTCAGCTTGAAACCCCACGAAAACCAAGATATCTACTGTTCTGCATATCCAACGAACTGTGGAGTGGTGAAAACCCCAGAAAACGTGTTTCTCGCATTAAATAGATCGAAAAGAGCGCTGTCGATGTTTCTGCATACTTCGGACAGAAGTCTCACCAAAATTATAGTAAAAAATGAATATCTCAACTTGAAACCCCACGAAAACCAAGATATCGCCGGTTCTGCATATCAAACGCACTGTGGAGTGGTGAAAACACCAGCTATCGTGTGTCTCGCATTAAATAGCTCGAAAAGTGCGAACTCGATGTTTCTGCATACTTCGGACAGATGTTTCACCAAGCTTATCGTAGAAAATGTATATCTCAGCTGAAACCCGATGAAAACCAAAATATCTCCGGTTCTGCATATCCAACATACTGTGGAGTGGTGAAAACACCAGATAACGTGTTTCTCGCATTAAATAGCTCGAAACGAGCTATCTCGATGATTCTGCTTACTTCTGACAGAAGTCTCAACAAGATTATCGCAGAAAATGCATATCTCAGCTTGAAACCCCACGAAAACCAAGATATCTACTGTTCTGCATATCCAACGAACTGTGGAGTGGTGAAAACCCCAGAAAACGTGTTTCTCGCATTAAATAGATCGAAAAGAGCGCTGTCGATGTTTCTGCATACTTCGGACAGAAGTCTCACCAAAATTATAGTAAAAAATGAATATCTCAACTTGAAACCCCACGAAAACCAAGATATCGCCGGTTCTGCATATCAAACGCACTGTGGAGTGGTGAAAACACCAGCTATCGTGTGTCTCGCATTAAATAGCTCGAAAAGTGCGAACTCGATGTTTCTGCATACTTCGGACAGATGTTTCACCAAGCTTATCGTAGAAAATGTATATCTCAGCTGAAACCCGATGAAAACCAAAATATCTCCGGTTCTGCATATCCAACATACTGTGGAGTGGTGAAAACACCAGATAACGTGTTTCTCGCATTAAATAGCTCGAAACGAGCTATCTCGATGATTCTGCTTACTTCTGACAGAAGTCTCAACAAGATTATCGCAGAAAATGCATATCTCAACTTGAAACCCCACGAAAACCAAGATATCTACTGTTCTGCATATCAAACGCACTGTGGAGTGGTGAAAACACCAGATAACGTGTTTCTCGCATTAAATAGCTCGAAACGAGCGATCTCGATGATTCTGCTTACTTCTGACAGAAGTCTCAACAAGATTATCGCAGAAAATGCATATCTCAGCTTGAAACCCCACGAAAACCGAGATATCTACTGTTCTGCATATTAAACGCACTGTGGAGTGGTGAAAACACCAGAAAACGTGTTTCTCGCATTGAATAGCTCGAAACGAGCGATCTCGATGATTCTGCATACTTCGGACAGAAGTCTCATCAAGATTATCGTAAAAAAAGCATATCTCAGCTTGAAACCCCACGAAAACCAAGATATCGCCGGTTCTGCATATCAAACGCACTGTGGAGTGGTGAAAACACCAGATAACGTGTTTCTCGCACTAACTAGCTCGAAAAGAGCGATCTCGATGATTCAGCATACTTCGGACAGAAGTCTCAACAAGATTATCGCAGAAAATGCATATCTCAGCTTGAAACCCCACGAAAACGAAGATATCTCCGGTTCTGCATATCAAACGCACTGTGGAGTGGTGAAAACACCAGATAACGTGTTTCTCGCACTAACTAGCTCGAAAAGAGCGATCTCGATGATTCAGCATACTTCGGACAGAAGACTCACCAAGATTATCGCAGAAAATGCATATCTCAGCTTGAAACCCCATGAAAACCAAGATATCGCCGGTTCTGAATATCAAACGCACTGTGGAGTGGTGAAAACACCAGCTATCGTGTTTCTCGCATTAAATAGCTCGAAAAGTGCGAACTCGATGTTTCTGCATACTTCGGACAGAAGTCTCACCAAAATTATCGTAAAAAATGCATATCCCAGCTTGAAACCCCACGAAAACCAAGATATCGCCGGTTCTGCATATCAAACGC
The DNA here is from genome assembly GCA_951804975.1 of Anthophora plumipes. Classification (NCBI taxonomy): domain Eukaryota; kingdom Metazoa; phylum Arthropoda; class Insecta; order Hymenoptera; family Apidae; genus Anthophora; species Anthophora plumipes. The sequence goes on from CATORF010000177.1 coordinate 1,180,520, forward strand.
ACTGTGGAATGGTGAAAACACCAGCTATCGTGTTTCTCGCATTAAACAGCTCGAAAAGTGCGAACTCGATGTTTCTGCATACTTCGGACAGATGTTTCACCAAGCTTATCGTAGAAAATGTATATCTCAGCTGAAACCCGATGAAAACCAAAATATCTCCGGTTCTGCATATCCAACATACTGTGGAGTGGTGAAAACACCAGATAACGTGTTTCTCGCATTAAATAGCTCGAAACGAGCTATCTCGATGATTCTGCTTACTTCTGACAGAAGTCTCAACAAGATTATCGCAGAAAATGCATATCTCAACTTGAAACCCCACGAAAACCAAGATATCTACTGTTCTGCATATCAAACGCACTGTGGAGTGGTGAAAACACCAGATAACGTGTTTCTAGCACTAACTAGCTCGAAAAGAGCGATGTCGATGAATCTGCATACTTCCGACAGAAGTCTCACCAAAATTATCGTAAAAAATGCATATCTCAGCTTGAAACCCATTGAAAACCAAGATATCGCCGGTTCTGCATATCATACGCACTGTGGAGTGGTGAAAACACCAGCTATCGTGTTTTTCGCATTAAATAGCTGGATGAGTGCGAACTCGATGTTTCTGCATACTTCGGAAAGAAGTCTCACCAAAATTATCGTAAAAAATGCATATCCCAGCTTGAAACCCCACGAAAACCAAGATATCGCCGGTTCTGCATATCAAACGCACTGTGGAGTGGTGAAAACACCAGATAACGTGTTTCTCGCATTAAATAGCTCGAAACGAGCGATCTCGATGATTCTGCATACTTCGGACAGAAGTCTCAACAAGATTATCGCAGAAAATGCATATCTCAGCTTGAAACCCCACGAAAACCGAGATATCTACTGTTCTGCATATTAAACGCACTGTGGAGTGGTGAAAACACCAGATAACGGGTTTCTCGCATTGAATAGCTCGAAACGAGCGATCTCGATGATTCTGCATACTTCGGACAGAAGTCTCATCAAGATTATCGTAAAAAAAGCATATCTCAGCTTGAAACCCCACGAAAACCAAGATATCGCCGGTTCTGCATATCAAACGCACTGTGGAGTGGTGAAAAACCAGATAACGTGTTTCTCGCATTAAATAGCTCGAAACGAGCGATCTCGAAGATTCTGCTTACTTCGGACAGGAGTCTCAACAAGATTATCGCAGAAAATGCATATCTCAGCTTGAAACCCCACGAAAACCAAGATATCTACTGTTCTGCATATCCAACGAACTGTGGAGTGGTGAAAACCCCAGAAAACGTGTTTCTCGCATTAAATAGATCGAAAAGAGCGCTGTCTATGTTTCTGCATACTTCAGACAGAAGTCTCACCAAAATTATCGTACAAAATGCATATCCCAGCTTGAAACCCCACGAAAACCATGATATCGCCGGTTCTGCATATCATACGCACTGTGGAGTGGTGAAAACACCAGCTATCGTGTTTCTCGCATTAAATAGCTCGAAAAGTGCGAACTCGATGTTTCTGCATACTTCGGACAGAAGTCTCCCCAAAATTATCGTAAAAAATGCATATCCCAGCTTGAAACCCCACGAAATCAAGCTAACGCCGGTTCTGCATATCAAACGCACGGTGGAGTGGTGAAAACACCAGCTATCGTGTTTCTCGCATTAAATAGCTCGAAAAGTGCGAACTCGATGTTTCTGCATACTTCGGACAGATGTTTCACCAAGCTTATCGTAGAAAATGTATATCTCAGCTGAAACCCGATGAAAACCAAAATATCTCCGGTTCTGCATATCCAACATACTGTGGAGTGGTGAAAACACCAGATAACGTGTTTCTCGCATTAAATAGCTCGAAACGAGCTATCTCGATGATTCTGCTTACTTCTGACAGAAGACTCAACAAGATTATCGCAGAAAATGCATATCTCAGCTGAAACCCGATGAAAACCAAAATATCTCCGGTTCTGCATATCCAACATACTGTGGAGTGGTGAAAACACCAGATAACGTGTTTCTCGCATTAAATAGCTCGAAACGAGCTATCTCGATGATTCTGCTTACTTCTGACAGAAGTCTCAACAAGATTATCGCAGAAAATGCATATCTCAACTTGAAACCCCACGAAAACCAAGATATCTACTGTTCTGCATATCAAACGCACTGTGGAGTGGTGAAAACACCAGATAACGTGTTTCTAGCACTAACTAGCTCGAAAAGAGCGATGTCGATGAATCTGCATACTTCCGACAGAAGTCTCACCAAAATTATCGTAAAAAATGCATATCTCAGCTTGAAACCCATTGAAAACCAAGATATCGCCGGTTCTGCATATCATACGCACTGTGGAGTGGTGAAAACACCAGCTATCGTGTTTTTCGCATTAAATAGCTGGAAAAGTGCGAACTCGATGTTTCTGCATACTTCGGAAAGAAGTCTCACCAAAATTATCGTAAAAAATGCATATCCCAGCTTGAAACCCCACGAAAACCAAGATATCGCCGGTTCTGCATATCAAACGCACTGTGGAGTGGTGAAAACACCAGATAACGTGTTTCTCGCATTAAATAGCTCGAAACGAGCGATCTCGATGATTCTGCATACTTCGGACAGAAGTCTCAACAAGATTATCGCAGAAAATGCATATCTCAGCTTGAAACCCCACGAAAACCGAGATATCTACTGTTCTGCATATTAAACGCACTGTGGAGTGGTGAAAACACCAGATAACGGGTTTCTCGCATTGAATAGCTCGAAACGAGCGATCTCGATGATTCTGCATACTTCGGACAGAAGTCTCATCAAGATTATCGTAAAAAAAGCATATCTCAGCTTGAAACCCCACGAAAACCAAGATATCGCCGGTTCTGCATATCAAACGCACTGTGGAGTGGTGAAAAACCAGATAACGTGTTTCTCGCATTAAATAGCTCGAAACGAGCGATCTCGAAGATTCTGCTTACTTCGGACAGGAGTCTCAACAAGATTATCGCAGAAAATGCATATCTCAGCTTGAAACCCCACGAAAACCAAGATATCTACTGTTCTGCATATCCAACGAACTGTGGAGTGGTGAAAACCCCAGAAAACGTGTTTCTCGCATTAAATAGATCGAAAAGAGCGCTGTCTATGTTTCTGCATACTTCGGACAGAAGTCTCACCAAAATTATCGTAAAAAATGCATATCCCAGCTTGAAACCCCACGAAAACCAAGCTAACGCCGGTTCTGCATATCAAACGCACGGTGGAGTGGTGAAAACACCAGCTATCGTGTTTCTCGCATTAAATAGCTCGAAAAGTGCGAACTCGATGTTTCTGCATACTTCGGACAGATGTTTCACCAAGCTTATCGTAGAAAATGTATATCTCAGCTGAAACCCGATGAAAACCAAAATATCTCCGGTTCTGCATATCCAACATACTGTGGAGTGGTGAAAACACCAGATAACGTGTTTCTCGCATTAAATAGCTCGAAACGAGCTATCTCGATGATTCTGCTTACTTCTGACAGAAGACTCAACAAGATTATCGCAGAAAATGCATATCTCAGCTTGAAACCCCACGAAAACCAAGATATCTACTGTTCTGCATATCCAACGAACTGTGGAGTGGTGAAAACCCCAGAAAACGTGTTTCTCGCATTAAATAGATCGAAAAGAGCGCTGTCGATGTTTCTGCATACTTCGGACGGAAGTCTCACCAAAATTATAGTAAAAAATGAATATCTCAACTTGAAACCCCACGAAAACCAAGATATCGCCGGTTCTGCATATCAAACGCACTGTGGAGTGGTGAAAACACCAGCTATCGTGTGTCTCGCATTAAATAGCTCGAAAAGTGCGAACTCGATGTTTCTGCATACTTCGGACAGATGTTTCACCAAGCTTATCGCAGAAAATGCATGTCTCAGCTTGAAACCCCACGAAAGCCGAGATATCTACTGTTCTGCATATTAAACGCACTGTGGAGTGGTGAAAACACCAGATAACGTGTTTCTCGCATTGAATAGCTCGAAACGTGCGATGTCGATGAATCTGCATACTTCGGACAGAAGTCTCAACAAGATTATCGCAGAAAATGCATATCTCAGCTTGAAACCCCACGAAAAACAAGATATCTACTGTTCTGCATATCCAACGAACTGTGGAGTGGTGAAAACCCCAGAAAACGTGTTTCTCGCATTAAATAGATCGAAAAGAGCGCTGTCGATGTTTCTGCATACTTCGGACAGAAGTCTCACCAAAATTATAGTAAAAAATGAATATCTCAACTTGAAACCCCACGAAAACCAAGATATCGCCGGTTCTGCATATCAAACGCACTGTGGAGTGGTGAAAACACCAGATAACGTGTTTCTCGCACTAACTAGCTCGAAAAGAGCGATCTCGATGATTCAGCACACTTCGGACAGATGTTTCACCAAGATTATCGTAGAAAATGCATATCTCAGCTTGAAACCCGACGAAAACCAAAATATCTCCGGTTCTGCATATCAAACGCACTGTGGAGTGGTGAAAACACCAGATAACGTGTTTCTCGCACTAACTAGCTCGAAAAGAGCGATCTCGATGATTCAGCATACTTCGGACAGAAGACTCACCAAGATTATCGCAGAAAATGCATATCTCAGCTTGAAACCCCACGAAAACCAAGATATCGCCGGTTCTGAATATCAAACGCACTGTGGAGTGGTGAAAACACCAGATAACGTGTTTCTCGCATTAAATAGCTCGAAACGTGCGATGTCGATGAATCTGCATACTTCGGACAGAAGTCTCACCAAAATTATCGTAAAAAATGCATATCTCAGCTTGAAACCCAATGAAAACCAAGATATCGCCGGTTCTGCATATCATACGCACTGTGGAGTGGTGAAAACACCAGCTATCGTGTTTCTCGCATTAAATAGCTGGAAAAGTGCGAACTCGATGTTTCTGCATACTTCGGAAAGAAGTCTCACCAAAATTATCGTAAAAAATGCATATCCCAGCTTGAAACCCCACGAAAACCAAGATATCGCCGGTTCTGCCTATCAAACGCACTGTGGACGGGTGGAAACACCAGATAACGTGTTTTTCGCATTAAATAGATCGAAAAGAGCGCTGTCTATGTTTCTGCATACTTCGGACAGAAGTCTCACCAAAATTATCGTAAAAAATGAATATCTCAACTTGAAACCCCACGACAACCAAGATATCGCCGGTTCTGCATATCATACGCACTGTGGAGTGGTGAAAACACCAGCTATCGTGTTTCTCGCATTAAATAGCTCGAAACGAGCGATCTCGATGATTCTGCATACTTCGGACAGAAATCTCAACAAGATTATCGCAGAAAATGCATATCTCAGCTTGAAACCCCACGAAAACCGAGATATCTACTGTTCTGCATATTAAACGCACTGTGGAGTGGTGAAAACACCAGATAACGTGTTTCTCGCATTGAATAGCTCGAAACGAGCGATCTCGAAGATTCTGCATACTTCGGACAGAAGTCTCACCAAGATTATCGCAGAAAATGCATATCTCAGATTGAAACCCCACGAAAACCAAGATATCACCGGGTCTGCATATCAAACGCACTGTGGAGTGGTGAAAACACCAGATAACGTGTTTCTCGCATTAAATAGCTCGAAACGAGCGATCTCGACGCTTCTGCATACTTCGGACAGAAGTCTCACCAAAATTATCGTAAAAAATGCATATCTCAGCTTGAAACCCCACGAAAACCAAGATATCGCTGTGTTCAGCATATCGAACGCACTGTGGAGTGGTGAAAACACCACATAACGTGTTTCTCGCATTAAATAGCTCGAAACGCGCGATCTCGACGCTTCTGCATACTTCGGACAGCAGTCTCACCAAAATTATCGCAGAAAATGCATATCTCAGCTTGAAACCCCACGAAAACCAAGATATGTACTGTTCTGCATATCAAACGCACTGTGGAGTGGTGAAAACCCCAGAAAACGTGTTTCTCGCATTAAATAGCTCGAAACGAGCGATCTCGATGATTCTGCATACTTCGGACAGAAGTCTCAACAAGATTATCGCAGAAAATGCATATCTCAGCTTGAAACCCCACGAAAACCGAGATATCTACTGTTCTGCATATTAAACGCACTGTGGAGTTGTGAAAACACCAGATAACGTGTTTCTCGCATTGAATAGCTCGAAACGATCGATCTCGATGATTCTGCATACTTCGGACAGAAGTCTCATCAAGATTATCGTAAAAAAAGCATATCTCAGCTTGAAACCCCACGAAAACCAAGATATCGCCGGTTCTGCATATCAAACGCACTGTGGAGTGGTGAAAACACCAGATAACGTGTTTCTCGCATTAAATAGCTCGAAACGAGCGATCTCGAAGATTCTGCATACTTCGGACAGAAGTCTCAACAAGATTATCGCAGAAAATGCATATCTCAGCTTGAAACCCCACGAAAACCAAGATATCTACTGTTCTGCATATCCAACGAACTGTGGAGTGGTGAAAACCCCAGAAAACGTGTTTCTCGCATTAAATAGATCGAAAAGAGCGCTGTCTATGTTTCTGCATACTTCGGACAGAAGTCTCACCAAAATTATCGTAAAAAATGAATATCTCAACTTGAAACCCCACGAAAACCAAGATATCGCAGGTTCTGCATATCATTCGCACTGTGGAGTGGTGAAAACACCAGCTATCGTGTTTCTCGCATTATATAGCTCGAAACGAGCGATCTCGATGATTCTGCATACTTTGGACAGAAATCTCAACAAGATTATCGCAGAAAATGCATATCTCAGCTTGAAACCCCACGAAAACCGAGATATCTACTGTTCTGCATATTAAACGCACTGTGGAGTGGTGAAAACACCAGATAACGTGTTTCTCGCATTGAATAGCTCGAAACGAGCGATCTCGAAGATTCTGCATACTTCGGACAGAAGTCTCACCAAGATTATCGCAGAAAATGCATATCTCAGATTGAAACCCCACGAAAACCAAGATATCACCGGGTCTGCATATCAAACGCACTGTGGAGTGGTGAAAACACCAGATAACGTGTTTCTCGCATTAAATAGCTCGAAACGAGGGATCTCGACGCTTCTGCATACTTCGGACAGAAGTCTCACCAAAATTATCGTAAAAAATTCATATCTCAGCTTGAAACCCCACGAAAACCAAGATATCGCTGTGTTCAGCATATCGAACGCACTGTGGAGTGGTGAAAACACCACATAACGTGTTTCTCGCATTAAATAGCTCGAAACGCGCGATCTCGACGCTTCTGCATACTTCGGACAGCAGTCTCACCAAAATTATCGCAGAAAATGCATATCTCAGCTTGAAACCCCACGAAAACCAAGATATGTACTGTTCTGCATATCAAACGCACTGTGGAGCGGTGAAAACACCAGATAACGTGTTTCTCGCACTAACTAGCTCGAAAAGAGCGATCTCGATGATTCAGCATACTTCGGACAGAAGTCTCACTAAGATTATCGCAGAAAATGCATATCTCAGCTTGAAACCCCACGAAAACCAAGATATCGCCGGTTCTGCATATCAAACGCACTGTGGAGTGGTGAAAACACCAGATAACGTGTTTCTCGCATTAAATAGCTCGAAACGAGCGATCTCGACGCTTCTGCATACTTCGGACAGAAGTCTCACCAAAATTATCGTAAAAATTGCATATCTCAGCTTGAAACCCCACGAAAACCAAGATATCGCTGTGTTCAGCATATCGAACGCACTGTGGAGTGGTGAAAACACCAGATAACGTGTTTCTCGCATTAAATAGCTCGAAACGAGCGATCTCGACGCTTCTGCATACTTCGGACAGCAGTCTCACCAAAATTATCGCAGAAAATGCATATCTCAGCTTGAAACCCCACGAAAACCAAGATATCGCGGGTTCTGCATATCAAACGCACTGTGGAGTTGTGAAAACACCAGATAACGTGTTTCTCGCATTAAATCTCTCGAGACGAGCGATCTCGATGATTCTGCATGCTTCGGACAGAAGTCTCACCAAAATTATCGTAAAAAATGCATATCCCAGCTTGAAACCCCACGAAAACCAAGATATCGCCGGTTCTGCATATCCAACGAACTGTGGAGTGGTGAAAACCCCAGAAAACGTGTTTCTCGCATTAACTAGCTCGAAAAGAGCGATCTCGATGTTTCAGCATACTTCGGACAGAAGTCTCACCAAGACTATCGCAGAAAATGCATATCTCAGCTTGAAACCCCACGAAAACCAAGATATCTACTGTTCTGCATATCAAACGCTCTGTGGAGTGGTGAAAACACCAGATAACGTGTTTCTCGCACTAACTAGATCGAAAAGAGCGATCTCGATGATTCAGCATACTTCGGACAGAAGTCTCACCAAGATTATCGCAGAAACTGCATATCTCTGCTTGAATCCCCACGAAAACCAAGATATCTACTGTTCTGCATATCCAACGAACTGTGGAGTGGTGAAAACCCCAGAAAACGTGTTTCTCGCATTAAATAGCTCGAAAAGAGCGCTCTCGATGTTTCTGCATACTTCGGACAGATGTTTCACCAAGCTTATCGTAGAAAATGCATATCTCAGCTTGAAACCCGACGTAAACCAAAATATCTCCGGATCTGCATATCCAACATACTGTGGAGTGGTGAAAACACGAGATAACGTGTTTCTCGCATTAACTAGCTCGAAAAGAGCGATCTCGATGATTCTGCATACTTCGGACAGAAGTCTCACCAAGATTATCGCAGAAAATGCACATCTCAGCTTGAAACCCCACGAAAGCCAAGATATCGCTGGTTCTGCATATCAAACGCACTGTGGAGTGGTGAAAACAGCGGATAAGTTTTTTCTCGCATTAACTAGCTCGAAAAGAGCGATCTCGATGTTTCAGCATACTTCGGACAGAAGTCTCACCAACATTATTGCAGAAAATGCATATCTCAGCTTGAAACCCCACGAAAACCAAGATATCGCCGGTTCTGCATATCAAACGCACTGTGGTGTGGTGAAAACACCAGATAACGTGTTTCTCGCATTAAATCTCTCGAGACGAGCGATCTCGATGATTCTGCATACTTCGGACAGAAGTTTCACCAAAATTATCGTAAAAAATGCATATCTCAGCTTGAAACCCCATGAAAGCCAAGATATCGCTGGTTCTGCATATCAAACGCACTGTGGAGTGGTGAAAACACCGGATAAGGTTTTTCTCGCATTAAGTAGCTCGAAACGAGCGATCACGATGATTCTGCATACTTCGGACAGAAGTCTCAACAAGATTATCGCAGAAAATGCATATCTCAGCTTGAAACCCCACGAAAACCAAGATATCTACTGTTCTGCATATCAAACGCTCTGTGGAGTGGTGAAAACACCAGATAACGTGTTTCTCGCACTAACTAGATCGAAAAGAGCGATCTCGATGATTCAGCATACTTCGGACAGAAGTCTCACCAAGATTATCGCAGAAACTGCATATCTCTGCTTGAAACCCCACGAAAACCAAGATATCTACTGTTCTGCATATCCAACGAACTGTGGAGTGGTGAAAACCCCAGAAAACGTGTTTCTCGCATTAAATAGCTCGAAAAGTGCGCTCTCGATGTTTCTGCATACTTCGGACAGATGTTTCACCAAGCTTATCGTAGAAAATGCATATCTCAGCTTGAAACCCGACGAAAACCAAAATATCTCCGGATCTGCATATCCAACATACTGTGGAGTGGTGAAAACACCAGATAACGTGTTTCCCGCATTAACTAGCTCGAAAAGAGCGATCTCGATGATTCTGCATACTGCGGACAGAAGTCTGACCAAGATTATCGCAGAAAATGCACATCTCAGCTTGAAACCCCACGAAAGCCAAGATATCGCTGGTTCTGCATATCAAACGCACTGTGGAGTGGTGAAAACCCCAGAAAACGTGTTTCTCGCATTAAATAGATCGAAAAGAGCGCTGTCTATGTTTCTGCATACTTCGGACAGAAGTCTCACCAAAATTATCGTAAAAAATGAATATCTCAACTTGAAACCCCACGAAAACCAAGATATCGCAGGTTCAGCATATCATACGCACTGTGGAGTGGTGAAAACACCAGCTATCGTGTTTCTCGCATTAAATAGCTCGAAACGAGCGATCTCGATGATTCTGCATACTTCGGACAGAAATCTCAACAAGATTATCGCAGAAAATGCATATCTCAGCTTGAAACCCCACGAAAACCGAGATATCTACTGTTCTGCATATTAAACGCACTGTGGAGTGGTGAAAACACCAGATAACGTGTTTCTCGCATTGAATAGCTCGAAACGAGCGATCTCGAAGATTCTGCATACTTCGGACAGAAGTCTCACCAAGATTATCGCAGAAAATGCATATCTCAGATTGAAACCCCACGAAAACCAAGATATCACCGGGTCTGCATATCAAACGCACTGTGGAGTGGTGAAAACACCAGATAACGTGTTTCTCGCATTAAATAGCTCGAAACGAGCGATCTCGACGCTTCTGCATACTTCGGACAGAAGTCTCACCAAAATTATCGTAAAAAATGCATATCTCAGCTTGAAACCCCACGAAAACCAAGATATCGCTGTGTTCAGCATATCGAACGCACTGTGGAGTGGTGAAAACACCACATAACGTGTTTCTCGCATTAAATAGCTCGAAACGCGCGATCTCGACGCTTCTGCATACTTCGGACAGCAGTCTCACCAAAATTATCGCAGAAAATGCATATCTCAGCTTGAAACCCCACGAAAACCAAGATATGTACTGTTCTGCATATCAAACGCACTGTGGAGTGGTGAAAACACCAGATAACGTGTTTCTCGCACTAACTAGCTCGAAAAGAGCGATCTCGATGATTCAGCATACTTCGGACAGAAGTCTCACTAAGATTATCGCAGAAAATGCATATCTCAGCTTGAAACCCCACGAAAACCAAGATATCGCCGGTTCTGCATATCAAACGCACTGTGGAGTGGTGAAAACACCAGATAACGTGATTCTCGCATTAAATAGCTCGAAACGAGCGATCTCGACGCTTCTGCATACTTCGGACAGAAGTCTCACCAAAATTATCGTAAAAATTGCATATCTCAGCTTGAATCCCCACGAAAACCAAGATATCGCTGTGTTCAGCATATCGAACGCACTGTGGAGTGGTGAAAACACCAGATAACGTGTTTCTCGCATTAAATAGCTCGAAACGAGCGATCTCGACGCTTCTGCATACTTCGGACAGAAGTCTCACCAAAATTATCGTAAAAAATGCATATCTCAGCTTGAAACCCCACGAAAACCAAGATATCGCTGTGTTCAGCATATCGAACGCACTGTGGAGTGGTGAAAACACCACATAACGTGTTTCTCGCATTAAATAGCTCGAAACGCGCGATCTCGACGCTTCTGCATACTTCGGACAGCAGTCTCACCAAAATTATCGCAGAAAATGCATATCTCAGCTTGAAACCCCACGAAAACCAAGATATGTACTGTTCTGCATATCAAACGCACTGTGGAGTGGTGAAAACACCAGATAACGTGTTTCTCGCACTAACTAGCTCGAAAAGAGCGATCTCGATGATTCAGCATACTTCGGACAGAAGTCTCACTAAGATTATCGCAGAAAATGCATATCTCAGCTTGAAACCCCACGAAAACCAAGATATCGCCGGTTCTGCATATCAAACGCACTGTGGAGTGGTGAAAACACCAGATAACGTGATTCTCGCATTAAATAGCTCGAAACGAGCGATCTCGACGCTTCTGCATACTTCGGACAGAAGTCTCACCAAAATTATCGTAAAAATTGCATATCTCAGCTTGAATCCCCACGAAAACCAAGATATCGCTGTGTTCAGCATATCGAACGCACTGTGGAGTGGTGAAAACACCAGATAACGTGTTTCTCGCATTAAATAGCTCGAAACGAGCGATCTCGACGCTTCTGCATACTTCGGGCAGCAGTCTCACCAAAATTATCGCAGAAAATGCATATCTCAGCTTGAAACCCCACGAAAACCAAGATATCGCGGGTTCTGCATATCAAACGCACTGTGGAGTTGTGAAAACACCAGATAACGTGTTTCTCGCATTAAATCTCTCGAGACGAGCGATCTCGATGATTCTGCATGCTTCGGACAGAAGTCTCACCAAAATTATCGTAAAAAAGCATATCCCAGCTTGAAACCCCACGAAAACCAAGATATCGCCGGTTCTGCATATCAAACGCACTGTGGAGTGGTGAAAACACCGGATAAGGTTTTTCTCGCATTAACTAGCTCGAAAAGAGCGATCTCGATGTTTCAGCATACTTCGGACAGAAGTCTCACCAAGATTATCGCAGAAAATGCATATCTCAGCTTGAAACCCCACGAAAACCAAGATATCTACTGTTCTGCATATCAAACGCTCTGTGGAGTGGTGAAAACACCAGATAACGTGTTTCTCGCACTAACTAGATCGAAAAGTGCGATCTCGATGATTCAGCATACTTCGGACAGAAGTCTCACCAAGATTATCGCAGAAACTGCATATCTCAGCTTGAATCCCCACGAAAACCAAGATATCTACTGTTCTGCATATCCAACGAACTGTGGAGTGGTGAAAACCCCAGAAAACGTGTTTCTCGCATTAAATAGATCGAAAACAGCGCTCTCGATGTTTCTGCATACTTCGGACAGATGTTTCACCAAGCTTATCGTAGAAAATGCATATCTCAGCTTGAAACCCGACGAAAACCAAAATATCTCCGGATCTGCATATCCAACATACTGTGGAGTGGTGAAAACACCAGATAACGTGTTTCTCGCATTAACTAGCTCGAAAAGAGCGATCTCGATGATTCTGCATACTTCGGACAGAAGTCTCACCAAGATTATCGCAGAAAATGCACATCTCAGCTTGAAACCCCACGAAAGCCAAGATATCGCTGGTTCTGCATATCAAACGCACTGTGGAGTGGTGAAAACAGCGGATAAGTTTTTTCTCGCATTAACTAGCTCGAAAAGAGCGATCTCGATGTTTCAGCATACTTCGGACAGAAGTCTCACCAACATTATCGCAGAAAATGCATATCTCAGCTTGAAACCCCACGAAAACCAAGATATCGCCGGTTCTGCATATCAAACGCACTGTGGTGTGGTGAAAACACCAGATAACGTGTTTCTCGCATTAAATCTCTCGAGACGAGCGATCTCGATGATTCTGCATACTTCGGACAGAAGTTTCACCAAAATTATCGTAAAAAATGCATATCTCAGCTTGAAACCCCATGAAAGCCAAGATATCGCTGGTTCTGCATATCAAACGCACTGTGGAGTGGTGAAAGCACCGGATAAGATTTTTCTCGCATTAACTAGCTCGAAAAGAGCGATCTCGATGTTTCAGCATACTTAGGACAGAAGTCTCACCAAGATTATCGCAGAAAATGCATATCTCATCTTGAAACCCCACGAAAACCAAGATATCGCCGGTTCTGCATATCAAACGCACTGTGGAGTGGTGAAAACACCAGATAACGTGTTTCTCGCATTAAATAGCTCGAACAGAGCGAACTCGATGTTTCTGCATACTTCGGACAGAAGTCTCACCAAAATTATCGTAAAAAATGCATATCCCAGCTTGAAACCCAACGAAAACCAAGATATCGCCGGTTCTGCATATCAAACGCACTGTGGAGTGGTGAAAACACCAGAAAACGTGTTTCGCGCATTAAGTAGCTCGAAACGAGCGATCTCGATGATTCTGCATACTTCGGACAGAAGTCTCAACAAGATTATCGCAGAAAATGCATATCTCAGCTTGAAACCCCACGAAAACCAAGATATCTACTGTTCTGCATATCAAACGCTCTGTGGAGTGGTGAAAACACCAGATAACGTGTTTCTCGCACTAACTAGATCGAAAAGAGCGATCTCGATGATTCAGCATACTTCGGACAGAAGTCTCACGAAGATTATCGCAGAAACTGCATATCTCTGCTTGAAACCCCACGAAAACCAAGATATCTACTGTTCTGCATATCCAACGAACTGTGGAGTGGTGAAAACCCCAGAAAACGTGTTTCTCGCATTAAATAGCTCGAAAAGTGCGCTCTCGATGTTTCTGCATACTTCGGACAGATGTTTCACCAAGCTTATCGTAGAAAATGCATATCTCAGCTTGAAACCCGACGAAAACCAAAATATCTCCGGATCTGCATATCCAACATACTGTGGAGTGGTGAAAACACCAGATAACGTGTTTCCCGCATTAACTAGCTCGAAAAGAGCGATCTCGATGATTCTGCATACTTCGGACAGAAGTCTCACCAAGATTATCGCAGAAAATGCACATCTCAGCTTGAAACCCCACGAATGCCAAGATATCGCTGGTTCTGCATATCAAACGCACTGTGGAATGGTGAAAACAGCGGATAAGTTTTTTCTCGCATTAACTAGCTCAAAAAGAGCGATCTCGATGTTTCAGCATACTTCGGACAGAAGTCTCACCAACATTATCGCAGAAAATGCATATCTCAGCTTGAAACCCCACGAAAACCAAGATATCGCCGGTTCTGCATATCAAACGCACTGTGGAGTGGTGAAAACACCAGATAACGTGTTTCTCGCACTAACTAGCTCGAAAAGAGCGATCTCGATGATTCAGCATACTTCTGACAGAAGTCTCACCAAGATTATCGTTGAAAGTGCATATCTCAGCTTGAAACCCGACGAAAACCAAGATATCTACTGTTCTGCATATCCAACGAACTGTGGAGTGGTGAAAACCCCAGAAAACGTGTTTCTCGCATTAAATAGCTCGAAAAGTGCGCTCTCGATGTTTCTGCATACTTCGGACAGATGTTTCACCAAGCTTATCGTAGAAAATGCATATCTCAGCTTGAAACCCGACGAAAACCAAAATATCTCCGGATCTGCATATCCAACATACTGTGGAGTGGTGAAAACACCAGATAACGTGTTTCCCGCATTAACTAGCTCGAAAAGAGCGATCTCGATGATTCTGCATACTTCGGACAGAAGTCTGACCAAGATTATCGCAGAAAATGCACATCTCAGCTTGAAACCCCACGAAAGCCAAGATATCGCTGGTTCTGCATATCAAACGCACTGTGGAGTGGTGAAAACCCCAGAAAACGTGTTTCTCGCATTAAATAGATCGAAAAGAGCGCTGTCTATGTTTCTGCATACTTCGGACAGAAGTCTCACCAAAATTATCGTAAAAAATGAATATCTCAACTTGAAACCCCACGAAAACCAAGATATCGCAGGTTCAGCATATCATACGCACTGTGGAGTGGTGAAAACACCAGCTATCGTGTTTCTCGCATTAAATAGCTCGAAACGAGCGATCTCGATGATTCTGCATACTTCGGACAGAAATCTCAACAAGATTATCGCAGAAAATGCATATCTCAGCTTGAAACCCCACGAAAACCGAGATATCTACTGTTCTGCATATTAAACGCACTGTGGAGTGGTGAAAACACCAGATAACGTGTTTCTCGCATTGAATAGCTCGAAACGAGCGATCTCGAAGATTCTGCATACTTCGGACAGAAGTCTCACCAAGATTATCGCAGAAAATGCATATCTCAGATTGAAACCCCACGAAAACCAAGATATCACCGGGTCTGCATATCAAACGCACTGTGGAGTGGTGAAAACACCAGATAACGTGTTTCTCGCATTAAATAGCTCGAAACGAGCGATCTCGACGCTTCTGCATACTTCGGACAGAAGTCTCACCAAAATTATCGTAAAAAATGCATATCTCAGCTTGAAACCCCACGAAAACCAAGATATCGCTGTGTTCAGCATATCGAACGCACTGTGGAGTGGTGAAAACACCACATAACGTGTTTCTCGCATTAAATAGCTCGAAACGCGCGATCTCGACGCTTCTGCATACTTCGGACAGCAGTCTCACCAAAATTATCGCAGAAAATGCATATCTCAGCTTGAAACCCCACGAAAACCAAGATATGTACTGTTCTGCATATCAAACGCACTGTGGAGTGGTGAAAACACCAGATAACGTGTTTCTCGCACTAACTAGCTCGAAAAGAGCGATCTCGATGATTCAGCATACTTCGGACAGAAGTCTCACTAAGATTATCGCAGAAAATGCATATCTCAGCTTGAAACCCCACGAAAACCAAGATATCGCCGGTTCTGCATATCAAACGCACTGTGGAGTGGTGAAAACACCAGATAACGTGATTCTCGCATTAAATAGCTCGAAACGAGCGATCTCGACGCTTCTGCATACTTCGGACAGAAGTCTCACCAAAATTATCGTAAAAATTGCATATCTCAGCTTGAAACCCCACGAAAACCAAGATATCGCTGTGTTCAGCATATCGAACGCACTGTGGAGTGGTGAAAACACCAGATAACGTGTTTCTCGCATTAAATAGCTCGAAACGAGCGATCTCGACGCTTCTGCATACTTCGGGCAGCAGTCTCACCAAAATTATCGCAGAAAATGCATATCTCAGCTTGAAACCCCACGAAAACCAAGATATCGCGGGTTCTGCATATCAAACGCACTGTGGAGTTGTGAAAACACCAGATAACGTGTTTCTCGCATTAAATCTCTCGAGACGAGCGATCTCGATGATTCTGCATGCTTCGGACAGAAGTCTCACCAAAATTATCGTAAAAAAGCATATCCCAGCTTGAAACCCCACGAAAACCAAGATATCGCCGGTTCTGCATATCAAACGCACTGTGGAGTGGTGAAAACACCGGATAAGGTTTTTCTCGCATTAACTAGCTCGAAAAGAGCGATCTCGATGTTTCAGCATACTTCGGACAGAAGTCTCACCAAGATTATCGCAGAAAATGCATATCTCAGCTTGAAACCCCACGAAAACCAAGATATCTACTGTTCTGCATATCAAACGCTCTGTGGAGTGGTGAAAACACCAGATAACGTGTTTCTCGCACTAACTAGATCGAAAAGAGCGATCTCGATGATTCAGCATACTTCGGACAGAAGTCTCACCAAGATTATCGCAGAAACTGCATATCTCTGCTTGAATCCCCACGAAAACCAAGATATCTACTGTTCTGCATATCCAACGAACTGTGGAGTGGTGAAAACCCCAGAAAACGTGTTTCTCGCATTAAATAGCTCGAAAAGAGCGCTCTCGATGTTTCTGCATACTTCGGACAGATGTTTCACCAAGCTTATCGTAGAAAATGCATATCTCAGCTTGAAACCCGACGAAAACCAAAATATCTCCGGATCTGCATATCCAACATACTGTGGAGTGGTGAAAACACCAGATAACGTGTTTCTCGCATTAACTAGCTCGAAAAGAGCGATCTCGATGATTCTGCATACTTCGGACAGAAGTCTCACCAAGATTATCGCAGAAAATGCACATCTCAGCTTGAAACCCCACGAAAGCCAAGATATCGCTGGTTCTGCATATCAAACGCACTGTGGAGTGGTGAAAACAGCGGATAAGTTTTTTCTCGCATTAACTAGCTCGAAAAGAGCGATCTCGATGTTTCAGCATACTTCGGACAGAAGTCTCACCAACATTATCGCAGAAAATGCATATCTCAGCTTGAAACCCCACGAAAACCAAGATATCGCCGGTTCTGCATATCAAACGCACTGTGGTGTGGTGAAAACACCAGATAATGTGTTTCTCGCATTAAATCTCTCGAGACGAGCGATCTCGATGATTCTGCATACTTCGGACAGAAGTTTCACCAAAATTATCGTAAAAAATGCATATCTCAGCTTGAAACCCCATGAAAGCCAAGATATCGCTGGTTCTGCATATCAAACGCACTGTGGAGTGGTGAAAACACCGGATAAGATTTTTCTCGCCTTAACTAG
Organism: Anthophora plumipes; assembly: GCA_951804975.1. Classification (NCBI taxonomy): domain Eukaryota; kingdom Metazoa; phylum Arthropoda; class Insecta; order Hymenoptera; family Apidae; genus Anthophora; species Anthophora plumipes. Next base: position 1,198,389 of record CATORF010000177.1, read on the forward strand.
CTCGAAAAGAGCGATCTCGATGTTTCAGCATACTTAGGACAGAAGTCTCATCAAGATTATCGCAGAAAATGCATATCTCATCTTGAAACCCCACGAAAACCAAGATATCGCCGGTTCTGCATATCAAACGCACTGTGGAGTGGTGAAAACACCAGATAACGTGTTTCTCGCATTAAATAGCTCGAAAAGAGCGAACTCGATGTTTCTGCATACTTCGGACAGAAGTCTCACCAAAATTATCGGAAAAAATGCATATCCCAGCTTGAAACCCAACGAAAACCAAGATATCGCCGGTTCTGCATATCAAACGCACTGTGGAGTGGTGAAAACACCAGAAAACGTGTTTCGCGCATTAAGTAGCTCGAAACGAGCGATCTCGATGATTCTGCATACTTCGGACAGAAGTCTCACCAAAATTATCGTAAAAAATGCATATCCCAGCTTGAAACCCCACGAAAACCAAGATATCTACTGTTCTGCATATCAAACGCTCTGTGGAGTGGTGAAAACACCAGATAACGTGTTTCTCGCATTAAATAGCTCGAAAAGAGCGAACTCGATGTTTCTGCATACTTCGGACAGAAGTCTCACCAAAATTATCGTAAAAAATGCATATCTCAGCTTGAAACCCGACGAAAACCGATATATCTCCGGTTCTGCATATCAAACGCACTGTGGAGTGGTGAAAACAGCGGATAAGTTTTTTCTCGCATTAACTAGCTCGAAAAGAGCGATCTCGATGTTTCAGCATACTTCGGACAGAAGTCTCACCAACATTATCGCAGAAAATGCATATCTCAGCTTGAAACCCCACGAAAACCAAGATATCTACTGTTCTGCATATCAAACGCTCTGTGGAGTGGTGAAAACACCAGATAACGTGTTTCTCGCACTAACTAGATCGAAAAGAGCGATCTCGATGATTCAGCATACTTCGGACAGAAGTCTCACCAAGATTATCGCAGAAACTGCATATCTCTGCTTGAATCCCCACGAAAACGAAGATATCTACTGTTCTGCATATCCAACGAACTGTGGAGTGGTGAAAACCCCAGAAAACGTGTTTCTCGCACTAACTAGATCGAAAAGAGCGAACTCGATGTTTCTGCATACTTCGGACAGAAGTCTCACCACAATTATCGTAAAAAATGCATATCCCAGCTTGAAACCCCACGAAAACCAAGATATCGCCGGTTCTGCATATCAAACGCACTGTGGAGTGGTGAAAACACCAGAAAACGTATTTCGCGCATTAAGTAGCTCGAAACGAGCGATCTCGATGATTCTGCATACTTCGGACAGAAGTCTCAACAAGATTATCGCAGAAAATGCATATCTCAGCTTGAAACCCCACGAAAACCAAGATATCTACTGTTCTGCATATCAAACGCTCTGTGGAGTGGTGAAAACACCAGATAACGTGTTTCTCGCACTAACTAGATCGAAAAGAGCGATCTCGATGATTCAGCATACTTCGGACAGAAGTCTCACCAAGATTATCGCAGAAACTGCATATCTCTGCTTGAATCCCCACGAAAACGAAGATATCTACTGTTCTGCATATCCAACGAACTGTGGAGTGGTGAAAACCCCAGAAAACGTGTTTCTCGCATTAAATAGCTCGAAAAGAGCGCTCTCGATGTTTCTGCATACTTCGGACAGATGTTTCACCAAGCTTATCGTAGAAAATGCATATCTCAGCTTGAAACCCGACGAAAACCAAAATATCTCCGGATCTGCATATCCAACATACTGTGGAGTGGTGAAAACACCAGATAACGTGTTTCTCGCATTAACTAGCTCGAAAAGAGCGATCTCGATGATTCTGCATACTTCGGACAGAAGTCTCACCAAGATTATCGCAGAAAATGCACATCTCAGCTTGAAACCCCACGAAAGCCAAGATATCGCTGGTTCTGCATATCAAACGCACTGTGGAGTGGTGAAAACAGCGGATAAGTTTTTTCTCGCATTAACTAGCTCGAAAAGAGCGATCTCGATGTTTCAGCATACTTCGGACAGAAGTCTCACCAACATTATCGCAGAAAATGCATATCTCAGCTTGAAACCCCACGAAAACCAAGATATCGCCGGTTCTGCATATCAAACGCACTGTGGAGTGGTGAAAACACCAGATAACGTGTTTCTCGCATTAAATCTCTCGAGACGAGCGATCTCGATGATTCTGCATACTTCGGACAGAAGTTTCACCAAAATTATCGTAAAAAATGCATATCTCAGCTTGAAACCCCATGAAAGCCAAGATATCGCTGGTTCTGCATATCAAACGCACTGTGGAGTGGTGAAAACACCGGATAAGGTTTTTCTCGCATTAACTAGCTCGAAAAGAGCGATCTCGATGTTTCAGCATGCTTCGGACTGAAGTCTCACCAAGATTATCGCAGAAACTGCATATCTCAGCTTGAAACCCGACGAAAACCAAAATATCTCCGTTTCTGCATATCAAACGCACTGTGGAGTGGTGGAAACACCAGATAACGTGTTTCTCGCATTAAATAGCTCGAAACGAGCGATGTCGATGAATCTGCATACTTCGGACAGAAGTCTCACCAAAATTATCGTAAAAAATGCATATCTCAGCTTGAAACCCAATGAAAACCAAGATATCGCCGGTTCTGCATATCATACGCACTGTGGAGTGGTGAAAACACCAGCTATCGTGTTTCTCGCATTAAATAGCTGGAAAAGTGCGAACTCGATGTTTCTGCATACTTCGGACAGAAGTCTCACCAAAATTATCGTAAAAAATGCATATCCCAGCTTGAAACCCCACGAAAACCAAGATATCGCCGGTTCTGCATATCAAACGCACTGTGGAGTGGTGAAAACACCAGATAACGGGTTTCTCGCATTAAATAGCTCGAAACGAGCGATCTCGATGATTCTGCATACTTCGGACAGAAGTCTGAACAAGATTATCGCAGAAAATGCATATCTCAGCTTGAAACCCCACGAAAACCGAGATATCAACTGTTCTGCATATCAAACGCACTGTGGAGTGGTGAAAACACCAGATAACGTGTTTCTCGCACTAACTAGCTCGAAAAGAGCGATCTCGATGATTCAGCATACTTCTGACAGAAGTCTCACCAAGATTATCGTTGAAAATGCATATCTCAGCTTGAAACCCGACGAAAACCGATATATCTCCGGTTCTGCACATCAAACGTACCGTGGTGTGGTGAAAACACCAGATAACGTGTTTCTCGCATTAAATAGCTCGAAACGTGCGATCTCGATGATTCTGCATACTTCGGACAGAAGTCTCAACAAGATTATCGCAGAAAATGCATATCTCAGCTTGAAACCCCACGAAAACCAAGATATCGCGGGTTCTGCATATCAAACGCACTGTGGAGTTGTGAAAACACCAGATAACGTGTTTCTCGCATTAAATCTCTCGAGACGAGCGATCTCGATGATTCTGCATACTTCGGACAGAAGTCTCACCAAAATTATCGTAAAAAATGCATATCCAGCTTGAAACCCCACGAAAACCGAGATATCTACTGTTCTGCATATCAAACGCACTGTGGAGTGGTGAAAACACCAGATAACGTGTTTCTCGCACTAACTAGCTCGAAAAGAGCGATCTCGATGACTCAGCATACTTCTGACAGAAGTCTCACCAAGATTATCGTAGAAAATGCATATCTCAGCTTGAAACCCGACGAAAACCGATATATCTCCGGTTCTGCATATCAAACGCACTGTGGAGTGGTGAAAACAGCGGATAAGTTTTTTCTCGCATTAACTAGCTAGAAAAGAGCGATCTCGATGTTTCAGCATACTTCGGACAGAAGTCTCACCAAAATTATCGCAGAAAATGCATATCTCAGATTGAAACCCCACGAAAACCAAGATATCACCGGGTCTGCATATCAAACGCACTGTGGAGTGGGGAAAACACCAGATAACGTGTTTCTCGCATTAAATAGCTCGAAACGAGCGATCTCGACGCTTCTGCATACTTCGGACAGAAGTCTCACCAAAATTATCGTAAAAAATGCATATCTCAGCTTGAAACCCCACGAAAACCAAGATATCGCTGTGTTCAGCATATCGAACGCACTGTGGAGTGGTGAAAACACCACATAACGTGTTTCTCGCATTAAATAGCTCGAAACGCGCGATCGCGACGCTTCTGCATACTTCGGACAGCAGTCTCACCAAGATTATCGCAGAAACTGCATATCTCTGCTTGAATCCCCACGAAAACCAAGATATCTACTGTTCTGCATATCCAACGAACTGTGGAGTGGTGAAAACCCCAGAAAACGTGTTTCTCGCATTAAATAGCTCGAAAAGAGCGCTCTCGATGTTTCTGCATACTTCGGACAGATGTTTCACCAAGCTTATCGTAGAAAATGCATATCTCAGCTTGAAACCCGACGAATCCAAAATATCTCCGGATCTGCATATCCAACATACTGTGGAGTGGTGAAAACACCAGATAACGTGTTTCTCGCATTAACTAGCTCGAAAAGAGCGATCTCGATGATTCTGCATACTTCTGACAGAAGTCTCACCAAGATAATCGCAGAAAATGCATATCTCAGCTTGAAACCTCACGAAAACCAAGTTATCTCCGGTTCTGCATATCAGACGCACTGTGGAATGTTGAAAACACCAGAAAACGTGTTTCTCGCATTAACTAACTCGAAATGAGCGTTCTCGATTATTCTGCATACTTCTCATAGATGAAACACCAAGATCATCGCAGAAAATGCATATTTCAGCTGGAAACCCCGCGAAGACCAAGTTATCGGCGGCTCTACATATCATACGCACTGTGGAGTGGTCAAAACAACAGAAAACTTGTTTTTTCGCATTAAATAGCTCGAAACGAGCGATCTAGATGATTCTGCATACTTCTGACAGAAGACTCACCAAGATTATCGTTGAAAATGCATATCTCAGCTTGATACCCGACGAAAGTCAAGATGTCGCTGGTTCTGCATATCAAACGCACTGTGGAGTGGTGAAAACACCAGATAACGTGTTTCTCGCATTATGTAGCTCGAAAAGAGCGTTCTCGAAGATTCTGCATACTTCTGACAGAAGTCTCACCAAGATTATCGACGAAAATGCATATCTCAGGTTGAAATCTCACGAAATTCAAGATGTCGCCTGTTCTGGATATCAAACGCACTGTGGTGTCGTGAAAACACCAGATAACGTGTTTCTCGCATTAAATAGCTCGAAAAGAGCGATCTCGAAGATTCTGCATACTTCTGACGGAAGTCTCACCAAGATTATCGACGAAAATGCATATCTCAGGTTGAAATCTCACTAAAATCTAGATGTCGCCGGTTCTGCATATCAAACGCACTGTGGAGTGGTCAATACACCAGATAACGTGTTTCTCGCATTAAATAGCTCGAAAAGAGCGATCTCGATGTTTCCGCATACTTCTGACTGAAGTCTTACCAATATTATCGCAGAAAATGCATATCTCAGCTGGAAACCCCACGAAAACCAAGATGTCGCCGGTTCTGCATATCAAACGCCCTGTGGAGTGATGAATACACCAGATAACATGTTTCTCGCATTAAATAGCTCAAATAGAGCGATCTCGATGATTCTGCATACTTCTGACAGAAGACTCACCAAGATTATCGCAGAAAATGCATATTTCAGCTGGAAACCCCACGAAAACCAAGTTATCGGCGGCTCTACATATCAAACGCCCTGTGGAGAGGTCAATACACCAGATAACGTGTTTCTCGCATTAAATAGCTCGAAACGAGCGATCTAGAAGATTCTGTATACTTCTGACTGAAGTCTCACCAATATTATCGCAGAAAATGCATATCTCAGCTAGAAACACCACGAAAATCAAGATATCGTCGGTTCTGCATATCAGACGCACTGTGGAATGTTGAAAACACCAGAAAACGTGTTTCTCGCATTAACTAACTCGAAAAGAGCGTTCTCGATCATCCTGCATACTTCTCATAGATGAAACACCAACATCATCGCAGAAAATGCATATTTCAGCTGGAAACCCCGCGAAGACCAAGTTATCGGCGGCTCTACATATCATACGCACTGTGGAGTGGTCAAAACACCAGAAAACTCGTTTTTTCGCATTAAATAGCTCGAAACGAGCGATCTAGATGATTCTGCATACTTCTGACTAAAGTCTCACCAAGATTATCGCAGAAAATCCATATCTCAGCTTGAAACATCACGAAAATTATGATGTCGCCGGTTCTGCATATCAAACGCACTGTGGAGTCGTGAAAACAACCAGACAACGTGTTTCTCGCATTAAATAGCTCGCAAAGTGCGATCCCGATGATTCTGCATACTTCTGACAGAAATCTCACCAAGATTATCGTTGAAAATGCATATCTCAGCTGGAAACCCCACGAAAACCAAGATATCGCCGGTTCTGCATATCAAACGCCCTGTGGAGTGATGAAAACACCAGATAACATGTTTCTCGCATTAAATAGCTCGAAAAGAGCGATCTCGAAGATTCTGCATACTTCTGACAGAAGTCTCACCAAGATTATCGTAGAAAATGCATATCTCAGCTTGAAACCCGACGAAATCCAAGATGTCGCCTGTTCTGGATATCAAACGCACTGTGGTGTCGTGAAAACACCAGATAACGTGTTTCTCGCATTAAATAGCTCGAAAAGAGCGATCTCGAAGATTCTGCATACTTCTGACGGAAGTCTCACCAAGATTATCGTAGAAAATGCATATCTCAGGTTGAAATCTCACGAAAATCAAGATGTCGCCGGTTCTGCATATCAAACGCACTGCGGAGTGGTGAAAACAACAGATAACGTGTTTCTCGCATTAAATAGCTCGAAAAGAGGGGTCCCGATGATTCTGCATACTACTGACAGAAGACTCACCAAGATTATCGACGAAAATGCATATCTCAGGTTGAAATCTCACGAAAATCTAGATGTCGCCGGTTCTGGATATCAAACGCACTGTGGTGTCGTGAAAACACTAGAAAACTTGTTTTTTCGCAGTAAATAGCTTGAAAAGAGCGATCTTGAAGATTCTGCATACTTCTGACTGAAGTCTCACCAAGATTATCGCAGAAAATCCATATCTCAGCTTGAAACATCACGAAAATTAAGATGTCGCCGGTTCTGCATATAAAACGCACTGTGGAGTCGTGAAAACAACCAGACAACGTGTTTCTCGCATTAAATAGCTCGAAAAGAGCGATCCCGATGATTCTGCATACTTCTGACAGAAGTCTCACCAAGATTATCGCAGAAAATGCATATCTCAGCTTGAAACCTCACGAAAATCAAGATGTCGCCGGTTCTGCAAATCAAACGCACTGTGGAGTGGTGAAAACAACCAGATAACGTGTTTCTCGCATTAAATAGCTCGAGAAGTGCGATCCCGATGATTATGCATACTTCTGACAGAAGTCTCACCAAGATAATCGCAGAAAATGCATATCTCAGCTTGAAACCTCACGAAAATTAAGATGTCGCCGGTTCTGCATATAAAACGCACTGTGGAGTCGTGAAAACAACCAGACAACGTGTTTCTCGCATTAAATAGCTCGAAAAGAGCGATCCCGATGATTCTGCATACTTCTGACAGAAGTCTCACCAAGATTATCGTAGAAAATGCATATCTCAGGTTGAAATCTCACCAAAATCAAGATGTCGCCGGTTCTGCATATCAGACGCACTGTGGAGTGGTGAAAACACCAGAAAACGTGTTTCTCGCATTAACTAGCTCGAAAAGAGCGTTCACGATGATTCTGCATACTTCTCATAGTTGAAACACCAAGTTTATCGCAGAAAATGCATATCTCAGCTTGACACCCGACGAAAGTCAAGATGTCGTCGGTTCTGCATATCGAACGCACTGTGGAGTGGTGAAATCACCACATAAGGTGTTTCTCGCATTAAATAGCTCGAAAAGAGCGATCTAGAAGATTCTGTATACTTCTGACTGAAATCTCACCAAGATTATCGTTGAAAATGCATATTTCAGCTGGAAACCCCACGAAAACCAAGATGTCGCCGGTTCTGCATATCAAACGCACTGGGGAGTGGTCAATACACCAGACAACGTGTTTCTCGCATTAAATAGCTCGAAAAGAGCGATCCCGATGATTCTGCATACTTCTGACAGAAGTCTCACCAAGATAATCGTTGAAAATGCATATCTCAGCTTGATACCCGACGAAAGCCAAGATGTCGCTGGTTCTGCATATCAAACGCACTGTGGAGTGGTGAAAACACCAGATAACGTGTTTCTCGCATTATGTAGCTCGAAAACAGCGTTCTCGAAGATTCTGCATACTTCTGACAGAAGTCTCACCATGATTATCGCAGAAAAAGCATATCTCAGCTTGAAAACCCACGAAAAGCAAGATTCCGCCGGTTCTGCATATCAGACGCACTGTGGAGTGGTGAAAACACCAGAAAACGTGTTTCTCGCATTAACTAGCTCGAAAAGAGCGTTCACGATGATTCTGCATACTTCTCATAGTTGAAACACCAAGTTTATCGCAGAAAATGCATATCTCAGCTTGACACCCGACGAAAGTCAAGATGTCGTCGGTTCTGCATATCGAACGCACTGTGGAGTGGTGAAATCACCACATAAGGTGTTTCTCGCATTAAATAGCTCGAAAAGAGCGATCTAGAAGATTCTGTATACTTCTGACTGAAATCTCACCAAGATTATCGTTGAAAATGCATATTTCAGCTGGAAACCCCACGAAAACCAAGATGTCGCCGGTTCTGCATATCAAACGCACTGGGGAGTGGTCAATACACCAGATAACGTGGTTCTCGCATTAAGTAGCTCGAAAAGAGTGATCTAGATGATTCTGCATACTGCTGACAGAAGACCTACCAAGATTATCGCAGAAAATGCATATCTCAGCTGAAAACACCACGAAAACCACGATATCGTCGGTTCTGCATATCAGACGCACTGTGGAATGTTGAAAACACCAGAAAACGTGTTTCTCGCATTAACTAACTCGAAAAGAGCGTTCTCGATCATTCTGCATACTTCTCATAGATGAAACACCAAGATCATCGCAGAAAATGCATATTTCAGCTGGAAACCCCGCGAAGACAAAGTTATCGGCGGCTCTACATATCATACGCACTGTGGAGTGGTCAAAACAACAGAAAACTTGTTTTTTCGCATTAAATAGCTCGAAACGAGCGATCTAGATGATTCTGCATACTTCTGACAGAAGACTCACCAAGATTATCGCAGAAAATGCATATCTCAGCTGGAAACACCACGAAAATCAAGATATCGCCGGTTCTGCATATCAAACGCACTGTGGAGTGGTGAAAACACCAGAAAACTTGTTTTTTCGCATTAAATAGCTCGAAACGAGCGATCTAGATGATTCTGCATACTTCTGACTAAAGTCTCACCAAGATTATCGTTGAAAATGGATATCTCAGCTGGATACCCGACGAAAGCCAAGATGTCGCTGTTTCTGCATATCAAACGCACTGTGGAGTGGTGAAAACACCAGATAACGTGTTTCTCGCATTAAATAGCTCTAAAGAGCGATCTCGAAGATTCTGCATACTTCTGACGGAAGTCTCACCAAGATTATCGTAGAAAATGCATATCTCAGGTTGAAATCTCACGAAAATCAAGATGTCGCCGGTTCTGCATATCAAACGCACTGCGGAGTGGTGAAAACAACAGATAACGTCTTTCTCGCATTAAATAGCTCGAAAAGAGTGATCTAGATGATTCTGCATACTGCTGACAGAAGACCTACCAAGATTATCGCAGAAAATGCATATCTCAGCTGAAAACACCACGAAAACCACGATATCGTCGGTTCTGCATATCAGACGCACTGTGGAATGTTGAAAACACCAGAAAACGTGTTTCTCGCATTAACTAACTCGAAAAGAGCGTTCTCGATCATTCTGCATACTTCTCATAGATGAAACACCAAGATCATCGCAGAAAATGCATATTTCAGCTGGAAACCCCGCGAAGACAAAGTTATCGGCGGCTCTACATATCATACGCACTGTGGAGTGGTCAAAACAACAGAAAACTTGTTTTTTCGCATTAAATAGCTCGAAACGAGCGATCTAGATGATTCTGCATACTTCTGACAGAAGACTCACCAAGATTATCGCAGAAAATGCATATCTCAGCTGGAAACACCACGAAAATCAAGATATCGCCGGTTCTGCATATCAAACGCACTGTGGAGTGGTGAAAACACCAGAAAACTTGTTTTTTCGCATTAAATAGCTCGAAAAGAGCGATCTCGAAGATTCTGCATACTTCTGACGGAAGTCTCACCAAGATTATCGTAGAAAATGCATATCTCAGGTTGAAATCTCACGAAAATCAAGATGTCGCCGGTTCTGCATATCAAACGCACTGCGGAGTGGTGAAAACAACAGATAACGTGTTTCTCGCATTAAATAGCTCGAAAAGAGGGGTCCCGATGATTCTGCATACTACTGACAGAAGACTCACCAAGATTATCGACGAAAATGCATATCTCAGGTTGAAATCTCACGAAAATCTAGATGTCGCCGGTTCTGGATATCAAACGCACTGTGGTGTCGTGAAAACACTAGAAAACTTGTTTTTTCGCAGTAAATAGCTTGAAAAGAGCGATCTAGATGATTCTGCATACTTCTGACTGAAGTCTCACCAAGATTATCGCAGAAAATCCATATCTCAGCTTGAAACATCACGAAAATTAAGATGTCGCCGGTTCTGCATATAAAACGCACTGTGGAGTCGTGAAAACAACCAGACAACGTGTTTCTCGCATTAAATAGCTCGAAAAGAGCGATCCCGATGATTCTGCATACTTCTGACAGAAGTCTCACCAAGATTATCGCAGAAAATGCATATCTCAGCTTGAAACCTCACGAAAATCAAGATGTCGCCGGTTCTGCAAATCAAACGCACTGTGGAGTGGTGAAAACAACCAGATAACGTGTTTCTCGCATTAAATAGCTCGAGAAGTGCGATCCCGATGATTATGCATACTTCTGACAGAAGTCTCACCAAGATAATCGCAGAAAATGCATATCTCAGCTTGAAACCTCACGAAAATTAAGATGTCGCCGGTTCTGCATATAAAACGCACTGTGGAGTCGTGAAAACAACCAGACAACGTGTTTCTCGCATTAAATAGCTCGAAAAGAGCGATCCCGATGATTCTGCATACTTCTGACAGAAGTCTCACCAAGATTATCGTAGAAAATGCATATCTCAGGTTGAAATCTCACCAAAATCAAGATGTCGCCGGTTCTGCATATCAGACGCACTGTGGAGTGGTGAAAACACCAGAAAACGTGTTTCTCGCATTAACTAGCTCGAAAAGAGCGTTCACGATGATTCTGCATACTTCTCATAGTTGAAACACCAAGTTTATCGCAGAAAATGCATATCTCAGCTTGACACCCGACGAAAGTCAAGATGTCGTCGGTTCTGCATATCGAACGCACTGTGGAGTGGTGAAATCACCACATAAGGTGTTTCTCGCATTAAATAGCTCGAAAAGAGCGATCTAGAAGATTCTGTATACTTCTGACTGAAATCTCACCAAGATTATCGTTGAAAATGCATATTTCAGCTGGAAACCCCACGAAAACCAAGATGTCGCCGGTTCTGCATATCAAACGCACTGGGGAGTGGTCAATACACCAGACAACGTGTTTCTCGCATTAAATAGCTCGAAAAGAGCGATCCCGATGATTCTGCATACTTCTGACAGAAGTCTCACCAAGATAATCGTTGAAAATGCATATCTCAGCTTGATACCCGACGAAAGCCAAGATGTCGCTGGTTCTGCATATCAAACGCACTGTGGAGTGGTGAAAACACCAGATAACGTGTTTCTCGCATTATGTAGCTCGAAAACAGCGTTCTCGAAGATTCTGCATACTTCTGACAGAAGTCTCACCATGATTATCGCAGAAAAAGCATATCTCAGCTTGAAAACCCACGAAAAGCAAGATTCCGCCGGTTCTGCATATCAGACGCACTGTGGAGTGGTGAAAACACCAGAAAACGTGTTTCTCGCATTAACTAGCTCGAAAAGAGCGTTCACGATGATTCTGCATACTTCTCATAGTTGAAACACCAAGTTTATCGCAGAAAATGCATATCTCAGCTTGACACCCGACGAAAGTCAAGATGTCGTCGGTTCTGCATATCGAACGCACTGTGGAGTGGTGAAATCACCACATAAGGTGTTTCTCGCATTAAATAGCTCGAAAAGAGCGATCTAGAAGATTCTGTATACTTCTGACTGAAATCTCACCAAGATTATCGTTGAAAATGCATATTTCAGCTGGAAACCCCACGAAAACCAAGATGTCGCCGGTTCTGCATATCAAACGCACTGGGGAGTGGTCAATACACCAGATAACGTGGTTCTCGCATTAAGTAGCTCGAAAAGAGTGATCTAGATGATTCTGCATACTGCTGACAGAAGACCTACCAAGATTATCGCAGAAAATGCATATCTCAGCTGAAAACACCACGAAAACCACGATATCGTCGGTTCTGCATATCAGACGCACTGTGGAATGTTGAAAACACCAGAAAACGTGTTTCTCGCATTAACTAACTCGAAAAGAGCGTTCTCGATCATTCTGCATACTTCTCATAGATGAAACACCAAGATCATCGCAGAAAATGCATATTTCAGCTGGAAACCCCGCGAAGACAAAGTTATCGGCGGCTCTACATATCATACGCACTGTGGAGTGGTCAAAACAACAGAAAACTTGTTTTTTCGCATTAAATAGCTCGAAACGAGCGATCTAGATGATTCTGCATACTTCTGACAGAAGACTCACCAAGATTATCGCAGAAAATGCATATCTCAGCTGGAAACACCACGAAAATCAAGATATCGCCGGTTCTGCATATCAAACGCACTGTGGAGTGGTGAAAACACCAGAAAACTTGTTTTTTCGCATTAAATAGCTCGAAACGAGCGATCTAGATGATTCTGCATACTTCTGACTAAAGTCTCACCAAGATTATCGTTGAAAATGGATATCTCAGCTGGATACCCGACGAAAGCCAAGATGTCGCTGTTTCTGCATATCAAACGCACTGTGGAGTGGTGAAAACACCAGATAACGTGTTTCTCGCATTAAATAGCTCTAAAGAGCGATCTCGAAGATTCTGCATACTTCTGACGGAAGTCTCACCAAGATTATCGTAGAAAATGCATATCTCAGGTTGAAATCTCACGAAAATCAAGATGTCGCCGGTTCTGCATATCAAACGCACTGCGGAGTGGTGAAAACAACAGATAACGTCTTTCTCGCATTAAATAGCTCGAAAAGAGTGATCTAGATGATTCTGCATACTGCTGACAGAAGACCTACCAAGATTATCGCAGAAAATGCATATCTCAGCTGAAAACACCACGAAAACCACGATATCGTCGGTTCTGCATATCAGACGCACTGTGGAATGTTGAAAACACCAGAAAACGTGTTTCTCGCATTAACTAACTCGAAAAGAGCGTTCTCGATCATTCTGCATACTTCTCATAGATGAAACACCAAGATCATCGCAGAAAATGCATATTTCAGCTGGAAACCCCGCGAAGACAAAGTTATCGGCGGCTCTACATATCATACGCACTGTGGAGTGGTCAAAACAACAGAAAACTTGTTTTTTCGCATTAAATAGCTCGAAACGAGCGATCTAGATGATTCTGCATACTTCTGACAGAAGACTCACCAAGATTATCGCAGAAAATGCATATCTCAGCTGGAAACACCACGAAAATCAAGATATCGCCGGTTCTGCATATCAAACGCACTGTGGAGTGGTGAAAACACCAGAAAACTTGTTTTTTCGCATTAAATAGCTCGAAACGAGCGATCTAGATGATTCTGCATACTTCTGACTAAAGTCTCACCAAGATTATCGTTGAAAATGGATATCTCAGCTTGATACCCGACGAAAGCCAAGATGTCGCTGTTTCTGCATATCAAACGCACTGTGGAGTGGTGAAAACACCAGATAACGTGTTTCTCGCATTAAATAGCTCTAAAGAGCGATCTCGAAGATTCTGCATACTTCTGACGGAAGTCTCACCAAGATTATCGTAGAAAATGCATATCTCAGGTTGAAATCTCACGAAAATCAAGATGTCGCCGGTTCTGCATATCAAACGCACTGCGGAGTGGTGAAAACAACAGATAACGTCTTTCTCGCATTAAATAGCTCGAAAAGAGGGGTCCCGATGATTCTGCATACTACTGACAGAAGACTCACCTAGATTATCGACGAAAATGCATATCTCAGGTTGAAATCTCACGAAAATCTAGATGTCGCCGGTTCTGGATATCAAACGCACTGTGGTGTCGTGAAAACACTAGAAAACTTGTTTTTTCGCAGTAAATAGCTTGAAAAGAGCGATCTAGATGATTCTGCATACTTCTGACTGAAGTCTCACCAAGATTATCGCAGAAAATCCATATCTCAGCTTGAAACATCACGAAAATAAAGATGTCGCCGGTTCTGCATATAAAACGCACTGTGGAGTCGTGAAAACAACCAGACAACGTGTTTCTCGCATTAAATAGCTCGAAAAGAGCGATCCCGATGATTCTGCATACTTCTGACAGAAGTCTCACCAAGATTATCGCAGAAAATGCATATCTCAGCTTGAAACCTCACGAAAATCAAGATGTCGCCGGTTCTGCAAATCAAACGCACTGTGGAGTGGTGAAAACAACCAGATAACGTGTTTCTCGCATTAAATAGCTCGAGAAGTGCGATCCCGATGATTATGCATACTTCTGACAGAAGTCTCACCAAGATAATCGCAGAAAATGCATATCTCAGCTTGAAACCTCACGAAAACCAAGTTATCTCCGGTTCTGCATATCAGACGCACTGTGGAGTGGTGAAAACACCAGAAAACGTGCTTCTCGCATTAACTAGCTCGAAAAGAGCGTTCACGATGATTCTGCATACTTCTCATAGTTGAAACACCAAGTTTATCGCAGAAAATGCATATCTCAGCTTGACACCCGACGAAAGTCAAGATGTCGTCGGTTCTGCATATCGGACGCACTGTGGAGTGGTGAAATCACCACATAAGGTGTTTCTCGCATTAAATAGCTCGAAAAGAGCGATCCCGATGATTCTGCATACTTCTGACAGAAGTCTCACCAAGATAATCGTTGAAAATGCATATCTCAGCTTGATACCCGACGAAAGCCAAGATGTCGCTGGTTCTGCATATCAAACGCACTGTGGAGTGGTGAAAACACCAGATAACGTGTTTCTCGCATTATGTAGCTCGAAAACAGCGTTCTCGAAGATTCTGCATACTTCTGACAGAAGTCTCACCATGATTATCGCAGAAAAAGCATATCTCAGCTTGAAAACCCACGAAAAGCAAGATTCCGCCGGTTCTGCATGTCAAACGTACTGTGGAGTGGTGAATACACCAGAAAACGAGTTTTTCGCATTAAATAGCTCGAAAAGAGCGATCTCGATGATTCTGCATACTTCTGACAGAAGTCTCACCAAGATTATCGTAGAAAATGCATATCTCAGTATGAACCCCGACGAAATCCAAGATGTCGCCGGTTCTGCATATCAAACGCACTGTGGAGTGGTGAATACACCAGAAAACGTGTTTCTCGCATTAAATAGCTCGAAATAAGCGATCTAGATGATTCTGCATACTTCTGACAGAAGACTCACCAAGATTATCGCAGAAAATGCATATCTCAGCTGGAAACACCACGAAAATCAAGATATCGCCGGTTCTGCATATCAAACGCACTGTGGAGTGGTGAAAACACCAGATATCGTGTTTCTCGCATTAAGTAGCTCGAAAAGAGCGATCTCGAAGATTCTGCATACTTCTGACAGAAGTCTCACCAAGATTATCGTAGAAAATGCATATCTCAGCTTGAAACCCGACGAAATCCAAGATGTCGCCGGTTCTGCATATCAAACGCACTGTGGAATGTTGAAAACACTAGAAAACTTGTTTTTTCGCATTAAATAGCTTGAAAAGAGCGATCTAGATGATTCTGCATACCTCTGACTGAAGTCTCACCAAGATTATCGCAGAAAATCCATATCTCAGCTTGAAACATCACGAAAATTAAGATGTCGCCGGTTCTGCATGTCAAACGTACTGTGGAGTGGCGAATACACCAGAAAACGTGTTTCTCGCATTAAATAGCTCGAAAAGAGCGATCTAGATGATTCTGCATACTTCTGACAGAAGACTCACCAAGATTATCGCAGAAAATGCATATCTCCGCTGGAAACACCACGAAAATCAAGATATCGCCGTTTCTGCATATCAAACGCACTGTGGAGTGGTGAAAACACCAGATATCGTGTTTCTCGCATTAAGTAGCTCGAAAAGAGCGATCTCGAAGATTCTGTATACTTCTGACTGAAGTCTCACCAATATTATCGCAGAAAATGCATATCTCAGCTTGAAACCTCACGAAAATCAAGATGGCGCCGGTTCTGCATATCAAACGCACTGTGGAGTGGTCAATACACCAGATAACGTGTTTCTCGCATTAAATAGCTCGAAAAGAGCGATCTCGATGTTTCCGCATACTTCTGACTGAAGTCTTACCAATATTATCGCAGAAAATGCATATTTCAGCTGGAAACCCCACGAAAACCAAGTTATCGGCGGCTCTACATATCAAACGCACTGTAGAGTGGTCAAAACACCAGAAAACTTGTTTTTTCGCATTAAATAGCTCGAAACGAGCGATCTAGATGATTCTGCAAACTTCTGACAGAAGTCTCACCAAGATTATCGCAGAAAATGCATATCTCAGCTGGAAAACCCCACGAAAACCAAGATATCGCCGGTACTGCATATCAGACGCACTGTGGAGTGGTGAAAACACCAGAAAACGTGTTTCTCGCATTAACTAGCTCGAAATGAGCGTTCACGATGATTCTGCATACTTCTCATAGATGAAACACCAAGATTATCGCAGAAAATGCATATCTCAGCTTGATACCCGACGAAAGTCAAGATGTCGTCGGTTCTGCATATCAAACGCACTGCGGAGTTATGAAATCACCACATAAGGTGTTTCTCGCATTAAATAGCTCGAAAAGGGCGATCCCGATGATTCTGCATACTTCTGACAGAAGACTCACCAAGATTATCGCAGAAAATGCATATTTCAGCTGGAAACCCCACGAAAACCAAGTTATCGGCGGCTCTACATATCAAACGCCCTGTGGAGTGGTCAATACACCAAATAACGTGCTTCTCGCATTAAATAGCTCGAAACGAGCGATCTAGAAGATTCTGTATACTTCTGACTGAAGTCTCACGAATATTATCGCAGAAAATGCATATCTCAGCTGGAAACACCACGAAAATCAAGATATTGCCGGTTCTGCATATCAAACGCACTGTGGAATGTTGAAAACACCAGAAAACTTGTTTTTTCGTATTAAATAGCTCGAAACGAGCGATCTAGATGATTCTGCATACTTCTGACTGAAATCTCAGCAAGATTATCGTTGAAAATGCATATTTCAGCTGGAAACCCCACGAAAACCAAGATGTCGCCGGTTCTGCATATCAAACGCACTGGGGAGTGGTCAATACACCAGATAACGTGGTTCTCGCATTAAGTAGCTCGAAAAGAGTGATCTAGATGATTCTGCATACTTCTGTCAGCAGACCCACCAAGATTATCGCAGAAAATGCATATCTCAGCTGGAAACACCACGAAAACCACGATATCGTCGGTTCTGCATATCAGACGCACTGTGGAATGTTGAAAACACCAGAAAACGTGTTTCTCGCATTAACTAACTCGAATAGAGCGTTCTCGATCATTCTGCATACTTCTCATAGATGAAACACCAAGATTATCACAGAAAATGCATATTTCAGCTGGAAACCCCGCGAAGACCAAGTTATCGGCGGCTCTACATATCATACGGACTGTGGAGTGGTCAAAACACCAGAAAACTTGTTTTTTCGCATTAAATAGCTCGAAACGATCGATCTAGATGATTCTGCATACTTCTGACTAAAGTCTCACCAAGATTATCGCAGAAAATGCATATCTCAGCTGGAAACCCCACGAAAACCAAGATATCGCCGGTTCTGCATATCAAACGCCCTGTGGAGTGATGAAAACACCAGATAACATGTTTCTCGCATTAAATAGCTCGAAAAGAGCGATCTCGAAGATTCTGCATACTTCTGACAGAAGTCTCACCAAGATTATCGTAGAAAATGCATATCTCAGCTTGAAACCCGTCGAAATCCAAGATGTCGCCGGTTCTGCATATCAAACGCACTGTGGAATGTTGAAAACACCAGAAAAATTGTTTTTTCGCATTAAATAGCTTGAAAAGAGCGATCTAGATGATTCTGCATACTTCTGACTGAAGTCTCACCAAGATTATCGCAGAAAATCCATATCTCAGCTGGAAAACATCACGAAAATCAAGATGTCGCCGGTTCTGCATATCAAACGCACTGTGGAGTCGTGAAAACAACCAGACAACGTGTTTCTCGCATTAAGTAGCTCGAAATAAGCGATCTAGATGATTCTGCATACTTCTGACAGAAGACTCACCAAGATTATCGCAGAAAATGCATATCTCAGCTGGAAACACCACGAAAATCAAGATATCGCCGGTTCTGCATATCAAACGCACTGTGGAGTGGTGAAAACACCAGATAACGTGTTTCTCGCATTATGTAGCTCGAAAAGAGCGTTCTCGAAGATTCTGCATACTTCTGACAGAAGTCTCACCATGATTATCGCAGAAAAAGCATATCTCAGCTTGAAAACCCACGAAAAGCAAGATTTCGCCGGTTCTGCATGTCAAACGTACTGTGGAGTGGTGAATACACCAGAAAACGAGTTTCTCGCATTAAATAGCTCGAAAAGAGCGATCTCGATGATTCTGCATACTTCTGACAGAAGTCTCACCAAGATTATCGTAGAAAATGCATATCTCAGTATGAACCCCGACGAAATCCAAGATGTCGCCGGTTCTGCATATCAAACGCACTGTGGAGTGGTGAAAACACCAGATATCGTGTTTCTCGCATTAAGTAGCTCGAAAAGAGCGATCTCGAAGATTCTGCATACTTCTGACAGAAGTCTCACCAAGATTATCGTAGAAAATGCATATCTCAGCTTGAAACCCGACGAAATCCAAGATGTCGCCGGTTCTGCATATCAAACGCACTGTGGAATGTTGAAAACACTAGAAAACTTGTTTTTTCGCATTAAATAGCTTGAAAAGAGCGATCTAGATGATTCTGTATACCTCTGACTGAAGTCTCACCAAGGTTATCGCAGAAAATCCATATCTCAGCTTGAAACATCACGAAAATTAAGATGTCGCCGGTTCTGCATATCAAACGCACTGTGGAGTCGTGAAAACAACCAGACAACGTGTTTCTCGCATTAAATAGCTCGAAAAGAGCGATCTCGAAGATTCTGCATACTTCTGACGGAAGTCTCACCAAGATTATCGTAGAAAATGCATATCTCATGTTGAAATCTCACGAAAATCAAGATGTCGCCGGTTCTGCATATCAAACGCACTGCGGAGTGGTGAAAACAACCAGATAACGTGTTTCTCGCATTAAATAGCTCGCGAAGTGCGATCCCGATGATTATGCATACTTCTGACAGAAGTCTCACCAAGATAATCGCAGAAAATGCATATCTCAGCTTGAAACCTCACGAAAACCAAGTTATCTCCGGTTCTGCACATCAAACGTACTGTGGAGTGGTGAAAACACCAGAAAACGTGTTTCTCGCATTATGTAGCTCGAAAAGAGCGTTCTCGAAGATTCTGCATACTTCTGACAGAAGTCTCACCAAGATTATCGACGAAAATGCATATCTCAGGTTGAAATCTCACGAAATTCAAGATGTCGCCTGTTCTGGATATCAAACGCACTGTGGTGCCGTGAAAACACCAGATAACGTGTTTCTCGCATTAAATAGCTCGAAAAGAGCGATCTCGAAGATTCTGCATACTTCTGACGGAATGCTCACCAAGATTATCGTAGAAAATGCATATCTCAGGTTGAAATCTCACGAAAATCAAGATGTCGCCGGTTCTGCATATCAAACGCACTGTGGAGTCGTGAAAACAACCAGACAACGTGTTTCTCGCATTAAATAGCTCGAAAAGAGCGATCCCGATGATTCTGCATACTTCTGACAGAAGTCTCACCAAGATTATCGCAGAAAATGCATATCTCAGCTTGAAACCTCACGAAAATCAAGATGTCGCCGATACTGCAAATCAAACGCACTGTGGAGTGGTGAAAACAACCAGATAACGTGTTTCTCGCATTAAATAGCTCGAGAAGTGCGATCCCGATGATTATGCATACTTCTGACAGAAGTCTCACAAAGATAATCGCAGAAAATGCATATCTCAGCTTGAAACCTCACGAAAACCAAGTTATCTCCGGTTCTGCACATCAAACGTACTGTGGAGTGGTGAAAACACCAGAAAACGTGTTTCTCGCATTAAGTAGCTCGAAAAGAGCGTTCTCGAAGATTCTGCATACTTGTGACAGAAGTCTCACCAAGATTATCGTAGAAAATGCATATCTCAGTATGAAACCCGACCGAAACCATGATATCGCCGGTTCTGCATGTCAAACGTACTGTGGAGTGGCGAATACACCAGAAAACGTGTTTCTCGCATTAAATAGCTCGAAAAGAGCGATCTAGATGATTCTGCATACTTCTGACAGAAGACTCACCAAGATTATCGCAGAAAATGCATATCTCAGCTGGAAACACCACGAAAATCAAGATATCGCCGGTTCTGCATATCAAACGCACTGTGGAGTGGTGAAAACACCAGATATCGTGTTTGTCGCATTAAGTAGCTCGAAAAGAGCGATCTCGAAGATTCTGCATACTTCTGACAGAAGTCTCACCAAGATTATCGTAGAAAATGCATATCTCAGCTTGAAACCCGACGAAATCCAAGATATCGCCGGTTCTGCATATCAAACGCACTGTGGAATGTTGAAAACACCAGAAAACTTGTTTTTTCGCATTAAATAGCTTGAAAAGAGCGATCTAGATGATTCTGCATACTTCTGACTGAAGTCTCACCAAGATTATCGCAGAAAATCCATATCTCAGCTGGAAAACATCACGAAAATCAAGATGTCGCCGGTTCTGCATATCAAACGCACTGTGGAGTCGTGAAAACAACCAGACAACGTGTTTCTCGCATTAAATAGCTCGAAAAGTGCGATCCCGATGATTCTGCATACTTCTGACAGAAGTCTCACCAAGATTATCGTAGAAAATGCATATCTCAGCTTGAAACCCGACGAAATCCAAGATGTCGCCGGTTCTGCATATCAAACGCACTGTGGAATGTTGAAAACACCAGAAAACTTGTTTTTTCGCATTAAATAGCTTGAAAAGTGCGATCTAGATGATTCTGCATACTTCTGACTGAAGCCTCACCAAGATTATCGCAGAAAATCCATATCTCAGCTGGAAAACATCACGAAAATCAAGATGTCGCCGGTTCTGCATATCAAACGCACTGTGGTGTCGTGAAAACAACCAGACAACGTGTTTCTCGCATTAAATAGCTCGAAAAGAGCGATCTAGATGATTCTGCATACTTCTGACAGAAGACTCACCAAGATTATCGCAGAAAATGCATATCTCAGCTGGAAACACCACGAAAATCAAGATATCGCCGGTTCTGCATATCAAACGCACTGTGGAGTGGTGAAAACACCAGATATCGTGTTTCTCGCATTAAGTAGCTCGAAAAGAGCGTTCTCGAAGATTCTGCATACTTCTGACAGAAGTCTCACCAAGATTATCGTAGAAAATGCATATCTCAGCTTGAAACCCGACGAAATCCAAGATATCGCCGGTTCGGCATATCAAACGCATTGTGGAATGTTGAAAACACCAGAAAACTTGTTTTTTCGCATTTAATAGCTTGAAAAGAGCGATCTAGATGATTCTGCATACTTCTGACTGAAGTCTCACCAAGATTATCGCAGAAAATCCATATCTCAGCTGGAAAACATCACGAAAATCAAGATGTCTGCGGTTCTGCATATCAAACGCACTGTGGAGTGGTGAAAACACCAGATAACGTGTTTCTCGCATTATGTAGCTCGAAAAGAGCGTTCTCGAAGATTCAGCATACTTCTGACAGAAGTCTCACCAAGATTATCGCAGAAAATGAATATCTCAGCTTGAAAACCCACGAAAAGCAAGATTTCGCCGGTTCTGCATGTCAAACGCACTGTGGATTGGTGAATACACCAGAAAACGTGTTTCTCGCATTAAATAGCTCGAAAAGAGCGATTTAGATGATTCTGCATACTTCTGACAGAAGACTCACCAAGATTATCGTAGAAAATGCATATCTCAGCTTGAAACCCGACGAAATTCAAGATGTCGCCGGTTCTGCATATCAAACGCACTGTGGAGTGGTGAATACACCAGAAAACGTGTTTCTCGCATTAAATAGCTCGAAAAGGGCGATCTAGATGATTCTGCATACTTCTGACAGAAGACTCACCAAGATTATCGCAGAAAATGCATATCTCAGCTGGAAACACCACGAAAATCAAGATATCGCCGGTTCTGCATATCAAACGCACTGTGGAGTGGTGAAAACACCAGATATCGTGTTTCTCGCATTAAGTAGCTCGAAAAGAGCGTTCTCGAAGATTCTGCATACTTCTGACTGAAGTCTCACCAAGATTATCGCAGAAAATCCATATCTCAGCTTGAAACATCACGAAAATTAAGATGTCGCTGGTTCTGCATATCAAACGCACTGTGGAGTCGTGAAAACAACCAGACAACGTGTTTCTCGCATTAAATAGCTCGCAAAGAGCGATCCCGATGATTCTGCATACTTCTGACAGAAGTCTCACCAAGATTATCGTTGAAAATGCACATCTCAGCTTGATACCCGACGAAAGCCAAGATGTCGCTGTTTCTGCATATCAAACGCACTGTGGAGTGGTGAAAACACCAGATAACGTGTTTCTCGCATTATGTAGCTCGAAAAGAGCGTTCTCGAAGATTCTGCATACTTCTGACAGAAGTCTCACCAAGATTATCGAAGAAAATGCATATCTCAACTTGAAACCCGACCGAAACAAAGATATCTCCGGTTCTGCATGTCAAACGTACTGTGGAGTGGTGAATACACCAGAAAACGTGTTTCTCGCATTAAATAGCTCGAAAAGAGCGATCTAGATGATTCTACATACTTCTGACAGAAGACTCACCAAGATTATCGCAGAAAATGCATATCTCAGCTTGAAACATCACGAAAATCAAGATGTCGCCGGTTCTGCATATCAAACGCACTGTGAAGTCGTGAAAACAACCAGACAACGTGTTTCTCGCATTAAATAGCTCGCAAAGAGCGATCCCGATGATTCTGCATACTTCTGACAGAAGTCTCACCAAGATTATCGTTGAAAATGCACATCTCAGCTTGAAACCCGACGAAATCCAAGATGTCGGCGGTTCTGCATATCAAACGCAATGTGGAGTGGTGAAAACACCAGATAACGTGTTTCTCGCATTAAATAGCTCGAAAAAAGGGATCTCGATGATTCTGCATACTTCTGACAGAAGACTCACCAAGATCATCGCAGAAAATGCATATCTCAGCTGGAAACACCACGAAAATCAAGATATCGCCGGTTCTGCATATAAAACGCACTGTGGAATGTTGAAAACACCAGAAAACTTGTTTTTTCGCATTAAATAGCTCGAAAAGAGCGATCTCGAAGATTCTGCATACTTCTGACAGAAGTCTCACAAAGATTAACGTAGAAAATGCATATCTCAGCTTGAAACCCGACGAAATCCAAGATGTCGCCGGTTCTGCATATCAACCGCACTGTGGAGTTGTGAAAACACCAGATAACGTGTTTCTCGCATTATGTAGCTCGAAAAGAGCGTTCTCGAAGATTCTGCATACTTCTGACAGAAGTCTCACCAAGATTATCGTAGAAAATGCATATCTCAACTTGAAACCCGACCGAAACAAAGATATCTCCGGTTCTGCATGTCAAACGTACTGTGGAGTGGTGAATACACCAGAAAACGTGTTTCTCGCATTAAATAGCTCGAAAAGAGCGATCTAGATGATTCTACATACTTCTGACAGAAGACTCACCAAGATTATCGCAGAAAATGCATATCTCAGCTTGAAACATCACGAAAGTCCAGATGTCGCCGGTTCTGCATATCAAACGCACTGTGAAGTCGTGAAAACAACCAGACAACGTGTTCCTCGCATTAAATAGCTCGAAAAGAGCGATCCCGATGATTCTGCATACTTCTGACAGAAGTCTCACCATGATTATCGTAGAAAATGCATATCTCAGCTTGAAACCCGACGAAATCCAAGATGTCGCCGGTTCTGCATATCAAACGCACTGTGGAATGTTGAAAACACCAGAAAACTTGTTTTTTCGCATTAAATAGCTTGAAAAGAGCGATCTAGATGATTCTGCATACTTCTGACTGAAGTCTCACGAAGATTATCGCAGAAAATCCATATCTCAGCTTGAAACATCACGAAAATAAAGATGTCGCTGGTTCTGCATATCAAACGCACTGTGGAGTCGTGAAAACAACCAGACAACGTGTTTCTCGCATTAAATAGCTCGCAAAGAGCGATCCCGATGATTCTGCATACTTCTGACAGAAGTCTCACCAAGATTATCGTTGAAAATGCACATTTCATCTTGATACCCGACGAAAGCCAAGATGTCGCTGTTTCTGCATATCAAACGCAATGTGTAGTGGTGAAAACACCAGATAATGTGTTTCTCGCATTAAATAGCTCGAAAAAAGGGATCTCGATGATTCTGCATACTTCTGACAGAAGACTCACCAAGATTATCGCAGAAGATGCATATCTCAGCTGGAAACACCACGAAAATCAAGATGTCGCTGGTTCTGCATATCAAACGCACTGTGGAGTCGTGAAAACAACCAGACAACGTGTTTCTCGCATTAAATAGCTCGCAAATAGCGATCCCGATGATTCTGCATACTTCTGACAGAAGTCTCACCAAGATTATCGTTGAAAATGCACATCTCAGCTTGATACCCGACGAAAGCCAAGATGTCGCTGTTTCTGCATATCAAACGGACTGTGGAGTGGTGAAAACACCAGATAACGTGTTTCTCACATTATGTAGCTCGAAAAGAGCGTTCTCGAAGATTCTGCATACTTCTGACAGAAGTCTCACCAAGATTATCGAAGAAAATGCATATCTCAACTTGAAACCCGACCGAAACAAAGATATCTCCGGTTCTGCATGTCAAACGTACTGTGGAGTGGTGAATACACCAGAAAACGTGTTTCTCGCATTAAATAGCTCGAAAAGAGCGATCTAGATGATTCTACATACTTCTGACAGAAGACTCACCAAGATTATCGCAGAAAATGCATATCTCAGCTTGAAACATCACGAAAATCAAGATGTCGCCGGTTCTGCATATCAAACGCACTGTGAAGTCGTGAAAACAACCAGACAACGTGTTTCTCGCATTAAATAGCTCGCAAAGAGCGATCCCGATGATTCTGCATACTTCTGACAGAAGTCTCACCAAGATTATCGTTGAAAATGCACATCTCAGCTTGAAACCCGACGAAATCCAAGATGTCGGCGGTTCTGCATATCAAACGCAATGTGGAGTGGTGAAAACACCAGATAACGTGTTTCTCGCATTAAATAGCTCGAAAAGAGCAATCTCGAAGATTCTGCATACTTCTGACAGAAGTCTCACCAGGATTATCGTAGAAAATGCATATCTGAGCTTGAAACCCGACTAAATCCAAGATGTCGCCGGTTCTGCATATCAAACGCACTGTGGAGTGGTGAAAACACCAGATATCGTGTTTCTCGCATTCTGTAGCTCGAAAAGAGCGTTCTCGAAGATTCAGCATACTTCTGACAGAAGTCTCTCCAAGATTATCGTAGAAAATACCATATCTCAGCTTGAAACCCGACCGAAACAAAGATATCTCTGGTTCTGCATGTCAAACGTACTGTGGAGTGGTGAATACACCAGAAAACGTGTTTCTCGCATTAAATAGCTCGAAAAGAGCGATCCAGATGGTTCTACATACTTCTGACAGAAGACTCACCAAGATTATCGCAGAGAATGCATATCTCAGTATGAACCCCGACGAAATCCAAGATGTCGCCGGTTCTGTATATCAAACGCACTGTGGAATGTTGAAAACACCAGAAAATTTGTTTTTTCGCATTAAATAGCTTGAAAAGAGCGATCTAGATGATTCTGTATACTTCTGACTGAAGTCGCACCAAGATTATCATAGACAATCTATATCTCAGCTTGAAACCTCACGAAAATCAAGATGTCGCCGGTTCTGCATATCAAACGCACTGTGGAGTCGTGAAAACATCCAGACAACGTGTTTCTCGCATTAAATAGCTCGAAAAGAGCGATCCCGATGATTCTGCATACTTCTGACAGAAGTCTCACCAAGATTATCGTTGAAAATGCATATCTCAGCTTGATGCCCGACGAAAGCCAAGATGTCGCCGGTTCTGCATATCAAACGCACTGTGGAGTGGTGAAAACACCAGATAACGTGTTTCTCGCATTATGTAGCTCGAAAAGAGCGTTCTCGAAGATTCTGCATACTTCTGACAGAAGTCTCTCCAAGATTCTCGTAGAAAATACCAAATCTCAGCTTGAAACCCGACCGAAACAAAGATATCTCTGGTTCTGCATGTCAAACGTACTGTGGAGTGGTGAATACACCAGAAAACGTGTTGCTCGCATTAAATAACTCGAAAAGAGCGATCCAGATGGTTCTACATACTTCTGACAGAAGACTTACAAAGATTATCGCAGAAAATGCATATCTCAGCTGGAAACACCACGAAAATCAAGATATCGCCGGTTCTGCACATCACACGCACTGTGGAATGTTGAAAACACCAGAAAACTTGTTTTTTCGCATTACATAGCTTGAAAACAGCGATCTAGATGATTCTGCATACTTCTGACAGAAGACTCACCAAGATTATCGCAGAAAATGCATATCTCAGCTGGTAACACCACGAGAATCAAGATATCGCCGGTTCTGCATATCACATGCACTGTGGAATGTTGAAAACACCAGAAAACTTGTTTTTTCGCATTAAATAGCTCGAAACGAGCGATCTAGATGATTCTGCATACTTCTGACTGAAGTCTCACCAATATTATGTCAGAAAATGCATATGTCAGCTTGAAACCTCACGAAAATGAAGATGTTGCCGGTTCTGCATATCAAACGCACTGTGGAGTGGTGAAAACACCAGATATCGTGTTTCTCGCATTCTGTAGCTCGAAAAGAGCGTTCTCGAAGATTCTGCATACTTCTGACAGAAGTCTCACCAAGATTATCGCAGAAAATGCATATCTCAGCTTGAAAACCCACGAAAAGCAAGATTTCGCCGGTTCTGCATGTCAAACGTACTGTGGAGTGGTGAATACACCAGAAAACGTGTTTCTCGCATTAAATAGCTCGAAAAAAGGGATCTCGATGATTCTGCATACTTCTGACAGAAGACTCACCAAGATTATCGCAGAAAATGCATATCTCAGCTGGAAACACCACGAAAATCAAGATATCGCCGGTTCTGCATATCACACGCACTGTGGAATGTTGAAAACACCAGAAAACTTGTTTTTTCGCATTAAATAGCTCGAAACGAGCGATCTAGATGATTCTGCATACTTCTTACTGAAGTCTCACCAATATTACGTCAGAAAATGCATATCTCAGCTTGAAACCTCACGAAAATCAAGATGTTGCGGGTTCTGCATATCAAACGCACTGTGGAGTGGTGAAAACACCAGATATCGTGTTTCTCGCATTAAATAGCTCGCAAAGAGGGATCTCGATGATTCTGCATACTTCTGACAGAAGACTCACCAAGATTATCGCAGAAAATGCATATCTCAGCTGGAAACACAACGAAAATCAAGATATCGCCGGTTCTGCATATAAAACGCGCTGTGGAATGTTGAAAACACCAGAAAACTTGTTTTTTCGCATTACATAGCTTGAAAACAGCGATCTAGTTGATTCTGCATACTTCTGACTGAAGTGTCACCAAGATTATCGCAGAAAATCCATATCTCAGCTTGAAACATCACGAAAATTAAGATGTCGCCGGTTCTGCATATCAAACGCACTGTGGAGTCGTGAAAACAACCAGACAACGTGTTTCTCGCATTAAATAGGTCGAAAAGAGCGATCCCGATGATTCTGCATACTTCTGACAGAAGTCTCACCAAGATTATCGCAGAAAATGCATATCTCAGCTTGAAACCTCACGAAAATCAAGATGTCGCCGGTTCTGCATATAAAACGCACTGTGGAATGTTGAAAACACCAGAAAACTTGTTTTTTCACATTAATTAGCTCGAAAAGAGCGATCTAAATGATTCTGCATACTTCTGACTGAAGTGTCACGAAGATTATCGCAGAAAATCCATATCTCAGCTTGAAACCTCACGAAAACCAAGTTATCTCCGGTTCTGCACATCAAACGTACTGTGGAGTGGTGAATACACCAGAAAACGTGTTTCTCGCATTAACTAGCTCGAAAAGAGCGATCTAGATGATTCTGCATACTTCTGACAGAAGACTCACCAAGATTATCGCAGAGAATGCATATCTCAGTATGAACCCCGACGAAATCCAAGATGTCGCCGGTTCTGTATATCAAACGCACTGTGGAGTGGTGAAAACACCAGATATCGTGTTTCGCGCAATAAGTAGCTCGAAAAAAGGGATCTCGATGACTCTGCATTCTTCTGACAGAAGACTCACCAACATCATCGCAGAAAATGCATATCTCAGCTGGAAACACCACGAAAATCAACATATCGCCGGTTCTGCATATAAAACGCACTGTGGAATGTTGAAAACACCAGAAAATTTGTTTTTTCGCATTAAATAGCTTGAAAAGAGCGATCTAGATGATTCTGTATACTTCTGACTGAAGTCGCACCAAGATTATCATAGACAATCCATATCTCAGCTTGAAACCTCACGAAAATCAAGATGTCGCCGGTTCTGCATATCAAACGCACTGTGGAGTCGTCAAAACATCCAGACAACGTGTTTCTCGCATTAAATAGCTCGAAAAGAGCGATCCCGATGATTCTGCATACTTCTGACAGAAGTCTCACCAAGATTATCGTTGAAAATGCATATCTCAGCTTGATGCCCGACGAAAGCCAAGATGTCGCCGGTTCTGCATATCAAACGCACTGTGGAGTGGTGAAAACACCAGATAACGTGTTTCTCGCATTATGTAGCTCGAAAAGAGCGTTCTCGAAGATTCTGCATACTTCTGACAGAAGTCTCTCCAAGATTCTCGTAGAAAATCCCAAATCTCAGCTTGAAACCCGACCGAAACAAAGATATCTCTGGTTCTGCATGTCAAACGTACTGTGGAGTGGTGAATACGCCAGAAAACGTGTTTCTCGCATTAAATAGCTCGAAAAGAGCGATCCAGATGGTTCTACATACTTCTGACAGAAGACTTACAAAGATTATCGCAGAAAATGCATATCTCAGCTGGAAACACCACGAAAATCAAGATATCGCCGGTTCTGCATATCAAACGCACTGTGGAATGTTGAAAAAACCAGAAAACTTGTTTTTTCGCATTAAATAGCTCGAAACGAGCGATCTAGATGATTCTGCATACTTCTGACTGAAGTCTCACCAATATTATGTCAGAAAATGCATATCTCAGCTTGAAACCTCACGAAAATCAAGATGTTGCCGGTTTTGCATATCAAACGCACTGTGGAGTGTTGAAAACACCAGATATCGTGTTTCGCGCAATAAGTAGCTCGAAAAAAGGGATCTCGATGACTCTGCATACTTCTGACAGAAGACTCACCAAGATCATCGCAGAAAATGCATATCTCAGCTGGAAACACCACGAAAATCAACATATCGCCGGTTCTGCATATAAAACGCACTGTGGAATGTTGAAAACACCAGAAAATTTGTTTTTTCGCATTAAATAGCTTGAAAAGAGCGATCTAGATGATTCTGCATACTTCTGACAGAAGACTCACCAAGATTATCGCAGAGAATGCATATCTCAGTATGAACCCCGACGAAATCCAAGATGTCGCCGGTTCTGTATATCAAACGCACTGTGGAGTGGTGAAAACACCAGATATCGTGTTTCGCGCAATAAGTAGCTCGAAAAAAGGGATCTCGATGACTCTGCATACTTCTGACAGAAGACTCACCAACATCATCGCAGAAAATGCATATCTCAGCTGGAAACACCACGAAAATCAACATATCGCCGGTTCTGCATATAAAACGCACTGTGGAATGTTGAAAACACCAGAAAATTTGTTTTTTCGCATTAGATAGCTTGAAAAGAGCGATCTAGATGATTCTGTATACTTCTGACTGAAGTCGCACCAAGATTATCATAGACAATCCATATCTCAGCTTGAAACCTCACGAAAATCAAGATGTCGCCGGTTCTGCATATCAAACGCACTGTGGAGTCGTGAAAACATCCAGACAACGTGTTTCTCGCATTAAATAGCTCGAAAAGAGCGATCCCGATGATTCTGCATACTTCTGACAGAAGTCTCACCAAGATTATCGTTGAAAATGCATATCTCAGCTTGATGCCCGACGAAAGCCAAGATGTCGCCGGTTCTGCATATCAAACGCACTGTGGAGTGGTGAAAACACCAGATAACGTGTTTCTCGCATTATGTAGCTCGAAAAGAGCGTTCTCGAAGATTCTGCATACTTCTGACAGAAGTCTCTCCAAGATTCTCGTAGAAAATACCAAATCTCAGCTTGAAACCCGACCGAAACAAAGATATCTCTGGTTCTGCATGTCAAACGTACTGTGGAGTGGTGAATACGCCAGAAAACGTGTTTCTCGCATTAAATAGCTCGAAAAGAGCGATCCAGATGGTTCTACATACTTCTGACAGAAGACTTACAAAGATTATCGCAGAAAATGCATATCTCAGCTGGAAACACCACGAAAATCAAGATATCGCCGGTTCTGCATATCAAACGCACTGTGGAATGTTGAAAACACCAGAAAACTTGTTTTTTCGCATTAAATAGCTCGAAACGAGCGATCTAGATGATTCTGCATACTTCTGACTGAAGTCTCACCAATATTATGTCAGAAAATGCATATCTCAGCTTGAAACCTCACGAAAATCAAGATGTTGCCGGTTCTGCATATCAAACGCACTGTGGAGTGTTGAAAACACCAGATATCGTGTTTCGCGCAATAAGTAGCTCGAAAAAAGGGATCTCGATGACTCTGCATACTTCTGACAGAAGACTCACCAAGATCATCGCAGAAAATGCATATCTCAGCTGGAAACACCACGAAAATCAACATATCGCCGGTTCTGCATATAAAACGCACTGTGGAATGTTGAAAACACCAGAAAATTTGTTTTTTCGCATTAAATAGCTTGAAAAGAGCGATCTAGATGATTCTGCATACTTCTGACAGAAGACTCACCAAGATCATCGCAGAAAATGCATATCTCAGCTGGAAACACCACGAAAATCAACATATCGCCGGTTCTGTATATCAAACGCACTGTGGAGTGGTGAAAACACCAGATAACGTGTTTCTCGCATTATGTAGCTCGAAAAGAGCGTTCTCGAAGATTCTGCATACTTCTGACAGAAGTCTCTCCTAGATTATCGTAGAAAATACCATATCTCAGCTTGAAACCCGACCGAAACATAAATATCTCTGGTTCTGCATGTCAAACGTACTGTGGAGTGGTGAATACACCAGAAAACGTGTTTCTCGCATTAAATAGCTCGAAAAGAGCGATCCAGATGGTTCTACATACTTCTGACAGAAGACTTACCAAGATTATCGCAGAAAATGCATATCTCAGTTGGAAACACCACGAAAATCAAGATATCGCCGGTTCTGCATATCAAACGCACTGTGGAATGTTGAAAACACCAGAAAACTTGTTTTTCCGCATTAAATAGCTCCAAACGAGCGATCTAGATGATTCTGCATACTTCTGACTGAAGTCTCACCAATATTATGTCAGAAAATGCATATCTCAGCTTGAAACCTCACGAAAATCAAGATGTTGCCGGTTCTGCGTATCAAACGCACTGTGGAGTGGTGAAAACACCAGATATCGTGTTTCTCACATTAAATAGCTCGCAAAGAGGGATCTCGATGATTCTGCATACTTCTGACAGTAGACTCACCAAGATTATCGCAGAAAATGCATATCTCAGCTGGAAACACAACGAAAATCAAGATATCGCCGGTTCTGCATATAAAACGCACTGTGGAATGTTGAAAACACCAGAAAACTTGTTTTTTCGCATTACATAGCTTGAAAACAGCGATCTAGATGATGCTGCATACTTCTGACTGAAGTGTCACCAAGATTATCGCAGAAAATCCATATCTCAGCTTGAAACATCACGAAAATCAAGATATCGCCGGTTCTGCATATAAAACGCGCTGTGGAATGTTGAAAACACCAGAAAACTTGTTTTTTCGCATTACATAGCTTGAAAACAGCGATCTAGATGATTCTGCATACTTCTGACAGAAGACTCACCAAGATTATCGCAGAAAATGCATATCTCAGCTGGAAACACCACGAAAATCAAGATATCGCCGGTTCTGCATATCACACGCACTGTGGAATGTTGAAAACACCAGAAAACTTGTTTTTTCGCATTAAATAGCTCGAAACGAGCGATCTAGATGATTCTGCATACTTCTGACTGAAGTCTCACCAATATTATGTCAGAAAATGCATATCTCAGCTTGAAACCTCACGAAAATCAAGATGTCGCCCGTTCTGCATATCAAACGCACTGTGGAGTCGTGAAAACAACCAGACAACGTGTTTCTCGCATTAAATAGCTCGAAACGAGCGATCTAGATGATTCTGCATACTTCTGACTGAAGTCTCACCAATATTATGTCAGAAAATGCATATCTCAGCTTGAAACCTCACGAAAATCAAGATGTTGCCGGTTCTACATATCAAACGCACTGTGGAGTGGTGAAAACACCAGATATCGTGTTTCTCGCATTATGTAGCTCGAAAAGAGCGTTCTCGAAGATTCTGCATACTTCTGACAGAAGTCTCACCAAGATTATCGCAGAAAATGCATATCTCAGCTTGAAAACCCACGAAAAGCAAGATATCGCCGGTTCTGCATATCAAACGCACTGTGGAGTCGTGAAAACAACCAGACAACGTGTTTCTCGCATTAAATAGCTCGAAAAGAGCGATCCCGATGATTCTGCATACTTCTGACAGAAGTCTCACCAAGATTATCGCAGAAAATGCATATCTCAGCTTGAAACCTCACGAAAATCAAGATGTCGCCGGTTCTGCATATAAAACGCACTGTGGAATGTTGAAAACACCAGAAATCTTGTTTTTTCACATTAATTAGCTCGAAAAGAGCGATCTAAATGAATCTGCATACTTCTGACTGAAGTGTCACGAAGATTATCGCAGAAAATCCATATCTCAGCTTGAAACCTCACGAAAGCCAAGATGTCGCCGGTTCTGCATATCAAACGCACTGTGGAGTGGTGAAAACACCAGATAACGTGTTTCTCGCATTATGTAGCTCGAAAAGAGCGTTCTCGAAGATTCTGCATACTTCTGACAGAAGTCTCTCCAAGATTATCGTAGAAAATACCATATCTCAGCTTGAAACCCGACCGAAACAAAGATATCTCTGGTTCTGCATGTCAAACGTACTGTGGAGTGGTGAATACACCAGAAAACGTGTTTCTCGCATTAAATAGCTCGAAAAGAGCGATCCAGGTGGTTCTACATACTTCTGACAGAAGACTTACCAAGATTATCGCAGAAAATGCACATCTCAGTTGGAAACACCACGAAAATCAAGATATCGCCGGTTCTGCGTATCAAACGCACTGTCTAGTCGTGAAAACAACCAGACAACGTGTTTCTCGCATTAAATAGCTCGAAAAGAGCGATCCCGATGATTCTGCATCCTTCTGACAGAAGTCCCACCAAGATTATCGTTGAAAATGCATATCTCAGCTTGATACCCGACGAAAGCCAAGATGTCGTTGGTTCTAAATATCAAACGCACTGTGGAGTGGTGAAAACACCAGATAACGTGTTTCTCGCATTATGTAGCTCGAAAAGAGCGTTCTCGAAGATTCTGCATACTTCTGACAGAAGACTCACCAAGATTATCGCAGAAAATGCATATCTCAGCTGGAAACACAACGAAAATCAAGATATCGCCGGTTCTGCATATAAAACGCGCTGTGGAATGTTGAAAACACCAGAAAACTTGTTTTTTCGCATTAAATAGCTCGAAACGAGCGATCTAGATGATTCTGCATACTTCTGACTGAAGTCTCACCAATATTATGTCAGAAAATGCATATCTCAGCTTGAAACCTCACGAAAATCAAGATGTTGCCGGTTCTGCATATCAAACGCACTGTGGAATGTTGAAAACACCAGAAAACTTGTTTTTTCGCATTAAATAGCTCGAAACGAGCGATCTAGATGATTCTGCATACTTCTGACTGAAGTCTCACCAATATTATGTCAGAAAATGCATATCTCAGCTTGAAACCTCACGAAAATCAAGATGTTGCCGGTTCTGCATATCAAACGCACTGTGGAGTGGTGAAAACACCAGATATCGTGTTTCTCGCATTAAATAGCTCGCAAAGAGGGATCTCGATGATTCTGCATACTTCTGACAGAAGACTCACCAAGATTATCGCAGAAAATGCATATCTCAGCTGGAAACACAACGAAAATCAAGATATCGCCGGTTCTGCATATAAAACGCGCTGTGGAATGTTGAAAACACCAGAAAACTTGTTTTTTCGCATTACATAGCTTGAAAACAGCGATCTAGATGATTCTGCATACTTCTGACTGAAGTCTCACGAAGATTATCGTAGAAAATCCATATCTCAGCTTGAAACCTCACGAAAATCAAGATGTCGCCGGTTCTGCGTATCAAACGCACTGTCTAGTCGTGAAAACAACCAGACAACGTGTTTCTCGCATTAAATAGCTCGAAAAGAGCGATCCCGATGATTCTGCATCCTTCTGACAGAAGTCCCACCAAGATTATCGTTGAAAATGCATATCTCAGCTTGATACCCGACGAAAGCCAAGATGTCGTTGGTTCTAAATATCAAACGCACTGTGGAGTGGTGAAAACACCAGATAACGTGTTTCTCGCATTATGTAGCTCGAAAAGAGCGTTCTCGAAGATTCTGCATACTTCTGACAGAAGACTCACCAAGATTATCGCAGAAAATGCATATCTCAGCTGGAAACACAACGAAAATCAAGATATCGCCGGTTCTGCATATAAAACGCGCTCTGGAATGTTGAAAAAACCAGAAAACTTGTTTTTTCGCATTACATAGCTTGAAAACAGCGATCTAGATGATTCTGCATACTTCTGACTGAAGTGTCACCAAGATTATCGCAGAAAATCCATATCTCAGCTTGAAACACCACGAAAATTAAGATTTCGCCGGTTCTGCATATCAAACGCACTGTGGAGTCGTGAAAACAACCAGACAACGTGTTTCTCGCATTAAATAGCTCGAAAAGAGCGATCCCGATGATTCTGCATACTTCTGACAGATGTCTCACCAAGATTATCGCAGAACATGCATATCTCAGCGGGAAACCTCACGAAAATCAAGATGTCGCCGGTTCTGCAAATCAAACGCACTGTGGAGTTGTGAAAACACCAGATATCGTGTTTCTCGCATTAAATAGCTCGCAAAGAGGGATCTCGATGATTCTGCATACTTCTGACAGAAGACTCACCAAGATTATCGCAGAAAATGCATATCTCAGCTGGAAACACAACGAAAATCAAGATATCGCCGGTTCTGCATATAAAACGCGCTGTGGAATGTTGAAAACACCAGAAAACTTGTATTTTCGCATTACATAGCTTGAAAACAGCGATCTAGATGATTCTGCGTACTTCTGACTGAAGTCTCACGAAGATTATCGTAGAAAATCCATATCTCAGCTTGAAACCTCACGAAAATCAAGATGTCGCCGGTTCTGCGTATCAAACGCACTGTCTAGTCGTGAAAACAACCAGACAACGTGTTTCTCGCATTAAATAGCTCGAAAAGAGCGATCCCGATGATTCTGCATCCTTCTGACAGAAGTCCCACCAAGATTATCGTTGAAAATGCATATCTCAGCTTGATACCCGACGAAAGCCAAGATGTCGCTGGTTCTAAATATCAAACGCACTGTGGAGTGGTGAAAACACCAGATAACGTGTTTCTCGCATTATGTAGCTCGAAAAGAGCGTTCTCGAAGATTCTGCATACTTCTGACAGAAGACTCACCAAGATTATCGCAGAAAATGCATATCTCAGCTGGAAACACAACGAAAATCAAGATATCGCCGGTTCTGCATATAAAACGCGCTGTGGAATGTTGAAAAAACCAGAAAACTTGTTTTTTCGCATTACATAGCTTGAAAACAGCGATCTAGATGATTCTGCATACTTCTGACTGAAGTGTCACCAAGATTATCGCAGAAAATCCATATCTCAGCTTGAAACATCACGAAAATTAAGATTTCGCCGGTTCTGCATATCAAACGCACTGTGGAGTCGTGAAAACAACCAGACAACGTGTTTCTCGCATTAAATAGCTCGAAAAGAGCGATCCCGATGATTCTGCATACTTCTGACAGAAGTCTCACCAAGATTATCGCAGAACATGCATATCTCAGCTTGAAACCTCACGAAAATCAAGATGTCGCCGGTTCTGCAAATCAAACGCACTGTGGAGTGGTGAAAACAACCAGATAACGTGTTTCTCGCATTAAATAGCTCGAGAAGTGCGATCCCGATAATTATGCATACTTCTGACAGAAGTCTCACCAAGATAATCGCAGAAAATGCATATCTCAGCTTGAAACCTCACGAAAACCAAGTTATCTCCGGTTCTGCACATCAAACGTACTGTGGAGTGGTGAAAACACCAGAAAACGTGTTTCTCGCATTAAGTAGCTCGAAAAGAGCGTTCTCGAAGATTCTGCATACTTGTGACAGAAGTCTCACCAAGATTATCGTAGAAAATGCATATCTCAGTATGAAACCCGACCGAAAACATGATATCGCCGGTTCTGCATGTCAAACGTACTGTGGAGTGGCGAATACACCAGAAAACGTGTTTCTCGCATTAAATAGCTCGAAAATTGCGATCTAGATGATTCTGCATACTTCTGACAGAAGACTCACCAAGATTATCGCAGAAAATGCATATCTCAGCTGGAAACACCACGAAAATCAAGATATCGCCGGTTCTGCATATCAAACGCACTGTGGAGTGGTGAAAACACCAGATAACGTGTTTCTCGCATTATGTAGCTCGAAAAGTGCGATCCCGATGATTCTGCATACTTCTGACAGAAGTCTCACCAAGATTATCGTAGAAAATGCATATCTCAGCTTGAAACCCGACGAAATCCAAGATGTCGCTGGTTCTGCATATCAAACGCACTGTGGAGTGGTGAAAACACCAGATAACGTGTTTCTCGCATTATGTAGCTCGAAAAGCGCGATCTCGATGATACTGCATACTTCTAACAGAAGTCTCACGAAGATTATCGCAGAAAATGCATATCTCAGCTGGAAACACCACGAAAATCAAGATATCGCCGGTTCTGCATATCCAACGAACTGTGGTGTGGTGAAAACCCCAGAAAACGTGTTTCTCGCATTAAATAGCTCGAAAAGAGCGATCTCGATGATTCTGCACACTTCGGACAGAAGTCTCACCAAGATTATCGCAGACAATGCATATCTCAGCTTGAACCCCGACGAAATCCAAGATGTCGCCGGTTCTGCATATCAAACGCACAGTGGAGTCGTGAAAACATCAGATAACGTGGTTCTCGCATTAAATAGTTCGAAAAGAGCGATCTAGATGATTCTGCATACTTCTGACTGAAGTCTCACCAAGATTACCGCAGAAAATGCATATCTCAGGTTGAAACCTCACGAAAACCAAGTTATCTACGGTTCTGCACATCAAACGGACTGTGGTTTGGTGAAAACACCAGAAAACGTGTTTCTCGAATTAAATAGCACGAAAAGAGCGATCTAGATGATTCTGCATACTTCTGACAGAAGTCTCACCAAGATTATCGCAGAAAATGCATATCTCAGCTTGAACCCCGACGAAATCCAAGATGTCGCCGGTTCTGCATATCAAACGCACTGTGGAGTCGTGAAAACACCAGAAAGCGTGTTTCTCGCATTAAGTAGCTCGAAAAGAGCGTTTTCGAAGATTCTGCATACTTCTGACTGAAGTCTCACCAAGATTATCGCAGAAAATGCATATCGCAGCTTGAAACCTCACGAAAACCAAGTTATCTCCGGTTCTGCACATCAAACGGACTGTGGTGTGGTGAAAACATCAGAAAACGTGTTTCTCGAATTAAATAGCTCGAAAAGAGCGATCTAGATGATTCTGCATACTTCTGACAGAAGTCTCATCAAGATTAACGCAGAAAATGCATATCTCAGCTTGAAACCCGACCGATACCAAGATATCTCCGGTTCTGCATATCAAACGCACTGTGGAATGTTGAAAACACCAGAAAACTTGTTTTTTCGCATTACATAGCTCGAAAAGAGCGATCTAGATAATTCTGCATACTTCTGACAGAAGTCTCACCAAGATTATCGTAGAATGTGCATATCTCAGCTTGAACCCCGACGAAATCCAAGATGTCGCCGGTTCTGCATATCAAACGCACTGTGGAGTCGTGAAAACATCAGATAATGTGGTTCTCGCATTAAATAGCTCGAAAAGAGGGATCTCGATGATTCTGCATACTTCTGACAGATGACTTACTAAGATTATCGCAGAAAATGCATATCTCAGCTGGAAACACCACGAAAATCAAGATATCGCCGGTTCTGCATATAAAACGCACTGTGGAATGTTGAAAACACGAGAAAACTTGTTTTTTCGCATTACGTATCTCGAAAGGAGCGATCTAGATGATTCTGCATACTTCTGACTGAAGTCTCACCAAGATTATTGTAGATAATGCATATCTCAGCTTGAAACCCGACGAAATCTAAGATGTCGCCGGTTCTGCAAATCAAACGCACTGTGGAGTGGTGAAAACACCAGAAAACGTGTTTCTCGCATTAAGTAGCTCGAAAAGAGCGTTCTCGAAGATTCTGCATACTTCTGACTGAAGTCTCACCAAGATTATCGCAGAAAATGCATATCTCAGGTTGAAACCTCACGAAAACCAAGTTATCTACGGTTCTGCACATCAAACGGACTGTGGTTTGGTGAAAACACCAGAGAACGTGTTTCTCGAATTAAATAGCACGAAAAGAGCGATCTAGATGATTCTGCATACTTCTGACAGAAGTCTCACCAAGATTATCGCAGAAAATGCATATCTCAGCTTGAAACCCGACCGAAACCAAGATATCTCCGGTTCTGCGCAGCAAACGGACTGTGGTGTGGTGAAAACACCAGAAAACGTGTTTCTCGCATTAAGTAGCTCGAAAAGAGCGTTCTC
Organism: Anthophora plumipes; assembly: GCA_951804975.1. NCBI lineage: Eukaryota > Metazoa > Arthropoda > Insecta > Hymenoptera > Apidae > Anthophora > Anthophora plumipes. Next base: position 1,238,097 of record CATORF010000177.1, read on the forward strand.
GAAGATTCTGCATACTTCTGACAGAAGGCTCAGCAAGATTATCGCAGAAAATGCATACCTCAGCTCGAAACACCACGAAAATCAAGATATCGCCGGTTCTGCATATCAAACGCACTGTGGAATGTTGAATGCACCAGAAAACTTGTTTTTTCGCATTAGATAGCTCGAAACGGGCGATCTAGATGATTCTGCATACTTCTGACAGAAGTCTCACCAAGATTATCGCAGAAAATGCATACCTCAGCTTGAAATCTCACGAAAATCAAGATGTCGCCGCTTCTGCATATCAAACGCACTGTGGAGTGGTGAAAACCACCAGAATACGTGTTTCTCGCATTAAATAGCTCGAATAGAGCGATCTGGATGATTAAGCATACTTCTGACAGAAGTCTCACCAAGATTATCGTAAAAAATGCATATCTCAGCTTGAAACCCCACGAAAACCAAGGTTTCGCTGGTTCTGCATATCAAACGCACTGTGGAATGGTGAAAACACCAGATAACTTGTTTCTCGCATTAAATAGCTCGAAAAGAGCGATCTCGATGACTCTGCATACTTCGGACAGAAGTCTCACCAAGATTATCGCAGAAAATGCATATCTCAGCTGGAAACACAACGAAAATCAAGATATCGCCGGTTCTGCATATAAAACGCGCTGTGGAATGTTGAAAACACCAGAAAACTTGTTTTTTCGCATTACATAGCTTGAAAACAGCGATCTAGATGATTCTGCATACTTCTGACTGAAGTCTCACGAAGATTATCGTAGAAAATCCATATCTCAGCTTGAAACCTCACGAAAATCAAGATGTCGCCGGTTCTGCGTATCAAACGCACTGTCTAGTCGTGAAAACAACCAGACAACGTGTTTCTCGCATTAAATAGCTCGAAAAGAGCGATCCCGATGATTCTGCATCCTTCTGACAGAAGTCCCACCAAGATTATCGTTGAAAATGCATATCTCAGCTTGATACCCGACGAAAGCCAAGATGTCGTTGGTTCTAAATATCAAACGCACTGTGGAGTGGTGAAAACACCAGATAACGTGTTTCTCGCATTATGTAGCTCGAAAAGAGCGTTCTCGAAGATTCTGCATACTTCTGACAGAAGACTCACCAAGATTATCGCAGAAAATGCATATCTCAGCTGGAAACACAACGAAAATCAAGATATCGCCGGTTCTGCATATAAAACGCGCTCTGGAATGTTGAAAAAACCAGAAAACTTGTTTTTTCGCATTACATAGCTTGAAAACAGCGATCTAGATGATTCTGCATACTTCTGACTGAAGTGTCACCAAGATTATCGCAGAAAATCCATATCTCAGCTTGAAACACCACGAAAATTAAGATTTCGCCGGTTCTGCATATCAAACGCACTGTGGAGTCGTGAAAACAACCAGACAACGTGTTTCTCGCATTAAATAGCTCGAAAAGAGCGATCCCGATGATTCTGCATACTTCTGACAGATGTCTCACCAAGATTATCGCAGAACATGCATATCTCAGCGGGAAACCTCACGAAAATCAAGATGTCGCCGGTTCTGCAAATCAAACGCACTGTGGAGTTGTGAAAACACCAGATATCGTGTTTCTCGCATTAAATAGCTCGCAAAGAGGGATCTCGATGATTCTGCATACTTCTGACAGAAGACTCACCAAGATTATCGCAGAAAATGCATATCTCAGCTGGAAACACAACGAAAATCAAGATATCGCCGGTTCTGCATATAAAACGCGCTGTGGAATGTTGAAAACACCAGAAAACTTGTATTTTCGCATTACATAGCTTGAAAACAGCGATCTAGATGATTCTGCGTACTTCTGACTGAAGTCTCACGAAGATTATCGTAGAAAATCCATATCTCAGCTTGAAACCTCACGAAAATCAAGATGTCGCCGGTTCTGCGTATCAAACGCACTGTCTAGTCGTGAAAACAACCAGACAACGTGTTTCTCGCATTAAATAGCTCGAAAAGAGCGATCCCGATGATTCTGCATCCTTCTGACAGAAGTCCCACCAAGATTATCGTTGAAAATGCATATCTCAGCTTGATACCCGACGAAAGCCAAGATGTCGCTGGTTCTAAATATCAAACGCACTGTGGAGTGGTGAAAACACCAGATAACGTGTTTCTCGCATTATGTAGCTCGAAAAGAGCGTTCTCGAAGATTCTGCATACTTCTGACAGAAGACTCACCAAGATTATCGCAGAAAATGCATATCTCAGCTGGAAACACAACGAAAATCAAGATATCGCCGGTTCTGCATATAAAACGCGCTGTGGAATGTTGAAAAAACCAGAAAACTTGTTTTTTCGCATTACATAGCTTGAAAACAGCGATCTAGATGATTCTGCATACTTCTGACTGAAGTGTCACCAAGATTATCGCAGAAAATCCATATCTCAGCTTGAAACATCACGAAAATTAAGATTTCGCCGGTTCTGCATATCAAACGCACTGTGGAGTCGTGAAAACAACCAGACAACGTGTTTCTCGCATTAAATAGCTCGAAAAGAGCGATCCCGATGATTCTGCATACTTCTGACAGAAGTCTCACCAAGATTATCGCAGAACATGCATATCTCAGCTTGAAACCTCACGAAAATCAAGATGTCGCCGGTTCTGCAAATCAAACGCACTGTGGAGTGGTGAAAACAACCAGATAACGTGTTTCTCGCATTAAATAGCTCGAGAAGTGCGATCCCGATAATTATGCATACTTCTGACAGAAGTCTCACCAAGATAATCGCAGAAAATGCATATCTCAGCTTGAAACCTCACGAAAACCAAGTTATCTCCGGTTCTGCACATCAAACGTACTGTGGAGTGGTGAAAACACCAGAAAACGTGTTTCTCGCATTAAGTAGCTCGAAAAGAGCGTTCTCGAAGATTCTGCATACTTGTGACAGAAGTCTCACCAAGATTATCGTAGAAAATGCATATCTCAGTATGAAACCCGACCGAAAACATGATATCGCCGGTTCTGCATGTCAAACGTACTGTGGAGTGGCGAATACACCAGAAAACGTGTTTCTCGCATTAAATAGCTCGAAAATTGCGATCTAGATGATTCTGCATACTTCTGACAGAAGACTCACCAAGATTATCGCAGAAAATGCATATCTCAGCTGGAAACACCACGAAAATCAAGATATCGCCGGTTCTGCATATCAAACGCACTGTGGAGTGGTGAAAACACCAGATAACGTGTTTCTCGCATTATGTAGCTCGAAAAGTGCGATCCCGATGATTCTGCATACTTCTGACAGAAGTCTCACCAAGATTATCGTAGAAAATGCATATCTCAGCTTGAAACCCGACGAAATCCAAGATGTCGCTGGTTCTGCATATCAAACGCACTGTGGAGTGGTGAAAACACCAGATAACGTGTTTCTCGCATTATGTAGCTCGAAAAGCGCGATCTCGATGATACTGCATACTTCTAACAGAAGTCTCACGAAGATTATCGCAGAAAATGCATATCTCAGCTGGAAACACCACGAAAATCAAGATATCGCCGGTTCTGCATATCCAACGAACTGTGGTGTGGTGAAAACCCCAGAAAACGTGTTTCTCGCATTAAATAGCTCGAAAAGAGCGATCTCGATGATTCTGCACACTTCGGACAGAAGTCTCACCAAGATTATCGCAGACAATGCATATCTCAGCTTGAACCCCGACGAAATCCAAGATGTCGCCGGTTCTGCATATCAAACGCACAGTGGAGTCGTGAAAACATCAGATAACGTGGTTCTCGCATTAAATAGTTCGAAAAGAGCGATCTAGATGATTCTGCATACTTCTGACTGAAGTCTCACCAAGATTACCGCAGAAAATGCATATCTCAGGTTGAAACCTCACGAAAACCAAGTTATCTACGGTTCTGCACATCAAACGGACTGTGGTTTGGTGAAAACACCAGAAAACGTGTTTCTCGAATTAAATAGCACGAAAAGAGCGATCTAGATGATTCTGCATACTTCTGACAGAAGTCTCACCAAGATTATCGCAGAAAATGCATATCTCAGCTTGAACCCCGACGAAATCCAAGATGTCGCCGGTTCTGCATATCAAACGCACTGTGGAGTCGTGAAAACACCAGAAAGCGTGTTTCTCGCATTAAGTAGCTCGAAAAGAGCGTTTTCGAAGATTCTGCATACTTCTGACTGAAGTCTCACCAAGATTATCGCAGAAAATGCATATCGCAGCTTGAAACCTCACGAAAACCAAGTTATCTCCGGTTCTGCACATCAAACGGACTGTGGTGTGGTGAAAACATCAGAAAACGTGTTTCTCGAATTAAATAGCTCGAAAAGAGCGATCTAGATGATTCTGCATACTTCTGACAGAAGTCTCATCAAGATTAACGCAGAAAATGCATATCTCAGCTTGAAACCCGACCGATACCAAGATATCTCCGGTTCTGCATATCAAACGCACTGTGGAATGTTGAAAACACCAGAAAACTTGTTTTTTCGCATTACATAGCTCGAAAAGAGCGATCTAGATAATTCTGCATACTTCTGACAGAAGTCTCACCAAGATTATCGTAGAATGTGCATACCTCAGCTTGAACCCCGACGAAATCCAAGATGTCGCCGGTTCTGCATATCAAACGCACTGTGGAGTCGTGAAAACATCAGATAATGTGGTTCTCGCATTAAATAGCTCGAAAAGAGGGATCTCGATGATTCTGCATACTTCTGACAGATGACTTACTAAGATTATCGCAGAAAATGCATATCTCAGCTGGAAACACCACGAAAATCAAGATATCGCCGGTTCTGCATATAAAACGCACTGTGGAATGTTGAAAACACGAGAAAACTTGTTTTTTCGCATTACGTATCTCGAAAGGAGCGATCTAGATGATTCTGCATACTTCTGACTGAAGTCTCACCAAGATTATTGTAGATAATGCATATCTCAGCTTGAAACCCGACGAAATCTAAGATGTCGCCGGTTCTGCAAATCAAACGCACTGTGGAGTGGTGAAAACACCAGAAAACGTGTTTCTCGCATTAAGTAGCTCGAAAAGAGCGTTCTCGAAGATTCTGCATACTTCTGACTGAAGTCTCACCAAGATTATCGCAGAAAATGCATATCTCAGGTTGAAACCTCACGAAAACCAAGTTATCTACGGTTCTGCACATCAAACGGACTGTGGTTTGGTGAAAACACCAGAGAACGTGTTTCTCGAATTAAATAGCACGAAAAGAGCGATCTAGATGATTCTGCATACTTCTGACAGAAGTCTCACCAAGATTATCGCAGAAAATGCATATCTCAGCTTGAAACCCGACCGAAACCAAGATATCTCCGGTTCTGCGCAGCAAACGGACTGTGGTGTGGTGAAAACACCAGAAAACGTGTTTCTCGCATTAAGTAGCTCGAAAAGAGCGTTCTCGAAGATTCTGCATACTTCTGACAGAAGGCTCAGCAAGATTATCGCAGAAAATGCATACCTCAGCTCGAAACACCACGAAAATCAAGATATCGCCGGTTCTGCATATCAAACGCACTGTGGAATGTTGAATGCACCAGAAAACTTGTTTTTTCGCATTAGATAGCTCGAAACGGGCGATCTAGATGATTCTGCATACTTCTGACAGAAGTCTCACCAAGATTATCGCAGAAAATGCATACCTCAGCTTGAAATCTCACGAAAATCAAGATGTCGCCGCTTCTGCATATCAAACGCACTGTGGAGTGGTGAAAACCACCAGAATACGTGTTTCTCGCATTAAATAGCTCGAATAGAGCGATCTGGATGATTAAGCATACTTCTGACAGAAGTCTCACCAAGATTATCGTAAAAAATGCATATCTCAGCTTGAAACCCCACGAAAACCAAGGTTTCGCTGGTTCTGCATATCAAACGCACTGTGGAATGGTGAAAACACCAGATAACTTGTTTCTCGCATTAAATAGCTCGAAAAGAGCGATCTCGATGACTCTGCATACTTCGGACAGAAGTCTCACCAAGATTATCGCAGAAAATGCATATCTCAGCTTGAAACCCCACGAAAACCAAGATATCGTCGGTTCTGCATATCATACGCACTGTGGAGTGGTGAAAACACCAGATAACGTGTTTCTCGCATTAAATAGCTCGAATAGAGCGATCTGGATGATTAAGCATACTTCGGACAGAAGTCTCACCAAGATTATCGTAAAAAATGCATATCTCAGCTTGAAACCCCACGAAAACCAAGGTTTCGCTGGTTCTGCATATCAAACGCACTGTGGAGTGCTGAAAACACCAGATAACGTGTTTGTCGCATTAAATAGCTCGAAAAGTGCGATCTCGATGATTCTGCATGCTTCGGACAGAAGTCTCACCAAGATTATCGCAGAAAATGCATATCTCTGCTAGAAACCCCACGAAAACCAAGATATCTCCTGTTCTGCATATCCAACGAACTGTGGAGTGGTGAAAACCCCAGAAAACGTGTTTGTCGCATTAAATAGCTCGAAAAGTACGATCTCGATGACTCTGCATACTTCGGACAGAAGTCTCACCAAGATTATCGCAGAAAATGTATATCTGAGCTTGAAACACCACGAAAACCAAGATATCGTCGGTTCTGCATATCATACGCACTGTGGAGTGGTGAAAACACCAGATAACGTGTTTCTCGCATTAAATAGCTCGAATAGAGCGATCTCGATGATTAAGCATACTTCGGACAGAAGTCTCACCAAGATTATCGCAGAAATTGCATATCTCAGCTTGAAACCCCACGAAAACCAAGATATCTCCTGTTCTGCATATCCAACGAACTGTGGAGTGGTGAAATCCCCAGAAAACGTGTTTCTCGAATTAAATAGCTCGAAAAGAGCGATCTAGATGATTCTGCATACTTCTGACAGAAGTCTCATCAAGATTAACGCAGAAAATGCATATCTCAGCTTGAAACCCGACCGATACCAAGATATCTCCGGTTCTGCATATCAAACGCACTGTGGAATGTTGAAAACACCAGAAAACTTGTTTTTTCGCATTACATAGCTCGAAAAGAGCGATCTAGATAATTCTGCATACTTCTGACAGAAGTCTCACCAAGATTATCGTAGAATGTGCATATCTCAGCTTGAACCCCGACGAAATCCAAGATGTCGCCGGTTCTGCATATCAAACGCACTGTGGAGTCGTGAAAACATCAGATAATGTGGTTCTCGCATTAAATAGCTCGAAAAGAGGGATCTCGATGATTCTGCATACTTCTGACAGATGACTTACTAAGATTATCGCAGAAAATGCATATCTCAGCTGGAAACACCACGAAAATCAAGATATCGCCGGTTCTGCATATAAAACGCACTGTGGAATGTTGAAAACACGAGAAAACTTGTTTTTTCGCATTACGTATCTCGAAAGGAGCGATCTAGATGATTCTGCATACTTCTGACTGAAGTCTCACCAAGATTATTGTAGATAATGCATATCTCAGCTTGAAACCCGACGAAATCTAAGATGTCGCCGGTTCTGCAAATCAAACGCACTGTGGAGTGGTGAAAACACCAGAAAACGTGTTTCTCGCATTAAGTAGCTCGAAAAGAGCGTTCTCGAAGATTCTGCATACTTCTGACTGAAGTCTCACCAAGATTATCGCAGAAAATGCATATCTCAGGTTGAAACCTCACGAAAACCAAGTTATCTACGGTTCTGCATATCAAACGCACTGGGGAGTGGTCAATACACCAGATAACGTGGTTCTCGCATTAAGTAGCTCGAAAAGAGTGATCTAGATGATTCTGCATACTGCTGACAGAAGACCTACCAAGATTATCGCAGAAAATGCATATCTCAGCTGAAAACACCACGAAAACCACGATATCGTCGGTTCTGCATATCAAACGCACTGTGGAATGTTGAATGCACCAGAAAACTTGTTTTTTCGCATTAGATAGCTCGAAACGGGCGATCTAGATGATTCTGCATACTTCTGACAGAAGTCTCACCAAGATTATCGCAGAAAATGCATACCTCAGCTTGAAATCTCACGAAAATCAAGATGTCGCCGCTTCTGCATATCAAACGCACTGTGGAGTGGTGAAAACCACCAGAATACGTGTTTCTCGCATTAAATAGCTCGAATAGAGCGATCTGGATGATTAAGCATACTTCTGACAGAAGTCTCACCAAGATTATCGTAAAAAATGCATATCTCAGCTTGAAACCCCACGAAAACCAAGGTTTCGCTGGTTCTGCATATCAAACGCACTGTGGAATGGTGAAAACACCAGATAACTTGTTTCTCGCATTAAATAGCTCGAAAAGAGCGATCTCGATGACTCTGCATACTTCGGACAGAAGTCTCACCAAGATTATCGCAGAAAATGCATATCTCAGCTTGAAACCCCACGAAAACCAAGATATCGTCGGTTCTGCATATCATACGCACTGTGGAGTGGTGAAAACACCAGATAACGTGTTTCTCGCATTAAATAGCTCGAATAGAGCGATCTGGATGATTAAGCATACTTCGGACAGAAGTCTCACCAAGATTATCGTAAAAAATGCATATCTCAGCTTGAAACCCCACGAAAACCAAGGTTTCGCTGGTTCTGCATATCAAACGCACTGTGGAGTGCTGAAAACACCAGATAACGTGTTTGTCGCATTAAATAGCTCGAAAAGTGCGATCTCGATGATTCTGCATGCTTCGGACAGAAGTCTCACCAAGATTATCGCAGAAAATGCATATCTCTGCTAGAAACCCCACGAAAACCAAGATATCTCCTGTTCTGCATATCCAACGAACTGTGGAGTGGTGAAAACCCCAGAAAACGTGTTTGTCGCATTAAATAGCTCGAAAAGTACGATCTCGATGACTCTGCATACTTCGGACAGAAGTCTCACCAAGATTATCGCAGAAAATGTATATCTGAGCTTGAAACACCACGAAAACCAAGATATCGTCGGTTCTGCATATCATACGCACTGTGGAGTGGTGAAAACACCAGATAACGTGTTTCTCGCATTAAATAGCTCGAATAGAGCGATCTCGATGATTAAGCATACTTCGGACAGAAGTCTCACCAAGATTATCGCAGAAATTGCATATCTCAGCTTGAAACCCCACGAAAACCAAGATATCTCCTGTTCTGCATATCCAACGAACTGTGGAGTGGTGAAATCCCCAGAAAACGTGTTTCTCGCATTAAATAGCTCGAAAAGTACTATCTCGATGTCTCTGCATACTTCGGACAGAAGTCTCACCAAGATTATCGCAGAAAATGCATATCTGAGCTTGAAACCCCACGAAAACCAAGATATCGTCGGTTCTGCATATCAAACGCACTGTGGAGAGCTGAAAACACCAGATAACGTGTTTGTCGCATTAAATAGCTCGAAAAGTGCGATCTCGATGATTAAGCATACTTCGGACAGAAGTCTCACCTAGATTATCGCAGAAAATGCATATCTCTGCTAGAAACCCCACGAAAACCAAGATATCTCCTGTTCTGCATATCGAACGAACTGTGGGGTGGTGAAAACCCCAGAAAACGTTTTTCTCGCATAGAATAGCTCGAAAAGTACGATCTCGATGACTCTGCATACTTCGGACAGAAGTCTCACCAAGATTGTCGCAGAAAATGCATATCTGAGCTTGAAACCCCACCAAAACCAAGATATCGCTGGTTCTGCATATCAAACGCACTGTGGAGTGGTGAAAACCCGAGAAAACGTGTTTCTCGCATTGAATAGCTCGAAAAGTACGATCTCGATGACTCTGCATACTTCGGACAGAAGACTCACCAAGATTATCGCAGAAAATGCATATCTGAGCTTGAAACCCCACGAAAACCAAGATATCGTCGGTTCTGCATATCATACGCACTGTGGAGTAGTGAAAACACCGGATAACGTGTTTCTCGCATTAAATATCTCGAATTGAGCGATCTCGATGATTAAGCATACTTCAGACAGAAGTATCACCAAGATTATCGTAAAAAATGCATATCTCAGCTTGAAACCCCACGAAAACCAAGATTTCGCTGGTTCTGCATATCAAACGCACTGTGGAGTGCTGAAAACACCAGATAACGTGTTTGTCGCATTAAATAGCTCGAAAAGTGCGATCTCGATGATTCTGCATACTTCTGACTGAAGTCTCACCAAGATTATCGCAGAAAATGCATATCTCAGGTTGAAACCTCACGAAAACCAAGTTATCTACGGTTCGGCACATCAAACGGACTGTGGTTTGGTGAAAACACCAGAAAACGTGTTTCTCGAATTAAATAGCACGAAAAGAGCGATCTAGATGATTCTGCATACTTCTGACAGAAGTCTCACCAAGATTATCACAGAAAATGCATATCTCAGCTTGAACCCCGACGAAATCCAAGATGTCGCCGGTTCTGCATATCAAACGCACTGTGGAGTCGTGAAAACACCAGAAAGCGTGTTTCTCGCATTAAGTAGCTCGAAAAGAGCGTTTTCGAAGATTCTGCATACTTCTGACTGAAGTCTCACCAAGATTATCGCAGAAAATGCATATCGCAGCTTGAAACCTCACGAAAACCAAGTTATCTCCGGTTCTGCACATCAAACGGACTGTGGTGTGGTAAAAACATCAGAAAACGTGTTTCTCGAATTAAATAGCTCGAAAAGAGCGATCTAGATGATTCTGCATACTTCTGACAGAAGTCTCACCAAGATTAACGCAGAAAATGCATATCTCAGCTTGAAACCCGACCGATACCAAGATATCTCCGGTTCCTCATATCAAACGCACTGTGGAATGTTGAAAACACCAGAAAACTTGTTTTTTCGCATTACATAGCTCGAAAAGAGCGATCTAGATAATTCTGCATACTTCTGACAGAAGTCTCACCAAGATTATCGTAGAATGTGCATATCTCAGCTTGAACCCCGACGAAATCCAAGATGTCGCCGGTTCTGCATATCAAACGCACTGTGGAGTCGTGAAAACATCAGATAATGTGGTTCTCGCACTAAATAGCTCGAAAAGAGGGATCTCGATGATTCTGCATACTTCTGACAGATGACTTACTAAGATTATCGCAGAAAATGCATATCTCACCTGGAAACACCACGTAAATTAAGATATCGCCGGTTCTGCATATAAAACGCACTGTGGAATGTTGAAAACACCAGAAAACTTGTTTTTTCGCATTACATAGCTCGAAAAGAGCGATCTAGATGATTCTGCATACTTCTGACAGAAGTCTCACCAAGATTATCGCAGAAAATGCATATCTCAGCTGGAAACACCACGAAAATCAAGATATCGCCGGTTCTGCATATAAAACGCACTGTGGAATGTTGAAAACACCAGAAAACTTGTTTTTTCGCATTACGTATCTCGAAAGGAGCGATCTAGATGATTCTGCATACTTCTGACTGAAGTCTCACCAAGATTATTGTAGATAATGCATATCTCAGCTTGAAACCCGACGAAATCTAAGATGTCGCCGGTTCTGCAAATCAAACGCACTGTGGAGTGGTGAAAACACCAGAAAACGTGTTTCTCGCATTAAGTAGCTCGAAAAGAGCGTTCTCGAAGATTCTGCATACTTCTGACTGAAGTCTCACCAAGATTATCGCAGAAAATGCATATCTCAGGTTGAAACCTCACGAAAACCAAGTTATCTACGGTTCTGCACATCAAACGGACTGTGGTTTGGTGAAAACACCAGAAAACGTGTTTCTCGAATTAAATAGCACGAAAAGAGCGATCTAGATGATTCTGCATACTTCTGACAGAAGTCTCACCAAGATTATCGCAGAAAATGCATATCTCAGCTTGAAACCCGACCGAAACCAAGATATCTCCGGTTCTGCGCATCAAACGGACTGTGGTGTGGTGAAAACACCAGAAAACGTGTTTCTCGCATTAAGTAGCTCGAAAAGAGCGTTCTCGAAGATTCTGCATACTTCTGACAGAAGGCTCAGCAAGATTATCGCAGAAAATGCATACCTCAGCTCGAAACACCACGAAAATCAAGATATCGCCGGTTCTGCATATCAAACGCACTGTGGAATGTTGAATGCACCAGAAAACTTGTTTTTTCGCATTAGATAGCTCGAAACGGGCGATCTAGATGATTCTGCATACTTCGGACAGAAGTCTCACCAAGATTATCGCAGAAAATGCATATCTCAGCTTGAAACCCCACGAAAACCAAGATATCGTCGGTTCTGCATATCATACGCACTGTGGAGTGGTGAAAACTCCAGATAACGTGTTTCTCGCATTAAATAGCTCGAATAGAGCGATCTGGATGATTAAGCATACTTCGGACAGAAGTCTCACCAAGATTATCGTAAAAAATGCATATCTCAGCTTGAAACCCCACGAAAACCATGGTTTCGCTGGTTCTGCATATCAAACGCACTGTGGAGTGCTGAAAACACCAGATAACGTGTTTGTCGCATTAAATAGCTCGAAAAGTGCGATCTCGATGATTCTGCATGCTTCGGACAGAAGTCTCACCAAGATTATCGCAGAAAATGCATATCTCTGCTAGAAACCCCACGAAAACCAAGATATCTCCTGTTCTGCATATCCAACGAACTGTGGAGTGGTGAAAACCCCAGAAAACGTGTTTGTCGCATTAAATAGCTCGAAAAGTACGATCTCGATGACTCTGCATACTTCGGACAGAAGTCTCACCAAGATTATCGCAGAAAATGCATATCTGAGCTTGAAACACCACGAAAACCAAGATATCGTCGGTTCTGCATGTCATACGCACTGTGGAGTGGTGAAAACACCAGATAACGTGTTTCTCGCATTAAATAGCTCGAATAGAGCGATCTCGATGATTAAGCATACTTCGGACAGAAGTCTCACCAAGATTATCGCAGAAATTGCATATCTCAGCTTGAAACCCCACGAAAACCAAGATATCTCCTGTTCTGCATATCCAACGAACTGTGGAGTGGTGAAAACCCCAGAAAACGTTTTTCTCGCATAGAATAGCTCGAAAAGTACGATCTCGATGACTCTGCATACTTCGGACAGAAGTCTCACCAAGATTATCGCAGAAAATGCATATCTGAGCTTGAAACCCCACCAAAACCAAGATATCGCTGGTTCTGCATATCAAACGCACTGTGGAGTGGTGAAAACCCGAGAAAACGTGTTTCTCGCATTGAATAGCTCGAAATGTACGATCTCGATGACTCTGCATACTTCGGACAGAAGTCTCACCAAGATTATCGCAGAAAATGCATATCTGAGCTTGAAACCCCACGAAAACCAAGATATCGTCGGTTCGGCATATCATACGCACTGTGGAGTAGTGAAAACACCAGATAACGTGTTTCTCGCATTAAATAGCTCGAATAGAGCGATCTGGATGATTAAGCATACTTCGGACAGAAGTCTCACCAAGATTATCGTAAAAAATGCATATCTCAGCTTGAAACCCCACGAAAACCAAGGTTTCGCTGGTTCTGCATATCAAACGCACTGTGGAGTGCTGAAAACACCAGATAACGTGTTTGTCGCATTAAATAGCTCGAAAAGTGCGATCTCGATGATTCTGCATGCTTCGGACAGAAGTCTCACCAAGATTATCGCAGAAAATGCATATCTCTGCTAGAAACCCCACGAAAACCAAGATATCTCCTGTTCTGCATATCCAACGAACTGTGGAGTGGTGAAAACCCCAGAAAACGTGTTTGTCGCATTAAATAGCTCGAAAAGTACGATCTCGATGACTCTGCATACTTCGGACAGAAGTCTCACCAAGATTATCGCAGAAAATGTATATCTGAGCTTGAAACACCACGAAAACCAAGATATCGTCGGTTCTGCATATCATACGCACTGTGGAGTGGTGAAAACACCAGATAACGTGTTTCTCGCATTAAATAGCTCGAATAGAGCGATCTCGATGATTAAGCATACTTCGGACAGAAGTCTCACCAAGATTATCGCAGAAATTGCATATCTCAGCTTGAAACCCCACGAAAACCAAGATATCTCCTGTTCTGCATATCCAACGAACTGTGGAGTGGTGAAATCCCCAGAAAACGTGTTTCTCGCATTAAATAGCTCGAAAAGTACTATCTCGATGTCTCTGCATACTTCGGACAGAAGTCTCACCAAGATTATCGCAGAAAATGCATATCTGAGCTTGAAACCCCACGAAAACCAAGATATCGTCGGTTCTGCATATCAAACGCACTGTGGAGAGCTGAAAACACCAGATAACGTGTTTGTCGCATTAAATAGCTCGAAAAGTGCGATCTCGATGATTAAGCATACTTCGGACAGAAGTCTCACCTAGATTATCGCAGAAAATGCATATCTCTGCTAGAAACCCCACGAAAACCAAGATATCTCCTGTTCTGCATATCGAACGAACTGTGGAGTGGTGAAAACCCCAGAAAACGTTTTTCTCGCATAGAATAGCTCGAAAAGTACGATCTCGATGACTCTGCATACTTCGGACAGAAGTCTCACCAAGATTGTCGCAGAAAATGCATATCTGAGCTTGAAACCCCACCAAAACCAAGATATCGCTGGTTCTGCATATCAAACGCACTGTGGAGTGGTGAAAACCCGAGAAAACGTGTTTCTCGCATTGAATAGCTCGAAAAGTACGATCTCGATGACTCTGCATACTTCGGACAGAAGACTCACCAAGATTATCGCAGAAAATGCATATCTGAGCTTGAAACCCCACGAAAACCAAGATATCGTCGGTTCTGCATATCATACGCACTGTGGAGTAGTGAAAACACCGGATAACGTGTTTCTCGCATTAAATATCTCGAATTGAGCGATCTCGATGATTAAGCATACTTCAGACAGAAGTATCACCAAGATTATCGTAAAAAATGCATATCTCAGCTTGAAACCCCACGAAAACCAAGATTTCGCTGGTTCTGCATATCAAACGCACTGTGGAGTGCTGAAAACACCAGATAACGTGTTTGTCGCATTAAATAGCTCGAAAAGTGCGATCTCGATGATTCTGCATACTTCTGACTGAAGTCTCACCAAGATTATCGCAGAAAATGCATATCTCAGGTTGAAACCTCACGAAAACCAAGTTATCTACGGTTCGGCACATCAAACGGACTGTGGTTTGGTGAAAACACCAGAAAACGTGTTTCTCGAATTAAATAGCACGAAAAGAGCGATCTAGATGATTCTGCATACTTCTGACAGAAGTCTCACCAAGATTATCACAGAAAATGCATATCTCAGCTTGAACCCCGACGAAATCCAAGATGTCGCCGGTTCTGCATATCAAACGCACTGTGGAGTCGTGAAAACACCAGAAAGCGTGTTTCTCGCATTAAGTAGCTCGAAAAGAGCGTTTTCGAAGATTCTGCATACTTCTGACTGAAGTCTCACCAAGATTATCGCAGAAAATGCATATCGCAGCTTGAAACCTCACGAAAACCAAGTTATCTCCGGTTCTGCACATCAAACGGACTGTGGTGTGGTAAAAACATCAGAAAACGTGTTTCTCGAATTAAATAGCTCGAAAAGAGCGATCTAGATGATTCTGCATACTTCTGACAGAAGTCTCACCAAGATTAACGCAGAAAATGCATATCTCAGCTTGAAACCCGACCGATACCAAGATATCTCCGGTTCTGCATATCAAACGCACTGTGGAATGTTGAAAACACCAGAAAACTTGTTTTTTCGCATTACATAGCTCGAAAAGAGCGATCTAGATAATTCTGCATACTTCTGACAGAAGTCTCACCAAGATTATCGTAGAATGTGCATATCTCAGCTTGAACCCCGACGAAATCCAAGATGTCGCCGGTTCTGCATATCAAACGCACTGTGGAGTCGTGAAAACATCAGATAATGTGGTTCTCGCACTAAATAGCTCGAAAAGAGGGATCTCGATGATTCTGCATACTTCTGACAGATGACTTACTAAGATTATCGCAGAAAATGCATATCTCACCTGGAAACACCACGTAAATTAAGATATCGCCGGTTCTGCATATAAAACGCACTGTGGAATGTTGAAAACACCAGAAAACTTGTTTTTTCGCATTACATAGCTCGAAAAGAGCGATCTAGATGATTCTGCATACTTCTGACAGAAGTCTCACCAAGATTATCGCAGAAAATGCATATCTCAGCTGGAAACACCACGAAAATCAAGATATCGCCGGTTCTGCATATAAAACGCACTGTGGAATGTTGAAAACACCAGAAAACTTGTTTTTTCGCATTACGTATCTCGAAAGGAGCGATCTAGATGATTCTGCATACTTCTGACTGAAGTCTCACCAAGATTATTGTAGATAATGCATATCTCAGCTTGAAACCCGACGAAATCTAAGATGTCGCCGGTTCTGCAAATCAAACGCACTGTGGAGTGGTGAAAACACCAGAAAACGTGTTTCTCGCATTAAGTAGCTCGAAAAGAGCGTTCTCGAAGATTCTGCATACTTCTGACTGAAGTCTCACCAAGATTATCGCAGAAAATGCATATCTCAGGTTGAAACCTCACGAAAACCAAGTTATCTACGGTTCTGCACATCAAACGGACTGTGGTTTGGTGAAAACACCAGAAAACGTGTTTCTCGAATTAAATAGCACGAAAAGAGCGATCTAGATGATTCTGCATACTTCTGACAGAAGTCTCACCAAGATTATCGCAGAAAATGCATATCTCAGCTTGAAACCCGACCGAAACCAAGATATCTCCGGTTCTGCGCATCAAACGGACTGTGGTGTGGTGAAAACACCAGAAAACGTGTTTCTCGCATTAAGTAGCTCGAAAAGAGCGTTCTCGAAGATTCTGCATACTTCTGACAGAAGGCTCAGCAAGATTATCGCAGAAAATGCATACCTCAGCTCGAAACACCACGAAAATCAAGATATCGCCGGTTCTGCATATCAAACGCACTGTGGAATGTTGAATGCACCAGAAAACTTGTTTTTTCGCATTAGATAGCTCGAAACGGGCGATCTAGATGATTCTGCATACTTCGGACAGAAGTCTCACCAAGATTATCGCAGAAAATGCATATCTCAGCTTGAAACCCCACGAAAACCAAGATATCGTCGGTTCTGCATATCATACGCACTGTGGAGTGGTGAAAACTCCAGATAACGTGTTTCTCGCATTAAATAGCTCGAATAGAGCGATCTGGATGATTAAGCATACTTCGGACAGAAGTCTCACCAAGATTATCGTAAAAAATGCATATCTCAGCTTGAAACCCCACGAAAACCATGGTTTCGCTGGTTCTGCATATCAAACGCACTGTGGAGTGCTGAAAACACCAGATAACGTGTTTGTCGCATTAAATAGCTCGAAAAGTGCGATCTCGATGATTCTGCATGCTTCGGACAGAAGTCTCACCAAGATTATCGCAGAAAATGCATATCTCTGCTAGAAACCCCACGAAAACCAAGATATCTCCTGTTCTGCATATCCAACGAACTGTGGAGTGGTGAAAACCCCAGAAAACGTGTTTGTCGCATTAAATAGCTCGAAAAGTACGATCTCGATGACTCTGCATACTTCGGACAGAAGTCTCACCAAGATTATCGCAGAAAATGCATATCTGAGCTTGAAACACCACGAAAACCAAGATATCGTCGGTTCTGCATGTCATACGCACTGTGGAGTGGTGAAAACACCAGATAACGTGTTTCTCGCATTAAATAGCTCGAATAGAGCGATCTCGATGATTAAGCATACTTCGGACAGAAGTCTCACCAAGATTATCGCAGAAATTGCATATCTCAGCTTGAAACCCCACGAAAACCAAGATATCTCCTGTTCTGCATATCCAACGAACTGTGGAGTGGTGAAAACCCCAGAAAACGTTTTTCTCGCATAGAATAGCTCGAAAAGTACGATCTCGATGACTCTGCATACTTCGGACAGAAGTCTCACCAAGATTATCGCAGAAAATGCATATCTGAGCTTGAAACCCCACCAAAACCAAGATATCGCTGGTTCTGCATATCAAACGCACTGTGGAGTGGTGAAAACCCGAGAAAACGTGTTTCTCGCATTGAATAGCTCGAAATGTACGATCTCGATGACTCTGCATACTTCGGACAGAAGTCTCACCAAGATTATCGCAGAAAATGCATATCTGAGCTTGAAACCCCACGAAAACCAAGATATCGTCGGTTCGGCATATCATACGCACTGTGGAGTAGTGAAAACACCAGATAACGTGTTTCTCGCATTAAATATCTCGAATTGAGCGATCTCGATGATTAAGCATACTTCAGACAGAAGTATCACCAAGATTATCGTAAAAAATGCATATCTCAGCTTGAAACCCCACGAAAACCATGGTTTCGCTGGTTCTGCATATCATACGCACTGTGGAGTGGTGAAAACACCAGATAACTTGTTTCTCGCATTAAATAGCTCGAAAAGAGCGATCTCGATGACTCTGCATACTTCGGACAGAAGTCTCACCAAGATTATCGCAGAAAATGCATATCTCAGCTTGAAACCCCACGAAAACCAAGATATCGTCGGTTCTGCATATCATACGCACTGTGGAGTGGTGAAAACACCAGATAACGTGTTTCTCGCATTAAATAGCTCGAATAGAGCGATCTCGATGATTAAGCATACTTCGGACAGAAGTCTCACCAAGATTATCGCAGAAAATGCATATCTGAGCTTGAAACCCCACGAAAACCAAGATATCGTCGGTTCTGCATATCAAACGCACTGTGGAGAGCTGAAAACACCAGATAACGTGTTTGTCGCATTAAATAGCTCGAAAAGTGCGATCTCGATGATTAAGCATACTTCGGACAGAAGTCTCACCTAGATTATCGCAGAAAATGCATATCTCTGCTAGAAACCCCACGAAAACCAAGATATCTCCTGTTCTGCATATCGAACGAACTGTGGAGTGGTGAAAACCCCAGAAAACGTTTTTCTCGCATAGAATAGCTCGAAAAGTACGATCTCGATGACTCTGCATACTTCGGACAGAAGTCTCACCAAGATTATCGCAGAAAATGCATATCTGAGCTTGAAACCCCACCAAAACCAAGATATCGCTGGTTCTGCATATCAAACGCACTGTGGAGTGGTGAAAACCCGAGAAAACGTGTTTCTCGCATTGAATAGCTCGAAAAGTACGATCTCGATGACTCTGCATACTTCGGACAGAAGTCTCACCAAGATTATCGCAGAAAATGCATATCTGAGCTTGAAACCCCACGAAAACCAAGATATCGTCGGTTCGGCATATCATACGCACTGTGGAGTAGTGAAAACACCAGATAACGTGTTTCTCGCATTAAATATCTCGAATTGAGCGATCTCGATGATTAAGCATACTTCAGACAGAAGTATCACCAAGATTATCGTAAAAAATGCATATCTCAGCTTGAAACCCCACAAAAACCAAGATTTCGCTGGTTCTGCATATCAAACGCACTGTGGAGTGCTGAAAACACCAGATATCGTGTTTGTCGCATTAAATAGCTCGAAAAGTGCGATCTCGATGATTCTGCATACTTCGGACAGAAGTCTCACCAAGATTATCGTAAAAAATGCATATCTCAGCTTGAAACCCCACGAAAACCCAGATATCGCTGGTTCTGCATACCAAACGCACTGTGGAGTGCTGAAAACACCGGATAACTTGTTTCTCGCATTAAATAGCTCGAAAAGAGCGATCTCGATGACTCTGCATACTTCGGACAGAAGTCTCAACAAGATTATCGCAGAAAATGCATATCTGAGCTTGAAACCCCACGAAAACCAAGATATCGTCGGTTCTGCATATCAAACGCACTGCGGAGTGGTGAAAACACCAGATAACGTGTTTCTCGCATTAAATGGGTCGAAAAGAGCGATCTCGATGTTTCTGCATACTTCGGACAGAGGTCTCACCAAGATTATCGCAGAAAATGCATATCTCTGCTAGAAACCCCACGAAAACCAAGATATCTCCTGTTCTGCATATCCAACGAACTGTGGAGTGGTGAAAACCCCAGAAAACGTGTTTGTCGCATTAAATAGCTCGAAAAGTACGATCTCGATGACTCTGCATACCTCGGACAGAAGTCTCACCAAGATTATCGCAGAAAATGCATATCTGAGCTTGAAACCCCACGAAAACCAAGATATCGTCGGTTCTGCATATCATACGCACTGTGGAGTGGTGAAAACACCAGATAACGTGTTTCTCGCATTAAATATCTCGAATAGAGCGATCTCGATGATTAAGCATACTTCGGACGGAAGTCTCACCAAGATTATCGTAAAAAAATTCATATCTCAGCTTGAAACCCCCCGAAAACCAAGATTTCGCTGGTTCTGCATATCAAACGCACTGTGGAGTGCTGAAAACAACAGATAACGTGTTTGTCGCATTAAATAGCTCAAAAAGTGCGATCTCGATGATTCTGCATACTTCGGACAGAAGTCTCACCAAGATTATCGTGAAAAATGCATATCTCAGCTTGAAACCCCACGAAAACCCAGATATCGCTGGTTCTGCATATCAAACGCACTATGGAGTGGTGATAACACCAGATAACGTGTTTCTCGCATTAAATAGGTCGAAAAGAGCGATCTCGATGTTTCTGCATACTTCGGACAGAGGTCTCACCAAGATTATCGCAGAAAATGCATATCTCTGCTAGAAACCCCACGAAAACCAAGATATCTCCTGTTCTGCATATCCAACGAACTGTGGAGTGGTGAAAACCCCAGAAAACGTGGTGTCGCATTAAATAGCTCGAAAAGTACGATCTCGATGACTCTGCATACTTCGGACAGAAGTCTCACCAAGATTATCGCAGAAAATGCATATCTGAGCTTGAAACCCCACGAAAACCAAGATATCGTCGGTTCTGCATATCATACGCACTGTGGAGTGGTGAAAACACCAGATAACGTGTTTCTCGCATTAAATATCTCGAATAGAGCGATCTCGATGATTAAGCATACTTCGGACAGAAGTCTCACCAAGATTATCGTAAAAAATGCATATCTCAGCTTGAAACCCCACGAAAACCAAGATTTCGCTGGTTCTGCATATCAAACGCACTGTGGAGTGGTGAAAACCCCAGAAAACGTGTTTCTCGCATTAAATAGCTTGAAAAGAGCGATCTCGATGATTCTGCATACTTCGGACAGAAGTCTCACCAAGATTATCGTAAGAAATGCATATCTGAGCTTGAAACCCCACGAAAACCCAGATATCGCTGGTTCTGCATATCAAACGCACTGTGGAGTGCTGAAAACACCAGATAACGTGTTTGTCGCATTAAATAGCTCGAAAAGTGCGATCTCGATGATTCTGCATACTTCGGACAGAAGTCTCACCAAGATTATCGCAGGAAATGCATATCTCTGCTAGAAACCCCACGAAAACCAAGATACCTCCTGTTCTGCATATCCAACGAACTGTGGAGTCGTGAAAACCCCAGAAAACGTTTTTCTCGCATAGAATAGCTCGAAAAGTACGATCTCGATGACTCTGCATACTTCGGACAGAATTCTCACCAAGATTATCGCAGAAAATGCATATCTGAGCTTGAAACCCCACGAAAACCAAGATATCGCTGGTTCTGCATATCAAACGCACTGTGGAGTGGTGAAAACCCGAGAAAACGTGTTTCTCGCATTGAATAGCTCGAAAAGTACGATCTCGATGATTCTGCATACTTCGGACAGAAGTCTCACCAAGATTATCGCAGAAAATGCATATCTGAGCTTGAAACCCCACGAAAACCAAGATATCGTCGGTTCTGCATATCATACGCACTGTGGAGTAGTGAAAACACCAGATAACGTGTTTCTCGCATTAAATATCTCGAATTGAGCGATCTCGATGATTAAGCATACTTCTGACAGAAGTATCACCAAGATTATCGTAAAAAATGCATATCTCAGCTTGAAACCCCACGAAAACCAAGATTTCGCTGGTTCTGCATATCAAACGCACTGTGGAGTGCTGAAAACACCAGATAACGTGTTTGTCGCATTAAATAGCTCGAAAAGTGCGATCTCGATGATTCTGCATACTTCGGACAGAAGTCTCACCAAGATTATCGTAAAAAATGCATATCTCAGCTTGAAACCCCACGAAAACCCAGATATCGCTGGTTCTGCATATCAAACGCACTGTGGAGTGCTGAAAACACCGGATAACGTGTTTGTCGCATTAAATAGCTCGAAAAGTGCGATCTCGATGATTCTGCATACTTCGGACAGAAGTCTCACCATGATTATCGTAAAAAATGCATATCTCAGCTTGAAACCCAACGAAAACCAAGATTTCGCTGGTTCTGCATATCAAACGCACTGTGGAGTGGTGATAAAACCAGATAACGTGTTTCTCGCATTAAATAGGTCGAAAAGAGCGATCTCGATGTTTCTGCATACTTCGGACAGAGGTCTCACCAAGATTATCGCAGAAAATGCATATCTCTGCTAGAAACCCCACGAAAACCAAGATATCTCCTGTTCTGCATATCAAACGCACTGCGGAGTGGTGAAAACACCAGATAACTTGTTTCTCGCATTAAATAGCTCGAAAAGAGCGATCTCGATGACTCTGCATACTTCGGACAGAAGTCTCACCAAGATTATCGCAGAAAATGCATATCTGAGCTTGAAACCCCACGAAAACCAAGATATCGTCGGTTCTGCATGTCATACGCACTGTGGAGTGGTGAAAACACCAGATAACGTGTTTCTCGCATTAAATATCTCGAATAGAGCGATCTCGATGATTCTGCATACTTCGGACAGAAGTCTCACCAAGATTATCGTGAAAAATGCATATCTCAGCTTGAAACCCCACGAAAACCCAGATATCGCTGGTTCTGCATATCAAACGCACTGAGGAGTGCTGAAAACACCAGATAACGGGTTTGTCGCATTAAATAGCTCGAAAAGTGCGATCTCGATGATTCTGCATACTTCGGACAGAAGTCTCACCAAGATTATCGTAAAAAATGCATATCTCAGCTTGAAACCCCACGAAAACCAAGGTTTCGCTGGTTCTGCATATCAAACGCACTGTGGAATGGTGAAAACACCAGATAACTTGTTTCTCGCATTAAATAGCTCGAAAAGAGCGATCTCGATGACTCTGCATACTTCGGACAGAAGTCTCACCAAGATTATCGCAGAAAATGCATATCTCAGCTTGAAACCCCACGAAAACCAAGATATCGTCGGTTCTGCATATCATACGCACTGTGGAGTGCTGAAAACACCGGATAACGTGTTTGTCGCATTAAATAGCTCGAATAGAGCGATCTGGATGATTAAGCATACTTCGGACAGAAGTCTCACCAAGATTATCGTAAAAAATGCATATCTCAGCTTGAAACCCCACGAAAACCAAGGTTTCGCTGGTTCTGCATATCAAACGCACTGTGGAGTGGTGATAAAACCAGATAACGTGTTTCTCGCATTAAATAGGTCGAAAAGAGCGATCTCGATGTTTCTGCATACTTCGGACAGAGGTCTCACCAAGATTATCGCAGAAAATGCATATCTCTGCTAGAAACCCCACGAAAACCAAGATATCTCCTGTTCTGCATATCAAACGCACTGCGGAGTGGTGAAAACACCAGATAACTTGTTTCTCGCATTAAATAGCTCGAAAAGAGCGATCTCGATGACTCTGCATACTTCGGACAGAAGTCTCACCAAGATTATCGCAGAAAATGCATATCTGAGCTTGAAACCCCACGAAAACCAAGATATCGCTGGTTCTGCATATCAAACGCACTGTGGAGTGGTGAAAACCCGAGAAAACGTGTTTCTCGCATTGAATAGCTCGAATAGAGCGATCTGGATGATTAAGCATACTTCGGACAGAAGTCTCACCAAGATTATCGTAAAAAATGCATATCTCAGCTTGAAACCCCACGAAAACCAAGGTTTCGCTGGTTCTGCATATCAAACGCACTGTGGAGTGGTGATAAAACCAGATAACGTGTTTCTCGCATTAAATAGGTCGAAAAGAGCGATCTCGATGTTTCTGCATACTTCGGACAGAGGTCTCACCAAGATTATCGCAGAAAATGCATATCTCTGCTAGAAACCCCACGAAAACCAAGATATCGTCGGTTCTGCATATCATACGCACTGTGGAGTGCTGAAAACACCGGATAACGTGTTTGTCGCATTAAATATCTCGAATAGAGCGATCTCGATGATTAAGCATACTTCGGACAGAAGTCTCACCAAGATTATCGTAAAAAAATTCATATCTCAGCTTGAAACCCCACGAAAACCAAGATTTCGCTGGTTCTGCATATCAAACGCACTGAGGAGTGCTGAAAACACCAGATAACGGGTTTGTCGCATTAAATAGCTCGAAAAGTGCGATCTCGATGATTCTGCATACTTCGGACAGAAGTCTCACCAAGATTATCGTAAAAAATGCATATCTCAGCTTGAAACCCCACGAAAACCCAGATATCGCTGGTTCTGCATATCAAACGCACTGTGGAGTGCTGAAAACACCGGATAACGTGTTTGTCGCATTATATAGCTCGAAAAGTGCGATCTCGATGATTCTGCATACTTCGGACAGAAGTCTCACCATGATTATCGTAAAAAATGCATATCTCAGCTTGAAACCCAACGAAAACCAAGATTTCGCTGGTTCTGCATATCAAACGCACTGTGGAGTGGTGATAACACCAGATAACGTGTTTCTCGCATTAAATAGGTCGAAAAGAGCGATCTCGATGTTTCTGCATACTTCGGACAGAGGTCTCACCAAGATTATCGCAGAAAATGCATATCTGAGCTTGAAACCCCACGAAAACCCAGATATCGCTGGTTCTGCATATCAAACGCACTGTGGAGTGCTGAAAACACCAGATAACGTGTTTGTCTCATTAAATAGCTCGAAAAGTGCGATCTCGATGATTCTGCATACTTCGGACAGAAGTCTCACCAAGATTATCGCAGAAAATGCATATCTCTGCTAGAAACCCCACGAAAACCAAGATATCTCCTGTTCTGCATATCCAACGAACTGTGGAGTGGTGAAAACCCCAGAAAACGTTTTTCTCGCATAGAATAGCTCGAAAAGTACGATCTCGATGACTCTCCATACTTCGGACAGAACTCTCACCAAGATTATCGCAGAAAATGCATATCTGAGCTTGAAACCCCACGAAAACCAAGATATCGCTGGTTCTGCATATCAAACGCACTGTGGAGTGGTGAAAACCCGAGAAAACGTGTTTCTCGCATTGAATAGCTCGAAAAGTACGATCTCGATGACTCTGCATACTTCGGACAGAAGTCTCACCAAGATTATCGCAGAAAATGCATATCTGAGCTTGAAACCCCACGAAAACCAAGATATCGTCGGTTCTGCATATCATACGCACTGTGGAGTAGTGAAAACACCAGATAACGTGTTTCTCGCATTAAATATCTCGAATTGAGCGATCTCGATGATTAAGCATACTTCAGACAGAAGTCTCACCAAGATTATCGTAAAAAATGCATATCTCAGCTTGAAACCCCACGAAAACCTAGATTTCGCTGGTTCTGCATATCAAACGCACTGTGGAGTGGTGAAAACCCCAGAAAACGTGTTTCTCTCATTAAATAGCTTGAAAAGAGCGATCTCGATGATTCTGCATACTTCGGACAGAATTCTCACCAAGATTATCGCAGAAAATGCATATCTGAGCTTGAAACCCCACGAAAACCAAGATATCGCTGGTTCTGCATATCAAACGCACTGTGGAGTGGTGAAAACCCGAGAAAACGTGTTTCTCGCATTAAATATCTCGAATTGAGCGATCTCGATGATTAAGCATACTTCAGAGAGAAGTATCACCAAGATTATCGTAAAAAATGCATATCTCAGCTTGAAACCCCACGAAAACCAAGATTTCGCTGGTTCTGCATATCAAACGCACTGTGGAGTGCTGAAAACACCAGATAACGTGTTTGTCGCATTAAATAGCTCGAAAAGTGCGATCTCGATGATTCTGCATACTTCGGACAGAAGTCTCACCAAGATTATCGTAAAAAATGCATATCTCAGCTTGAAACCCCACGAAAACCCAGATATCGCTGGTTCTGCATATCAAACGCACTGTGGAGTGCTGAAAACACCGGATAACGTGTTTGTCGCATTAAGTAGCTCGAAAAGTGCGATCTCGATGATTCTGCATACTTCGGACAGAAGTCTCACCATGATTATCGTAAAAAATGCATATCTCAGCTTGAAACCCAACGAAAACCAAGATTTCGCTGGTTCTGCATATCAAACGCACTGTGGAGTGGTGATAAAACCAGATAACGTGTTTCTCGCATTAAATAGGTCGAAAAGAGCGATCTCGATGTTTCTGCATACTTCGGACAGAGGTCTCACCAAGATTATCGCAGAAAATGCATATCTCTGCTAGAAACCCCACGAAAACCAAGATATCTCCTGTTCTGCATATCCAACGAACTGTGGAGTGGTGAAAACCCCAGAAAACGTGTTTGTCGCATTAAATAGCTCGAAAAGTACGATCTCGATGACTCTGCATACTTCGGACAGAAGTCTCACCAAGATTATCGTAAAAAATGCATATCTCAGCTTGAAACCCCACGAAAACCAAGGTTTCGCTGGTTCTGCATATCTAACGCACTGTGGAGTGGTGATAAAACCAGATAACGTGTTTCTCGCATTAAATAGGTCGAAAAGAGCGATCTCGATGTTTCTGCATACTTCGGACAGAGGTCTCACCAAGATTATCGCAGAAAATGCATATCTCTGCTAGAAACCCCACGAAAACCAAGATATCTCCTGTTCTGCATATCAAACGCACTGCGGAGTGGTGAAAACACCAGATAACTTGTTTCTCGCATTAAATAGCTCGAAAAGAGCGATCTCGATGACTCTGCATACTTCGGACAGAATCCTCACCAAGATTATCGCAGAAAATGCATATCTGAGCTTGAAACCCCACGAAAACCAAGATATCGCTGGTTCTGCATATCAAACGCACTGTGGAGTGGTGAAAACCCGAGAAAACGTGTTTCTCGCATTGAATAGCTCGAAAAGTACGATCTCGATGACTCTGCATACTTCGGACAGAAGTCTCACCAAGATTATCGCAGAAAATGCATATCTGAGCTTGAAACCCCACGAAAACCAAGATATCGTCGGTTCTGCATATCATACGCACTGTGGAGTAGTGAAAACACCAGATAACGTGTTTCTCGCATTAAATATCTCGAATTGAGCGATCTCGATGATTAAGCATACTTCAGACAGAAGTATCACCAAGATTATCGTAAAAAATGCATATCTCAGCTTGAAACCCCACGAAAACCAAGATTTCGCTGGTTCTGCATATCAAACGCACTGTGGAGTGGTGATAAAACCAGATAACGTGCTTCTCGCATTAAATAGGTCGAAAAGAGCGATCTCGATGTTTCTGCATACTTCGGACAGAGGTCTCACCAAGATTATCGCAGAAAATGCATATCTCTGCTAGAAACCCCACGAAAACCAAGATATCTCCTGTTCTGCATATCCAACGAACTGTGGAGTGGTGAAAACCCCAGAAAACGTGTTTGTCGCATTAAATAGCTCGAAAAGTACGATCTCGATGACTCTGCATACTTCGGACAGAAGTCTCACCAAGATTATCGCAGAAAATGCATATCTGAGCTTGAAACCCCACGAAAACCAAGATATCGTCGGTTCTGCATATCATACGCACTGTGGAGTGGTGAAAACACCAGATAACATGTTTCTCGCATTAAATAGCTCGAAAAGTACGATCTCGATGATTCTGCATACTTCGGACAGAAGTCTCACCAAGATTATCGCAGAAAATGCATATCTCTGCTAGAAACCCCACGAAAACCAAGATTTCGCTGGTTCTGCATATCAAACGCACTGTGGAGTGCTGAAAACACCAGATAACGTGTTTGTCGCATTAAATAGCTCGAAAAGTGCGATCTCGATGATTCTGCATACTTCGGACAGAAGTCTCACCAAGATTATCGTAAAAAATGCATATCTCAACTTGAAACCCCACGAAAACCCAGATATCGCTGGTTCTGCATATCAAACGCACTGTGGAGTGCTGAAAACACCGGATAACGTGTTTGTCGCATTAAATAGCTCGAAAAGTGCGATCTCGATGATTCTGCATACTTCGGACAGAAGTCTCACCAAGATTATCGCAGAAAATGCATATCTCTGCTAGAAACCCCACGAAAACCAAGATATCTCCTGTTCTGCATATCCAACGAACTGTGGAGTGGTGAAAACCCCAGAAAACGTGTTTGTCGCATTAAATAGCTCGAAAAGTACGATCTCGATGACTCTGCATACTTCGGACAGAAGTCTCACCAAGATTATCGCAGAAAATGCATATCTGAGCTTGAAACCCCACGAAAACCAAGATATCGTCGGTTCTGCATATCATACGCACTGTGGAGTGGTGAAAACACCAGATAACATGTTTCTCGCATTAAATAGCTCGAAAAGTACGATCTCGATGACTTTGCATACTTCGGACTGAAGTCTCACCAAGATTATCGTAAAAAATGCATATCTCAGCTTGAAACCCCACGAAAACCATGGTTTCGCTGGTTCTGCATATCAAACGCACTGTAGAATGGTGAAAACACCAGATAACTTGTTTCTCGCATTAAATAGCTCGAAAAGAGCGATCTCGATGACTCTGCATACTTCGGACAGAAGTCTCACCAAGATTATCGCAGAAAATGCATATCTCAGCTTGAAACCCCACGAAAACCAAGATATCGTCGGTTCTGCATATCATACGCACTGTGGAGTGGTGAAAACACCAGATAACGTGTTTCTCGCATTAAATAGCTCGAATAGAGCGATCTGGATGATTAAGCATACTTCGGACAGAAGTCTCACCAAGATTATCGTAAAAAATGCATATCTCAGCTTGAAACCCCACGAAAACCAAGGTTTCGCTGGTTCTGCATATCAAACGCACTGTGGAGTGGTGATAAAACCAGATAACGTGTTTCTCCCATTAAATAGGTCGAAAAGAGCGATCTCGATGTTTCTGCATACTTCGGACAGAGGTCTCACCAAGATTATCGCAGAAAATGCATATCTCTGCTAGAAACCCCACGAAAACCAAGATATCTCCAGTTCTGCATATCAAACGCACTGCGGAGTGGTGAAAACACCAGATAACTTGTTTCTCGCATTAAATAGCTCGAAAAGAGCGATCTCGATGACTCTGCATACTTCGGACAGAAGTCTCACCAAGATTATCGCAGAAAATGCATATCTGAGCTTGAAACCCCACGAAAACCAAGATATCGTCGGTTCTGCATATCAAACGCACTGCGGAGTGGTGAAAACACCAGATAACGTGTTTCTCGCATTAAATAGGTCGAAAAGAGCGATCTCGATGTTTCTGCATACTTCGGACAGAAGTCTCACCAAGATTATCGCAGAAAATGCATATCTGAGCTTGAAACCCCACGAAAACCAAGATATCGTCGGTTCTGCATATCATACGCACTGTGGAGTGGTGAAAACACCAGATAACATGTTTCTCGCATTAAATAGCTCGAAAAGTACGATCTCGATGACTTTGCATACTTCGGACTGAAGTCTCACCAAGATTATCGTAAAAAATGCATATCTCAGCTTGAAACCCCACGAAAACCATGGTTTCGCTGGTTCTGCATATCAATCGCACTGTGGAATGGTGAAAACACCAGATAACTTGTTTCTCGCATTAAATAGCTCGAAAAGAGCGATCTCGATGACTCTGCATACTTCGGACAGAAGTCTCACCAAGATTATCGCAGAAAATGCATATCTCAGCTTGAAACCCCACGAAAACCAAGATATCGTCGGTTCTGCATATCATACGCACTGTGGAGTGGTGAAAACACCAGATAACGTGTTTCTCGCATTAAATAGCTCGAATAGAGCGATCTGGATGATTAAGCATACTTCGGACAGAAGTCTCACCAAGATTATCGTAAAAAATGCATATCTCAGCTTGAAACCCCACGAAAACCAAGGTTTCGCTGGTTCTGCATATCAAACGCACTGTGGAGTGGTGATAAAACCAGATAACGTGTTTCTCGCATTAAATAGGTCGAAAAGAGCGATCTCGATGTTTCTGCATACTTCGGACAGAGGTCTCACCAAGATTATCGCAGAAAATGCATATCTCTGCTAGAAACCCCACGAAAACCAAGATATCGTCGGTTCTGCATATCAAACGCACTGCGGAGTGGTGAAAACACCAGATAACTTGTTTCTCGCATTAAATAGCTCGAAAAGAGCGATCTCGATGACTCTGCATACTTCGGACAGAAGTCTCACCAAGATTATCGCAGAAAATGCATATCTCAGCTTGAAACCCCACGAAAACCAAGATATCGTCGGTTCTGCATATCATACGCACTGTGGAGTAGTGAAAACACCAGATAACGTGTTTCTCGCATTAAATATCTCGAATTGAGCGATCTCGATGATTAAGCATACTTCAGACAGAAGTATCACCAAGATTATCGTAAAAAATGCATATCTCAGCTTGAAACCCCACGAAAACCAAGATTTCGCTGGTTCTGCATATCAAACGCACTGTGGAGTGCTGAAAACACCAGATAACGTGTTTGTCGCATTAAATAGCTCGAAAAGTGCGATCTCGATGATTCTGCATACTTCGGACAGAAGTCTCACCAAGATTATCGTAAAAAATGCATATCTCAACTTGAAACCCCACGAAAACCCAGATATCGCTGGTTCTGCATATCAAACGCACTGTGGAGTGCTGAAAACACCGGATAACGTGTTTGTCGCATTAAATAGCTCGAAAAGTGCGATCTCGATGATTCTGCATACTTCGGACAGAAGTCTCACCAAGATTATCGCAGAAAATGCATATCTCTGCTAGAAACCCCACGAAAACCAAGATATCTCCTGTTCTGCATATCCAACGAACTGTGGAGTGGTGAAAACCCCAGAAAACGTGTTTGTCGCATTAAATAGCTCGAAAAGTACGATCTCGATGACTCTGCATACTTCGGACAGAAGTCTCACCAAGATTATCGCAGAAAATGCATATCTGAGCTTGAAACCCCACGAAAACCAAGATATCGTCGGTTCTGCATATCATACGCACTGTGGAGTGGTGAAAACACCAGATAACATGTTTCTCGCATTAAAT
Source organism: Anthophora plumipes (assembly GCA_951804975.1). Lineage (NCBI taxonomy): Eukaryota > Metazoa > Arthropoda > Insecta > Hymenoptera > Apidae > Anthophora > Anthophora plumipes. The sequence goes on from CATORF010000177.1 coordinate 1,269,245, forward strand.
AGCTCGAAAAGTACGATCTCGATGACTTTGCATACTTCGGACTGAAGTCTCACCAAGATTATCGTAAAAAATGCATATCTCAGCTTGAAACCCCACGAAAACCATGGTTTCGCTGGTTCTGCATATCAAACGCACTGTGGAATGGTGAAAACACCAGATAACTTGTTTCTCGCATTAAATAGCTCGAAAAGAGCGATCTCGATGACTCTGCATACTTCGGACAGAAGTCTCACCAAGATTATCGCAGAAAATGCATATCTCAGCTTGAAACCCCACGAAAACCAAGATATCGTCGGTTCTGCATATCATACGCACTGTGGAGTGGTGAAAACACCAGATAACGTGTTTCTCGCATTAAATAGCTCGAATAGAGCGATCTGGATGATTAAGCATACTTCGGACAGAAGTCTCACCAAGATTATCGTAAAAAATGCATATCTCAGCTTGAAACCCCACGAAAACCAAGGTTTCGCTGGTTCTGCATATCAAACGCACTGTGGAGTGGTGATAAAACCAGATAACGTGTTTCTCCCATTAAATAGGTCGAAAAGAGCGATCTCGATGTTTCTGCATACTTCGGACAGAGGTCTCACCAAGATTATCGCAGAAAATGCATATCTCTGCTAGAAACCCCACGAAAACCAAGATATCTCCAGTTCTGCATATCAAACGCACTGCGGAGTGGTGAAAACACCAGATAACTTGTTTCTCGCATTAAATAGCTCGAAAAGAGCGATCTCGATGACTCTGCATACTTCGGACAGAAGTCTCACCAAGATTATCGCAGAAAATGCATATCTGAGCTTGAAACCCCACGAAAACCAAGATATCGTCGGTTCTGCATATCAAACGCACTGCGGAGTGGTGAAAACACCAGATAACGTGTTTCTCGCATTAAATAGGTCGAAAAGAGCGATCTCGATGTTTCTGCATACTTCGGACAGAAGTCTCACCAAGATTATCGCAGAAAATGCATATCTGAGCTTGAAACCCCACGAAAACCAAGATATCGTCGGTTCTGCATATCATACGCACTGTGGAGTGGTGAAAACACCAGATAACATGTTTCTCGCATTAAATAGCTCGAAAAGTACGATCTCGATGACTTTGCATACTTCGGACTGAAGTCTCACCAAGATTATCGTAAAAAATGCATATCTCAGCTTGAAACCCCACGAAAACCATGGTTTCGCTGGTTCTGCATATCAATCGCACTGTGGAATGGTGAAAACACCAGATAACTTGTTTCTCGCATTAAATAGCTCGAAAAGAGCGATCTCGATGACTCTGCATACTTCGGACAGAAGTCTCACCAAGATTATCGCAGAAAATGCATATCTCAGCTTGAAACCCCACGAAAACCAAGATATCGTCGGTTCTGCATATCATACGCACTGTGGAGTGGTGAAAACACCAGATAACGTGTTTCTCGCATTAAATAGCTCGAATAGAGCGATCTGGATGATTAAGCATACTTCGGACAGAAGTCTCACCAAGATTATCGTAAAAAATGCATATCTCAGCTTGAAACCCCACGAAAACCAAGGTTTCGCTGGTTCTGCATATCAAACGCACTGTGGAGTGGTGATAAAACCAGATAACGTGTTTCTCGCATTAAATAGGTCGAAAAGAGCGATCTCGATGTTTCTGCATACTTCGGACAGAGGTCTCACCAAGATTATCGCAGAAAATGCATATCTCTGCTAGAAACCCCACGAAAACCAAGATATCTCCAGTTCTGCATATCAAACGCACTGCGGAGTGGTGAAAACACCAGATAACTTGTTTCTCGCATTAAATAGCTCGAAAAGAGCGATCTCGATGACTCTGCATACTTTGGACAGAAGTCTCACCAAGATTATCGCAGAAAATGCATATCTGAGCTTGAAACCCCACGAAAACCAAGATATCGTCGGTTCTGCATATCAAACGCACTGCGGAGTGGTGAAAACACCAGATAACGTGTTTCTCGCATTAAATAGGTCGAAAAGAGCGATCTCGATGATTGTGCATACTTCGGACAGAAGTCTCACCAAGATTATCGTAAGAAATGCATATCTCAGCTTGAAACCCCACGAAAACCCAGATATCGCTGGTTCTGCATATCAAACGCACTGTGGAGTGGGGAAACCCCCAGAAAACGTGTTTCTCTCATTAAATAGCTTGAAAAGAGCGATCTCGATGATTCTGCATACTTCGGACAGAATTCTCACCAAGATTATCGCAGAAAATGCATATCTGAGCTTGAAACCCCACGAAAACCAAGATATCGCTGGTTCTGCATATCAAACGCACTGTGGAGTGGTGAAAACCCGAGAAAACGTGTTTCTCGCATTAAATATCTCGAATTGAGCGATCTCGATGATTAAGCATACTTCAGACAGAAGTATCACCAAGATTATCGTAAAAAATGCATATCTCAGCTTGAAACCCCACGAAAACCAAGATTTCGCTGGTTCTGCATATCAAACGCACTGTGGAGTGCTGAAAACACCAGATAACGTGTTTGTCGCATTAAATAGCTCGAAAAGTGCGATCTCGATGATTCTGCATACTTCGGACAGAAGTCTCACCAAGATTATCGTAAAAAATGCATATCTCAGCTTGAAACCCCACGAAAACCAAGGTTTCGCTGGTTCTGCATATCTAACGCACTGTGGAGTGGTGATAAAACCAGATAACGTGTTTCTCGCATTAAATAGGTCGAAAAGAGCGATCTCGATGTTTCTGCATACTTCGGACAGAGGTCTCACCAAGATTATCGCAGAAAATGCATATCTCTGCTAGAAACCCCACGAAAACCAAGATATCTCCTGTTCTGCATATCAAACGCACTGCGGAGTGGTGAAAACACCAGATAACTTGTTTCTCGCATTAAATAGCTCGAAAAGAGCGATCTCGATGACTCTGCATACTTCGGACAGAATCCTCACCAAGATTATCGCAGAAAATGCATATCTGAGCTTGAAACCCCACGAAAACCAAGATATCGCTGGTTCTGCATATCAAACGCACTGTGGAGTGGTGAAAACCCGAGAAAACGTGTTTCTCGCATTGAATAGCTCGAAAAGTACGATCTCGATGACTCTGCATACTTCGGACAGAAGTCTCACCAAGATTATCGCAGAAAATGCATATCTCTGCTAGAAACCCCACGAAAACCAAGATATCTCCTGTTCTGCATATCCAACGAACTGTGGAGTGGTGAAAACCCCAGAAAACGTGTTTGTCGCATTAAATAGCTCGAAAAGTACGATCTCGATGACTCTGCATACTTCGGACAGAAGTCTCACCAAGATTATCGCAGAAAATGCATATCTGAGCTTGAAACCCCACGAAAACCAAGATATCGTCGGTTCTGCATATCATACGCACTGTGGAGTGGTGAAAACACCAGATAGCATGTTTCTCGCATTAAATAGCTCGAAAAGTACGATCTCGATGACTTTGCATACTTCGGACTGAAGTCTCACCAAGATTATCGTAAAAAATGCATATCTCAGCTTGAAACCCCACGAAAACCAAGGTTTCGCTGGTTCTGCATATCAAACGCACTGTGGAATGGTGAAAACACCAGATAACTTGTTTCTCGCATTAAATAGCTCGAAAAGAGCGATCTCGATGACTCTGCATACTTCGGACAGAAGTCTCACCAAGATTATCGCAGAAAATGCATATCTCAGCTTGAAACCCCACGAAAACCAAGATATCGTCGGTTCTGCATATCATACGCACTGTGGAGTAGTGAAAACACCAGATAACGTGTTTCTCGCATTAAATATCTCGAATTGAGCGATCTCGATGATTAAGCATACTTCAGACAGAAGTATCACCAAGATTATCGTAAAAAATGCATATCTCAGCTTGAAACCCCACGAAAACCAAGATTTCGCTGGTTCTGCATATCAAACGCACTGTGGAGTGCTGAAAACACCAGATAACGTGTTTGTCGCATTAAATAGCTCGAAAAGTGCGATCTCGATGATTCTGCATACTTCGGACAGAAGTCTCACCAAGATTATCGTAAAAAATGCATATCTCAGCTTGAAACCCCACGAAAACCCAGATATCGCTGGTTCTGCATATCAAACGCACTGTGGAGTGCTGAAAACACCGGATAACGTGTTTGTCGCATTAAATAGCTCGAAAAGTGCGATCTCGATGATTCTGCATACTTCGGACAGAAGTCTCACCATGATTATCGTAAAAAATGCATATCTCAGCTTGAAACCCAACGAAAACCAAGATTTCGCTGGTTCTGCATATCAAACGCACTGTGGAGTGGTGATAAAACCAGATAACGTGTTTCTCGCATTAAATAGGTCGAAAAGAGCGATCTCGATGTTTCTGCATACTTCGGACAGAGGTCTCACCAAGATTATCGCAGAAAATGCATATCTCTGCTAGAAACCCCACGAAAACCAAGATATCTCCTGTTCTGCATATCCAACGAACTGTGGAGTGGTGAAAACCCCAGAAAACGTGTTTGTCGCATTAAATAGCTCGAAAAGTACGATCTCGATGACTCTGCATACTTCGGACAGAAGTCTCACCAAGATTATCGCAGAAAATGCATATCTGAGCTTGAAACCCCACGAAAACCAAGATATCGTCGGTTCTGCATATCATACGCACTGTGGAGTGGTGAAAACACCAGATAACATGTTTCTCGCATTAAATAGCTCGAAAAGTACGATCTCGATGACTTTGCATACTTCGGACTGAAGTCTCACCAAGATTATCGTAAAAAATGCATATCTCAGCTTGAAACCCCACGAAAACCATGGTTTCGCTGGTTCTGCATATCAAACGCACTGTGGAATGGTGAAAACACCAGATAACTTGTTTCTCGCATTAAATAGCTCGAAAAGAGCGATCTCGATGACTCTGCATACTTCGGACAGAAGTCTCACCAAGATTATCGCAGAAAATGCATATCACAGCTTGAAACCCCACGAAAACCAAGATATCGTCGGTTCTGCATATCATACGCACTGTGGAGTGGTGAAAACACCAGATAACGTGTTTCTCGCATTAAATAGCTCGAATAGAGCGATCTGGATGATTAAGCATACTTCGGACAGAAGTCTCACCAAGATTATCGTAAAAAATGCATATCTCAGCTTGAAACCCCACGAAAACCAAGGTTTCGCTGGTTCTGCATATCAAACGCACTGTGGAGTGGTGATAAAACCAGATAACGTGTTTCTCGCATTAAATAGGTCGAAAAGAGCGATCTCGATGTTTCTGCATACTTCGGACAGAGGTCTCACCAAGATTATCGCAGAAAATGCATATCTCTGCTAGAAACCCCACGAAAACCAAGATATCTCCTGTTCTGCATATCCAACGAACTGTGGAGTGGTGAAAACACCAGAAAACGTGTTTGTCGCATTAAATAGCTCGAAAAGTACGATCTCGATGACTCTGCATACTTCGGACAGAAGTCTCACCAAGATTATCGCAGAAAATGCATATCTGAGCTTGAAACCCCACGAAAACCAAGATATCGTCGGTTCTGCATATCATACGCACTGTGGAGTGGTGAAAACACCAGATAACGTGTTTCTCGCATTAAATATCTCGAATAGAGCGATCTCGATGATTAAGCATACATCGGACAGAAGTCTCACCAAGATTATCGTAAAAAAATTCATATCTCAGCTTGAAACCCCACGAAAACCAAGATTTCGCTGGTTCTGCATATCAAACGCACTGAGGAGTGCTGAAAACACCAGATAACGGGTTTGTCGCATTAAATAGCTCGAAAAGTGCGATCTCGATGATTCTGCATACTTCGGACAGAAGTCTCACCAAGATTATCGTAAAAAATGCATATCTCAGCTTGAAACCCCACGAAAACCCAGATATCGCTGGTTCTGCATATCAAACGCACTATGGAGTGCTGAAAACACCGGATAACGTGTTTGTCGCATTATATAGCTCGAAAAGTGCGATCTCGATGATTCTGCATACTTCGGACAGAAGTCTCACCATGATTATCGTAAAAAATGCATATCTCAGCTTGAAACCCAACGAAAACCAAGATTTCGCTGGTTCTGCATATCAAACGCACTGTGGAGTGGTGATAACACCAGATAACGTGTTTCTCGCATTAAATATCTCGAATAGAGCGATCTCGATGATTAAGCATACTTCGGACAGAAGTCTCACCAAGATTATCGTAAAAAATGCATATCTCAGCTTGAAACCCCACGAAAACCAAGATTTCGCTGGTTCTGCATATCAAACGCACTGTGGAGTGGTGAAAACCCCAGAAAACGTGTTTCTCGCATTAAATAGCTTGAAAAGAGCGATCTCGATGATTCTGCATACTTCGGACAGAAGTCTCACCAAGATTATCGTAAGAAATGCATATCTCAGCTTGAAACCCCACGAAAACCCAGATATCGCTGGTTCTGCATATCAAACGCACTGTGGAGTGCTGAAAACACCAGATAACGTGTTTGTCTCATTAAATAGCTCGAAAAGTGCGATCTCGATGATTCTGCATACTTCGGACAGAAGTCTCACCAAGATTATCGCAGAAAATGCATATCTCAGCTAGAAACCCCACGAAAACCAAGATATCTCCTGTTCTGCATATCCAACGAACTGTGGAGTGGTGAAAACCCCAGAAAACGTTTTTCTCGCATAGAATAGCTCGAAAAGTACGATCTCGATGACTCTGCATACTTCGGACAGAACTCTCACCAAGATTATCGCAGAAAATGCATATCTGAGCTTGAAACCCCACGAAAACCAAGATATCGCTGGTTCTGCATATCAAACGCACTGTGGAGTGGTGAAAACCCGAGAAAACGTGTTTCTCGCATTGAATAGCTCGAAAAGTACGATCTCGATGACTCTGCATACTTCGGACAGAAGTCTCACCAAGATTATCGCAGAAAATGCATATCTGAGCTTGAAACCCCACGAAAACCAAGATATCGTCGGTTCTGCATATCATACGCACTGTGGAGTAGTGAAAACACCAGATAACGTGTTTCTCGCATTAAATATCTCGAATTGAGCGATCTCGATGATTAAGCATACTTCAGACAGAAGTCTCACCAAGATTATCGTAAAAAATGCATATCTCAGCTTGAAACCCCACGAAAACCAAGATTTCGCTGGTTCTGCATATCAAACGCACTGTGGAGTGGTGAAAACCCCAGAAAACGTGTTTCTCGCATTAAATAGCTTGAAAAGAGCGATCTCGATGATTCTGCATACTTCGGACAGAATTCTCACCAAGATTATCGCAGAAAATGCATATCTGAGCTTGAAACCCCACGAAAACCAAGATATCGCTGGTTCTGCATATCAAACGCACTGTGGAGTGGTGAAAACCCGAGAAAACGTGTTTCTCGCATTAAATATCTCGAATTGAGCGATCTCGATGATTAAGCATACTTCAGACAGAAGTATCACCAAGATTATCGTAAAAAATGCATATCTCAGCTTGAAACCCCACGAAAACCAAGATTTCGCTGGTTCTGCATATCAAACGCACTGTGGAGTGCTGAAAACAACAGATGACGTGTTTGTCGCATTAAATAGCTCGAAAAGTGCGATCTCGATGATTCTGCATACTTCGGACAGAAGTCTCACCAAGATTATCGTAAAAAATGCATATCTCAGCTTGAAACCCCACGAAAACCCAGATATCGCTGGTTCTGCATATCAAACGCACTGTGGAGTGCTGAAAACACCGGATAACGTGTTTGTCGCATTAAATAGCTCGAAAAGTGCGATCTCGATGATTCTGCATACTTCGGACAGAAGTCTCACCATGATTATCGTAAAAAATGCATATCTCAGCTTGAAACCCAACGAAAACCAAGATTTCGCTGGTTCTGCATATCAAACGCACTGTGGAGTGGTGATAAAACCAGATAACGTGTTTCTCGCATTAAATAGGTCGAAAAGAGCGATCTCGATGTTTCTGCATACTTCGGACAGAGGTCTCACCAAGATTATCGCAGAAAATGCATATCTCTGCTAGAAACCCCACGAAAACCAAGATATCTCCTGTTCTGCATATCCAACGAACTGTGGAGTGGTGAAAACCCCAGAAAACGTGTTTGTCGCATTAAATAGCTCGAAAAGTACGATCTCGATGACTCTGCATACTTCGGACAGAAGTCTCACCAAGATTATCGCAGAAAATGCATATCTGAGCTTGAAACCCCACGAAAACCAAGATATCGTCGGTTCTGCATATCATACGCACTGTGGAGTGGTGAAAACACCAGATAACATGTTTCTCGCATTAAATAGCTCGAAAAGTACGATCTCGATGACTTTGCATACTTCGGACTGAAGTCTCACCAAGATTATCGTAAAAAATGCATATCTCAGCTTGAAACCCCACGAAAACCAAGGTTTCGCTGGTTCTGCATATCAAACGCACTGTGGAATGGTGAAAACACCAGATAACTTGTTTCTCGCATTAAATAGCTCGAAAAGAGCGATCTCGATGACTCTGCATACTTCGGACAGAAGTCTCACCAAGATTATCGCAGAAAATGCATATCTCAGCTTGAAACCCCACGAAAACCAAGATATCGTCGGTTCTGCATATCATACGCACTGTGGAGTGGTGAAAACACCAGATAACGTGTTTCTCGCATTAAATAGCTCGAATAGAGCGATCTGGATGATTAAGCATACTTCGGACAGAAGTCTCACCAAGATTATCGTAAAAAATGCATATCTCAGCTTGAAACCCCACGAAAACCAAGGTTTCGCTGGTTCTGCATATCTAACGGACTGTGGAGTGGTGATAAAACCAGATAACGTGTTTCTCGCATTAAATAGGTCGAAAAGAGCGATCTCGATGTTTCTGCATACTTCGGACAGAGGTCTCACCAAGATTATCGCAGAAAATGCATATCTCTGCTAGAAACCCCACGAAAACTAAGATATCTCCTGTTCTGCATATCAAACGCACTGCGGAGTGGTGAAAACACCAGATAACTTGTTTCTCGCATTAAATAGCTCGAAAAGAGCGATCTCGATGACTCTGCATACTTCGGACAGAAGTCTCACCAAGATTATCGCAGAAAATGCATATCTGAGCTTGAAACCCCACGAAAACCAAGATATCGTCGGTTCTGCATATCAAACGCACTGCGGAGTGGTGAAAACACCAGATAACGTGTTTCTCGCATTAAATAGGTCGAAAAGAGCGTTCTCGATGTTTCTGCATACTTCGGACAGAGGTCTCACCAAGATTATTGCAGAAAAAGCATATCTCTGCTAGAAACCCCACGAAAACCAAGATATCTCCTGTTCTGCATATCCAACGAACTGTGGAGTGGTGAAAACCCCAGAAACCGTGTTTGGCGCATTAAATAGCTCGAAAAGTACGATCTCGATGACTCTGCATACTTCGGACAGAAGTCTCACCAAGATTATCGCAGAAAATGCATATCTGAGCTTGAAACCCCACGAAAACCAAGATATCGTCGGTTCTGCATATCATACGCACTGTGGAGTGCTGAAAACACCAGATAACGTGTTTCTCGCATTAAATAGCTCGAAAAGAGCGATCTAGATAATTCTGCATACTTCTGACAGAAGTCTCACAAAGATTATCGTAGAATGTGCATATCTCAGTTTGAACCCCGACGAAATCCAAGATGTCGCCGGTTCTGCATATCAAACGCACAGTGGAGTCGTGAAAACATCAGATAACGTGGTTCTCGCATTAAATAGTTCGAAAAGAGCGATCTAGATAATTCTGCATACTTCTGACAGAAGTCTCACCAAGATTATCGCAGAAAATGCATATCTCAGCTGGAAAACCACGAAATTCAAGATATCGCCGGTTCTGCATATAAAACGCACTGTGGAATGTTGAAAACACCAGAAAACGTGTTTCTCGCATTAAGTAGCTCGAAAAGAGCATTTTCGAAGATTCTGCATACTTCTGACTGAAGTCTCACCAAGATTATCGCAGAAAATGCATATCGCAGCTTGAAACCTCACGAAAACCAAGTTATCTACGGTTCTGCACATCAAACGAACTGTGGAGTGCTGAAAACACCAGATAACGTGTTTCTCGCATTAAATAGCTCGAAAAGAGCGATCTAGATAATTCTGCATACTTCTGACAGAAGTCTCACCAAGATTAACGCAGAAAATGCATATCTCAGCTTGAAACCCGACCGATACCAAGATATCTCCGGTTCTGCATATCAAACGCACTGTGGAATGTTGAAAACACCAGAAAACTTGTTTTTTCGCATTACATAGCTCGAAAAGAGCGATCTAGATGATTCTGCATACTTCTGACAGAAGTCTCACCAAGATTATCGCAGAAAATGCATATCTCAGCTGGAAACACCACGAAAATCAAGATATCGCCGGTTCTGCATATAAAACGCACTGTGGAATGTTGAAAACACCAGAAAACTTGTTTTTTCGCATTACGTATCTCGAAAGGAGCGATCTAGATGATTCTGCATACTTCTGACTGAAGTCTCACCAAGATTATTGTAGATAATGCATATCTCAGCTTGAAACCCGACGAAATCTAAGATGTCGCCGGTTCTGCAAATCAAACGCACTGTGGAGTGGTGAAAACACCAGAAAACGTGTTTCTCGCATTAAGTAGCTCGAAAAGAGCGTTCTCGAAGATTCTGCATACTTCTGACTGAAGTCTCACCAAGATTATCGCAGAAAATGCATATCTCAGGTTGAAACCTCACGAAAACCAAGTTATCTACGGTTCTGCACATCAAACGAACTGTGGTTTGGTGAAAACACCAGAAAACGTGTTTCTCGAATTAAATAGCACGAAAAGAGCGATCTAGTTGATTCTGCATACTTCTGACAGAAGTCTCACCAAGATTATCGTAAGAAATGCATATCTCAGCTTGAAACCCCACGAAAACCCAGATATCGCTGGTTCTGCATATCAAACGCACTGTGGAGTGCTGAAAACACCAGATAACGTGTTTGTCTCATTAGATAGCTCGAAAAGTGCGATCTCGATGATTCTGCATACTTCGGACAGAAGTCTCACCAAGATTATCGCAGAAAATGCATATCTCAGCTAGAAACCCCACGAAAACCAAGATATCTCCTGTTCTGCATATCCAACGAACTGTGGAGTGGTGAAAACCCCAGAAAACGTTTTTCTCGCATAGAATAGCTCGAAAAGTACGATCTCGATGACTCTGCATACTTCGGACAGAACTCTCACCAAGATTATCGCAGAAAATGCATATCTGAGCTTGAAACCCCACGAAAACCAAGATATCGCTGGTTCTGCATATCAAACGCACTGTGGAGTGGTGAAAACCCGAGAAAACGTGTTTCTCGCATTGAATAGCTCGAAAAGTACGATCTCGATTACTCTGCATACTTCGGACAGAAGTCTCACCAAGATTATCGCAGAAAATGCATATCTGAGCTTGAAACCCCACGAAAACCAAGATATCGTCGGTTCTGCATATCATACGCACTGTGGAGTAGTGAAAACACCAGATAACGTGTTTCTCGCATTAAATATCTCGAATTGAGCGATCTCGATGATTAAGCATACTTCAGACAGAAGTCTCACCAAGATTATCGTAAAAAATGCATATCTCAGCTTGAAACCCCACGAAAACCAAGATTTCGCTGGTTCTGCATATCAAACGCACTGTGGCGTGGTGAAAACCCCAGAAAACGTGTTTCTCGCATTAAATAGCTTGAAAAGAGCGATCTCGATGATTCTGCATACTTCGGACAGAATTCTCACCAAGATTATCGCAGAAAATGCATATCTGAGCTTGAAACCCCACGAAAACCAAGATATCGCTGGTTCTGCATATCAAACGCACTGTGGAGTGGTGAAAACCCGAGAAAACGTGTTTCTCGCATTAAATATCTCGAATTGAGCGATCTCGCTGATTAAGCATACTTCAGACAGAAGTATCACCAAGATTATCGTAAAAAATGCATATCTCAGCTTGAAACCCCACGAAAACCAAGATTTCGCTGGTTCTGCATATCAAACGCACTGTGGAGTGCTGAAAACAACAGATGACGTGTTTGTCGCATTAAATAGCTCGAAAAGTGCGATCTCGATGATTCTGCATACTTCGGACAGAAGTCTCACCAAGATTATCGTAAAAAATGCATATCTCAGCTTGAAACCCCACGAAAACCCAGATATCGCTGGTTCTGCATATCAAACGCACTGTGGAGTGCTGAAAACACCGGATAACGTGTTTGTCGCATTAAATAGCTCGAAAAGTGCGATCTCGATGATTCTGCATACTTCGGACAGAAGTCTCACCATGATTATCGTAAAAAATGCATATTTCAGCTTGAAACCCAACGAAAACCAAGATTTCGCTGGTTCTGCATATCAAACGCACTGTGGAGTGGTGATAAAACCAGATAACGTGTTTCTCGCATTAAATAGGTCGAAAAGAGCGATCTCGATGTTTCTGCATACTTCGGACAGAGGTCTCACCAAGATTATCGCAGAAAATGCATATCTCTGCTAGAAACCCCACGAAAACCAAGATATCTCCTGTTCTGCATATCCAACGAACTGTGGAGTGGTGAAAACCCCAGAAAACGTGTTTGTCGCATTAAATAGCTCGAAAAGTACGATCTCGATGACTCTGCATACTTCGGACAGAAGTCTCACCAAGATTATCGCAGAAAATGCATATCTGAGCTTGAAACCCCACGAAAACCAAGATATCGTCGGTTCTGCATATCATACGCACTGTGGAGTGGTGAAAACACCAGATAACATGTTTCTCGCATTAAATAGCTCGAAAAGTACGATCTCGATGACTTTGCATACTTCGGACTGAAGTCTCACCAAGATTATCGTAAAAAATGCATATCTCAGCTTGAAACCCCACGAAAACCAAGGTTTCGCTGGTTCTGCATATCAAACGCACTGTGGAATGGTGAAAACACCAGATAACTTGTTTCTCGCATTAAATAGCTCGAAAAGAGCGATCTCGATGACTCTGCATACTTCGGACAGAAGTCTCACCAAGATTATCGCAGAAAATGCATATCTCAGCTTGAAACCCCACGAAAACCAAGATATCGTCGGTTCTGCATATCATACGCACTGTGGAGTGGTGAAAACACCAGATAACGTGTTTCTCGCATTAAATAGCTCGAATAGAGCGATCTGGATGATTAAGCATACTTCGGACAGAAGTCTCACCAAGATTATCGTAAAAAATGCATATCTCAGCTTGAAACCCCACGAAAACCAAGGTTTCGCTGGTTCTGCATATCTAACGCACTGTGGAGTGGTGATAAAACCAGATAACGTGTTTCTCGCATTAAATAGGTCGAAAAGAGCGATCTCGATGTTTCTGCATACTTCGGACAGAGGTCTCACCAAGATTATCGCAGAAAATGCATATCTCTGCTAGAAACCCCACGAAAACTAAGATATCTCCTGTTCTGCATATCAAACGCACTGCGGAGTGGTGAAAACACCAGATAACTTGTTTCTCGCATTAAATAGCTCGAAAAGAGCGATCTCGATGACTCTGCATACTTCGGACAGAAGTCTCACCAAGATTATCGCAGAAAATGCATATCTGAGCTTGAAACCCCACGAAAACCAAGATATCGTCGGTTCTGCATATCAAACGCACTGCGGAGTGGTGAAAACACCAGATAACGTGTTTCTCGCATTAAATAGGTCGAAAAGAGCGTTCTCGATGTTTCTGCATACTTCGGACAGAGGTCTCACCAAGATTATTGCAGAAAAAGCATATCTCTGCTAGAAACCCCACGAAAACCAAGATATCTCCTGTTCTGCATATCCAACGAACTGTGGAGTGGTGAAAACCCCAGAAACCGTGTTTGGCGCATTAAATAGCTCGAAAAGTACGATCTCGATGACTCTGCATACTTCGGACAGAAGTCTCACCAAGATTATCGCAGAAAATGCATATCTGAGCTTGAAACCCCACGAAAACCAAGATATCGTCGGTTCTGCATATCATACGCACTGTGGAGTGCTGAAAACACCAGATAACGTGTTTCTCGCATTAAATAGCTCGAAAAGAGCGATCTAGATAATTCTGCATACTTCTGACAGAAGTCTCACAAAGATTATCGTAGAATGTGCATATCTCAGCTTGAACCCCGACGAAATCCAAGATGTCGCCGGTTCTGCATATCAAACGCACAGTGGAGTCGTGAAAACATCAGATAACGTGGTTCTCGCATTAAATAGTTCGAAAAGAGCGATCTAGATGATTCTGCATACTTCTGACAGAAGTCTCACCAAGATTATCGCAGAAAATGCATATCTCAGCTGGAAAACCACGAAATTCAAGATATCGCCGGTTCTGCATATAAAACGCACTGTGGAATGTTGAAAACACCAGAAAACGTGTTTCTCGCATTAAATATGTCGAAAAGTGCGATCTCGATGTTTCTGCATACTTCTGACAGACGTCTGACCAAGATTATCGCAGAAAATGCATATCTCAGCTTGAACCCCGACGAAATCCAAGATGTCGCCGGTTCTGCATATCAAACGCACTGTGGAGTCGTGAAAACACCAGAAAGCGTGTTTCTCGCATTAAGTAGCTCGAAAAGAGCATTTTCGAAGATTCTGCATTCTTCTGACTGAAGTCTCACCAAGATTATCGCAGAAAATGCATATCGCAGCTTGAAACCTCACGAAAACCAAGTTATCTCCGGTTCTGCACATCAAACGGACTGTGGTGTGGTGAAAACACCAGAAAACGTGTTTCTCGAATTAAATAGCTCGAAAAGAGCGATCTAGATGATTCTGCATACTTCTGACAGAAGTCTCACCAAGATTAACGCAGAAAATGCATATCTCAGCTTGAAACCCGACCGATACCAAGATATCTCCGGTTCTGCATATCAAACGCACTGTGGAATGTTGAAAACACCAGAAAACTTGTTTTTTCGCATTACATAGCTCGAAAAGAGCGATCTAGATGATTCTGCATACTTCGGACAGAAGTCTCACCAAGATTATCGCAGAAAATGCATATCTCAGCTGGAAACACCACGAAAATCAAGATATCGCCGGTTCTGCATATAAAACGCACTGTGGAATGTTGAAAACACCAGAAAACTTGTTTTTTCGCATTACGTATCTCGAAAGGAGCGATCTAGATGATTCTGCATACTTCTGACTGAAGTCTCACCAAGATTATTGTAGATAATGCATATCTCAGCTTGAAACCCGACGAAATCTAAGATGTCGCCGGTTCTGCAAATCAAACGCACTGTGGAGTGGTGAAAACACCAGAAAACGTGTTTCTCGCATTAAGTAGCTCGAAAAGAGCGTTCTCGAAGATTCTGCATACTTCTGACTGAAGTCTCACCAAGATTATCGCAGAAAATGCATATCTCAGGTTGAAACCTCACGAAAACCAAGTTATCTACGGTTCTGCACATCAAACGAACTGTGGTTTGGTGAAAACACCAGAAAACGTGTTTCTCGAATTAAATAGCACGAAAAGAGCGATCTAGATGATTCTGCATACTTCTGACAGAAGTCTCACCAAGATTATCGCAGAAAATGCATATCTCAGCTTGAAACCCGACCGAAACCAAGATATCTCCGGTTCTGCGCATCAAACGGACTGTGGTGTGGTGAAAACACCAGAAAACGTGTTTCTCGCATTAAGTAGCTCGAAAAGAGCGTTCTCGAAGATTCTGCATACTTCTGACAGAAGGCTCAGCAAGATTATCGCAGAAAATGCATACCTCAGCTCGAAACACCACGAAAATCAAGATATCGCCGGTTCTGCATATCAAACGCACTGCGGAATGTTGAATGCACCAGAAAACTTGTTTTTTCGCATTAGATAGCTCGAAACGGGCGATCTAGATGATTCTGCATACTTCTGACAGAAGTCTCACCAAGATTATCGCAGAAAATGCATACCTCAGCTTGAAATCTCACGAAAATCAAGATGTCGCCGCATCTGCATATCAAACGCACTGTGGAGTGGTGAAAACCACCAGAATACGTGTTTCTCGCATTAAATAGCTCGAATAGAGCGATCTGGATGATTAAGCATACTTCGGACAGAAGTCTCACCAAGATTATCGTAAAAAATGCATATCTCAGCTTGAAACCCCACGAAAACCAAGGTTTCGCTGGTTCTGCATATCAAACGCACTGTGGAATGGTGAAAACACCAGATAACTTGTTTCTCGCATTAAATAGCTCGAAAAGAGCGATCTCGATGACTCTGCATACTTCGGACAGAAGTCTCACCAAGATTATCGCAGAAAATGCATATCTCAGCTTGAAACCCCACGAAAACCAAGATATCGTCGGTTCTGCATATCATACGCACTGTGGAGTGGTGAAAACACCAGATAACGTGTTTTTCGCATTAAATAGCTCGAATAGTACGATCTCGATGACTCTGCATACTTCGGACAGAAGTCTCACCATGATTATCGCTGAAAATGCATATCTGAGCTTGAAACCCCTCGAAAACCAAGATATCGTCGGTTCTGTATATCATACGCACTGTGGAGTGGTGAAAACACCAGATAACGTGTTTCTCGCATTAAATAGCTCGAATAGAGCGATCTCGATGATTAAGCATACTTCGGACAGAAGTCTCACCAAGATTATCGTAAAAAATGCATATCTCAGCTTGAAACCCTACGAAAACCAAGATTTCGCTGGTTCTGCATATCAAACGCACTGTGGTGTGCTGAAAACACCAGATAACGTGTTTGTCGCATTAAATAGCTCGAAAAGTGCGATCTCGATGATTCTGCATACTTCGGACAGAAGTCTCACCAAGATTATCGTAAAAAATGCATATCTCAGCTTGAAACCCCACGTAAACCCAGATATCGCTGGTTCTGCATATCGAACGCACTGTGGAGTGCTGAAAACACCAGATAACGTGTTTGTCGCATTAAATAGCTCGAAAAGTGCGATCTCGATGATTCTGCATACTTCGGACAGAAGTCTCACCATGATTATCGTAAAAAATGCATATCTCAGCTTGAAACCCCACGAAAACCAAGATATCGCTGTTTCTGCATATCAAACGCACTGTGGAGTGGTGAAAACACCAGATAACTTGTTTCTCGCATTAAATAGCTCGAAACGAGCGATCTCGATGATTAAGCATACTTCGGACAGAAGTCTCACCTAGATTATCGCAGAAAATGCATATCTCTGCTAGAAACCCCACGAAAACCCAGATATCGCTGGTTCTGCATTTCAAACGCACTGCGGAGTGGTGAAAACACCAGATAACTTGTTTCTCGCATTAAATAGCTCGAAAAGAGCGATCTCGATGACTCTGCATACTTCGGACAGAAGTCTCACCAAGATTATCGCAGAAAATGCATATCCGAGCTTGAAACCCCACGAAAACCAAGATATCGTCGGTTCTGCATATCATACGCACTGCGGAGTGGTGAAAACACCAGATAACTTGTTTCTCGCATTAAATAGCTCGAAAAGAGCGATCTCGATGACTCTGCATACTTCGGACAGAAGTCTCACCAAGATTATCGCAGAAAATGCATATCTGAGCTTGAAACCCCACGAAAACCACGATATCGTCGGTTCTGCATATCATACGCACTGTGGAGTGGTGAAAACACCAGATAACGTGTTTCTCGCATTCAATAGGTCGAAAAGAGCGATCTCCAGGTTTCTGCATACTTCGGACAGAGGTCTCACCAAGATAATCGCAGAAAATGCATATCTCTGCTAGAAACCCCACGAAAACCAAGATATCTCCTGTTCTGCATATCCAACGAACTGTGGAGTGGTGAAAACCCCAGAAAACGTGTTTCTCGCATTGAATAGCTCGAAAAGTACGATCTCGATGACTCTGCATACTTCGGACAGAAGTCTCACCAAGATTATCGTAAAAAATGCATATCTCAGCTTGAAACCATCCGAAAACCAAGATTTCGGTGGTTCTGCATATCAAACGCACTGTGGTGTGCTGAAAACACCAGATAACGTGTTTGTCGCATTAAATAGCTCGAAAAGTGCGATCTCGATGATTCTGCATACTTCGGACAGAAGTCTCAAAAAAGATTATCGTAAAAAATGCATATCTCAGCTTGAAACCCCACGTAAACCCAGATATCGCTGGTTCTGCATATCGAACGCACTGTGGAGTGCTGAAAACACCAGATAACGTGTTTGTCGCATTAAATAGCTCGAAAAGTGCGATCTCGATGATTCTGCATACTTCGGACAGAAGTCTCACCATGATTATCGTAAAAAATGCATATCTCAGCTTGAAACCCCACGAAAACCAAGATATCGCTGTTTCTGCATATCAAACGCACTGTGGAGTGGTGAAAACACCAGATAACTTGTTTCTCGCATTAAATAGCTCGAAACGAGCGATCTCGATGATTAAGCATACTTCGGACAGAAGTCTCACCTAGATTATCGCAGAAAATGCATATCTCTGCTAGAAACCCCACGAAAACCAAGATATCGTCGGTTCTGCATATCATACGCACTGCGGAGTGGTGAAAACACCAGATAACTTGTTTCTCGCATTAAATAGCTCGAAAAGAGCGATCTCGATGACTCTGCATACTTCGGACAGAAGTCTCACCAAGATTATCGCAGAAAATGCATATCTGAGCTTGAAACCCCACGAAAACCAAGATATCGTCGGTTCTGCATATCATACGCACTGTGGAGTGGTGAAAACACCAGATAACGTGTTTTTCGCATTAAATAGCTCGAATAGTACGATCTCGATGATTCTGCATACTTCGGACTGAAGTCTCACCAAGATTATCGCAGAAAATGCATATCTGAGCTTGAAACCCCACGAAAACCAAGATATCGCTGGTTCTGCATATCAAACGCACTGTGGAGTGCTGAAAACACCAGATAACGTGTTTGTCGCATTAAATAGCTCGAAAAGTGCGATCTCGATGATTCTGCATACTTCGGACAGAAGTCTCACCATGATTATCGTAAAAAATGCATATCTCAGCTTGAAACCCCACGAAAACCAAGATATCGCTGTTTCTGCATATCAAACGCACTGTGGAGTGGTGAAAAAACCAGATAACTTGTTTCTCGCATTAAATAGCTCGAAACGAGCGATCTCGATGATTAAGCATACTTCGAACAGAAGTCTCACCTAGATTATCGCAGAAAATGCATATCTCTGCTAGAAACCCCACGAAAACCAAGATATCTCCTGTTCTGCATATCCAACGAACTGTGGAGTGGTGAAAACCCCAGAAAACGTGTTTCTCGCATTGAATAGCTCGAAAAGTACGATCTCGATGACTCTGCATACTTCGGACAGAAGTCTCACCAAGATTATCGCAGAAAATGCATATCTGAGCTTGAAACCCCACGAAAACCAAGATATCGCTGGTTCTGCATATCAAACGCACTGCGGAGTGGTGAAAACACCAGATAACTTGTTTCTCGCATTAAATAGCTCGAAAAGAGCGATCTCGATGACTCTGCATACTTCGGACAGAAGTCTCACCAAGATTATCGCAGAAAATGCATATCTGAGCTTGAAACCCCACGAAAACCACGATATCGTCGGTTCTGCATATCATACGCACTGTGGAGTGGTGAAAACACCAGATAACGTGTTTCTCGCATTCAATAGGTCGAAAAGAGCGATCTCCATGTTTCTGCATACTTCGGACAGAGGTCTCACCAAGATTATCGCAGAAAATGCATATCTCTGCTAGAAACCCCACGTAAACCCAGATATCGCTGGTTCTGCATATCGAACGCACTGTGGAGTGCTGAAAACACCAGATAACGTGTTTGTCGCATTAAATAGCTCGAAAAGTGCGATCTCGATGATTCTGCATACTTCGGACAGAAGTCTCACCATGATTATCGTAAAAAATGCATATCTCAGCTTGAAACCCCGCGTAAACCAAGATATCACTGGTTCTGCATATCAAACGCACTGAGGAGTGCTGAAAACACCAGATAACGTGTTTCTCGCATTAAATAGGTCGAAAAGAGCCATCTCGATGTTTCTGCATACTGCGGACACAGGTCTCACCAAGATTATCGCAGAAAATGCATATCTCTTCTAGAAACCCCTCGAAAACCAAGATATCTCCTGTTCTGCATATCCAACGAACTGTGGAGTGGTGAAAACCCCAGAAAACGTGTTTGTCGCATTAAATAGCTCGAAAAGTACGATCTCGATGACTCTGCATACTTCGGACAGAAGTCTACACCAAGATTATCGCAGAAAATGCATATCTGAGCTTGAAACCCCACGAAAACCAAGATATCGCTGGTTCTGCATATCAAACGCACTGCGGAGTGGTGAAAACACCAGATAACTTGTTTCTCGCATTAAATAGCTCGAAAAGAGCGATCTCGAAGACTCTGCATACTTCGGACAGAAGTCTCACCATGATTATCGCAGAAAATGCATATCTGAGCTTGAAACCCCACGAAAACCAAGATATCGTCGGTTCTGTATATCATACGCACTGTGGAGTGGTGAAAACACCAGATAACGTGTTTCTCGCATTCAATAGGTCGAAAAGAGCGATCTCCATGTTTCTGCATACTTCGGACAGAAGTCTCACCAAGATTATAGCAGAAAATGCATATCTGAGCTTGAAACCCCACGAAAACCAAGATATCGTCGGTTCTGCATATCATACGCACTGTGGAGTGGTGAAAACACCAGATAACGTGTTTTTCGCATTAAATAGCTCGAATAGTACGATCTCGATGACTTTGCATACTTCGGACAGAAGTCTCACCATGATTATCGCAGAAAATGCATATCTGAACTTGAAACCCCACGAAAACCAAGATATCGTCGGTACTGTATATCATACGCACTGTGGAGTGGTGAAAACACCAGATAACGTGTTTCTCGCATTAAATAGCTCGAATAGAGCGATCTCGATGATTAAGCATACTTCGGACAGAAGTCTCACCAAGATTATAGTAAAAAATGCATATCTCAGCTTGAAACCCCACGTAAACCCAGATATCGCTGGTTCTGCATATCGAACGCACTGTGGAGTGCTGAAAACACCAGATAACGTGTTTGTCGCATTAAATAGCTCGAAACGAGCGATCTCGATGATTAAGCATACTTCGGACAGAAGTCTCACCTAGATTATCGCAGAAAATGCATATCTCTGCTAGAAACCCCACGAAAACCAAGATATCTCCTGTTCTGCATATCCAACGAACTGTGGAGTGGTGAAAACCCCAGAAAACGTTTTTCTCGCATTGAATAGCTCGAAAAGTACGATCTCGATGACTCTGCATACTTCGGACAGAAGTCTCACCAAGATTATCGCAGAAAATGCATATCTGAGCTTGAAACCCCACGAAAACCAAGATATCGCTGGTTCTGCATATCAAACGCACTGCGGAGTGGTGAAAACACCAGATAACTTGTTTCTCGCATTAAATAGCTCGAAAAGAGCGATCTCGATGACTCTGCATACTGCGGACAGAAGTCTCACCATGATTATCGCAGAAAATGCATATCTGAGCTTGAAGCCACACGAAAACCAAGATTTCGCTGGTTATGCATATCAACCGCACTGTGGAGTGGTGAAAACACCCGATAACGTGTTTCTCGCATTAAAAATTTCGAAAAGAGCGGTCTCGATGATTAAGCATACTTCGGACAGAAGTCCCAAGAAGATTATCGTAAAAAATGCATATCTCAGCTTGAAACCCCACGAAAACCAAGATTTCGCTGGTTCTGCTAATCAAACGCACTGTGGAGTGGTGAAAACACCAGATAACGTGTTTCTCGCATTAAATAGGTCGAAAAGAGCGATCTCGATGTTTCTGCATACTTCGGACAGAGGTCTCACCAAGATTACCGCAGAAAATGCATATCTCTGCTAGAAACCCCACGAAAACCAAGATATCTCCTGTTCTGCATATCCAACGAACTGTGGAGTGGTGAAAACACCAGATAACTTGTTTCTGGCATTAAATAGCTCGAAAAGAGCGATCTCGATGACTCTGCATACTTCGGACAGAAGTCTCACCAAGATTATCGCAGAAAATGCATATCTGAGCTTGAAACCCCACGAAAACCAAGATATCGTCGGATCTGCATATCATACGCACTGTGGAGTGGTGAAAACACCAGATAACGTGTTTTTCGCATTAAATAGCTCGAATAGTACGATCTCGATGATTCTGCATACTTCGGACCGAAGTCTCACCAAGATTATCGCAGAAAATGCATATCTGAGCTTGAAACCCCACGTAAACCAAGATATCGCTGGTTCTGCATATCAAACGCACTGTGGAGTGCTGAAAACACCAGATAACGTGTTTCTCGCATTAAATAGGTCGAAAAGAGCGATCTCGATGTTTCTGCATACTTCGGACACAGGTCTCACCAAGATTATCGCAGAAAATGCATATCTCTGCTAGAAACCCCACGAAAACCAAGATATCTCCTGTTCTGCATATCCAACGAACTGTGGTGTGGTGAAAACCCCAGAAAACGTGTTTGTCGCATTAAATAGCTCGAAAAGTACGATCTCGATGACTCTGCATACTTCGGATAGAAGTCTCACCAAGATTATCGCAGAAAATGCATATCTGAGCTTGAAACCCCACGAAAACCAAGATATCGTCGGTTCTGCATATCATACGCACTGTGGAGTGGTGAAAACACCAGATAACGTGTTTCTCGCATTAAATAGCTCGAATAGTACGATCTCGATGATTCTGCATACTTCGGACCGAAGTCTCACCAAGATTATCGCAGAAAAAGCATATCTGAGCTTGAAACCCCACGTAAACCAAGATATCGCTGGTTCTGCATATCAAACGCACTGTGGAGTGCTGAAAACACCAGATAACGTGTTTCTCGCATTAAATAGCTCGAAAAGTACGATCTCGATGACTCTGCATACTTCGGACAGAAGTCTCACCAAGATTATCGCAGAAAATGCATATCTGAGCTTGAAACCCCACGAAAACCAAGATATCGTCGGTTCTGCATATCATACGCACTGTGGAGTGGTGAAAACACCAGATAACGTGTTTCTCGCATTAAATATCTCGAATAGAGCGAACTCGATGATTAAGCATACTTCGGACAGAAGTCTCACCAAGATTATCGTAAAAAAATGCATATCTCAGCTTGAAACCCCACGAAAATCAAGATTTCGCTGGTTCTGCATATCAAACGCACTGTGGAGTGCTGAAAACACCAGATAACGTGTTTGTCGCATTAAATAGCTCGAAAAGTGCGATCTCGATGATTCTGCATACTTCGGACAGAAGTCTCACCTAGATTATCGCAGAAAATGCATATCTCTGCTAGAAACCCCACGAAAACCAAGATATCTCCTGTTCTGCATATCCAACGAACTGTGGAGTGGTGAAAACCCCAGAAAACGTGTTTCTCGCATTGAATAGCTCGAAAAGTACGATCTCGATGACTCTGCATACTTCGGACAGAAGTCTCACCAATATTATCGCAGAAAATGCATATCTGAGCTTGAAACCCCACGAAAACCAAGATATCGCTGGTTCTGCATATCAAACGCACTGCGGAGTGGTGAAAACACCAGATAACGTGTTTCTCGCATTCAATAGGTCGAAAAGAGCGATCTCCATGTTTCTGCATACTTCGGACAGAGGTCTCACCAAGATTAGCGCAGAAAATGCATATCTCTGCTAGAAACCCCACGAAAACCAAGATATCTCCTGTTCTGCATATCCAACGAACTGTGGAGTTGTGAAAACCCCAGAAAACGTGTTTGTCGCATTAAATAGCTCGAAAAGTACGATCTCGATGACTCTGTATACTTCGGACAGATGTCTCACCAAGATTATCGCAGAAAATGCATATCTGAGCTTGAAACCCCACGAAAACCAAGATATCGCTGGTTCTGCATATCAAACGCACTGCGGAGTGGTGAAAACACCAGATAACGTGTTTCTCGCATTAAATATCTCGAATAGAGCGATCTCGATGATTAAGCATACTTCGGACAGAAGTCTCACCAAGATTATCGTAAAAAAATGCATATCTCAGCTTGAAACCCCACGAAAACCAAGATTTCGCTGGTTCTGCATATCAAACGCACTGTGGAGTGCTGAAAACACCAGATAACGTGTTTGTCGCATTAAATAGCTCGAAAAGTGCGATCTCGATGATTCTGCATACTTCGGACAGAAGTCTCACCATGATTATCGTAAAACATGCATATCTCAGCTTGAAACCCCACGAAAACCAAGATATCGCTGTTTCTGCATATCAAACGCACTGTGGAGTGGTGAAAACACCAGATAACTTGTTTCTCGCATTAAATAGCTCGAAACGAGCGATCTCGATGATTAAGCATACTTCGGACAGAAGTCTCACCTAGATTATCGCAGAAAATGCATATCTCTGCTAGAAACCCCACGAAAACCAAGATATCTCCTGTTCTGCATATCCAACGAACTGTGGAGTGGTGAAGACCCCAGAAAACGTGTTTCTCGCATTGAATAGCTCGAAAAGTACGATCTCGATGACTCTGCATACTTCGGACAGAAGTCTCACCAAGATTATCGCAGAAAATGCATATCTGAGCTTGAAACCCCACGAAAACCAAGATATCGCTGGTTCTGCATATCAAACGCACTGCGGAGTGGTGAAAACACCAGATAACTTGTTTCTCGCATTAAATAGCTCGAAAAGAGCGATCTCGATGACTCTGCATACTTCGGACAGAAGTCTCACCAAGATTATCGCAGAAAATGCATATCTGAGCTTGAAACCCCACGAAAACCAAGATATCGTCGGTTCTGCATATCATACGCACTGTGGAGTGGTGAAAACACCAGATAACGTGTTTCTCGCATTCAATAGGTCGAAAAGAGCGATCTCCATGTTTCTGCATACTTCGGACAGAGGTCTCAACAAGATTATCGCAGAAAATGCATATCTCTGCTAGAAACCCCACGAAAACCAAGATATCTCCTGTTCTGCATATCCAACGAACTGTGGAGTGGTGAAAACCCCAGAAAACGTGTTTGTCGCATTAAATAGCTCGAAAAGTACGATCTCGATGACTCTGCATACTTCGGACAGAAGTCTCACCAAGATTATCGCAGAAAATGCATATCTGAGCTTGAAACCCCACGAAAACCAAGATATCGCTGGTTCTGCATATCAAACGCACTGCGGAGTGGTGAAAACACCAGATAACGTGTTTGTCGCATTAAATAGCTCGAAAAGTGCGATCTCGATGATTCTGCATACTTCGGACAGAAGTCTCACCATGATTATCGTAAAAAATGCATATCTCAGCTTGAAACCCAACGAAAACCAAGATTTCGCTGGTTCTGCATATCAAACGCACTGTGGAGTGGTGAAAACACCAGATAACGTGTTTTTCGCATTAAATAGCTCGAATAGTACGATCTCGATGATTCTGCATACTTCGGACTGAAGTCTCACCAAGATTATCGCAGAAAATGCATATCTGAGCTTGAAACCCCACGTAAACCAAGATATCGCTGGTTCTGCATATCAAACGCACTGTGGAGTGGTGAAAACACCAGATAACTTGCTTCTCGCATTAAATAGCTCGAAACGAGCGATCTCGATGATTAAGCATACTTCGGACAGAAGTCTCACCAAGATTATCGTAAAAAAATGCATATCTCAGCTTGAAACCCCACGAAAACCAAGATATCGCTGTTTCTGCATATCAAACGCACTGTGGAGTGGTGAAAACACCAGATAACTTGTTTCTCGCATTAAATAGCTGGAAACGAGCGATCTCGATGATTAAGCATACTTCGGACAGAAGTCTCACCAAGATTATCGTAAAAAAATGCATATCTCAGCTTGAAACCCCACGAAAACCAAGATTTCGCTGGTTCTGCATATCAAACGCACTGTGGAGTGGTGAAAACACCAGATAACGTGTTTTTCGCATTAAATAGCTCGAATAGTACGATCTCGATGATTCTGCATACTTCGGACTGAAGTCTCACCAAGATTATCGCAGAAAATGCATATCTGAGCTTGAAACCCCACGTAAACCAAGATATCGGTGGTTCTGCATATCAAACGCACTGTGGAGTGGTGAAAACACCAGATAACTTGTTTCTCGCATTAAATAGCTTGAAAAGTGCGATCTCGATGATTCTGCATACTTCGGACAGAAGTCTCACCATGATTATCGTAAAAAATGCATATCTCAGCTTGAAACCCCACGAAAACCAAGATATCGCTGTTTCTGCATATCAAACGCACTGTGGAGTGGTGAAAACTCCAGATAACTTGTTTCTCGCATTAAATAGCTCGAAACGAGCGATCTCGATGATTAAGCATACTTCGGACAGAAGTCTCACCAAGATTATCGTAAAAAAATGCATATCTCAGCTTGAAACCCCACGAAAACCAAGATTTCGCTGGTTCTGCATATCAAACGCACTGTGGAGTGCTGAAAACACCAGATAACGTGTTTGTCGCATTAAATAGCTCGAAAAGTGCGATCTCGATGTTTCTGC
The DNA here is from genome assembly GCA_951804975.1 of Anthophora plumipes. Classification (NCBI taxonomy): domain Eukaryota; kingdom Metazoa; phylum Arthropoda; class Insecta; order Hymenoptera; family Apidae; genus Anthophora; species Anthophora plumipes. The sequence continues at coordinate 1,295,748 of CATORF010000177.1, forward strand.
ATACTTCGGACAGAAGTCTCATCAAGATTATCGTAAAAAATGCATATCTCAGCTTGAAACCCCACGAAAACCCAGATATCGCTGGTTCTGCATATCGAACGCACTGTGGAGTGCTGAAAACACCAGATAACGTGTTTGTCGCATTAAATAGCTCGAAAAGTACGATCTCGATGACTCTGCATACTTCGGACAGAAGTCTCACCAAGATTATCGCAGAAAATGCATATCTGAGCTTGAAACCCCACGAAAACCAAGATATCGCTGGTTCTGCATATCAAACGCACTGCGGAGTGGTGAAAACACCAGATAACGTGTTTGTCGCATTAAATAGCTCGAAAAGTGCGATCTCGATGATTCTGCATACTTCGGACAGAAGTCTCACCATGATTATCGTAAAAAATGCATATCTCAACTTGAAACCCAACGAAAACCAAGATTTCGCTGGTTCTGCATATCAAACGCACTGTGGAGTGGTGAAAACACCAGATAACGTGTTTTTCGCATTAAATAGCTCGAACAGTACGATCTCGATGATTCTGCATACTTCGGACTGAAGTCTCACCAAGATTATCGCAGAAAATGCATATCTGAGCTTGAAACCCCACGTAAACCAAGATATCGCTGGTTCTGCATATCAAACGCACTGTGGAGTGGTGAAAACACCAGATAACTTGTTTCTCGCATTAAATAGCTCGAAACGAGTGGTCTCGATGATTAAGCATACTTCGGACAGAAGTCTCACCAAGATTATCGTAAAAAAATGCATATCTCAGCTTGAAACCCCACGAAAACCAAGATATCGTTGTTTCTGCATATCAAACGCACTGTGGAGTGGTGAAAACACCAGATAACTTGTTTCTCGCATTAAATAGCTGGAAACGAGCGATCTCGATGATTAAGCATACTTCGGACAGAAGTCTCACCAAGATTATCGTAAAAAAATGCATATTTCAGCTTGAAACCCCACGAAAACCAAGATTTCGCTGGTTCTGCATATCAAACGCACTGTGGAGTGGTGAAAACACCAGATAACGTGTTTTTCGCATTAAATAGCTCGAATAGTACGATCTCGATGATTCTGCATACTTCGGACTGAAGTCTCACCAAGATTATCGCAGAAAATGCATATCTGAGCTTGAAACCCCACGTAAACCAAGATATCGGTGGTTCTGCATATCAAACGCACTGTGGAGTGGTGAAAACACCAGATAACTTGTTTCTCGCATTAAATAGCTTGAAAAGTGCGATCTCGATGATTCTGCATACTTCGGACAGAAGTCTCACCATGATTATCGTAAAAAATGCATATCTCAGCTTGAAACCCCACGAAAACCAAGATATCGCTGTTTCTGCATATCAAACGCACTGTGGAGTGGTGAAAACACCAGATAACTTGTTTCTCGCATTAAATAGCTCGAAACGAGCGATCTCGATGATTAAGCATACTTCGGACAGAAGTCTCACCAAGATTATCGTAAAAAAATGCATATCTCAGCTTGAAACCCCACGAAAACCAAGATTTCGCTGGTTCTGCATATCAAACGCACTGTGGAGTGCTGAAAACACCAGATAACGTGTTTGTCGCATTAAATAGCTCGAAAAGTGCGATCTCGATGTTTCTGCATACTTCGGACAGAAGTCTCATCAAGATTATCGTAAAAAATGCATATCTCAACTTGAAACCCCACGAAAACCCAGATATCGCTGGTTCTGCATATCGAACGCACTGTGGAGTGCTGAAAACACCAGATAACGTGTTTGTCGCATTAAATAGCTCGAAAAGAGCGATCCCGATGATTCTGCATACTTCTGACAGAAGTCTCACCAAGATTATCGCAAAAAATGCATATCTCAGCTTGAAACCCCACGAAAACCAAGATTTCGCTGGTTCTGCATATCAAACGCACTGTGGAGTGCTGAAAACACCAGATAACGTGTTTGTCGCATTAAATAGCTCGAAAAGTGCGATCTCGATGTTTCTGCATACTTCGGACAGAAGTCTCATCAAGATTATCGTAAAAAATGCATATCTCAGCTTGAAACCCCACGAAAACCCAGATATCGCTGGTTCTGCATATCGAACGCACTGTGGAGTGCTGAAAACACCAGATAACGTGTTTGTCGCATTAAATAGCTCGAAAAGAGCGATCCCGATGATTCTGCATACTTCTGACAGAAGTCTCACCAAGATTATCGCAAAAAATGCATATCTCAGCTTGAAACCCCACGAAAACCAAGATTTCGCTGGTTCTGCATATCAAACGCACTGTGGAGTGGTGAAAACACCAGATAACGTGTTTCTCGCATTAAATAGCTCGAAAAGTACGATCTCGATGATTCTGCACACTTCGGACAGAAGTCTCACCAAGATTATCGCAGACAATGCATATCTCAGCTTGAAACCCCACGAAAACCAAGATATCGCCGGTTCTGCATATCGTACGCACTGTGGAGTGCTGAAAACACCAGATATCGTGTTTCTCGCATTAAATAGCTCGAAAAGTACGATCTCGATGACTCTGCATACTTCGGACAGAAGTCTCACCAAGATTATCGCAGAAAATGCATATCTGAGCTTGAAACCGCACGAAAACCAAGATATCGTCGGTTCTGCATATCAAACGCACTGTGGAGTGGTGAAAACACCAGATAACGTGTTTCTCGCATTAAATAGCTTGAAAAGTGCGATCTCGATGATTCTGCATACTTCGGACAGAAGTCTCACCAAGATTATCGCAGAAAATGCATATCTGAGCTTGAAACCCCACGAAAACCAAGATATCGCTGTTTCTGCATATCAAACGCACTGTGGAGTGGTGAAAACACCAGATAACTTGTTTCTCGCATTAAATAGCTCGAAACGAGCGATCTCGATGATTAAGCATACTTCGGACAGAAGTCTCACCTAGATTATCGCAGAAAATGCATATCTCTGCTAGAAACCCCACGAAAACCAAGATATCTCCTGTTCTGCATATCCAACGAACTGTGGAGTGATGAAAACCCCAGAAAACGTGTTTCTCGCATTGAATAGCTCGAAAAGTACGATCTCGATGACTCTGCATACTTCGGACAGAAGTCTCACCAAGATTATCGCAGAAAATGCATATCTGAGCTTGAAACCCCACGAAAACCAAGATATCGCTGGTTCTGCATATCAAACGCACTGCGGGGTGGTGAAAACACCAGATAACGTGTTTCTCGCATTCAATAGGTCGAAAAGAGCGATCTCCATGTTTCTGCATACTTCGGACAGAGGTCTCACCAAGATTAGAGCAGAAAATGCATATCTCTGCTAGAAACCCCACGAAAACCAAGATATCTCCTGTTCTGCATATCCAACGAACTGTGGAGTGGTGAAAACCCCAGAAAACGTGTTTGTCGCATTAAATAGCTCGAAAAGTACGATCTCGATGACTCTGTATACTTCGGACAGAAGTCTCACCAAGATTATCGCAGAAAATGCATATCTGAGCTTGAAACCCCACGAAAACCAAGATATCGCTGGTTCTGCATATCAAACGCACTGCGGAGTGGTGAAAACACCAGATAACGTGTTTCTCGCATTAAATATCTCGAATAGAGCGATCTCGATGATTAAGCATACTTCGGACAGAAGTCTCACCAAGATTATCGTAAAAAAATGCATATCTCAGCTTGAAACCCCACGAAAACCAAGATTTCGCTGGTTCTGCATATCAAACGCACTGTGGAGTGCTGAAAACACCAGATAACTTGTTTCTCGCATTAAATAGCTCGAAACGAGCGATCTCGATGATTAAGCATACTTCGGACAGAAGTCTCACCTAGATTATCGCAGAAAATGCATATCTCTGCTAGAAACCCCACGAAAACCAAGATATCTCCTGTTCTGCATATCCAACGAACTGTGGAGTGGTGAAGACCCCAGAAAACGTGTTTCTCGCATTGAATAGCTCGAAAAGTACGATCTCGATGACTCTGCATACTTCGGACAGAAGTCTCACCAAGATTATCGCAGAAAATGCATATCTGAGCTTGAAACCCCACGAAAACCAAGATATCGCTGGTTCTGCATATCAAACGCACTGCGGAGTGGTGAAAACACCAGATAACTTGTTTCTCGCATTAAATAGCTCGAAAAGAGCGATCTCGATGACTCTGCATACTTCGGACAGAAGTCTCACCAAGATTATCGCAGAAAATGCATATCTGAGCTTGAAACCCCACGAAAACCAAGATATCTCCTGTTCTGCATATCCAACGAACTGTGGAGTGGTGAAAACCCCAGAAAACGTGTTTCTCGCATTGAATAGCTCGAAAAGTACGATCTCGATGACTCTGCATACTTCGGACAGAAGTCTCACCAAGATTATCGCAGAAAATGCATATCTGAGCTTGAAACCCCACGAAAACCAAGATATCGCTGGTTCTGCATATCAAACGCACTGCGGGGTGGTGAAAACACCAGATAACGTGTTTCTCGCATTCAATAGGTCGAAAAGAGCGATCTCCATGTTTCTGCATACTTCGGACAGAGGTCTCACCAAGATTAGCGCAGAAAATGCATATCTCTGCTAGAAACCCCACGAAAACCAAGATATCTCCTGTTCTGCATATCCAACGAACTGTGGAGTGGTGAAAACCCCAGAAAACGTGTTTGTCGCATTAAATAGCTCGAAAAGTACGATCTGGATGACTCTGTATACTTCGGACAGAAGTCTCACCAAGATTATCGCAGAAAATGCATATCTGAGCTTGAAACCCCACGAAAACCAAGATATCGCTGGTTCTGCATATCAAACGCACTGCGGAGTGGTGAAAACACCAGATAACGTGTTTCTCGCATTAAATAGTTCGAAACGAGCGATCTCGATGATTCTGCATACTTCTAACAGAAGTCTCACCAAGATTATCGCAGAAAATGCATATCTCTGCTTGAAACCCCACGAAAACCAGGATATCTACTGTTCTGCATATCCAACGAACTGTGGAGTGGTGAAAACACCAGATAACGTGTTTCTCGCATTAAATAGCTCGAAACGAGCGATCTCGATGATTCTGCATACTTCGGACAGAAGTCTCACCAAAATTATCGTAGAAAATGCATATCTCAGTTTGAAACCCGATGAAAACCAAAATATCTGCGGTTCTGCATGTCAAACGCACTGTGGAGTGGTGAAAACACCAGATAACGTGTTTCTCGCATTAAATAGCTCGAAAAGAGCGTTCTAGATGATTCAGCATACTTCGGACAGAAGTCTCACCAAGATTATCGCAGGAAATGCATATCCCAGCTTGAAACCCCACGAAAACCAAGATATCTCCGGTTCTGCATATCCAACGAACTGTGGAGTGGTGAAAACCCCAGAAAACGAGTTTCTCGCATTAAATAGCTCGAAAAGAGCGCTCCCGATGTTTCTGCATACTTCGGACAGATGTTTCACCAAGATTATCGTGGAAAATGCATATCTCAGCTTGAAACCCGACGAAAACCAAAATATCGCCGGTTTTGCATATCAAACGCACTGTGGAGTAGTGAAAACACCGGATAAGGTTTTCCTCGCTTAACTAGCTCGAAAAGAGCGTTCTCGAAGATCCTGCATACTTCTGACAGAAGTCTCACCAAGATTATCGTAGAAAATGCATATCTCAGCTTGAAACCCGACGAAAACCGAGTTATCTCCGGTTCTGCACATCAAACGTACCGTGGAGTGGTGAAAACAGCAGAAAACGTGTTTCGCGCATTAAGTAGCTCGAAAAGAGCGTTCTCGAAGATTCTGCATACTTCTGACAGAAGTCTCACCAAAATTATCGCAGAAAATGCATATCTCAGCTGGAAACCTCACTAAAATCAAGATGTTGCCGGTTCTGCATATCAAACGCACTGTGGAGTGGTGAAAATAACCAGAGAACGTGTTTCTCGCATTAAATAGCTCGAAAAGAGCGATCTCGATGATTCAGCATACTTCGGACAGGAGTCTCACCAAGATTATCGCAGAAAATGCATATCTCAGCTTGAAACCCGACGAAAACCGAGTTATCTCCGGTTCTGCATATCCAACGCACTGTGGAGTGGTCAAAACCACAGAAAACGTGTTTCTCGCATTAAATAGCTCGAAAAGAGCGCTCTCGACGTTTCTGCATACTTCGGACAGATGTTTCACCAAGCTTATCGTAGAAAATGCATATCTCAGCTTGAAACCCGACGAAAACCAAAATATCTCCGGTTCTGCATATCCAACGCACTGTGGAGTGGTGAAAACACCAGATAACGTGTTTCTCGCATTAAATAGCCCGAATCGAGCAATCTCGATGATTCTGCATACTTCGGACAGAAGTCTCAACAAGATTATCGCAGAAAATGCATATCTCAGCTTGAAACCCCACGAAAACCAAGGTATTTACTGTTCTGCATATCAAACGCACTGTGGAGTGGTGAAAACACCAGATAACTTGTTTCTCGCACTAACTAGCTCGAAAAGAGCGATCTCGATGATTCAGCATACTTCCGACAGAAGTCTCACCAAGATTATAGCAGAAAATGCATATCTCTGCTTGAAACCCCACGAAAACCAAGGTATCGCCAGTTCTGCATATCAAACGCACTGTGGAGTGGTGAAAACACCAGATAACGTGTTTCTCGCATTGAATAGCTCGAAACGAGCGATCTCGATGATTCTGCATACTTCGGACAGAAGTCTCAACAAGATTATCGCAGAAAATGCATATCTCAGCTTGAAACCCCACGAAAACCAAGATATCTACTGTTCTGCATATCAAACGCACTGTGGAGTGGTGAAAACACCAGATAACGTGTTTCTCGCACTAACTAGCTCGAAAAGAGCGATCTCGATGATACAGCATACTTCGGACAGAAGTCTCACCAAGATTATCGCAGAAAATGCATATCTCAGCTTGAAAACCCACGAAAACCAAGATATCGCCGGTTCTGCACATCAAACGTACCGTGGAGTTGTGAAAACACCAGAAAACGTGTTTCGTGCATTAAGTAGCTCGAAAAGAGCGTTCTCGAAGATTCTGCATAATTCTGACAGAAGTCTCACCAGGATTATCGTAGAAAATGCATATTTCAGCTTGAAACCCCACGAAAACCTAGATATCGCTGGTTCTGCATGTCAAACGCACTGTGGAGTGGTGAAAACACCAGATAACGTGTTTCTCGCATTAAATAGCTCGAAAAGTGCGTTCTTGATGATTCAGCATACTTCGGACAGAAGTCTCACCAAGATTATCGCAGGAAATGCATATCCCAGCTTGAAACCCCACGAAAACCAAGATATCTCCGGTTCTGCATATCCAACGAACTGTGGAGTGGTAAAAACCCCAGAAAACGAGTTTCTCGCATTAAATAGCTCGAAAATAGCGCTCTCGATGTTTCTGCATACTTCGGACAGATGTTTCACCAAGATTATCGTAGAAAATGCATATCTCAGCTTGAAACCCGACGAAAACCAAAATATCGCCGGTTCTGCATATCAAACCTACTGTGGAGTGGTGAAAACACCAGAAAACGTGTTTCTCGCATTAAGTAGCTCGAAAAGAGCTATCTCGAAGATCCTGCATACTTCTTACAGAAGTCTCACCAAGATTATCGTAGAAAATGCATATCTCAGCTTGAAACCCGACGAAAACCGATATATCTCCGGTTCTGCACATCAAACGTACCGTGCAGTGGTGAAAACACCAGAAAACGTGTTTCGCGCATTAAGTAGCTCGAAAAGAGCGTTCTCGAAGATTCTGCATAATTCTGACAGAAGTCTCACCAGGATTATCGTAGAAAATGCATATCTCAGCTTGAAACCCGACCGAAACAAAGATATCTCCGGTTCTGCATGTCAAACGCACTGTGGAGTGGTGAAAACATCAGATAACGTGTATCTCGCACTAACTAGCTCGAAAAGGACGATCTCGATGATTCAGCATACTTCGGACAGAAGTCTCACCAAGATTATCGCAGAAAATGCATATCTCAGCTTGAAACCCCACGAAAACCAAGATATCGCCGGTTCTGCATTTCAAACGCACTGTGCAGTGGTGAAAACACCAGATAACGTGATTCTCGCATTGAATAACTCGAAACGAGCGATCTCGATGATTCTGCATACTTCGGACAGAAGTCTCACCAAAATTATCGTAAAAAATGCATATCTCAGCTTGAAACCCCACGAAAACCAAGATATCGCTGTGTTCAGCATATCAAACGCACTGTGGAGTGGTGAACACCCCAGAAAACGTGTTTCTCGCATTAAATAGCTCGAATAGAGCCATCTCGATGATTCTTCATACTTCGGACAGAAGTCTCACCAAGATTATCGTACAAAATGCATATCTCAGCTTGAAGCCCCACGAAAGCCAAGATATCGCTGGTTCTGCATACCAAACGCACTGTGGAGTGGTGAAAACACCGGATCAGGTTTTTCTCGCATTAACTAGCTCGAAAAGAGCGATCTCGATGTTTCAGCATACTTCGGACAGAAGTCTCACCAAGCTTATCGTAGAAAATGCATATCTCAGCTTGAAACCCGACGAAAACCAAAATATCTCCGGTTCTGCATATCCAACGCACTGTGGAGTGGTGAAAACACCAGATAACGTGTTTCTCGCATTATATAGCTCGAAACGAGCGATCTAGATGCTTCTGCATACTTCTGACAGAAGACTCACCAAGATTATCGCCGAAAATGTATATCTCAGCTTGAAACCCGACGAAAACCAAGAGGTCGCCGGTTCTGCGTATCAGACGCTCCGTTGAGTGGTGAAAACACCAGAAAACGTGTTACTCGCATTAACTAGCTCGAAAAGAGCGTTCTGGATGATTCTGCATACTTCTGACTGAAGTCTCACCAATATTATCGCAGAAAATGCATATCTCAGCTAGAAACCTCACGAAAATCAAGATGTCGCCGGTTCTGCATATCAAACGCACTGTGGAGTGGTGAAAACACCAGATAACGTGTTTCTCGCATTAAATAGCTCGAATAGAGCGATCTAGGTGATTCTGCATACTTCTGACTGAAGTCTCACCAATATGATCGCAGAAAATGCATATCTCAGCTTGAAACCCGACGAAAACCACGATGTCGCCGGTTCTGCATATCAAACGCACTGTGGAGTGGTGTAAACACCAGAAAACGTGTTTCTCGCATCAAATAGCTCGAAAAGAGCGATCTAGATGATTCTGCATACTTCTGACAGAAGACTCACCAAGATTATCGCAGAAAATGCATATCTCAGCTTGAAACCTCACGAAAATGAAGATGTCGCCGGTTCTGCATATCAAACGCACTGTGGAGTGGTGAAAACAACCAGATAACGTGTTTCTCGCATTAAATAGCTCGAATAGAGCGATCTAGGTGATTCTGCATACTTCTGACTGAAGTCTCACCAATATGATCGCAGAAAATGCATATCTCAGCTTGAAACCCGACGATAACCACGATGTCGCCGGTTCTGCATATCAAACGCAATGTGGAGTGGTGTAAACACCAGAAAACGTGTTTCTCGCAACAAATAGCTCGAAAAGAGCGATCTAGATGTTTCTGCATACTTCTGACAGAAGACTCACCAAGATTATCGCAGAAAATGCATATCTCAGCTTGAAACCTCACGAAAATCAAGATGTCGCCGGTTCTGCATATCAAACGCACTGTGGAGTGGTGAAAACACCAGATAACGTGTTTCTCGCATTGAATAGCTCGAAACGAGCGATCTAGGTGATTCTGCATACTTCTGACTGAAGTCTCACCAATATGATCGCAGAAAATGCATATCTCAGCTTGAAACCCGACGAAAACCACGATGTCGACTGTTCTGCATATCAAACGCACTGTGGAGTGGTGAAAACACCAGAAAACGTGTTTCTCGCATCAAATAGCTCGAAAAAAGCGATCTAGATGATTCTGCATACTTCTGACAGAAGACTCACCAAGATTATCGCAGAAAATGCATATCTCAGCTTGAAACCTTACGAAAATCAAGATGTCGCCGGTTCTGCATATCAAACGCACTGTGGAGTGGTGAAAACAACCAGATAACGTGTTTCTCGCATTAAATAGCTCGAAACAAGCGATCTAGGTGATTCTGCATACTTCTGACTGAAGTCTCACCAATATGATCGCAGAAAATGCATATCTCAGCTCGAAACCCGACGAAAAACACGATGTCGCCGGTTCTGCATATCAAACGCACTGTGGAGTGGTGAAAACACCAGAAAACGTGTTTCTCGCATCAAATAGCTCGAAAAGAGCGATCTAGATGATTCTGCATACTTCTGACAGAAGACTCACCAAGATTATCGCAGAAAATGCATATCTCAGCTTGAAACCTCACGAAAATCAAGATGTCGCCGGTTCTGCATATCAAACGCACTGTGGAGTGGTGAAAACACCAGAAAACGTGTTTCTCGCATCAAATAGCTCGAAAAGAGCGATCTAGATGATTCTGCATACTTCTGACAGAAGACTCACCAAGATTATCGCAGAAAATGCATATCTCAGCTTGAAACCTCACGAAAATCAAGATGTCGCCGGTTCTGCATATCAAACGCACTGTGGAGTGGTGAAAACAACCAGATAACGTGTTTCTCGCATTAAATAACTCGAAACGAGCGATCTAGATGATTCTGCATACTTCTGACTGAAGTCTCACCAATATTATCGCAGAAAATGCATATTTCAGCTGGAATCCCCACGAAAACCAAGCTATCGGCGGTTCTACATATCAAACGCACTGTGGAGTGGTCAAAACACCAGAAAACGTGTTTCTCGCATTAAGTAGCTCGAAAAGAGCGATCTAGATGATTCTGCATACTTCTGACTGAAGTCTCACCAATATTATCGCAGAAAATGAATATTTCAGCTGGAAACCCCACGAAAACCAAGATGTCGCCGGTTCTGCATATCAAACGCACTGTGGAGTGGTGAAAACAACCAGATAACGTGTTTCTCGCATTAAATAGCTCGAATAGAGCGATCTAGGTGATTCTGCATACTTCTGACTGAAGTCTCACCAATATGATCGCAGAAAATGCATATCTCAGCTTGAAACCCGACGAAAACCACGATGTCGCCGGTTCTGCATATCAAACGCACTGTGGAGTGGTGTAAACACCAGAAAACGTGTTTCTCGCATCAAATAGCTCGAAACGAGCGATCTAGGTGATTCTGCATACTTCTGACTGAAGTCTCACCAATATGATCGCAGAAAATGCATATCTCAGCTTGAAACCCGACGAAAAACACGATGTCGCCGGTTCTGCATATCAAACGAACTGTGGAGTGGTGAAAACACCAGAAAACGTGTTTCTCGCATCAAATAGCTCGAATAGAGCGATCTAGATGATTCTGCATACTTCTGACAGAAGACTCACCAAGATTATCGCAGAAAATGCATATCTCAGCTTGAAACCTCACGAAAATCAAGATGTCGCCGGTTCTGCATATCAAACGCACTGTGGAGTGGTGAAAACAACCAGATAACGTGTTTCTCGCATTAAATAACTCGAAACGAGCGATCTAGATGATTCTGCATACTTCTGACTGAAGTCTCACCAATATTATCGCAGAAAATGCATATTTCAGCTGGAATCCCCACGAAAACCAAGTTATCGGCGGTTCTACATATCAAACGCACTGTGGAGTGGTCAAAACACCAGAAAACGTGTTTCTCGCATTAAGTAGCTCGAAAAGAGCGATCTAGATGATACTGCATACTTCTGACAGAATTCTAACCAAGATTATCGTTGAAAATGCATATCCCAGCTTGAACTCCGACGAAATCCAAGATGTCGCCGGTTCTGCAAGTTAAACGCACTGTGGAGTGGTGAAAACACCAGATAACGTGTTTCTCGCATTAAGTAGTTCGAAACGAGCGATCTAGATGATTCTGCATACTTCTGACTAAAGTCTCACCAAGATTATCGCAGAAAATGCATATCTCAGCTTGAAACCCGACCAAAACCACGATGTCGCCGGTTCTGCATATCAAACGCACTGTGGGGTGGTGAATACACCAGAGAACGTGTTTCTCGATTTAAATAGCTCGAAAAGAGCGATCTAGATGATTCTGCATACTTCTCATAGATGAAACACAAAGATTATCGCAGAAAATGCATATTTCAGCTGGAAGCCCCACGAAAACCAAGTTATCGGCGGCTCTACATATCAAACGCACTGTGGAGTGGTCAAAACACCAGAAAACTTGTTTTTTCGCATTAAATAGCTCGAAACGAGCGATCTAGATGATTCTGCATAGTTCTGACTAAAGTCTCACCAAGATTATCGCAGAAAATGCATATCTCAGCTGGAAACCCCACGAAACCCAAGATATCGCCGGTTCTGCATATCAAACGCCCTGTGGAGTGATGAAAACACCAGATAACGTGTTTCTCGCATTAGATAGCTCGAATAGAGCGATCGCGATGATTCTGCATACTTCTGACAGAAGACTCACCAAGATTATCGCAGAAAATGCATATCTCAGCTTGAAACCCGACCGAAACCAAGATATCTCTGTTTCTGCATATCAAACGCACTGTGGAGTGGCGAAAACAACCAGATAACGTGTTTCTCGCATTAAATAGCTCGAATAGAGCGATCTCGATGATTCTGCATACTTCTGACAGAATTCTTACCAAGATTATCGTTGAAAATGCATATCCCAGCTTGAACCCCGACGAAATCCAAGATGTCGACGGTTCTGCAAGTTAAACGCACTGTGGAGTGGTGAAAACTCCAGATAACGTGTTTCTCGCATTAAGTAGCTCGAAACGAGCGATCTAGATGATTCTGCATACTTCTGACTAAAGTCTCACCAAGATTATCGCAGAAAATGCATATCTCAGCTTGAAACCCGACCAAAACCACGATGTCGCCGGTTCTGCATATCAAACGCACAGTGGGGTGGTGAATACACCAGAAAACGTGTTTCTCGAATTAAATAGCTCGAAAAGAGCGATCTAGATGATTCTGCATACTTCTCATAGATGAAACACAAAGATTATCGCAGAAAATGCATATTTCAGCTGGAAGCCCCACGAAAACCAAGTTATCGGCGGCTCTACATATCAAACGCACTGTGGAGTGGTCAAAACAACCAGATAACGTGTTTCTCGCTTTAAATAGCTCGAAACGAGCGATCTAGATGATTCTGCATACTTCTGACTGAAGTCTCACCAAGATTATCGCAGAAAATGCATATCTCAGCTGGAAACCCCACGAAAACCAAGATATCGCCGGTTCTGCATATCAAACGCACTGTGGAGTGATGAAAACACCAGATAACGTGTTTCTCGCATTAGATAGCTCGAAACGAGCGATCTAGATGATTCTGCATACTTCTGAATGAAGTCTCACCAATATTATCGCAGAAAATGCTATATCTCAGCTTGAAACCCGACGAAAACCACGATGTCGCCGGTTCTGCATATCAAACGCACTGTGGCGTGGTGAAAACACCAGAAAACGTGTTTCTCGCATTAAATAGCTCGAAAAGAGCGATCTAGATGATTCTGCATACTTCTGACTGAAGTCTCACCAATATTATCGCAGAAAATGAATATTTCAGCTGGAAACCCCACGAAAACCAAGATGTCGCCGGTTCTGCATATCAAACGCACTGTGGAGTGGTGAAAACAACCAGATAACGTGTTTCTCGCATTAAATAGCTCGAAACGAGCGATCTCGATGATTCTGCATACTTCGGACAGAAGTCTCAACAAGATTATCGCAGAAAATGCATATCCCAGCTGGAAACCCCACGAAAACCAAGGTGTCGCCAGTTCTGCATATCAGACGCACTGTGGAGTGGTGAAAACACCAGAAAACGTGTTTCTCGCATTAAATAGCTCGAAAAGAGCGATCTAGATGCTTCTGCATACTTCTGACAGAAGACTCACCAAGATTATCGCCGAAAATGCATATCTCAGCTTGAAACCCGACGAAAACCAAGAGGTCGCCGGTTCTGCGTATCAGACGCTCCGTTGAGTGGTGAAAACACCAGAAAACGTGTTACTCGCATTAACTAGCTCGAAAAGAGCGTTCTGGATGATTCTGCATACTTCTGACTGAAGTCTCACCAATATTATCGCAGAAAATGCATATCTCAGCTAGAAACCTCACGAAAATCAAGATGTCGCCGGTTCTGCATATCAAACGCACTATGGAGTGGTGAAAACACCAGATAACGTGTTTCTCGCATTAAATAGCTCGAATAGAGCGATCTAGGTGATTCTGCATACTTCTGACTGAAGTCTCACCAATATGATCGCAGAAAATGCATATCTCAGCTTGAAACCCGACGAAAACCACGATGTCGCCGGTTCTGCATATCAAACGCACTGTGGAGTGGTGTAAACACCAGAAAACGTGTTTCTCGCATCAAATAGCTCGAAAAGAGCGATCTAGATGATTCTGCATACTTCTGACAGAAGACTCACCAAGATTATCGCAGAAAATGCATATCTCAGCTTGAAACCTCACGAAAATCAAGATGTCGCCGGTTCTGCATATCAAACGCACTGTGGAGTGGTGAAAACACCAGAAAACGTGTTTCGTGCATTAAATAGCTCGAAACGAGCGATCTAGATGATTCTGCATACTTCTGACTGAAGTCTCACCAATATTATCGCAGAAAATGAATATTTCAGCTGGAAACCCCACGAAAACCAAGATGTCGCCGGTTCTGCATATCAAACGCACTGTGGAGTGGTGTAAACACCAGAAAACGTGTTTCTCGCATCAAATAGCTCGAAAAGAGCGATCTAGATGATTCTGCATACTTCTGACAGAAGACTCACCAAGATTATCGCAGAAAATGCATATCTCAGCTTGAAACCTCACGAAAATCAAGATGTCGCCGGTTCTGCATATCAAACGCACTGTGGAGTGGTGAAAACAACCAGATAACGTGTTTCTCGCATTAAATAACTCGAAACGAGCGATCTAGATGATTCTGCATACTTCTGACTGAAGTCTCACCAATATTATCGCAGAAAATGCATATCTCAGCTTGAAACCCGACGAAAACCAAGATGTCGCCGGTTCTGCGTATCAGACGCTCCGTTGAGTGGTGAAAACACCAGAAAACGTGTTACTCGCATTAACTAGCTCGATAAGAGCGTTCTGGATGATTCTGCATACTTCTGACTGAAGTCTCACCAATATTATCGCAGAAAATGCATATCTCAGCTAGAAACCTCACGAAAATCAAGATGTCGCCGGTTCTGCATATCAAACGCACTGTGGAGTGGTGAAAACACCAGAAAACGTGTTTCGTGCATTAAGTAGCTCGAAAAGAGCGATCTAGATGATTCTGCATACTTCTGACTGAAGTCTCACCAATATTATCGCAGAAAATGAATATTTCAGCTGGAAACCCCACGAAAACCAAGATGTCGCCGGTTCTGCATATCAAACGCACTGTGGAGTGGTGAAAACAACCAGATAACGTGTTTCTCGCATTAAATAGCTCGAATAGAGCGATCTAGGTGATTCTGCATACTTCTGACTGAAGTCTCACCAATATGATCGCAGAAAATGCATATCTCAGCTTGAAACCCGACGAAAACCACGATGTCGCCGGTTCTGCATATCAAACGCACTGTGGAGTGGTGTAAACACCAGAAAACGTGTTTCTCGCATCAAATAGCTCGAAACGAGCGATCTAGGTGATTCTGCATACTTCTGACTGAAGTCTCACCAATATGATCGCAGAAAATGCATATCTCAGCTTGAAACCCGACGAAAAACACGATGTCGCCGGTTCTGCATATCAAACGAACTGTGGAGTGGTGAAAACACCAGAAAACGTGTTTCTCGCATCAAATAGCTCGAAAAGAGCGATCTAGATGATTCTGCATACTTCTGACAGAAGACTCACCAAGATTATCGCAGAAAATGCATATCTCAGCTTGAAACCTCACGAAAATCAAGATGTCGCCGGTTCTGCATATCAAACGCACTGTGGAGTGGTGAAAACAACCAGATAACGTGTTTCTCGCATTAAATAACTCGAAACGAGCGATCTAGATGATTCTGCATACTTCTGACTGAAGTCTCACCAATATTATCGCAGAAAATGCATATTTCAGCTGGAATCCCCACGAAAACCAAGTTATCGGCGGTTCTACATATCAAACGCACTGTGGAGTGGTCAAAACACCAGAAAACGTGTTTCTCGCATTAAGTAGCTCGAAAAGAGCGATCTAGATGATACTGCATACTTCTGACAGAATTCTTACCAAGATTATCGTTGAAAATGCATATCCCAGCTTGAACTCCGACGAAATCCAAGATGTCGCCGGTTCTGCAAGTTAAACGCACTGTGGAGTGGTGAAAACACCAGATAACGTGTTTCTCGCATTAAGTAGTTCGAAACGAGCGATCTAGATGATTCTGCATACTTCTGACTAAAGTCTCACCAAGATTATCGCAGAAAATGCATATCTCGGCTTGAAACCCGACCAAAACCACGATGTCGCCGGTTCTGCATATCAAACGCACTGTGGGGTGGTGAATACACCAGAAAACGTGTTTCTCGATTTAAATAGCTCGAAAAGAGCGATCTAGATGATTCTGCATACTTCTCATAGATGAAACACAAAGATTATCGCAGAAAATGCATATTTCAGCTGGAAGCCCCACGAAAACCAAGTTATCGGCGGCTCTACATATCAAACGCACTGTGGAGTGGTCAAAACACCAGAAAAACTTGTTTTTTCGCATTAAATAGCTCGAAACGAGCGATCTAGATGATTCTGCATAGTTCTGACTAAAGTCTCACCAAGATTATCGCAGAAAATGCATATCTCAGCTGGAAACCCCACGAAAACCAAGATATCGCCGGTTCTGCATATCAAACGCCCTGTGGAGTGATGAAAACACCAGATAACGTGTTTCTCGCATTAGATAGCTCGAATAGAGCGATCGCGATGATTCTGCATACTTCTGACAGAAGACTCACCAAGATTATCGCAGAAAATGCATATTTCAGCTGGAAGCCCCACGAAAACCAAGTTATCGGCGGCTCTACATATCAAACGCACTGTGGAGTGGTCAAAACAACCAGATAACGTGTTTCTCGCTTTAAATAGCTCGAAACGAGCGATCTAGATGATTCTGCATACTTCTGACTGAAGTCTCACCAAGATTATCGCAGAAAATGCATATCTCAGCTGGAAACCCCACGAAAACCAAGATATCGCCGGTTCTGCATATCAAACGCACTGTGGAGTGATGAAAACACCAGATAACGTGTTTCTCGCATTAGATAGCTCGAATAGAGCGATCGCGATGATTCTGCATACTTCTCATAGATGAAACACAAAGATTATCGCAGAAAATGCATATTTCAGCTGGAAGCCCCACGAAAACCAAGTTATCGGCGGCTCTACATATCAAACGCACTGTGGAGTGGTCAAAACACCAGAAAACTTGTTTTTTCGCATTAAATAGCTCGAAACGAGCGATCTAGATGATTCTGCATAGTTCTGACTAAAGTCTCACCAAGATTATCGCAGAAAATGCATATCTCAGCTGGAAACCCCACGAAAACCAAGATATCGCCGGTTCTGCATATCAAACGCCCTGTGGAGTGATGAAAACACCAGATAACGTGTTTCTCGCATTAGATAGCTCGAATAGAGCGATCGCGATGATTCTGCATACTTCTGACAGAAGACTCACCAAGATTATCGCAGAAAATGCATATCTCAGCTTGAAACCCGACCGAAACCAAGATATCTCCGTTTCTGCATATCAAACGCACTGTGGAGTGGCGAAAACAACCAGATAACGTGTTTCTCGCATTAAATAGCTCGAATAGAGCGATCTCGATGATTCTGCATACTTCTGACAGAATTCTTACCACGATTATCGTTGAAAATGCATATCCCAGCTTGAACCCCGACGAAATCCAAGATGTCGACGGTTCTGCAAGTTAAACGCACTGTGGAGTGGTGAAAACACCAGATAACGTGTTTCTCGCATTAAGTAGCTCGAAACGAGCGATCTAGATGATTCTGCATACTTCTGACTAAAGTCTCACCAAGATTATCGCAGAAAATGCATATCTCAGCTTGAAACCCGACCAAAACCACGATGTCGCCGGTTCTGCATATCAAACGCACAGTGGGGTGGTGAATACACCAGAAAACGTGTTTCTAGAATTAAATAGCTCGAAAAGAGCGATCTAGATGATTCTGCATACTTCTCATAGATGAAACACAAAGATTATCGCAGAAAATGCATATTTCAGCTGGAAGCCCCACGAAAACCAAGTTATCGGCGGCTCTACATATCAAACGCACTGTGGAGTGGTCAAAACAACCAGATAACGTGTTTCTCGCTTTAAATAGCTCGAAACGAGCGATCTAGATGATTCTGCATACTTCTGACTGAAGTCTCACCAAGATTATCGCAGAAAATGCATATCTCAGCTGGAAACCCCACGAAAACCAAGATATCGCCGGTTCTGCATATCAAACGCACTGTGGAGTGGTGAAAACAACCAGATAACGTGTTTCTCGCATTAAATAGCTCGAATAGAGCGATCTCGATGATTCTGCATACTTCTGACAGAAGACTCACCAAGATTATAGCAGAAAATGCATATCTCAGCTGGAAACCCCACGAAAACCAAGATATCGCAGGGTTCTGCATATCAAACGCACTGTGGAGTGGTGAAAACAACCAGATAACGTGTTTCTCGCTTTAAATAGCTCGAAACGAGCGATCTAGATGATTCTGCATACTTCTGACTGAAGTCTCACCAATATTATCGCAGAAAATGCTATATCTCAGCTTGAAACCCGACGAAAACCACGATGTCGCCGGTTCTGCATATCAAACGCACTGTGGCGTGGTGAAAACACCAGAAAACGTGTTTCTCGCATTAAATAGCTCGAAAAGAGCGATCTAGATGATTCTGCATACTTCTGACAGAAGACTCACCAAGATTATCACAGAAATTGCATATCTCAGCTGGAAACCCCACGAAAACCAAGATATCGCCGGTTCTGCATATCAGACGCACTATGGAGTGGTGAAAACACCAGAAAACGTGTATCTCGCATTAACTAGCTCGAAAAGAGCGTTCTCGATGATTCTGCATACTTCTCATAGATGAAACACCAAGATTATCGCAGAAAATGCATATTTCAGCTGGAAACCCCACGAAAACCAAGATATCGCCGGTTCTGCATATCAAACGCACTGTGGCGTGGTGAAAACACCAGAAAACCTGTTTCTCGCATTAAATAGCTCGAAAAGAGCGATCTAGATGATTCTGCATACTTCTGACAGAAGACTCACCAAGATTATCACAGAAAATGCATATCTCAGCTGGAAACCCCAGGAAAACCAAGATATCGCCGGTTCTGCATATCAAACGCCCTGTGGAGTGATGAAAACACCAGATAACGTGTTTCTCGCATTAAATAGCTCGAATAGAGCGATCGCGATGATTCTGCATACTTCTGACAGAAGTCTCACCAAGATTATCGCAGAAAATGCATATCTCAGCTTGAAACCTCACGAAAATCAAGATGTCGCCGGTTCTGCATATCAAACGCACTGTGGAGTGGTGAAAACAACCAGATAACGTGTTTCGCGCATTAAATAGCTCGAAACGAGCGATCTAGGTGATTCTGCATACTTCTGACTGAAGTCTCACCAATATGATCGCAGAAAATGCATATCTCAGCTTGAAACCCGACGAAAAACACGATGTCGCCGGTTCTGCATATCAAACGAACTGTGGAGTGGTGAAAACACCAGAAAACGTGTTTCTCGCATCAAATAGCTCGAAAAGAGCGATCTAGATGATTCTGCATACTTCTGACAGAAGACTCACCAAGATTATCGCAGAAAATGCATATCTCAGCTTGAAACCTCACGGAAATCAAGATGTCGCCGGTTCTGCATATCAAACGCACTGTGGAGTGGTGAAAACACCAGAAAACGTGTTTCTCGCATCAAATAGCTCGAAAAGAGCGATCTAGATGATTCTGCATACTTCTGACAGAAGACTCACCAATATGATCGCAGAAAATGCATATCTCAGCTGGAAACCCCACGAAAACCAAGATATCGCCGGTTCTGCATATCAGACGCACTATGGAGTGGTGAAAACACCAGAAAACGTGTATCTCGCATTAACTAGCTCGAAAAGAGCGTTCTCGATGATTCTGCATACTTCTCATAGATGAAACACCAAGATTATCGCAGAAAATGAATATTTCAGCTGGAAACCCCACGAAAACCAAGATATCGCCGGTTCTGCATATCAAACGCACTGTGGAGTGATGAAAACACCAGATAACGTGTTTCTCGCATTAAATAGCTCGAATAGAGCGATCGCGATGATTCTGCATACTTCTGACAGAAGTCTCACCAAGATTATCGCAGAAAATGCATATCTCAGCTTGAAACCTCACGAAAATCAAGATGTCGCCGGTTCTGCATATCAAACGCACTGTGGAGTGGTGAAAACAACCAGATAACGTGTTTCGCGCATTAAATAGCTCGAAACGAGCGATCTAGGTGATTCTGCATACTTCTGACTGAAGTCTCACCAATATGATCGCAGAAAATGCATATCTCAGCTTGAAACCCGACGAAAAACACGATGTCGCCGGTTCTGCATATCAAACGAACTGTGGAGTGGTGAAAACACCAGAAAACGTGTTTCTCGCATCAAATAGCTCGAAAAGAGCGATCTAGATGATTCTGCATACTTCTGACAGAAGACTCACCAAGATTATCGCAGAAAATGCATATCTCAGCTTGAAACCCGGCGAAAACCACGATGTCGCCGGTTCTGCATATCAAACGCACTGTGGCGTGGTGAAAACACCAGAAAACGTGTTTCTCGCATTAAGTAGCTCGAAAAGAGCGATCTAGATGATACTGCATACTTCTGACAGAATTCTTACCAAGATTATCGTTGAAAATGCATATCCCAGCTTGAACTCCGACGAAATCCAAGATGTCGCCGGTTCTGCATATCAAACGCACTGTGGCGTGGTGAAAACACCAGAAAACGTGTTTCTCGCATCAAATAGCTCGAAAAGAGCGATCTAGATGATTCTGCATACTTCTGACAGAAGACTCACCAAGATTATCGCAGAAAATGCATATTTCAGCTGGAAACCCCACGAAAACCAAGTTATCGGCGGCTCTACATATCAAACGCACTGTGGAGTGGTCAAAACAACCAGATATCGTGTTTCGCGCTTTAAATAGCTCGAAACGAGCGATCTAGATGATTCTGCATACTTCTGACTGAAGTCTCACCAATATGATCGCAGAAAATGCATATCTCAGCTTGAAACCCGACGAAAACCACGATGTCGCCGGTTCTGCATATCAAACGCACTGTGGCGTGGTGATAACACCAGAAAACGTGTTTCTCGCATCAAATAGCTCGAAAAGAGCGATCTAGATGATTCTGCATACTTCTGACAGAAGACTCACCAAGATTTTCGCGGAAAATGCATATCTCAGCTGGAAACCCCACGAAAACCAAGATATCGCCGGTTCTGCATATCAGACGCACTATGGAGTGGTGAAAACACCAGAAAACGTGTATCTCGCATTAACTAGCTCGAAAAGAGCGTTCTCGATGATTCTGCATACTTCTCATAGATGAAACACCAAGATTATCGCAGAAAATGCATATTTCAGCTGGAAACCCCACGAAAACCAAGATATCGCCGGTTCTGCATATCAAACGCACTGTGGAGTGATGAAAACACCAGATAACGTGTTTCTCGCATTAAATAGCTCGAATAGAGCGATCGCGATGATTCTGCATACTTCTGACAGAAGTCTCACCAAGATTATCGCAGAAAATGCATATCTCAGCTTGAAACCTCACGAAAATCAAGATGTCGCCGGTTCTGCATATCAAACGCACTGTGGAGTGGTGAAAACAACCAGATAACGTGTTTCGCGCATTAAATAGCTCGAAACGAGCGATCTAGGTGATTCTGCATACTTCTGACTGAAGTCTCACCAATATGATCGCAGAAAATGCATATCTCAGCTTGAAACCCGACGAAAAACACGATGTCGCCGGTTCTGCATATCAAACGAACTGTGGAGTGGTGAAAACACCAGAAAACGTGTTTCTCGCATCAAATAGCTCGAAAAGAGCGATCTAGATGATTCTGCATACTTCTGACAGAAGACTCACCAAGATTATCGCAGAAAATGCATATCTCAGCTTGAAACCTCACGGAAATCAAGATGTCGCCGGTTCTGCATATCAAACGCACTGTGGAGTGGTGAAAACACCAGAAAACGTGTTTCTCGCATCAAATAGCTCGAAAAGAGCGATCTAGATGATTCTGCATACTTCTGACAGAAGACTCACCAATATGATCGCAGAAAATGCATATCTCAGCTTGAAACCCGACGAAAACCACGATGTCGACTGTTCTGCATATCAAACGCACTGTGGAGTGGTGAAAACACCAGAAAACGTGTTTCTCGCATCAAATAGCTCGAAAAGAGCGATCTAGATGATTCTGCATACTTCTGACAGAAGACTCACCAAGATTATCGCAGAAAATGCATATCTCAGCTTGAAACCTCACGGAAATCAAGATGTCGCCGGTTCTGCATATCAAACGCACTGTGGAGTGTTGAAAACACCAGAAAACGTGTTTCTCGCATCAAATAGCTCGAATAGAGCGATCTAGATGATTCTGCATACTTCTGACAGAAGACTCACCAAGATTATCGCGGAAAATGCATATCTCAGCTGGAAACCCCACGAAAACCAAGATATCGCCGGTTCTGCATATCAAACGCACTGTGGCGTGGTGAAAGCACCAGAAAACGTGTTTCTCGCATCAAATAGCTCGAAAAGAGCGATCTAGATGATTCTGCATACTTCTGACTGAAGTCTCACCAATCTGATCGCAGAAAATGCATATCTCAGCTTGAAACCCGACGAAAAACACGATGTCGCCGGTTCTGCATATCAAACGAACTGTGGAGTGGTGAAAACACCAGAAAACGTGTTTCTCGCAACAAATAGCTCGAAAAGAGCGATCTAGATGATTCTGCATACTTCTGACAGAAGACTCACCAAGATTATCGCAGAAAATGCATATCTCAGCTTGAAACCTCACGGAAATCAAGATGTCGCCGGTTCTGCATATCAAACGCACTGTGGAGTGGTGAAAACACCAGAAAACGTGTTTCTCGCATCAAATAGCTCGAAAAGAGCGATCTAGATGATTCTGCATACTTCTGACAGAAGACTCACCAAGATTATCGCAGAAAATGCATATCTCAGCTTGAAACCTCACGAAAATCAAGATGTCGCCGGTTCTGCATATCAAACGCACTGTGGAGTGGTGAAAACAACCAGATAACGTGTTTCTCGCATTAAATAACTCGAAACGAGCGATCTAGATGATTCTGCATACTTCTGACTGAAGTCTCACCAATATTATCGCAGAAAATGCATATTTCAGCTGGAATCCCCACGAAAACCAAGTTATCGGCGGTTCTACATATCAAACGCACTGTGGAGTGGTCAAAACACCAGAAAACGTGTTTCTCGCATTAAGTAGCTCGAAAAGAGCGATCTAGATGATACTGCATACTTCTGACAGAATTCTTACCAAGATTATCGTTGAAAATGCATATCCCAGCTTGAACTCCGACCAAAACCACGATGTCGCCGGTTCTGCATATCAAACGCACTGTGGGGTGGTGAATACACCAGAAAACGTGTTTCTCGATTTAAATAGCTCGAAAAGAGCGATCTAGATGATTCTGCATACTTCTCATAGATGAAACACAAAGATTATCGCAGAAAATGCATATTTCAGCTGGAAGCCCCACGAAAACCAAGTTATCGGCGGCTCTACATATCAAACGCACTGAGAAGTGGTCAAAACACCAGAAAACTTGTTTTTTCGCATTAAATAGCTCGAAACGAGCGATCTAGATGATTCTGCATAGTTCTGACTAAAGTCTCACCAAGATTATCGCAGAAAATGCATATCTCAGCTGGAAACCCCACGAAAACCAAGATATCGCCGGTTCTGCATATCAAACGCACTGTGGAGTGGTGAAAACAACCAGATAACGTGTTTCTCGCTTTAAATAGCTCGAAACGAGCGATCTAGATGATTCTGTATACTTCTGACTGAAGTCTCACCAATATTATCGCAGAAAATGCTATATCTCAGCTTGAAACCCGGCGAAAACCACGATGTCGCCGGTTCTGCATATCAAACGCACTGTGGCGTGGTGAAAACACCAGAAAACGTGTTTCTCGCATTAAATAGCTCGAAAAGAGCGATCTAGATGATTCTGCATACTTCTGACAGAAGACTCACCAAGATTATCACAGAAATTGCATATCTCAGCTGGAAACCCCACGAAAACCAAGATATCGCCGGTTCTGCATATCAGACGCACTATGGAGTGGTGAAAACATCAGAAAACGTGTATCTCGCATTAACCAGCTCGAAAAGAGCGTTCTCGATGATTCTGCATACTTCTCATAGATGAAACACCAATATTATCGCAGAAAATGCATATTTCAGCTGGAATGCCCACGAAAACCAAGTTATCGGCGGTTCTACATATCAAACGCACTGTGGAGTGGTCAACACACCAGAAAACGTGTTTCTCGCATTAAGTAGCTCGAAAAGAGCGATCTAGATGATACTGCATACTTCTGACAGAATTCTTACCAAGATTATCGTTGAAAATGCATATCCCAGCTTGAACTCCGACGAAATCCAAGATGTCGCCGGTTCTGCATATCAAACGCACTGTGGCGTGGTGAAAACACCAGAAAACGTGTTTCTCGCATCAAATAGCTCGAAAAGAGCGATCTAGATGATTCTGCATACTTCTGACAGAAGACTCACCAAGATTATCGCAGAAAATGCATATTTCAGCTGGAAACCCCACGAAAACCAAGTTATCGGCGGCTCTACATATCAAACGCACTGTGGAGTGGTCAAAACAACCAGATATCGTGTTTCGCGCTTTAAATAGCTCGAAACGAGCGATCTAGATGATTCTGCATACTTCTGACTGAAGTCTCACCAATATTATCGCAGAAAATGCATATTTCAGCTGGAATCCCCACGAAAACCAAGTTATCGGCGGTTCTACATATCAAACGCACTGTGGAGTGGTCAACACACCAGAAAACGTGTTTCTCGCATTAAGTAGCTCGAAAAGAGCGATCTAGATGATACTGCATACTTCTGACAGAATTCTTACCAAGATTATCGTTGAAAATGCATATCCCAGCTTGAACTCCGACGAAATCCAAGATGTCGCCGGTTCTGCAAGTTAAACGCACTGTGGAGTGGTGAAAACACCAGATAACGTGTTTCTCGCATTAAGTAGCTCGAAACGAGCGATCTAGATGATTCTGCATACTTCTGACTAAAGTCTCACCAAGATTAACGCAGAAAATGCATATCTCAGCTTGAAACCCGACCAAAACCACGATGTCGCCGGTTCTGCATATCAAACGCACTGTGGGGTGGTGAATACACCAGAAAACGTGTTTCTCGATTTAAATAGCTCGAAAAGAGCGATCTAGATGATTCTGCATACTTCTCATAGATGAAACACAAAGATTATCGCAGAAAATGCATATTTCAGCTGGAAGCCCCACGAAAACCAAGTTATCGGCGGCTCTACATATCAAACGCACTGAGGAGTGGTCAAAACACCAGAAAACTTGTTTTTTCGCATTAAATAGCTCGAAACGAGCGATCTAGAAGATTCTGCATAGTTCTGACTAAAGTCTCACCAAGAGTATCGCAGAAAATGCATATCTCCGCTGGAAACCCCACGAAAACCAAGATATCGGCGGTTCAGCATATCAAACGCACTGTGGAGTGGTGAAAACAACCAGATAACGTGTTTCTCGCTTTAAATAGCTCGAAACGAGCGATCTAGATGATTCTGCATACTTCTGACTGAAGTCTCACCAATATTATCGCAGAAAATGCTATATCTCAGCTTGAAACCCGACGAAAACCACGATGTCGCCGGTTCTGCATAACAAACGCACTGTGGCGTGGTGAAAACTCCAGAAAACGTGTTTCTCGCATCAAATAGCTCGAAAAGAGCGATCTAGATGATTCTGCATACTTCTGACAGAAGACTCACCAAGATTATCGCGGAAAATGCATATCTCAGCTGGAAACCCCACGAAAACCAAGATATCGCCGGTTCTGCATATCAGACGCACTATGGAGTGGTGAAAACACCAGAAAACGTGTATCTCGCATTAACTAGCTCGAAAAGAGCGTTCTCGATGATTCTGCATACTTCTCATAGATGAAACACCAAGATTATCGCAGAAAATGCATATTTCAGCTGGAAACCCACGAAAACCAAGATATCGCCGGTTCTGCATATCAAACGCACTGTGGCGTGGTGAAAACACCAGAAAACCTGTTTCTCGCATTAAATAGCTCGAAAAGAGCGATCTAGATGATTCTGCATACTTCTGATAGAAGACTCACCAAGATTATCGCAGAAAATGCATATCTCAGCTTGAAACCTCACGAAAATCAAGATGTCGCCGGTTCTGCATATCAAACGCACTGTGGAGTGGTCAAAACACCAGAAAACGTGTTTCTCGCATTAAGTAGCTCGAAAAGAGCGATCTAGATGATACTGCATACTTCTGACAGAATTCTTACCAAGATTATCGTTGAAAATGCATATCCCAGCTTGAACCCCGACGAAAACCACGATGTCGCCGGTTCTGCATATCAAACGCACTGTGGCGTGGTGAAAACACCAGAAAACGTGTTTCTCGCATCAAATAGCTCGAAAAGAGCGATCTAGATGATTCTGCATACTTCTGACAGAAGACTCACCAATATGATCGCAGAAAATGCATATCTCAGCTTGAAACCCGACGAAAACCACGATGTCGACTGTTCTGCATATCAAACGCACTGTGGCGTGGTGAAAACACCAGAAAACGTGTTTCGCGCATCAAATAGCTCGAAAAGAGCGATCTAGATGATTCTGCATACTTCTGACAGAAGACTCACCAAGATTATCGCGGAAAATGCATATCTCAGCTGGAAACCCCACGAAAACCAAGATATCGCCGGTTCTGCATATCAGACGCACTATGGAGTGGTGAAAACAACCAGATAACGTGTTTCGCGATTTAAATAGCTCGAAACGAGCGATCTAGATGATTCTGCATACTTCTGACTGAAGTCTCACCAATATGATCGCAGAAAATGCATATCTCAGCTTGAAACCCGACGAAAACCACGATGTCGCCGGTTCTGCATATCAAACGCACTGTGGCGTGGTGAAAACACCAGAAAACGTGTTTCTCGCATCAAATAGCTCGATAAGAGCGATCTAGATGATTCTGCATACTTCTGACAGAAGACTCACCAAGATTATCGCAGAAAATGCATATTTCAGCTGGAAACCCCACGAAAACCAAGTTATCGGCGGCTCTACATATCAAACGCACTGTGGAGTGGTCAAAACAACCAGATATCGTGTTTCGCGCTTTAAATAGCTCGAAACGAGCGATCTAGATGATTCTGCATACTTCTGACTGAAGTCTCACCAATATTATCGCAGAAAATGCATATTTCAGCTGGAATCCCCACGAAAACCAAGTTATCGGCGGTTCTACATATCAAACGCACTGTGGAGTGGTCAACACACCAGAAAACGTGTTTCTCGCATTAAGTAGCTCGAAAAGAGCGATCTAGATGATACTGCATACTTCTGACAGAATTCTTACCAAGATTATCGTTGAAAATGCATATCCCAGCTTGAAACCCGACGAAATCCAAGATGTCGCCGGTTCTGCAAGTTAAACGCACTGTGGAGTGGTGAAAACACCAGATAACGTGTTTCTCGATTTAAATAGCTCGAAAAGAGCGATCTAGATGATTCTGCATACTTCTCATAGATGAAACACAAAGATTATCGCAGAAAATGCATATTTCAGCTGGAAACCCCACGAAAACCAAGATATCGCCGGTTCTGCATATCAGACGCACTATGGAGTGGTGAAAACAACCAGATAACGTGTTTCGCGATTTAAATAGCTCGAAACGAGCGATCTAGATGATTCTGCATACTTCTGACTGAAGTCTCACCAATATTATCGCAGAAAATGCATATTTCAGCTGGAATCCCCACGAAAACCAAGTTATCGGCGGCTCTACATATCAAACGCACTGTGGAGTGGTCAACACACCAGAAAACGTGTTTCTCGCATTAAATAGCTCGAAACGACCGATCTAGATGATTCTGCATAGTTCTGACTAAAGTCTCACCAAGAGTATCGCAGAAAATGCATATCTCCGCTGGAAACCCCACGAAAACCAAGATATCGCCGGTTCTGCATATCAAACGCACTGTGGAGTGGTGAAAACAACCAGATAACGTGTTTCTCGCTTTAAATAACTCGAAACGAGCGATCTAGATGATTCTGCATACTTCTGACAGAAGTCTCACCAATATTATCGCAGAAAATGCTATATCTCAGCTTGAAACCCGACGAAAACCACGATGTCGCCGGTTCTGCATAACAAACGCACTGTGGCGTGGTGAAAACACCAGAAAACGTGTTTCTCGCATCAAATAGCTCGAAAAGAGCGATCTAGATGATTCTGCATACTTCTGACAGAAGACTCACCAAGATTATCGCGGAAAATGCATATCTCAGCTGGAAACCCCACGAAAACCAAGATATCGCCGGTTCTGCATATCAGACGCACTATGGAGTGGTGAAAACACCAGAAAACGTGTATCTCGCATTAACTAGCTCGAAAAGAGCGTTCTCGATGATTCTGCATACTTCTCATAGATGAAACACCAAGATTATCGCAGAAAATGCATATTTCAGCTGGAAACCCACGAAAACCAAGATATCGCCGGTTCTGCATATCAAACGCACTGTGGCGTGGTGAAAACACCAGAAAACCTGTTTCTCGCATTAAATAGCTCGAAAAGAGTGATCTAGATGATTCTGCATACTTCTGATAGAAGACTCACCAAGATTATCGCAGAAAATGCATATCTCAGCTTGAAACCTCACGAAAATCAAGATGTCGCCGGTTCTGCATATCAAACGCACTGTGGAGTGGTCAAAACACCAGAAAACGTGTTTCTCGCATTAAGTAGCTCGAAAAGAGCGATCTAGATGATACTGCATACTTCTGACAGAATTCTTACCAAGATTATCGTTGAAAATGCATATCCCAGCTTGAACCCCTACGAAAACCACGATGTCGCCGGTTCTGCATATCAAAAGCACTGTGGCGTGGTGAAAACACCAGAAAACGTGTTTCTCGCATCAAATAGCTCGAAAAGAGCGATCTAGATGATTCTGCATACTTCTGACAGAAGACTCACCAAGATTATCGCGGAAAATGCATATCTCAGCTGGAAACCCCACGAAAACCAAGATATCGCCGGTTCTGCATATCAGACGCACTATGGAGTGGTGAAAACACCAGAAAACGTGTATCTCGCATTAACTAGCTCGAAAAGAGCGTTCTCGATGATTCTGCATACTTCTCATAGATGAAACACCAAGATTATCGCAGAAAATGCATATTTCAGCTGGAAACCCACGAAAACCAAGATATCGCCGGTTCTGCATATCAAACGCACTGTGGCGTGGTGAAAACACCAGAAAACCTGTTTCTCGCATTAAATAGCTCGAAAAGAGTGATCTAGATGATTCTGCATACTTCTGATAGAAGACTCACCAAGATTATCGCAGAAAATGCATATCTCAGCTTGAAACCTCACGAAAATCAAGATGTCGCCGGTTCTGCATATCAAACGCACTGTGGAGTGGTCAGAACACCAGAAAACGTGTTTCTCGCATTAAGTAGCTCGAAAAGAGCGATCTAGATGATACTGCATACTTCTGACAGAATTCTTACCAAGATTATCGTTGAAAATGCATATCCCAGCTTGAACCCCGACGAAAACCACGATGTCGCCGGTTCTGCATATCAAACGCACTGTGGCGTGGTGAAAACACCAGAAAACGCGTTTCTCGCATCAAATAGCTCGAAAAGAGCGATCTAGATGATTCTGCATACTTCTGACAGAAGACTCACCAATATGATCGCAGAAAATGCATATCTCAGCTTGAAACCCGACGAAAACCACGATGTCGGCTGTTCTGCATATCAAACGCACTGTGGCGTGGTGAAAACACCAGAAAACGTGTTTCGCGCATCAAATAGCTCGAAAAGAGCGATCTAGATGATTCTGCATACTTCTGACAGAAGACTCACCAAAATTATCGCGGAAAATGCATATCTCAGCTGGAAACCCCACGAAAACCAAGATATCGCCGGTTCTGCATATCAGACGCACTATGGAGTGGTGAAAACAACCAGATAACGTGTTTCGCGCATTAAATAGCTCGAAACGAGCGATCTAGATGATTCTGCATACTTCTGACTGAAGTCTCACCAATATGATCGCAGAAAATGCATATCTCAGCTTGAAACCCGACGAAAACCACGATGTCGCCGGTTCTGCATATCAAACGCACTGTGGCGTGGTGAAAACAACCAGATAACGTGTTTCTCGCTTTAAATAGCTCGAAACGAGCGATCTAGATGATTCTGCATACTTCTGACTGAAGTCTCACCAATATGATCGCAGAAAATGCATATCTCAGCTTGAAACCCGACGAAAACCACGATGTCGCCGGTTCTGCATATCAAACGCACTGTGGCGTGGTGAAAACACCAGAAAACGTGTTTCTCGCATCAAATAGCTCGATAAGAGCGATCTAGATGATTCTGCATACTTCTGACAGAAGACTCACCAAGATTATCGCAGAAAATGCATATTTCCGCTGGAAACCCCACGAAAACCAAGTTATCGGCGGCTCTACATATCAAACGCACTGTGGAGTGGTCAAAACAACCAGATATCGTGTTTCGCGCTTTAAATAGCTCGAAACGAGCGATCTAGATGATTCTGCATACTTCTGACTGAAGTCTCACCAATATTATCGCAGAAAATGCATATTTCAGCTGGAATCCCCACGAAAACCAAGTTATCGGCGGTTCTACATATCAAACGCACTGTGGAGTGGTCAACACACCAGAAAACGTGTTTCTCGCATTAAGTAGCTCGAAAAGAGCGATCTAGATGATACTGCATACTTCTGACAGAATTCTTACCAAGATTATCGTTGAAAATGCATATCCCAGCTTGAAACCCGACGAAATCCAAGATGTCGCCGGTTCTGCAAGTTAAACGCACTGTGGAGTGGTGAAAACAGCAGATAACGTGTTTCTCGATTTAAATAGCTCGAAAAGAGCGATCTAGATGATTCTGCATACTTCTCATAGATGAAACACAAAGATTATCGCAGAAAATGCATATTTCAGCTGGAAGCCCCACGAAAACCAAGTTATCGGCGGCTCTACATATCAAACGCACTGTGGAGTGGTCAACACACCAGAAAACGTGTTTCTCGCATTAAATAGCTCGAAACGAGCGATCTAGATGATTCTGCATAGTTCTGACTAAAGTCTCACCAAGAGTATCGCAGAAAATGCTATATCTCAGCTTGAAACCCGACGAAAACCACGATGTCGCCGGTTCTGCATAACAAACGCACTGTGGCGTGGTGAAAACACCAGAAAACGTGTTTCTCGCATCAAATAGCTCGAAAAGAGCGATCTAGATGATTCTGCATACTTCTGACAGAAGACTCACCAAGATTATCGCGGAAAATGCATATCTCAGCTGGAAACCCCACGAAAACCAAGATATCGCCGGTTCTGCATATCAGACGCACTATGGAGTGGTGAAAACACCAGAAAACGTGTATCTCGCATTAACTAGCTCGAAAAGAGCGTTCTCGATGATTCTGCATACTTCTCATAGATGAAACACCAAGATTATCGCAGAAAATGCATATTTCAGCTGGAAACCCACGAAAACCAAGATATCGCCGGTTCTGCATATCAAACGCACTGTGGCGTGGTGAAAACACCAGAAAACCTGTTTCTCGCATTAAATAGCTCGAAAAGAGTGATCTAGATGATTCTGCATACTTCTGATAGAAGACTCACCAAGATTATCGCAGAAAATGCATATCTCAGCTTGAAACCTCACGAAAATCAAGATGTCGCCGGTTCTGCATATCAAACGCACTGTGGAGTGGTCAAAACACCAGAAAACGTGTTTCTCGCATTAAGTAGCTCGAAAAGAGCGATCTAGATGATACTGCATACTTCTGACAGAATTCTTACCAAGATTATCGTTGAAAATGCATATCCCAGCTTGAACCCCGACGAAAACCACGATGTCGCCGGTTCTGCATATCAAACGCACTGTGGCGTGGTGAAAACACCAGAAAACGTGTTTCTCGCATCAAATAGCTCGAAAAGAGCGATCTAGATGATTCTGCATACTTCTGACAGAAGACTCACCAAGATTATCGCGGAAAATGCATATCTCAGCTGGAAACCCCACGAAAACCAAGATATCGCCGGTTCTGCATATCAGACGCACTATGGAGTGGTGAAAACACCAGAAAACGTGTATCTCGCATTAACTAGCTCGAAAAGAGCGTTCTCGATGATTCTGCATACTTCTCATAGATGAAACACCAAGATTATCGCAGAAAATGCATATTTCAGCTGGAAACCCACGAAAACCAAGATATCGCCGGTTCTGCATATCAAACGCACTGTGGCGTGGTGAAAACACCAGAAAACCTGTTTCTCGCATTAAATAGCTCGAAAAGAGTGATCTAGATGATTCTGCATACTTCTGATAGAAGACTCACCAAGATTATCGCAGAAAATGCATATCTCAGCTTGAAACCTCACGAAAATCAAGATGTCGCCGGTTCTGCATATCAAACGCACTGTGGAGTGGTCAGAACACCAGAAAACGTGTTTCTCGCATTAAGTAGCTCGAAAAGAGCGATCTAGATGATACTGCATACTTCTGACAGAATTCTTACCAAGATTATCGTTGAAAATGCATATCCCAGCTTGAACCCCGACGAAAACCACGATGTCGCCGGTTCTGCATATCAAACGCACTGTGGCGTGGTGAAAACACCAGAAAACGTGTTTCTCGCATCAAATAGCTCGAAAAGAGCGATCTAGATGATTCTGCATACTTCTGACAGAAGACTCACCAATATGATCGCAGAAAATGCATATCTCAGCTTGAAACCCGACGAAAACCACGATGTCGACTGTTCTGCATATCAAACGCACTGTGGCGTGGTGAAAACACCAGAAAACGTGTTTCGCGCATCAAATAGCTCGAAAAGAGCGATCTAGATGATTCTTCATACTTCTGACAGAAGACTCACCAAGATTATCGCGGAAAATGCATATCTCAGCTGGAAACCCCACGAAAACCAAGATATCGCCGGTTCTGCATATCAGACGCACTATGGAGTGGTGAAAACAACCAGATAACGTGTTTCGCGCTATAAATAGCTCGAAACGAGCGATCTAGATGATTCTGCATACTTCTGACTGAAGTCTCACCAATATGATCGCAGAAAATGCATATCTCAGCTTGAAACCCGACGAAAACCACGATGTCGCCGGTTCTGCATATCAAACGCACTGTGGCGTGGTGAAAACACCAGAAAACGTGTTTCTCGCATCAAATAGCTCGATAAGAGCGATCTACATGATTCTGCATACTTCTGACAGAAGACTCACCAAGATTATCGCAGAAAATGCATATTTCAGCTGGAAACCCCACGAAAACCAAGTTATCGGCGGCTCTACATATCAAACGCACTGTGGAGTGGTCAAAACAATCAGATATCGTGTTTCGCGCTTTAAATAGCTCGAAACGAGCGATCTAGATGATTCTGCATACTTCTGACTGAAGTCTCACCAATATTATCGCAGAAAATGCATATCTCAGCTTGAAACCTCACGAAAATCAAGATGTCGCCGGTTCTGCATATCAAACGCACTGTGGAGTGGTCAGAACACCAGAAAACGTGTTTCTCGCATTAAGTAGCTCGAAAAGAGCGATCTAGATGATACTGCATACTTCTGACAGAATTCTTACCAAGATTATCGTTGAAAATGCATATCCCAGCTTGAACTCCGACGAAATCCAAGATGTCGCCGGTTCTGCAAGTTAAACGCACTGTGGAGTGGTGAAAACACCAGATAACGTGTTTCTCGATTTAAATAGCTCGAAAAGAGCGATCTAGATGATTCTGCATACTTCTCATAGATGAAACACAAAGATTATCGCAGAAAATGCATATTTCAGCTGGAAGCCCCACGAAAACCAAGTTATCGGCGGCTCTACATATCAAACGCACTGAGGAGTGGTCAAAGCACCAGAAAACTTGTTTTTTCGCATTAAATAGCTCGAAACGAGCGATCTAGATGATTCTGCATACTTCTGACAGAAGACTCACCAAGATTATCGCGGAAAATGCATATCTCAGCTTGAAACCCGACCAAAACCACGATGTCGCCGGTTCTGCATATCAAACGCACTGTGGGGTGGTGAATACACCAGAAAACGTGTTTCTCGATTTAAATAGCTCGAAACGAGCGATCTAGATGATTCTGCATACTTCTGACAGAAGTCTCACCAATATTATCGCAGAAAATGCTATATCTCAGCTTGAAACCTGACGAAAACCACGATGTCGCCGGTTCTGCATAACAAACGCTCTGTGGCGTGGTGAAAACACCAGAAAACGTGTTTCTCGCATCAAATAGCTCGAAAAGAGCGATCTAGATGATTCTGCATACTTCTGACAGAAGACTCACCAAGATTATCGCGGAAAATGCATATCTCAGCTGGAAACCCCACGAAAACCAAGATATCGCCGGTTCTGCATATCAGACGCACTATGGAGTGGTGAAAACAACCAGATATCGTGTTTCGCGCTTTAAATAGCTCGAAGCGAGCGATCTAGATGATTCTGCATACTTCTGACTGAAGTCTCACCAATATTATCGCAGAAAATGCTATATCTCAGGTTGAAACCCGACGAAAACCACGATGTCGCCGGTTCTGCATAACAAACGCACTGTGGCGTGGTGAAAACACCAGAAAACGTGTTTCTCGCATCAAATAGCTCGAAAAGAGCGATCTAGATGATTCTGCATACTTCTGACAGAAGACTCACCAAGATTATCGCGGAAAATGCATATCTCAGCTGGAAACCCCACGAAAACCAAGATATCGCCGGTTCTGCATATCAAACGCACTGTGGAGTGGTCAGAACACCAGAAAACGTGTTTCTCGCATTAAGTAGCTCGAAAAGAGCGATCTAGATGATACTGCATACTTCTGACAGAATTCTTACCAAGATTATCGTTGAAAATGCATATCCCAGCTTGAACCCCGACGAAAACCACGATGTCGCCGGTTCTGCATATCAAACGCACTGTGGCGTGGTGAAAACACCAGAAAACGTGTTTCTCGCATCAAATAGCTCGAAAAGAGCGATCTAGATGATTCTGCATACTTCTGACAGAAGACTCACCAATATGATCGCAGAAAATGCATATCTCAGCTTGAAACCCGACGAAAACCACGATGTCGACTGTTCTGCATATCAAACGCACTGTGGCGTGGTGAAAACACCAGAAAACGTGTTTCGCGCATCAAATAGCTCGAAAAGAGCGATCTAGATGATTCTTCATACTTCTGACAGAAGACTCACCAAGATTATCGCGGAAAATGCATATCTCAGCTGGAAACCCCACGAAAACCAAGATATCGCCGGTTCTGCATATCAGACGCACTATGGAGTGGTGAAAACAACCAGATAACGTGTTTCGCGCTATAAATAGCTCGAAACGAGCGATCTAGATGATTCTGCATACTTCTGACTGAAGTCTCACCAATATGATCGCAGAAAATGCATATCTCAGCTTGAAACCCGACGAAAACCACGATGTCGCCGGTTCTGCATATCAAACGCACTGTGGCGTGGTGAAAACACCAGAAAACGTGTTTCTCGCATCAAATAGCTCGATAAGAGCGATCTACATGATTCTGCATACTTCTGACAGAAGACTCACCAAGATTATCGCAGAAAATGCATATTTCAGCTGGAAACCCCACGAAAACCAAGTTATCGGCGGCTCTACATATCAAACGCACTGTGGAGTGGTCAAAACAATCAGATATCGTGTTTCGCGCTTTAAATAGCTCGAAACGAGCGATCTAGATGATTCTGCATACTTCTGACTGAAGTCTCACCAATATTATCGCAGAAAATGCATATCTCAGCTTGAAACCTCACGAAAATCAAGATGTCGCCGGTTCTGCATATCAAACGCACTGTGGAGTGGTCAGAACACCAGAAAACGTGTTTCTCGCATTAAGTAGCTCGAAAAGAGCGATCTAGATGATACTGCATACTTCTGACAGAATTCTTACCAAGATTATCGTTGAAAATGCATATCCCAGCTTGAACTCCGACGAAATCCAAGATGTCGCCGGTTCTGCAAGTTAAACGCACTGTGGAGTGGTGAAAACACCAGATAACGTGTTTCTCGATTTAAATAGCTCGAAAAGAGCGATCTAGATGATTCTGCATACTTCTCATAGATGAAACACAAAGATTATCGCAGAAAATGCATATTTCAGCTGGAAGCCCCACGAAAACCAAGTTATCGGCGGCTCTACATATCAAACGCACTGAGGAGTGGTCAAAGCACCAGAAAACTTGTTTTTTCGCATTAAATAGCTCGAAACGAGCGATCTAGATGATTCTGCATACTTCTGACAGAAGACTCACCAAGATTATCGCGGAAAATGCATATCTCAGCTTGAAACCCGACCAAAACCACGATGTCGCCGGTTCTGCATATCAAACGCACTGTGGGGTGGTGAATACACCAGAAAACGTGTTTCTCGATTTAAATAGCTCGAAACGAGCGATCTAGATGATTCTGCATACTTCTGACAGAAGTCTCACCAATATTATCGCAGAAAATGCTATATCTCAGCTTGAAACCTGACGAAAACCACGATGTCGCCGGTTCTGCATAACAAACGCTCTGTGGCGTGGTGAAAACACCAGAAAACGTGTTTCTCGCATCAAATAGCTCGAAAAGAGCGATCTAGATGATTCTGCATACTTCTGACAGAAGACTCACCAAGATTATCGCGGAAAATGCATATCTCAGCTGGAAACCCCACGAAAACCAAGATATCGCCGGTTCTGCATATCAGACGCACTATGGAGTGGTGAAAACAACCAGATATCGTGTTTCGCGCTTTAAATAGCTCGAAGCGAGCGATCTAGATGATTCTGCATACTTCTGACTGAAGTCTCACCAATATTATCGCAGAAAATGCTATATCTCAGGTTGAAACCCGACGAAAACCACGATGTCGCCGGTTCTGCATAACAAACGCACTGTGGCGTGGTGAAAACACCAGAAAACGTGTTTCTCGCATCAAATAGCTCGAAAAGAGCGATCTAGATGATTCTGCATACTTCTGACAGAAGACTCACCAAGATTATCGCGGAAAATGCATATCTCAGCTGGAAACCCCACGAAAACCAAGATATCGCCGGTTCTGCATATCAAACGCACTGTGGAGTGGTCAAAACACCAGAAAACGTGTTTCTCGCATTAAGTAGCTCGAAAAGAGCGATCTAGATGATACTGCATACTACTGACAGAATTCTTACCAAGATTATCGTTGAAAATGCATATCCCAGCTTGAACCCCGACGAAAACCACGATGTCGCCGGTTCTGCATATCAAACGCACTGTGGCGTGGTGAAAACACCAGAAAACGTGTGTCTCGCATCAAATAGCTCGAAAAGAGCGATCTAGATGATTCTGCATACTTCTGACAGAAGACTCACCAATATGATCGCAGAAAATGCATATCTCAGCTTGAAACCCGACGAAAACCACGATGTCGACTGTTCTGCATATCAAACGCACTGTGGCGTGGTGAAAACACCAGAAAACGTGTTTCGCGCATCAAATAGCTCGAAAAGAGCGATCTAGATGATTCTGCATACTTCTGACAGAAGACTCACCAAGATTATCGCGGAAAATGCATATCTCAGCTGGAAACCCCACGAAAACCAAGATATCGCCGGTTCTGCATATCAGACGCACTATGGAGTGGTGAAAACAACCAGATAACGTGTTTCGCGCTTTAAATAGCTCGAAACGAGCGATCTAGATGATTCTGCATACTTCTGACTGAAGTCTCACCAATATGATCGCAGAAAATGCATATCTCAGCTTGAAACCCGACGAAAACCACGATGTCGCCGGTTCTGCATATCAAACGCACTGTGGCGTGGTGAAAACACCAGAAAACGTGTTTCTCGCATCAAATAGCTCGATAAGAGCGATCTAGATGATTCTGCATACTTCTGACAGAAGACTCACCAAGATTATTGCAGAAAATGCATATTTCAGCTGGAAACCCCACGAAAACCAAGTTATCGGCGGCTCTACATATCAAACGCACTGTGGAGTGGTCAAAACAACCAGATATCGTGTTTCGCGCTTTAAATAGCTCGAAACGAGCGATCTAGATGATTCTGCATACTTCTGACTGAAGTCTCACCAATATTATCGCAGAAAATGCATATTTCAGCTGGAATCCCCACGAAAACCAAGTTATCGGCGGTTCTACATATCAAACGCACTGTGGAGTGGTCAACACACCAGAAAACGTGTTTCTCGCATTAAGTAGCTCGAAAAGAGCGATCTAGATGATACTGCATACTTCTGACAGAATTCTTACCAAGATTATCGTTGAAAATGCATATCCCAGCTTGAACTCCGACGAAATCCAAGATGTCGCCGGTTCTGCAAGTTAAACGCACTGTGGAGTGGTGAAAACACCAGATAACGTGTTTCTCGATTTAAATAGCTCGAAAAGAGCGATCTAGATGATTCTGCATACTTCTCATAGATGAAACACAAAGATTATCGCAGAAAATGCATATTTCAGCTGGAAGCCCCACGAAAACCAAGTTATCGGCGGCTCTACATATCAAACGCACTGAGGAGTGGTCAAAACACCAGAAAACTTGTTTTTTCGCATTAAATAGCTCGAAACGAGCGATCTAGATGATTCTGCATACTTCTGATAGAAGACTCACCAAGATTATCGCAGAAAATGCATATCTCAGCTTGAAACCTCACGAAAATCAAGATGTCGCCGGTTCTGCATATCAAACGCACTGTGGAGTGGTCAAAACACCAGAAAACGTGTTTCTCGCATTAAGTAGCTCGAAAAGAGCGATCTAGATGATACTGCATACTTCTGACAGAATTCTTACCAAGATTATCGTTGAAAATGCATATCCCAGCTTGAACCCCGACGAAAACCACGATGTCGCCGGTTCTGCATATCAAACGCACTGTGGCGTGGTGAAAACTCCAGAAAACGTGTTTCTCGCATCATATAGCTCGAAAAGAGCGATCTAGATGATTCTGCATACTTCTGACAGAAGACTCACCAATATGATCGCAGAAAATGCATATCTCAGCTTGAAACCCGACGAAAACCACGATGTCGACTGTTCTGCATATCAAACGCACTGTGGAGTGGTGAAAACACCAGAAAACGTGTTTCTCGCATCAAATAGCTCGAAAAGGGCGATCTAGATGATTCTGCATACTTCTGACAGAAGACTCACCAAGATTATCGCAGAAAATGCATATCTCAGCTTGAAACCTCACGAAAATCAAGATGTCGCCGGTTCTGCATATCAAACGCACTGTGGAGTGGTGAAAACAACCAGATAACGTGTTTCTCGCATTAAATAACTCGAAACGAGCGATCTAGATGATTCTGCATACTTCTGACTGAAGTCTCACCAATATTATCGCAGAAAATGCATATTTCAGCTGGAATCCCCACGAAAACCAAGTTATCGGCGGTTCTACATATCAAACGCACTGTGGAGTGGTCAAAACACCAGAAAACGTGTTTCTCGCATTAAGTAGCTCGAAAAGAGCGATCTAGATGATACTGCATACTTCTGACAGAATTCTTACCAAGATTATCGTTGAAAATGCATATCCCAGCTTGAACCCCGACGAAATCGAAGATGTCGCCGGTTCTGCAAGTTAAACGCACTGTGGAGTGGTGAAAACACCAGATAACGTGTTTCTCGCATTAAATAGCTCGAAACGAGCGATCTAGGTGATTCTGCATACTTCTGACTGAAGTCTCACCAATATGATCGCAGAAAATGCATATCTCAGCTTGAAACCCGACCAAAACAACGATGTCGCCGGTTCTGCATATCAAACGCACTGTGGGGTGGGGAATACACCAGAAAACGTGTTTCTCGATTTAAATAGCTCGAAAAGAGCGATCTAGATGATTCTGCATACTTCTCATAGATGAAACACAAAGATTATCGCAGAAAATGCATATTTCAGCTGGAAGCCCCACGAAAACCAAGTTATCGGCGGCTCTACATATCAAACGCACTGTGGGGTGGTCAAAACACCAGAAAACTTGTTATTTCGCATTAAATAGCTCGAAACGAGCGATCTAGATGATTCTGCATAGTTCTGACTAAAGTCTCACCAAGATTATCGCAGAAAATGCATATCTCAGCTTGAAACCCGACGAAAACCACGATGTCGCCGGTTCTGCATATCAAACGCACTGTGGCGTGGTGAAAACACCAGAAAACGTGTTTCTCGCATCAAATAGCTCGAAAAGAGCGATCTAGATGATTCTGCATACTTCTGACTGAAGTCTCACCAATATTATCGCAGAAAATGCATATTTCAGCTGGAATCCCCACGAAAACCAAGTTATCGGCGGTTCTACATATCAAACGCACTGTGGAGTGGTCAAAACACCAGAAAACGTGTTTCTCGCATTAAATAGCTCGAATAGAGCGATCGCGATGATTCTGCATACTTCTGACAGAAGACTCACCAAGATTATCGCAGAAAATGCATATCTCAGCTTGAAATCCGACCGAAACCAAGATATCTCCGTTTCTGCATATCAAACGCACTGTGGAGTGGTGAAAACAACCAGGTAACGTGTTTCTCGCATTAAATAGCTCGAATAGAGCGATCTCGATGATTCTGCATACTTCTGACAGAAGACTCACCAAGATTATCGCAGAAAATGCATATCTCGGCTGGAAACCCCACGAAAACCAAGATATCGCCGGTTCTGCATATCAAACGCACTGTGGAGTGGTGAAAGCAACCAGATAACGTGTTTCTCGCATTAAATAGCTCGAATAGAGCGATCTCGATGATTCTGCATACTTCTGACAGAAGACTCACCAAGATTATCACAGAAATTGCATATCTCAGCTGGAAACCCCACGAAAACCAAGTTATCGGCGGCTCTACATATCAAACGCACTGTGGAGTGGTCAAAACAACCAGATAACGTGTTTCTCGCTTTAAATAGCTCGAAACGAGCGATCTA
This sequence comes from Anthophora plumipes, assembly GCA_951804975.1. Taxonomy (NCBI): domain Eukaryota; kingdom Metazoa; phylum Arthropoda; class Insecta; order Hymenoptera; family Apidae; genus Anthophora; species Anthophora plumipes. The sequence continues at coordinate 1,337,201 of CATORF010000177.1, forward strand.
GATGATTCTGCATACTTCTGACTGAAGTCTCACCAATATGATCGCAGAAAATGCATATCTCAGCTTGAAACCCGACGAAAACCACGATGTCGCCGGTTCTGCATATCAAACGCGCTGTGGAGTGGTGTAAACACCAGAAAACGTGTTTCTCGCATCAAATAGCTCGAAAAGAGCGATCTAGATGATTCTGCATACTTCTGACAGAAGACTCACCAAGATTATCGCAGAAAATGCATATCTCAGCTTGAAACCTCACGAAAATCAAGATGTCGCCGGTTCTGCATATCAAACGCACTGTGGAGTGGTGAAAACAACCAGATAACGTGTTTCTCGCATTAAATAACTCGAAACGAGCGATCTAGATGATTCTGCATACTTCTGACTGAAGTCTCACCAATATGATCGCAGAAAATGCATATCTCAGCTTGAAACCCGACGAAAACCACGATGTCGCCGGTTCTGCATATCAAACGCACTGTGGCGTGGTGAAAACACCAGAAAACGTGTTTCTCGCATCAAATAGCTCGAAAAGAGCGATCTAGATGATTCTGCATACTTCTGACAGAAGTCTCACCAAGATTATAGTAAAAAATGCATATCTCAGCATGAAACCCCACGATATCCAAGATATCGCTGGTTCTGCATATCAAACGAACTGTGGAGTGGTGAAAACACCGGATAAGGTTTTTCTCGCATTAACTAGCTCGAACAGAGCGATCTCGATGTTTCAGCATACTTCGGACAGAAGTCTCACCAAGATTACCGCAGAAAATGTATATCTCAGCTTGAAACCCCACGAAAACTAAGATATCGCCGGTTCTGCATATCATACGCACTGTGGAGTGGTGAAAACACCAGATAACGTGTTTCGCGCATTAAATAGCTCGAAACGAGCGATCTCGATGATTAAGCATACTTCGAACAGAAGTCTCACCAAGATTATCGTAAAAAATGCATATCTCAGCTAGAAACCCCACGAAAACCAAGATATCGCTGGTTCTGCATATCAAACGCACTGTGGAGTGGTGAAAACAACCATATAACGTGTTTCTCGCATTAAATAGCTCCAAAAGAGCGATCTAGATGATTCTGCATACTCCTGACAGAAGACTCACCATGGTTATCGTAGAAAATGCATATCTCAGCTTGAAATCTCACGAAAATCAAGATGTCGCCTGTTCTGCATATCAAACGCACTGTGGAGTGGTGAAAACACCAGATAACGTGTTTCTCGAATTAAATAGCTCGAAAAGAGGGGTCTCGATGATTCTGCATCCTACTGACAGAAGACTCACCAATATTATAACAGAAAATGCATATCTCAGCTTGAAACCTCACGAAAATCAAGATGTCGCCGGTTCTGCATATCAAACGCACTGTGGAGTCGTGAAACCAACCAGAGAACGTGTTTCTCGCATTAAATAGCTCGAAAAGAGCGATCCCGATGATTCTGCATACTTCTGACAGAAGTCTCACCAAGATTATCGTTGAAAATGCATATCTCAGCTTGATACCCGACCTAAACCAAGATATCTCCTGTTCTGCATGTCAAACGTACTGTGGAGTGGTGAATACACCAGAAAACGTGTTTCTCCCATTAAATAGCTCGAAAAGAGCGATCCCGATGATTCTGCATACGTCTGACAGAAGTCTCACCAAGATTATCGTAGAAAATGCATATCTCAGCTTGAAACCCGACCGAAACCAAGATATATCCGGTTCTGCATGTCAAACGTACTGTGGGGTGGTGAATACACCAGAAAACGTGTTTCTCACATTAAATAGCTCGAACAGAGCGATCTAGATGATTCTGCATACTTCTGACAGAAGACTCACCATGGTTATCGTAGAAAATGCATATCGCAGCTTGAAATCTGACGAAAATTAAGATGTCGCCTGTTCTGCATATCAAACGCACTGTGGAGTGGTGTAAACACCAGAAAACGTGTTTCTCGCAGCAAATAGCTCGAAAAGAGCGATCTAGATGATTCTGCATACTTCTGACAGAAGACTCACCAAGATTATCGCAGAAAATGCATATCTCAGCTTGAAACCTCACGAAAATCAAGATGTCGCCGGTTCTGCATATCAAACGCACTGTGGAGTGGTGAAAACACCAGATAACGTGTTTCTCGCATTAAAGAGCTCGAAACGAGCGATCTCGATGATTCTGCATACTTCTGACTGAAGTCTCACCAATATGATCGCAGAAAATGAATATCTCAGCTTGAAACCCGACGAAAACCACGATGTCGCCGGTTCTGCATATCAAACGCACTGTGGCGTGGTGAAAACACCAGAAAACGTGTTTCTCGCATTAAATAGCTCGAAACGAGCGATCTAGGTGATTCTGCATACTTCTGACTGAAGTCTCACCAATATGATCGCAGAAAATGCATATCTCAGCTTGAAACCCGACGAAAACCACGATGTCGCCGGTTCTGCATATCAAACGCGCTGTGGAGTGGTGTAAACACCAGAAAACGTGTTTCTCGCATCAAATAGCTCGAAAAGAGCGATCTAGATGATTCTGCATACTTCTGACAGAAGACTCACCAAGATTATCGCAGAAAATGCATATCTCAGCTTGAAACCTCACGAAAATCAAGATGTCGCCGGTTCTGCATATCAAACGCACTGTGGAGTGGTGAAAACAACCAGATAACGTGTTTCTCGCATTAAATAACTCGAAACGAGCGATCTAGATGATACTGCATACTTCTGACAGAATTCTTACCAAGATTATCGTTGAAAATCCATATCCCAGCTTGAACCCCGACGAAATCCAAGATGTCGCCGGTTCTGCAAGTTAAACGCACTGTGGAGTGGTGAAAACACCAGATAACATGTTTCTCGCATTAAGTAGCTCGAAACGAGCGATCTAGATGATTCTGCATACTTCTGACAGAAGACTCACCAAGATTATCGCAGAAAATGCATATCTCAGCTTGAAACCCGACCGAAACCAAGATATCTCCGTTTCTGCATATCAAACGCACTGTGGAGTGGTGAAAACAACCAGATAACGTGTTTCTCGCATTAAATAGCTCGAATAGAGCGATCTCGATGATTCTGCATACTTCTGACAGAAGACTCACCAAGATTATCGCAGAAAATGCATATCTCAGCTGGAAACCCCACGAAAACCAAGATATCGCCGGTTCTGCATATCAAACGCACTGTGGAGTGGTGAAAACAACCAGATAACGTGTTTCTCGCATTAAATAGCTCGAATAGAGCGATCTCGATGATTCTGCATACTTCTGACTGAAGTCTCACCAATATGATCGCAGAAAATGCATATCTCAGCTTGAAACCCGACGAAAACCACGATGTCGCCGGTTCTGCATATCAAACGCACTGTGGCGTGGTGAAAACACCAGAAAACGTGTTTCTCGCATCAAATAGCTCGAAAAGAGCGATCTAGATGATTCTGCATACTTCTGACAGAAGTCTCACCAAGATTATAGTAAAAAATGCATATCTCAGCTTGAAACCCCACGAAAGCCAAGATATCGCTGGTTCTGCATATCAAACGAACTGTGGAGTGGTGAAAACACCGGATAAGGTTTTTCTCGCATTAACTAGCTCGAACAGAGCGATCTCGATGTTTCAGCATACTTCGGACAGAAGTCTCACCAAGATTACCGCAGAAAATGTATATCTCAGCTTGAAACCCCACGAAAACTAAGATATCGCCGGTTCTGCATATCATACGCACTGTGGAGTGGTGAAAACACCAGATAACGTGTTTCGCGCATTAAATAGCTCGAAACGAGCGATCTCGATGATTAAGCATACTTCGAACAGAAGTCTCACCAAGATTATCGTAAAAAATGCATATCTCAGCTTGAAACCCCACGAAAACCAAGATATCGCTGGTTCTGCATATCAAACGCACTGTGGAGTGGTGAAAACAACCATATAACGTGTTTCTCGCATTAAATAGCTCGAAAAGAGCGATCTAGATGATTCTGCATACTCCTGACAGAAGACTCACCATGGTTATCGTAGAAAATGCACATCTCAGCTTGAAATCTCACGAAAATCAAGATGTCGCCTGTTCTGCATATCAAACGCACTGTGGAGTGGTGAAAACACCAGATAACGTGTTTCTCGCATTAAATAGCTCGAAAAGAGGGGTCTCGATGATTCTGCATCCTACTGACAGAAGACTCACCAATATTATAACAGAAAATGCATATCTCAGCTTGAAACCTCACGAAAATCAAGATGTCGCCGGTTCTGCATATCAAACGCACTGTGGAGTCGTGAAACCAACCAGACAACGTGTTTCTCGCATTAAATAGCTCGAAAAGAGCGATCCCGATGATTCTGCATACTTCTGACAGAAGTCTCACCAAGATTATCGTTGAAAATGCATATCTCAGCTTGATACCCGACCTAAACCAAGATATCTCCTGTTCTGCATGTCAAACGTACTGTGGAGTGGTGAATACACCAGAAAACGTGTTTCTCCCATTAAATAGCTCGAAAAGAGCGATCCCGATGATTCTGCATACGTCTGACAGAAGTCTCACCAAGATTATCGTAGAAAATGCATATCTCAGCTTGAAACCCGACCGAAACCAAGATATATCCGGTTCTGCATGTCAAACGTACTGTGGGGTGGTGAATACACCAGAAAACGTGTTTCTCACATTAAATAGCTCGAAGAGAGCGATCTAGATGATTCTGCATACTTCTGACAGAAGACTCACCATGGTTATCGTAGAAAATGCATATCGCAGCTTGAAATCTGACGAAAATTAAGATGTCGCCTGTTCTGCATATCAAGCGCACTGTGGAGTGGTGAAAACACCAGATAACGTGTTTCGCGCATTAAATAGCTCGAAACGAGCGATCTCGATGATTAAGCATACTTCGAACAGAAGTCTCACCAAGATTATCGTAAAAAATGCATATCTCAGCTTGAAACCCCACGAAAACCAAGATATCGCTGGTTCTGCATATCAAACGCACTGTGGAGTGGTGAAAACAACCATATAACGTGTTTCTCGCATTAAATAGCTCGAAAAGAGCGATCTAGATGATTCTGCATACTCCTGACAGAAGACTCACCATGGTTATCGTAGAAAATGCATATCTCAGCTTGAAATCTCACGAAAATCAAGATGTCGCCTGTTCTGCATATCAAACGCACTGTGGAGTGGTGAAAACACCAGATAACGTGTTTCTCGCATTAAATAGCTCGAAAAGAGGGGTCTCGATGATTCTGCATCCTACTGACAGAAGACTCACCAATATTATAACAGAAAATGCATATCTCAGCTTGAAACCTCACGAAAATCAAGATGTCGCCGGTTCTGCATATCAAACGCACTGTGGAGTCGTGAAACCAACCAGACAACGTGTTTCTCGCATTAAATAGCTCGAAAAGAGCGATCCCGATGATTCTGCATACTTCTGACAGAAGTCTCACCAAGATTATCGTTGAAAATGCATATCTCAGCTTGATACCCGACCTAAACCAAGATATCTCCTGTTCTGCATGTCAAACGTACTGTGGAGTGGTGAATACACCAGAAAACGTGTTTCTCCCATTAAATAGCTCGAAAAGAGCGATCCCGATGATTCTGCATACGTCTGACAGAAGTCTCACCAAGATTATCGTAGAAAATGCATATCTCAGCTTGAAACCCGACCGAAACCAAGATATATCCGGTTCTGCATGTCAAACGTACTGTGGGGTGGTGAATACACCAGAAAACGTGTTTCTCACATTAAATAGCTCGAAGAGAGCGATCTAGATGATTCTGCATACTTCTGACAGAAGACTCACCATGGTTATCGTAGAAAATGCATATCGCAGCTTGAAATCTGACGAAAATTAAGATGTCGCCTGTTCTGCATATCAAACGCACTGTGGAGTGGTGAAAACACCAGATAACGTGTCTCTCGCATTAAATAGCTCGAAAAGAGGGGTCTCGATGATTCTGCATAGTACTGACAGAAGACTCACCAAGATTATCGACGAAAATGCATATCTCAGGTTGAAATCTCACGAAAATCAAGATGTCGCCGGTTCTGCATATCAAACGCACTGTGGAGTGGTGAAAACACCAGATAACGTGTTTCTCGCATTAAAGAGCTCGAAACGAGCGATCTCGATGATTCTGCATACTTCTGACTGAATTCTCACCAATATGATCGCAGAAAATGAATATCTCAGCTTGAAACCCGACGAAAACCACGATGTCGCCGGTTCTGCATATCAAACGCACTGTGGCGTGGTGAAAACACCAGAAAACGTGTTTCTCGCATCAAATAGCTCGAAAAGAGAGATCTAGATGATTCTGCATACTTCTGACAGAAGTCTCACCAAGATTATAGTAAAAAATGCATATCTCAGCTTGAAACCCCACGAAAGCCAAGATATCGCTGGTTCTGCATATCAAACGAACTGTGGAGTGGTGAAAACACCGGATAAGGTTTTTCTCGCATTAACTAGCTCGAACAGAGCGATCTCGATGTTTCAGCATACTTCGGACAGAAGTCTCACCAAGATTACCGCAGAAAATGTATATCTCAGCTTGAAACCCCACGAAAACTAAGATATCGCCGGTTCTGCATATCATACGCACTGTGGAGTGGTGAAAACACCAGATAACGTGTTTCGCGCATTAAATAGCTCGAAACGAGCGATCTCGATGATTAAGCATACTTCGAACAGAAGTCTCACCAAGATTATCGTAAAAAATGCATATCTCAGCTTGAAACCCCACGAAAACCAAGATATCGCTGGTTCTGCATATCAAACGCACTGTGGAGTGGTGAAAACAACCATATAACGTGTTTCTCGCATTAAATAGCTCGAAAAGAGGGATCTAGATGATTCTGCATACTCCTGACAGAAGACTCACCATGGTTATCGTAGAAAATGCATATCTCAGCTTGAAATCTCACGAAAATCAAGATGTCGCCTGTTCTGCATATCAAACGCACTGTGGAGTGGTGAAAACACCAGATAACGTGTTTCTCGCATTAAATAGCTCGAAAAGAGGGGTCTCGATGATTCTGCATCCTACTGACAGAAGACTCACCAATATTATAGCAGAAAATGCATATCTCAGCTTGAAACCTCACGAAAATCAAGATGTCGCCGGTTCTGCATATCAAACGCACTGTGGAGTCGTGAAACCAACCAGACAACGTGTTTCTCGCATTAAATAGCTCGAAAAGTGCGATCCCGATGATTCTGCATACTTCTGACAGAAGCCTCACCAAGATTATCGTTGAAAATGCATATCTCAGCTTGATACCCGACCTAAACCAAGATATCTCCTGTTCTGCATGTCAAACGTACTGTGGAGTGGTGAATACACCAGAAAACGTGTTTCTCCCATTAAATAGCTCGAAAAGAGCGATCCAGATGATTCTGCATACGTCTGACAGAAGTCTCACCAAGATTATCGTAGAAAATGCATATCTCAGCTTGAAACCCGACCGAAACCAAGATATATCCGGTTCTGCATGTCAAACGTACTGTGGGGTGGTGAATACACCAGAAAACGTGTTTCTCACATTAAATAGCTCGAAGAGAGCGATCTAGATGATTCTGCATACTTCTGACAGAAGACTCACCATGGTTATCGTAGAAAATGCATATCGCAGCTTGAAATCTCACGAAAATTAAGATGTCGCCTGTTCTGCATATCAAACGCACTGTGGAGTGGTGAAAACACCAGATAACGTGTCTCTCGCATTAAATAGCTCGAAAAGAGGGGTCTCGATGATTCTGCATAGTACTGACAGAAGACTCACCAAGATTATCGACGAAAATGCATATCTCAGGTTGAAATCTCACGAAAATCAAGATGTCGCCGGTTCTGCATATCAAACGCACTGTGGAGTGGTGAAAACACCAGATAACGTGTTTCTCGCATTAAAGAGCTCGAAAAGAGGGATCTCGATGATTCTGCATACTTCTGACAGAAGACTCACCAAGATTATCACAGAAATTGCATATCTCAGCTGGAAACCCCACGAAAACCAAGATATCGCCGGTTCTGCATATCAGACGCACTATGGAGTGGTGAAAACATCAGAAAACGTGTATCTCGCATTAACTAGCTCGAAAAGACCGTTCTCGATGATTCTGCATTCTTCTCATAGATGAAACACCAAGATTATCGCAGAAAATGCATATTTCATCTGGAAACCCCACGAAAACCAAGTAATCGACGGCTCTACATATCAAACCAACTGTGGAGTGGTGAAAACCCCAGATAACGTGTTTCTCGCATTAAATAGCTCGAAAAGTGCGATCTCGATGATTCTGCATACTTCGAACAGAAGTCTCAACAAGATTATCGCAGAAAATGCATATTTCAGCTTGAAACCCCACGAAAACCAAGATATCTACTGTTCTGCATATCAAACGCACTGTGGTGTGGTGAAAACACCAGATAACGTGTTTCTCGCACTAACTAGCTCGAAAAGAGCGATCTCGATGATTCAGCATACTTCGGACAGAAGTCTCACCAAGATTATCGTAAAAAATGCATATCTCAGCTTGAAACCCCACGTTAACCATGATATCGCTGGTTCTGCATATCAAACGCACTGTGGTGTGGTGAAAACTCCAGATAACGTGTTTCTCGCACTAACTAGCTCGAAAAGAGCGATCTCGATGATTCAGCATACTTCGGACAGAAGTCTCACCAAGATTATCGTAAAAAATGCATATCTCAGCTTGAAACCCCACGAAAGCCAAGATATCGCTGGTTCTGCATATCAAACGAACTGTGGAGTGGTGAAAACACCGGATAAGGTTTTTCTCGCATTAGCTAGCTCGAAAAGAGCGATCTCGATGTTTCAGCATACTTCGGACAGAAGTCTCACCAAGATTACCGCAGAAAATGTATATCTCAGCTTGAATCCCCACGAAAACCAAGATATCGCCGGTTCTGCATATCATACGCACTGTGGAGTGGTGAAAACACCAGATAACGTGTTTCTCGCATTAAATAGCTCGAAACGAGCGATCTCGATGATTAAGCATACTTCAAACAGAAGTCTCACCAAGATTATCGTAAAAAATGCATATCTCAGCTTGAAACCCCACGAAAACCAAGATATCGCTGGTTCTGCATATCAAACGCACTGTGGAGCGGTGAAAACAACCATATAACGTGTTTCTCGCATTAAATAGCTCGAAAAGAGCGATCTAGATGATTCTGCATACTCCTGACAGAAGACTCACCATGGTTATCGTAGAAAATGCATATCGCAGCTTGAAATCTCACGAAAATTAAGATGTCGCCTGTTCTGCATATCAAACGCACTGTGGAGTGGTGAAAACACCAGATAACGTGTTTCTCGCATTAAATAGCTCGAAAAGAGGGGTCTCGATGATTCTGCATCCTACTGACAGAAGACTCACCAATATTATAGCAGAAAATGCATATCTCAGCTTGAAACCTCACGAAAATCAAGATGTCGCCGGTGCTGCATATCATACGCACTGTGGAGTCGTGAAACCAACCAGACAACGTGTTTCTCGCATTAAATAGCTCGAAAAGAGCGATCCCGATGATTCTGCACACTTCTGACAGAAGTCTCACCAAGATTATCGTTGAAAATGCATATCTCAGCTTGATACCCGACCTAAACCAAGATATCTCCTGTTCTGCATGTCAAACGTACTGTGGAGTAGTGAATACACCAGAAAACGTGTTTCTCGCATTAAATAGCTCGAAAAGAGCGATCTAGATGATTCTACATACTTCTGACAGAAGACTCACCAAGATTATCGCAGAAAATGCATATCTCAGCTGGAAACACCACGAAAATCAAGATATCGCCGGTTCTGCATATAAAACGCACTGTGGAATGTTGACAACACCAGAAAACTTGTTTTTTCGCATTAAATAGCTCGAAACGAGCGATCTCGGTGATTCTGCATACTTCTGACTGAAGTCTCACCAAGAGTATCGCAGAGAATGCATATCTCAGCTGGAAACACCACGAAAATCTAGATATCGCCGGTTATGCATATCAAACGCACTGTGGAGTGGTGAAAACACCAGATAACGTGTTTCTCGCATTAAAGAGCTCGAAAAGAGGGATCTCGATGATTCTGCTTACTTCTGATAGAAGTCTCACCAAGACTATCGCAGAAAACGCATATTTCAGCTTGAAATCCCACGAAAACCAAGATATCGCCGGTTCTGCATATCAAACCAACTGTGGAGAGGTGAAAACACCAGATAACGTGTTTCTCGCATTAAAGAGCTCGAAAAGAGGGATCTCGATGATTCTGCTTACTTCTAATAAAAGTCTCACCAAGATTATCGCAGAAAACGCATATCTCAGCTTGAAACCCCACGAAAACCAAGATATCGCCGGTTCTGCATATCAAACCAACTGTGGAGTGGTGAAAACTCCAGATATCGTGTTTCTCGCATTAAATAGCTCGAAACGAGCGATCTCGATGATTAAGCATACTTCGGACAGAAGTCTCACCAAGATTATCGTAAAAAATGCATATCTCAGCTTGAAACCCCACGAAAGCCAAGATATCGCTGGTTCTGCATATCAAACGCACTGTGGAGTGGTGAAAACACCGGATAAGGTTTTTCTCGCATTAACTAGCTCGAAAAGAGCGATCTCGATGATTCTGCATACTTCTGACTGAAGTCTCACCAAGATTATCGCAGAAAATGCATATCTCAGGTTGATACCCGACGAAAGCCAAGATGTCGCCGGTTCTGCGTATCAAACGCACTGTGGAGAGGTGAAAACACCAGATAACGTGTTTCTCGCATTAAAGAGCTCGAAAAGAGGGATCTCGATTTTTCCGCTTACTTCTGATAGAATTCTCACCAAGATTATCGCAGAAAACGCATATCTCAGCTTGAAACCCCACGAAAACCAAGATATCGCCGGTTCTGCATATCAAACCAACTGTGGAGCGGTGAAAACCCCAGATAACGTGTTTCTCGCATTAAATAGCTCGAAAAGTGCGATCTCGATGATTCTGCATACTTCGAACGGAAGTCTCAACAAGATTATCGCAGAAAATGCATATTTCAGCTTGAAACCCCACGAAAACCAAGATATCTACTGTTCTGCATATCAAACGCACTGTGGTGTGGTGAAAACACCAGATAACGTGTTTCTCGCACTAACTAGCTCGAAAAGAGCGATCTCGATGATTCAGCATACTTCGGACAGAAGTCTCACCAAGATTATCGTAAAAAATGCATATCTCAGCTTGAAACCCCCCGAAAGCCAAGATATCGCTGGTTCTGCATATCAAACGAACTGTGGAGTGGTGAAAACACCGGATAAGGTTTTTCTCGCATTAACTAGCTCGAACAGAGCGATCTCGATGTTTCAGCATACTTCGGACAGAAGTCTCAGCAAGATTATCGCAGAAAATGTATATCTCAGCTTGAAACCCCACGAAAACCAAGATATCGCCGGTTCTGCATATCATACGCACTGTGGAGTGGTGAAAAAACCAGAAAACGTGTTTCTCGCATTAAGTAGCTCGAAAAGAGCGTTCTCGATGATTCTGCATACTTCTCATAGATGAAACACCAAGATTATCGCAGAAAATGCATATATCAGCTGGAAACCCCACGAAAACCACGTTATCGGCGGTTCTACATATCAAACGCACTGTGGAGTGGTCAAAACACCAGATAACGTGTTTCCCGCATTAAATAGCTCGAAAAGAGCGATCTGGATGATTCTGTATACTTCGGACAGAAGTCTCACCAGATTATCGCAGAAAATGCATATCTCAGCTTGAAACCCCACGAAAACCAAGATGTCGCTGGTTCTGCATGTCAAACGCACTGTCGAGTGGTGAAAAAACCAGATAACGTTTTTCTCGCATTAAATAGCTCGAAAAGAAGGATCTAGATGATTCTGCATACTTCGGACAGAAGTCTCACCAAGATTATCGCAGAAAATGCATATCTCACCTTGAAACCTCACGAAAATCAAGATGACGCCGGTTCTGCATATCAAACGCACTGTGGAGTGGTGAAAACAACCAGATAACGAGTTTCTCGCATTAAATAGCTCGAAAAGAGCGATCCCGATGATTCTGCATACTTCTGACAGAAGTCTCACCAAGATTATCGTAGAAAATGCATATCCCAGCTTGATACCCGACGAAAGCCAAGATGTCGCCGGTTCTGCATATCAAACGCACTGTGGAGTGGTGAAAACACCAGATAACGTGTTTGTCGCATTAAACAGCTCGAAAAGAGCGTACTCGATGATTCTGCATACTTCGGACAGAAGTCTCACCAAGATTATTGCAGAAAATGCATATCTCAGCTTGAAACCCCACGAAAACCAAGATATCGCAGGTTCTGCATATCATACGCACTGTGGAGTGGTGAAAACACCAGATAACGTGTTTCTCGCATTAAATAGCTCGAAACGAGCGATCTCGATGATTAAGCATACTTCGGACAGGAGTCTCACCAAGATTATCGTAAAAAATGCATATCTCAGCTTGAAACCCCACGAAAACCAAGATATCGCTGGATCTGCATATCAAACGCACTGTGGAGTGCTGAATGCACCAGATAACGTGTTTGCCGCATTAAATAGCTCGAATAGAGCGATCTCGATGTTTCAGCATACTTCGGACAGAAGTCTCACCAAGATTATCGCAGAAAATGCATATCTCAGCTTGAAACCTCACCAAAACCAAGATATCGCCAGTTCTGCATATCAGACGCACTGTGGAGTGGTGAAAACACCAGATAACGTGTTTCTCGCATTAAATAGCTCGAAACGAGGGATCTCGATGGTTAAGCATACTTCGGACAGAAGTCTCACCAAGATTATCGTAAAAAATGCATATCTCAGCTTGAAACCCCACGAAAACCAAGATATCGCTGGTTCTGCATATCAAACGCACTGTGGAGTGCTGAAAGCACCAGATAACGTGTTTCTCGCGTTAAATAGCTCGAAACGAGGGATCTCGATGATTAAGCATACTTCGGACAGAAGTCTCACCAATATTATCGCAAAAAATGCATATCGCAGTTTGAACCCCGACTAAAGCCAATATGTCGCCCGTTCTGCATATCAAACGCACTGTGGAGTGGTGAAAACACCATATAACGTGTTTCTCGCGTTAAATAGCTCGACAAGAGCGATCTAGATGATTCTGCATACTTCTGACTGAAGTCTCACGAAGATTATCGCAGAAAATGCATATCTCAGCTTGAATCCCGAACGTAACCAAGATATCTGCGGTTCTGCATGTCAAACGCACTGTGGAGTGGCGAAAAAACCAGATAACGTGTTTCTCGAATTAAGTAGCTCGAAAAGAGCGATCTCGATGATTCTGCATACTTCTGACAGAAGTCTCACCAAGATAATCGCAGAAAATGCATATCTCACCTTGAAACCTCACGAAAATCAAGATGACGCCGGTTCGGCATATCAAACGCATTGTGGAGTGGTGAAAACAACCAGATAACGAGTTTCTCGCATTAAATAGCTCGAAAAGAGCGTTCCCGATGATTCTGCATACTTCTGACAGAAGTCTCACCAAGATTATCGTAGAAAATGCATATCCCAGCTTGATACCCGACGAAAGCCAAGATGTCGCCGGTTCTGCATATCAAACGCACTGTGGAGTGGTGAAAACACCAGATAACGTGTTTCTCGCATTAAATAGCTAGAAACGAGCGATCACGATGATTAAGCATACTTCGGGCTGAAGTCTCACCAAGATTATCGTAGAAAATGCATATCTCAGCTGGAAACCCTACGAAAACCAAGATATCGCTGGTACTGCATATCAAACGCACTGTGGAGTGGTGAAAACACCAGATAACGTGTTTCTCGCATTAAATAGCTCGAAAAGAGCGATCTCGATGATTCTGCAAACTTCTGACTGATGTGTCACCAAGATTATCGCAGAAAATGCATATCTCAGCTTGATGCCCGACGACAGCCATGATGTCGCCGGTTCTGCATATCAAACGCACTGTGGAGTGGTGAAAACACCACATAACGTGTTTCTCGCATTAAATAGCTAGAAACCAGCGATCACGATGATTAAGCATACTTCGGGCTGAAGTCTCACCAAGATTATCGTAAAAAATGCATATCTCAGCTTGAAACCCCACGAAAACCAAGATATCGCTGGTTCTGCATATCAAACGCACTGTGGAGTGCTGAAAGCACCAGATAACGTGTTTGCCGCATTAATTAGCACGAAACGAGCGATCTAGATGATTCTGCATACTTCTGACTGAAGTCTCACCAATATTATCGCAAAAAATGCATATCTCAGTTTGAACCCCGACTAAAGCCAAGATGTCGCCGGTTCTGCATATCAAACGCACTGTGGAGTGGTGAAAACACCATATAACGTGTTTCTCGCGTTAAATAGCTCGACAACAGCGATCTAGACGATTCTGCATACTTCTGACTGAAGTCTCACCAAGATTATCGCAGAAAATGCATATCTCAGCTTGAATCCCGAACGTAACCAAGATATCTGCGGTTCTGCATGTCAAACGCACTGTGGAGTGGCGAAAACACCAGATAACGTGTTTCTCGAATTAAACAGCTCGAAAAGAGCGTACTCGATGCTTCTGCATACTTCTGACAGAAGAATCACCAAGATTATCGCAGAAAATGCATGTCTCAGCTTGAAACCCGACCGAAACCAAGATATCTTCGGTTCTGCATGTCAAACGCACTGTGGAGTGGTGAAAACACCAGATAACGTGTTTCTCGCATTAAATAGCTAGAAACGAGCGATCACGATGATTAAGCATACTTCGGGCAGAAGTCTCACCAAGATTATCGTAAAAAATGCATATCTCAGCTTGAAACCCCACGAAATCCAAGATATCGCTGGTTCTTCATATCAAACGCACTGTGGAGTGCTGAAAGCACCAGACAACGTGTTTCTCGCGTTAAATAGCTCGACAAGAGCGATCTAGACGATTCTGCATACTTCTGACTGAAGTCTCACCAAGATTATCGCAGAAAATGCATATCTCAGCTTGAATCCCGAACGTAACCAAGATATCGCTGGTTCTGCATATCAAACGCACTGTGGAGTGCTGAAAGCACCAGATAACGTGTTTGCCGCATTAATTAGCACGTAACGAGCGATCTAGATGATTCTGCATACTTCTGACTGAAGTCTCGCCAATATTATCGCAAAAAATGCATATCTCAGTTTGAACCCCGACTAAAGCCAAGATGTCGCCGGTTCTGCATATCAAACGCACTGTGGAGTGGTGAAAACACCATATAACGTGTTTCTCGCGTTAAATAGCTCGACAAGAGCGATCTAGACGATTCTGCATACTTCTGACTGAAGTCTCACCAAGATTATCGCAGAAAATGCATATCTCAGCTTGAATCCCGAACGTAACCAAGATATCTGCGGTTCTGCATGTCAAACGCACTGTGGAGTGGCGAAAACACCAGATAACGTGTTTCTCGAATTAAGTAGCTCGAAAAGAGCGATCTCGATGATTCTGCATACTTCTGACTGAAGTCTCACCAATATTATCGCAGAAAATGCATATCTCAGCTAGAAACGTCACGAAAATCAAGATGTCGCCGGTTCTGCATATCAAACGCACCGTGGAGTGGTGAAAACAACCAGACAACGTGTTTCTCGCATTAAATAGCTCGAAACGAGCGATCTAGATGATCCTGCATACTTCTGACTGAACTCTCACCAATATTATCGCAGAAAATGCATATCTCAGCTTGAAGCCTCCCGAAAATCAAGATGGCGCCGGTTCCGCATATCAAACGCACTGTGGAGTGGTCAATACACCAGATAACGTGTTTCTCCATTAAATAGCTCGAAAAGAGCGATCTCGATGATTCTGTATACTTCTGACTGATGTCTCACCAAGATTATCGCAGAAAATGCATATCTCAGCTTGATGCCCGACGACAGCCATGATGTCGCCGGTTCTGCATATCAAACGCACTGTGGAGTGGTGAAAACACCAGATAACGTGTTTCTCGCATTAAATAGCTAGAAACGAGCGATCACGATGATTAAGCATACTTCGGGCAGAAGTCTCACCAATATTATCGCAAAAAATGCATATCTCAGTTTGAACCCCGACTAAAGCCAAGATGTCGCCGGTTCTGCATATCAAACTCTCTGTGGAGTGGTGAATACACCAGAAAACGTGTTTCTCGCATTAAATGGCTCGAAAAGTGCAATCTAGATGATTCTGCATACTTCTGACAGAAGACTCACCAAGATTATCGCAGAAAATGCAAATCTCAGCTGGAAACACCACGAAAATCAAGATATCGCCAGTTCTGCATATCAAACGCACTGTGGAATGTTGAAAACACCGGGAAACTTGTTTTTTTGCATTAAATAGGTCGACAAGAGCGATCTAGATGATTCTGCATACTTCTGAATGAAGTCTCACCAATATTATCGCAGAAAATGCATATCTCAGCTAGAAACGTCACGAAAATCAAGATGTCGCCGGTTCTGCATATCAAACGCACTGTGGAGTGGTGAAAACAACCAGATAACGTGTTTCTCGCATTAAGTAGCTCGAAAAAAGCGTTCTCGAAGATTCTGCATACTTCTGACCGAAGTCTCACCAAGATTATCGTAGAAAAGCATATCTCAGCTTGAAACCCGACCGAAACCAGGATATCTCCGGTTCTGCATGTCAAACGTACTGTGGAGTGGTGAATACACCAGAAAACGTGTTTCTCGCATTAAGTAGCTCGAAAAGAGCGATCTCGATGATTCTGCTTACTTCGGACAGAAGTCTCACCAAGATTATCGTAGAAAATGCATATCTCAGCTTGAAACCCGACGAAAACCAAACATCGCCGGTTCTGCATGTCAAACGTACTGTGGAGTGGTGAAAACACCAGAAAACGTGTTTCTCACATTAAATAGCTCGAAACGAGCGATCTAGATGATCCTGCATACTTCTGACTGAACTCTCACCAATATTATCGCAGAAAATGCATATCTCAGCTTGAAACCTCACGAAAATCAAGATGGCGCCGGTTCCGCATATCAAAGGCACTGTGGAGTGGTCAATACACCAGATAACGTGTTTCTCGCATTAAATAGCTCGAATAGAGCGATCTCGATGATTCTGCATACTGCTGACAGAAGACTCACCAAGATTATCGAAGAAAATGCATATCTCAGCTGGAAACACCACGAAAATCAAGATATCGCCGGTTCTGCATATCAAACGCACCGTGGAGTGGTGAAAACAACCAGACAACGTGTTTCTCGCATTAAATAGCTCGAACCGAGCGATCTAGATGATCCTGCATACTTCTGACTGAACTCTCACCAATATTATCGCAGAAAATGCATATCTCAGCTTGAAACCTCACGAAAATCAAGATGGCGCCGGTTCCGCATATCAAACGCACTGTGGAGTGGTCAATACACCAGATAACGTGTTTCTCCATTAAATAGCTCGAAAAGAGCGATCTCGATGATTCTGCATACTTCTGACTGATGTCTCATCAAGATTACCGCAGAAAATGCATATCTCAGCTTGATGCCCGACGACATAAATGATGTCGCCGGTTCTGCATATCAAACGCACTGTGGAGTGGTGAAAACACCAGATAACGTGTTTCTCGAATTAAATAGCTCGAAACGAGCGATCTAGATGATCCTGCATACTTCTGACTGAACTCTCACCAATATTATCGCAGAAAATGCATATCTCAGCTTGAAACCTCACGAAAATCAAGCTGGCGCCGGTTCCGCATATCAAACGCACTGTGGAGTGGTCAATACACCAGATAACGTGTTTCTCCATTAAATAGCTCGAAAAGTGCAATCTAGATGATTCTGCATACTTCTGACAGAAGACTCACCAAGATTATCGCAGAAAATGCATATCTCAGCTGGAAACACCACGAATATCAAGATATCGCCGGTTCTGCATATCAAACGCTCTGTGGAGTGATGAATACACCAGAAAACGTGTTTCTCGCATTAAATAGCACGAAAAGAGCGATCTCGATGATTCTGCATACTTCTGACAGAAGTCTCACCAAGATTATCGTAGAAAAGCATATCTCAGCTTGAAACCCGACCGAAACCAGGATATCTCCGGTTCTGCATGTCAAACGCACTGTGGAGTGGTGAAAACAACCAGATAACGAGTTTCTCGCATTAAATAGCTCGAAAAGAGCGATCCCGATGATTCTGCATACTTCTGACTGATGTCTCACCACTATTATCGCAGAAAATGCATATCTCAGCTGGAAACACCACGAATATCAAGATATCGCCGGTTCTGCATATCAAACGCTCTGTGGAGTGGTGAATACACCAGAAAACGTGTTTCTCGCATTAAATGGCTCGAAAAGTGCAATCTAGATGATTCTGCATACTTCTGACAGAAGACTCACCAAGATTATCGCAGAAAATGCAAATCTCAGCTGGAAACACCACGAAAATCACGATATCGCCAGTTCTGCATATCAAACGCACTGTGGAATGTTGAAAACACCGAGAAACTTGTTTTTTTTTATTAAATAGCTCAACAAGAGCGATCTAGATGATTCTGCATACTTCTGAATGAAGTCTCACCAATATTATCGCAGAAAATGCATATCTCAGCTAGAAACGTCACGAAAATCAAGATGTCGCCGGTTCTGCATATCAAACGCACTGTGGAGTGGTGAAAACAACCAGATAACGTGTTTCTCGCATTAAGTAGCTCGAAAAAAGCGTTCTCGAAGATTCTGCATACTTCTGACAGAAGTCTCACCAAGATTATCGTAGAAAAGCATATCTCAGCTTGAAACCCGACCGAAACCAGGATATCTCCGGTTCTGCATGTCAAACGTACTGTGGAGTGGTGAATACACCAGAAAACGTGTTTCTCGCATTAAGTAGCTCGAAAAGAGCGATCTCGATGATTCTGCTTACTTCGGACAGAAGTCTCACCAAGATTAACGTAGAAAATGCATATCTCAGCTTGAAACCCGACGAAAACCAAACATCGCCGGTTCTGCATGTCAAACGTACTGTGGAGTGGTGAAAACACCAGAAAACGTGTTTCTCGCATTAAATAGCTCGAAACGAGCGATCTAGATGATCCTGCATACTTCTGACTGAACTCTCACAAATATTATCGCAGAAAATGCATATCTCAGCTTGAAACCTCACGAAAATCAACATGGCGCCGGTTCCGCATATCAAAGGCACTGTCGAGTGGTGAAAACAACCAGACAACGTGTTTCTCGCATTAAATAGCTCGAACCGAGCGATCTAGATGATCCTGCATACTTCTGACTGAACTCTCACCAATATTATCGCAGAAAATGCATATCTCAGCTTGAAACCTCACGAAAATCAAGATGGCGCCGGTTCCGCATATCAAACGCACTGTGGAGTGGTCAATACACCAGATAACGTGTTTCTCCATTAAATAGCTCGAAAAGAGCGATCTCGATGATTCTGCATACTGCTGACAGAAGACTCACCAAGATTATCGAAGAAAATGCATATCTCAGCTGGAAACACCACGAAAATCAAGATATCGCCGGTTCTGCATATCAAACGCACCGTGGAGTGGTGAAAACAACCAGACAACGTGTTTCTCGCATTAAATAGCTCGAACCGAGCGATCTAGATGATCCTGCATACTTCTGACTGAACTCTCACCAATATTATCGCAGAAAATGCATATCTCAGCTTGAAACCTCACGAAAATCAAGATGGCGCCGGTTCCGCATATCAAACGCACTGTGGAGTGGTCAATACACCAGATAACGTGTTTCTCCATTAAATAGCTCGAAAAGAGCGATCTCGATGATTCTGCATACTTCTGACTGATGTCTCATCAAGATTACCGCAGAAAATGCATATCTCAGCTTGAAACCTCACGAAAATCAAGATGGCGCCGGTTCCGCATATCAAACGCACTGTGGAGTGGTGAAAACAACCAGACAACGTGTTTCTCGCATTAAATAGCTCGAATAGAGCGATCTCGATGATTCTGCATACTGCTGACAGAAGACTCACCAAGATTATCGAAGAAAATGCATATCTCAGCTGGAAACACCACGAAAATCAAGATATCGCCGGTTCTGCATATCAAACGCACCGTGGAGTGGTGAAAACAACCAGACAACGTGTTTCTCGCATTAAATAGCTCGAACCGAGCGATCTAGATGATCCTGCATACTTCTGACTGAACTCTCACCAATATTATCGCAGAAAATGCATATCTCAGCTTGAAACCTCACGATAATCAAGATGGCGCCGGTTCCGCATATCAAACGCACTGTGGAGTGGTCAATACACCAGATAACGTGTTTCTCCATTAAATAGCTCGAAAAGAGCGATCTCGATGATTCTGCATACTTCTGACTGATGTCTCATCAAGATTACCGCAGAAAATGCATATCTCAGCTTGAAACCCCACGAAAGCCAAGATATCGCTGGTTCTGCATATCAAACGAACTGTGGAGTGGTGAAAACACCGGATAAGGTTTTTCTCGCATTAACTAGCTCGAACAGAGCGATCTCGATGTTTCAGCATACTTCGGACAGAAGTCTCACCAAGATTACCGCAGAAAATGCATATCTCAGCTTGAAACCTCACGAAAATCAAGCTGGCGCCGGTTCCGCATATCAAACGCACTGTGGAGTGGTCAATACACCAGATAACGTGTTTCTCCATTAAATAGCTCGAAAAGTGCAATCTAGATGATTCTGCATACTTCTGACAGAAGACTCACCAAGATTATCGCAGAAAATGCATATCTCAGCTGGAAACACCACGAATATCAAGATATCGCCGGTTCTGCATATCAAACGCTCTGTGGAGTGATGAATACACCAGAAAACGTGTTTCTCGCATTAAATAGCACGAAAAGAGCGATCTCGATGATTCTGCATACTTCTGACAGAAGTCTCACCAAGATTATCGTAGAAAAGCATATCTCAGCTTGAAACCCGACCGAAACCAGGATATCTCCGGTTCTGCATGTCAAACGCACTGTGGAGTGGTGAAAACAACCAGATAACGAGTTTCTCGCATTAAATAGCTCGAAAAGAGCGATCCCGATGATTCTGCATACTTCTGACTGATGTCTCACCACTATTATCGCAGAAAATGCATATCTCAGCTGGAAACACCACGAATATCAAGATATCGCCGGTTCTGCATATCAAACGCTCTGTGGAGTGATGAATACACCAGAAAACGTGTTTCTCGCATTAAATAGCTCGAAAAGAGCGATCTCGATGATTCTGCATACTTCTGACCGAAGTCTCACCAAGATTATCGTAGAAAAGCATATCTCAGCTTGAAACCCGACCGAAACCAGGATATCTCCGGTTCTGCATGTCAAACGCACTGTGGAGTGGTGAAAACAACCAGATAACGAGTTTCTCGCATTAAATAGCTCGAAAAGAGCGATCCCGATGATTCTGCATACTTCTGACTGATGTCTCACCACTATTATCGCAGAAAATGCATATCTCAGCTGGAAACACCACGAATATCAAGATATCGCCGGTTCTGCATATCAAACGCTCTGTGGAGTGGTGAATACACCAGAAAACGTGTTTCTCGCATTAAATGGCTCGAAAAGTGCAATCTAGATGATTCTGCATACTTCTGACAGAAGACTCACCAAGATTATCGCAGAAAATGCAAATCTCACCTGGAAACACCACGAAAATCAAGATATCGCCAGTTCTGCATATCAAACGCACTGTGGAATGTTGAAAACACCGGGAAACTTGTTTTTCTTTATTAAATAGCTCAACAAGAGCGATCTAGATGATTCTGCATACTTCTGAATGAAGTCTCACCAATATTATCGCAGAAAATGCATATCTCAGCTAGAAACGTCACGAAAATCAAGATGTCGCCGGTTCTGCATATCAAACGCACTGTGGAGTGGTGAAAACAACCAGATAACGTGTTTCTCGCATTAAGTAGCTCGAAAAAAGCGTTCTCGAAGATTCTGCATACTTCTGACAGAAGTCTCATCTAGATTATCGTAGAAAAGCATATCTCAGCTTGAAACCCGACCGAAACCAGGATATCTCCGGTTCTGCATGTCAAACGTACTGTGGAGTGGTGAATACACCAGAAAACGTGTTTCTCGCATTAAGTAGCTCGAAAAGAGCGATCTCGATGATTCTGCTTACTTCGGACAGAAGTCTCACCAAGATTATCGTAGAAAATGCATATCTCAGCTTGAACCCCGACGAAAACCAAACATCGCCGGTTCTGCATGTCAAACGTACTGTGGAGTGGTGAAAACACCAGAAAACGTGTTTCTCGCATTAAATAGCTCGAAACGAGCGATCTAGATGATCCTGCATACTTCTGACTGAACTCTCACCAATATTATCGCAGAAAATGCATATCTCAGCTTGAAACCTCACGAAAATCAAGATGGCGCCGGTTCTGCATGTCAAACGCACTGTGGAGTGGTCAATACACCAGATAACGTGTTTCTCGCATTAAATAGCTCGAATAGAGCGATCTCGATGATTCTGCATACTGCTGACAGAAGACTCACCAAGATTATCGAAGAAAATGCATATCTCAGCTGGAAACACCACGAAAATCAAGATATCGCCGGATCTGCGTATCAAACGCACTGTGGAGTGGTCAATACACCAGATAACGTGTTTCTCCATTAAATAGCTCGAAAAGAGCGATCTCGATGATTCTGCATACTGCTGACAGAAGACTCACCAAGATTATCGAAGAAAATGCATATCTCAGCTGGAAACACCACGAAAATCAAGATATCGCCGGTTCTGCATATCAAACGCACCGTGGAGTGGTGAAAACAACCAGACAACGTGTTTCTCGCATTAAATAGCTCGAACCGAGCGATCTAGATGATCCTGCATACTTCTGACTGAACTCTCACCAATATTATCGCAGAAAATGCATATCTCAGCTTGAAACCTCACGAAAATCAAGATGGCGCCGGTTCCGCATATCAAACGCACTGTGGAGTGGTCAATACACCAGATAACGTGTTTCTCCATTAAATAGCTCGAAAAGAGCGATCTCGATGATTCTGCATACTTCTGACTGATATCTCATCAAGATTACTGCAGAAAATGCATATCTCAGCTTGAAACCTCACGAAAACCAAGATGGCGCCGGTTCCGCATATCAAACGCACTGTGGAGTGGTCAATACACCAGATAACGTGTTTCTCCATTAAATAGCTCGAAAAGAGCGATCTCGATGATTCTGCATACTTATAACAGAAGTCTCACCAAGGTTATCGCAGAAAATGCATATCTCTGCTTGAAACCCCACGCAAACCAAGATATCTCCTGTTCTGCATATTCAAAGAACTGTGGAGTAGTGAAAACCCCCAAAAACGTGTTTCTCGCATTAAATAGCTCGAAAAGAGCGTCCTCGAAGATTCTGCATACTTCTGACAGATTCTCTCCAAGATTATCGTAGAAAATGCATATCTCAGCTTGAAACCCGACCGAAACCAAGATATCTCCGGTTCTGCATATCAAACGCACTGTGGAGTGGCCAAAACACCAGATAACGTGCTGCTCGCATTAAATAGCTCGACAAGAGCGATCTAGATGGTTCTGCATTCTTCTGACTGAAGTCTCACCAATATTATCGCAGAAAACGCATATCTCAGTTAGAAACCTCACGAAAATCAAGATGTCGCCGGTTCTGCGTATCAAACGCACTGTGGAGTGGTGAAAACACTAGATAACGTGTTTCTCGCATTAAATAGCTCGAAAAAAGCGATGTCGGTGATTCTGCATACTTCGGACAGAAGTCTCACCAAGTTTATCGCAGAAATTGCATATCTCAGCTTGAAACCCCTCGAAACACAAGATATCACCTGTTCTGCATATCCAACGAACTGTGGTGTGGTGAGAGCCCCAGAAAACGTGTTCCTCGCATTAAATAGCTTGAAAAGAGCGATCTAGATGATTCTGCACACTTCGGACAGAAGTCTCACCAAGATTATCGCAGATAATGCATATCTCAGCTTGAAACCCCACGAAAACCAAGATACCGACGGTTCTGCATATCATACGCACTGTGGAGTGGTGAAAACACCAGATAACGTGTTTCTCGCGTTAAATAGCTCGAAAAGAGCGATCTCGATGATTCTGCATACTTCTAACAGTAGTCTCACCAAGGTTATCGCAGAAAATGCATATCTCTGCTTGAAACCCCACGCAAACCAAGATATCTCCTGTTCTGCATATTCAAAGAACTGTGGAGTAGTGAAAACCCCCAAAAATGTGTTTCTTGCATTAAATAGCTCGAAAAGAGCGTCCTCGAAGATTCTGCATACTTCTGACAGATTCTCTCCAAGATTATCGTAGAAAATGCATATCTCAGCCTGAAACCCGACCGAAACCAAGATATCTCCGGTTCTGCATGTCAAACGTACTGTGGAGTGGTGAATACACCAGAAAACGTGTTTCTCGCATTAAATAGCTCGAAAAGAGCGATCTCGATTATTCATCATACTTCTGACTGAAGTCTCACCAAGATTATCGCAGAAAATGCATATCTCAGCTTGAAACCCGACCGAAACCAAGATATCTCCGGTTCTACATATCAAACGCACTGTGGAGTGGCCAGAACACCAGATAACGTGCTGCTCGCATTAAATAGCTCGAAAAGAGCGATATCGATGATTCTGCATACTTCTGACAGAAGTCGCACCAAGATTATCGCAGAAAATGCATATTTCAGCTGGAAACATCACGAAAATCAAGATGTCGCCGTTTCTGCATATCAGAC
This sequence comes from Anthophora plumipes, assembly GCA_951804975.1. Taxonomy (NCBI): domain Eukaryota; kingdom Metazoa; phylum Arthropoda; class Insecta; order Hymenoptera; family Apidae; genus Anthophora; species Anthophora plumipes. Next base: position 1,361,983 of record CATORF010000177.1, read on the forward strand.
GCACTGTGGAGTTGTGAAAACACCAGAAAACGTGTTACTCGCATTAACTAGCTCGAAAAGAGCGTTCTGGATGATACTGCATACTTCTCATAGATGAAACACAAAGATTATCGCAGAAAATGCATATTTCAGCTGGAAACCTCACGAAAACCAAGTTATCGGCGGCTCTGCATATCAAATGCACTGTGGGGTGGTGAAAACACCAGAAAACGTGTTTCTCGCATTAAGTAGCTCGAAAAGAGCGTTCTCGAAGATTCTGCATACTTCTGACAGAGGTCTCACCAATATTATCGTAGTAAATGCATATCTCAGCTTGTAACCCGACCGAAACGAAGATATCTCCGGTTCTGCATATCAAACGCACTGTGGGGTGTTGAAAACACCAGAGAACGTGTTTCACGCATTAAACAGCTCGAAAAGAGCGATATAGATGATTCTGCATACTTCTGGCAGAAGACTCACCAAGATTATCGCCGAAAATGCATATCTCAGCTGGAAACCTCACGAAAATCAAGATGTCGCCGGTTCTGCATATCAAACGCACTGTGGAGTGGTGAAAACAACCAGATATCGTGTTTCTCGCATTAAGTTGCTCGAAAAGAGCGATCTCGAAGATTCTGCATACTTCTGACAGACGTCTCACCAAGATTATCGTAGAAAATGCAATCCTCAGCTTGAAACCCGTCGAAATCCAAAATGTCGCCGGTTCTGCATATCGAACGCACTGTGGAGTGGTGAAAACACCGGATATCGTTTTTCTCGCATTAAATAGCTCGAAAAGAGCGTTCTCGATGATTCTGCATACTTCTCATAGAGGAAACACCAAGATTATCGCAGAAAATGCATATTTCAGCTGGAAACCCCACGAAAACCAAGTTATCGGCGGTTCTACATTTCAAACGCACTGTGGAGTGGTCAAAACACCAGATAACGTGTTTCTCGCATTAAGTAGCTCTAAAAGAGCGATCTAGATGATTCTGCATATTTCGGACAGAAGTCTCACCCAGATTATCGTAAAAAATGCATATCTCAGCTTGAAACCCCACGAAAACCAAGATATCGCTGGTACTGCATATCAAACGCACTGTGGAGTGGTGAAAACACCCGATAACGTGTTTCTCGCATTAAATAGCTCGAAAAGAGCGTTCTCGAAGATCCTGCATACTTCTGACAGAAGTCTCACCAAGATTATCGTAGAAAATGCATATCTCAGCTTGAAACCCGACGAAACCCGGGTTATCTCCGGTTCTGCACATCATACGCACTGTGGAGTGGTGAAAACACCAGTTAACGTGTTTCTTGCATTAAATAGCTCGAAAAGAGCGATCTCGATGATTCTGCATACTTCGGACAGATGTCTCACCAAGATTATCGCAGAAAATGCATATTTCAGCTTGAAACCCCACGAAATCCAAGATATCTCCGGTTCTGCATATCCAACGGACAGTGGTGTGGTGAAAACGCCAGAAAACGTGTTCCTCGCATTAAATAGCTCGAAAAGAGCGATCCCGATGATTCTGCATACTTCGGACAGAAGTCTCACCAAGATTATCGCAGAAAATGCATATCTCAGCTTGAAACCCCAGGAAAACCAAGATATCTCCGGTTCTGCATATCCAACGAACAGAGGTGTGGTGAAAACCCCAGAAAACGTGTTTCTCGCATTAAATAGCTCGAAAAGAGCGCTCTCGATTTTTCTGCATACTTCTGACTGAAGTCTCACCAAGATTATCGCAGAAAATGCATATCCCAGCTGGAAACACCACGAAAATCAAGATGTCGCCGGTTCTGCATATCAAACGCACTGTGGAGTGGTGAAAACACCAGATAACGTGTTTCTCGCATTAAATAGCTCCAAACGAGCGATCTAGATGATTCTGCATACTTCTGACTGACGTCTCACCAATATTATCGCAGAAAATGCATATCTCATCTAGAAACCTCACGAAAATCAAGATGTCGCCGGTTCTGCATATCAAACGCACTATGGAGTGGTGAAAACAACCAGATAACGGGTTTCTCGCATGAAATAGCTCGAAACGAGCGATCTAGATGATTCTGCGTACTTCTGACTGAAGTCTCACCAAGATTATCGCAGAAAATGCATATCTCACCTGGAAACACCACGAAAATCAAGATATCGCCGGTTCTGCACATCATACGCACTGTGGAGTGGTGAAAACACCAGTTAACGTGTTTCTCGCATTAACTAGCTCGAAAGGAGCGTTCTCGATGATTCTGCATACTTCTCATAGATGAAACACCAAGATTATCGCAGAAAATGCATATTTCAGCTGGAAACCCCACGAAAACCAAGTTATCGGCGGCTCTACATATCAAACGCACTGTGGAGTGGTCAAAACACCAGACAACGTGTTTCTCGCATTAAATAGCTCGAAAAGAGCGATATCGATGATTCTGCATACTTCGGACAGAAGTCTCACCAATATTATCGCAGAAAATGCATATCTCAGCTTGAAACCCGACGAAAACCACGATGTCGCCGGTTCTGCATATCAAACGCACTGAGGGGTGGTGAAAACACCAGAAAACGTGTTTCTCGCATTAAGTAGCTCGAAAAGAGCGTTCTCGAAGGTTCTGCATACTTCTGACAGAGGTCTCACCAATATTGTCGTAGAAAATGCATACCTCAGCTTGAAACCCGACCGAAACGAAGATACCTCCGGTTCTGCATGTCTAACGTACTGTGGAGTGGTGAATACACCACATAACGTGTTGCTCGCATTAAATAGCTCTAAAAGAGCGATATCGATGATTCTGCATACTTCGGACAGAAGTCTCACCAATATTATCGCAGAAAATGCATATCTCAGCTTGAAACCTCACGAACATCAAGATGTCGCCGGTTCTGCATATCAAACGCACTGTGGAGTGGTGAAAACAACCAGATAACGTGTTTCTCGCATTAAATAGCTCGAATAGAGCGATCTCGAAGATTCTGCATACTTCTGACAGAAGACTCACCAAGATTATCGCAGAAAATGTATGTCTCAGCTGGAAACCCCACGAAAACCAAGATATCGCCGGTTCTGCATATCAGACGCACTGTGGAGTGGTGAAAACACCAGAAAACTTGTTTTTTCGCATTAAATATCTCGAAACGAGCGATCTAGATGATTCTGCAAACTTCTGACAGAAGTCTCACCAAGATTATCGTAGAAAATGCATATCTCATCTTGAAACCCGACGAAATCCAAGATGTCGCCAGTTCTGCATATCAAACCCACTGTGGAGTGGTGAAAACACCGGATAACGTGTTTCTCGCATTAAATAGCTCGAAAAGAGTGATCTAGATGATTCTGCATACTTCTGTCTGAAGTCTCACCAATATTATCGCACAAAATGCATATCTGAGCTTGAAACCCCACGAAAACCAGGATATCGTCGGTTCTGCACATCATACGCACTGTGGAGTGGTGAAAACACCAGTTAACGTGTCTCTCGCATTAAATAGCTCGAAAAGAGCGATCTCGATGATTCTGCATACATCGGACAGAAGTCTCACCAAGATTATCGCAGAAAATGCATATTTCAGCTTGAAACCCCACGAAAACCAAGATATCTCCGGTTCTGCATATCCAACGAACAGTGGTGTGGTGAAAACCAGAGAAAACGTGTTTCTCGCATTAAATAGCTCGAAAAGAGCGCTCTCGATGTTTCTGCATACTTCGGACAGAAGTCTCGCCAAGATTATCGCAGAAAATGCATATCTCAGCTTGAAACCCCACGAAAACCCAGATATCGCTGGTTCTACATATCAAACGCACTGCGGAGTGGTGAAAACACCAGATAACGTGTTTCTCGCATTAGATATCTCGAAAAAAGCGATCCCGATGATTCTGCATACTTCTGACAGAAGTCTCACCAAGATTATCGTAGAAAATGCATATCTCAGCTTGAACCCCGACGAAATCCAAGATGTCGCCGGTTCTGCATATCAAACGCACTGTGGAGTGGTGGAAACACCAGTTAACGTGTTTCTCGCATCAAATAGCTCGAAAAGAGCGATCTCGATGATTCTGCATACTTCGGACAGAAGTCTCACCAAGATTATCGTAAAAAATGCATATCTCAGCTTGAAACCCAACGAAAGCCAAGATATCGCTGGTTCTGCATATCAAACGCACTGTGGAGTGGTGAAAACCCCTGACAAGGTTTTTCTCGCATTAACTAGCTCGAAAAGAGCGATCTCGATGATTCAGCCTAATTCGGACAGAAGTCTCTCCATGATTATCGCAGAAAATGCATATCTCTGCTAGAAACCCCGCGAAAACCAAGATATCTCCGGTTCTGCACATCCAACGAACTGTGGAGTGGTGAAAACACCAGATAACGTGTTTCTCGCATTAAATAGCTGGAAACGAGCGATCTCGATGATTAAGCATACTTCGGACAGATTTCTCACCAAGATTATCGCAGGAATTGCATATCTCAGCTTGAACCCCGACGAAATCCAAGATGTCGCCGGTTCTGCATATCAAACGCACTGTGGAGTGGTGAAAACACCAGAAAACTTGTTTTTTCGCATTAAATAGCTCGAAAAGAGCGATCTTGATGATTCTGCATACTTCGGACAGATGTTTCTCCAAGATTATCGTAGAAAATGCATATCTCAACTTGAAACCCGACGAAAACCAAACATCGCCGGTTCTGCATATCAAACCAACTGTGGAGTGGTGAAAACCCCAGAAAACGTGTTTCTCGCATTAAATAGCTCGAAAAGTACGATCTCGATGACTCTGCATACTTCGGACAGAAGTCTCACCAATATTATCGCAGAGAATGCATATCTCAGCTAGAAACATCACGAAAATCAAGATGTCGCCGGTTCGGCACATCAAACGTACTGTGGAGTGGTGAAAACACCAGAAAACGTGTTTCTCGCATTAAGTAGCTCGAAAAGAGCGTTCTCGAAGATTCTGCATACTTCTGACAGAGGTCTCACCAATATTATCGTAGTAAATGCATATCTCAGCTTGTAACCCGACCGAAACGAAGATATCTCCGGTTCTGCATGTCTAACGTACTGTGGAGTGGTGAATACACCAGAAAACTTGTTTCTCGCATTAAATAGCTCGAAAAGAGCGATCTAGATGATTCTGCATACTTCTGGCAGAAGACTCACCAAGATTATCGCCGAAAATGCATATCTCAGCTGGAAACCTCACGAAAATCAAGATGTCGCCGGTTCTGCATATCAAACGCACTGTGGAGTGGTGAAAACAACCAGATATCGTGTTTCTCGCATTAAGTTGCTCGAAAAGAGCGATCTCGAAGATTCTGCATACTTCTGACAGACGTCTCACCAAGATTATCGTAGAAAATGCAATCCTCAGCTTGAAACCCGTCGAAATCCAAAATGTCGCCGGTTCTGCATATCGAACGCACTGTGGAGTGGTGAAAACACCGGATATCGTTTTTCTCGCATTAAATAGCTCGAAAAGAGCGTTCTCGATGATTCTGGATACTTCTCATAGAGGAAACACCAAGATTATCGCAGAAAATGCATATTTCAGCTGGAAACCCCACGAAAACCAAGTTATCGGCGGTTCTACATTTCAAACGCACTGTGGAGTGGTCAAAACACCAGATAACGTGTTTCTCGCATTAAGTAGCTCTAAAAGAGCGATCTAGATGATTCTGCATACTTCTTACTGAAGTCTCACCAAGATTATCGCAGATAATGCATATCTCAGCTCGAAACCTCACGAAAATCAAGATGTTGCCGGTTCTGCAAATCAAACGCACTGTGGAGTGGTGAAAACAACCAGAGAACGTGTTTCGCGCATTAAATAGCTCGAATAGTGCGATCTCGATGATTCTGCATATTTCGGACAGAAGTCTCACCCAGATTATCGTAAAAAATGCATATCTCAGCTTGAAACCCCACGAAAACCAAGATATCGCTGGTACTGCATATCAAACGCACTGTGGAGTGGTGAAAACACCCGATAACGTGTTTCTCGCATTAAATAGCTCGAAAAGAGCGTTCTCGAAGATCCTGCATACTTCTGACAGAAGTCTCACCAAGATTATCGTAGAAAATGCATATCTCAGCTTGAAACCCGACGAAACCCGGGTTATCTCCGGTTCTGCACATCATACGCACTGTGGAGTGGTGAAAACACCAGTTAACGTGTTTCTTGCATTAAATAGCTCGAAAAGAGCGATCTCGATGATTCTGCATACTTCGGACAGATGTCTCACCAAGATTATCGCAGAAAATGCATATTTCAGCTTGAAACCCCACGAAATCCAAGATATCTCCGGTTCTGCATATCCAACGGACAGTGGTGTGGTGAAAACGCCAGAAAACGTGTTCCTCGCATTAAATAGCTCGAAAAGAGCGATCCCGATGATTCTGCATACTTCGGACAGAAGTCTCACCAAGATTATCGCAGAAAATGCATATCTCAGCTTGAAACCCCAGGAAAACCAAGATATCTCCGGTTCTGCATATCCAACGAACAGAGCTGTGGTGAAAACCCCAGAAAACGTGTTTCTCGCATTAAATAGCTCGAAAAGAGCGCTCTCGATTTTTCTGCATACTTCTGACAGAAGTCTCACCAAGATTATCGCAGAAAATGCATATCCCAGCTGGAAACACCACGAAAATAAAGATGTCGCCGGTTCTGCATATCAAACGCACTGTGGAGTGGTGAAAACACCAGATAACGTGTTTCTCGCATTAAATAGCTCCAAACGAGCGATCTAGATGATTCTGCATACTTCTGACTGACGTCTCACCAATATTATCGCAGAAAATGCATATCTCATCTAGAAACCTCACGAAAATCAAGATGTCGCCGGTTCTGCATATCAAACGCACTATGGAGTGGTGAAAACAACCAGATAACGGGTTTCTCGCATTAAATAGCTCGAAACGAGCGATCTAGATGATTCTGCGTACTTCTGACTGAAGTCTCACCAAGATTATCGCAGAAAATGCATATCTCACCTGGAAACACCACGAAAATCAAGATATCGCCGGTTCTGCATATCAGACGCACTGTGGAGTGGTGAAAACACCAGAAAACGTGTTTCTCGCATTAACTAGCTCGAAAGGAGCGTTCTCGATGATTCTGCATACTTCTCATAGATGAAACACCAAGATTATCGCAGAAAATGCATATTTCAGCTGGAAACCCCACGAAAACCAAGTTATCGGCGGCTCTACATATCAAACGCACTGTGGAGTGGTCAAAACACCAGACAACGTGTTTCTCGCATTAAATAGCTCGAAAAGAGCGATATCGATGATTCTGCATACTTCGGACAGAAGTCTCACCAATATTATCGCAGAAAATGCATATCTCAGCTTGAAACCCGACGAAAACCACGATGTCGCCGGTTCTGCATATCAAACGCACTGAGGGGTGGTGAAAACACCAGAAAACGTGTTTCTCGCATTAAGTAGCTCGAAAAGAGCGTTCTCGAAGGTTCTGCATACTTCTGACAGAGGTCTCACCAATATTGTCGTAGAAAATGCATACCTCAGCTTGAAACCCGACCGAAACGAAGATACCTCCGGTTCTGCATGTCTAACGTACTGTGGAGTGGTGAATACACCACATAACGTGTTGCTCGCATTAAATAGCTCTAAAAGAGCGATATCGATGATTCTGCATACTTCGGACAGAAGTCTCACCAATATTATCGCAGAAAATGCATATCTCAGCTTGAAACCTCACGAACATCAAGATGTCGCCGGTTCTGCATATCAAACGCACTGTGGAGTGGTGAAAACAACCAGATAACGTGTTTCTCGCATTAAATAGCTCGAATAGAGCGATCTCGAAGATTCTGCATACTTCTGACAGAAGACTCACCAAGATTATCGCAGAAAATGTATGTCTCAGCTGGAAACCCCACGAAAACCAAGATATCGCCGGTTCTGCATATCAGACGCACTGTGGAGTGGTGAAAACACCAGAAAACTTGTTTTTTCGCATTAAATATCTCGAAACGAGCGATCTAGATGATTCTGCAAACTTCTGACAGAAGTCTCACCAAGATTATCGTAGAAAATGCATATCTCAGCTTGAAACCCGACGAAATCCAAGATGTCGCCAGTTCTGCATATCAAACCCACTGTGGAGTGGTGAAAACACCGGATAACGTGTTTCTCGCATTAAATAGCTCGAAAAGAGTGATCTAGATGATTCTGCATACTTCTGTCTGAAGTCTCACCAATATTATCGCAGAAAATGCATATCTGAGCTTGAAACCCCACGAAAACCAGGATATCGTCGGTTCTGCACATCATACGCACTGTGGAGTGGTGAAAACACCAGTTAACGTGTCTCTCGCATTAAATAGCTCGAAAAGAGCGATCTCGATGATTCTGCATACATCGGACAGAAGTCTCACCAAGATTATCGCAGAAAATGCATATTTCAGCTTGAAACCCCACGAAAACCAAGATATCTCCGGTTCTGCATATCCAACGAACAGTGGTGTGGTGAAAACCAGAGAAAACGTGTTTCTCGCATTAAATAGCTCGAAAAGAGCGCTCTCGATGTTTCTGCATACTTCGGACAGAAGTCTCGCCAAGATTATCGCAGAAAATGCATATCTCAGCTTGAAACCCCACGAAAACCCAGATATCGCTGGTTCTACATATCAAACGCACTGCGGAGTGGTGAAAACACCAGATAACGTGTTTCTCGCATTAGATATCTCGAAAAAAGCGATCCCGATGATTCTGCATACTTCTGACAGAAGTCTCACCAAGATTATCGTAGAAAATGCATATCTCAGCTTGAACCCCGACGAAATCCAAGATGTCGCCGGTTCTGCATATCAAACGCACTGTGGAGTGGTGGAAACACCAGTTAACGTGTTTCTCGCATCAAATAGCTCGAAAAGAGCGATCTCGATGATTCTGCATACTTCGGACAGAAGTCTCACCAAGATTATCGTAAAAAATGCATATCTCAGCTTGAAACCCAACGAAAGCCAAGATATCGCTGGTTCTGCATATCAAACGCACTGTGGAGTGGTGAAAACCCCTGACAAGGTTTTTCTCGCATTAACTAGCTCGAAAAGAGCGATCTCGATGATTCAGCCTAATTCGGACAGAAGTCTCTCCATGATTATCGCAGAAAATGCATATCTCTGCTAGAAACCCCGCGAAAACCAAGATATCTCCGGTTCTGCATATCAAACGCACTGTGGAGTGGTGGAAACACCAGTTAACGTGTTTCTCGCATCAAATAGCTCGAAAAGAGCGATCTCGATGATTCAGCCTAATTCGGACAGAAGTCTCTCCATGATTATCGCAGAAAATGCATATCTCTGCTAGAAACCCCGCGAAAATCAAGATATCTCCGGTTCTGCACATCCAACGAACTGTGGAGTGGTGAAAACACCAGATAACGTGTTTCTCGCATTAAATAGCTGGAAACGAGCGATCTCGATGATTAAGCATACTTCGGACAGATTTCTCACCAAGATTATCGCAGGAATTGCATATCTCAGCTTGAACCCCGACGAAATCCAAGATGTCGCCGGTTCTGCATATCAAACGCACTGTGGAGTGGTGAAAACACCAGAAAACTTGTTTTTTCGCATTAAATAGCTCGAAAAGAGCGATCTTGATGATTCTGCATACTTCGGACAGATGTTTCTCCAAGATTATCGTAGAAAATGCATATCTCAACTTGAAACCCGACGAAAACCAAACATCGCCGGTTCTGCATATCAAACCAACTGTGGAGTGGTGAAAACCCCAGAAAACGTGTTTCTCGCATTAAATAGCTCGAAAAGTACGATCTCGATGACTCTGCATACTTCGGACAGAAGTCTCCCCAATATTTTCGCAGAAAATGCATATCTCAGCTAGAAACCCCACGAAAATCAAGATGTCGCCGGTTCTGCATATCAAACCCACTGTGGAGTGGTGAAAACACCGGATAACGTGTTTCTCGCATTAAATAGCTCGAAAAGATCGATCTCGATGATTCTGCATACATCGGACAGAAGTCTCACCAAGATTATCGCAGAAAATGCATATTTCAGCTTGACACCCCACGAAAACCAAGATATCTCCGGTTCTGCATATCCAACGAACAGAGGTGTGGTGAAAACCCCAGAAAACGTGTTTCGCGCATTAAATAGTTCGAAAAGAGCGCTCTCGATTTTTCTGCATACTTCGGACAGAAGTCTCAACAAGATTATTGCAGAAAATGCATATCTCAGCTTGAAACCCCACGAAAACCAAGATATCTCCGGTTTTGCATATCAAACGCACTGTGGGGTGGTGAAAACACCAGAAAACGTGTTTCTCGCATTAAGTAGCTCGAAAAGAGCGTTCTCGAAGGTTCTGCATACTTCTGACAGAGGTCTCACCAATATTGTCGTAGAAAATGCATACCTCAGCTTGAAACCCGACCGAAACGAAGATACCTCCGGTTCTGCATGTCTAACGTACTGTGGAGTGGTGAATACACCACATAACGTGTTGCTCGCATTAAATAGCTCTAAAAGAGCGATATCGATGATTCTGCATACTTCGGACAGAAGTCTCACCAATATTATCGCAGAAAATGCATATCTCAGCTTGAAACCTCACGAACATCAAGATGTCGCCGGTTCTGCATATCAAACGCACTGTGGTGTGCTGAAAACACCAGATAACGTGTTTCTCGCATTAAATAGCTCGATAATAGCGATCGCGATGATTCTGCATACTACGGACAGAAGTCTCCCCAATATTATCGCACAAAATGCATATCTGAGCTTGAAACCCCACGAAAAGCAGGATATCGTTGGTTCTGCACATCATACGCACTGTGGAGTGGAGAAAACACCAGATAACGTGTTTCTCGCATTAAATAGCTCGAAACGAGCGATCTCGATGATTCAGCATACTTCGGACAGAAGTCTCACCAAGATTATCGCAGGAATTGCATATCTCAGCTTGAACCCCGACGAAATCCAAGATGTCGCCGGATCTGCATATCAAACGCACTGTGGAGTGGTGAAAACACCAGAAAACTTGTTTTTTCGCATTAAATAGCTCGAAAAGAGCGATCTTGATGATTCTGCATACTTCGGACAGATGTTTCACCAAGATTATCGTAGAAAATGCATATCTCAACTTGAAACCCGACGAAAACCAAACATCTCCGGTTCTGCATATCAAACCAACTGTGGAGTGGTGAAAACCCCAGAAAACGTGTTTCTCGCATTAAATAGCTCGAAAAGTACGATTTCGATGACTCTGCATACTTCGGACAGAAGTCTCACGAATATTTTCGCAGAAAATGCATATCTCAGCTACAAACCCCACGAAAATCAAGATGTCGCCGGTTCTGCATATCAAACGCACTGTGGAGTGGTGAAAACAACCAGATAACGTGTTTCTCGCATTAAATAGCTCGAATAGAGCGATCTCGAAGATTCTGCATACTTCTGACAGAAGACTCACCAAGATTATCGCAGAAAATGTATGTCTCAGCTGGAAACCCCACGAAAACCAAGATATCGCCGGTTCTGCATATCAGACGCACTGTGGAGTGGTGAAAACACCAGAAAACTTGTTTTTTCGCATTAAATATCTCGAAACGAGCGATCTAGATGATTCTGCAAACTTCTGACAGAAGTCTCACCAAGATTATCGTAGAAAATGCATATCTCAGCTTGAAACCCGACGAAATCCAAGATGTCGCCAGTTCTGCATATCAAACCCACTGTGGAGTGGTGAAAACACCGGATAACGTGTTTCTCGCATTAAATAGCTCGAAAAGAGTGATCTAGATGATTCTGCATACTTCTGTCTGAAGTCTCACCAATATTATCGCAGAAAATGCATATCTGAGCTTGAAACCCCACGAAAACCAGGATATCGTCGGTTCTGCACATCATACGCACTGTGGAGTGGTGAAAACACCAGTTAACGTGTCTCTCGCATTAAATAGCTCGAAAAGAGCGATCTCGATGATTCTGCATACATCGGACAGAAGTCTCACCAAGATTATCGCAGAAAATGCATATTTCAGCTTGAAACCCACGAAAACCAAGATATCTCCGGTTCTGCATATCCAACGAACAGTGGTGTGGTGAAAACCCCAGAAAACGTGTTTCTCGCATTAAATAGCTCGAAAAGAGCGCTCTCGATTTTTCTGCATACTTCGGACAGAAGTCTCAACAAGATTATTGCAGAAAATGCATATCTCAGCTTGAAACCCCACGAAAACCAAGATATCTCCGGTTCTGCATATCCAACGAACTGTGGTGTGGTGAAAACCCCAGAAAACGTGTTTCTCGCATTAAATAGCTCGAAAAGAGCGCTCTCGATGTTTCTGCATACTTCGGACAGAAGTCTCACCAAGATTATCGCAGAAAATGCGTATCTCAGCTTGAAACCCCACGAAAGCCCAGATATCGCTGGTTCTACATATCAAACGCACTGCGGAGTGGTGAAAACACCAGATAACGTGTTTCTCGCATTAGATATCTCGAAAAAAGCGATCCCGATGATTCTGCATACTTCTGACAGAAGTCTCACCAAGATTATCGTAGAAAATGCATATCTCAGCTTGAACCCCGACGAAATCCAAGATGTCGCCGGTTCTGCATATCAAACGCACTGTGGAGTGGTGGAAACACCAGTTAACGTGTTTCTCGCATCAAATAGCTCGAAAAGAGCGATCTCGATGATTCTGCATACTTCGGACAGAAGTCTCACCAAGATTATCGTAGAAAATGCATATCTCAGCTTGAACCCCGACGAAATCCAAGATGTCGCCGGTTCTGCATATCAAACGCACTGTGGAGTGGTGGAAACACCAGTTAACGTGTTTCTCGCATCAAATAGCTCGAAAAGAGCGATCTCGATGATTCTGCATACTTCGGACAGAAGTCTCACCAAGATTATCGTAAAAAATGCATATCTCAGCTTGAAACCCAACGAAAGCCAAGATATCGCTGGTCCTGCATATCAAACGCACTGTGGAGTGGTGAAAACCCCTGACAAGGTTTTTCTCGCATTAACTAGCTCGAAAAGAGCGATCTCGATGATTCAGCCTAATTCGGACAGAAGTCTCTCCATGTTTATCGGAGAAAATGCATATCTCAGCTTGAAACCCCACGAAAACCAAGATATCGCTGGTTCTGCATATCAAACACACTGTGGAGTGCTGAAAACACCAGATAACGTTTTGTCGCGTTAAATAGCTCGAATAGAGCGATCTCGATGATTCTGCATACTTCGGACAGAACTCTCACCAAGATTATCGCTGAAAATGCACATCTGAGCTTGAAACCCCACGAAAACCAGGATATCGTCGGTTCTGCATATCACACGCACTGTGAAGTGGTGAAAACACCAGATAACGTGTTTCTCGCATTAAATAGCTGGAAACGAGCGATCTCGATGATTAAGCATACTTCGGACAGATTTCTCACCAAGATTATCGCAGGAATTGCATATCTCAGCTTGAACCCCGACGAAATCCAAGATGTCGCCGGTTCTGCATATCAAACGCACTGTGGAGTGGTGAAAACACCAGAAAACTTGTTTTTTCGCATTAAAAAGCTCGAAAAGAGCGATCTTGATGATTCTGCATACTTCGGACAGATGTTTCTCCAAGATTATCGTAGAAAATGCATATCTCAACTTAAAACCCGACGAAAACCAAACATCGCCGGTTCTGCATATCAAACCAACTGTGGAGTGTTGAAAACCCCAGAAAACGTGTTTCTCGCATTAAATAGCTCGAAAAGTACGATCTCGATGACTCTGCATACTTCGGACAGAAGTCTCACCAATATTATCGCAGAAAATGCATATCTCAGCTTGAAACCTCACGAAAATCAAGATGTCGCCGGTTCTGCATATCAAGCGCACTGTGGAGTGCTGAAAACACCAGATAACGTGTTTCTCGCATTAAATAGCTCGAAAAGAGCGATCTCGATGATTCTGCATACTACGGACAGAAGTCTCACCAAGATTATCGCAGAAAATGCATATCTCAGCTTGAAACCCCACGAAAACCAAATTATCTCCGGTTCTGCATATCAAACCAACTGTGGAGTGGTGAAAACCCCAGAAAACGTATTTCTCGCATTAAATAGCTCGAAAAGTACGATCTCGATGACTCTGCATACTTCGGACAGAAGTCTCACCAATATTTTCGCAGAAAATGCATATCTCAGCTAGAAACCCCACGAAAATCAAGATGTCGCCGGTTCTGCATATCAAACGCACTGTGGAGTGGTGAAAACAACCAGATAACGTGTTTCTCGCATTAAATAACTCGCATAGAGCGATCTCGAAGATTCTGCATACTTCTGACAGAAGACTCACCGTGATTATCGCAGAAAATGTATGTCTCAGCTGGAAACCCCACGAAAACCAAGATGTTGCCAGTTCTGCATATCAAACCCACTGTGTTGAGGTGAAATCGCCAGAAAACGTGTTTCTCGCATTAAGTAGCTCGATAAGAGCGATCCCGATGATTCTGCATACTTCGGACAGAAGTCTCACCAAGATTGTCGCAGAAAATGCATATCTCAGCTTGAAACCCCAGGAAAACCAAGATATCTCCGGTTCTGCATATCCAACGAACTGTGGTGTGGTGAAAACCCCAGAAAACGTGATTCTCGCATTAAATAGCTCGATAAGAGCGATCCCGATGATTCTGCATACTTCGGACAGAAGTCTCACCAAGATTGTCGCAGAAAATGCATATCTCAGCTTGAAACCCCAGGAAAACCAAGATATCTCCGGTTCTGCATATCCAACGAACAGAGGTGTGGTGAAAACCCCAGAAAACGTGTTTCTCGCATTAAATAGCTCGAAAAGAGCGCTCTCGATTTTTCTGCATACTTCGGACAGAAGTCTCAACACGATTATTGCAGAAAATGCATATCTCAGCTTGAAACCCCACGAAAACCAAGATATCTCCGGTTCTGCATATCCAACGAACTGTGGTGTGGTGAAAACCCCAGAAAACGTGATTCTCGCATTAAATAGCTCGAAAAGAGTGCTCTCGATGTTTCTGCATACTTCGGACAGAAGTCTCACCAAGATTATCGCAGAAAATGCATATCTCAGCTTGAAACCCCACGAAAACCCAGATATCGCTGGTTCTACATATCAAACGCACTGCGGGGTGGTGAAAACACCAGTTAACGTGTTTCTCGCATTAAATAGCTCGAAAAGAGCGATCTAGATGATTCTGCAAACTTCTGACAGAAGTCTCACCAAGATTATCGTAGAAAATGCATATCTCAGCTTGAAACCCGACGAAATCCAAGATGTCGCCAGTTCTGCATATCAAACCCACTGTGGAGTGGTGAAAACACCGGATAACGTGTTTCTCGCATTAAATAGCTCGAAAAGAGCGATCTCGATGATTCTGCATACATCGGACAGAAGTCTCACCAAGATTATCGCAGAAAATGCATATTTCAGCTTGAAACCCCACGAAAACCAAGATATCTCCGGTTCTGCATATCCAACGAACAGTGGTGTGGTGAAATCGCCAGACAACGTGTTTCTCGCATTAAATAGGTCGAAAAGAGCGATCCCGATGATTCTGCATACTTCGGACAGAAGTCTCACCAAGATTGTCGCAGAAAGTGCATATCTCAACTTGAAACCCGACGAAAACCAAACATCGCGGGTTCTGCATATCAAACCAACTGTGGAGTGGTGAAAACACCAGACAACGTGTTTCTCACATGAAATAGATCGAAAAGTGCGATCTCGATGATTCTGCATACTTCTAACAGAAGTCTCACCATGATTATCGCAGAAAATGCATATCTCTGCTAGAAACCCCACGAAAACGAAGATATCTCCTGTTCTGCATATCCAACGAACTGTGGAGTGGTGAAAGCCCCGGAAAACGTGTTTCTCGCATTAAATAGCTCGAAAAGTACGATCTCGATGACTCTGCATACTTCGGACATAAGTCTCACCAAGATTATCGCAGAAATTGCATATCTCAGCTTGAAACCCCACGAAAACCTAGATATCGCTGGTTCTGCATACCAAACGCACTGTGGAGTGCTGAAAACACCAGATATCCTGTTTCTCGCATTAAATAGCTCGAAAAGTGCGATCTCGATGATTCTGCATACTTCGGACAGAAGTCTCACCATGATTATCGTAAAAAATGCATATCTCAGCTTGAAATCCCACGAAAACCAAGATATCGCTGGTTCTGCATATCAAACGCACTGTGGAGTGGTGAAAACACCAGATAACGTGTTTCTCGCATTAAATAGATCGAAATGTGCGATCTCGATGATTCCGCATACTTCTAACAGAAGTCTCACCATGATTATCGCAGAAAATGCATTTCTCTGCTAGAAACCCCACGAAAACCAAGATATCTCCTGTTCTGCATATCCAACGAAATGTGGAGTGGTGAAAACCCCAGAAAACGTGTTTCTCGCATTAAATAGCTCGAAAAGTACGATCTCGATGACTCTGCATACTTCGGACAGAAGTCTCACCAATATTTTCGCAGAAAATGCATATCTCAGCTAGAAACCCCACGAAAATCAAGATGTCGCCGGTTCTGCATATCAAACGCACTGTGGAGTGGTGAAAACAACCAGATAACGTGTTTCTCGCATTAAATAGCTCGAATAGAGCGATCTCGAAGATTCTGCATACTTCTGTCTGAAGTCTCCCCAATATTATCGCACAAAATGCATATCTGAGCTTGAAACCCCACGAAAAGCAGGATATCGTTGGTTCTGCACATCATACGCACTGTGGAGTGGAGAAAACACCAGATAACGTGTTTCTCGCATTAAATAGCTCGAAACGAGCGATCTCGATGATTCAGCATACTTCGGACAGAAGTCTCACCAAGATTATCGCAGGAATTGCATATCTCAGCTTGAACCCCGACGAAATCCAAGATGTCGCCGGTTATGCATATCAAACGCACTGTGGAGTGGTGAAAACACCAGAAAACTTGTTTTTTCGCATTAAATAGCTCGAAAAGAGCGATCTTGATGATTCTGCATACTTCGGACAGATGTTTCACCAAGATTATCGTAGAAAATGCTTATCTCAACTTGAAACCCGACGAAAACCAAACATCGCCGGTTCTGCATATCAAACCAACTGTGGAGTGGTGAAACCCCAGAAAACGTGTTTCTCGCATTAAATAGCTCGAAAAGTACGATCTCGATGACTCTGCATACTTCGGACAGAAGTCTCACCAATATTTTCGCAGAAAATGCATATCTCAGCTAGAAACCCCACGAAAATCAAGATGTCGCCGGTTCTGCATATCAAACGCACTGTGGAGTGGTGAAAACAACCAGATAACGTGTTTCTCGCATTAAATAGCTCGAATAGAGCGATCTCGAAGATTCTGCATACTTCTGACAGAAGACTCACCAAGATTATCGCAGAAAATGTATGTCTCAGCTGGAAACCCCACGAAAACCAAGATATCGCCGGTTCTGCATATCAGACGCACTGTGGAGTGGTGAAAACACCAGAAAACTTGTTTTTTCGCATTAAATAGCTGGAAAAGAGCGCTCTCGATGTTTCTGCATACTTCGGACAGAAGTCTCACCAAGATTATCGCAGAAAATGCATATCTCAGCTTGAAACCCCACGAAAACCCAGATATCGCCGGTTCTGCATATCAAACGCACTGTGGAGTGGTGGAAACACCAGTTAACGTGTTTCTCGCATCAAATAGCTCGAAAAGAGCGATCTCGATGATTCTGCATACTTCGGACAGAAGTCTCACCAAGATTATCGTAAAAAATGCATATCTCAGCTTGAAACCCAACGAAAGCCAAGATATCGCTGGTTCTGCATATCAAACGCACTGTGGAGTGGTGAAAACCCCTGACAAGGTTTTTCTCGCATTAACTAGCTCGAAAAGAGCGATCTCGATGATTCAGCCTAATTCGGACAGAAGTCTCTCCATGATTATCGCAGAAAATGCATATCTCTGCTAGAAACCCCGCGAAAACCAAGATATCTCCGGTTCTGCACATCCAACGAACTGTGGAGTGGTGAAAACACCAGATAACGTGTTTCTCGCATTAAATAGCTGGAAACGAGCGATCTCGATGATTAAGCATACTTCGGACAGATTTCTCACCAAGATTATCGTAGAAAATGCTTATCTCAACTTGAAACCCGACGAAAACCAAACATCGCCGGTTCTGCATATCAAACCAACTGTGGAGTGGTGAAAACCCCAGAAAACGTGTTTCTCGCATTAAATAGCTCGAAAAGTACGATCTCGATGACTCTGCATACTTCGGACAGAAGTCTCACCAATATTTTCGCAGAAAATGCATATCTCAGCTAGAAACCCCACGAAAATCAAGATGTCGCCGGTTCTGCATATCAAACGCACTGTGGAGTGGTGAAAACAACCAGATAACGTGTTTCTCGCATTAAATAGCTCGAATAGAGCGATCTCGAAGATTCTGCATACTTCTGACAGAAGACTCACCAAGATTATCGCAGAAAATGTATGTCTCAGCTGGAAACCCCACGAAAACCAAGATATCGCCGGTTCTGCATATCAGACGCACTGTGGAGTGGTGAAAACACCAGAAAACTTGTTTTTTCGCATTAAATAGCTCGAAAAGAGCGCTCTCGATGTTTCTGCATACTTCGGACAGAAGTCTCACCAAGATTATCGCAGAAAATGCATATCTCAGCTTGAAACCCCACGAAAACCCAGATATCGCCGGTTCTGCATATCAAACGCACTGTGGAGTGGTGGAAACACCAGTTAACGTGTTTCTCGCATCAAATAGCTCGAAAAGAGCCATCTCGATGATTCTGCATACTTCGGACAGAAGTCTCACCAAGATTATCGTAAAAAATGCATATCTCAGCTTGAAACCCAACGAAAGCCAAGATATCGCTGGTTCTGCATATCAAACGCACTGTGGAGTGGTGAAAACCCCTGACAAGGTTTTTCTCGCATTAACTAGCTCGAAAAGAGCGATCTCGATGATTCAGCCTAATTCGGACAGAAGTCTCTCCATGATTATCGCAGAAAATGCATATCTCTGCTAGAAACCCCGCGAAAACCAAGATATCTCCGGTTCTGCACATCCAACGAACTGTGGAGTGGTGAAAACACCAGATAACGTGTTTCTCGCATTAAATAGCTGGAAACGAGCGATCTCGATGATTAAGCATACTTCGGACAGATTTCTCACCAAGATTATCGCAGGAATTGCATATCTCAGCTTGAACCCCGACGAAATCCAAGATGTCGCCGGTTCTGCATATCCAACGAACAGAGGTGTGGTGAAAACCCCAGAAAACGTGTTTCTCGCATTAAATAGCTCGAAAAGAGCGCTCTCGATGATTCAGCCTAATTCGGACAGAAGTCTCTCCATGATTATCGCAGAAAATGCATATTTCAGCTTGACACCCCACGAAAACCAAGATATCTCCGGTTCTGCATATCCAACGAACAGTGGTGTGGTGAAATCGCCAGAAAACGTGTTTCTCGCATTAAATAGCTCGATAAGAGCGATCCCGATGATTCTGCATACTTCGGACAGAAGTCTCACCAAGATTGTCGCAGAAAATGCAGATCTCAGCTTGAAACCCCAGGAAAACCAAGATATCTCCGGTTCTGCATATCCAACGAACTGTGGTGTGGTGAAAACCCCAGAAAACGTGATTCTCGCATTAAATAGCTCGATAAGAGCGATCCCGATGATTCTGCATACTTCGGACAGAAGTCTCACCAAGATTGTCGCAGAAAATGCATATCTCAGCTTGAAACCCCAGGAAAACCAAGATATCGCCGGTTCTGCATATCCAACGAACAGAGGTGTGGTGAAAACCCCAGAAAACGTGTTTCTCGCATTAAATAGCTCGAAAAGAGCGCTCACGATTTTTCTGCATACTTCGGACAGAAGTCTCAACACGATTATTGCAGAAAATGCATATCTCAGCTTGAAACCCCACGAAAACCAAGATATCTCCGGTTCTGCATATCCAACGAACTGTGGTGTGGTGAAAACCCCAGAAAACGTGATTCTCGCATTAAATAGCTCGAAAAGAGTGCTCTCGATGTTTCTGCATACTTCGGACAGAAGTCTCACCAAGATTATCGCAGAAAATGCATATCTCAGCTTGAAACCCCACGAAAACCCAGATATCGCTGGTTCTACATATCAAACGCACTGCGGGGTGGTGAAAACACCAGTTAACGGGTTTCTCGCATTAAATAGCTCGAAAAGAGCGATCTAGATGATTCTGCAAACTTCTGACAGAAGTCTCACCAAGATTATCGTAGAAAATGCATATCTCAGCTTGAAACCCGACGAAATCCAAGATGTCGCCAGTTCTGCATATCAAACCCACTGTGGAGTGGTGAAAACACCGGATAACGTGTTTCTCGCATTAAATTGCTCGAAAAGAGCGATCTCGATGATTCTGCATACATCGGACAGAAGTCTCACCAAGATTATCGCAGAAAATGCATATTTCAGCTTGAAACCCCACGAAAACCAAGATATCTCCGGTTCTGCATATCCAACGAACAGTGGTGTGGTGAAATCGCCAGACAACGTGTTTCTCGCATTAAATAGCTCGAAAAGAGCGATCCCTATGATTCTGCATCCTTCGGACAGAAGTCTCACCCAGATTGTCGCAGAAAGTGCATATCTCAACTTGAAACCCGACGAAAACCAAACATCGCGGGTTCTGCATATCAAACCAACTGTGGAGTGGTGAAAACACCAGACAACGTGTTTCTCACATGAAATAGATCGAAAAGTGCGATCTCGATGATTCTGCATACTTCTAACAGAAGTCTCACCATGATTATCGCAGAAAATGCATATCTCTGCTAGAAACCCCACGAAAACCAAGATATCTCCTGTTCTGCATATCCAACGAACTGTGGAGTGGTGAAAGCCCCGGAAAACGTGTTTCTCGCATTAAATATCTCGAAAAGTACGATCTCGATGACTCTGCATACTTCGGACATAAGTCTCACCAAGATTATCGCAGAAATTGCATATCTCAGCTTGAAACCCCACGAAAACCTAGATATCGCTGGTTCTGCATATCAAACGCACTGTGGAGTGCTGAAAACACCAGATATCCTGTTTCTCGCATTAAATAGCTCGAAAAGTGCGATCTCGATGATTCTGCATACTTCGGACAGAAGTCTCACCATGATTATCGTAAAAAATGCATATCTCAGCTTGAAATCCCACGAAAACCAAGATATCGCTGGTTCTGCATATCAAACGCACTGTGGAGTGGTGAAAACACCAGATAACGTGTTTCTCGCATTAAATAGATCGAAATGTGCGATCACGATGATTCTGCATACTTCTAACAGAAGTCTCACCATGATTATCGCAGAAAATGCATTTCTCTGCTAGAAACCCCACGAAAACCAAGATATCTCCTGTTCTGCATATCCAACGAAATGTGGAGTGGTGAAAACCCCAGAAAACGTGTTTCTCGCATTAAATAGCTCGAAAAGAGCGATCCCGATGATTCTGCATACTTCTGACAGAAGTCTCACCATGATTATCGCAGAAAATGCATATCTCAACTTGATACCCTACGACAGCCAAGATGTAGCCGGTTCTGCATATTAAACGCACTGTGGAGTGGTGAAAACACCAGATAACTTGTTTCTCGCATTAGCTAGCTCGAAAAGAGGGATCTCGATGATTCTGCATACTTCTGACAGAAGACTCACCAAGATTATCGCAGAAAATGCATATCTCAGCTGGAAACACCACGAAAATCAAGATATCATCGGTTCTGCATATCAAACGCACTGTGGAATGTTGAAAACACCAGAAAACTTGTTTTTTCGCATTAAATAGCTCGAAAAGAGCGATCTAGAAAATTCTGCATATTTCTGACTGAAGTCTCACCAAGATTATCGCAGAAAATGCATATCTCAGCTTGAAACCTCACGAAAATCAAGATGTCGCCCGTTCTGCATATCAAACGCACTGTGGAGTGGTGAAAACAACCAGATATCGTGTTTCTCGCATTAAGTAGCTCGAAAAGAACGATCTCGAAGATTCTGCATACTTCTGACAGACGTCTCACCAAGATTATCGTAGAAAATGCATATTTCAGCTGGAAACACCACGAAAATCAAGATATCGCCGGTTCTGCATATCAAACGCACTGTGGAATGTTGAAAACACCAGAAAACTTGTTTTTTCGCATTAAATAGCTCGAAAAGAGCGATATAGAAGATTCTGCATACCTCTGACTGAAGTCTCACCAAGATTATCGCAGAAAATGCATATCTCTGCTAGAAACCCCACGAAAACCAAGATATCTCCTGATCAGCATATCCAACGAACTGTGGAGTGGTGAAAACCCCAGAAAACGTGTTTCTCGCATTAAATAGCTCGAAAAGTACGATCTCGATGACTCTGCATACTTCGGACAGAAGTCTCACCAAGATTATCGCAGACAATGCATATCTCAGCTTGAAACCCCACGAAATCCAAGATATCGCCGGTTCTGCATATCATACGCACTGTGGAGTGCTGAAAACACCAGATATCGTGTTTCTCGCATTAAATAGCTCGAAAAGTGCGATCTAGATGATTCTGCATACTTCTAACAGAAGTCTCACCAAGCTTATCGCAGAAAATGCATATCTGAGCTTGAAACCCCACGAAAATCAAGATGTCGCCGCTTCTGCATATCAAACGCACTGTGGAGTGGTGAAAACAACCAGATAACGTGTTTCTCGAATTAAATAGCTCGAAAAGAACGATCTAGATTATTCTGCATACTTCTGACAGAAGTCTCACCAAGATTATCGTAGAAAATGCATATCTCAGCTTGAACCCCGACGAAATCCAAGATGTCGCCGGTACTGCATGTCAAACGCACTGTGGAGTGGTGAAAACACCAGATAACGTGTATCTCGCATTAAGTAGCTCGAAAAGAGCGATCTCGAAGATTCTGCATCCTTCTGAGAGAAGTCTCACCAAGATTATCGTAGAAAATGCATATCTCAGCTTGAAACCCCACGAAAACTGAGGTATCACTGGTTCTGCATATCAAACGCACTGTGGAGTGCTGAAAACACCAGATAACGTTTTGTCGCATTAAATAGTTCGAATAGAGCGATCTCGATGATTAAGCATACTTCGGACAGAAGTCTCACCAAGATAATCGTAAAAAGTGCATATCTCAGCTTGAAACCCCACGAAAACCAAGATATCACCTGTTCTGCATATCCAACGAACTGTGGTGTGGTGAAAACCCCAGAAAACGTGTTTCTCGCATTAAATATCTCGAAAAGTACGATCTCGATGACTCTGCATACTTCGGACAGAAGCCTCACCAAGATTATCGCATAAAATGCATATCTGAGCTTGAAACCCCAAGAAAACCAGGATATCGCTGGTTCTGCATATCAAACGCACTGTGGAGTGGTGAAATCACCAGATAACGTGTTTCTCGCATTAAATAGGTCGAAAAGAGCGATCTCGATGTTTCTGCATACTTCGGACAGAGGTCTCACCAAGATTATCGCAGAAAATGCATAGCTCAGCTTGAAACCCCACGAAAACCCAGATATCGCCGGTTCTGCATATCAAACGCACTGTGGGGTGGTGAAAACACCAGATAAGGTTTTTCTCGCAATAAATAGCTCAAAAAGTGCGATCTCGATGATTCTGCACACTTCGGACAGATGTCTCACCAAGATTATCGCAGACAATGCACATCTCAGCTTGAAACCCCACGAAAACCAAGATATCGCCGGTTCTGCATATCATACGCACTGTGGAGTGCTGAAAACACCAGATATCCTGTTTCTCGCATTAAATAGCACGAAAAGTGCGATCTCGATGATTCTGCATACTTCGGACAGAAGTCTCACCATGATTATCGCAGAAAATGCATATCTCTGCTAGAAACCCCACGAAAACCAAGATATCTCCTGTTCTGCATATCCAACGAACTGTGGAGTGGTGAAAACCCCAGAAAACGTGTTTCTCGCATTAACTAGCTCGAAAAGAGGGATCTCGATGATTCTGCATACTTCTGACAGAAGACTCACCAAGATTATCGCAGAAAATGCATGTCTCAGCTTGAAACCCGACGAAATCCAAGATGTCGCTGGTTCCGCATATCAAACGCACTGTGGAGTGGTGAAAACACCAATTAACGTGTTTCTCGCATTAAATAGCTCGAAAGGAGGGATCTCGATGATTCTGCATACTTCTGACAGAAGACTCACCAAGTTTATCGCAGAAAATGCATATCTCAGCTGGAAACACCACGAAAAACAAGATATCATCGGTTCTGCATATCAAACGCACTGTGGAATGTTGAAAACACCAGAAAACTTGTTTTTTCGCATTAAATAGCACGAAAAGAGCGATCTAGAAGATTCTGCATATTTCTGACTGAAGTCTCACCAAGATTATCGCAGAAAATGCATATCTCAGCTTGAAACCTCACGAAAATCAAGATGTCGCCCGTTCTGCATATCAATCGCACTGTGGAGTGGTGCAAACAACCATATATCGTGTTTCTCGCATTAAGTTGCTCGAAAAGAACGATCTCGAGGATTCTGCATACTTCTGGCAGAAGACTCACCTAGATTATCGCAGAAAATGCATATCTCTGCTAGAAACCCCACGAAAACCAAGATATCTCCTGTTCTGCATATACAACGTACTGTGGAGTGGTGAAAACACCAGATAACGTGTTTCTCGCATTAACTAGCTCGAAATGAGCGATCTCGATGATTCTGCATACTTCTGACAGAAGACTCACCAAGATTATCGCAGAAAATGCATATCTCAGCTGGACACACCACGAAAATCAAGATATCGCCGGTTCTGCATATCAAACGCACTGTGGAGTGGTGAAAATACCAGATAACGTGTTTCTCGCATTAAATAGCTCGAAAAGAGCGATCTAGATGATTCTGCATACTTCTGACAGAAGACTCACCAAGATTATCGCTGAAAATGCATATCTCAGCACGAAAAACCACGAAAATCAAGATATCGCCGGTTCTGCATATCAAACGAACTGTGGAGTGGTGAAAACAACCAGATAACGTGTTTCTCGCATTAAATAGCTCGAAAAGAGGGATCTCGATGATTCTGCATACTTCTGACAGAAGACTCACCAAGATTATCGCTGAAAATGCATATCTCAGCACGAAAAACCACGAAAATCAAGATATCGCCGGTTCTGCATATCAAACGAACTGTGGAGTGGTGAAAACAACCAGATAACGTGTTTCTCGCATTAAGTTGCTCGAAAAGAGCGAACTCGAAGTTTCTGCATACTTCGGACAGAGGTCTCACCAAGATTATCGCAGAAAATGCATAGCTCAGCTTGAAACCCCACGAAAACCCAGATATCGCCGGTTCTGCATATCAAACGCACTGTGGGGTGGTGAAAACACCAGATAAGGTTTTTCTCGCAATAAATAGCTCAAAAAGTGCGATCTCGATGATTCTGCACACTTCGGACAGATGTCTCACCAAGATTATCGCAGACAATGCACATCTCAGCTTGAAACCCCACGAAAACCAAGATATCGCCGGTTCTGCATATCATACGCACTGTGGAGTGCTGAAAACACCAGATATCCTGTTTCTCGCATTAAATAGCACGAAAAGTGCGATCTCGATGATTCTGCATACTTCGGACAGAAGTCTCACCATGATTATCGTAAAAAATGCATATCTCAGCTTGAAACCCCACGAAAACCAAGATATCGCTGGTTCTGCATATCAAACGCACTGTGGAGTGTTGAAAACACCAGACAACGTGTTTCTCACATGAAATAGATCGAAAAGTGCGATCTCGATGATTCTGCATACTTCTAACAGAAGTCTCACCATGATTATCGCAGAAAATGCATATCTCTGCTAGAAACCCCACGAAAACCAAGATATCTCCTGTTCTGCATATCCAACGAACTGTGGAGTGGTGAAAACCCCAGAAAACGTGTTTCTCGCATTAAATAGCTCGAAAAGAGCGATCCCGATGATTCTGCATACTTCTGACAGAAGTCTCACCATGATTATCGCAGAAAATGCATATCTCAGCTTGATACCCTACGACAGCCAAGATGTCGCCGGTTCTGCATATTAAACGCACTGCGGAGTGGTGAAAACACCAGATAACGTGTTTCTCGCATTAACTAGCTCGAAAAGAGGGATCTCGATGATTCTGCATACTTCTGACAGAAGACTCACCAAGATTATCGCAGAAAATGCATGTCTCAGCTTGAAACCCGACGAAATCCAAGATGTCGCTGGTTCCGCATATCAAACGCACTGTGGAGTGGTGAAAACACCAATTAACGTGTTTCTCGCATTAAATAGCTCGAAAGGAGGGATCTCGATGATTCTGCATACTTCTGACAGAAGACTCACCAAGTTTATCGCAGAAAATGCATATCTCAGCTGGAAACACCACGAAAAACAAGATATCATCGGTTCTGCATATCAAACGCACTGTGGAATGTTGAAAACACCAGAAAACTTGTTTTTTCGCATTAAATAGCACGAAAAGAGCGATCTAGAAGATTCTGCATATTTCTGACTGAAGTCTCACCAAGATTATCGCAGAAAATGCATATCTCAGCTTGAAACCTCACGAAAATCAAGATGTCGCCCGTTCTGCATATCAATCGCACTGTGGAGTGGTGCAAACAACCATATATCGTGTTTCTCGCATTAAGTTGCTCGAAAAGAACGATCTCGAGGATTCTGCATACTTCTGGCAGAAGACTCACCTAGATTATCGCAGAAAATGCATATCTCTGCTAGAAACCCCACGAAAACCAAGATATCTCCTGTTCTGCATATACAACGTACTGTGGAGTGGTGAAAACACCAGATAACGTGTTTCTCGCATTAACTAGCTCGAAATGAGCGATCTCGATGATTCTGCATACTTCTGACAGAAGACTCACCAAGATTATCGCAGAAAATGCATATCTCAGCTGGACACACCACGAAAATCAAGATATCGCCGGTTCTGCATATCAAACGCACTGTGGAGTGGTGAAAATACCAGATAACGTGTTTCTCGCATTAAATAGCTCGAAAAGAGCGATCTAGATGATTCTGCATACTTCTGACAGAAGACTCACCAAGATTATCGCTGAAAATGCATATCTCAGCACGAAAAACCACGAAAATCAAGATATCGCCGGTTCTGCATATCAAACGAACTGTGGAGTGGTGAAAACAACCAGATAACGTGTTTCTCGCATTAAATAGCTCGAAAAGAGGGATCTCGATGATTCTGCATACTTCTGACAGAAGACTCACCAAGATTATCGCTGAAAATGCATATCTCAGCACGAAAAACCACGAAAATCAAGATATCGCCGGTTCTGCATATCAAACGAACTGTGGAGTGGTGAAAACAACCAGATAACGTGTTTCTCGCATTAAGTTGCTCGAAAAGAGCGAACTCGAAGTTTCTGCATACTTCTGACTGAAGTCTCACCAAGATTATCGCAGAAAATGCATTTCTCAGCTTGAAACCCGACGAAAACCAAACATCGCCGGTTCTGCATATCAAACCAACTGTGGAGTGGTGAAAACACCAGACAACGTGTTTCTCGCATTAAATAGATCGAAAAGTGCGATCTCGATGATTCTGCATACTTCTAACAGAAGTCTCACCATGATTATCGCAGATAATGCATATCTCTGCTAGAAACCCCACGAAAACCAAGATATCTCCTGTTCTGCATGTACAACGAACTGTGTAGTGGTGAAAACACCAGATAACGTGTTACTAGCATTAACTAGCTCGAAATGAGCGATCTCGAAGATTCTGCATACTTCTGACAGAAGACTCACCAAGATAATCGCTGAAAATGCATATCTCAGCAGGAAAAACCACGAAAATCAAGATATCGCCGGTTCTGCATATCAAACGAACTGTGGAGTGTTGAAAACACAAGAAAACGTGTTTCTCGCATTAAATAGCTCGAAAAGAGCGATCTAGATGATTCTGCATACTTCTGACAGAAGACTCACCAAGATTATCGCAGAAAATGCATATCTCAGCTACAAACCCCACGAAAACCAAGATATCTCCGGTTCTGCATTTCAAACGCACTGTGGGGTGGTGAAAACACAAGAAAACGTGTTTCTCGCATTAAATAGCTCGAAAAGAGCGATCTAGATGATTCTGCATACTTCTGACAGAAGACTCACCAAGATTATCGCAGAAAATGCATATCTCAGCTACAAACCCCACGAAAACCAAGATATCTCCGGTTCTGCATATCAAACGCACTGTGGGGTGGTGAAAACACAAGAAAACGTGTTTCTCGCATTAAATAGCTCGAGAAGAGAGATCTAGATGGTTCTGCATACTTCTGACAGAAGACTCACCAAGATTATCGCAGAAAATGCATATCTCATCTACAAACCCCACGAAAACCAAGATATCGCCGGTTCTGCATTTCAGACGCACTGTGGAGTGGTGAAACACCAGAAAACGTGTTTCTCGCATTAAGTATCTCGAAAAGAGCGTTCTCGAAGATTCTGCATACTTCTGACAGAAGTATCGCCTAGATTATCGTAGAAAATGCATATCTCAGCTTGAATCCCGACCGTAACCAAGATATCTCCGGTTCTGCATGTCAAACGCACTGTGGAGTGCCGAAAACACCAGATAACGTGTTTCTAGCATTAAGTAGCTCGAAAAGAGCGATCTCGATTATTCTGCATACTTCTGACTGAAGTCTCACCAAGATTGCCGCAGAAAATGCATATCTCAGCTTGAAAACCCACGAAAACCCAGATATCGCCGGTTCTGCATATCAAACCAACTGTGGAGTGGTGAAAACACCAGACAACGTGTTTCTCGCATTAAATAGATCGAAAAGAGCGTTCTGGATGATTCTGCATACTTCTCATAGATGAAACACAAAGATTATCGCAGAAAATGCATATTTCAGCTGGAAACCCCACGAAAACCAATTTATCGGTGGCTCTACATATCAAACGCACTGTGGAGCGGTCAAAACACCAGAAATCTTGTTTTTTCACATTAAATAGCTCGAAACGAGCGATCTCGATGATTCTGCATACTTCGGACAGAAGGCTCACCAAGATTGCCGCAGAAAATGCATATCTCAGCTTGAAACCCGACGAAATCCAAGATGTCGCCGGTTCTGCATGTCAAACGTACTGTGGAGTGGTCAATACACCAGAAAACGTGTTACTCGCATTAACTAGCTCGAAAAGAGCGTTCTGGATGATTCTGCATACTTCTCATAGATGAAACACAAAGATTATCGCAGAAAATGCATATTTCAGCTGGAAACCCCACGAAAACCAATTTATCGGTGGCTCTACATATCAAACGCACTGTGGAGTGGTGAAAACACCAGATAACGTGTTTCTCGCATTAAATAGCTCGAAAAGAGCGATCTCGATGAATCTGCATACTTCGGACAGAAGTCTCACCAAGATTATCGTAAAAAATGCATATCTCGGCTTGAAACCCCACGAAAACCAAGATATCGCTGGTACTGCATATCAAACGCACTGTGGAGTGGTGAAAACACCAGATAACGTGTTTCTCGCATTAAACAGCTCGAAAAGAGCGATCGCGATGAATCTGCATACTTCGGACAGTAGTCTCACCAAGATTATCGTAAAAAATGCATATCTCAGCTTGAAACCCAACGAAAGCCAAGATATCGCTGGTTCTGCATATCAAACGCACTGTGGAGTGGTAAAAACACCAGACAAGGTTTTTCTCGCATTAACTAGCTCGAAAAGAGCGATCTCGATGATTCTGCATACTTCTGACAGAAGACTCACCTAGATTATCGCAGAAAATGCATATCTCTGCTAGAAACCCCACGAAAACCAAGATATCTCCTGTTCTGCATATACAACGAACTGTGTAGTGGTGAAAACACCAGATAACGTGTTACTAGCATTAACTAGCTGGAAATGAGCGATCTCGAAGTTTCTGCATACTTCTGACAGAAGACTCACCAAGATAATCGCTGAAAATGCATATCTCAGCAGGAAAAACCACGAAAATCAAGATATCGCCGGTTCTGCATATCAAACGAACTGTGAAGTGTTGAAAACACAAGAAAACGTGTTTCTCGCATTAAATAGCTCGAAAAGAGCGATCTAGATGATTCTGCATACTTCTGACAGAAGACTCACCAAGATTATCGCAGAAAATGCATATCTCAGCTACAAACCCCACGAAAACCAAGATATCTCCGGTTCTGCATATCAAACGCACTGTGGGGTGGTGAAAACACAAGAAAACGTGTTTCTCGCATTAAATAGCTCGAAAAGAGCGATCTAGATGATTCTGCATACTTCTGACAGAAGACTCACCAAGATTATCGCAGAAAATGCATATCTCAGCTACAAACCCCACGAAAACCAAGATATCTCCGGTTCTGCATATCAAACGCACTGTGGGGTGGTGAAAACACAAGAAAACGTGTTTCTCGCATTAAATAGCTCGAGAAGAGAGATCTAGATGGTTCTGCATACTTCTGACAGAAGACTCACCAAGATTATCGCAGAAAATGCATATCTCTTCTACAAACCCCACGAAAACCAAGATATCGCCGGTTCTGCATTTCAGACGCACTGTGGAGTGGTGAAACACCAGAAAACGTGTTTCTCGCATTAAGTATCTCGAAAAGAGCGTTCTCGAAGATTCTGCATACTTCTGACAGAAGTATCGCCTAGATTATCGTAGAAAATGCATATCTCAGCTTGAATCCCGACCGTAACCAAGATATCTCCGGTTCTGCATGTCAAACGCACTGTGGAGTGCCGAAAACACCAGATAACGTGTTTCTAGCATTAAGTAGCTCGAAAAGAGCGATCTCGATTATTCTGCATACTTCTGACTGAAGTCTCACCAAGATTGCCGCAGAAAATGCATATCTCAGCTTGAAAACCCACGAAAACCCAGATATCGCCGGTTCTGCATATCAAACCAACTGTGGAGTGGTGAAAACACCAGACAACGTGTTTCTCGCATTAAATAGATCGAAAAGAGCGTTCTGGATGATTCTGCATACTTCTCATAGATGAAACACAAAGATTATCGCAGAAAATGCATATTTCAGCTGGAAACCCCACGAAAACAAATTTATCGGTGGCTCTACATATCAAACGCACTGTGGAGCGGTCAAAACACCAGAAATCTTGTTTTTTCACATTAAATAGCTCGAAACGAGCGATCTCGATGATTCTGCATACTTCGGACAGAAGGCTCACCAAGATTGCCGCAGAAAATGCATATCTCAGCTTGAAACCCGACGAAATCCATGATGTCGCCGGTTCTGCATGTCAAACGTACTGTGGAGTGGTCAATACACCAGAAAACGTGTTTGTCGAATTAAATAGCTCGAGAAGAGCGATCTAGATGATTCTGCATACTTCTGACAGAAGACTCACCAAGATTATCGCAGAAAATGCATATCTCAGCTACAAACCCCACGAAAACCAAGATATCTCCGGTTCTGCATATCAAACGCACTGTGGGGTGGTGAAAACACAAGAAAACGTGTTTCTCGCATTAAATAGCTCGAAAAGAGCGATCTAGATGATTCTGCATACTTCTGACAGAAGACTCACCAAGATTATCGCAGAAAATGCATATCTCAGCTACAAACCCCACGAAAACCAAGATATCTCCGGTTCTGCATATCAAACGCACTGTGGGGTGGTGAAAACACAAGAAAACGTGTTTCTCGCATTAAATAGCTCGAGAAGAGAGATCTAGATGGTTCTGCATACTTCTGACAGAAGACTCACCAAGATTATCGCAGAAAATGCATATCTCTTCTACAAACCCCACGAAAACCAAGATATCGCCGGTTCTGCATTTCAGACGCACTGTGGAGTGGTGAAACACCAGAAAACGTGTTTCTCGCATTAAGTATCTCGAAAAGAGCGTTCTCGAAGATTCTGCATACTTCTGACAGAAGTATCGCCTAGATTATCGTAGAAAATGCATATCTCAGCTTGAATCCCGACCGTAACCAAGATATCTCCGGTTCTGCATGTCAAACGCACTGTGGAGTGCCGAAAACACCAGATAACGTGTTTCTCGCATTAAATAGCTCGAAAAGAGCGATCTCGATGAATCTGCATACTTCGGACAGAAGTCTCACCAAGATTATCGTAAAAAATGCATATCTCGGCTTGAAACCCCACGAAAACCAAGATATCGCTGGTACTGCATATCAAACGCACTGTGGAGTGGTGAAAACACCAGATAACGTGTTTCTCGCATTAAACAGCTTGAAAAGAGCGATCGCGATGAATCTGCATACTTCGGACAGTAGTCTCACCAAGATTATCGTAAAAAATGCATATCTCAGCTTGAAACCCAACGAAAGCCAAGATATCGCTGGTTCTGCATATCAAACGCACTGTGGAGTGGTAAAAACACCAGACAAGGTTTTTCTCGCATTAACTAGCTCGAAAAGAGCGATCTCGATGATTCTGCATACTTCTGACAGAAGACTCACCTAGATTATCGCAGAAAATGCATATCTCTGCTAGAAACCCCACGAAAACCAAGATATCTCCTGTTCTGCATATACAACGAACTGTGTAGTGGTGAAAACACCAGATAACGTGTTACTAGCATTAACTAGCTGGAAATGAGCGATCTCGAAGATTCTGCATACTTCTGACAGAAGACTCACCAAGATAATCGCTGAAAATGCATATCTCAGCAGGAAAAACCACGAAAATCAAGATATCGCCGGTTCTGCATATCAAACGAACTGTGGAGTGTTGAAAACACAAGAAAACGTGTTTCTCGCATTAAATAGCTCGAAAAGAGCGATCTAGATGATTCTGCATACTTCTGACAGAAGACTCACCAAGATTATCGCAGAAAATGCATATCTCAGCTACAAACCCCACGAAAACCAAGATATCTCCGGTTCTGCATATCAAACGCACTGTGGGGTGGTGAAAACACAAGAAAACGTGTTTCTCGCATTAAAT
Source organism: Anthophora plumipes (assembly GCA_951804975.1). Lineage (NCBI taxonomy): Eukaryota > Metazoa > Arthropoda > Insecta > Hymenoptera > Apidae > Anthophora > Anthophora plumipes. Next base: position 1,394,992 of record CATORF010000177.1, read on the forward strand.
AGCTCGAAAAGAGCGATCTAGATGATTCTGCATACTTCTGACAGAAGACTCACCAAGATTATCGCAGAAAATGCATATCTCAGCTACAAACCCCACGAAAACCAAGATATCTCCGGTTCTGCATATCAATCGCACTGTGGGGTGGTGAAAACACAAGAAAACGTGTTTCTCGCATTAAATAGCTCGAGAAGAGAGATCTAGATGGTTCTGCATACTTCTGACAGAAGACTCACCAAGATTATCGCAGAAAATGCATATCTCTTCTACAAACCCCACGAAAACCAAGATATCGCCGGTTCTGCATTTCAGACGCACTGTGGAGTGGTGAAACACCAGAAAACGTGTTTCTCGCATTAAGTATCTCGAAAAGAGCGTTCTCGAAGATTCTGCATACTTCTGACAGAAGTATCGCCTAGATTATCGTAGAAAATGCATATCTCAGCTTGAATCCCGACCGTAACCAAGATATCTCCGGTTCTGCATGTCAAACGCACTGTGGAGTGCCGAAAACACCAGATAACGTGTTTCTAGCATTAAGTAGCTCGAAAAGAGCGATCTCGATTATTCTGCATACTTCTGACTGAAGTCTCACCAAGATTGCCGCAGAAAATGCATATCTCGGCTTGAAACCCCACGAAAACCAAGATATCGCTGGTACTGCATATCAAACGCACTGTGGAGTCGTGAAAACACCAGATAACGTGTTTCTCGCATTAAACAGCTCGAAAAGAGCGATCGCGATGAATCTGCATACTTCGGACAGTAGTCTCACCAAGATTATCGTAAAAAATGCATATCTCAGCTTGAAACCCAACGAAAGCCAAGATATCGCTGGTTCTGCATATCAAACGCACTGTGGAGTGGTAAAAACACCAGACAAGGTTTTTCTCGCATTAACTAGCTCGAAAAGAGCGATCTCGATGATTCTGCATACTTCTGACAGAAGACTCACCTAGATTATCGGAGAAAATGCATATCTCTGCTAGAAACCCCACGAAAACCAAGATATCTCCTGTTCTGCATATACAACGAACTGTGTAGTGGTGAAAACACCAGATAACGTGTTACTAGCATTAACTAGCTGGAAATGAGCGATCTCGAAGATTCTGCATACTTCTGACAGAAGACTCACCAAGATAATCGCTGAAAATGCATATCTCAGCAGGAAAAACCACGAAAATCAAGATATCGCCGGTTCTGCATATCAAACGAACTGTGGAGTGTTGAAAACACAAGAAAACGTGTTTCTCGCATTAAATAGCTCGAAAAGAGCGATCTAGATGATTCTGCATACTTCTGACAGAAGACTCACCAAGATTATCGCAGAAAATGCATATCTCAGCTACAAACCCCACGAAAACCAAGATATCTCCGGTTCTGCATATCAAACGCACTGTGGGGTGGTGAAAACACAAGAAAACGTGTTTCTCGCATTAAATAGCTCGAAAAGAGCGATCTAGATGATTCTGCATACTTCTGACAGAAGACTCACCAAGATTATCGCAGAAAATGCATATCTCAGCTACAAACCCCACGAAAACCAAGATATCTCCGGTTCTGCATATCAAACGCACTGTGGGGTGGTGAAAACACAAGAAAACGTGTTTCTCGCATTAAATAGCTCGAGAAGAGAGATCTAGATGGTTCTGCATACTTCTGACAGAAGACTCACCAAGATTATCGCAGAAAATGCATATCTCTTCTACAAACCCCACGAAAACCAAGATATCGCCGGTTCTGCATTTCAGACGCACTGTGGAGTGGTGAAACACCAGAAAACGTGTTTCTCGCATTAAGTATCTCGAAAAGAGCGTTCTCGAAGATTCTGCATACTTCTGACAGAAGTATCGCCTAGATTATCGTAGAAAATGCATATCTCAGCTTGAATCCCGACCGTAACCAAGATATCTCCGGTTCTGCATGTCAAACGCACTGTGGAGTGCCGAAAACACCAGATAACGTGTTTCTAGCATTAAGTAGCTCGAAAAGAGCGATCTCGATTATTCTGCATACTTCTGACTGAAGTCTCACCAAGATTGCCGCAGAAAATGCATATCTCAGCTTGAAAACCCACGAAAACCCAGATATCGCCGGTTCTGCATATCAAACCAACTGTGGAGTGGTGAAAACACCAGACAACGTGTTTCTCGCATTAAATGGATCGAAAAGAGCGTTCTGGATGATTCTGCATACTTCTCATAGATGAAACACAAAGATTATCGCAGAAAATGCATATTTCAGTTGGAAACCCCACGAAAACAAATTTATCGGTGGCTCTACATATCAAACGCACTGTGGAGCGGTCAAAACACCAGAAATCTTGTTTTTTCACATTAAATAGCTCGAAACGAGCGATCTCGATGATTCTGCATACTTCGGACAGAAGGCTCACCAAGATTGCCGCAGAAAATGCATATCTCAGCTTGAAACCCGACGAAATCCAAGATGTCGCCGGTTCTGCATGTCAAACGTACTGTGGAGTGGTCAATACACCAGAAAACGTGTTTGTCGAATTAAATAGCTCGAGAAGAGCGATCTAGATGATTCTGCATACTTCTGACTGAAGTCTCACCAATATTATCGCAGAAAATGCATATCTCAGCTTGAAACCCGACGAAAACCAAGATGTCTCCGGTTCTGCATATCAAACGCACTGTGGGGTGGTGAAAACACCAGAAAACGTGTTACTCGCATTAACTAGCTCGAAAAGAGCGTTCTGGATGATTCTGCATACTTCTCATAGATGAAACACAAAGATTATCGCAGAAAATGCATATTTCAGCTGGAAACCCCACGAAAACCAATTTATCGGTGGCTCTACATATCAAACGCACTGTGGAGTGGTGAAAACACCAGATAACGTGTTTCTCGCATTAAATAGCTCGAAAAGAGCGATCTCGATGAATCTGCATACTTCGGACAGAAGTCTCACCAAGATTATCGTAAAAAATGCATATCTCGGCTTGAAACCCCACGAAAACCAAGATATCGCTGGTACTGCATATCAAACGCACTGTGGAGTGGTGAAAACACCAGATAACGTGTTTCTCGCATTAAACAGCTCGAAAAGAGCGATCGCGATGAATCTGCATACTTCGGACAGTAGTCTCACCAAGATTATCGTAAAAAATGCATATCTCAGCTTGAAACCCAACGAAAGCCAAGATATCGCTGGTTCTGCATATCAAACGCACTGTGGAGTGGTAAAAACACCAGACAAGGTTTTTCTCGCATTAACTAGCTCGAAAAGAGCGATCTCGATGATTCTGCATACTTCTGACAGAAGACTCACCTAGATTATCGCAGAAAATGCATATCTCACCTGGAAACACCACGAAAATCAAGATATCGCCGGTTCTGCATATCAAACGCACTGTGGGGTGGTGAAAACACAAGAAAACGTGTTTCTCGCATTAAATAGCTCGAAAAGAGCGATCTAGATGATTCTGCATACTTCTGACAGAAGACTCACCAAGATTATCGCAGAAAATGCATATCTCAGCTACAAACCCCACGAAAACCAAGATATCTCCGGTTCTGCATATCAAACGCACTGTGGGGTGGTTAAAACACAAGAAAACGTGTTTCTCGCATTAAATAGCTCGAGAAGAGAGATCTAGATGGTTCTGCATACTTCTGACAGAAGACTCACCAAGATTATCGCAGAAAATGCATATCTCATCTACAAACCCCACGAAAACCAAGATATCGCCGGTTCTGCATTTCAGACGCACTGTGGAGTGGTGAAACACCAGAAAACGTGTTTCTCGCATTAAGTATCTCGAATAGAGCGTTCTCGAAGGTTCTGCATACTTCTGACAGAAGTATCGCCTAGATTATCGTAGAAAATGAATATCTCAGCTACAAACCCCACGAAAACCAAGATATCTCCGGTTCTGCATATCAAACGCACTGTGGGGTGGTGAAAACACAAGAAAACGTGTTTCTCGCATTAAATAGCTCGAGAAGAGAGATCTAGATGGTTCTGCATACTTCTGACAGAAGACTCAACAAGATTATCGCAGAAAATGCATATCTCATCTACAAACCCCACGAAAACCAAGATATCGCCGGTTCTGCATTTCAGACGCACTGTGGAGTGGTGAAAACACCAGAAAACGTGTTACTCGCATTAACTAGCTCGAAAAGAGCGTTCTGGATGATTCTGCATACTTCTCATAGATGAAACACAAAGATTATCGCAGAAAATGCATATTTCAGCTGGAAACCCCACGAAAACCAATTTATCGGTGGCTCTACATATCAAACGCACTGTGGAGTGGTGAAAACACAAGAAAACGTGTTTCTCGCATTAAATAGCTCGAAAAGAGCGATCGCGATGAATCTGCATACTTCTGACAGAAGACTCACCTAGATTATCGCAGAAAATGCATATCTCTGCTAGAAACCCCACGAAAACCAAGATATCTCCTGTTCTGCATATACAACGAACTGTGGAGTGGTGAAAACACCAGATAACGTGTTTCTCGCATTAACTAGCTCGAAATGAGCGATCTCGTAGATTCTGCATACCTCTGACTGAAGTCTCACCAAGATTATCGCAGAAAATGCATATCTCTGCTAGAAACCCCACAAAAACCAAGATATCTCCTGTTCTGCATATACAACGAACTGTGGAGTGGTGAAAACACCAGATAACGTGTTTCTCGCATTAACTAGCTCGAAATGATCGATCTCGATGATTCTGCATACTTCTGACAGAAGACTCACCAAGATTATCGCAGAAAATGCATATCTCAGCTGGACACACCACGAAAATCAAGATATCGCCGGTTCTGCATATCAAACGCACTGTGGAGTGGTGAAAATACCAGATAACGTGTTTCTCGCATTAAAAAGCTCGAAAAGAGCGATCTAGATGATTCTGCATACTTCTGACAGAAGACTCACCAAGATTATCGCTGAAAATGCATATCTCAGCACGAAAAACCACGAAAATCAAGATATCGCCGGTTCTGCATATCAAACGAACTGTGGAGTGGTGAAAACAACCAGATAACGTGTTTCTCGCATTAAATAGCTCGAAAAGAGGGATCTCGATGATTCTGCATACTTCTGACAGAAGACTCACCAAGATTATCGCTGAAAATGCATATCTCAGCACGAAAAACCACGAAAATCAAGATATCGCCGGTTCTGCATATCAAACGAACTGTGGAGTGGTGAAAACAACCAGATAACGTGTTTCTCGCATTAAGTTGCTCGAAAAGAGCGAACTCGAAGTTTCTGCATACTTCTGACTGAAGTCTCACCAAGATTATCGCAGAAAATGCATTTCTCAGCTTGAAACCCGACGAAAACCAAACATCGCCGGTTCTGCATATCAAACCAACTGTGGAGTGGTGAAAACACCAGACAACGTGTTTCTCGCATTAAATAGATCGAAAAGTGCGATCTCGATGATTCTGCATACTTCTAACAGAAGTCTCACCATGATTATCGCAGATAATGCATATCTCTGCTAGAAACCCCACGAAAACCAAGATATCTCCTGTTCTGCATATACAACGAACTGTGTAGTGGTGAAAACACCAGATAACGTGTTACTAGCATTAACTAGCTCGAAATGAGCGATCTCGAAGATTCTGCATACTTCTGACAGAAGACTCACCAAGATAATCGCTGAAAATGCATATCTCAGCAGGAAAAACCACGAAACTCAAGATATCGCCGGTTCTGCATATCAAACGAACTGTGGAGTGTTGAAAACACAAGAAAACGTGTTTCTCGCATTAAATAGCTCGAAAAGAGCGATCTAGATGATTCTGCATACTTCTGACAGAAGACTCACCAAGATTATCGCAGAAAATGCATATCTCAGCTACAAACCCCACGAAAACCAAGATATCTCCGGTTCTGCATTTCAAACGCACTGTGGGGTGGTGAAAACACAAGAAAACGTGTTTCTCGCATTAAATAGCTCGAAAAGAGCGATCTAGATGATTCTGCATACTTCTGACAGAAGACTCACCAAGATTATCGCAGAAAATGCATATCTCAGCTACAAACCCCACGAAAACCAAGATATCTCCGGTTCTGCATATCAAACGCACTGTGGGGTGGTGAAAACACAAGAAAACGTGTTTCTCGCATTAAATAGCTCGAGAAGAGAGATCTAGATGGTTCTGCATACTTCTGACAGAAGACTCACCAAGATTATCGCAGAAAATGCATATCTCATCTACAAACCCCACGAAAACCAAGATATCGCCGGTTCTGCATTTCAGACGCACTGTGGAGTGGTGAAACACCAGAAATCGTGTTTCTCGCATTAAGTATCTCGAAAAGCGCGTTCTCGAAGATTCTGCATACTTCTGACAGAAGTATCGCCTAGATTATCGTAGAAAATGCATATCTCAGCTTGAATCCCGACCGTAACCAAGATATCTCCGGTTCTGCATGTCAATCGCACTGTGGAGTGCCGAAAACACCAGATAACGTGTTTCTAGCATTAAGTAGCTCGAAAAGAGCGATCTCGATTATTCTGCATACTTCTGACTGAAGTCTCACCAAGATTGCCGCAGAAAATGCATATCTCAGCTTGAAAACCCACGAAAACCCAGATATCGCCGGTTCTGCATATCAAACCAACTGTGGAGTGGTGAAAACACCAGACAACGTGTTTCTCGCATTAAATAGATCGAAAAGAGCGTTCTGGATGATTCTGCATACTTCTCATAGATGAAACACAAAGATTATCGCAGAAAATGCATATTTCAGCTGGAAACCCCACGAAAACCAATTTATCGGTGGCTCTACATATCAAACGCACTGTGGAGTGGTGAAAACACCAGATAACGTGTTTCTCGCATTAAATAGCTCGAAAAGAGCGATCTCGATGAATCTGCATACTTCGGACAGAAGGCTCACCAAGATTGCCGCAGAAAATGCATATCTCAGCTTGAAACCCGACGAAATCCAAGATGTCGCCGGTTCTGCATGTCAAACGTACTGTGGAGTGGTCAATACACCAGAAAACGTGTTTGTCGAATTAAATAGCTCGAGAAGAGCGATCTAGATGATTCTGCATACTTCTGACTGAAGTCTCACCAATATTATCGCAGAAAATGCATATCTCAGCTTGAAACCCGACGAAAACCAAGATGTCTCCGGTTCTGCATATCAAACGCACTGTGGGGTGGTGAAAACACCAGAAAACGTGTTACTCGCATTAACTAGCTCGAAAAGAGCGTTCTGGATGATTCTGCATACTTCTCATAGATGAAACACAAAGATTATCGCAGAAAATGCATATTTCAGCTGGAAACCCCACGAAAACCAATTTATCGGTGGCTCTACATATCAAACGCACTGTGGAGTGGTGAAAACACCAGATAACGTGTTTCTCGCATTAAATAGCTCGAAAAGAGCGATCTCGATGAATCTGCATACTTCGGACAGAAGTCTCACCAAGATTATCGTAAAAAATGCATATCTCGGCTTGAAACCCCACGAAAACCAAGATATCGCTGGTACTGCATATCAAACGCACTGTGGAGTGGTGAAAACACCAGATAACGTGTTTCTCGCATTAAACAGCTCGAAAAGAGCGATCGCGATGAATCTGCATACTTCGGACAGTAGTCTCACCAAGATTATCGTAAAAAATGCATATCTCAGCTTGAAACCCAACGAAAGCCAAGATATCGCTGGTTCTGCATATCAAACGCACTGTGGAGTGGTAAAAACACCAGACAAGGTTTTTCTCGCATTAACTAGCTCGAAAAGAGCGATCTCGATGATTCTGCATACTTCTGACAGAAGACTCACCTAGATTATCGCAGAAAATGCATATCTCACCTGGAAACACCACGAAAATCAAGATATCGCCGGTTCTGCATATCAAACGCACTGTGGGGTGGTGAAAACACAAGAAAACGTGTTTCTCGCATTAAATAGCTCGAAAAGAGCGATCTAGATGATTCTGCATACTTCTGACAGAAGACTCACCAAGATTATCGCAGAAAATGCATATCTCAGCTACAAACCCCACGAAAACCAAGATATCTCCGGTTCTGCATATCAAACGCACTGTGGGGTGGTGAAAACACAAGAAAACGTGTTTCTCGCATTAAATAGCTCGAGAAGAGAGATCTAGATGGTTCTGCATACTTCTGACAGAAGACTCACCAAGATTATCGCAGAAAATGCATATCTCATCTACAAACCCCACGAAAACCAAGATATCGCCGGTTCTGCATTTCAGACGCACTGTGGAGTGGTGAAACACCAGAAAACGTGTTTCTCGCATTAAGTATCTCGAATAGAGCGTTCTCGAAGGTTCTGCATACTTCTGACAGAAGTATCGCCTAGATTATCGTAGAAAATGAATATCTCAGCTACAAACCCCACGAAAACCAAGATATCTCCGGTTCTGCATATCAAACGCACTGTGGGGTGGTGAAAACACAAGAAAACGTGTTTCTCGCATTAAATAGCTCGAGAAGAGAGATCTAGATGGTTCTGCATACTTCTGACAGAAGACTCAACAAGATTATCGCAGAAAATGCATATCTCATCTACAAACCCCACGAAAACCAAGATATCGCCGGTTCTGCATTTCAGACGCACTGTGGAGTGGTGAAAACACCAGAAAACGTGTTACTCGCATTAACTAGCTCGAAAAGAGCGTTCTGGATGATTCTGCATACTTCTCATAGATGAAACACAAAGATTATCGCAGAAAATGCATATTTCAGCTGGAAACCCCACGAAAACCAATTTATCGGTGGCTCTACATATCAAACGCACTGTGGAGTGGTGAAAACACAAGAAAACGTGTTTCTCGCATTAAATAGCTCGAAAAGAGCGATCGCGATGAATCTGCATACTTCTGACAGAAGACTCACCTAGATTATCGCAGAAAATGCATATCTCTGCTAGAAACCCCACGAAAACCAAGATATCTCCTGTTCTGCATATACAACGAACTGTGGAGTGGTGAAAACACCAGATAACGTGTTTCTCGCATTAACTAGCTCGAAATGAGCGATCTCGTAGATTCTGCATACCTCTGACTGAAGTCTCACCAAGATTATCGCAGAAAATGCATATCTCTGCTAGAAACCCCACAAAAACCAAGATATCTCCTGTTCTGCATATACAACGAACTGTGGAGTGGTGAAAACACCAGATAACGTGTTTCTCGCATTAACTAGCTCGAAATGAGCGATCTCGATGATTCTGCATACTTCTGACAGAAGACTCACCAAGATTATCGCAGAAAATGCATATCTCAGCTGGACACACCACGAAAATCAAGATATCGCCGGTTCTGCATATCAAACGCACTGTGGAGTGGTGAAAATACCAGATAACGTGTTTCTCGCATTAAAAAGCTCGAAAAGAGCGATCTAGATGATTCTGCATACTTCTGACAGAAGACTCACCAAGATTATCGCTGAAAATGCATATCTCAGCACGAAAAACCACGAAAATCAAGATATCGCCGGTTCTGCATATCAAACGAACTGTGGAGTGGTGAAAACAACCAGATAACGTGTTTCTCGCATTAAATAGCTCGAAAAGAGGGATCTCGATGATTCTGCATACTTCTGACAGAAGACTCACCAAGATTATCGCTGAAAATGCATATCTCAGCACGAAAAACCACGAAAATCAAGATATCGCCGGTTCTGCATATCAAACGAACTGTGGAGTGGTGAAAACAACCAGATAACGTGTTTCTCGCATTAAGTTGCTCGAAAAGAGCGAACTCGAAGTTTCTGCATACTTCTGACTGAAGTCTCACCAAGATTATCGCAGAAAATGCATTTCTCAGCTTGAAACCCGACGAAAACCAAACATCGCCGGTTCTGCATATCAAACCAACTGTGGAGTGGTGAAAACACCAGACAACGTGTTTCTCGCATTAAATAGATCGAAAAGTGCGATCTCGATGATTCTGCATACTTCTAACAGAAGTCTCACCATGATTATCGCAGATAATGCATATCTCTGCTAGAAACCCCACGAAAACCAAGATATCTCCTGTTCTGCATATACAACGAACTGTGTAGTGGTGAAAACACCAGATAACGTGTTACTAGCATTAACTAGCTCGAAATGAGCGATCTCGAAGATTCTGCATACTTCTGACAGAAGACTCACCAAGATAATCGCTGAAAATGCATATCTCAGCAGGAAAAACCACGAAACTCAAGATATCGCCGGTTCTGCATATCAAACGAACTGTGGAGTGTTGAAAACACAAGAAAACGTGTTTCTCGCATTAAATAGCTCGAAAAGAGCGATCTAGATGATTCTGCATACTTCTGACAGAAGACTCACCAAGATTATCGCAGAAAATGCATATCTCAGCTACAAACCCCACGAAAACCAAGATATCTCCGGTTCTGCATTTCAAACGCACTGTGGGGTGGTGAAAACACAAGAAAACGTGTTTCTCGCATTAAATAGCTCGAAAAGAGCGATCTAGATGATTCTGCATACTTCTGACAGAAGACTCACCAAGATTATCGCAGAAAATGCATATCTCAGCTACAAACCCCACGAAAACCAAGATATCTCCGGTTCTGCATATCAAACGCACTGTGGGGTGGTGAAAACACAAGAAAACGTGTTTCTCGCATTAAATAGCTCGAGAAGAGAGATCTAGATGGTTCTGCATACTTCTGACAGAAGACTCACCAAGATTATCGCAGAAAATGCATATCTCATCTACAAACCCCACGAAAACCAAGATATCGCCGGTTCTGCATTTCAGACGCACTGTGGAGTGGTGAAACACCAGAAATCGTGTTTCTCGCATTAAGTATCTCGAAAAGCGCGTTCTCGAAGATTCTGCATACTTCTGACAGAAGTATCGCCTAGATTATCGTAGAAAATGCATATCTCAGCTTGAATCCCGACCGTAACCAAGATATCTCCGGTTCTGCATGTCAATCGCACTGTGGAGTGCCGAAAACACCAGATAACGTGTTTCTAGCATTAAGTAGCTCGAAAAGAGCGATCTCGATTATTCTGCATACTTCTGACTGAAGTCTCACCAAGATTGCCGCAGAAAATGCATATCTCAGCTTGAAAACCCACGAAAACCCAGATATCGCCGGTTCTGCATATCAAACCAACTGTGGAGTGGTGAAAACACCAGACAACGTGTTTCTCGCATTAAATAGTTCGAAAAGAGCGTTCTGGATGATTCTGCATACTTCTCATAGATGAAACACAAAGATTATCGCAGAAAATGCATCTTTCAGCTGGAAACCCCACGAAAACCAATTTATCGGTGGCTCTACATATCAAACGCACTGTGGAGCGGTCAAAACACCAGAAATCTTGTTTTTTCACATTAAATAGCTCGAAACGAGCGATCTCGATGATTCTGCATACTTCGGACAGAAGGCTCACCAAGATTGCCGCAGAAAATGCATATCTCAGCTTGAAACCCGACGAAATCCAAGATGTCGCCGGTTCTGCATGTCAAACGTACTGTGGAGTGGTCAATACACCAGAAAACGTGTTACTCGCATTAACTAGCTCGAAAAGAGCGTTCTGGATGATTCTGCATACTTCTCATAGATGAAACACAAAGATTATCGCAGAAAATGCATATTTCAGCTGGAAACCCCACGAAAACCAATTTATCGGTGGCTCTACATATCAAACGCACTGTGGAGTGGTGAAAACACCAGATAACGTGTTTCTTGCATTAAATAGCTCGAAAAGAGCGATCTCGATGAATCTGCATACTTCGGACAGAAGTCTCACCAAGATTATCGTAAAAAATGCATATCTCGGCTTGAAACCCCACGAAAACCAAGATATCGCTGGTACTGCATATCAAACGCACTGTGGAGTGGTGAAAACACCAGATAACGTGTTTCTCGCATTAAACAGCTCGAAAAGAGCGATCGCGATGAATCTGCATACTTCGGACAGTAGTCTCACCAAGATTATCGTAAAAAATGCATATCTCAGCTTGAAACCCAACGAAAGCCAAGATATCGCTGGTTCTGCATATCAAACGCACTGTGGAGTGGTAAAAACACCAGACAAGGTTTTTCTCGCATTAACTAGCTCGAAAAGAGCGATCTCGATGATTCTGCATACTTCTGACAGAAGACTCACCTAGATTATCGCAGAAAATGCATATCTCTGCTAGAAACCCCACGAAAACCAAGATATCTCCTGTTCTGCATATACAACGAACTGTGTAGTGGTGAAAACACCAGATAACGTGTTACTAGCATTAACTAGCTGGAAATGAGCGATCTCGAAGATTCTGCATACTTCTGACAGAAGACTCACCAAGATAATCGCTGAAAATGCATATCTCAGCAGGAAAAACCACGAAAATCAAGATATCGCCGGTTCTGCATATCAAACGAACTGTGGAGTGTTGAAAACACAAGAAAACGTGTTTCTCGCATTAAATAGCTCGAAAAGAGCGATCTAGATGATTCTGCATACTTCTGACAGAAGACTCACCAAGATTATCGCAGAAAATGCATATCTCAGCTACAAACCCCACGAAAACCAAGATATCTCCGGTTCTGCATATCAAACGCACTGTGGGGTGGTGAAAACACAAGAAAACGTGTTTCTCGCATTAAATAGCTCGAAAAGAGCGATCTAGATGATTCTGCATACTTCTGACAGAAGACTCACCAAGATTATCGCAGAAAATGCATATCTCAGCTACAAACCCCACGAAAACCAAGATATCTCCGGTTCTGCATATCAAACGCACTGTGGGGTGGTGAAAACACAAGAAAACGTGTTTCTCGCATTAAATAGCTCGAGAAGAGAGATCTAGATGGTTCTGCATACTTCTGACAGAAGACTCAACAAGATTATCGCAGAAAATGCATATCTCATCTACAAACCCCACGAAAACCAAGATATCGCCGGTTCTGCATTTCAGACGCACTGTGGAGTGGTGAAAACACCAGAAAACGTGTTACTCGCATTAACTAGCTCGAAAAGAGCGTTCTGGATGATTCTGCATACTTCTCATAGATGAAACACAAAGATTATCGCAGAAAATGCATATTTCAGCTGGAAACCCCACGAAAACCAATTTATCGGTGGCTCTACATATCAAACGCACTGTGGAGTGGTGAAAACACAAGAAAACGTGTTTCTCGCATTAAATAGCTCGAAAAGAGCGATCGCGATGAATCTGCATACTTCTGACAGAAGACTCACCTAGATTATCGCAGAAAATGCATATCTCTGCTAGAAACCCCACGAAAACCAAGATATCTCCTGTTCTGCATATACAACGAACTGTGGAGTGGTGAAAACACCAGATAACGTGTTTCTCGCATTAACTAGCTCGAAATGAGCGATCTCGTAGATTCTGCATACCTCTGACTGAAGTCTCACCAAGATTATCGCAGAAAATGCATATCTCTGCTAGAAACCCCACAAAAACCAAGATATCTCCTGTTCTGCATATACAACGAACTGTGGAGTGGTGAAAACACCAGATAACGTGTTTCTCGCATTAACTAGCTCGAAATGAGCGATCTCGATGATTCTGCATACTTCTGACAGAAGACTCACCAAGATTATCGCAGAAAATGCATATCTCAGCTGGACACACCACGAAAATCAAGATATCGCCGGTTCTGCATATCAAACGCACTGTGGAGTGGTGAAAATACCAGATAACGTGTTTCTCGCATTAAAAAGCTCGAAAAGAGCGATCTAGATGATTCTGCATACTTCTGACAGAAGACTCACCAAGATTATCGCTGAAAATGCATATCTCAGCACGAAAAACCACGAAAATCAAGATATCGCCGGTTCTGCATATCAAACGAACTGTGGAGTGGTGAAAACAACCAGATAACGTGTTTCTCGCATTAAATAGCTCGAAAAGAGGGATCTCGATGATTCTGCATACTTCTGACAGAAGACTCACCAAGATTATCGCTGAAAATGCATATCTCAGCACGAAAAACCACGAAAATCAAGATATCGCCGGTTCTGCATATCAAACGAACTGTGGAGTGGTGAAAACAACCAGATAACGTGTTTCTCGCATTAAGTTGCTCGAAAAGAGCGAACTCGAAGTTTCTGCATACTTCTGACTGAAGTCTCACCAAGATTATCGCAGAAAATGCATTTCTCAGCTTGAAACCCGACGAAAACCAAACATCGCCGGTTCTGCATATCAAACCAACTGTGGAGTGGTGAAAACACCAGACAACGTGTTTCTCGCATTAAATAGATCGAAAAGTGCGATCTCGATGATTCTGCATACTTCTAACAGAAGTCTCACCATGATTATCGCAGATAATGCATATCTCTGCTAGAAACCCCACGAAAACCAAGATATCTCCTGTTCTGCATATACAACGAACTGTGTAGTGGTGAAAACACCAGATAACGTGTTACTAGCATGAACTAGCTCGAAATGAGCGATCTCGAAGATTCTGCATACTTCTGACAGAAGACTCACCAAGATAATCGCTGAAAATGCATATCTCAGCAGGAAAAACCACGAAACTCAAGATATCGCCGGTTCTGCATATCAAACGAACTGTGGAGTGTTGAAAACACAAGAAAACGTGTTTCTCGCATTAAATAGCTCGAAAAGAGCGATCTAGATGATTCTGCATACTTCTGACAGAAGACTCACCAAGATTATCGCAGAAAATGCATATCTCAGCTACAAACCCCACGAAAACCAAGATATCTCCGGTTCTGCATTTCAAACGCACTGTGGGGTGGTGAAAACACAAGAAAACGTGTTTCTCGCATTAAATAGCTCGAAAAGAGCGATCTAGATGATTCTGCATACTTCTGACAGAAGACTCACCAAGATTATCGCAGAAAATGCATATCTCAGCTACAAACCCCACGAAAACCAAGATATCTCCGGTTCTGCATATCAAACGCACTGTGGGGTGGTGAAAACACAAGAAAACGTGTTTCTCGCATTAAATAGCTCGAGAAGAGAGATCTAGATGGTTCTGCATACTTCTGACAGAAGACTCACCAAGATTATCGCAGAAAATGCATATCTCATCTACAAACCCCACGAAAACCAAGATATCGCCGGTTCTGCATTTCAGACGCACTGTGGAGTGGTGAAACACCAGAAATCGTGTTTCTCGCATTAAGTATCTCGAAAAGCGCGTTCTCGAAGATTCTGCATACTTCTGACAGAAGTATCGCCTAGATTATCGTAGAAAATGCATATCTCAGCTTGAATCCCGACCGTAACCAAGATATCTCCGGTTCTGCATGTCAATCGCACTGTGGAGTGCCGAAAACACCAGATAACGTGTTTCTAGCATTAAGTAGCTCGAAAAGAGCGATCTCGATTATTCTGCATACTTCTGACTGAAGTCTCACCAAGATTGCCGCAGAAAATGCATATCTCAGCTTGAAAACCCACGAAAACCCAGATATCGCCGGTTCTGCATATCAAACCAACTGTGGAGTGGTGAAAACACCAGACAACGTGTTTCTCGCATTAAATAGTTCGAAAAGAGCGTTCTGGATGATTCTGCATACTTCTCATAGATGAAACACAAAGATTATCGCAGAAAATGCATCTTTCAGCTGGAAACCCCACGAAAACCAATTTATCGGTGGCTCTACATATCAAACGCACTGTGGAGCGGTCAAAACACCAGAAATCTTGTTTTTTCACATTAAATAGCTCGAAACGAGCGATCTCGATGATTCTGCATACTTCGGACAGAAGGCTCACCAAGATTGCCGCAGAAAATGCATATCTCAGCTTGAAACCCGACGAAATCCAAGATGTCGCCGGTTCTGCATGTCAAACGTACTGTGGAGTGGTCAATACACCAGAAAACGTGTTACTCGCATTAACTAGCTCGAAAAGAGCGTTCTGGATGATTCTGCATACTTCTCATAGATGAAACACAAAGATTATCGCAGAAAATGCATATTTCAGCTGGAAACCCCACGAAAACCAATTTATCGGTGGCTCTACATATCAAACGCACTGTGGAGTGGTGAAAACACCAGATAACGTGTTTCTTGCATTAAATAGCTCGAAAAGAGCGATCTCGATGAATCTGCATACTTCGGACAGAAGTCTCACCAAGATTATCGTAAAAAATGCATATCTCGGCTTGAAACCCCACGAAAACCAAGATATCGCTGGTACTGCATATCAAACGCACTGTGGAGTGGTGAAAACACCAGATAACGTGTTTCTCGCATTAAACAGCTCGAAAAGAGCGATCGCGATGAATCTGCATACTTCGGACAGTAGTCTCACCAAGATTATCGTAAAAAATGCATATCTCAGCTTGAAACCCAACGAAAGCCAAGATATCGCTGGTTCTGCATATCAAACGCACTGTGGAGTGGTAAAAACACCAGACAAGGTTTTTCTCGCATTAACTAGCTCGAAAAGAGCGATCTCGATGATTCTGCATACTTCTGACAGAAGACTCACCTAGATTATCGCAGAAAATGCATATCTCTGCTAGAAACCCCACGAAAACCAAGATATCTCCTGTTCTGCATATACAACGAACTGTGTAGTGGTGAAAACACCAGATAACGTGTTACTAGCATTAACTAGCTGGAAATGAGCGATCTCGAAGATTCTGCATACTTCTGACAGAAGACTCACCAAGATAATCGCTGAAAATGCATATCTCAGCAGGAAAAACCACGAAAATCAAGATATCGCCGGTTCTGCATATCAAACGAACTGTGGAGTGTTGAAAACACAAGAAAACGTGTTTCTCGCATTAAATAGCTCGAAAAGAGCGATCTAGATGATTCTGCATACTTCTGACAGAAGACTCACCAAGATTATCGCAGAAAATGCATATCTCAGCTACAAACCCCACGAAAACCAAGATATCTCCGGTTCTGCATATCAAACGCACTGTGGGGTGGTGAAAACACAAGAAAACGTGTTTCTCGCATTAAATAGCTCGAAAAGAGCGATCTAGATGATTCTGCATACTTCTGACAGAAGACTCACCAAGATTATCGCAGAAAATGCATATCTCAGCTACAAACCCCACGAAAACCAAGATATCTCCGGTTCTGCATATCAAACGCACTGTGGGGTGGTGAAAACACAAGAAAACGTGTTTCTCGCATTAAATAGCTCGAGAAGAGAGATCTAGATGGTTCTGCATACTTCTGACAGAAGACTCACCAAGATTATCGCAGAAAATGCATATCTCTTCTACAAACCCCACGAAAACCAAGATATCGCCGGTTCTGCATTTCAGACGCACTGTGGAGTGGTGAAACACCAGAAAACGTGTTTCTCGCATTAAGTATCTCGAAAAGAGCGTTCTCGAAGATTCTGCATACTTCTGACAGAAGTATCGCCTAGATTATCGTAGAAAATGCATATCTCAGCTTGAATCCCGACCGTAACCAAGATATCTCCGGTTCTGCATGTCAAACGCACTGTGGTGTGCCGAAAACACCAGATAACGTGTTTCTAGCATTAAGTAGCTCGAAAAGAGCGATCTCGATTATTCTGCATACTTCTGACTGAAGTCTCACCAAGATTGCCGCAGAAAATGCATATCTCAGCTTGAAAACCCACGAAAACCCAGATATCGCCGGTTCTGCATATCAAACCAACTGTGGAGTGGTGAAAACACCAGACAACGTGTTTCTCGCATTAAATAGATCGAAAAGAGCGTTCTGGATGATTCTGCATACTTCTCATAGATGAAACACAAAGATTATCGCAGAAAATGCATATTTCAGCTGGAAACCCCACGAAAACAAATTTATCGGTGGCTCTACATATCAAACGCACTGTGGAGCGGTCAAAACACCAGAAATCTTGTTTTTTCACATTAAATAGCTCGAAACGAGCGATCTCGATGATTCTGCATACTTCGGACAGAAGGCTCACCAAGATTGCCGCAGAAAATGCATATCTCAGCTTGAAACCCGACGAAATCCAAGATGTCGCCGGTTCTGCATGTCAAACGTACTGTGGAGTGGTCAATACACCAGAAAACGTGTTTGTCGAATTAAATAGCTCGAGAAGAGCGATCTAGATGATTCTGCATACTTCTGACTGAAGTCTCACCAATATTATCGCAGAAAATGCATATCTCAGCTTGAAACCCGACGAAAACCAAGATGTCTCCGGTTCTGCATATCAAACGCACTGTGGGGTGGTGAAAACACCAGAAAACGTGTTACTCGCATTAACTAGCTCGAAAAGAGCGTTCTGGATGATTCTGCATACTTCTCATAGATGAAACACAAAGGTTATCGCAGAAAATGCATATTTCAGCTGGAAACCCCACGAAAACCAATTTATCGGTGGCTCTACATATCAAACGCACTGTGGAGTGGTGAAAACACCAGATAACGTGTTTCTCGCATTAAATAGCTCGAAAAGAGCGATCTCGATGAATCTGCATACTTCGGACAGAAGTCTCACCAAGATTATCGTAAAAAATGCATATCTCGTCTTGAAACCCCACGAAAACCAAGATATCGCTGGTACTGCATAACAAACGCACTGTGGAGTGGTGAAAACACCAGATAACGTGTTTCTCGCATTAAACAGCTCGAAAAGAGCGATCGCGATGAATCTGCATACTTCGGACAGTAGTCTCACCAAGATTATCGTAAAAAATGCATATCTCAGCTTGAAACCCAACGAAAGCCAAGATATCGCTGGTTCTGCATATCAAACGCACTGTGGAGTGGTAAAAACACCAGACAAGGTTTTTCTCGCATTAACTAGCTCGAAAAGAGCGATCTCGATGATTCTGCATACTTCTGACAGAAGACTCACCTAGATTATCGCAGAAAATGCATATCTCACCTGGAAACACCACGAAAATCAAGATATCGCCGGTTCTGCATATCAAACGCACTGTGGGGTGGTGAAAACACAAGAAAACGTGTTTCTCGCATTAAATAGCTCGAAAAGAGCGATCTAGATGATTCTGCATACTTCTGACAGAAGACTCACCAAGATTATCGCAGAAAATGCATATCTCAGCTACAAACCCCACGAAAACCAAGATATCTCCGGTTCTGCATATCAAACGCACTGTGGGGTGGTGAAAACACAAGAAAACGTGTTTCTCGCATTAAATAGCTCGAGAAGAGAGATCTAGATGGTTCTGCATACTTCTGACAGAAGACTCACCAAGATTATCGCAGAAAATGCATATCTCATCTACAAACCCCACGAAAACCAAGATATCGCCGGTTCTGCATTTCAGACGCACTGTGGAGTGGTGAAACACCAGAAAACGTGTTTCTCGCATTAAGTATCTCGAATAGAGCGTTCTCGAAGATTCTGCATACTTCTGACAGAAGTATCGCCTAGATTATCGTAGAAAATGAATATCTCAGCTACAAACCCCACGAAAACCAAGATATCTCCGGTTCTGCATATCAAACGCACTGTGGGGTGGTGAAAACACAAGAAAACGTGTTTCTCGCATTAAATAGCTCGAGAAGAGAGATCTAGATGGTTCTGCATACTTCTGGCAGAAGACTCACCAAGATTATCGCAGAAAATGCATATCTCATCTACAAACCCCACGAAAACCAAGATATCGCCGGTTCTGCATTTCAGACGCACTGTGGAGTGGTGAAAACACCAGAAAACGTGTTACTCGCATTAACTAGCTCGAAAAGAGCGTTCTGGATGATTCTGCATACTTCTCATAGATGAAACACAAAGATTATCGCAGAAAATGCATATTTCAGCTGGAAACCCCACGAAAACCAATTTATCGGTGGCTCTACATATCAAACGCACTGTGGAGTGGTGAAAACACCAGATAACGTGTTTCTCGCATTAAATAGCTCGAAAAGAGCGATCTCGATGAATCTGCATACTTCGGACAGAAGTCTCACCAAGATTATCGTAAAAAATGCATATCTCGGCTTGAAACCCCACGAAAACCAAGATATCGCTGGTACTGCATATCAAACGCACTGTGGAGTGGTGAAAACACCAGATAACGTGTTTCTCGCATTAAACAGCTCGAAAAGAGCGATCGCGATGAATCTGCATACTTCGGACAGTAGTCTCACCAAGATTATCGTAAAAAATGCATATCTCAGCTTGAAACCCAACGAAAGCCAAGATATCGCTGGTTCTGCATATCAAACGCACTGTGGAGTGGTAAAAACACCAGACAAGGTTTTTCTCGCATTAACTAGCTCGAAAAGAGCGATCTCGATGATTCTGCATACTTCTGACAGAAGACTCACCTAGATTATCGCAGAAAATGCATATCTCACCTGGAAACACCACGAAAATCAAGATATCGCCGGTTCTGCATATCAAACGCACTGTGCGGTGGTGAAAACACAAGAAAACGTGTTTCTCGCATTAAATAGCTCGAAAAGAGCGATCTAGATGATTCTGCATACTTCTGACAGAAGACTCACCAAGATTATCGCAGAAAATGCATATCTCAGCTACAAACCCCACGAAAACCAAGATATCTCCGGTTCTGCATATCAAACGCACTGTGGGGTGGTGAAAACACAAGAAAACGTGTTTCTCGCATTAAATAGCTCGAGAAGAGAGATCTAGATGGTTCTGCATACTTCTGACAGAAGACTCACCAAGATTATCGCAGAAAATGCATATCTCATCTACAAACCCCACGAAAACCAAGATATCGCCGGTTCTGCATTTCAGACGCACTGTGGAGTGGTGAAACACCAGAAAACGTGTTTCTCGCATTAAGTATCTCGAAAAGAGCGTTCTCGAAGATTCTGCATACTTCTGACAGAAGTATCGCCTAGATTATCGTAGAAAATGAATATCTCAGCTTGAATCCCGACCGTAACCAAGATATCTCCGGTTCTGCATGTCAAACGCACTGTGGAGTGCCGAAAACACCAGATAACGTGTTTCTAGCATTAAGTAGCTCGAAAAGAGCGATCTCGATTATTCTGCATACTTCTGACTGAAGTCTCACCAAGATTGCCGCAGAAAATGCATATCTCAGCTTGAAAACCCACGAAAACCCAGATATCGCCGGTTCTGCATATCAAACCAACTGTGGAGTGGTGAAAACACCAGACAACGTGTTTCTCGCATTAAATAGATCGAAAAGAGCGTTCTGGATGATTCTGCATACTTCTCATAGATGAAACACAAAGATTATCGCAGAAAATGCATATTTCAGCTGGAAACCCCACGAAAACCAATTTATCGGTGGCTCTACATATCAAACGCACTGTGGAGCGGTCAAAACACCAGAAATCTTGTTTTTTCACATTAAATAGCTCGAAACGAGCGATCTCGATGATTCTGCATACTTCGGACAGAAGGCTCACCAAGATTGCCGCAGAAAATGCATATCTCAGCTTGAAACCCGACGAAATCCAAGATGTCGCCGGTTCTGCATGTCAAACGTACTGTGGAGTGGTCAATACACCAGAAAACGTGTTTGTCGAATTAAATAGCTCGAGAAGAGCGATCTAGATGATTCTGCATACTTCTGACTGAAGTCTCACCAATATTATCGCAGAAAATGCATATCTCAGCTTGAAACCCGACGAAAACCAAGATGTCGCCGGTTCTGCATATCAAACGCACTGTGGGGTGGTGAAAACACCAGAAAACGTGTTACTCGCATTAACTAGCTCGAAAAGAGCGTTCTGGATGATTCTGCATACTTCTCATAGATGAAACACAAAGATTATCGCAGAAAATGCATATTTCAGCTGGAAACCCCACGAAAACCAATTTATCGGTGGCTCTACATATCAAACGCACTGTGGAGTGGTGAAAACACCAGATAACGTGTTTCTCGCATTAAATAGCTCGAAAAGAGCGATCTCGATGAATCTGCATACTTCGGACAGAAGTCTCACCAAGATTATCGTAAAAAATGCATATCTCGGCTTGAAACCCCACGAAAACCAAGATATCGCTGGTACTGCATATCAAACGCACTGTGGAGTTGTGAAAACACCAGATAACGTGTTTCTCGCATTAAACAGCTCGAAAAGAGCGATCGCGATGAATCTGCATACTTCGGACAGTAGTCTCACCAAGATTATCGTAAAAAATGCATATCTCAGCTTGAAACCCAACGAAAGCCAAGATATCGCTGGTTCTGCATATCAAACGCACTGTGGAGTGGTAAAAACACCAGACAAGGTTTTTCTCGCATTAACTAGCTCGAAATGAGCGATCTCGATGATTCTGCATACTTCTGACAGAAGACTCACCTAGATTATCGCAGAAAATGCATATCTCACCTGGAAACACCACGAAAATCAAGATATCGCCGGTTCTGCATATCAAACGAACTGTGGAGTGGTGAATACAGCCAGATAACGTGTATCTCGCATTAAAAAGATCGAAAAGAGGGATCTCGGTGATTCTGCATACTTCTGACAGAAGACTCACCAAGATTATCGCAGAAAATGCATATCTCAGCTGGAAACACCACGAAAATCAAGATATCGCCGGTTCTGCATATCAAACGCACTGTGGAATGTTGAAAACACCAGAAAACTTGTTTTTTCGCATTAAATAGCTCGAAAAGAGCGATCTAGATGATTCTGCATACTTCTGACTGAAGTCTCAACAAGATTATCGCAGAAAATGCATATCTCAGCTTGAAACCTCACGAAAATCAAGACGTCGCCGGTTCTGCATATCAAACGCACTGTAGAGTGGTGAAAACAACCAGATAACGTCTTTCTCGCATTAAATAGCTCGAAAAGAGCGATCTAGATGATTCTCCATACTTCTGGCAGAAGACTCACCTAGATTATCGCAGAAAATGCATATCTCAGCTGGAAACACCACGAAAATCAAGATATCGCCGGTTCTGCATATCAAACGCACTGTGGAATGTTGAAAACACCAGAAACCTTGTTTTTTCGCATTAAATAGCTCGAAAAGTGCGATTTAGATGACTCTGCATACTTCGGACTGAAGTCTCACCAAGATTATCGCAGAAAATGCATATCTGAGCTTGAAACCACACGAAAACCAGGATATCGTCGGTTCTGCATATCATACGCACTGTGGAGTGGTGAAAACACCAGATAACGTGTTTCTCGCATTAAATAGCTCGAAACGAGCGATCTCGATGATTAAGCATACTTCGGACAGATGTCTCACCAAGATTATCGCAGAAATTGCATATCTCAGCTTGAAACCCGACGAAAACCACGATGTCGCCGGTTCTGCATATCAAACGCACTGTGGCGTGGTGAAAACACCAGAAAACGTGTTTCTCGCATTAAATAGCTCGAAAAGAGCGATCTAGATGATTCTGCATACTTCTGACAGAAGACTCACCAAGATTATCACAGAAATTGCATATCTCAGCTGGAAACCCCACGAAAACCAAGATATCGCCGGTTCTGCATATCAGACGCACTATGGAGTGGTGAAAACATCAGAAAACGTGTATCTCGCATTAACTAGCTCGAAAAGAGCGTTCTCGATGATTCTGCATACTTCTCATAGATGAAACACCAAGATTATCGCAGAAAATGCATATTTCAGCTGGAAACCCCACGAAAACCAAGTTATCGGCGGCTCTACATATCAAACGCACTGTGGAGTGGTCAAAACCACCAGATAACGTGTTTCTCGCTTTAAATAGCTCGAAACGAGCGATCTAGATGATTCTGCATACTTCTGACTGAAGTCTCACCAATATGATCGCAGAAAATGCATATCTCAGCTTGAAACCCGACGAAAACCACGATGTCGCCGGTTCTGCATATCAAACGCACTGTGGCGTGGTGAAAACACCAGAAAACGTGTTTCTCGCATCAAATAGCTCGAAAAGAGCGATCTAGATGATTCTGCATACTTCTGACAGAAGACTCACCAAGATTATCGCAGAAAATGCATATCTCAGCTGGAAACCCCACGAAAACCAAGATATCGCCGGTTCTGCATATCAGACGCACTATGGAGTGGTGAAAACACCAGAAAACGTGTATCTCGCATTAACTAGCTCGAAAAGAGCGTTCTCGATGATTCTGCATACTTCTCATAGATGAAACACCAAGATTATCGCAGAAAATGCATATTTCAGCTGGAAACCCCACGAAAACCAAGATATCGCCGGTTCTGCATATCAAACGCACTGTGGCGTGGTGAAAACACCAGAAAACCTGTTTCTCGCATTAAATAGCTCGAAAAGAGCGATCTAGATGATTCTGCATACTTCTGACAGAAGTCTCACCAAGATTATCGCAGAAAATGCATATCTCAGCTTGAAACCTCACGAAAATCAAGATGTCGCCGGTTCTGCATATCAAACGCACTGTGGAGTGGTGAAAACAACCAGATAACGTGTTTCTCGCATTAAATAGCTCGAAACGAGCGATCTAGGTGATTCTGCATACTTCTGACTGAAGTCTCACCAATATGATCGCAGAAAATGCATATCTCAGCTTGAAACCTCACGAAAATCAAGATGTCGCCGGTTCTGCATATCAAACGCACTGTGGAGTGGTGAAAACACCAGAAAACGTGTTTCTCGCATCAAGTAGCTCGAATAGAGCGATCTAGATGATTCTGCATACTTCTGACAGAAGACTCACCAATATGATCGCAGAAAATGCATATCTCAGCTTGAAACCCGACGAAAACCACGATGTCGACTGTTCTGCATATCAAACGCACTGTGGAGTGGTGAAAACACCAGAAAACGTGTTTCTCGCATCAAATAGCTCGAAAAGAGCGATCTAGATGATTCTGCATACTTCTGACAGAAGACTCACCAAGATTATCGCAGAAAATGCATATCTCAGCTGGAAACCCCACGAAAACCAAGATATCGCCGGTTCTGCATATCAAACGCACTGTGGAGTGGTGAAAACACCAGAAAACGTGTTTCTCGCATCAAATAGCTCGAAAAGAGCGATCTAGATGATTCTGCATACTTCTGACAGAAGACTCACCAAGATTATCGCAGAAAATGCATATCTCAGCTTGAAACCCGACGAAAAACACGATGTCGCCGGTTCTGCATATCAAACGCACTGTGGAGTGGTGAAAACACCAGAAAACGTGTTTCTCGCATCAAATAGCTCGAAAAGTGCGATCTAGATGATTCTGCATACTTCTGACAGAAGACTCACCAAGATTATCGCAGAAAATGCATATCTCAGCTTGAAACCTCACGAAAATCAAGATGTCGCCGGTTCTGCATATCAAACGCACTGTGGAGTGGTGAAAACAACCAGATAACGTGTTTCTCGCATTAAATAGCTCGAAACGAGCGATCTAGGTGATTCTGCATACTTCTGACTGAAGTCTCACCAATATGATCGCAGAAAATGCATATCTCAGCTTGAAACCCGACGAAAAACACGATGTCGCCGGTTCTGCATATCAAACGCACTGTGGAGTGGTGAAAACACCAGAAAACGTGTTTCTCGCATCAAATAGCTCGAAAAGAGCGATCTAGATGATTCTGCATACTTCTGACAGAAGACTCACCAAGATTATCGCAGAAAATGCATATCTCAGCTTGAAACCTCACGAAAATCAAGATGTCGCCGGTTCTGCATATCAAACGCACTGTGGAGTGGTGAAAACAACCAGATAACGTGTTTCTCGCATTAAATAACTCGAAACGAGCGATCTAGATGATTCTGCATACTTCTGACAGAAGACTCACCAAGATTATCGCAGAAAATGCATATCTCAGCTTGAAACCCGACCGAAACCAAGATATCTCCGTTTCTGCATATCAAACGCACTGTGGAGTGGTGAAAACAACCAGATAACGTGTTTCTCGCATTAAATAGCTCGAATAGAGCGATCTCGATGATTCTGCATACTTCTGACAGAAGACTCACCAAGATTATCGCAGAAAATGCATATCTCAGCTGGAAACCCCACGAAAACCAAGATATCGCCGGTTCTGCATATCAAACGCACTGTGCAGTGGTGAAAACAACCAGATAACGTGTTTCTCGCATTAAATAGCTCGAATAGAGCGATCTCGATGATTCTGCATACTTCTGACAGAAGACTCACCAAGATTATCGCAGAAAATGCATATCTCAGCTTGAAACCTCACGAAAATCAAGATGTCGCCGGTTCTGCATATCAAACGCACTGTGGAGTGGTGAAAACAACCAGATAACGTGTTTCTCGCATTAAATAGCTCGAAACGAGCGATCTAGGTGATTCTGCATACTTCTGACTGAAGTCTCACCAATATGATCGCAGAAAATGCATATCTCAGCTTGAAACCCGACGAAAAACACGATGTCGCCGGTTCTGCATATCAAACGCACTGTGGCGTGGTGAAAACACCAGAAAACGTGTTTCTCGCATTAAATAGCTCGAAAAGAGCGATCTAGATGATTCTGCATACTTCTGACAGAAGACTCACCAAGATTATCACAGAAATTGCATATCTCAGCTGGAAACCCCACGAAAACCAAGATATCGCCGGTTCTGCATATCAGACGCACTATGGAGTGGTGAAAACACCAGAAAACGTGTATCTCGCATTAACTAGCTCGAAAAGAGCGTTCTCGATGGTTCTGCATACTTCTCATAGATGAAACACCAAGATTATCGCAGAAAATGCATATTTCAGCTGGAAACCCCACGAAAACCAAGATATCGCCGGTTCTGCATATCAAACGCACTGTGGCGTGGTGAAAACACCAGAAAACCTGTTTCTCGCATTAAATAGCTCGAAAAGAGCGATCTAGATGATTCTGCATACTTCTGACAGAAGACTCACCAACATTATCACAGAAAATGCATATCTCAGCTGGAAACCCCAGGAAAACCAAGATATCGCCGGTTCTGCATATCAAACGCCCTGTGGAGTGATGAAGACACCAGATAACGTGTTTCTCGCATTAAATAGCTCGAATAGAGCGATCGCGATGATTCTGCATACTTCTGACAGAAGTCTCACAAAGATTATCGCAGAAAATGCATATCTCAGCTTGAAACCCGACGAAAAACACGATGTCGCCGGTTCTGCATATCAAGCGAACTGTGGAGTGGTGAAAACACCAGAAAACGTGTTTCTCACATCAAATAGCTCGAAAAGAGCGATCTAGATGATTCTGCATACTTCTGACAGAAGACTCACCAAGATTATCGCAGAAAATGCATATCTCAGCTTGAAACCTCACGAAAATCCAGATGTCGCCGGTTCTGCATATCAAACGCACTGTGGAGTGGTGAAAACACCAGAAAACGTGTTTCCCGCATCAAGTAGCTCGAAAAGTGCGATCTTGATGATTCTGCATACTTCTGTCTGAAGTCTCTCCAATATTATCGCACAAAATGCATATCTGAGCTTGAAACCCCACGAAAACCAGGATATCGTCGGTTCTGCACATCATACGCACTGTGGCGTGGTCAAAACACCAGATAACGTGTTTCTCGCATTATATAGCTCTAAAAGAGCGATCTCGATGATTCTGCATACTTCTAAATGAATTCTCACCAAGGTTATCGCAGAAAATGCATATCTCAGGTTGATACCCGACGAAAGCCAAGACGTCGCCGGTTCTGCATATCAAACGCACTGTGGCGTGGTGAAAACACCAGAAAACGTGTTTCTCGCATCAAATAGCTCGAAAAGAGCGATCTAGATGATTCTGCATACTTCTGACAGAAGTCTCACCAAGATTATCGTAAAAAATGCATATCTCAGCTTGAAACCCCACGAAAACCAAGATATCGCTGGTTCTGCATATCAAACGCACTGTGGAGTGGTGAAAACAACCATATAACGTGTTTCTCGCATTAAATAGCTCGAAAAGAGCGATCTAGATGATTCTGCATACTCCTGACAGAAGACTCACCATGGTTATCGTAGAAAATGCATACCTCAGCTTGAAATCTCACGAAAATCAAGATGTCGCCTGTTCTGCATATCAAACGCACTGTGGAGTGGTGAAAACAACCAGAGAACGTGTTTCTCGCATTAAATTGCTCGAAAAGAGCGATCTCGATGATTCAGCATACTTCCGACAGAAGTCTCACCAAGAATATCGCAGGAAATGCATATCTCAGCTTGAAACCCCACGAAAACCAAGATATCTACTGTTCTGCATATCCAACGAACTGTGGAGTGGTGAAAACCCCACAAAGCGTGTTTCTAGCATTAAATAGCTCGCAAAGAGCGCTCTCGACCTTTCTGCATACTTCGGACAGAAGTCTCAACAAGATTATCGCAGAAAATGCATATCTCAGCTTGAAACCCCACGAAAACCAAGATATGTACTGTTCTGCATATCAAACGCACTGTGGAGTGGTGAAAACACCAGATAACGTGTTTCTCGCACTAACTAGCTCGAAACGAGCGATCTCGATGATTCTGCACACTTCGGCCAGAAGTCTCAACAAGATTATCGCAGAAAATGCATATCTCAGCTTGAAACCCCACGAAAACCAAGATATGTACTGTTCTGCATATCAAACGCTCTGTGGTGCGGTGAAAACAACAGATAACGTGTTTCTCGCACTAACTAGCTCGAAAAGGGCGATCTCGATGATTCAGCATACTTCGGACAGAAGTCTCACAAAGATTATCGCAGAAAATGCATATCTCAGCTTGAAACCCCACGAAAACCAAGATATCGCCTGTTCTGCATATCAAACTCACTGTGGAGTCGTGAAAACAACCAGAGAACGTGTTTCTCGCATTAAATTGCTCGAAAAGAGCGATCTCGATGATTCAGCATACTTCGGACAGAAGTCTCACCAAGAATATCGCAGGAAATGCATATCTCAGCTTGAAACCCCACGAAAACCAAGATATCTCCGGTTCTGCATGTCAAACGTACTGTGGAGTGGTGAAAACTCCAGAAAACGTGTTTCGTGCATTAAGTAGCTCGAAAAGAGCGCTCTCGATGATTCTGCATACTTCTGACTGAAGTCTCACCAATATTATCGCAGAAAATGCATTTCTCAGCTTGAAACCCCACGAAAGCCAAGATATCGCTGGTTCTGCATATCAAACGCACTGTGGAGTGGTGAAAACACCAGATAACGTGTTTCTCGCATTAAGTAGCTCGAAACGAGTGTTCTCGATGATTCTGCATACGTCTCATAGATGAAACACCAATATTATCGCAGAAAATGCATATCTCAGCTCGAAACCTCACGAAAATCAAGATGTTGCCGGTTCTGCATATCAAACGCACTGTGGAGTGGTGAACACAACCAGAGAACGTGTTTCTCGCATTAAATATCTCGAACAGAGCGATCTCGATGATTCTGCATACTTCGGACAGAAGTCTCACCAAGATTATCGTAAAAAATGCATATCTCAGCATGAAACCCCACGAAAACCAAGATATCGCTGGTACTGCATATCGACCGCACTGTGGAGTGGTGAAAACACCAGATAACGTGTTTCTCGCACTAACTAGCTCGAAAAGAGCGATATCGATGATTCAGCATACTTCGGACAGAAGTCTCACCAAGATTATCTTAGAAAATGCATATCTCAGCTTGAAACCCGACGAAAACCGAGTT
The DNA here is from genome assembly GCA_951804975.1 of Anthophora plumipes. NCBI lineage: Eukaryota > Metazoa > Arthropoda > Insecta > Hymenoptera > Apidae > Anthophora > Anthophora plumipes. The sequence goes on from CATORF010000177.1 coordinate 1,424,453, forward strand.
ATCTCCGGTTCTGCACACCAAACGTACCGTGGAGTGGTGAAAACACCAGAAAACGTGTTTCGCGCATTAAGTAGCTCGCAAAGAGCGTTCTCGAAGATTCTGCATACTTCTTGCAGAAGTCTCACCAGGGTTATCGTAGAAAATGCATATCTCAGCTTGAAATCCGACCGAAACCAAGATATCTCCGGTTCTGCATGTCAAACGTACTGTGATGTGGTGAAAACAACAGAAAACGTGTTTCGTGCATTAAGTAGCTCGAAAAGAGCGATCAAGATGATTCTGCATACTTCTGACAAAAGACCCACCAAGATTATCGCAGGAAATGCATATCTCAGTTGGAAACACCACGAAAATCAAGATATCGCCTGTTCTGCAGATCAAACGCACTGTGGAGTGGTGAAAACAACCAGAGAACGTGTTTCTCGCATTAAATAGCTCGAAAAGAGCGATCTCGATGATTCAGCATACTTCGGACAGAAGTCTCACCAAGATTATCGTAAAAAATGCATATCTCAGCTTGAAACCCCATGAAAACCAAGATATCGCTGGTACTGCATAACAAACGCAGTGTGGAGTGGTGAAAACACCAGAAAACCTGTTTCGTGCATTAAGTAGCTCGAAAAGAGCGATCAAGATGATTCTGCATTCTTCTAACAGAAGTCTCACCAAGATTATCGCAGAAAATGCATATCTCTGCTTGAAACCCCACGAAAACCAAGATATCTACTGTTCTGCATATCCAACGAACTGTCGAGTGGTGAAAACCCCAGAAAACGTGTTTCTAGCAGTAAATAGCTCGATACGAGCGCTCTCGACCTTTCTGCATACTTCGGACAGAAGTCTCAACAAGATTATCGCAGAAAATGCATATCTCAGCTTGAAACCCCACGAAAACCAAGATATGTACTGTTCTGCATATCGACCGCACTGTGGAGTGGTGAAAACACCAGATAACGTGTTTCTCGCACTAACTAGCTCGAAAAGAGCGATATCGATGATTCAGCATACTTCGGACAGAAGTCTCACCAAGATTATCGCAGAAAATGCATATCTCAGCTTGAAACCCCACGAAAACCAAGATATCGCCGGTTCTGCATATCAAACGCACTGTGGTGTGGTGATAACACCAGATAACGTGTTTCTCGCATTAAATGGCTCGAAACGAGCGATCTCGATGCTTCTGCATACTTCTAACAGAAGTCTCACCAAGATTATCGCAGAAAATGCATATCTCAGCTTGAAACCCCACGAAAACCAAGATATCGCCGGTTCTGCATATCAAACGCACTGTGGAGTGGTGAAAACACCAGATAACGTGTTTCTCGCACTAACTAGCTCGAAACTAGCGATCTCGATGATTCTGCACACTTCGGCCAGAAGTCTCAACAAGATTATCGCAGAAAATGCATATCTCAGCTTGAAACCCCACGAAAACCAAGATATGTACTGTTCTGCATATCAAACGCACTGTGGAGCGGTGAAAACACCAGATAACGTGTTCCTCGCACTAACTAGCTCGAAAAGGGCGATCTCGATGATTCAGCATACTTCGGAAAGAAGACTCACAAAGATTATCGCAGAAAATGCATATATCAGCTTGAAACCCCACGAAAACCAAGATATCGCCGGTTCTGCATATCAAACGTACTGTGGAGTGGTGAAAACTCCAGAAAACGTGTTTCGTGCATTAAGTAGCTCGAAAAGAGCGATCTAGATGATTCTGCATACTTCTGACAAAAGACCCACCAAGATTATCGCACAAAATGCATATCTCAGCTGGAAACACCACGAAAATCGAGATATCGCATGTTCTGCATATCAAACGCACTGTGGGTTGGTGAAAACAACAGATATCGTGTTTCTCGCATTAAATACCTCGAAAAGTGCGATCTCGATGATTCTGCATACTTCTAACAGAAGTCTCACCAAGATTATCGCAGAAAATGCATATCTCATTTGGAAACACCACGAAAATCAAGATATCGCCTGTGCTGCATATCAAACGCACTGTGGAGTGGTGAAAACAACCAGAGAACGTGTTTCTCGCATTAAATTGCTCGAAAAGAGCGATCTCGATGATTCAGCATGCTTCCGACAGAAGTCTCACCAAGAATATCGCAGGAAATGCATATCTCAGCTTGAAACCCCACGAAAACCAAGATATCTACTGTTCTGCATATCCAACGAACTGTGGAGTGGTGAAAACCCCACAAAGCGTGTTTCTAGCATTAAATAGCTCGAAAAGAGCGCTCTCGACCTTTCTGCATACTTCGGACAGAAGTCTCAACAAGATTATCGCAGAAAATGCATATCTCAGCTTGAAACCCCACGAAAACCAAGATATGTACTGTTCTGCATATCAAACGCACTGTGGAGTGGTGAAAACACCAGATAACGTGTTTCTCGCACTAACTAGCTCGAAACGAGCGATCTCGATGTTTCTGCACACTTCGGCCAGAAGTCTCAACAAGATTATCGCAGAAAATGCATATCTCAGCTTGAAACCCCACGAAAACCAAGGTATGTACTGTTCTGCATATCAAACGCACTGTGGAGCGGTGAAAACAACAGATAACGTGTTTCTCGCACTAACTAGCTCGAAAAGGGCGATCTCGATGATTCAGCATACTTCGGACAGAAGTCTCACAAAGATTATCGCAGAAAATGCATATCTCAGCTTGAAACCCCACGAAAACCAAGATATCGCCCGTTCTGCATATCAAACGTACTGTGGAGTGGTGAAAACTCCAGAAAACGTGTTTCGTGCATTAAGTAGCTCGAAAAGAGCGATCTAGATGATTCTGCATACTTCTGACAAAAGACCCACCAAGATTATCGCACAAAATGCATATCTCAGCTGGAAACACCACGAAAATCAAGATATCGCCTGTTCTGCATATCAAACGCACTGTGGGTTTGGGAAAACAACAGATATCGTGTTTCTCGCATTAAATACCTCGAAAAGTGCGATCTCGATGATTCCACATACTTCTAACAGAAGTCTCACCAAGATTATCGCAGAAAATGCATATCTCATTTGGAAACACCACGAAAATCAAGATATCGCCTGTTCTGCATATCAAACGCACTGTGGAGTGGTGAAAACAACCAGAGAACGTGTTTCTCGCATTAAATTGCTCGAAAAGAGCGATCTCGATGATTCAGCATACTTCGGACAGAAGTCTCACCAAGAATATCGCAGGAAATGCATATCTCAGCTTGAAACCCCACGAAAACCAAGATATCTCCGGTTCTGCATATTCAACGAACTGTGGAGTGGTGAAAACCCCAGAAAACGAGTTTCTCGCATTAAATAGCTCGAAAAGAGCGCTCTCGATGTTTCTGCATACTTCGGACAGATGTTTCACCAAGATTATCGTAGAAAATGCATATCTCAGCTTGAAACCCGACCGAAACCAAGATATCTCCGGTTCTGCATGTCAAACGTACTGTGGAGTGGTGAAAACTCCAGAAAACGTGTTTCGTGCATTAAGTAGCTCGAAACGAGCGATCTCGATGATTCTGCACACTTCGGCCAGAAGTCTCAACAAGATTATCGCAGAAAATGCATATCTCAGCTTGAAACCCCACGAAAACCAAGATATCGCCGGTTCTGCATATCAAACGCACTGTGGAGTGGTGAAAACAACCAGAGAACGTGTTTCTCGCATTAAATAGCTCGAAAAGAGCGCTCTCGATGTTTCTGCATACTTCGGACAGATGTTTCACCAAGATTATCGTAGAAAATGCATATCTCAGCTTGAAACCCGACCGAAACCAAGATATCTCCGGTTCTGCATGTCAAACGTACTGTGGAGTGGTGAAAACTCCAGAAAACGTGTTTCGTGCATTAAGTAGCTCGAAAAGAGCGCTCTCGATGATTCTGCATACTTCTGACTGAAGTCTCACCAATATTATCGCAGAAAATGCATATCTCAGCTTGAAACCCCACGAAAACCAAGATATCGCCTGTTCTGCATATCAAACTCACTGTGGAGTCGTGAAAACAACCAGAGAACGTGTTTCTCGCATTAAATTGCTCGAAAAGAGCGATCTCGATGATTCAGCATACTTCGGACAGAAGTCTCACCAAGAACATCGCAGGAAATGCATATCTCAGCTTGAAACCCCACGAAAACCAAGATATCGCCGGTTCTGCATATCAAACGCACTGTGGAGTGGTGAAAACAACCAGAGAACGTGTTTCTCGCATTAAATAGCTCGAAAAGAGCGCTCTCGATGTTTCTGCATACTTCGGACAGATGTTTCACCAAGATTATCGTAGAAAATGCATATCTCAGCTTGAAACCCGACCGAAACCAAGATATCTCCGGTTCTGCATGTCAAACGTACTGTGGAGTGGTGAAAACTCCAGAAAACGTGTTTCGTGCATTAAGTAGCTCGAAAAGAGCGCTCTCGATGATTCTGCATACTTCTGACTGAAGTCTCACCAATATTATCGCAGAAAATGCATATCTCAGCTTGAAACCCCACGAAAACCAAGATATCGCCTGTTCTGCATATCAAACTCACTGTGGAGTCGTGAAAACAACCAGAGAACGTGTTTCTCGCATTAAATTGCTCGAAAAGAGCGATCTCGATGATTCAGCATACTTCGGACAGAAGTCTCACCAAGAACATCGCAGGAAATGCATATCTCAGCTTGAAACCCCACGAAAACCAAGATATCTCCGGTTCTGCATGTCAAACGTACTGTGGAGTGGTGAAAACTCCAGAAAACGTGTTTCGTGCATTAAGTAGCTCGAAAAGAGCGCTCTCGATGATTCTGCATACTTCTGACTGAAGTCTCACCAATATTATCGCAGAAAATGCATTTCTCAGCTTGAAACCCCACGAAAGCCAAGATATCGCTGGTTCTGCATATCAAACGCACTGTGGAGTGGTGAAAACACCAGATAACGTGTTTCTCGCATTAAGTAGCTCGAAACGAGCGTTCTCGATGATTCTGCATACGTCTCATGGATGAACCACCAATATTATCGCAGAAAATGCATATCTCAGCTTGAAACCCCACGAAAACCAAGATATCGCCTGTTCTGCATATCAAACTCACTGTGGAGTCGTGAAAACAACCAGAGAACGTGTTTCTCGCATTAAATTGCTCGAAACGAGCGTTCTCGATGATTCTGCATACGTCTCATAGATGAAACACCAATATTATCGCAGAAAATGCATATCTCAGCTCGAAACCTCACGAAAATCAAGATGTTGCCGGTTCTGCATATCAAACGCACTGTGGAGTGGTGAAAACAACCAGAGAACGTGTTTCTCGCATTAAATATCTCGAACAGAGCGATCTCGATGATTCTGCATACTTCGGACAGAAGTCTCACCAAGATTATCGTAAAAAATGCATATCTCAGCATGAAACCCCACGAAAACCAAGATATCGCTGGTACTGCATATCAACCGCACTGTGGAGTGGTGAAAACCCCAGAAAACGTGTTTCTAGCAGTAAATAGCTCGAAACGAGCGCTCTCGACCTTTCTGCATACTTCGGACAGAAGTCTCAACAAGATTATCGCAGAAAATGCATATCTCAGCTTGAAACCCCACGAAAACCAAGATATGTACTGTTCTGCATATCGACCGCACTGTGGAGTGGTGAAAACACCAGATAACGTGTTTCTCGCACTAACTAGCTCGAAAAGAGCGATATCGATGATTCAGCATACTTCGGACAGAAGTCTCACCAAGATTATCGCAGAAAATGCATATCTCAGCTTGAAACCCCACGAAAACCAAGATATCGCCGGTTCTGCATATCAAACGCACTGTGGTGTGGTGATAACACCAGATAACGTGTTTCTCGCATTAAATGGCTCGAAACGAGCGATCTCGATGCTTCTGCATACTTCTAACAGAAGTCTCACCAAGATTATCGCAGAAAATGCATATCTCAGCTTGAAACCCCACGAAAACCAAGATATCGCCGGTTCTGCATATCAAACGCACTGTGGAGTGGTGAAAACACCAGATAACGTGTTTCTCGCACTAACTAGCTCGAAACGAGCGATCTCGATGATTCTGCACACTTCGGCCAGAAGTCTCAACAAGATTATCGCAGAAAATGCATATCTCAGCTTGAAACCCCACGAAAACCAAGATATGTACTGTTCTGCATATCAAACGCACTGTGGAGCGGTGAAAACACCAGATAACGTGTTCCTCGCACTAACTAGCTCGAAAAGGGCGATCTCGATGATTCAGCATACTTCGGAAAGAAGACTCACAAAGATTATCGCAGAAAATGCATATATCAGCTTGAAACCCCACGAAAACCAAGATATCGCCGGTTCTGCATATCAAACGTACTGTGGAGTGGTGAAAACTCCAGAAAACGTGTTTCGTGCATTAAGTAGCTCGAAAAGAGCGATCTAGATGATTCTGCATACTTCTGACAAAAGACCCACCAAGATTATCGCACAAAATGCATATCTCAGCTGGAAACACCACGAAAATCGAGATATCGCATGTTCTGCATATCAAACGCACTGTGGGTTGGTGAAAACAACAGATATCGTGTTTCTCGCATTAAATACCTCGAAAAGTGCGATCTCGATGATTCTGCATACTTCTAACAGAAGTCTCACCAAGATTATCGCAGAAAATGCATATCTCATTTGGAAACACCACGAAAATCAAGATATCGCCTGTTCTGCATATCAAACGCACTGTGGAGTGGTGAAAACAACCAGAGAACGTGTTTCTCGCATTAAATTGCTCGAAAAGAGCGATCTCGATGATTCAGCATGCTTCCGACAGAAGTCTCACCAAGAATATCGCAGGAAATGCATATCTCAGCTTGAAACCCCACGAAAACCAAGATATCTACTGTTCTGCATATCCAACGAACTGTGGAGTGGTGAAAACCCCACAAAGCGTGTTTCTAGCATTAAATAGCTCGAAAAGAGCGCTCTCGACCTTTCTGCATACTTCGGACAGAAGTCTCAACAAGATTATCGCAGAAAATGCATATCTCAGCTTGAAACCCCACGAAAACCAAGATATGTACTGTTCTGCATATCAAACGCACTGTGGAGTGGTGAAAACACCAGATAACGTGTTTCTCGCACTAACTAGCTCGAAACGAGCGATCTCGATGTTTCTGCACACTTCGGCCAGAAGTCTCAACAAGATTATCGCAGAAAATGCATATCTCAGCTTGAAACCCCACGAAAACCAAGGTATGTACTGTTCTGCATATCAAACGCACTGTGGAGCGGTGAAAACAACAGATAACGTGTTTCTCGCACTAACTAGCTCGAAAAGGGCGATCTCGATGATTCAGCATACTTCGGACAGAAGTCTCACAAAGATTATCGCAGAAAATGCATATCTCAGCTTGAAACCCCACGAAAACCAAGATATCGCCCGTTCTGCATATCAAACGTACTGTGGAGTGGTGAAAACTCCAGAAAACGTGTTTCGTGCATTAAGTAGCTCGAAAAGAGCGATCTAGATGATTCTGCATACTTCTGACAAAAGACCCACCAAGATTATCGCACAAAATGCATATCTCAGCTGGAAACACCACGAAAATCAAGATATCGCCTGTTCTGCATATCAAACGCACTGTGGGTTTGGGAAAACAACAGATATCGTGTTTCTCGCATTAAATACCTCGAAAAGTGCGATCTCGATGATTCTACATACTTCTAACAGAAGTCTCACCAAGATTATCGCAGAAAATGCATATCTCATTTGGAAACACCACGAAAATCAAGATATCGCCTGTTCTGCATATCAAACGCACTGTGGAGTGGTGAAAACAACCAGAGAACGTGTTTCTCGCATTAAATTGCTCGAAAAGAGCGATCTCGATGATTCAGCATACTTCGGACAGAAGTCTCACCAAGAATATCGCAGGAAATGCATATCTCAGCTTGAAACCCCACGAAAACCAAGATATCTCCGGTTCTGCATATTCAACGAACTGTGGAGTGGTGAAAACCCCAGAAAACGAGTTTCTCGCATTAAATAGCTCGAAAAGAGCGCTCTCGATGTTTCTGCATACTTCGGACAGATGTTTCACCAAGATTATCGTAGAAAATGCATATCTCAGCTTGAAACCCGACCGAAACCAAGATATCTCCGGTTCTGCATGTCAAACGTACTGTGGAGTGGTGAAAACTCCAGAAAACGTGTTTCGTGCATTAAGTAGCTCGAAACGAGCGATCTCGATGATTCTGCACACTTCGGCCAGAAGTCTCAACAAGATTATCGCAGAAAATGCATATCTCAGCTTGAAACCCCACGAAAACCAAGATATCGCCGGTTCTGCATATCAAACGCACTGTGGAGTGGTGAAAACAACCAGAGAACGTGTTTCTCGCGTTAAATAGCTCGAAAAGAGCGCTCTCGATGTTTCTGCATACTTCGGACAGATGTTTCACCAAGATTATCGTAGAAAATGCATATCTCAGCTTGAAACCCGACCGAAACCAAGATATCTCCGGTTCTGCATGTCAAACGTACTGTGGAGTGGTGAAAACTCCAGAAAACGTGTTTCGTGCATTAAGTAGCTCGAAACGAGCGATCTCGATGATTCAGCATACTTCGGACAGAAGTCTCAACAAGATTATCGCAGAAAATGCATATCTCAGCTTGAAACCCCACGAAAACCAAGATATGTACTGTTCTGCATATCAAACGCACTGTGGAGTGGTGAAAACACCAGATAACGTGTTTCTCGCACTAACTAGCTCGAAACGAGCGATCTCGATGATTCTGCACTCTTCGGCCAGAAGTCTCAACAAGATTATCGCAGAAAATGCATATCTCAGCTTGAAACCCCACGAAAACCAAGATATGTACTGTTCTGCATATCAAACCCTCTGTGGTGCGGTGAAAACAACAGATAACGTGTTTCTCGCACTAACTAGCTCGAAAAGGGCGATCTCGATGATTCAGCATACTTCGGACAGAAGTCTCACCAAGAATATCGCAGGAAATGCATATCTCAGCTTGAAACCCCACGAAAACCAAGATATCTCCGGTTCTGCATGTCAAACGTACTGTGGAGTGGTGAAAACTCCAGAAAACGTGTTTCGTGCATTAAGTAGCTCGAAAAGAGCGCTCTCGATGATTCTGCATACTTCTGACTGAAGTCTCACCAATATTATCGCAGAAAATGCATATCTCAGCTTGAAACCCCACGAAAACCAAGATATCGCCTGTTCTGCATATCAAACTCACTGTGGAGTCGTGAAAACAACCAGAGAACGTGTTTCTCGCATTAAATTGCTCGAAAAGAGCGATCTCGATGATTCAGCATACTTCGGACAGAAGTCTCACCAAGAATATCGCAGGAAATGCATATCTCAGCTTGAAACCCCACGAAAACCAAGATATCTCCGGTTCTGCATGTCAAACGTACTGTGGAGTGGTGAAAACTCCAGAAAACGTGTTTCGTGCATTAAGTAGCTCGAAAAGAGCGCTCTCGATGATTCTGCATACTTCGGACAGAAGTCTCACCAAGATTATCGTAAAAAATGCATATCTCAGCATGAAACCCCACGAAAACCAAGATATCGCTGGTACTGCATATCAAACGCACTGTGGAGTGGTGAAAACCCCAGAAAACGTGTTTCTAGCAGTAAATAGCTCGAAACGAGCGCTCTCGACCTTTCTGCATACTTCGGACAGAAGTCTTAACAAGATTATCGCAGAAAATGCATATCTCAGCTTGAAACCCCACGAAAACCAAGATATGTACTGTTCTGCATATCGACCGCACTGTGGAGTGGTGAAAACACCAGATAACGTGTTTCTCGCACTAACTAGCTCGAAAAGAGCGATATCGATGATTCAGCATACTTCGGACAGAAGTCTCAACAAGATTATCGCAGAAAATGCATATCTCAGCTTGAAACCCCACGAAAACCAAGATATCGCCGGTTCTGCATATCAAACGCACTGTGGTGTGGTGATAACACCAGATAACGTGTTTCTCGCATTAAATGGCTCGAAACGAGCGATCTCGATGCTTCTGCATACTTCTAACAGAAGTCTCACCAAGATTATCGCAGAAAATGCATATCTCAGCTTGAAACCCCACGAAAACCAAGATATCGCCGGTTCTGCATATCAAACGCACTGTGGAGTGGTGAAAACACCAGATAACGTGTTTCTCGCACTAACTAGCTCGAAACGAGCGATCTCGATGATTCTGCACACTTCGGCCAGAAGTCTCAACAAGATTATCGCAGAAAATGCATATCTCAGCTTGAAACCCCACGAAAACCAAGATATGTACTGTTCTGCATATCAAACGCACTGTGGAGCGGTGAAAACACCAGATAACGTGTTCCTCGCACTAACTAGCGCGAAAAGGGCGATCTCGATGATTCAGCATACTTCGGAAAGAAGACTCACAAAGATTATCGCAGAAAATGCTTATATCAGCTTGAAACCCCACGAAAACCAAGATATCGCCGGTTCTGCATATCAAACGTACTGTGGAGTGGTGAAAACTCCAGAAAACGTGTTTCGTGCATTAAGTAGCTCGAAAAGAGCGATCTAGATGATTCTGCATACTTCTGACAAAAGACCCACCAAGATTATCGCACAAAATGCATATCTCAGCTGGAAACACCACGAAAATCGAGATATCGCATGTTCTGCATATCAAACGCACTGTGGGTTGGTGAAAACAACAGATATCGTGTTTCTCGCATTAAATACCTCGAAAAGTGCGATCTCGATGATTCTGCATACTTCTAACAGAAGTCTCACCAAGGTTATCGCAGAAAATGCATATCTCATTTGGAAACACCACGAAAATCAAGATATCGCCTGTTCTGCATATCAAACGCACTGTGGAGTGGTGAAAACAACCAGAGAACGTGTTTCTCGCATTAAATTGCTCGAAAAGAGCGATCTCGATGATTCAGCATGCTTCCGACAGAAGTCTCACCAAGAATATCGCAGGAAATGCATATCTCAGCTTGAAACCCCACGAAAACCAAGATATCTACTGTTCTGCATATCCAACGAACTGTGGAGTGGTGAAAACCCCACAAAGCGTGTTTCTAGCATTAAATAGCTCGAAAAGAGCGCTCTCGACCTTTCTGCATACTTCGGACAGAAGTCTCAACAAGATTATCGCAGAAAATGCATATCTCAGCTTGAAACCCCACGAAAACCAAGATATGTACTGTTCTGCATATCAAACGCACTGTGGAGTGGTGAAAACACCAGATAACGTGTTTCTCGCACTAACTAGCTCGAAACGAGCGATCTCGATGTTTCTGCACACTTCGGCCAGAAGTCTCAACAAGATTATCGCAGAAAATGCATATCTCAGCTTGCAACCCCACGAAAACCAAGGTATGTACTGTTCTGCATATCAAACGCACTGTGGAGCGGTGAAAACAACAGATAACGTGTTTCTCGCACTAACTAGCTCGAAAAGGGCGATCTCGATGATTCAGCATACTTCGGACAGAAGTCTCACAAAGATTATCGCAGAAAATGCATATCTCAGCTTGAAACCCCACGAAAACCAAGATATCGCCCGTTCTGCATATCAAACGTACTGTGGAGTGGTGAAAACTCCAGAAAACGTGTTTCGTGCATTAAGTAGCTCGAAAAGAGCGATCTAGATGATTCTGCATACATCTGACAAAAGACCCACCAAGATTATCGCACAAAATGCATATCTCAGCTGGAAACACCACGAAAATCAAGATATCGCATGTTCTGCATATCAAACGCACTGTGGGTTTGGGAAAACAACAGATATCGTGTTTCTCGCATTAAATACCTCGAAAAGTGCGAACTCGATGATTCTACATACTTCTAACAGAAGTCTCACCAAGATTATCGCAGAAAATGCATATCTCATTTGGAAACACCACGAAAATCAAGATATCGCCTGTTCTGCATATCAAACGCACTGTGGAGTGGTGAAAACAACCAGAGAACGTGTTTCTCGCATTAAATTGCTCGAAAAGAGCGATCTCGATGATTCAGCATACTTCGGACAGAAGTCTCACCAAGAATATCGCAGGAAATGCATATCTCAGCTTGAAACCCCACGAAAACCAAGATATCTCCGGTTCTGCATATTCAACGAACTGTGGAGTGGTGAAAATCCCAGAAAACGAGTTTCTCGCATTAAATAGCACGAAAAGAGCGCTCTCGATGTTTCTGCATACTTCGGACAGATGTTTCACCAAGATTATCGTAGAAAATGCATATCTCAGCTTGAAACCCGACCGAAACCAAGATATCTCCGGTTCTGCATGTCAAACGTACTGTGGAGTGGTGAAAACTCCAGAAAACGTGTTTCGTGCATTAAGTAGCTCGAAACGAGCGATCTCGATGATTCTGCACACTTCGGCCAGAAGTCTCAACAAGATTATCGCAGAAAATGCATATCTCAGCTTGAAACCCCACGAAAACCAAGATATCGCCGGTTCTGCATATCAAACGCACTGTGGAGTGGTGAAAACAACCAGAGAACGTGTTTCTCGCGTTAAATAGCTCGAAAAGAGCGCTCTCGATGTTTCTGCATACTTCGGACAGATGTTTCACCAAGATTATCGCAGAAAATGCATATCTCAGCTTGAAACCCCACGAAAACCAAGATATCGCTAGTTCTGCATATCAAACGCACTGTGGAGTGGTGAAAACACCAGATAACGTGTTTCTCGCATTAAGTAGCTCGAAAAGAGCGCTCTTGCTGTTTCTGCATACTTCGGACACATGTTTCACCAAGATTATCGTAGAAAATGCATATCTCAGCTTGAAACCCCACGAAAACCAAGATATCTCCGGTTCTGCATGTCAAACGTACTGTGGAGTGGTGAAAACTCCAGAAAACGTGTTTCGTGCATTAAGTAGCTCGAAAAGAGCGCTCTCGATGATTCTGCATACTTCTGACTGAAGTCTCACCAATATTATCGCAGAAAATGCATTTCTCAGCTTGAAACCCCACGAAAGCCAAGATATCGCTGGTTCTGCATATCAAACGCACTGTGGAGTGGTGAAAACACCAGATAACGTGTTTCTCGCATTAAGTAGCTCGAAACGAGCGTTCTCGATGATTCTGCATACGTCTCATGGATGAAACACCAATATTATCGCAGAAAATGCATATCTCAGCTTGAAACCCCACGAAAACCAAGATATCGCCTGTTCTGCATATCAAACTCACTGTGGAGTCGTGAAAACAACCAGAGAACGTGTTTCTCGCATTAAATTGCTCGAAACGAGCGTTCTCGATGATTCTGCATACGTCTCATAGATGAAACACCAATATTATCGCAGAAAATGCATATCTCAGCTCGAAACCTCACGAAAATCAAGATGTTGCCGGTTCTGCATATCAAACGCACTGTGGAGTGGTGAAAACACCAGAAAACGTGTTTGGTGCATTACGTAGCTCGAAAAGAGCGATCTAGATTGTTCTGCATACTTCTGACTGAAGTCTCACCAATATTATCGCAGAAAATACATATCTCAGCTCGAAACCTCACGAAAATCAAGATGTTGCCGGATCTGCATATCAAACGCACTGTGGAGTGGTGAAAACAACCAGAGAACGTGTTTCTCGCATTAAATAGCTCGAATAGAGCGATCTCGATGATTGTGCATACTTCGGACAGAAGTCTCACCAAGAATATCGCAGGAAATGCATATCTCAGCTTGAAACCCCACGAAAATCAAGATATCGCCTGTTCTGCATATCAAACGCACTGTGGAGTGGTCAAAACAACCAGAGATCGTGTTTCTCGCATTAAATAGCTAGAAAAGAGCGATCTCGATGATACAGCATACTTCGGACAGAAGTCTCACCAAGAATATCGCAGGAAGTGCATATCTCAGCTTGAAACCCCACGAAAACCAAGATATCTCCGGTTCTGCATTTCCAACGAACTGTGGAGTGGTGAAAACACCGGATAACGTGTTTGTCGCATTAAATAGCTCGAAACGAGCGATCTCGATGATTCTGCATACTTCGGACAGAAGTCTCACCAAAATTATCGTAAAAAATGCATATCTCAGCTTGAAACCCCACGAAAACCAAGGTATCGCTGTGTTCAGCATATCAAACGCACTGTGGAGTGGTGAAAACACCAGATAACGTGTTTCTCGCACTAACTGGCTCGAAAAGGACGATCTCGATGATTCAGCATACTTCGGACAGAAGTCTCACCTAGATTATCGCAGAAAATGCATATCTCAGCTTGAAACCCCACGAAAACCAAGATATCGCCGGTTCTGCATATCAAACGCACTGTGGAGTGGTGAAAACACCAGATAACGTGTTTCTTGCATTAAATAGCTCGAAAAGAGCGTTCTCCAAGATTCTGCATACTTCTGACAGAAGTCTCGCCAGGGTTATCGTAGAAAATGCATATCTCAGCTTGAAACCCGACCGAAACCAAGATATCTCCGGTTCTGCATGTCAAACGTACTGTGGAGTGGTGGATACACCAGAAAACGTGTTTTTTCGCATTAAATAGCTCGAAAAGAGCGATCTAGATGATTCTGCATACTTGTGACTGAAGTCTCACCAATATTATCGCAGAAAATGCATATCTCAGCTTGAAACCCCACGAAAGCCAAGATATCGCTGGTTCTGCATATCAAACGCACTGTGGAGTGGTGAAAACACCAGATACCGTGTTTCTCGCATTAAGTAGCTCGAAACGAGCGTTCTCGATGATTCTGCATACTTCGCATAGATGAAACACCAAGATTATCGCAGAAAATGCATATTTCAGCTGGAAACCCCATGAAAACCAAGTTATCGGCGGCTCTACATATCAAACGCACTGTGGAGTGGTCAGAACACCAGAAAACTTGTTTTTTCGCATTAAATAGCTCGAAAAGAGCGATCTAGATGATTCTGCATACTTCTGACTGAAGTCTCACCAATATTATCGCAGAAAATGCATATCTCAGCACGAAACCTCACGAAAATCAAGATGTTGCCGGTTCTGCATATCAAACGCACTGTGGAGTGGTGAAAACCCCAGAAAACGTGTTTCTCGCATTAAATAGCTCGAAAAGAGCGCTCTCGACGTTTCTGCATACTTCGGACAGATGTTTCACCAAGCTTATCGTAGAAAATGCATATCTCAGCTTGAAACCCGACGAAAACCAAAATATCTCCGGTTCTGCATATCCAACGAACTGTGGAGTGGTGAAAACCCCAGAAAACGAGTTTCTCACATTAAATAGCTCGAAAAGAGCGCTATCGATGTTTCTGCATACTTCTGACAAAAGACCCACCAAGATCATCGCAGAAAATGCATATCTCAGCTGGAAACACCACGAAAATCAAGATATCGCCTGTTCTGCACATCAAACGCACTGTGGAGTGGTGAAAACAACCAGAGAACGTGTTTCTCGCATTAAATAGCTCGAAAAGTGCGATCCCGATGATTCAGCATACTTCGGACAGAAGTCTCACCAAGATTATCGCAGGAAATGCATATCGCAGCTTGAAATCCCACGAAAACCAAGATATCTCCGGTTCTGCATATCAAACGCACTGTGGAGTGGTGAAAACACCAGAAAACTTGTTTTTTCGCATTAAATAGCTCGAAAAGAGCGATCTAGATGATTCTGCATACTTCTGACTGAAGTCTCACCAATATTATCGCAGAAAATGCATATCTCAGCACGAAACCTCACGAAAATCAAGATGTTGCCGGTTCTGCATATCAAACGCACTGTGGAGTGGTGATAACACCAGATAACGTGTTTCTCGCATTAAATAGCTCGAAACGAGCGATCTCGATGCTTCTGCATACTTCTAACAGAAGTCTCACCAAGATTATCGCAGAAAATGCATATCTCAGCTTGAAACCCCACGAAAACCAAGATATCGCTGGTTCTGCATATCAAACGCACTGTGGAGTGGTGAAAACACCAGATAACGTGTTTCTCGCATTAAGTAGCTCGAAAAGAGCGCTCTTGCTGTTTCTGCATACTTCGGACACATGTTTCACCAAGATTATCGTAGAAAATGCATATCTCAGCTTGAAACCCGACGAAAACCAAAATATCGCCGGTTCTGCATATCAAACCAACTGTGGAGTGGTGAAAACACCAGATAACGTATTTCTCGCATTAAATAGCTCGAAAAGTGCGATCTCGATGATTCTGCATACTTCTAACAGAAGTCTCACCAAGATTATCGCAGAAAATGCATATCTCTGCTTGAAACCCCACGAAAACCAAGATATCTACTGTTCTGCATATCCAACGAACTGTGGATTGGTGAAAACCCCAGAAAACGTGTTTCTCGCATTAAATAGCTCGAAAAGAGCGCTCTCGACGTTTCTGCATACTTCGGACAGATGTTTCACCAAGCTTATCGTAGAAAATGCATATCTCAGCTTGAAACCCGACGAAAACCAAAATATCTCCGGTTCTGCATATCCAACGAACTGTGGAGTGGTGAAAACCCCAGAAATTGAGTTTCTCGCATCAAATAGCTCGAAAAGAGCGCTGTTGATGTTTCTGCATACTTCTGACAGATGTTTCACTAAGATTATCGTAGAGAATGCATATCTCTGCTTGAAACCCGACCGAAACCAAGATATCTCCGGTTCTGCATGTCAAACGTACCGTAGAGTAGTGAAAACAACAGAAAACGTGTTTCGTGCATTAAGTAGCTCGAAAAGAGCGATCTAGATGATTCTGCATCCTTCTGACAAAAAACCCACCAAGATTATCGCAGAAAATGCATATCTCTGCTGGAAACACCACAAAACTCAAGATATCGCCTGTTCTGCACATCAAACGCACTGTGGAGTGGTGAAAACAACCAGAGAACGTGTTTCTCGCATTAAATAGCTCGAAAAGAGCTATCCCAATGATTCAGCATACTTCGGACAGAAGTCTCACCAAGAATATCGCAGGAAATGCATATCTCTGCTTGAAACCCGACGAAAACCAAAATATCTCCGGTTCTGCATGTCAAACGTACTGTGGAGTGGTGAAAACACCTGAAAACGTGTTTCGTGCATTAAGTAGCTCGAAAAGAGCGATCTAGATGATTCTGCATACTTCTGACCGAAGTCTCACCAATATTATCGCAGGAAGTGCATATCTCTGCTTGAAACCCCACGAAAACCAAGATACCTACTGTTCTGCATATCCAAGGAACTGTGGAGTGGTGAAAACCCCAGAAAACGTGTTTCTCGGATTAAATAGCTCGAAAAGAGCGCTCTCGACGTTTCTGCATACTTCGGACAGATGTTTCACCAAGCTTATCGTAGAAAATGCATATCTCAGCTTGAAACCCGACCGAAACCAAGATATCGCCGGTTCTGCATGTCAAACGTACTGTGGAGTGGTGAAAACACCAGAAAACGTGTTTCGTGCATTAAGTAGCTCGAAAAGAGCGATCTAGATGATCCTGCATACTTCTGACTGAAGTCTCACCAATATTATCGCAGAAAATGCATATCTCAGCTTGAAACCCCACGAAAACCAATATATCTACTGTTCTGCATATCAAACGCACTGTGGAGTGGTGAAAACACCAGATAACGTGTTTCTCGCACTAACTAGCACGAAAAGAGCGATCTCGATGATTCTGCATACTTCTAACAGAAGTCTCACCAAGATTATCGCAGAAAATGCATATCTCTGCTTGAAACCCCACGAAAACCAAGATATCTACTGTTCTGCATATCCAACGAACTGTGGAGTGGTGAAACCCCCAGATAACGTGTTTCTCGCACTAGCTAGCTCGAAAAGAGCGATCTCGATGATTCAGCATACTTCGGACAGAAGTCTCACCAAGATTATCACAGAAAATACATATCTCAGCTTGAATCCCCACGAAAACCAAGATATCGCCGGTTCTGCATATCAAACGCACTGTGGAGTGGTGAAACACCAGATAACGTGTTTCTCGCATTAAGTAGCTCGAAACGAGCGATCTCGATGATTCTGGATACTTCGGACAGAAGTCTCACCAAAATTATCGCAGAAAAT
This sequence comes from Anthophora plumipes, assembly GCA_951804975.1. NCBI lineage: Eukaryota > Metazoa > Arthropoda > Insecta > Hymenoptera > Apidae > Anthophora > Anthophora plumipes. The sequence goes on from CATORF010000177.1 coordinate 1,442,441, forward strand.
GCATATCTCAGCTTGAAACCCCACGAAAACCAAGATATCTACTGTTCTGCATGTCAAACGCACTGTGGAGTGGTGAAAACACCAGATAACGTGTTTCTCGCACTAACTAGCTCGAAAAGAGCGATCTCGATGATTCTGCATACTTCTAACAGAAGTCTCACCAAGATTATCGCAGAAAATGCATATCTCTGCTTGAAACCCCACGAAAACCAAGATATCTACTGTTCTGCATATCCAACGAACTGTGGAGTGGTGAAACCCCCAGATAACGTGTTTCTCGCACTAGCTAGCTCGAAAAGAGCGATCTCGATGATTCAGCATACTTCGGACAGAAGTCTCACCAAGATTATCACAGAAAATACATATCTCAGCTTGAATCCCCACGAAAACCAAGATATCTCCTGTTCTGCATATCAAACGCACTGTGGAGTGGTGAAAACACCGGATAAGGTTTTTCTCGCATTAACTAGCTCGAAAAGAGCGATCTCGAATATTCTGCATACTTCTGACAGATGTCTCACCAGGATTATCGTAGAAAATGCATATCTCAGCTTGAAACCCGACCGAAACCAAGATATCTCCGGTTCTGCATATCCAACGCACTGTGGAGTGGTGAAAACACCAGATAACGTGTTTCTCGCATTAAATAGCTCGAAACGAGCGATCTCGATGATTAAGCATACTTCGGACAGAAGTCTAACCAAGATTATCGTAAAAAATGCATATTACAGCTTGAAACCCCACGAAAACCAAGATATCTACGGTTCTGCATATCCAAAGCACTCCGGAGTGGTGAAAACACCAGATAACGTGTATCTCGCATTAAATAGCTCGAAACGAGCGATCTCGATGATTAAGCATACTTCGGACAGAAGTCTCACGAAGATTATCGTAAAAAATGCATATCTCAGCTTGAAACCCCACGAAAACCAAGATATCGCTGGTTCTGCATATCAAACGCACTGTGGAGTGGTGAAAACACCGGATAAGTTTTTTCTCGCATTAACTAGGTCGAAAAGAGCGATCTCTATGTTTCAGCATACTTCGGACAGAAGTCTCACCAAGCTTATCGTCGAAAATGCATATCTCAGCTTGAAACCCGACGAATACCAAAATATCTCCGGTTCTGCATATCCAACGCACTGTGGAGTTGTGAAAACACTAGATAACGTGTTTCTCGCATTAGATAGCTCGAAACGAGCGATCTCGATGATTCTGCATACTTCGGACAGAAGTCTCAACAAGATTATCGCAGAAACTGCATATCTCAGCTTGAAACCCTACGAAAACCAAGATATCGCTGTGTTCAGCATATCAAACGCACTGTGGAGTGGTGAAAACACCAGATAACGTGTTTCTCGCACTAACTAGCTCGAAAAGGACGATCTCGATGATTCAGCATACTTCGGACAGAGGTCTCACCTAGATTATCGCAGAAAATGCATATCTCAGCTTGAAACCCCACGAAAACCAAGATATCGCCGGTTCTGCATATCAAACGCACTGTGGAGTGGTGAAAACACCAGAAAACGTGTTTGGTGCATTACGTAGCTCGAAAAGAGCGATCTAGATTATTCTGCATACTTCTGACTGAAGTGTCACCAATATTATCGCAGAAAATGCATATCTCAGCTCGAAACCTCACGAAATTCAAGATGTTGCCGGATCTGCATATCAAACGCACTGTGGAGTGGTGAAAACAACCAGAGAACGTGTTTCTCGCATTAAATAGCTCGAATAGAGCGATCTCGATGATTCTGCATACTTCAGACAGAAGTCTCACCAAGATTATCGTAAAAAATGCATATCCCAGCTTGAAACCCCACGAAAACCAAGATATCGCTGGTACTGCATATCAAACGCACTGTGGAGTGGTGAAAACACCAGATAACGTGTTTCTCGCATTAAATAGCTCGAAAAGAGCGTTCTCGAAGATCCTGCATACTTCTGGCAGAAGTCTCACCAAGATTATCGTAGAAAATGCATATCTCAGCTTGAAACCCGACGAAAACCGAGTTATCTCCGGTTCTGCACATCAAACGTACCGTGGAGTGGTGAAAACACCAGAAAACGTTTTTCGCGCATTAAGTAGCTCGAAAAGAGCGTTCTCGAAGATTCTGCATACTTCTGACAGAAGTCTCACCAGGATTATCGTAGAAAATGCATATCTCAGCTAGAAACCCGACCGAAACCAAGATATCGCCGGTTCTGCACATCAAACGTACCGTGGAGTGGTGAAAACACCAGAAAACGTTTTTCGCGCATTAAGTAGCTCGAAAAGAGCGCTCTCGATGTTTCTGCATACTTCTGACAAAAGACCCACCAAGATTATCGCAGAAAATGCATATCTCAGCTGGAAACACCACGAAAATCAAGATATCGCCTGTTCTGCACATCAAACGCACTGTGGAGTGGTGAAAACAACCAGAGAACGTGTTTCTCGCATTAAATAGCTCGAAAAGTGCGATCCCGATGATTCAGCATACTTCGGACAGAAGTCTCACCAAGATTATCGCAGGAAATGCATATCGCAGCTTGAAATCCCACGAAAACCAAGATATCTCCGGTTCTGCATATCCAACGAACTGTGGAGTGGTGAAAACCCCAAAAAACGAGTTTCTCGCATTATATAGCTCGAAAAGTGCGCTCTCGATGTTTCTGCATACTTCGGACAGATGTTTCACCAAGATTTTCGTAGAAAATGCATATCTCAGCTTGAAACCCGACGAAAACCAAAATATCGCCGGTTCTGCATATCAAACGCACTGTGGAGTGGTGAAAACACCAGAAAACTTGTTTTTTCGCATTAAATAGCTCGAAAAGAGCGATCCAGATGATTCTGCATACTTCTGACTGAAGTCTCACCAATCTTATCGCAGAAAATGCATATCTCAGCACGAAACCTCACGAAAATCAAGATGTTGCCGGTTCTGCATATCAAACGCACTGTGGAGTGGTGATAACACCAGATAACGTGTTACTCGCATTAAATAGCTCGAAACGAGCGATCTCGATGCTTCTGCATACTTCTAACAGAAGTCTCACCAAGATTATCGCAGAAAATGCATATCTCAGCTTGAAACCCCACGAAAACCAAGATATCGCCGGTTCTGCATATCAAACGCACTGTGGAGTGGTGAAAACACCAGAAAACGTGTTTCGCGCATTAAGTAGCTCGAAAAGAGCGTTCTCGAAGGTTCTGCATACTTCTGACAGAAGTCTCGGCAGGTTTATCGTAGAAAATGCATATCTCAGCTTGAAACCAAACCGAAACCAAGATATCTCCGGTTCAGCATGTCAAACGTACTGTGGAGTGGTGAAAACACCAGAAAACGTGTTTTTTCGCATTAAATAGCTCGAAAAGAGCGATCATGATGATTCTGCATACTTGTGACTGAAGTCTCACCAGTATTATCGCAGAAAATGCATATCTCAGCTTGAAACCCCACGAAAGCCAAGATATCGCTGGTTCTGCATATCCAACGCACTGTGGAGTGGTGAAAACACCAGATAACGTGTTTCTCGCATTAAGTAGCTCGAAACGAGCGTTCTCGATGATTCTGCATACTTCGTATAGATGAAACACCAAGGTTATCGCAGAAAATGCATATTTCACCTGGAAACCCCATGAAAACCAAGTTATCGGCGGCTCTACATATCAAACGCACTGTGGAGTGGTCAAAGACCCAGAAAACTTGTTTTTTCGCATTAAATAGCTAGAAAAGTGCGATCTCGAAGATTCTGCATACTTCTGACTGAAGTCTCACCAATATTATAGCAGGAAATGCATATCTCAGCTTGAATTCCCACGAAAACCAAGATATCGCTGGTTCTGCATATCAAACGCACTGCGGAGTGGTGAAAACCCCAGAAAACGAGTTTCTCACATTAAATAGCTCGAAAAGAGCGCTCTCGATGTTTCTGCATACTTCTGACAAAAGACCCACCAAGATTATCGCCGAAAATGCATATCTCAGCTGGAAACACCACGAAAATCAAGATATCGCCTGTTCTGCACATCAAACGCACTGTGGAGTGGTGAAAACAACCAGAGAACGTGTTTCTCGCATTAGATAGCTCGAAACGAGCGATCTCGATGATTCTGCATACTTCGGACAGAAGTCTCAACCAGATTATCGCAGAAAATGCATATCTCAGCTTGAAACCCCACGAAAACCAAGATATCGCTGTGTTCAGCATATCAAACGCACTGTGGAGTGGTGAAAACACCAGATAACGTGTTTCTCGCACTAACTAGCTCGAAAAGGACGATCTCGATGATTCAGCATACTTCGGACAGAGGTCTCACCTAGATTATCGCAGAAAATGCATATCTCAGCTTGAAACCCCACGAAAACCAAGATATCGCCGGTTCTGCATATCAAACGCACTGTGGAGTGGTGAAAACACCAGAAAACGTTTTTCGCGCATTAAGTAGCTCGAAAAGAGCGCTCTCGATGTTTCTGCATACTTCTGACAAAAGACCCACCAAGATTATCGCAGAAAATGCATATCTCAGCTGGAAACACCACGAAAATCAAGATATCGACTGTTCTGCACATCAAACGCACTGTGGAGTGGTGAAAACAACCAGAGAACGTGTTTCTCGCATTAAATAGCTCGAAAAGTGCGATCCCGATGATTCAGCATAATTCGGACAGAAGTCTCACCAAGATTATCGCAGGAAATGCATATCGCAGCTTGAAACCCCACGAAAACCAAGATATCTCCGGTTCTGCATATCCAACGAACTGTGGAGTGGTGAAAACCCCCAAAAAAGAGTTTCTCGCATTAGATAGCTCGAAAAGAGCGCTCTCGATGTTTCTGCATACTTCGGACAGATGTTTCACCAAGATTTTCGTAGAAAATGCATATCTCAGCTTGAAACCCGACGAAAACCAAAATATCGCCGGTTCTGCATATCAAACGCACTGTGGAGTGGTGAAAACACCAGAAAACTTGTTTTTTCGCATTAAATAGCTCGAAAAGAGCGATCTAGATGATTCTGCATACTTCTGACTGAAGTCTCACCAATATTATCGCAGAACATGCATATCTCAGCACGAAACCTCACGAAAATCAAGATGTTGCCGGTTCTGCATATCAAACGCACTGTAGAGTGGTGATAACACCAGATAACGTGTTTCTCGCATTAAATAGCTCGAAACGAGCGATCTCGATGCTTCTGCGTACTTCTAACAGAAGTCTCACCAAGATTATCGCAGAAAATGCATATCTCAGCTTGAAACCCCACGAAAACCAAGATATCGCCGGTTCTGCATATCAAACGCACTGTGGAGTGGTGAAAACACCAGAAAACGTGTTTCGCGCATTAAGTAGCTCGAAAAGAGCGTTCTCGAAGGTTCTGCATACTTCTGACAGAAGTCTCGGCAGGTTTATCGTAGAAAATGCATATCTCAGCTTGAAACCCAACCGAAACCAAGATATCTCCGGTTCAGCATGTCAAACGTACTGTGGAGTGGTGAAAACACCAGAAAACGTGTTTTTTCGCATTAAATAGCTCGAAAAGAGCGATCATGATGATTCTGCATACTTGTGACTGAAGTCTCACCAGTATTATCGCAGAAAATGCATATCTCAGCTTGAAACCCCACGAAAGCCAAGATATCGCTGGTTCTGCATATCAAACGCACTGTGGAGTGGTGAAAACACCAGATAACGTGTTTCTCGCATTAAGTAGCTCGAAACGAGCGTTCTCGATGATTCTGCATACTTCGTATAGATGAAACACCAAGATTATCGCAGAAAATGCATATTTCAGCTGGAAACCCCATGAAAACCAAGTTATCGGCGGCTCTACATATCAAACGCACTGTGGAGTGGTCAAAGACCCAGAAAACTTGTTTTTTCGCATTAAATAGCTAGAAAAGTGCGGTCTCGAAGATTCTGCATACTTCTGACTGAAGTCTCACCAATATTATAGCAGGAAATGCATATCTCAGCTTGAAGCCCCACGAAAACCAAGATATCGCTGGTTCTGCATATCAAACGCACTGCGGAGTGGTGAAAACCCCAGAAAACGAGTTTCTCACATTAAATAGCTCGAAAAGAGCGCTCTCGATGTTTCTGCATACTTCTGACAAAAGACCCACCAAGATTATCGCCGAAAATGCATATCTCAGCTGGAAACACCACGAAAATCAAGATATCGCCTGTTCTGCACATCAAACGCACTGTGGAGTTGTGAAAACAACCAGAGAACGTGTTTCTCGCATTAAATAGCTCGAAAAGTGCGATCCCGATGATTCAGCATACTTCGGACAGAAGTCTCACCAAGATTATCGCAGGAAATGCATATCGCAGCTTGAAACCCCACGAAAACCAAGATATCTCCGGTTCTGCATATCCAACGAACTGTGGAGTGGTGAAAACCCCAGAAAACGTGTATCTCGCATTAAATAGCTCGAAACGAGCGCTCTCGACGTTTCTGCATACTTCGGACAGATGTTTCACCAAGCTTATCGTAGAAAATGCATATCTCGGCTTGAAACCCGACGAAAACCAAAATATCTCCGGTTCTGCATATCCAACGAACTGTGGAGTGTTGAAAACCCCAGAAAACGAGTTTCTCACATTAAATAGCTCGAAAAGAGCGCTCTCGATGTATCTGCATACTTCTGACAAAAGACCCACCATGATTATCGCAGAAAATGCATATCTCAGCTGGAAACACCACGAAAATCAAGATATCGCCTGTTCTGCACATCAAACGTACCGTGGTGTGGTGAAAACACCAGAAAACGTGTTTCGCGCATTAAGCAGCTCGAAAAGAGCGTTCTCGAAGATTCTGCACACTTCTTACAGAAGTCTCACCAAGATTATCGCAGGAAATGCATATCTCAGCTTGAAACCCCACGAAAACCAAGATATCTCCGGTTCTGCATATCCAACGAACTGTGGAGTGGTGAAAACCCCAGAAAACGTGTTTCTCGCATTAAATAGCTCGAAAAGAGCGATCTAGATGATTCTGCATACTTCTGGCAGAAGACTCACCAAGCTTATCGCAGAAAATGCATATCTCAGCTTGAAACCCGACGAAAACCGAAATATCGCCGGTTCTGCATATCAACCGCACTGTGGAGTGGTGAAAACACCAGATAACGTGTTTCTCGCACTAACTAGCTCGAAAAGAGCGATCTCGATGATTCAGCATACTTCGGACAGAAGTGTCACCAAGATTATCGCAGAAAATGCATATCTCAGCTTGAAACCCGACGAAAACCGAGTTATCTCCGGTTCTGCACATCAAACGTACCGTGGATTGGTGAAAACACCAGAAAACGTGTTTCGTGCATTAAATAGCTCGAAACGAGCGATCTCGATGCTTCTGCATACTTCTAACAGAAGTCTCACCAAGATTATCGCAGAAAATGCATATCTGAGCTTGAAACCCCACGAAAACCAAGATATCGCCGGTTGTGCATATCAAACGCACTGTGGAGTGGTGAAAACCCCAAAAAACGAGTTTCTCGCATTAGATAGCTCGAAAAGAGCGCTCTCGATGTTTCTGCATACTTCTAACAGAAGTCTCACCAAGATTATCGCAGAAAATGCATATCTCAGCTTGAAACCCCACGAAAACCAAGATATCGCCGGTTCTGCATATGAAACGCACTGTGGAGTGGTGAAAACACCGGATAACGTGTTTGTCGCATTAAATAACTCGAATAGAGCGATCTCGATGATTCTGCATACTTCGGACAGAAGTCTCACCAAGATTATCGTAGAAAATGCATATCTCAGCTTGAAACCCGACGAAACCCGAGTTATCTCCGGTTCTGCACATCAAACGTACCGTGGAGTGGTGAAAACACCAGAAAACGTGTTTCGCGCATTAAGTAGCTCGAAAAGAGCGTTATCGAAGATTCTGCATACTTCTGACAGAAGTCTCGGCAGGTTTATCGTAGAAAATGCATATCTCAGCTTGAAACCCCACGAAAACCAAGATATCGCCGGTTCTGCATATGAAACGCACTGTGGAGTGGTGAAAACACCGGATAACGTGTTTGTCGCATTAATTAACTCGAATAGAGCGTTCTCGATGATTCTGCATACTTCGTATAGATGAAACACCAAGATTATCGCAGAAAATGCATATTTCAGCTGGAAACCCCATGAAAACCAAGTTATCGGCGGCTCTACATATCAAACGCACTGTGGAGTGGTGAAAACACAAGATAACGTGTTTCTCGCATTAAGTAGCTCGAAACGAGCGTTCTCGATGATTCTGCATACTTCGTATAGATGAAACACCAAGATTATCGCAGAAAATGCATATTTCAGCTGGAAACCCCATGAAAACCAAGTTATCGGCGGCTCTACATATCAAACGCACTGTGGAGTGGTCAAAGACCCAGAAAACTCGTTTTTTCGCATTAAATAGCTAGATAAGTGCGATCTCGAAGATTCTGCATACTTCTGACTGAAGTCTCACCAATATTATTGCAGGAAATGCATATCTCAGCTTGAAACCCCACGAAAACCAAGATATCTCCGGTTCTGCATATCCACCGAACTGTGGAGTGGTGAAAACCCCAGAAAACGAGTTTCTCGCATTAAATAGCTCGAAAAGAGCGCTCTCGACGTTTCTGCATACTTCGGACAGAGGTTTCACCAAGCTTATCGTAGAAAATGCATATCTCAGCTGGAAACACCACGAAAATCAAGATATCGCCTGTTCTGCACATCAAACGTACCGTGGAGTGGTGAAAACACCAGAAAACGTGTTTCGCGCATTACGCAGCTCGAAAAGAGCGTTCTCGAAGATTCTGCACACTTCTTACAGAAGTCTCACCAAGATTATCGCAGGAAATGCATATCTCAGCTTGAAACCCCACGAAAACCAAGATATCTCCGGTTCTGCATATCCAACGAACTGTGGAGTGGTGAAAACCCCAGAAAACGAGTTTCTCGCATTAAATAGCTCGAAAAGAGCGCTCTCGATGGTTCTGCATACTTCGGACAGATGTTTCACCAAGATTATCGTAGAAAATGCATATCTCAGCTTGAAATCCGGCCGAAACCAAGATATCTCCGGTTCTGCATGTCAAACGTACTGTGGAGTGGTGAAAACACCAGAAAACGTGTTTCTCGCATTAAATAGCTCGAAAAGAGCGATCTAGATGATTCTGCATACTTCTGGCAGAAGACTCACCAAGCTTATCTCAGAAAATGCATATCTCAGCTTGAAACCCCACGAAAACCAAGATATCTACTGTTCTGCATATCAAACGCACTGTGGAGTGGTGAAAACACCAGAAAACGTGTTTCTCGCATTAGCTAGCTCGAAAAGAGCGTTCTCGATGATTCTGCATACTTCTCATAGATGAAACACCAAGATTATCGCAGAAAATGCATATTTCAGCTGGAAACCCCACGAAAACCAAGTTATCGGCGGCTCTACATATCAAACGCACTGTGGAGTGGTCAAAACAGCAGATAACGTGTTTCTCGCATTATATAGCTCGAAAAAAGCGATAGCCATGATTCTGCATACTTCGGACAGAAGTCTCTCCAAGATTATCGCAGAAAATGCATATCTCAGCTTGAAACCCCACGAAAACCAAGATATCGCCGGTTCTGCATATCAAACGCACTGTGGAGTGGTGAAAACACCGGATAAGGTTTTTCTCGCATTAACTAGCTCGAAAAGAGCGATCTCGATGGTTCTGCATACTTCGGACAGATGTTTCACCAAGATTATCGTAGAAAATGCATATCTCAGCTTGAAATCCGGCGGAAACCAAGATATCTCCGGTTCTGCATGTCAAACGTACTGTGGAGTGGTGAAAACACCAGAAAACGTGTTTCTCGCATTAAATAGCTCGAAAAGAGCGATCTAGATGATTCTGCATACTTCTGGCAGAAGACTCACCAAGCTTATCTCAGAAAATGCATATCTCCGCTTGAAACCCCACGAAAACCAAGATATCTACTGTTCTGCATATCAAACGCACTGTGGAGTGGTGAAAACACCAGAAAACGTGTTTCTCGCATTAGCTAGCTCGAAAAGAGCGTTCTCGATGATTCTGCATACTTCTCATAGATGAAACACCAAGATTATCGCAGAAAATGCATATTTCAGCTGGAAACCCCACGAAAACCAAGTTATCGGCGGCTCTACATATCAAACGCACTGTGGAGTGGTCAAAACAGCAGATAACGTGTTTCTCGCATTATATAGCTCGAAAAAAGCGATAGCCATGATTCTGCATACTTCGGACAGAAGTCTCTCCAAGATTATCGCAGAAAATGCATATCTCAGCTTGAAACCCCACGAAAACCAAGATATCGCCGGTTCTGCATATCAAACGCACTGTGGAGTGGTGAAAACACCGGATAAGGTTTTTCTCGCATTAACTAGCTCGAAAAGAGCGATCTCGATGTTTCAGCATACTTCGGACAGAAGTCTCACCAAGATTATCGTAAAAAATGCATATCTCAGCTTGAAACCCCACGAAAACCAAGATATCGCTGGTTCTGCATATCAAACGCACTGTGGAATGGTGAAAACACCAGATAACGTGTTTCTCGCATTAAATAGCTCGAAAAGTGCGATCTCGAAGATTCTGCATACTTCTGACAGAAGTCTCACCAGGATTATCGTAGAAAATGCATATCTCAGCTTGAAACCCGAACGAAACCAAGATATCTCCGGTTCTGCATGTCAAACGTAATGTGGGGTTGTGAAAACACCAGAAAACGTGTTTCGTGCATTAAGTAGCTCGAAAAGAGCTATCTCGATGATTCTGCATACTTCTGACAGAAGACTCACCAAGATTATCGCAGAAAATGCATATTTCAGCTGGAAACCCCACGAAAACCAAGTTATCGGCGGCTCTACATATCAAACGCACTGTGGAGTGGTCAAAACACCAGAAAACTTGTCTTTTCGCATTAAATAGCTCGAAACGAGCGATCTAGATGATTCTGCATACTTCTGACTAAAGTCTCACCAATATTATCGCAGAAAATGCATATTTCAGTTGGAAATCCCAAGAAAACCAAGTTATCGGCGGCTCTACATATCAAACGCACTGTGGAGTGGTCAAAACACCAGAAAACTTGTCTTTTCGCATTAAATAGCTGGAAACGAGCGATCTAGATGATTCTGCATACTTCTGACAGAGGTCTCACCAATATTATCGTAGAAAATGCATATCTCAGCTTGAAACCCGACCGAAACGAAGATATCTCCGGTTCTGCACATCAAACGTACCGTGGAATGGTGAAAAAACCAGATAACGTGTTTCTCGCACTAACTAGCTCGAAAAGAGCGATCTCGATGATTCAGCATACTTCGGACAGAAGTGTCACCAAGATTATCGCAGAAAATGCATATCTCAGCTTGAAACCCGACGAAAACCGAGTTATCTCCGGTTCTGCACATCAAACGTACCGTGGATTGGTGAAAACACCAGAAAACGTGTTTCGCAGATTAAGTAGCTCGAAAAGTGCGTTCTCGAAGATTCTGCATACATCTGACAGAAGTCTCACCAGGATTATCGTAGAAAATGCATATCTCAGCTTGAAACCCCACGAAAACCAAGATATCTACTGTTCTGCATATCCAACGAACTGTGGTGTGGTGAAAACCCCAGAAAACGTGTTTCTCGCATTAAATAGCTCGAAAAGAGCGCTCTCGAAGTTTCTGCATACTTTGGACAGATGTTTCACCAAGCTTATCGTAGAAAATGCATATCTCAGCTTGAAACCCGACGAAAACCAAAATATCGCCGGTTCTGCATATCCAACGCACTGTGGAGTGGTGAAAACACCAGATAACGTGTATCTCGCATCAAGTAGCTCGAATAGAGCGATCTCGATGATTCTGCATACTTCGGACAGAAGTCTCGACAAGATTATCGCTGAAAATGCATATCTCAGCTTGAAACCCCACGAAAACCAAGATATCTACTGTTCTGCATATCAAACGCACTGTGGAGTGGTGAAAACACCAGATAACGTGTTTCTCGCACTAACTAGCTCGAAAAGAGCGATCTCGATGATTCAGCATACTTCGGACAGAAGTGTCACCAAGATTATCGCAGAAAATGCATATCTCAGCTTGAAACCCGACGAAAACCGAGTTATCTACTGTTCTGCATATCCAACGAACTGTGGTGTGGTGAAAACCCCAGAAAACGTGTTTCTCGCATTAAATAGCTCGAAAAGTGCGTTCTCGAAGATTCTGCATACGTCGGACAGAAGTCTCACCAGGATTATCGTAGAAAATGCATATCTCAGCTTGAAACCCGACCGAAACCAAGATATCTCCGGTTCTGCATGTCAAACGTACTGTGGAGTGGTGAAAACACCAGAAAACGTGTTTCGTGCATTAAGTAGCTCGAAAAGAGAGATCTAGATGATTCTGCATACTTCTGACTGAAGTCTCACCAATATTATCGCAGAAGATGCATATCTCAGCTCGAAACCTCACGAAAATCAAGATGTTGCCGGTTCTGCATATCAAACGCACTGTGGAGTGGTGAAAACAACCAGAGAACATGTTTCTCGCATTAAATAGCTCGAAAAGGCCGATCCCGATGATTCTGCATACTTCTGACAGAAGTCTCACCAAGATTATCGTAGAAAATGCATATCTCAGCTTGAACCCCGACGAAATCAAACATGTCGCCGGTTCTGCATATCAAACGCACTGTGGAGTGGTGAAAACACCAGAGAACGTGTTTCTCGCATTAAATAGCTCGAAAAGAGCGATCTAGATGATTCTGCATACTTCTGACAAAAGACCCACCACGATAATCGCAGAAAATGCATATCTCAGCTGGAAACACCACGAAAGCCAAGATATCGCTGGTTCTGCAAATCAAACGCACTGTGGAGTGGTGAAATCACCGGATAAGGTTTTTCTCGCATTAACTAGCTCGAAAAGAGCGATCTAGATGATTCTGCATACTTCTGACTGAAGTCTCACCAAGATTATCGCAGAAAATGCATATCTCAGCTTGAAACCCCACGAAAGCCAAGATATAGCTGGTTCTGCATATCAAACGCACTGTGGAGTGATGAAAACAACAGATAACGTGTTTCTCGCATTAAATAGCTCGAATAGAGCGATCTCGATGATTCTGCATACTTCTGACAGAAGACTCACCAAGATTATCGCAGAAAATGCATATTTCTGCTTGAAACCCCACGAAAACCAAGATATCTCCGGTTCTGCATATCCAACGAACTGTGGAGTGGTGAAAACCCCAGAAAACGAGTTTCTCGCATTAAATAGCTCGAAAAGAGCGCTCTCGATGTTTCTGCATACTTCTGACTGAAGTCTCACCACGATAATCGCAGCAAATGCATATCTCAGCTGGAAACACCACGAAAGCCAAGATATCGCTGGTTCTGCATATCAAACGCACTGTGGAGTGGTGAAATCACCGGATAAGGTTTTTCTCGCATTAACTAGCTCGAAAAGAGCGACCTAGATGATTCTGCATACTTCTGACTGAAGTCTCACCAAGATTATCGCAGAAAATGCATATCTCAGCTTGAAACCCCACGAAAGCCAAGATATCGCTGGTTCTGCATATCAAACGCACTGTGGAGTGATGAAAACACCAGATAACGTGTTTCTCGCATTAAATAGCTCGAAAAGAGCGATCTAGATGATTCTGCATACTTCTGACAAAAGACCCACCACGATAATCGCAGAAAATGCAAATCTCAGTTGGATACACCACGAAAGCCAAGATATCGCTGGTTCTGCATATCAAACGCACTGTGGAGTGGTGAAATCACCGGATAAGGTTTTTCTCGCATTAACTAGCTCGATAAGAGCGATCTAGATGATTCTGCATACTTCTGACTGAAGTCTCACCAAGATTATCGCAGAAAATGCATATCTCAGCTTGAAACCCCACGAAAGCCAAGATATCGCTGGTTCTGCATATCAAACGCACTGTGGAGTGATGAAAACACCAGATAACGTGTTTCTCGCATTAAATAGCTCGAATAGAGCGATCTAGATGATTCTGCATACTTCTGACAAAAGACCCACCACGATAATCGCAGAAAATGCATATCTCAGCTGGAAACACCACGAAAGCCAAGATATCGCTGGTTCTGCATATCAAACGCACTGTGGAGTGGTGAAAACACCAGAGAACGTGTTTCTCGCATTAAATAGCTCGAAAAGAGCGATCTAGATGATTCTGCATACTTCTGACAAAAGACACACCACGATAATCGCAGAAAATGCATATCTCAGCTGGAAACACCACGAAAGCCAAGATATCGCTGGTTCTGCATATCAAACGCACTGTGGAGTGGTGAAATCACCGGATAAGGTTTTTCTCGCATTAACTAGCTCGAAAAGAGCGATCTAGATGATTCTGCATACTTCTGACTGAAGTCTCACCACGATAATCGCAGAAAATGCATATCTCAGCTGGAAACACCACGACAGCCAAGATATCGCTGGTTCTGCATATCAAACGCACTGTGGAGTGGTGAAATCACCGGATAAGGTTTTTCTCGCATTAACTAGCTCGAAAAGAGCTATCTAGATGATTCTGCATACTTCTGACTGAAGTCTCACCAAGATTATCGCAGAAAATGCATATCTCAGCTTGAAACCCCACGAAAGCCAAGATATCGCTGGTTCTGCATATCAAACGCACTGTGGAGTGATGAAAACACCAGATAACGTGTTTCTCGCTTTAAATAGCTCGAAAAGCGCGATCTCGATGATTCTGCATACTTCCAACAGAAGTCTCACCAAGATTATCGCAGAAAATGCATATCTCTGCTTGAAACCCCACGAAAACCAAGATATCTACAGTTCTGCATATCCAACGAACTGTGGAGAGGTGAAAACCCCAGAAAACGTGTTTCTCGCATTAAACAGCTCGAAAAGAGCGCTCTCGATGTTTCTGCATACTTCGGACAGATGTTTCACAAAGCTTATCGTAGAAAATGCATATCTCAGCTTGAAACCCGACGAAAACCAAAATATCTCCGGTTCTGCATATCCAACGCACTGTGGAGTGGTGAAAACACCAGATAACGTGTTTCTCGCATTAAATAGCTCGAAATGAGCGATCTCGATGATTCTGCATACTTCGGACAGAAGTCTCAACAAGATTATCGCAGAAAATGCATATCTCAGCTTGAAACCCCACGAAAACTAAGTTATCGGCGGCTCTACATATCAAACGCACTGTGGAGTGGTCAAAACACCAGAAAACTTGTCTTTTCGCATTAAATAGCTCGAAACGAGCGATCTAGATGATTCTGCATACTTCTGACTGAAGTCTCACCAAGATTATCGCAGAAAATGCATATCTCCGCTTGAAACCCCACGAAAGCCAAGATATCGCTGGTTCTGCATATCAAACGCACCGTGGAGTGGTTAAAACACCAGATAACGTGTTTCTCGCATTAAATAGCTCGAAATGAGCGATCTCGATGATTCTGCATACTTCGGACAGAAGTCTCAACAAGATTATCGCAGAAAATGCATATCTCAGCTTGAAACCCCACGAAAACTAAGTTATCGGCGGCTCTACATATCAAACGCACTGTGGAGTGGTCAAAACACCAGAAAACTTGTCTTTTCGCATTAAATAGCTCGAAACGAGCGATCTAGATGATTCTGCATACTTCTGACTGAAGTCTCACCAATATTATCGCAGAAAATGCATATTTCAGCTGAAAATCCCACGAAAACCAAGTTATCGGCGGCTCTACATATCAAACGCACTGTGGAGTGGTCAAAACACCAGAAAACTTGTCTTTTCGCATTAAATAACTCGAAACGAGCGATCTAGATGATTCTGCATACTTCTGACTGAAGTCTCACCAAGATTATCGCAGAAAATGCATATCTCAGCTTGAAACCCCACGAAAGCCAAGATATCGCTGGTTCTGCATATCAAACGCACTGTGGAGTGATGAAAACACCAGATAACGTGTTTCTCGCATTTAATAGCTCGAATAGAGCGATCTAGATGATTCTGCATACTTCTGACAAAAGACCCACCACGATAATCGCAGAAAATGCATATCTCAGCTGGAAACACCACGAAAGCCAAGATATCGCTGGTTCTGCATATCAAACGCACTGTGGAGTGGTGAAATCACCGGATAAGGTTTTTCTCGCATTAACTAGCTCGAAAAGAGGGATCTAGATGATTCTGCATACTTCTGACTGAAGTCTCACCACGATAATCGCAGAAAATGCATATCTCAGCTGGAAACACCACGAAAGCCAAGATATCGCTGGTTCTGCATATCAAACGCACTGTGGAGTGGTGAAATCACCGGATAAGGTTTTTCTCGCATTAACTAGCTCGAAAAGAGCTATCCAGATGATTCTGCATACTTCTGACTGAAGTCTCACCAAGATTATCGCAGAAAATGCATATCTCAGCTTGAAACCCCACGAAAGCCAAGATATCGCTGGTTCTGCATATCAAACGCACTGTGGAGTGATGAAAACACCAGATAACGTGCTTCTCGCTTTAAATAGCTCGAAAAGCGCGATCTCGATGATTCTGCATACTTCCAACAGAAGTCTCACCAAGATTATCGCAGAAAATGCATATCTCTGCTTGAAACCCCACGAAAACCAAGATATCTACTGTTCTGCATATCCAACAAACTGTGGAGAGGTGAAAACCCCAGAAAACGTGTTTCTCGCATTAAACAGCTCGAAAAGAGCGCTTTCGATGTTTCTGCATACTTCGGACAGATGTTTCACAAAGCTTATCGTAGAAAATGCATATCTCAGCTTGAAACCCGACGAAAACCAAAATATCTCCGGTTCTGCATATCCAACGCACTGTGGAGTGGTGAAAACACCAGATAACGTGTTTCTCGCATTAAATAGCTCGAAATGAGCGATCTCGATGATTCTGCATACTTCGGACAGAAGTCTCAACAAGATTATCGCAGAAAATGCATATCTCAGCTTGAAACCCCACGAAAACTAAGTTATCGGCGGCTCTACATATCAAACGCACTGTGGAGTGGTCAAAACACCAGAAAACTTGTCTTTTCGCATTAAATAGCTCGAAACGAGCGATCTAGATGATTCTGCATACTTCTGACTGAAGTCTCACCAATATTATCGCAGAAAATGTATATTTCAGCTGGAAATCCCACGAAAACCAAGTTATCGGCGGCTCTACATATCAAACGCACTGTGGAGTGGTCAAAACACCAGAAAACTGGTTTTTTCGCATTAAGTAGCTCGAAACGAGCGATCTAGATGATTCTGCATACTTCTGACTAAAGTCTCACCAAGATTATCGCAGAAAATGCATATCTCAGCTGGAAACCCCACGAAAACCAAGATATCGCCGGTTCTGCATATCAGACGCCCTGTGGAGTGATAAAAACACCAGATAACGTGTTTCTCGCATTAAATAGCTCGAATAGAGCGATCTCGATGATTCTGCATACTTCTGACAGAAGACTCACCAAGATTATCGCAGAAAATGCATATTTCAGCTGGAAACCCCACGAAAACCGAGTTATCGGCGGCACTACATATCAAACGCACTGTGGAGTGGTCAAAACACCAGAAAACTTGTCTTTTCGCATTAAATAGCTCGAAACGAGCGATCTAGATGATTCTGCATACTTCTGACAGAGGTCTCACCAATATTATCGTAGAAAATGCATATCTCAGCTTGAAACCCGACCGAAACGTAGATATCTCCGGTTCTGCATGTCTAATGTACTGTGGAGTGGTGAATACACCAGAAAAGGTGTTTCTCGCATTAAATAGCTCGAAAAGAGCGATCTAGATGATTCTGCATACTTCTGGCAGAAGACTCACCAAGCTTATCGCTGAAAATGCATATCTCAGCTTGAAACCCCACGAAAACCAAGATATCTACTGTTCTGCGTATCAAACGCACTGTGGAGTGGTGAAAACACCAGATAACGTGTTTCTCGCACTAACTAGCTCGAAAAGAGCGATCTCGATGATTCAGCATACTTCGGACAGAAGTGTCACCAAGATTATCGCAGAAAATGCATATCTCAGCTTGAAACCCGACGAAAACCGAGTTATCTCCGGTTCTGCACATCAAACGTACCGTGGATTGGTGAAAACACCAGAAAACGTGTTTCGCAGATTAAGTAGCTCGAAAAGTGCGTTCTCGAAGATTCTGCATACATCTGACAGAAGTCTCACCAGGATTATCGTAGAAAATGCATATCTCAGCTTGAAACCCCACGAAAACCAAGATATCTACTGTTCTGCATATCCAACGAACTGTGGTGTGGTGAAAACCCCAGAAAACGTGTTTCTCGCATTAAATAGCTCGAAAAGAGCGCTCTCGAAGTTTCTGCATACTTTGGACAGATGTTTCACCAAGCTTATCGTAGAAAATGCATATCTCAGCTTGAAACCCGACGAAAACCAAAATATCGCCGGTTCTGCATATCCAACGCACTGTGGAGTGGTGAAAACACCAGATAACGTGTATCTCGCATCAAGTAGCTCGAAACGAGCGATCTCGATGATTCTGCATACTTCGGACAGAAGTCTCAACAAGATTATCGCTGAAAATGCATATCTCAGCTTGAAACCCCACGAAAACCAAGATATCTACTGTTCTGCATATCAAACGCACTGTGGAGTGGTGAAAACACCAGATAACGTGTTTCTCGCTCTAACTAGCTCGAAAAGAGCGATCTCGATGATTCAGCATACTTCGGACAGAAATGTCACCAAGATTATCGCAGAAAATGCATATCTCAGCTTGAAACCCGACGAAAACCGAGTTATCTCCGGTTCTGCACATCAAACGTACCGTGGATTGGTGAAAACACCAGAAAACGTGTTTCGCAGATTAAGTAGCTCGAAAAGTGCGTTCTCGAAGATTCTGCATACATCTGACAGAAGTCTCACCAGGATTATCGTAGAAAATGCATATCTCAGCTTGAAACCCCATGAAAACCAAGATATCTACTGTTCTGCATATCCAACGAACTGTGGTGTGGTGAAAACCCCAGAAAACGTGTTTCTCGCATTAAATAGCTCGAAAAGAGCGCTCTCGAAGTTTCTGCATACTTTGGACAGAAGTGTCACCAAGATTATCGCAGAAAATGCATATCTCAGCTTGAAACCCGACGAAAACCGAGTTATCTCCTGTTCTGCACATCAAACGTACCGTGGAGTGGTGAAAACACCAGAAAACGTGTATCGCGCATTAAGTAGCTCGAAAAGTGCGTTCTCGAAGATTCTGCATACGTCGGACAGAAGTCTCACCAGGATTATCGTAGAAAATGCATATCTCAGTTTGAAACCCGATCGAAACCAAGATATCTCCGGTTCTGCATGTCAAACGTACTGTGGAGTGGTGAAAACACCAGAAAACGTGTTTCGTGCATTAAGTAGCTCGAAAAGAGCGATCTAGATGATTCTGCATACTTCTGACTGAAGTCTCACCAATATTATCGCAGAAGATGCATATCTCAGCTCGAAACCTCACGAAAATAAAGATGTTGCCGGTTCTGCATATCAAACGCACTGTGGAGTGGTGAAAACAACCAGAGAACATGTTTCTCGCATTAAATAGCTCGAAAAGGCCGATCCCGATGATTCTGCATACTTCTGACAGAAGTCTCACCAAGATTATCGTAGAAAATGCATATCTCAGCTTGAACCCCGACGAAATCAAACATGTCGCCGGTTCTGCATATCAAACGCACTGTGGAGTGGTGAAAACACCAGAGAACGTGTTTCTCGCATTAAATAGCTCGAAAAGAGCGATCTAGATGATTCTGCATACTTCTGACAAAAGACCCACCACGATAATCGCAGAAAATGCATATCTCAGCTGGAAACACCACGAAAGCCAAGATATCGCTGGTTCTGCAAATCAAACGCACTGTGGAGTGGTGAAATCACCGGATAAGGTTTTTCTCGCATTAACCAGCTCGAAAAGAGCGATCTAGATGATTCTGCATACTTCTGACTGAAGTCTCACCAAGATTATCGCAGAAAATGCATATCTCAGCTTGAAACCCCACGAAAGCCAAGATATCGCTGGTTCTGCATATCAAACGCACTGTGGAGTGATGAAAACACCAGATAACGTGTTTCTCGCATTAAATAGCTCGAATAGAGCGATCTCGATGATTCTGCATACTTCTGACAGAAGACTCACCAAGATTATCGCAGAAAATGCATATTTCTGCTGGAATCCCCACGAAAACCAAGATATCTCCGGTTCTGCATATCCAACGAACTGTGGAGTGGTGAAAACCCCAGAAAACGAGTTTCTCGCATTAAATAGCTCGAAAAGAGCGCTCTCGATGTTTCTGCATACTTCTGACTGAAGTCTCACCACGATAATCGCAGCAAATGCATATCTCAGCTGGAAACACCACGAAAGCCAAGATATCGCTGGTTCTGCATATCAAACGAACTGTGGAGTGGTGAAATCACCGGATAAGGTTTTTCTCGCATTAACTAGCTCGAAAAGAGCGACCTAGATGATTCTGCATACTTCTGACTGAAGTCTCACCAAGATTATCGCAGAAAATGCATATCTCAGCTTGAAACCCCACGAAAGCCAAGATATCGCTGGTTCTGCATAACAAACGCACTGTGGAGTGATGAAAACACCAGATAACGTGTTTCTCGCATTAAATAGCTCGAAAAGAGCGATCTAGATGATTCTGCATACTTCTGACAAAAGACCCACCACGATAATCGCAGAAAATGCAAATCTCAGTTGGAAACACCACGAAAGCCAAGATATCGCTGGTTCTGCATATCAAACGCACTGTGGAGTGGTGAAATCACCGGATAAGGTTTTTCTCGCATTAACTAGCTCGATAAGAGCGATCTAGATGATTCTGCATACTTCTGACTGAAGTCTCACCAAGATTATCGCAGAAAATGCATATCTCAGCTTGAAACCCCACGAAAGCCAAGATATCGCTGGTTCTGCATATCAAACGCACTGTGGAGTGATGAAAACACCAGATAACGTGTTTCTCGCATTAAATAGCTCGAATAGAGCGATCTAGATGATTCTGCATACTTCTGACAAAAGACCCACCACGATAATCGCAGAAAATGCATATCTCAGCTGGAAACACCACGAAAGCCAAGATATCGCTGGTTCTGCATATCAAACGCACTGTGGAGTGGTGAAAACACCAGAGAACGTGTTTCTCGCATTAAATAGCTCGAAAAGAGCGATCTAGATGTTTCTGCATACTTCTGACAAAAGACACACCACGATAATCGCAGAAAATGCATATCTCAGCTGGAAACACCACGAAAGCCAAGATATCGCTGGTTCTGCATATCAAACGCACTGTGGAGTGGTGAAATCACCGGATAAGGTTTTTCTCGCATTAACTAGCTCGAAAAGAGCGATCTAGATGATTCTGCATACTTCTGACTGAAGTCTCACCACGATAATCGCAGAAAATGCATATCTCAGCTGGAAACACCACGACAGCCAAGATATCGCTGGTTCTGCATATCAAACGCACTGTGGAGTGGTGAAATCACCGGATAAGGTTTTTCTCGCATTAACTAGCTCGAAAAGAGCTATCTAGATGATTCTGCATACTTCTGACTGAAGTCTCACCAAGATTATCGCAGAAAATGCATATCTCAGCTTGAAACCCCACGAAAGCCAAGATATCGCTGGTTCTGCATATCAAACGCACTGTGGAGTGATGAAAACACCAGATAACGTGTTTCTCGCTTTAAATAGCTCGAAAAGCGCGATCTCGATGATTCTGCATACTTCCAACAGAAGTCTCACCAAGATTATTGCAGAAAATGCATATCTCTGCTTGAAACCCCACGAAAACCAAGATATCTACTGTTCTGCATATCCAACGAACTGTGGAGAGGTGAAAACCCCAGAAAACGTGTTTCTCGCATTAAACAGCTCGAAAAGAGCGCTCTCGATGTTTCTGCATACTTCGGACAGATGTTTCACAAAGCTTATCGTAGAAAATGCATATCTCAGCTTGAAACCCGACGAAAACCAAAATATCTCCGGTTCTGCATATCCAACGCACTGTGGAGTGGTGAAAACACCAGATAACGTGTTTCTCGCATTAAATAGCTCGAAATGAGCGATCTCGATGATTCTGCATACTTCGGACAGAAGTCTCAACAAGATTATCGCAGAAAATGCATATCTCAGCTTGAAACCCCACGAAAACTAAGTTATCGGCGGCTCTACATATCAAACGCACTGTGGAGTGGTCAAAACACCAGAAAACTTGTCTTTTCGCATTAAATAGCTCGAAACGAGCGATCTAGATGATTCTGCATACTTCTGACAAAAGACCCACCACGATAATCGCAGAAAATGCATATCTCAGCTGGAAACACCACGAAAGCCAAGATATCGCTGGTTCTGCATATCAAACGCACTGTGGAGTGGTGAAATCACCGGATAAGGTTTTTCTCGCATTAACTAGCTCGAAAAGAGGGATCTAGACGATTCTGCATACTTCTGACTGAAGTCTCACCACGATAATCGCAGAAAATGCATATCTCAGCTGGAAACACCACGAAAGCCAAGATATCGCTGGTTCTGCATATCAAACGCACTGTGGAGAGGTGAAATCACCGGATAAGGTTTTTCTCGCATTAACTAGCTCGAAAAGAGCGATCTCGATGATTCTGCATACTTCTGACAGAAGACTCACCAAGATTATCGCAGAAAATGCATATCTCAGCTGGAAACCCCACGAAAACCAAGATATCGCCGGTTCTGCATATCAGACGCCCTGTGGAGTGATAAAAACACCAGATAACGTGTTTCTCGCATTAAATAGCTCGAATAGAGCGATCTAGATGATTCTGCATACTTCTGACTGAAGTCTCACCACGATAATCGCAGAAAATGCATATCTCAGCTGGAAACACCACGACAGCCAAGATATCGCTGGTTCTGCATATCAAACGCACTGTGGAGTGGTGAAATCACCGGATAAGGTTTTTCTCGCATTAACTAGCTCGAAAAGAGCTATCTAGATGATTCTGCATACTTCTGACTGAAGTCTCACCAAGATTATCGCAGAAAATGCATATCTCAGCTTGAAACCCCACGAAAGCCAAGATATCGCTGGTTCTGCATATCAAACGCACTGTGGAGTGATGAAAACACCAGATAACGTGTTTCTCGCTCTAACTAGCTCGAAAAGAGCGATCTCGATGATTCAGCATACTTCGGACAGAAGTGTCACCAAGATTATCGCAGAAAATGCATATCTCAGCTTGAAACCCGACGAAAACCGAGTTATCTCCGGTTCTGCACATCAAACGTACCGTGGATTGGTGAAAACACCAGAAAACGTGTTTCGCAGATTAAGTAGCTCGAAAAGTGCGTTCTCGAAGATTCTGCATACATCTGACAGAAGTCTCACCAGGATTATCGTAGAAAATGCATATCTCAGCTTGAAACCCCATGAAAACCAAGATATCTACTGTTCTGCATATCCAACGAACTGTGGTGTGGTGAAAACCCCAGAAAACGTGTTTCTCGCATTAAATAGCTCGAAAAGAGCGCTCTCGAAGTTTCTGCATACTTTGGACAGATGTTTCACCAAGCTTATCGTAGAAAATGCATATCTCAGCTTGAAACCCGACGAAAACCAAAATATCGCCGGTTCTGCATATCCAACGAACTGTGGAGTGGTGAAAACACCAGATAACGTGTTTCTCGCATCAAGTAGCTCGAAACGAGCGATCTCGATGATTCAGCATACTTCGGACAGAAGTGTCACCAAGATTATCGCAGAAAATGCATATCTCAGCTTGAAACCCGACGAAAACCGAGTTATCTCCTGTTCTGCACATCAAACGTACCGTGGAGTGGTGAAAACACCAGAAAACGTGTATCGCGCATTAAGTAGCTCGAAAAGTGCGTTCTCGAAGATTCTGCATACGTCGGACAGAAGTCTCACCAGGATTATCGTAGAAAATGCATATCTCAGTTTGAAACCCGATCGAAACCAAGATATCTCCGGTTCTGCATGTCAAACGTACTGTGGAGTGGTGAAAACACCAGAAAACGTGTTTCGTGCATTAAGTAGCTCGAAAAGAGCGATCTAGATGATTCTGCATACTTCTGACTGAAGTCTCACCAATATTATCGCAGAAGATGCATATCTCAGCTCGAAACCTCACGAAAATCAAGATGTTGCCGGTTCTGCATATCAAACGCACTGTGGAGTGGTGAAAACAACCAGAGAACATGTTTCTCGCATTAAATAGCTCGAAAAGGCCGATCCCGATGATTCTGCATACTTCTGACAGAAGTCTCACCAAGATTATCGTAGAAAATGCATATCTCAGCTTGAACCCCGACGAAATCAAACATGTCGCCGGTTCTGCATATCAAACGCACTGTGGAGTGGTGAAAACACCAGAGAACGTGTTTCTCGCATTAAATAGCTCGAAAAGAGCGATCTAGATGATTCTGCATACTTCTGACAAAAGACCCACCACGATAATCGCAGAAAATGCATATCTCAGCTGGAAACACCACGAAAGCCAAGATATCGCTGGTTCTGCAAATCAAACGCACTGTGGAGTGGTGAAATCACCGGATAAGGTTTTTCTCGCATTAACTAGCTCGAAAAGAGCGATCTAGATGATTCTGCATACTTCTGACTGAAGTCTCACCAAGATTATCGCAGAAAATGCATATCTCAGCTTGAAACCCCACGAAAGCCAAGATATCGCTGGTTCTGCATATCAAACGCACTGTGGAGTGATGAAAACACCAGATAACGTGTTTCTCGCATTAAATAGCTCGAATAGAGCGATCTCGATGATTCTGCATACTTCTGACAGAAGACTCACCAAGATTATCGCAGAAAATGCATATTTCTGCTGGAATCCCCACGAAAACCAAGATATCTCCGGTTCTGCATATCCAACGAACTGTGGAGTGGTGAAAACCCCAGAAAACGAGTTTCTCGCATTAAATAGCTCGAAAAGAGCGCTCTCGATGTTTCTGCATACTTCTGACTGAAGTCTCACCACGATAATCGCAGCAAATGCATATCTCAGCTGGAAACACCACGAAAGCCAAGATATCGCTGGTTCTGCATATCAAACGAACTGTGGAGTGGTGAAATCACCGGATAAGGTTTTTCTCGCATTAACTAGCTCGAAAAGAGCGACCTAGATGATTCTGCATACTTCTGACTGAAGTCTCACCAAGATTATCGCAGAAAATGCATATCTCAGCTTGAAACCCCACGAAAGCCAAGATATCGCTGGTTCTGCATAACAAACGCACTGTGGAGTGATGAAAACACCAGATAACGTGTTTCTCGCATTAAATAGCTCGAAAAGAGCGATCTAGATGATTCTGCATACTTCTGACAAAAGACCCACCACGATAATCGCAGAAAATGCAAATCTCAGTTGGAAACACCACGAAAGCCAAGATATCGCTGGTTCTGCATATCAAACGCACTGTGGAGTGGTGAAATCACCGGATAAGGTTTTTCTCGCATTAACTAGCTCGATAAGAGCGATCTAGATGATTCTGCATACTTCTGACTGAAGTCTCACCAAGATTATCGCAGAAAATGCATATCTCAGCTTGAAACCCCACGAAAGCCAAGATATCGCTGGTTCTGCATATCAAACGCACTGTGGAGTGATGAAAACACCAGATAACGTGTTTCTCGCATTAAATAGCTCGAATAGAGCGATCTAGATGATTCTGCATACTTCTGACAAAAGACCCACCACGATAATCGCAGAAAATGCATATCTCAGCTGGAAACACCACGAAAGCCAAGATATCGCTGGTTCTGCATATCAAACGCACTGTGGAGTGGTGAAAACACCAGAGAACGTGTTTCTCGCATTAAATAGCTCGAAAAGAGCGATCTAGATGTTTCTGCATACTTCTGACAAAAGACACACCACGATAATCGCAGAAAATGCATATCTCAGCTGGAAACACCACGAAAGCCAAGATATCGCTGGTTCTGCATATCAAACGCACTGTGGAGTGGTGAAATCACCGGATAAGGTTTTTCTCGCATTAACTAGCTCGAAAAGAGCGATCTAGATGATTCTGCATACTTCTGACTGAAGTCTCACCACGATAATCGCAGAAAATGCATATCTCAGCTGGAAACACCACGACAGCCAAGATATCGCTGGTTCTGCATATCAAACGCACTGTGGAGTGGTGAAATCACCGGATAAGGTTTTTCTCGCATTAACTAGCTCGAAAAGAGCTATCTAGATGATTCTGCATACTTCTGACTGAAGTCTCACCAAGATTATCGCAGAAAATGCATATCTCTGCTTGAAACCCCACGAAAGCCAAGATATCGCTGGTTCTGCATATCAAACGCACTGTGGAGTGATGAAAACACCAGATAACGTGTTTCTCGCTTTAAATAGCTCGAAAAGCGCGATCTCGATGATTCTGCATACTTCCAACAGAAGTCTCACCAAGATTATCGCAGAAAATGCATATCTCTGCTTGAAACCCCACGAAAACCAAGATATCTACTGTTCTGCATATCCAACGAACTGTGGAGAGGTGAAAACCCCAGAAAACGTGTTTCTCGCATTAAACAGCTCGAAAAGAGCGCTCTCGATGTTTCTGCATACTTCGGACAGATGTTTCACAAAGCTTATCGTAGAAAATGCATATCTCAGCTTGAAACCCGACGAAAACCAAAATATCTCCGGTTCTGCATATCCAACGCACTGTGGAGTGGTGAAAACACCAGATAACGTGTTTCTCGCATTAAATAGCTCGAAATGAGCGATCTCGATGATTCTGCATACTTCGGACAGAAGTCTCAACAAGATTATCGCAGAAAATGCATATCTCAGCTTGAAACCCCACGAAAACTAAGTTATCGGCGGCTCTACATATCAAACGCACTGTGGAGTGGTCAAAACACCAGAAAACTTGTCTTTTCGCATTAAATAGCTCGAAACGAGCGATCTAGATGATTCTGCATACTTCTGACAAAAGACCCACCACGATAATCGCAGAAAATGCATATCTCAGCTGGAAACACCACGAAAGCCAAGATATCGCTGGTTCTGCATATCAAACGCACTGTGGAGTGGTGAAATCACCGGATAAGGTTTTTCTCGCATTAACTAGCTCGAAAAGAGGGATCTAGACGATTCTGCATACTTCTGACTGAAGTCTCACCACGATAATCGCAGAAAATGCATATCTCAGCTGGAAACACCACGAAAGCCAAGATATCGCTGGTTCTGCATATCAAACGCACTGTGGAGAGGTGAAATCACCGGATAAGGTTTTTCTCGCATTAACTAGCTCGAAAAGAGCGATCTCGATGATTCTGCATACTTCTGACAGAAGACTCACCAAGATTATCGCAGAAAATGCATATCTCAGCTGGAAACCCCACGAAAACCAAGATATCGCCGGTTCTGCATATCAGACGCCCTGTGGAGTGATAAAAACACCAGATAACGTGTTTCTCGCATTAAATAGCTCGAATAGAGCGATCTAGATGATTCTGCATACTTCTGACTGAAGTCTCACCACGATAATCGCAGAAAATGCATATCTCAGCTGGAAACACCACGACAGCCAAGATATCGCTGGTTCTGCATATCAAACGCACTGTGGAGTGGTGAAATCACCGGATAAGGTTTTTCTCGCATTAACTAGCTCGAAAAGAGCTATCTAGATGATTCTGCATACTTCTGACTGAAGTCTCACCAAGATTATCGCAGAAAATGCATATCTCAGCTTGAAACCCCACGAAAGCCAAGATATCGCTGGTTCTGCATATCAAACGCACTGTGGAGTGATGAAAACACCAGATAACGTGTTTCTCGCTTTAAATAGCTCGAAAAGCGCGATCTCGATGATTCTGCATACTTCCAACAGAAGTCTCACCAAGATTATCGCAGAAAATGCATATCTCTGCTTGAAACCCCACGAAAACCAAGATATCTACTGTTCTGCATATCCAACGAACTGTGGAGAGGTGAAAACCCCAGAAAACGTGTTTCTCGCATTAAACAGCTCGAAAAGAGCGCTCTCGATGTTTCTGCATACTTCGGACAGATGTTTCACAAAGCTTATCGTAGAAAATGCATATCTCAGCTTGAAACCCGACGAAAACCAAAATATCTCCGGATCTGCATATCCAACGCACTGTGGAGTGGTGAAAACACCAGATAACGTGTTTCTCGCATTAAATAGCTCGAAATGAGCGATCTCGATGATTCTGCATACTTCGGACAGAAGTCTCAACAAGATTATCGCAGAAAATGCATATCTCAGCTTGAAACCCCACGAAAACTAAGTTATCGGCGGCTCTACATATCAAACGCACTGTGGAGTGGTCAAAACACCAGAAAACTTGTCTTTTCGCATTAAATAGCTCGAAACGAGCGATCTAGATGATTCTGCATACTTCTGACTGAAGTCTCACCAAGATTATCGCAGAAAATGCATATCTCAGCTTGAAACCCCACGAAAGCCTAGATATCGCTGGTTCTGCATATCCAACGAACTGTGGAGAGGTGAAAACCCCAGAAAACGTGTTTCTCGCATTAAACAGCTCGAAAAGAGCGCTCTCGATGTTTCTGCATACTTCGGACAGATGTTTCACAAAGCTTATCGTAGAAAATGCATATCTCAGCTTGAAACCCGACGAAAACCAAAATATCTCCGGATCTGCATATCCAACGCACTGTGGAGTGGTGAAAACACCAGATAACGTGTTTCTCGCATTAAATAGCTCGAAATGAGCGATCTCGATGATTCTGCATACTTCGGACAGAAGTCTCAACAAGATTATCGCAGAAAATGCATATCTCAGCGTGAAACCCCACGAAAACTAAGTTATCGGCGGCTCTACATATCAAACGCACTGTGGAGTGGTCAAAACACCAGAAAACTTGTCTTTTCGCATTAAATAGCTCCAAACGAGCGATCTAGATGATTCTGCATACTTCTGACTGAAGTCTCACCAAGATTATCGCAGAAAATGCATATCTCAGCTTGAAACCCCACGAAAGCCTAGATATCGCTGGTTCTGCATATCAAACGCACTGTGGAGTGATGAAAACACCAGATAACGTGTTTCTCGCATTTAATAGCTCGAATAGAGCGATCTAGATGATTCTGCATACTTCTGACAAAAGACCCACCACGATAATCGCAGAAAATGCATATCTCAGCTGGAAACACCACGAAAGCCAAGATATCGCTGGATCTGCATATCAAACGCACTGTGGAGTGGTGAAATCACCGGATAAGGTTTTTCTCGCATTAACTAGCTCGAAAAGAGGGATCTAGATGATTCTGCATACTTCTGACTGAAGTCTCACCACGATAATCGCAGAAAATGCATATCTCAGCTGGAAACACCACGAAAGCCAAGATATCGCTGGTTCTGCATATCAAACGCACTGTGGAGTGGTGAAATCACCGGATAAGGTTTTTCTCGCATTAACTAGCTCGAAAAGAGCTATCTAGATGATTCTGCATACTTCTGACTGAAGTCTCACCAAGATTATCGCAGAAAATGCATATCACAGCTTGAAACCCCACGAAAGCCAAGATATCGCTGGTTCTGCATATCAAACGCACTGTGGAGTGATGAAAACACCAGATAACGTGTTTCTCGCTTTAAATAGCTCGAAAAGCGCGATCTCGATGATTCTGCATACTTCCAACAGAAGTCTCACCAAGATTATCGCAGAAAATGCATATCTCTGCTTGAAACCCCACGAAAACCAAGATATCTACTGTTCTGCATATCCAACAAACTGTGGAGAGGTGAAAAACCCAGAAAACGTGTTTCTCGCATTAAACAGCTCGAAAAGAGCGCTCTCGATGTTTCTGCATACTTCGGACAGATGTTTCACAAAGCTTATCGTAGAAAATGCATATCTCAGCTTGAAACCCGACGAAAACCAAAATATCTCCGGTTCTGCATATCCAACGCACTGTGGAGTGGTGAAAACACCAGATAACGTGTTTCTCGCATTAAATAGCTCGAAATGAGCGATCTCGATGATTCTGCATACTTCGGACAGAAGTCTCAACAAGATTATCGCAGAAAATGCATATCTCAGCTTGAAACCCCACGAAAACTAAGTTATCGGCGGCTCTACATATCAAACGCACTGTGGAGTGGTCAAAACACCAGAAAACTTGTCTTTTCGCATTAAATAGCTCGAAACGAGCGATCTAGATGATTCTGCATACTTCTGACTGAAGTCTCACCAATATTATCGCAGAAAATGCATATTTCAGCTGGAAATCCCACGAAAACCAAGTTATCGGCGGCTCTACATATCAAACGCACTGTGGAGTGGTCAAAACACCAGAAAACTGGTTTTTTCGCATTAAGTAGCTCGAAACGAGCGATCTAGATGATTCTGCATACTTCTGACTAAAGTCTCACCAAGATTATCGCAGAAAATGCATATCTCAGCTGGAAACCCCACGAAAACCAAGATATCGCCGGTTCTGCATATCAGACGCCCTGTGGAGTGATAAAAACACCAGATAACGTGTTTCTCGCATTAAATAGCTCGAATAGAGCGATCTCGATGATTCTGCATACTTCTGACAGAAGACTCACCAAGATTATCGCAGAAAATGCATATTTCAGCTGGAAACCCCACGAAAACCAAGTTATCGGCGGCACTACATATCAAACGCACTGTGGAGTGGTCAAAACGCCAGAAAACTTGTCTTTTCGCATTAAATAGCTCGAAACGAGCGATCTAGATGATTCTGCATACTTCTGACAGAGGTCTCACCAATATTATCGTAGAAAATGCATATCTCAGCTTGAAACCCGACCGAAACGTAGATATCTCCGGTTCTGCATGTCTAATGTACTGTGGAGTGGTGAATACACCAGAAAACGTGTTTCTCGCATTAAATAGCTCGAAAAGAGCGATCTAGATGATTCTGCATGCTTCTGGCAGAAGACTCACCAAGCTTATCGCTGAAAATGCATATCTCAGCTTGAAACCCCACGAAAACCAAGATATCTACTGTTCTGCGTATCAAACGCACTGTGGAGTGGTGAAAACACCAGATAACGTGTTTCTCGCATTAAATAGCTCGAATAGAGCGATCTCGATGATTCTGCATACTTCTGACAGAAGACTCACCAAGATTATCGCAGAAAATGCATATTTCAGGTGGAAACCCCAGGAAAACCA
The DNA here is from genome assembly GCA_951804975.1 of Anthophora plumipes. NCBI lineage: Eukaryota > Metazoa > Arthropoda > Insecta > Hymenoptera > Apidae > Anthophora > Anthophora plumipes. The sequence goes on from CATORF010000177.1 coordinate 1,473,645, forward strand.
AGTTAACGGCGGCTCTACATATCAATCGCACTGTGGAGTGGTCAAACCACAAGAAAACTTGTTTTTTCGCATTAAATAGCTCGAAACGAGCGATCTAGATGATTCTGCATACTTCTGACTGAAGTCTCACCAATATTATCGCAGAAGATGCATATCTCAGCTCGAAACCTCACGAAAATCAAGATGTTGCCGGTTCTGCATATCAAACGCACTGTGGAGTGGTGAAAACAACCAGAGAACATGTTTCTCGCATTAAATAGCTCGAAAAGGCCGATCCCGATGATTCTGCATACTTCTGACAGAAGTCTCACCAAGATTATCGTAGAAAATGCATATCTCAGCTTGAACCCCGACGAAAACCAAAATATCTCCGGTTCTGCATATCCAACGCACTGTGGAGTGGTGAAAACACCAGATAACGTGTTTCTCGCATTAAATAGCTCGAAATGAGCGATCTCGATGATTCTGCATACTTCGGACAGAAGTCTCAACAAGATTATCGCAGAAAATGCATATCTCAGCTTGAAACCCCACGAAAACTAAGTTATCGGCGGCTCTACATATCAAACGCACTGTGGAGTGGTCAAAACACCAGAAAACTTGTCTTTTCGCATTAAATAGCTCGAAACGAGCGATCTAGATGATTCTGCATACTTCTGACTGAAGTCTCACCAAGATTATCGCAGAAAATGCATATCTCAGCTTGAAACCCCACGAAAGCCAAGATATCGCTGGTTCTGCATATCAAACGCACTGTGGAGTGATGAAAACACCAGATAACGTGTTTCTCGCATTTAATAGCTCGAAAAGAGGGATCTAGATGATTCTGCATACTTCTGACTGAAGTCTCACCACGATAATCGCAGAAAATGCATATCTCAGCTGGAAACACCACGAAAGCCAAGATATCGCTGGTTCTGCATATCAAACGCACTGTGGAGTGGTGAAATCACCGGATAAGGTTTTCTCGCATTAACTAGCTCGAAAAGAGCTATCTAGATGATTCTGCATACTTCTGACTGAAGTCTCACCAAGATTATCGCAGAAAATGCATATCTCAGCTTGAAACCCCACGAAAGCCAAGATATCGCTGGTTCTGCATATCAAACGCACTGTGGAGTGATGAAAACACCAGATAACGTGTTTCTCGCTTTAAATAGCTCGAAAAGCGCGATCTCGATGATTCTGCATACTTCCAACAGAAGTCTCACCAAGATTATCGCAGAAAATGCATATCTCTGCTTGAAACCCCACGAAAACCAAGATATCTACTGTTCTGCATATCCAACAAACTGTGGAGAGGTGAAAACCCCAGAAAACGTGTTTCTCGCATTAAACAGCTCGAAAAGAGCGCTCTCGATGTTTCTGCATACTTCGGACAGATGTTTCACAAAGCTTATCGTAGAAATTGCATATCTCAGCTTGAAACCCGACGAAAACCAAAATATCTCCGGTTCTGCATATCCAACGCACTGTGGAGTGGTGAAAACACCAGATAACGTGTTTCTCGCATTAAATAGCTCGAAATGAGCGATCTCGATGATTCTGCATACTTCGGACAGAAGTCTCAACAAGATTATCGCAGAAAATGCATATCTCAGCTTGAAACCCCACGAAAACTAAGTTATCGGCGGCTCTACATATCAAACGCACTGTGGAGTGGTCAAAACACCAGAAAACTTGTCTTTTCGCATTAAATAGCTCGAAACGAGCGATCTAGATGATTCTGCATACTTCTGACTGAAGTCTCACCAATATTATCGCAGAAAATGCATATTTCAGCTGGAAATCCCACGAAAACCAAGTTATCGGCGGCTATACATATCAAACGCACTGTGGAGTGGTCAAAACACCAGAAAACTGGTTTTTTCGCATTAAGTAGCTCGAAACGAGCGATCTAGATGATTCTGCATACTTCTGACTAAAGTCTCACCAAGATTATCGCAGAAAATGCATATCTCAGCTGGAAACCCCACGAAAACCAAGATATCGCCGGTTCTGCATATCAGACGCCCTGTGGAGTGATAAAAACACCAGATAACGTGTTTCTCGCATTAAATAGCTCGAATAGAGCGATCTCGATGATTCTGCATACTTCTGACAGAAGACTCACCAAGATTATCGCAGAAAATGCATATTTCAGCTGGAAACCCCACGAAAACCAAGTTATCGGCGGCACTACATATCAAACGCACTGTGGAGTGGTCAAAACACCAGAAAACTTGTCTTTTCGCATTAAATAGCTCGAAACGAGCGATCTAGATGATTCTGCATACTTCTGACAGAGGTCTCACCAATATTATCGTAGAAAATGCATATCTCAGCTTGAAACCCGACCGAAACGTAGACATCTCCGGTTCTGCATGTCTAATGTACTGTGGAGTGGTGAATACACCAGAAAACGTGTTTCTCGCATTAAATAGCTCGAAAAGAGCGATCTAGATGATTCTGCATACTTCTGGCAGAAGACTCACCAAGCTTATCGCTGAAAATGCATATCTCAGCTTGAAACCCCACGAAAACCAAGATATCTACTGTTCTGCGTATCAAACGCACTGTGGAGTGGTGAAAACACCAGATAACGTGTTTCTCGCATTAAATAGCTCGAATAGAGCGATCTCGATGATTCTGCATACTTCTGACAGAAGACTCACCAAGATTATCGCAGAAAATGCATATTTCAGGTGGAAACCCCACGAAAACCAAGTTAACGGCGGCTCTACATATCAATAGCACTGTGGAGTGGTCAAAACACCAGAAAACTTGTTTTTTCGCATTAAATAGCTCGAAACGAGCGATCTAGATGATTCTGCATACTTCTGACTGAAGTCTCACAAATATTATCGCAGAAGATGAATATCTCAGCTCGAAACCTCACGAAAATCAAGATGTTGCCGGTTCTGCATATCAAACGCACTGTGGAGTGGTGAAAACAACCAGAGAACATGTTTCTCGCATTAAATAGCTGGAAAAGGCCGATCCCGATGATTCTGCATACTTCTGACAGAAGTCTCACCAAGATTATCGTAGAAAATGCATATCTCAGCTTGAACCCCGACGAAATCAAACATGTCGCCGGTTCTGCATATCAAACGCACTGTGGAGTGGTGAAAACACCAGAGAACGTGTTTCTCGCATTAAATAGCTCGAAAAGAGCGATCTAGATGATTCTGCATACTTCTGACAAAAGACCCACCACGATAATCGCAGAAAATGCATATCTCAGCTGGAAACACCACGAAAGCCAAGATATCGCTGGTTCTGCAAATCAAACGCACTGTGGAGTGGTGAAATCACCGGATAAGGTTTTTCTCGCATTAACTAGCTCGAAAAGAGCGATCTAGATGATTCTGCATACTTCTGACTGAAGTCTCACCAAGATTATCGCAGAAAATGCATATCTCAGCTTGAAACCCCACGAAAGCCAAGATATCGCTGGTTCTGCATATCAAACGCACTGTGGAGTGATGAAAACACCAGATAACGTGTTTCTCGCATTAAATAGCTCGAATAGAGCGATCTCGATGATTCTGCATACTTCTGACAGAAGACTCACCAAGATTATCGCAGAAAATGCATATTTCTGCTTGAAACCCCACGAAAACCAAGATATCTCCGGTTCTGCATATCCAACGAACTGTGGAGTGGTGAAAACCCCAGAAAACGAGTTTCTCGCATTAAATAGCTCGAAAAGAGCGCTCTCGATGTTTCTGCATACTTCTGACTGAAGCCTCACCACGATAATCGCAGCAAATGCATATCTCAGCTGGAAACACCACGAAAGCCAAGATATCGCTGGTTCTGCATATCAAACGCACTGTGGAGTGGTGAAATCACCGGATAAGGTTTTTCTCGCATTAACTAGCTCGAAAAGAGCGACCTAGATGATTCTGCATACTTCTGACTGAAGTCTCACCAAGATTATCGCAGAAAATGCATATCTCAGCTTGAAACCCCACGAAAACCAAGATATCGCCGGTTCTGCATATCAGACGCCCTGTGGAGTGATAAAAACACCAGATAACGTGTTTCTCGCATTAAATAGCTCGAATAGAGCGATCTCGATGATTCTGCATACTTCTGACAGAAGACTCACCAAGATTATCGCAGAAAATGCATATTTCAGCTGGAAACCCCACGAAAACCAAGTTATCGGCGGCACTACATATCAAACGCACTGTGGAGTGGTCAAAACACCAGAAAACTTGTCTTTTCGCATTAAATAGCTCGAAACGAGCGATCTAGATGATTCTGCATACTTCTGACAGAGGTCTCACCAATATTATCGTAGAAAATGCATATCTCAGCTTGAAACCCGACCGAAACGTAGATATCTCCGGTTCTGCATGTCTAATGTACTGTGGAGTGGTGAATACACCAGAAAACGTGTTTCTCGCATTAAATAGCTCGAAAAGAGCGATCTAGATGATTCTGCATACTTCTGGCAGAAGACTCACCAAGCTTATCGCTGAAAATGCATATCTCAGCTTGAAACCCCACGAAAACCAAGATATCTACTGTTCTGCGTATCAAACGCACTGTGGAGTGGTGAAAACACCAGATAACGTGTTTCTCGCATTAAATAGCTCGAATAGAGCGATCTCGATGATTCTGCATACTTCTGACAGAAGACTCACCAAGATTATCGCAGAAAATGCATATTTCAGGTGGAAACCCCACGAAAACCAAGTTAACGGCGGCTCTACATATCAATCGCACTGTGGAGTGGTCAAAACACCAGAAAACTTGTTTTTTCGCATTAAATAGCTCGAAACGAGCGATCTAGATGATTCTGCATACTTCTGACTGAAGTCTCACAAATATTATCGCAGAAGATGAATATCTCAGCTCGAAACCTCACGAAAATCAAGATGTTGCCGGTTCTGCATATCAAACGCACTGTGGAGTGGTGAAAACAACCAGAGAACATGTTTCTCGCATTAAATAGCTCGAAAAGGCCGATCCCGATGATTCTGCATACTTCTGACAGAAGTCTCACCAAGATTATCGTAGAAAATGCATATCTCAGCTTGAACCCCGACGAAATCAAACATGTCGCCGGTTCTGCATATCAAACGCACTGTGGAGTGGTGAAAACACCAGAGAACGTGTTTCTCGCATTAAATAGCTCGAAAAGAGCGATCTAGATGATTCTGCATACTTCTGACAAAAGACCCACCACGATAATCGCAGAAAATGCATATCTCAGCTGGAAACACCACGAAAGCCAAGATATCGCTGGTTCTGCATATCAAACGCACTGTGGAGTGGTGAAATCACCGGATAAGGTTTTTCTCGCATTAACTAGCTCGAAAAGAGCGACCTAGATGATTCTGCATACTTCTGACTGAAGTCTCACCAAGATTATCGCAGAAAATGCATATCTCAGCTTGAAACCCCACGAAAGCCAAGATATCGCTGGTTCTGCATATCAAACGCACTGTGGAGTGATGAAAACACCAGATAACGTGTTTCTCGCATTAAATAGCTCGAAAAGAGCGATCTAGATGATTCTGCATACTTCTGACAAAAGACCCACCACGATAATCGCAGAAAATGCAAATCTCAGTTGGAAACACCACGAAAGCCAAGATATCGCTGGTTCTGCATATCAAACGCACTGTGGAGTGGTGAAATCACCGGATAAGGTTTTTCTCGCATTAACTAGCTCGATAAGAGCGATCTAGATGATTCTGCATACTTCTGACTGAAGTCTCACCAAGATTATCGCAGAAAATGCATATCTCAGCTTGAAACCCCACGAAAGCCAAGATATCGCTGGTTCTGCATATCAAACGCACTGTGGAGTGACGAAAACACCAGATAACGTGTTTCTCGCATTAAATAGCTCGAATAGAGCGATCTAGATGATTCTGCATACTTCTGACAAAAGACCCACCACGATAATCGCAGAAAATGCATATCTCAGCTGGAAACACCACGAAAGCCAAGATATCGCTGGTTCTGCATATCAAACGCACTGTGGAATGGTGAAAACACCAGAGAACGTGTTTCTCGCATTAAATAGCTCGAAAAGAGCGATCTAGATGATTCTGCATACTTCTGACAAAAGACACACCGCGATAATCGCAGAAAATGCATATCTCAGCTGGAAACACCACGAAAGCCAAGATATCGCTGGTTCTGCATATCAAACGCACTGTGGAGTGGTGAAATCACCGGATAAGGTTTTTCTCGCATTAACTAGCTCGAAAAGAGCGATCTAGATGATTCTGCATACTTCTGACTGAAGTCTCACCACGATAATCGCAGAAAATGCATATCTCAGCTGGAAACACCACGACAGCCAAGATATCGCTGGTTCTGCATATCAAACGCACTGTGGAGTGGTGAAATCACCGGATAAGGTTTTTCTCGCATTAACTAGCTCGAAAAGAGCTATCTAGATGATTCTGCATACTTCTGACTGAAGTCTCACCAAGATTATCGCAGAAAATGCATATCTCAGCTTGAAACCCCACGAAAGCCAAGATATCGCTGGTTCTGCATATCAAACGCACTGTGGAGTGATGAAAACACCAGATAACGTGTTTCTCGCTTTAAATAGCTCGAAAAGCGCGATCTCGATGATTCTGCATACTTCCAACAGAAGTCTCACCAAGATTATCGCAGAAAATGCATATCTCTGCTTGAAACCCCACGAAAACCAAGATATCTACTGTTCTGCATATCCAACGAACTGTGGAGAGGTGAAAACCCCAGAAAACGTGTTTCTCGCATTAAACAGCTCGAAAAGAGCGCTCTCGATGTTTCTGCATACTTCGGACAGAAGTCTCAACAAGATTATCGCAGAAAATGCATATCTCAGCTTGAAACCCCACGAAAACTAAGTTATCGGCGGCTCTACATATCAAACGCACTGTGGAGTGGTCAAAACACCAGAAAACTTGTCTTTTCGCATTAAATAGCTCGAAACGAGCGATCTAGATGATTCTGCATACTTCTGACTGAAGTCTCACCAAGATTATCGCAGAAAATGCATATCTCAGCTTGAAACCCCACGAAAGCCAAGATATCGCTGGTTCTGCATATCAAACGCACTGTGGAGTGATGAAAACACCAGATAACGTGTTTCTCGCATTTAATAGCTCGAATAGAGCGATCTAGATGATTCTGCATACTTCTGACAAAAGACCCACCACGATAATCGCAGAAAATGCATATCTCAGCTGGAAACACCACGAAAGCCAAGATATCGCTGGTTCTGCATATCAAACGCACTGTGGAGTGGTGAAATCACCGGATAAGGTTTTTCTCGCATTAACTAGCTCGAAAAGAGGGATCTAGATGATTCTGCATACTTCTGACTGAAGTCTCACCACGATAATCGCAGAAAATGCATATCTCAGCTGGAAACACCACGAAAGCCAAGATATCGCTGGTTCTGCATATCAAACGCACTGTGGAGTGGTGAAATCACCGGATAAGATTTTTCTCGCATTAACTAGCTCGAAAAGAGCTATCTAGATGATTCTGCATACTTCTGACTGAAGTCTCACCAAGATTATCGCAGAAAATGCATATCTCAGCTTGAAACCCCACGAAAGCCAAGATATCGCTGGTTCTGCATATCAAACGCACTGTGGAGTGATGAAAACACCAGATAACGTGTTTCTCGCTTTAAATAGCTCGAAAAGCGCGATCTCGATGATTCTGCATACTTCCAACAGAAGTCTCACCAAGATTATCGCAGAAAATGCATATCTCTGCTTGAAACCCCACGAAAACCAAGATATCTACTGTTCTGCATATCCAACAAACTGTGGAGAGGTGAAAACCCCAGAAAACGTGTTTCTCGCATTAAACAGCTCGAAAAGAGCGCTCTCGATGTTTCTGCATACTTCGGACAGATGTTTCACAAAGCTTATCGTAGAAAATGCATATCTCAGCTTGAAACCCCACGAAAACCAAGATGTCTACTGTTCTGCGTATCAAACGCACTGTGGAGTGGTGAAAACACCAGATAACGTGTTTCTCGCATTAAATAGCTCGAAATGAGCGATCTCGATGATTCTGCATACTTCGGACAGAAGTCTCAACAAGATTATCGCAGAAAATGCATATCTCAGCTTGAAACCCCACGAAAACTAAGTTATCGGCGGCTCTACATATCAAACGCACTGTGGAGTGGTCAAAACACCAGAAAACTTGTCTTTTCGCATTAAATAGCTCGAAACGAGCGATCTAGATGATTCTGCATACTTCTGACAGAAGACTCACCAAGATTATCGCAGAAAATGCATATTTCAGCTGGAAACCCCACGAAAACCAAGTTATCGGCGGCACTACATATCAAACGCACTGTGGAGTGGTCAAAACACCAGAAAACTTGTCTTTTCGCATTAAATAGCTCGAAACGAGCGATCTAGATGATTCTGCATACTTCTGACAGAGGTCTCACCAATATTATCGTAGAAAATGCATATCTCAGCTTGAAACCCGACCGAAACGTAGATATCTCCGGTTCTGCATGTCTAATGTACTGTGGAGTGGTGAATACACCAGAAAACGTGTTTCTCGCATTAAATAGCTCGAAAAGAGCGATCTAGATGATTCTGCATACTTCTGGCAGAAGACTCACCAAGCTTATCGCTGAAAATGCATATCTCAGCTTGAAACCCCACGAAAACCAAGATGTCTACTGTTCTGCGTATCAAACGCACTGTGGAGTGGTGAAAACACCAGATAACGTGTTTCTCGCATTAAATAGCTCGAGTAGAGCGATCTCGATGATTCTGCATACTTCTGACAGAAGACTCACCAAGATTATCGCAGAAAATGCATATCTCAGCTTGAAACCCGACGAAAACCGAGTTATCTCCGGTTCTGCACATCAAACGTACCGTGGAGTGGTGAAAACACCAGAAAACGTGTTTCGCACATTAAGTAGCTCGAAAAGTGCGTTCTCGAAGATTCTGCATACATCTGACAGAAGTCTCAACAAGATTATCGCAGAAAATGCATATCTCAGCTTGAAACCCCACGAAAACCAAGATATCTACTGTTCTGCATATCAAACGCACTGTGGAGTGGTGAAAACACCAGAAAACTTGTTTTTCGCATTAAATAGCTCGAAACGAGCGATCTGGATGATTCACCATACTTCGGACAGAAGTCTCACCAAGATTATCGCAGGAAATGCATATCTCAGCTTGAAACCCCACGAAAACCAAGATACCTCCGGTTCTGCATATCCAACGAACTGTGGAGTGGTGAAAACCCCAGAAAACGAGTTTCTCGCATTAAATAGCTCGAAAAGAGCGATCTCGATGTTTCTGCATACTTCGGACAGATGTCACACCAAGATTACCGTAGAAAATGCATATCTCAGCTTGAAATCAGACGAAAACCAAAATATCGCAGGTTCTGCATATCAAACCAACTGTGGAGTGGTGAAAACACCAGATAACGTGTTTCTCGCTTTAAATAGCTCGAAAAGCGCGATCTCGATGATTCTGCATACTTCCAACAGAAGTCTCACCAAGATTATCGCAGAAAATGCATATCTCTGCTTGAAACCCCACGAAAACCAAGATATCTAATGTTCTGCATATCCAACGAACTCTGGAGAGGTGAAAACCCCAGAAAACGTGTTTCTCGCATTAAACAGCTCGAAAAGAGCGCTCTCGATGTTTCTGCATACTTCGGACAGATGTTTCACAAAGCTTATCGTAGAAAATGCATATCTCAGCTTGAAACCCGACGAAAACCAAAATATCTCCGGTTCTGCATATCCAACGCACTGTGGAGTGGTGAAAACACCAGATAACGTGTTTCTCGCATTAAATAGCTCGAAATGAGCGATCTCGATGATTCTGCATACTTCGGACAGAAGTCTCAACAAGATTATCGCAGAAAATGCATATCTCAGCTTGAAACCCCACGAAAACTAAGTTATCGGCGGCTCTACATATCAAACGCACTGTGGAGTGGTCAAAACACCAGAAAACTTGTCTTTTCGCATTAAATAGCTCGAAACGAGCGATCTAGATGATTCTGCATACTTCTGACTGAAGTCTCACCAATATTATCGCACAAAATGCATATTTCAGCTGGAAATCCCACGAAAACCAAGTTATCGGCGGCTCTACATATCAAACGCACTGTGGAGTGGTCAAAACACCAGAAAACTGGTTTTTTCGCATTAAGTTGCTCGAAACGAGCGATCTAGATGATTCTGCATACTTCTGACTAAAGTCTCACCAAGATTATCGCAGAAAATGCATATCTCAGCTGGAAACCCCACGAAAACCAAGATATCGCCGGTTCTGCATATCAGACGCCCTGTGGAGTGATAAAAACACCAGATAACGTGTTTCTCGCATTAAATAGCTCGAATAGAGCGATCTCGATGATTCTGCATACTTCTGACAGAAGACTCACCAAGATTATCGCAGAAAATGCATATTTCAGCTGGAAACCCCACGAAAACCAAGTTATCGGCGGCACTACATATCAAACGCACTGTGGAGTGGTCAAAACACCAGAAAACTTGTCTTTTCGCATTAAATAGCTCGAAACGAGCGATCTAGATGATTCTGCATACTTCTGACTGAAGTCTCACCAATAATATCGCAGAAAATGCATATTTCAGCTGGAAATCCCACGAAAACCAAGTTATCGGCGGCTCTACATATCAAACGCACTGTGGAGTGGTCAAAACACCAGAAAACTTGTCTTTTCGCATTAAATAGCTCGAAACGAGCGATCTAGATGATTCTGCATACTTCTGACAGAGGTCTCACCAATATTATCGTAGAAAATGCATATCTCAGCTTGAAACCCGACCGAAACGTAGATATCTCCGGTTCTGCATGTCTAATGTACTGTGGAGTGGTGAATACACCAGAAAACGTGTTTCTCGCATTAAATAGCTCGAAAAGAGCGATCTAGATGATTCTGCATACTTCTGGCAGAAGACTCACCAAGCTTATCGCTGAAAATGCATATCTCAGCTTGAAACCCCACGAAAACCAAGATGTCTACTGTTCTGCGTATCAAACGCACTGTGGAGTGGTGAAAACACCAGATAACGTGTTTCTCGCATTAAATAGCTCGAAATGAGCGATCTCGATGATTCTGCATACTTCGGACAGAAGTCTCAACAAGATTATCGCAGAAAATGCATATCTCAGCTTGAAACCCCACGAAAACTAAGTTATCGGCGGCTCTACATATCAAACGCACTGTGGAGTGGTCAAAACACCAGAAAACTGGTCTTTTCGCATTAAATAGCTCGAAACGAGCGATCTAGATGATTCTGCATACTTCTGACAGAAGACTCACCAAGATTATCGCAGAAAATGCATATTTCAGCTGGAAACCCCACGAAAACCAAGTTATCGGCGGCACTACATATCAAACGCACTGTGGAGTGGTCAAAACACCAGAAAACTTGTCTTTTCGCATTAAATAGCTCGAAACGAGCGATCTAGATGATTCTGCATACTTCTGACAGAGGTCTCACCAATATTATCGTAGAAAATGCATATCTCAGCTTGAAACCCGACCGAAACGTAGATATCTCCGGTTCTGCATGTCTAATGTACTGTGGAGTGGTGAATACACCAGAAAACGTGTTTCTCGCATTAAATAGCTCGAAAAGAGCGATCTAGATGATTCTGCATACTTCTGGCAGAAGACTCACCAAGCTTATCGCTGAAAATGCATATCTCAGCTTGAAACCCCACGAAAACCAAGATGTCTACTGTTCTGCGTATCAAACGCACTGTGGAGTGGTGAAAACACCAGATAACGTGTTTCTCGCATTAAATAGCTCGAGTAGAGCGATCTCGATGATTCTGCATACTTCTGACAGAAGACTCACCAAGATTATCGCAGAAAATGCATATCTCAGCTTGAAACCCGACGAAAACCGAGTTATCTCCGGTTCTGCACATCAAACGTACCGTGGAGTGGTGAAAACACCAGAAAACGTGTTTCGCACATTAAGTAGCTCGAAAAGTGCGTTCTCGAAGATTCTGCATACATCTGACAGAAGTCTCAACAAGATTATCGCAGAAAATGCATATCTCAGCTTGAAACCCCACGAAAACCAAGATATCTACTGTTCTGCATATCAAACGCACTGTGGAGTGGTGTAAACACCAGAAAACTTGTTTTTCGCATTAAATAGCTCGAAACGAGCGATCTGGATGATTCACCATACTTCGGACAGAAGTCTCACCAAGATTATCGCAGAAAATGCATATCTCTGCTTGAAACCCCACGAAAACCAAGATATCTAATGTTCTGCATATCCAACGAACTCTGGAGAGGTGAAAACCCCAGAAAACGTGTTTCTCGCATTAAACAGCTCGAAAAGAGCGCTCTCGATGTTTCTGCATACTTCGGACAGATGTTTCACAAAGCTTATCGTAGAAAATGCATATCTCAGCTTGAAACCCGACGAAAACCAAAATATCTCCGGTTCTGCATATCCAACGCACTGTGGAGTGGTGAAAACACCAGATAACGTGTTTCTCGCATTAAATAGCTCGAAATGAGCGATCTCGATGATTCTGCATACTTCGGACAGAAGTCTCAACAAGATTATCGCAGAAAATGCATATCTCAGCTTGAAACCCCACGAAAACTAAGTTATCGGCGGCTCTACATATCAAACGCACTGTGGAGTGGTCAAAACACCAGAAAACTTGTCTTTTCGCATTAAATAGCTCGAAACGAGCGATCTAGATGATTCTGCATACTTCTGACTGAAGTCTCACCAATATTATCGCACAAAATGCATATTTCAGCTGGAAATCCCACGAAAACCAAGTTATCGGCGGCTCTACATATCAAACGCACTGTGGAGTGGTCAAAACACCAGAAAACTGGTTTTTTCGCATTAAGTTGCTCGAAACGAGCGATCTAGATGATTCTGCATACTTCTGACTAAAGTCTCACCAAGATTATCGCAGAAAATGCATATCTCAGCTGGAAACCCCACGAAAACCAAGATATCGCCGGTTCTGCATATCAGACGCCCTGTGGAGTGATAAAAACACCAGATAACGTGTTTCTCGCATTAAATAGCTCGAATAGAGCGATCTCGATGATTCTGCATACTTCTGACAGAAGACTCACCAAGATTATCGCAGAAAATGCATATTTCAGCTGGAAACCCCACGAAAACCAAGTTATCGGCGGCACTACATATCAAACGCACTGTGGAGTGGTCAAAACACCAGAAAACTTGTCTTTTCGCATTAAATAGCTCGAAACGAGCGATCTAGATGATTCTGCATACTTCTGACAGAGGTCTCACCAATATTATCGTAGAAAATGCATATCTCAGCTTGAAACCCGACCGAAACGTAGATATCTCCGGTTCTGCATGTCTAATGTACTGTGGAGTGGTGAATACACCAGAAAACGTGTTTCTCGCATTAAATAGCTCGAAAAGAGCGATCTAGATGATTCTGCATACTTCTGGCAGAAGACTCACCAAGCTTATCGCTGAAAATGCATATCTCAGCTTGAAACCCCACGAAAACCAAGATATCTACTGTTCTGCGTATCAAACGCACTGTGGAGTGGTGAAAACACCAGATAACGTGATTCTCGCACTAACTTGCTCGAAAAGAGCGATCTCGATGATTCAGCTTACTTCGGACAGAAGTGTCACCAAGATTATCGCAGAAAATGCATATCTCAGCTTGAAACCCGACGAAAACCGAGTTATCTCCGGTTCTGCACATCAAACGTACCGTGGAGTGGTGAAAACACCATAAAACGTGTTTCGCACATTAAGTAGCTCGAAAAGTGCGTTCTCGAAGATTCTGCATACATCTGACAGAAGTCTCAACAAGATTATCGCAGAAAATGCATATCTCAGCTTGAAACCCCACGAAAACCAAGATATCTACTGTTCTGCATATCAAACGCACTGTGGAGTGGTGAAAACACCAGAAAACTTGTTTTTCGCATTAAATAGCTCGAAACGAGCGATCTAGATGATTCACCATACTTCGGACAGAAGTCTCACCAAGATTATCGCAGGAAATGCATATCTCAGCTTGAAACCCCACGAAAACCAAGATACCTCCGGTTCTGCATATCCAACGAACTGTGGAGTGGTGAAAACCCCAGAAAACGAGTTTCTCGCATTAAATAGCTCGAAAAGAGCGATCTCGATGTTTCTGCATACTTCGGACAGATGTCACACCAAGATTACCGTAGAAAATGCATATCTCAGCTTGAAATCAGACGAAAACCAAAATATCGCCGGTTCTGCATATCAAACCAACTGTGGAGTGGTGAAAACACCAGATAACGTGTTTCTCGCTTTAAATAGCTCGAAAAGCGCGATCTCGATGATTCTGCATACTTCCAACAGAAGTCTCACCAAGATTATCGCAGAAAATGCATATCTCTGCTTGAAACCCCACGAAAACCAAGATATCTACTGTTCTGCATATCCAACGAACTGTGGAGAGGTGAAAACCCCAGAAAACGCGTTTCTCGCATTAAACAGCTCGAAAAGAGCGCTCTCGATGTTTCTGCATACTTCGGACAGATGTTTCACGAAGCTTATCGTAGAAAATGCATATCTCAGCTTGAAACCCGACGAAAACCAAAATATCTCCGGTTCTGCATATCCAACAGACTGTGGAGTGGTGAAAACACCAGATAACGTGTTTCTCGCTTTAAATAGCTCGAAAAGCGCGATCTCGATGATTCTGCATACTTCCAACTGAAGTCTCACCAAGATTATCGCAGAAAATGCATATCTCTGCTTGAAACCCCACGAAAACCAAGATATCTACTGTTCTGCATATCCAACGAACTGTGGAGAGGTGAAAACCCCAGAAAACGTGTTTCTCGCATTAAACAGCTCGAAGAGAGCGCTCTCGATGTTTCTGCATACTTCGGACAGATGTTTCACGAAGCTTATCGTAGAAAATGCATATCTCAGCTTGAAACCCGACGAAAACCAAAATATCTCCGGTTCTGCATATCCAACGCACTGTGGAGTGGTGAAAACACCAGATAACGTGTTTCTCGCATTAAATAGCTCGAAATGAGCGATTTCGATGATTCTGCATACTTCGGACAGAAGTCTCAACAAGATTATCGCAGAAAATGCATATCTCAGCTTGAAACCCCACGAAAACCAAGATATCTACTGTTCTGCATATCAAACGCACTGTGGAGTGGTGAAAACACCAGATAACGCGTTTCTCGCATTAAATAGCTCGAAACGAGCGATCTCGATGATTCTGCATACTTCGGACAGAAGTCTCACCAAAATTATCGTAAAAAATGCATATCTCAGCTTGAAACCCCACGAAAACCAAGATATCGCTGTGTTCAGCATATCAAACGCACTGTGGAGTGGTGAAAACCCCATGAAAATGTGTTTCTCGCATTAAATAGCTCGAATAGAGCGATCTCGATGATTCTTCATACTTCGGACAGAAGTCTCACCAAGATTATCGTAGAAAATGCATATCTCAGCTTGAAACCCGACGAAAACCGAGTTATCTCCGGTTCTGCACATCAAACGTACCGTGGAGTGGTGAAAAAACCAGAAAACGTTTTTCGCGCATTAAGTAGCTCGAAAAGAGCGTTTTCGAAGATTCTGCATCCTTCTGACAGAAGTCTCACCAGGATTATCGTAGAAAATGCATAACCCAACTTGAAACCCCACGAAAACCAAGATATCTACTGTTCTGCATATCCAACGAACTGTGGTGTGGTGAAAACCCCAGAAAACGTGTTTCTCGCATTAAATACCTCGAAAAGAGCGCTCTCGATGTTTCTGCATACTTTGGACAGATGTTTCACCAAGCTTATCGTAGAAAATGCATATCTCAGCTTGAAACCCGACGAAAACCAAAATATCGCCGGTTCTGCATATCCAACGCACTGTGGAGTGGTGAAAACCCCAGAAAACGTGTTTCTCGCATTAAACAGCTCGAAAAGAGCGCTCTCGATGTTTCTGCATACTTCGGACAGATGTTTCACGAAGCTTATCGTAGAAAATGCATATCTCAGCTTGAAACCCGACGAAAACCAAAATATCTCCGGTTCTGCATATCCAACGCACTGTGGAGTGGTGAAAACACCAGATAACGTGTTTCTCGCATTAAATAGCTCGAAATGAGCGATTTCGATGATTCTGCATACTTCGGACAGAAGTCTCAACAAGATTATCGCAGAAAATGCATATCTCAGCTTGAAACCCCACGAAAACCAAGATATCTACTGTTCTGCATATCAAACGCACTGTGGAGTGGTGAAAACACCAGATAACGCGTTTCTCGCATTAAATAGCTCGAAACGAGCGATCTCGATGATTCTGCATACTTCGGACAGAAGTCTCACCAAAATTATCGTAAAAAATGCATATCTCAGCTTGAAACCCCACGAAAACCAAGATATCGCTGTGTTCAGCATATCAAACGCACTGTGGAGTGGTGAAAACCCCATGAAAACGTGTTTCTCGCATTAAATAGCTCGAATAGAGCGATCTCGATGATTCTTCATACTTCGGACAGAAGTCTCACCAAGATTATCGTAGAAAATGCATATCTCAGCTTGAAACCCGACGAAAACCGAGTTATCTCCGGTTCTGCACATCAAACGTACCGTGGAGTGGTGAAAAAACCAGAAAACGTTTTTCGCGCATTAAGTAGCTCGAAAAGAGCGTTTTCGAAGATTCTGCATCCTTCTGACAGAAGTCTCACCAGGATTATCGTAGAAAATGCATAACCCAACTTGAAACCCCACGAAAACCAAGATATCTACTGTTCTGCATATCCAACGAACTGTGGTGTGGTGAAAACCCCAGAAAACGTGTTTCTCGCATTAAATACCTCGAAAAGAGCGCTCTCGATGTTTCTGCATACTTTGGACAGATGTTTCACCAAGCTTATCGTAGAAAATGCATATCTCAGCTTGAAACCCGACGAAAACCAAAATATCGCCGGTTCTGCATATCCAACGCACTGTGGAGTGGTGAAAACACCAGATAACGTGTTTCTCGCATCAAGTAGCTCGAAACGAGCGATCTCGATGATTCTGCATACTTCGGACAGAAGTCACAACAAGATTATCGCTGAAAATGCATATCTCAGCTTGAAACCCCACGAAAACCAAGATATGTACTGTTCTGCATATCAAACGCACTGTGGAGTGGTGAAAACACCAGATAACGTGTTTCTCGCACTAACTAGCTCGAAAAGAGCGATCTCGATGATTCAGCATACTTCGGACAGAAGTGTCACCAAGATTATCGCAGAAAATGCATATCTCAGCTTGAAACCCGACGAAAACCGAGTTATCTCCGGTTCTGCACATCAAACGTACCGTGGATTGGTGAAAACACCAGAAAACGTGTTTCGCACATTAAGTAGCTCGAAAAGTGCGTTCTCGAAGATTCTGCATACATCTGACAGAAGTCTCACCAGGATTATCGTAGAAAATGCATATCTGAGCTTGAAACCCGACGAAATCCAAGATGTCGCCGGTTCTGCATATCAAACGCACTGTGGAGTGGTGAAATCACCAGAAAACGTGTTTCTCGCATTAAGTAGCTCGAAAAGAGCGATCTAGATGATTCTGCATACTTCTGACAGAAGTCTCACCAAGATTATCGTAGAAAATGCATATCTCAGCTTGAAACCCGACCGAAACCAAGATATCTCCGGTTCTGCATGTCAAACGTACTGTGGAGTGGTGAATACACCAGAAAACGTGTTTCTCGCATTAAGTAGCTCGAAAAGAACGATCTAGATGATTCTGCATACTTCTGACTGAAGTCTCACCAAGATTATTGTAGAAAATGCATATCTCAGCTTGAAACCCGACGAAATCTAAGATGTCGCCGGTTCTGCAAATCAATCGCACTGTGGAGTGGTGAAATCACCAGAAAACGTGTTTCTCGCATTAAGTAGCTCGAAAAGAGCGTTCTCGAAGGTTCTGCATACTTCTGACTGAAGTCTCACCAAGATTATCACAGAAAATGCATATCTCAGCTTGAATCCTCACGAAAATCAAGATGTCGCCGCTTCTGCATATCAAACGCACTGTGGAGTGGTGAAAACAACAGATAACGTCTTTCTCGCATTAAATAGCTCGAAAAGAGCGATCCCGATGATTCTGCATACTTCTGACAGACGTCTCACCAAGATTATCGTAGAAAATGCATATCTCAGCTTGAAACCCGACCGAAACCAAGATATCTCCGGTTCTGCATGTCAAACGTACTGTGGAGTGGTGAATACACCAGAAAACGTGTTTCTCGCATTAAGTAGCTCGAAAAGAACGATCTAGATGATTCTGCATACTTCTGACTGAAGTCTCACCAAGATTATTGTAGAAAATGCATATCTCAGCTTGAAACCCGACGAAATCTAAGATGTCGCCGGTTCTGCAAATCAATCGCACTGTGGAGTGGTGAAATCACCAGAAAACGTGTTTCTCGCATTAAGTAGCTCGAAAAGAGCGTTCTCGAAGATTCTGCATACTTCTGACTGAAGTCTCACCAAGATTATCACAGAAAATGCATATCTCAGCTTGAAATCTCACGAAAATCAAGATGTCGCCGGTTCTGCATGTCAAACGTACTGAGGAGTGGTGAAAACACCAGAAAACTTGTTTTTTCGCATTAAATTGCTCGAAACGAGAGATCTAGACGATTCTGCATCCATATGCCTGAAGTCTCACCAATATTATCGCAGAAAATGCATATCTCAGCTTGAAACCCGACCGAAACCAAGATATCTCCGGTTCTGCATATCAAACGCACTGTGGAGTGGTGAAAACACCAGATAACGTGTTTCTCGCATTAAATAGCTCGAAAAGAGGGGTCTCGATGATTCTGCATACTACTGACAGAAGTCTCACCAAGATTATCGTAGAATGTGCATATCTCAGCATGAACCCCGACGAAATCCAAGATGTCGCCGGTTCTGCATATCAAACGCACTGTGGAGTGGTGAAACCACCAGAAAACGTGTTTCTCGCATTAAGTAGCTCGAAAAGAGCGTTCTCGAAGATTCTGCATACTTCTGACTGAAGTCTCACCAAGATTATCGCAGAAAATGCATATCTCAGCTTGAAACCTCACGAAAACCAAGTTATCTCCGGTTGTGCACATAAAACGGACTGTGGTGTGGTGAAAACACCAGAAAACGTGTTTCTCGAATCAAATAGCTCGAAAAGAGCGATCTAGATGATTCTGCATAATTCTGGCAGAAGACTCACCTAGATTATCGCAGAAAATGCATATCTCATCTGGAAACACCACGAAAATCAAGATATCGCCGGTTCTGCATATCAAACGCACTGTGGAATGTTGAAAACACCAGAAAACTTGTTTTTTCGCATTAAATAGCTCGAAAAGAGCGATCTAGATGATTCTGCATACTTCTGACAAAAGACTCACCAAGATTATCGCTGAAAATGCATATCTCAGCTTGAAACCCCACGAAAACCTAGATATCGCTGGTTCTGCATATTAAACGCAGTGTTGAGTGCTGGAAACACCAGATAACGTGTTTCTCACATTAAATAGCTCGAATAGAGCGATCTCGATGATTAAGCATACTTCGGACAGAAGTCTCACCAAGATTATCGTAAAAAGTGCATATCTCAGCTTGAAACCCCACGAAAACTGAGATATCGCTGGTTCTGCATATCAAACGCACTGTGGAGTGCTGAAAACACCAGATAACGTTTTGTCGCATTAAATAGCTCGAATAGAGCGATCTCGATGATTCTGCATACTTCGGGCAGAAGTCTCACCAAGATTATCGTAAAAAATGCATATCTCAGCTTGAAACCCCACGAAAACCAAGATATCGCTGGTACTGCATATCAAACGCACTGTGGAGAGGTGAAAACACCAGATAACCTGTTTCTCGCATTAAATAGCTCGAAAAGAGCGATCTCGATGAATCTGCATACTTCGGACAGAAGTCTCACCAAGATTATCGTAAAAAATGCATATCTCAGCTTGAAACCCAACGAAAGCCAAGATATCGCTGGTTCTGCATATCAAACGCACTGTGGAGTGGTGAAAACACCAGACAAGGTTTTTCTCGCATTAACTAGCTCGAAAAGAGCGATCTCGATGATTCAGCATACTTCGGACAGAAGTCTCACCAAGTTTATCGCAGAAATGCATATCTCAGCTTGAAACCCCTCGAAAACCAAGATATCACCTGTTCTGCATATCCAACGAACTGTGGTGTGGTGAAAACCCCAGAAAACGTGTTTCTCGCATTAAATAGCTCGAAAAGTGCGCTCTTGATGTTTCTGCATACTTCGGACAGATGTTTCACCAAGATTATCGTAGAAAATGCATATCTCAACTTGAAACCCGACGAAAACCAAACATCGCGGGTTCTGCGTATCAAACCAACTGTGGAGTGGTGAAAACACCAGACAACGTGTTTCTCGCATGAAATAGATCGAAAAGTGCGATCTCGATGATTCTGCATACTTCTAACAGAAGTCTCACCATGATTATCGCAGAAAATGCATATCTCTGCTAGAAACCCCACGAAAACCAAGATATATCCTGTTCTGCATATCCAACGAACTGTGGAGTGGTGAAAACCCCTGAAAACGTGTTTCTCGCATTAAATAGCTCGAAAAGAGCGATCTAGATGATTCAGCATACTTCGGACGGAAGTCTCACCAAGATTATCCTAGAAAATGCATATCTCAGCTTGAAACCCCACGAAAACCAAGATGTCGCCGATTCTGCATATCAAACGCACTGTGGAGTGGTGAAAACACCAGAGAACTTGTTTTTTCGCATTAAATAGCCGAAACGAGCGATCCCGATGATTCTGCATACTTCTGACTGAAGTCTCACCAAGATTCTCGTAAAAAATGCATATCTCAGCTTGAAACCCCACGAAAGCCTAGATATCGCTGGTTCTGCATATCAAACGCACTGTGGAGTGGTCAAAACACCAGATAAGGTTTTTCTCGCAGTAACTAGCTCGAAAAGAGCGATCTCGATGATTCAGCATACTTCGGACAGAAGTCTCACCAAGATTATCCTAGAATGTGGATATCTCAGCTTGAACCCCGACGAAATCCAAGATGTCGCCGATTCTGCATATCAAACGCACTGTGGAGTGGTGAAAACACCAGAGAACTTGTTTTTTCGCATTAAATAGCCGAAACGAGCGATCCCGATGATTCTGCATACTTCTGACTGAAGTCTCACCAAGATTCTCGTAGAAAATGCATATCTGAGCTTGAAACCCGACGAAATCCAAGATGTCGCCGGTTCTGCATATCAAACGCACTGTGGAGTCGTGAAAACATCAGATAACGTGTTTCTCGCATTAAGTAGCTCGACAAGCGGGATTTCGATGATTCTGCATACTTCTGACAGATGACTCACCAAGATTATCGCACAAAATGCATATCTCAGCTGGAAACACCACGAAAATCAAGATATCGCCGGTTCTGCATATAAATCGCACTGTGGAGTGGTGAAAACACCAGAAAACCTGTTTCTCGCATTAAATAGCTCGAAAAGAGCAATCTAGATGATTCTGCATACTTCTGACAGAAGTCACAACAAGATTATCGCTGAAAATGCATATCTCAGCTTGAAACCCCACGAAAACCAAGATATCGCTGTGTTCAGCATATCAAACGCACTGTGGAGTGGTGAAAACCCCATGAAAACGTGTTTCTCGCATTAAATAGCTCGAATAGAGCGATCTCGATGATTCAGCATACTTCGGACAGAAGTCTCACCAAGATTATCGTAGAAAATGCATATCTCAGCTTGAAACCCGACGAAAACCGAGTTATCTCCGGTTCTGCACATCAAACGTACCGTGGAGTGGTGAAAAAACCAGAAAACGTTTTTCGCGCATTAAGTAGCTCGAAAAGAGCGTTTTCGAAGATTCTGCATCCTTCTGACAGAAGTCTCACCAGGATTATCGTAGAAAATGCATAACCCAACTTGAAACCCCACGAAAACCAAGATATCTACTGTTCTGCATATCCAACGAACTGTGGTGTGGTGAAAACCCCAGAAAACGTGTTTCTCGCATTAAATACCTCGAAAAGAGCGCTCTCGATGTTTCTGCATACTTTGGACAGATGTTTCACCAAGCTTATCGTAGAAAATGCATATCTCAGCTTGAAACCCGACGAAAACCAAAATATCGCCGGTTCTGCATATCCAACGCACTGTGGAGTGGTGAAAACACCAGATAACGTGTTTCTCGCATCAAGTAGCTCGAAACGAGCGATCTCGATGATTCTGCATACTTCGGACAGAAGTCACAACAAGATTATCGCTGAAAATGCATATCTCAGCTTGAAACCCCACGAAAACCAAGATATGTACTGTTCTGCATATCAAACGCACTGTGGAGTGGTGAAAACACCAGATAACGTGTTTCTCGCACTAACTAGCTCGAAAAGAGCGATCTCGATGATTCAGCATACTTCGGACAGAAGTGTCACCAAGATTATCGCAGAAAATGCATATCTCAGCTTGAAACCCGACGAAAACCGAGTTATCTCCGGTTCTGCACATCAAACGTACCGTGGATTGGTGAAAACACCAGAAAACGTGTTTCGCACATTAAGTAGCTCGAAAAGTGCGTTCTCGAAGATTCTGCATACATCTGACAGAAGTCTCACCAGGATTATCGTAGAAAATGCATATCTGAGCTTGAAACCCGACGAAATCCAAGATGTCGCCGGTACTGCATATCAAACGCACTGTGGAGTGGTGAAATCACCAGAAAACGTGTTTCTCGCATTAAGTAGCTCGAAAAGAGCGATCTAGATGATTCTGCATACTTCTGACAGAAGTCTCACCAAGATTATCGTAGAAAATGCATATCTCAGCTTGAAACCCGACCGAAACCAAGATATCTCCGGTTCTGCATGTCAAACGTACTGTGGAGTGGTGAATACACCAGAAAACGTGTTTCTCGCATTAAGTAGCTCGAAACGAACGATCTAGATGATTCTGCATACTTCTGACTGAAGTCTCACCAAGATTATTGTAGAAAATGCATATCTCAGCTTGAAACCCGACGAAATCTAAGATGTCGCCGGTTCTGCAAATCAATCGCACTGTGGAGTGGTGAAATCACCAGAAAACGTGTTTCTCGCATTAAGTAGCTCGAAAAGAGCGTTCTCGAAGGTTCTGCATACTTCTGACTGAAGTCTCACCAAGATTATCACAGAAAATGCATATCTCAGCTTGAATCCTCACGAAAATCAAGATGTCGCCGCTTCTGCATATCAAACGCACTGTGGAGTGGTGAAAACAACAGATAACGTCTTTCTCGCATTAAATAGCTCGAAAAGAGCGATCCCGATGATTCTGCATACTTCTGACAGACGTCTCACCAAGATTATCGTAGAAAATGCATATCTCAGCTTGAAACCCGACCGAAACCAAGATATCTCCGGTTCTGCATGTCAAACGTACTGTGGAGTGGTGAATACACCAGAAAACGTGTTTCTCGCATTAAGTAGCTCGAAAAGAACGATCTAGATGATTCTGCATACTTCTGACTGAAGTCTCACCAAGATTATTGTAGAAAATGCATATCTCAGCTTGAAACCCGACGAAATCTAAGATGTCGCCGGTTCTGCAAATCAATCGCACTGTGGAGTGGTGAAATCACCAGAAAACGTGTTTCTCGCATTAAGTAGCTCGAAAAGAGCGTTCTCGAAGATTCTGCATACTTCTGACTCAAGTCTCACCAAGATTATCACAGAAAATGCATATCTCAGCTTGAAATCTCACGAAAATCAAGATGTCGCCGGTTCTGCATGTCAAACGTACTGAGGAGTGGTGAAAACACCAGAAAACTTGTTTTTTCGCATTAAATTGCTCGAAACGAGAGATCTAGACGATTCTGCATCCATATGCCTGAAGTCTCACCAATATTATCGCAGAAAATGCATATCTCAGCTTGAAACCCGACCGAAACCAAGATATCTCCGGTTCTGCATATCAAACGCACTGTGGAGTGGTGAAAACACCAGATAACGTGTTTCTCGCATTAAATAGCTCGAAAAGAGGGGTCTCGATGATTCTGCATACTACTGACAGAAGTCTCACCAAGATTATCGTAGAATGTGCATATCTCAGCATGAACCCCGACGAAATCCAAGTTGTCGCCGGTTCTGCATATCAAACGCACTGTGGAGTGGTGAAACCACCAGAAAACGTGTTTCTCGAATCAAATAGCTCGAAAAGAGCGATCTAGATGATTCTGCATAATTCTGGCAGAAGACTCACCTAGATTATCGCAGAAAATGCATATCTCATCTGGAAACACCACGAAAATCAAGATATCGCCGGTTCTGCAAATCAAACGCACTGTGGAATGTTGAAAACACCAGAAAACTTGTTTTTTCGCATTAAATAGCTCGAAAAGAGCGATCTAGATGATTCTGCATACTTCTGACAAAAGACTCACCGAGATTATCGCTGAAAATGCATATCTCAGCTTGAAACCCCACGAAAACCTAGATATCGCTGGTTCTGCATATTAAACGCAGTGTTGAGTGCTGGAAACACCAGATAACGTGTTTCTCACATTAAATAGCTCGAATAGAGCGATCTCGATGATTAAGCATACTTCGGACAGAAGTCTCACCAAGATTATCGTAAAAAGTGCATATCTCAGCTTGAAACCCCACGAAAACTGAGATATCGCTGGTTCTGCATATCAAACGCACTGTGGAGTGCTGAAAACACCAGATAACGTTTTGTCGCATTAAATAGCTCGAATAGAGCGATCTCGATGATTCTGCATACTTCGGGCAGAAGTCTCACCAAGATTATCGTAAAAAATGCATATCTCAGCTTGAAACCCCACGAAAACCAAGATATCGCTGGTACTGCATATCAAACGCACTGTGGAGAGGTGAAAACACCAGATAACCTGTTTCTCGCATTAACTAGCTCGAAAAGAGCGATCTCGATGATTCAGCATACTTCGGACAGAAGTCTCACCAAGTTTATCGCAGAAATGCATATCTCAGCTTGAAACCCCTCGAAAACCAAGATATCACCTGTTCTGCATATCCAACGAACTGTGGTGTGGTGAAAACCCCAGAAAACGTGTTTCTCGCATTAAATAGCTCGAAAAGTGCGCTCTTGATGTTTCTGCATACTTCGGACAGATGTTTCACCAAGATTATCGTAGAAAATGCATATCTCAACTTGAAACCCGACGAAAACCAAACATCGCGGGTTCTGCGTATCAAACCAACTGTGGAGTGGTGAAAACACCAGACAACGTGTTTCTCGCATGAAATAGATCGAAAAGTGCGATCTCGATGATTCTGCATACTTCTAACAGAAGTCTCACCATGATTATCGCAGAAAATGCATATCTCTGCTAGAAACCCCACGAAAACCAAGATATCACCTGTTCTGCATATCCAACGAACTGTGGTGTGGTGAAAACCCCAGAAAACGTGTTTCTCGCATTAAATAGCTCGAAAAGTGCGCTCTTGATGTTTCTGCATACTTCGGACAGATGTTTCACCAAGATTATCGTAGAAAATGCATATCTCAACTTGAAACCCGACGAAAACCAAACATCGCGGGTTCTGCGTATCAAACCAACCGTGGAGTGGTGAAAACACCAGACAACGTGTTTCTCGCATGAAATAGATCGAAAAGTGCGATCTCGATGATTCTGCATACTTCTAACAGAAGTCTCACCATGATTATCGCAGAAAATGCATATCTCTGCCAGAAACCCCACGAAAACCAAGATATATCCTGTTCTGCATATCCAACGAACTGTGGAGTGGTGAAAACCCCTGAAAACGTGTTTCTCGCATTAAATAGCTCGAAAAGAGCGATCTAGATGATTCAGCATACTTCGGACGGAAGTCTCACCAAGATTATCCTAGAAAATGCATATCTCAGCTTGAAACCCCACGAAAACCATGATATCGCTGGTACTGCATATCAAACGCTCTGTGGAGTGGTGAAAACACCAGATAACGTATTTCTCGCATTAAATAGCTCGAAAAGAGCGATCTCGATGATTCTGCATACTTCGGACAGAAGTCTCACCAAGATTATCGTAAAAAACGCATATCTCAGCATGAAACCCCACGAAAGCCTTGATATCGCTGGTTCTGCATATCAAACGCACTGTGGAGTGGTGAAAACACCAGATAAGGTTTTTCTCGCAGTAACTATCTCGAAAAGAGCGATCTCGATGATTCAGCATACTTCGGACAGAAGTCTCACCAAGATTATCCTAGAATGTGGATATCTCAGCTTGAACCCTGACGAAATGCAAGATGTCGCCGATTCTGCATATCAATCGCACTGTGGAGTGGTGAAAACACCAGAGAACTTGTTTTTTCGCATTAAATAGGCGAAACGAGCGATCCCGATGATTCTGCATACTTCTGACTGAAGTCTCACCAAGATTCTCGTAGAAAATGCATATCTGAGCTTGAAACCCGACGAAATCCAAGATGTCGCCGGTTCTGCATATCAAACGCACTGTGGAGTCGTGAAAACACCAGACAAGGTTTTTCTCGCATTAACTAGCTCGAAAAGAGCGATCTCGGTGATTCAGCATACTTCGGACAGAAGTCTCACCAAGTTTATCGCAGAAATGCATATCTCAGCTTGAAACCCCTCGAAAACCAAGATATCACCTGTTCTGCATATCCAACGAACTGTGGTGTGGTGAAAACCCCAGAAAACGTGTTTCTCGCATTAAATAGCTCGAAAAGTGCGCTCTTGATGTTTCTGCATACTTCGGACAGATGTTTCACCAAGATTATCGTAGAAAATGCATATCTCAACTTGAAACCCGACGAAAACCAAACATCGCGGGTTCTGCGTATCAAACCAACTGTGGAGTGGTGAAAACACCAGACAACGTGTTTCTCGCATGAAATAGATCGAAAAGTGCGATCTCGATGATTCTGCATACTTCTAACAGAAGTCTCACCATGATTATCGCAGAAAATGCATATCTCAGCTTGAAACCCCACGAAAACCAAGATATCACCTGTTCTGCATATCCAACGAACTGTGGAGTGGTGAAAACACCAGAAAACCTGTTTCTCGCATTAAATAGCTCGAAAAGAGCAATCTAGATGATTCTGCATACTTCTGACAGAAGTCTCACCAAGATTATCGCAGAAAATGCATACCTCAGCTTGAAATCTCACAAAAATCAAGATGTCGTAGCTTCTGCATATCAAACGCACTGTGGAGTGGTCAAAACAACCAGATAACGTGTTTCTCGAATTAAATAGCTCGAAAAGAACGATCTAGATGATTCTGCATACTTCTGACAGAAGTCTCACCAATATTATCGTAGAAAATGCATTTCTCAGCTTGAACCCCGACGAAATCCAAGATATCTCCGGTTCTGCATGTCAAACGTACTGTGGAGTGGTGAATACACCAGAAAACGTGTTTCTCGCATTAAGTAGCTCGAAAAGAGCGTTTTCGAAGATTCTGCATACTTCTGACTGAAGTCTCACCAAGATTATCGCAGAAAATGCATATCTCAGCTTGATACCCGAAGACAGCCAAGATGTCGCCGGTTCTGCATATCAATCGCACTGTGGAGTGGTGAAAACACCAGATAACGTGTTTCTCGCATTAAATAGCTCGAAAACAGCGATCTCGATGATTAAGCATACTTCGGACAGAAGTCTCACCAAGATTATCGTAAAAAGTGCATATCTCAGCTTGAAACCCCACGAAAACTGAGATATCGCTGGTTCTGCATATCAAACGCACTGTGGAGTGCTGAAAACACCAGATAACGTTTTGTCGCATTAAATAGCTCGAATAGAGCGATCTCGATGATTCTGCATACTTCGGGCAGAAGTCTCACCAAGATTATCGTAAAAAATGCATATCTCAGCTTGAAACCCCACGAAAACCAAGATATCGCTGGTACTGCATATCAAACGCACTGTGGAGAGGTGAAAACACCAGATAACCTGTTTCTCGCATTAAATAGCTCGAAAAGAGCGATCTCGATGAATCTGCATACTTCGGACAGATGTCTCACCAAGATTATCGTAAAAAATGCATATCTCAGCTTGAAACCCAACGAAAGCCAAGATATCGCTGGTTCTGCATATCAAACGCACTGTGGAGTGGTGAAAACACCAGACAAGGTTTTTCTCGCATTAACTAGCTCGAAAAGAGCGATCTCGATGATTCAGCATACTTCGGACAGAAGTCTCACCAAGTTTATCGCAGAAATGCATATCTCAGCTTGAAACCCCTCGAAAACCAAGATATCACCTGTTCTGCATATCCAACGAACTGTGGTGTGGTGAAAACCCCAGAAAACGTGTTTCTCGCATTAAATAGCTCGAAAAGTGCGCTCTTGATGTTTCTGCATACTTCGGACAGATGTTTCACCAAGATTATCGTAGAAAATGCATATCTCAACTTGAAACCCGACGAAAACCAAACATCGCGGGTTCTGCGTATCAAACCAACTGTGGAGTGGTGAAAACACCAGACAACGTGTTTCTCGCATGAAATAGATCGAAAAGTGCGATCTCGATGATTCTGCATACTTCTAACAGAAGTCTCACCATGATTATCGCAGAAAATGCATATCTCTGCTAGAAACCCCACGAAAACCAAGATATATCCTGTACTGCATATCCAACGAACTGTGGAGTGGTGAAAACCCCTGAAAACGTGTTTCTCGCATTAAATAGCTCGAAAAGAGCGATCTAGATGATTCAGCATACTTCTGACTGAAGTCTCACCAAGATTATCGCAGAAAATGCATATCTCAGCTTGATACCCGAAGACAGCCAAGATGTCGCCGGTTCTGCATATCAATCGCACTGTGGAGTGGTGAAAACACCAGATAACGTGTTTCTCGCATTAAATAGCTCGAAAACAGCGATCTCGATGATTAAGCATACTTCGGACAGAAGTCTCACCAAGATTATCGTAAAAAGTGCATATCTCAGCTTGAAACCCCACGAAAACTGAGATATCGCTGGTTCTGCATATCAAACGCACTGTGGAGTGCTGAAAACACCAGATAACGTTTTGTCGCATTAAATAGCTCGAATAGAGCGATCTCGATGATTCTGCATACTTCGGGCAGAAGTCTCACCAAGATTATCGTAAAAAATGCATATCTCAGCTTGAAACCCCACGAAAACCAAGATATCGCTGGTACTGCATATCAAACGCACTGTGGAGAGGTGAAAACACCAGATAACCTGTTTCTCGCATTAAATAGCTCGAAAAGAGCGATCTCGATGAATCTGCATACTTCGGACAGATGTCTCACCAAGATTATCGTAAAAAATGCATATCTCAGCTTGAAACCCAACGAAAGCCAAGATATCTCCGGTTCTGCATGTCAAACGTACTGTGGAGTGGTGAATACACCAGAAAACGTGTTTCTCGCATTAAGTAGCTCGAAAAGAGCGTTATCGAAGATTCTGCATACTTCTGACTGAAGTCTCACCAAGATTATCGCAGAAAATGCATATCTCAGCTTGATACCCGAAGACAGCCAAGATGTCGCCGGTTCTGCATATCAAACGCACTGTGGAGTGGTGAAAACACCAGATAACGTGTTTCTCGCATTAAATAGCTCGAAAACAGCGATCCCGATGATTCTGCATACTTCTGACAGACGTCTCACCAAGATTATCGTAGAAAATGCATATCTCAGCTTGAAACCCGACCGAAACCAAGATATCTCCGGTTCTGCATGTCAAACGTACTGTGGAGTGGTGAATACACCAGAAAACGTGTTTCTCGCATTAAGTAGCTCGAAAAGAACGATCTAGATGATTCTGCATACTTCTGACTGAAGTCTCACCAAGATTATTGTAGAAAATGCATATCTCAGCTTGAAACCCGACGAAATCTAAGATGTCGCCGGTTCTGCAAATCAATCGCACTGTGGAGTGGTGAAATCACCAGAAAACGTGTTTCTCGCATTAAGTAGCTCGAAAAGAGCGTTCTCGAAGGTTCTGCATACTTCTGACTGAAGTCTCACCAAGATTATCACAGAAAATGCATATCTCAGCTTGAATCCTCACGAAAATCAAGATGTCGCCGCTTCTGCATATCAAACGCACTGTGGAGTGGTGAAAACACCAGATAACGTCTTTCTCGCATTAAATAGCTCGAAAAGAGCGATCCCGATGATTCTGCATACTTCTGACAGACGTCTCACCAAGATTATCGCAGAAAATGCATATCTCTGCTAGAAAACCCACGAAAACCAAGATATCTCCTGTTCTGCATATCCAACGAACTGTGCAGTGGTGAAAACCCCAGGAAACGTGTTTCTCGCATAAAATAGCTCGAAAAGTACGATCTCGAAGATTCTGCATACATCTAACAGAAGTCTCAACATGATTATCGCAGAAAATGCATATCTCAGCTTGAAACCCGACCGATACCAAGATATCTCCGCTTCTGCATATCAAACGCACTGTGGAATGTTGAAAACACCAGAAAACTTGTTTTTTCGCATTACATAGCTTGAAAAGTGCGATCTAGATGATTCTGCATACTTCTGACTGAAGTCTCTCCAAGATTATTGTAGAAAATGCATATCTCAGCTTGAACCCCGACGAAATCCGAGATGTCGCCGGTTCTGCATATCAAACGCACTGTGGAGTGGTGAAACCACCAGAAAACGTGTTTCTCGCATTAAGTAGCTCGAAAAGAGCGTTCTCGAAGATTCTGCATACTTCTGACTGAAGTCTCACCAAGATTATCGCAGAAAATGCATATCTCAGCTTGAAACCTCACGAAAACCAAGTTATCTCCAGTTGTGCACATAAAACGGACTGTGGAGTGGTGAAAACACCAGAAAACGTTGTTCTCGCATTAAGTAGCTCGAAAAGACTGATTCCGATGATTCTGAATACTTCTGATAGAAGTCTCTCCAAGTTTATCGCAGAAAATGCATATCTCAGCTTGAAACCCCTCGAAAACCAAGATATCACGTGTTCTGCATATCCAACGAACTGTGGTGTGGAGAAAACCCCAGAAAACGTGATTCTCGCATTAAACAGCTCAAAAAGACCGATCTTGATGATTGTGCACACTTCGGACAGAAGTCTCACCAAGATTATCGCAGACAATGCATATCTCAGCTAGAAACCCCACGAAAACCAAGATATCGCCGGTTCTGCATATCATACGCACTGTGAAGTGCTGAAAACACCAGATATCGTGTTTGTCGCATTAAATAGCTCGAAAAGTGCGATCTCGATGATTCTGCATACTTCGGACAGAAGTCCCACCATGATTATCGTAAAAAATGCATATCTCAGCTTGAAACCCCACGAAAACCAAGATATCGCCGGTTCTGCATATCAATCGCACTGTGGAATGTTGAAAACACCAGAAAACTTGTTTTTTCGCATTAAATAGCTCGAAAAGAGCGATCTAGATGATTCTGCATACTTCTGACAGAAGTCTCACCAAGATTATCGCAGAAAATGCATATCTCAGCTTGAAACCCGACCGAAACCAAGATATCTCCGGTTCTGCATATCAAACGCACTGTGGAGTGGTGAAAACACCAGAAAACGTGATTCTCGCATTATGTAGCTCGAAAAGAGCGATCCCGATGATTCTGCATACTTCTGACAGACGTCTCACCAAGATTATTGTAGAAAATGCATATCTCAGCTTGAAACCCGACGAAATCCAAGATGTCGCCGGTTCTGCATGTCAAACGTACTGAGGAGTGGTGAAAACACCAGAAAACTTGTTTTTTCGCATTAAATAGCTCGAAACGAGAGATCTAGATGATTCTGCATCCATATGACTGAAGTCTCACCAATATTATCGCAGAAAATGCATATCACAGCTTGAAACCCGACCGAAACCAAGATATCTCCGGTTCTGCATATCAAACGCACTGTGGAGTGGTGAAAACACCAGAAAACGTGATTCTCGCATTATGTAGCACGAAAAGAGCGATCCCGATGATTCTGCATACTTCTGACACACGTCTCACCAAGATTATCGTAGAAAATGCATATCTCAGCTTGAAACCCGACCGAAACCAAGATATCTACGGTTCTGCATGTCAAACGTACTGTGGAGTGGTGAATACACCAGAAAACGTGTGTCTCGCATTAAATAGCTCGAAAAGATCGATCTAGATGATTCTGCATACTTCTGACAGAAGTCTCACCAAGATTATCGTAGAATGTGCCTATCTCAGCTTGAACCCCGACGAAATCCAAGATGTCGCCGGTTCTGCATATCAAACGCACTGTGGAGTGGTGAAAACACCAGATAACGTGTTTCTCGCATTAAATAGCTCGAAAAGAGGGGTCTCGATGATTCTGCATACTACTGACAGAAGTCTCACCAAGATTATCGTAGAATGTGCATATCTCAGCTTGAACCCCGACGAAATCCAAGATGTCGCCGGTTCTGCATATCAAACGCACTGTGGAGTGGTGAAAACACCAGAAAACTTGTTTTTTCGCATTACATAGCTCGAAAAGAGCGATCTAGATGATTCTGCATACTTCTGACAGAAGTCTCACCAAGATTATCGTAGAATGTGCATATCTCAGCATGAACCCCGACGAAATCCAAGATGTCGCCGGTTCTGCATATCAAACGCACTGTGGAGTGGTGAAACCACCAGAAAACGTGTTTCTCGCATTAAGTAGCTCGAAAAGAGCGTTCTCGAAGATTCTGCATACTTCTGACAGAAGTCTCACCAAGATTATCGTAGAATGTGCATATCTCAGCTTGAACCCCGACGAAATCCAAGATGTCGCCGGTTCTGCATATCAAACGCACTGTGGAGTGGTGAAAACACCAGAAAACTTGTTTTTTCGCATTACATAGCTCGAAAAGAGCGATCTAGATGATTCTGCATACTTCTGACAGAAGTCTCACCAAGATTATCGTAGAATGTGCATATCTCAGCATGAACCCCGACGAAATCCAAGATGTCGCCGGTTCTGCATATCAAACGCACTGTGGAGTGGTGAAAACACCAGAAAACTTGTTTTTTCGCATTACATAGCTCGAAAAGAGCGATCTAGATGATTCTGCATACTTCTGACAGAAGTCTCACCAAGATTATCGCAGAAAATGCATATCTCAGCGTGAAACCTCACGAAAACCAAGTTATCTCCGGTTGTGCACATAAAACGGACTGTGGTGTGGTGAAAACAACAGAAAACGTGTTTCTCGAATCAAATAGCTCGAAAAGAGCGATCTAGATGATTCTGCATACTTCTGACAGAAGTCTCACCAAGATTATCGCAGAAAATGCATATCTCAGCTTGAAACCCGACCGATACCAAGATATCTCCGTTTCTGCATATCAAACGCACTGTGGAATGTTGAAAACACCAGAAAACTTGTTTTTTCGCATTACAAAGCTCGAAAAGTGTAATCTAGATGATTCTGCATACTTCTGACTGAAGTCTCACCAAGATTATTGTAGAAAATGCATATCTCAGCTTGAACCCCGACGAAATCCAAGATGTCGCCGGTTCTGCATATCAAACGCACTGTGGAGTGGTGAAAACACCAGAAAACGTGTTTCTCGCATTAAGTAGCTCGAAAAGACTGATTCCGATGATTCTGAATACTTCTGACAGACGTCTCACCAAGATTATCGTAGAAAATGCATATCTCAGCTTGAAACCCGACCGAAACCAAGATGTCGCCGGTTCTGCACGTCAAACGCACTGTGGAGTCGTGAAAACATCAGATAACGTGTTTCTCGCATTAAATAGCTCAAAAAAGAGGGATCTCGATGATTCTGCATACTTCTGACAGATGACTCACCAAGATTATCGCAGAAAATGCATATCTCAGCTGGAAACACCACGAAAATCAAGATATCGCCGGTTCTGCATATAAAACGCACTGTGGAATGTTGAAAACACCAGAAAACTTGTTTTTTCGCATTACATTGCTCGAAAAGAGCGATCTAGATGATTCTGCATACTTCTGAGAGAAGTCTCACCAAAATTATCGTAGAAAATGCATATCTCAGTTTGACACCCGACGAAAGCCAAGATGTCGCCGGTTCTGCATATCAAATGCACTGTGGAGTGGTGAAAACACCAGATAACGTGTTTCTCGCATTAAATAGCTCGAAAGGAGCGATCCCGATGATTCTGCATCCTTCTGACTGATGTCTCACCAAGATTATCGTAGAAAATGCATATCTCAGCTTGAACCCCGACGAAATCCAAGATGTCGCCGGTACTGCATGTCAAACGCACTGTGGAGTGGTGAAAACACCAGATAACGTGTTTCTCGCATTAAGTAGCTCGAAAAGAGCGATCTCGAAGATTCTGCATACTTCTGACAGACGTCTGACCAAGATTATCGTAGAAAATGCATATCTCAACTTGAAACCCGACCGAAACCAAGATATCTCCGGTTCTGCATGTTAAACGTACTGTGGAGTGGTGAATACACCAGACAACGTGTTTCTCGCATTAAATAGCTCGAAAAGAGCGATCTAGATGATTCTGCATACTTTTGCCAGAAGTCTCACCAAGATTATCGTAGAAAATGCATATCTCAGCTTGAAACCCGACCGAAACCAAGATATCTCCGGTTCTGCATGTTAAACGTACTGTGGAGTGGTGAATACACCAGACAACGTGTTTCTCGCATTAAATAGCTCGAAAAGAGCGATCTAGATGATTCTGCATACTTTTGCCAGAAGTCTCACCAAGATTATCGTAGAAAATGCATATCTCAGTTTGACACCCGACGAAAGCCAAGATGTCGCCGGTTCTGCATATCAAACGCACTGTGGAGTGGTGAAAACACCAGATAACGTGTTTCTCGCATTAAATAGCTTGAAAAGAGCGATCCCGATGATTCTGCATACTTCTGACAGACGTCTGACCAAGATTATCGTAGAAAATGCATATCTCAGCTTGAAACCCGACCGAAACCAAGATATCTCCGGTTCTGCATGTTAAACGTACTGTGGAGTGGTGAATACACTAGACAACGTGTTTCTCGCATTAAATAGCTCGAAAAGAGCGATCTAGATGATTCTGCATACTTTTGCCAGAAGTCTCACCAAGATTATGGTAGAAAATGCATATCTCAGTTTGACACCCGACGAAAGCCAAGATGTCGCCGGTTCTGCATATCAAACGCACTGTGGAGTGGTGAAAACACCAGATAACGTGTTTCTCGCATTAAATAGCTCGAAAGGAGCGATCCCGATGATTCTGCGTCCTTCTGACTGATGTCTCACCAAGATTATCGTAGAAAATGCATATCTCAGCTGGAAACACCACGAAAATCAAGATATCGCCGGTTCTGCATATAAGACGCACTGTGGAATGTTGAAAACAACAGAACACTTGTTTTTTCGCATTAAATAGCTTGAAAAGAGCGATCTAGATGATTCTGCATACTTCTGACTGAAGTCTCACCAAGATTAACGTAAAAAATCCATATCTCAGCTTGAAACCTCACGAAAATCAAGATGTCGCCGGTTCTGCATATCAAACGCACTGTGGAGTCGTGAAAACAACCAGACAACGTGTTTCTCGCATTAAATAGCTCGAAAAAAGGGATCTCGATGATTCTGCATACTTCTGACAGAAGACTCACCAAGATTATCGCAGAAAATGCATATCTCAGCTGGAAACACAACGAAAATCAAGATATCGCCGGTTCTGCATATAAAACGCACTGTGGAATGTTGAAAACACCAGAAAACTTGTTTTTTCGCATTAAATAGCTTGAAAAGAGCGATCTAGATGATTCTGCATACTTCTGACTGAAGTCTCACCAAGATTATCGTAGAAAATCCATATCTCAGCTTGAAACCTCACGAAATCCAAGATGTCTCCGGTTCTGCATATCAAACGCACTGTGGAGTGGTGAAAACACCAGATAACGTGTGTCTCGCATTAAATAGCTCGCAAAAAGGGATCTCGATGATTCTGCATTCTTCTGACAGAAGACTCACCAAGATTATCGCAGAAAATGCATATCTCAGCTGGAAACACAACGAAAATCAAGATATCGCCGGTTCTGCATATAAAACGCACTGTGGAATGTTGAAAACACCAGAAAACTTGTTTTTTCGCATTAAATAGCTT
This sequence comes from Anthophora plumipes, assembly GCA_951804975.1. Lineage (NCBI taxonomy): Eukaryota > Metazoa > Arthropoda > Insecta > Hymenoptera > Apidae > Anthophora > Anthophora plumipes. The sequence goes on from CATORF010000177.1 coordinate 1,509,759, forward strand.
GAAAAGAGCGATCTAGATGATTCTGCATACTTCTGACTGAAGTCTCACCAAGCTTATCGTAGAAAATCCATATCTCAGCTTGAAACCTCACGAAATTCAAGATGTCGCCGGTTCTGCATATCAAACGCACTGTGGAGTCGTGAAAACAACCAGACAACGTGTTTCTCGCATTAAATAGCTCGAAAAGAGTGATCCCGATGATTCTGCATACTTCTGACAGAAGTCTCACCAAGATTATCGTTGAAAATGCATATCTCAGCTTGATACCCGACGAAAGCCAAGATGTCGCTGGTTCTGCATATCAAACGCACTGTGGAGTAGTGGAAACAAGAGATAACGTGTTTCTCGCATTATGTAGCTCGAAAAGGGCGATCTCGAAGATTCTGCATACTTCTGACAGAAGTCTCACCAAGATTATCGCAGAAAATGCATATCTCAGCTTGAAAACCCACGAAAAGCAAGATTTCGCCGGTTCTGCATGTCAAACGTACTGTGGAGTGGTGAATACGCCAGAAAACGTGTTTCTCGCATTAAATAGCTCGAAAAGAGCGACCTCGAAGATTCTGCATACTTCTGACAGAAGTCTCATCAAGATTATCGTAGAAAATGCACATCTCAGCTTGAAACCCGACGAAATCCAAGATGTCGCCGGTTCTGCATATCGAACGCACTGTGGAATGTTGAAAACACCAGAAAACTTGTTTTTTCACATTAAATAGCTCGCAAAAAGGGATCTCGATGATTCTGCATACTACTGACAGAAGACTCACCAAGATTATCGCAGAAAATGCATATCTCAGCTGGAAACACAACGAAAATCAAGATATCGCCGGTTCTGCATATAAATCGCACTGTGGAATGTTGAAAACACCAGAAAACTTGTTTTTTCGCATTAAATAGCTTGAAAAGAGCGATCTAGATGATACTGCATACTTCTGACTGAAGTCTCACCATGATTATCGTAGAAAATCCATATCTCAGCTTGAAACCTCACGAAAATCAAGATGTCGCCGGTTCTGCATATCAAACGCACTGTGGAGTGGTGAAAACACCAGATAACGTGTTTCTCGCATTAAATAGCTCGAAAAAAGGGATCTCGATGATTCTGCATACTTCTGACAGAAGACTCACCAAGATTATCGCAGAAAATGCATATCTCAGCTTGAAACCCGACGAAATCCAAGATGTCGTCGGTTCTGCACATCAATCGTACTGTGGAGTGGTGAAAACACCAGAAAACGTGTTTCTCGCATTAAGCAGCTCGAAAAGAGCGATCCCCATGATTCTGCATACTTCTGACAGAAGTCTCACCAAGATTATCGTTGAAAATGCATATCTCAGCTTGATACCCGACGAAAGCCAAGATGTCGCCGGTTCTGCATATCAAACGCACTGTGGAGTCGTGAAAACAACCAGACAACGTGTTTCTCGCATTAAATAGCTCGAAAAGAGTGATCCCGATGATTCTGCATACTTCTGACAGAAGTCTCACCAAGATTATCGTTGAAAATGCATATCTCAGCTTGATACCCGACGAAAGCCAAGATGTCGCTGGTTCTGCATATCAAACGCACTGTGGAGTAGTGGAAACAAGAGATAACGTGTTTCTCGCATTATGTAGCTCGCAAAGGGCGATCTCGAAGATTCTGCATACTTCTGACAGAAGTCTCACCAAGATTATCGCAGAAAATGCATATCTCAGCTTGAAAACCCACGAAAAGCAAGATTTCGCCGGTTCTGCATATCAAACGCACTGTGGAGTGGTGAAAACACCAGATAACGTGTTTCTTGCATTAAATAGCTCGAAAAAAGGGATCTCGATGAATCTGCATACTTCTGACAGAAGTCTCACCAAGATTATCGTAGAAAATGCATATCTCCGCTTGAAACCCGACGAAATCCAAGATGTCACCGGTTCTGCATATCAAAGGCTCTGTGGAGTGGTGAAAACACCAGATAACGTGTTTCTCGCATTAAATAGCTCGCAAAAAGGGATCTCGATGATTCTGCATACTTCTGACAGGAGACTCACCAAGATTATCGCAGACAATGCATATCTCAGCTGGAAACACAACGAAAATCAAGATATCGCCGGTTCTGCATATCAAACGCACTGTGGAGTGGTGAAAACACCAGATTACGTGTTTCTCGCATTAAATAGCTCGAAAAAAGGGATGTCGATGATTCTGCATACTTCTGACAGAAGACTCACCAAGATTATCGCAGAAAATGCATATCGCAGCTTGAAACCCGACGAAATCCAAGATGTCGTCGGTTCTGCACATCAATCGTACTGTGGAGTGGTGAAAACACCAGAAAACGTGTTTCTCGCATTAAGCAGCTCGAAAAGAGCGTTCTCGAAGATAGTGCATACTTCTGACTGAAGTCTCACCAAGATTATCGTAGAAAATCCATATCTCAGCTTGAAACCTCACGAATATCAAGATGTCGCCGGTTCTGCATATCAAACGCACTGTGGAGTCGTGAAAACAACCAGACAACGCGTTTCTCGCATTAAATAGCTCGAAAAGAGCGATCCCCATGATTCTGCATACTTCTGACAGAAGTCTCACCAAGATTATCGTTGAAAATGCATATCTCAGCTTGATACCCGACGAAAGCCAAGATGTCGCCGGTTCTGCATAACAAACGCACTGTGGAGTGGTGAAAACAACCAGACAACGTGTTTCTCGCATTATGCAGCTCTAAAAGAGCGTTCTCGAAGATTCTGCATCCTTCTGACAGAAGTCTCACCAAGATTATCGTAGAAAATGCATATCTCAGTATGAACCCCAACGAAATCCAAGATGTCGCCGGTTCTGCATATCAAACGCACTGTGGAGTGGTGAAAACACCAGATATAGTGTTTCTCGCAATAAGTAGCTCGAAAAGAGCGATCTAGAAGATTCTGCATACTTCTGACAGAAGTCTCACCAAGATTATCGTTTAAAATGCATATCTCAGCTTGATACCCGACGAAAGCCAAGATGTCGCCGGTTCTGCATATCAAACGCACTGTGGAGTCGTGAAAACAACCAGACAACGTGCTTCTCGCATTAAATAGCTCGAAAAGAACGATCCCCATGATTCTGCATACTTCTGACAGAAGTCTCACCAAGAGTATAGTTGAAAATGCATATCTCAGCTTGATACCCGACGAAAGCCAAGATGTCGCCGGTTCTGCATATCAAACGCACTGTGGAGTGGTGAAAACACCAGATAACGTGTTTCTCGCATTATGTAGCTCGAAAAGAGCGTTCTCGAAGATTCTGCATACTTCTGACAGAAGCCTCACCAAGATTATCGTAGAAAATGCATATCTCAGCTTGAAACCCGACCGAAACCAAGATATCACCGGTTCTGCATGTCAAACATACTGTGGAGTGGTGAATACACCAGATATCGTGTTTCTCGCAATAAGTAGCTCGAACAGAGCGATCTCGAAGGTTCTGCATACTTCTGACAGAAGTCTCACCAAGATTATCGTAGAAAATGCATATCTCAGCTTGAAACACCACGAAATCCAAGATGTCACCGGTTCAGCATATCAAACGCACTGTGGAGTGGTGAATACGCCAGAAAACGTGTTTCTCGCATTAAATAGCTCGAAAAGAGCGACCTCGAAGATTCTGCATACTTCTGACTGAAGTCTCACCAAGATTATCGTAGGAAATCCATATCTCAGCTTGAAACCCGACGAAATCCAAGATGTCGCCGGTTCTGCATATCGAACGCACTGTGGAATGTTGAAAACACCAGAAAACTTGTTTTTTCACATTAAATAGCTCGCAAATAGGGATCTCGATGATTCTGCATACTACTGACAGAAGACTCACCAAGATTATCGCAGAAAATGCATATCTCAGCTGGAAACACAACGAAAATCAAGATATCGCCGGTTCTGCATATAAATCGCACTGTGGAATGTTGAAAACACCAGAAAACTTGTTTTTTCGCATTAAATAGCTTGAAAAGAGCGATCTAGATGATACTGCATACTTCTGACTGAAGTCTCACCATGATTATCGTAGAAAATCCATATCTCAGCTTGAAACCTCACGAAAATCAAGATGTCGCCGGTTCTGCATATCAAACGCACTGTGGAGTGGTGAAAACACCAGATAACGTGTTTCTCGCATTAAATAGCTCGAAAAAAGGGATCTCGATGATTCTGCATACTTCTGACAGAAGACTCACCAAGATTATCGCAGAAAATGCATATCTCAGCTTGAAACCCGACGAAATCCAAGATGTCGTCGGTTCTGCACATCAATCGTACTGTGGAGTGGTGAAAACACCAGAAAACGTGTTTCTCGCATTAAGCAGCTCGAAAAGAGCGTTCTCGAAGATTCTGCATACTTCTGACTGAAGTCTCACCAAGATTATCGTAGGAAATCCATATCTCAGCTTGAAACCCGACGAAATCCAAGATGTCGCCGGTTCTGCATATCAAACGCACTGTGGAGTCGTGAAAACAACCAGACAACGCGTTTCTCGCATTAAATAGCTCGAAAAGAGCGATCCCCATGATTCTGCATACTTCTGACAGAAGTCTCATCAAGATTATCGCAGAAAATGCATATCTCAGCTTGAAACCCGACGAAATCCAAGATGTCGTCGGTTCTGCACATCAATCGTACTGTGGAGTGGTGAAAACACCAGAAAACGTGTTTCTCGCATTAAATATCTCGAAAAGAGCGATCCCGATGATTCTGCATACTTCTGACAGAAGTCTCACCAAGATTATCGTTGAAAATGCATATCTCAGCTTGATACCCGACGAATGCCAAGATGTCGCCGGTTCTGCATATCAAACGCACTGTGGAGTGGTGAAAACACCAGATAACGTGTTTCTCGCATTATGCAGCTCGAAAAGAGCGTTCTCGAAGATTCTGCATTCTTCTGACAGAAGTCTCACCAAGATTATTGTAGAAAATGCATATCTCAGCTTGATACCCGACGAAATCCAAGATGTTACCGGTTCTGCATATCAAACGCACTGTGGAGTGGTGAAAACACCAGATAACGTGTTTCTTGCATTAAATAGCTCGAAAAAAGGGATCTCGATGAATCTGCATACTTCTGACAGAAGTCTCACCAAGATTATCGTAGAAAATGCATATCTCCGCTTGAAACCCGACGAAATCCAAGATGTCACCGGTTCTGCATATCAAAGGCTCTGTGGAGTGGTGAAAACACCAGATAACGTGTTTCTCGCATTAAATAGCTCGCAAAAAGGGATCTCGATGATTCTGCATACTTCTGACAGGAGACTCACCAAGATTATCGCAGACAATGCATATCTCAGCTGGAAACACAACGAAAATCAAGATATCGCCGGTTCTGCATATCAAACGCACTGTGGAGTGGTGAAAACACCAGATTACGTGTTTCTCGCATTAAATAGCTCGAAAAAAGGGATGTCGATGATTCTGCATACTTCTGACAGAAGACTCACCAAGATTATCGCAGAAAATGCATATCGCAGCTTGAAACCCGACGAAATCCAAGATGTCGTCGGTTCTGCACATCAATCGTACTGTGGAGTGGTGAAAACACCAGAAAACGTGTTTCTCGCATTAAGCAGCTCGAAAAGAGCGTTCTCGAAGATAGTGCATACTTCTGACTGAAGTCTCACCAAGATTATCGTAGAAAATCCATATCTCAGCTTGAAACCTCACGAATATCAAGATGTCGCCGGTTCTGCATATCAAACGCACTGTGGAGTCGTGAAAACAACCAGACAACGCGTTTCTCGCATTAAATAGCTCGAAAAGAGCGATCCCCATGATTCTGCATACTTCTGACAGAAGTCTCACCAAGATTATCGTTGAAAATGCATATCTCAGCTTGATACCCGACGAAAGCCAAGATGTCGCCGGTTCTGCATAACAAACGCACTGTGGAGTGGTGAAAACAACCAGACAACGTGTTTCTCGCATTATGCAGCTCTAAAAGAGCGTTCTCGAAGATTCTGCATCCTTCTGACAGAAGTCTCACCAAGATTATCGTAGAAAATGCATATCTCAGTATGAACCCCAACGAAATCCAAGATGTCGCCGGTTCTGCATATCAAACGCACTGTGGAGTGGTGAAAACACCAGATATAGTGTTTCTCGCAATAAGTAGCTCGAAAAGAGCGATCTAGAAGATTCTGCATACTTCTGACAGAAGTCTCACCAAGATTATCGTTTAAAATGCATATCTCAGCTTGATACCCGACGAAAGCCAAGATGTCGCCGGTTCTGCATATCAAACGCACTGTGGAGTCGTGAAAACAACCAGACAACGTGCTTCTCGCATTAAATAGCTCGAAAAGAACGATCCCCATGATTCTGCATACTTCTGACAGAAGTCTCACCAAGAGTATAGTTGAAAATGCATATCTCAGCTTGATACCCGACGAAAGCCAAGATGTCGCCGGTTCTGCATATCAAACGCACTGTGGAGTGGTGAAAACACCAGATAACGTGTTTCTCGCATTATGTAGCTCGAAAAGAGCGTTCTCGAAGATTCTGCATACTTCTGACAGAAGCCTCACCAAGATTATCGTAGAAAATGCATATCTCAGCTTGAAACCCGACCGAAACCAAGATATCACCGGTTCTGCATGTCAAACATACTGTGGAGTGGTGAATACACCAGATATCGTGTTTCTCGCAATAAGTAGCTCGAACAGAGCGATCTCGAAGGTTCTGCATACTTCTGACAGAAGTCTCACCAAGATTATCGTAGAAAATGCATATCTCAGCTTGAAACACCACGAAATCCAAGATGTCACCGGTTCAGCATATCAAACGCACTGTGGAGTGGTGAAAACACCAGATAACGTGTTTCTCGCATTAAATAGCTCGAAAAGAGCGTTCTCGAAGATCCTGCATACTTCTGACAGAAGCCTCACCAAGATTATCGTAGAAAATGGATATCTCAGCTTGAAACCCGTCGAAATCCAAGATGTCACCGGTTCAGCATATCAAACGCACTGTGGAGTGGTGAAAACACCAGATAACGTGTTTCTCGCATTAAATAGCTCGAAAAGAGCGTTCTCGAAGATCCTGCATACTTCTGACAGAAGCCTCACCAAGATTATCGTAGAAAATGGATATCTCAGCTTGAAACCCGTCGAAATCCAAGATGTCACCGGTTCTGCATATCAAACGCACTGTGGAGTGGTGAATACACCAGATAACGTGTTTCTCGCATTAAATAGCTCGAAAAAAGGGATCTCGATGATTCTGCATACTTCTGACAGAAGACTCACCAAGATTATCGCAGAAAATGCATATCTCAGCTGGAAACACAACGAAAATCAAGATATCGCCGGTTCTGCATATAAAACGCACTGTGGAATGTTGAAAACACCAGAAAACTTGTTTTTTCGCATTAAATAGCTTGAAAAGAGCGATCTAGATGATTCTGCATACTTCTGACTGAAGTCTCACCAAGATTATCGTACAAAATCCATATCTCAGCTTGAAACCTCACGAATATCAAGATGTCGCCGGTTCTGCATATCAAACGCACTGTGGAGTCGTGAAAACAACCAGACAACGTGCTTCTCGCATTAAATAGCTCGAAAAGAGCGATCCCCATGATTCTGCATACTTCTGACAGAAGTCACACCAAGATTATCGTTGAAAATGCATATCTCAGCTTGATACCCGACGAAAGCCAAGATGTCGCCGGTTCTGCATATCAAACGCACTGTGGAGTGGTGAAAACACCAGATAACGTGTTTCTCGCATTATGTAGCTCGAAAATAGCGTTCTCGAAGATTCTGCATACTTCTGACAGAAGTCTCACCAAGATTATCGTAGAAAATGCATATCTCAGCTTGAAACCCGACCGAAACCAAGATATCTCCGGTTCTGCATGTCAAGCGTACTGTGGAGTGGTGAATACACCAGATATCGTGTTTCTCGCAATAAGTAGCTCGAAAAGAGCGATCTCGAAGGTTCTGCATACTTCTGACAGAAGTCTCACCAAGATCATCGTAGAAAATGCATATCTCCGCTTGAAACCCGACGAAATCCAAGATGTCACCGGTTCTGCATATCAAACGCACTGTGGAGTGGTGAAAACACCAGATAACGTGTTTCTCGCATTAAATAGGTCGCAAAAAGGGATCTCGATGATTCTGCATACTTCTGACTGAAGTCTCACCATGATTATCGTAGAAACTCCATATCTCAGCTTGAAACCTCACGAAAATCAAGCTGTCGCCGGTTCTGCATATCAAACGCACTGTGGAGTCGTGAAAACAACCAGACAACGTGTTTCTCGCATTATGCAGCTCTAAAAGAGCGTTCTCGAAGATTCTGCATACTTCTGACAGAAGTATCACCAAGATTATCGTAGAAAATGCATATCTCCGCTTGAAACCCGACGAAATCCAAGATGTCACCGGTTCTGCATATCAAAGGCTCTGTGGAGTGGTGAAAACACCAGATAACGTGTTTCTCGCATTAAATAGCTCGCAAAAAGGGATCTCGATGATTCTGCATACTTCTGACAGGAGACTCACCAAGATTATCGCAGACAATGCATATCTCAGCTGGAAACACAACGAAAATCAAGATATCGCCGGTTCTGCATATCAAACGCACTGTGGAGTGGTGAAAACACCAGATTACGTGTTTCTCGCATTAAATAGCTCGAAAAAAGGGATGTCGATGATTCTGCATACTTCTGACAGAAGACTCACCAAGATTATCGCAGAAAATGCATATCGCAGCTTGAAACCCGACGAAATCCAAGATGTCGTCGGTTCTGCACATCAATCGTACTGTGGAGTGGTGAAAACACCAGAAAACGTGTTTCTCGCATTAAGCAGCTCGAAAAGAGCGTTCTCGAAGATAGTGCATACTTCTGACTGAAGTCTCACCAAGATTATCGTAGAAAATCCATATCTCAGCTTGAAACCTCACGAATATCAAGATGTCGCCGGTTCTGCATATCAAACGCACTGTGGAGTCGTGAAAACAACCAGACAACGCGTTTCTCGCATTAAATAGCTCGAAAAGAGCGATCCCCATGATTCTGCATACTTCTGACAGAAGTCTCACCAAGATTATCGTTGAAAATGCATATCTCAGCTTGATACCCGACGAAAGCCAAGATGTCGCCGGTTCTGCATAACAAACGCACTGTGGAGTGGTGAAAACAACCAGACAACGTGTTTCTCGCATTATGCAGCTCTAAAAGAGCGTTCTCGAAGATTCTGCATCCTTCTGACAGAAGTCTCACCAAGATTATCGTAGAAAATGCATATCTCAGTATGAACCCCAACGAAATCCAAGATGTCGCCGGTTCTGCATATCAAACGCACTGTGGAGTGGTGAAAACACCAGATATAGTGTTTCTCGCAATAAGTAGCTCGAAAAGAGCGATCTAGAAGATTCTGCATACTTCTGACAGAAGTCTCACCAAGATTATCGTTTAAAATGCATATCTCAGCTTGATACCCGACGAAAGCCAAGATGTCGCCGGTTCTGCATATCAAACGCACTGTGGAGTCGTGAAAACAACCAGACAACGTGCTTCTCGCATTAAATAGCTCGAAAAGAACGATCCCCATGATTCTGCATACTTCTGACAGAAGTCTCACCAAGAGTATAGTTGAAAATGCATATCTCAGCTTGATACCCGACGAAAGCCAAGATGTCGCCGGTTCTGCATATCAAACGCACTGTGGAGTGGTGAAAACACCAGATAACGTGTTTCTCGCATTATGTAGCTCGAAAAGAGCGTTCTCGAAGATTCTGCATACTTCTGACAGAAGCCTCACCAAGATTATCGTAGAAAATGCATATCTCAGCTTGAAACCCGACCGAAACCAAGATATCACCGGTTCTGCATGTCAAACATACTGTGGAGTGGTGAATACACCAGATATCGTGTTTCTCGCAATAAGTAGCTCGAACAGAGCGATCTCGAAGGTTCTGCATACTTCTGACAGAAGTCTCACCAAGATTATCGTAGAAAATGCATATCTCAGCTTGAAACACCACGAAATCCAAGATGTCACCGGTTCAGCATATCAAACGCACTGTGGAGTGGTGAATACGCCAGAAAACGTGTTTCTCGCATTAAATAGCTCGAAAAGAGCGACCTCGAAGATTCTGCATACTTCTGACTGAAGTCTCACCAAGATTATCGTAGGAAATCCATATCTCAGCTTGAAACCCGACGAAATCCAAGATGTCGCCGGTTCTGCATATCGAACGCACTGTGGAATGTTGAAAACACCAGAAAACTTGTTTTTTCACATTAAATAGCTCGCAAATAGGGATCTCGATGATTCTGCATACTACTGACAGAAGACTCACCAAGATTATCGCAGAAAATGCATATCTCAGCTGGAAACACAACGAAAATCAAGATATCGCCGGTTCTGCATATAAATCGCACTGTGGAATGTTGAAAACACCAGAAAACTTGTTTTTTCGCATTAAATAGCTTGAAAAGAGCGATCTAGATGATACTGCATACTTCTGACTGAAGTCTCACCATGATTATCGTAGAAAATCCATATCTCAGCTTGAAACCTCACGAAAATCAAGATGTCGCCGGTTCTGCATATCAAACGCACTGTGGAGTGGTGAAAACACCAGATAACGTGTTTCTCGCATTAAATAGCTCGAAAAAAGGGATCTCGATGATTCTGCATACTTCTGACAGAAGACTCACCAAGATTATCGCAGAAAATGCATATCTCAGCTTGAAACCCGACGAAATCCAAGATGTCGTCGGTTCTGCACATCAATCGTACTGTGGAGTGGTGAAAACACCAGAAAACGTGTTTCTCGCATTAAGCAGCTCGAAAAGAGCGTTCTCGAAGATTCTGCATACTTCTGACTGAAGTCTCACCAAGATTATCGTAGGAAATCCATATCTCAGCTTGAAACCCGACGAAATCCAAGATGTCGCCGGTTCTGCATATCAAACGCACTGTGGAGTCGTGAAAACAACCAGACAACGCGTTTCTCGCATTAAATAGCTCGAAAAGAGCGATCCCCATGATTCTGCATACTTCTGACAGAAGTCTCATCAAGATTATCGCAGAAAATGCATATCTCAGCTTGAAACCCGACGAAATCCAAGATGTCGTCGGTTCTGCACATCAATCGTACTGTGGAGTGGTGAAAACACCAGAAAACGTGTTTCTCGCATTAAATATCTCGAAAAGAGCGATCCCGATGATTCTGCATACTTCTGACAGAAGTCTCACCAAGATTATCGTTGAAAATGCATATCTCAGCTTGATACCCGACGAATGCCAAGATGTCGCCGGTTCTGCATATCAAACGCACTGTGGAGTGGTGAAAACACCAGATAACGTGTTTCTCGCATTATGCAGCTCGAAAAGAGCGTTCTCGAAGATTCTGCATTCTTCTGACAGAAGTCTCACCAAGATTATTGTAGAAAATGCATATCTCAGCTTGATACCCGACGAAATCCAAGATGTCACCGGTTCTGCATATCAAACGCACTGTGGAGTGGTGAAAACACCAGATAACGTGTTTCTTGCATTAAATAGCTCGAAAAAAGGGATCTCGATGAATCTGCATACTTCTGACAGAAGTCTCACCAAGATTATCGTAGAAAATGCATATCTCCGCTTGAAACCCGACGAAATCCAAGATGTCACCGGTTCTGCATATCAAAGGCTCTGTGGAGTGGTGAAAACACCAGATAACGTGTTTCTCGCATTAAATAGCTCGCAAAAAGGGATCTCGATGATTCTGCATACTTCTGACAGGAGACTCACCAAGATTATCGCCGACAATGCATATCTCAGCTGGAAACACAACGAAAATCAAGATATCGCCGGTTCTGCATATCAAACGCACTGTGGAGTGGTGAAAACACCAGATTACGTGTTTCTCGCATTAAATAGCTCGAAAAAAGGGATGTCGATGATTCTGCATACTTCTGACAGAAGACTCACCAAGATTATCGCAGAAAATGCATATCGCAGCTTGAAACCCGACGAAATCCAAGATGTCGTCGGTTCTGCACATCAATCGTACTGTGGAGTGGTGAAAACACCAGAAAACGTGTTTCTCGCATTAAGCAGCTCGAAAAGAGCGTTCTCGAAGATAGTGCATACTTCTGACTGAAGTCTCACCAAGATTATCGTAGAAAATCCATATCTCAGCTTGAAACCTCACGAATATCAAGATGTCGCCGGTTCTGCATATCAAACGCACTGTGGAGTCGTGAAAACAACCAGACAACGCGTTTCTCGCATTAAATAGCTCGAAAAGAGCGATCCCCATGATTCTGCATACTTCTGACAGAAGTCTCACCAAGATTATCGTTGAAAATGCATATCTCAGCTTGATACCCGACGAAAGCCAAGATGTCGCCGGTTCTGCATAACAAACGCACTGTGGAGTGGTGAAAACAACCAGACAACGTGTTTCTCGCATTATGCAGCTCTAAAAGAGCGTTCTCGAAGATTCTGCATCCTTCTGACAGAAGTCTCACCAAGATTATCGTAGAAAATGCATATCTCAGTATGAACCCCAACGAAATCCAAGATGTCGCCGGTTCTGCATATCAAACGCACTGTGGAGTGGTGAAAACACCAGATATAGTGTTTCTCGCAATAAGTAGCTCGAAAAGAGCGATCTAGAAGATTCTGCATACTTCTGACAGAAGTCTCACCAAGATTATCGTTTAAAATGCATATCTCAGCTTGATACCCGACGAAAGCCAAGATGTCGCCGGTTCTGCATATCAAACGCACTGTGGAGTCGTGAAAACAACCAGACAACGTGCTTCTCGCATTAAATAGCTCGAAAAGAACGATCCCCATGATTCTGCATACTTCTGACAGAAGTCTCACCAAGAGTATAGTTGAAAATGCATATCTCAGCTTGATACCCGACGAAAGCCAAGATGTCGCCGGTTCTGCATATCAAACGCACTGTGGAGTGGTGAAAACACCAGATAACGTGTTTCTCGCATTATGTAGCTCGAAAAGAGCGTTCTCGAAGATTCTGCATACTTCTGACAGAAGCCTCACCAAGATTATCGTAGAAAATGCATATCTCAGCTTGAAACCCGACCGAAACCAAGATATCACCGGTTCTGCATGTCAAACCTACTGTGGAGTGGTGAATACACCAGATATCGTGTTTCTCGCAATAAGTAGCTCGAACAGAGCGATCTCGAAGGTTCTGCATACTTCTGACAGAAGTCTCACCAAGATTATCGTAGAAAATGCATATCTCAGCTTGAAACACCACGAAATCCAAGATGTCACCGGTTCAGCATATCAAACGCACTGTGGAGTGGTGAAAACACCAGATAACGTGTTTCTCGCATTAAATAGCTCGAAAAGAGCGTTCTCGAAGATCCTGCATACTTCTGACAGAAGCCTCACCAAGATTATCGTAGAAAATGGATATCTCAGCTTGAAACCCGTCGAAATCCAAGATGTCACCGGTTCTGCATATCAAACGCACTGTGGAGTGGTGAATACACCAGATAACGTGTTTCTCGCATTAAATAGCTCGAAAAAAGGGATCTCGATGATTCTGCATACTTCTGACAGAAGACTCACCAAGATTATCGCAGAAAATGCATATCTCAGCTGGAAACACAACGAAAATCAAGATATCGCCGGTTCTGCATATAAAACGCACTGTGGAATGTTGAAAACACCAGAAAACTTGTTTTTTCGCATTAAATAGCTTGAAAAGAGCGATCTAGATGATTCTGCATACTTCTGACTGAAGTCTCACCAAGATTATCGTACAAAATCCATATCTCAGCTTGAAACCTCACGAATATCAAGATGTCGCCGGTTCTGCATATCAAACGCACTGTGGAGTCGTGAAAACAACCAGACAACGTGCTTCTCGCATTAAATAGCTCGAAAAGAGCGATCCCCATGATTCTGCATACTTCTGACAGAAGTCACACCAAGATTATCGTTGAAAATGCATATCTCAGCTTGATACCCGACGAAAGCCAAGATGTCGCCGGTTCTGCATATCAAACGCACTGTGGAGTGGTGAAAACACCAGATAACGTGTTTCTCGCATTATGTAGCTCGAAAATAGCGTTCTCGAAGATTCTGCATACTTCTGACAGAAGTCTCACCAAGATTATCGTAGAAAATGCATATCTCAGCTTGAAACCCGACCGAAACCAAGATATCTCCGGTTCTGCATGTCAAGCGTACTGTGGAGTGGTGAATACACCAGATATCGTGTTTCTCGCAATAAGTAGCTCGAAAAGAGCGATCTCGAAGGTTCTGCATACTTCTGACAGAAGTCTCACCAAGATTATCGTAGAAAATGCATATCTCCGCTTGAAACCCGACGAAATCCAAGATGTCACCGGTTCTGCATATCAAACGCACTGTGGAGTCGTGAAAACAACCAGACAACGTGCTTCTCGCATTAAATAGCTCGAAAAGAGCGATCCCCATGATTCTGCATACTTCTGACAGAAGTCACACCAAGATTATCGTTGAAAATGCATATCTCAGCTTGATACCCGACGAAAGCCAAGATGTCGCCGGTTCTGCATATCAAACGCACTGTGGAGTGGTGAAAACACCAGATAACGTGTTTCTCGCATTATGTAGCTCGAAAATAGCGTTCTCGAAGATTCTGCATACTTCTGACAGAAGTATCACCAAGATTATCTTAGAACATGCATATCTCAGTATGAACCCCGACGAAATCCAAGATGTCGCCGGTTCTGCATATCAAACGCACTGTGGAGTGGTGAAAACACCAGATATAGTGTTTCTCGCAATAAGTATCTCGAAAAGAGCGATCTCGAAGATTCTGCATACTTCTGACAGAAGTCTCACCAAGATTATCGTAGAAAATGCATATCTCAGCTTGAAACACCACGAAATCCAAGATGTCACCGGTTCAGCATATCAAACGCACTGTGGAGTGGTGAAAACACCAGATAACGTGTTTCTCGCATTAAATAGCTCGAAAAGAGCGTTCTCGAAGATCCTGCATACTTCTGACAGAAGCCTCACCAAGATGATCGCAGAAAATGCATATCTCAGCTTGAAACCCGGCCGAAACGAAGATATCTCCGGTTCTGCATGTCTAACGTACTGTGGAGTGGTGAATACACCAGAAAACGTGTTTCTCGCATTAAGTAGCTCGAAAAGAGCGATCTAGAAGATTCTGCATACTTCTGACAGAAGTCTCACCAAGATTATCGTTGAAAATGCATATCTCAGCTTGATACCCGACGAAAGCCAAGATGTCGCCGGTTCTGCATATCAAACGCACTGTGGAGTGGTGAAAACACCAGACAACGTGTTTCTCGCATTATGCAGCTCGAAAAGAGCGTTCTCGAAGATTCTGCATACATCTGACAGAAGTCTCACCAAGATTATCGTTGAAAATGCATATCTCAGCTTGATACCCGACGAAAGCCAAGATGTCACCGGTTCTGCATATCAGACGCACTGTGGAGTGGTGAAAACACCAGATAACGTGTTTCTCGCATTAAATATCTCGAAAAGAGCGTTCTCGAAGATCCTGCATACTTCTGACAGAAGCTTCACCAAGACTATCGTAGAAAATGCATATCTCAGCTTGAAACCCGACGAAAACCGAGTTATCTACGGTTCTGCACATCAAACGTAACGTGGAGTGGTGAAAACACCAGAAAACGTGTTTCGCGCATTAAGTAGCTCGAAAAGAGCCTTCTCGAAGATTCTGCATACTTCTGGCAGAAGTCTCACCAAGATTATCGCCGAAAATGCATATCTCAGCTGGAAACACCACGAAAACCGAGTTATCTCCGGGTCTGCACATCAAACGTACCGTGGAGTGGTGAAAACACCAGATAACGTGTTTCTCGCATTAAATAGCTCGAAAAGCGCGATCTAGATGATTCTGCATACTTCTGACAAAAGACCCACCAAGATTATCGCAGAAAATGCATATCTCTGCTTGAAACCCCACGAAAACCAAGATATCTAATATTCTGCATATCCAACGAACTGTGGAGTGGTGAAAACCCCAGAAAACGTGATTCACGCACTAACTAGCTCGAAAAGAGCGATCTCGATGATTCAGCATACTTCGGACAGAAGTCTCACCAAGATTATCGCAGAAAATGCATATCTCAGCTTGAAACCTCACGAAAATCAAGATGTCACCGGTTCTGCATATCAAGCGCACTGTGGAGTGGTGAAAACACCAGATAACGTGTATCTCGCATTAAATAGCTCGAAAAGAGCGTTCTCGAAGATCCTGAATACTTGTGACAGAAGTCTCACCAAGATTATCGTAGAAAATGCATATCTCAGCTTGAAACCCGACCGAAACCAAGATATCTCCGGTTCTGCATGTCAAACGTACTGTGGGGTGGTGAAAACACCAGAAAACGTGTTTCGTGCATTAAGTAGCTCGAAAAGAGCGATCTAGATGATTCTGCATACATTCTGACAAAAGACCCAGCAAGATTATCGCAGAAAATGCATATCTCAGCTGGAAACACCACGAAAACCGAGTTATCTCCGGTTCTGCACATCAAACGTACCGTGGAGTGGTGAAAACACCAGAAAACAAGTTTCTCGCATTAAATAGCTCGAAAAGAGCGCTCTCGATGTTTCTGCATACTTCGGACAGATGTTTCACCAAGATTATCGTAGAAAATGCATATCTCAGCTTGAAACCCGACCGAAACCAAGATATCTCCGGTTCTGCATGTCAAACGTGCTGTGGAGTGGTGAAAACACCAGAAAACGTGTTTCGTGCATTAAGTAGCTCGAAAAGAGCGCTCTCGATGTTTCTGCATACTTCGGACAGATGTTTCACCAAGATTATCGCAGGAAATGCATATCTCAGCTTGAAACCCCACGAAAACCAAGTTACCGCTGGTTCTGCATGTCAAACGCACTGTGGAGTGGTGAAAACACCAGAAAACGTGTTTCTCGCATTAACTAGCTCGAAAAGAGCGTTCTCGATGATTCTGCATACTTCTCATAGATGAAACACCAAGATTATCGCAGAAAATGCAAATTTCAACTGGAAACCCCACGAAAACGAAGTTATCCGCGGCGCTACATATCAAACGCACTGTGGAGTGGTGAAAACAACCAGATAACGTGTTTCTCGCATTAACTAACTCGAAAAGAGCGTTCTCAATGATTCTGCATACTTCTCATAGATGAAGCACCAAGATTATCGCAGAAAATGCATATTTCAGCTGGAAACCCCACGAAAACCATGTTATCGGCGGCTCTACATATCACACGCTCTGTGGAGTGGTCAAAACACCAGAAAACTTGTTTTTTCGCATTAACTAGCTCGAAAAGAGCGTTCTCGATGATTCTGCATACTTCTCATAGATGAAGCACCAAGATTATCGCAGAAAATGCATATTTCAGCTGGAAACCCCACGAAAACCAAGTTATCTGCGGCTCTACATATCAAACGCACTGTGGAGTGGTCAATACACCAGATGACGTGTTTCTCGCAATAAATAGCTCGAAACGAGCGATCTAGATGATTCTGCATACTTCTGACTGAAGTCTCACCAAGATTATCGTAGAAAATCCATATCTCAGCTTGAAACCTCACGAATATCAAGATGTCGCCGGTTCTGCATATCAAACGCACTGTGGAGTCGTGAAAACAACCAGACAACGTGCTTCTCGCATTAAATAGCTCGAAAAGAGCGATCCCCATGATTCTGCATACTTCTGACAGAAGTCTCACCAAGATTATCGTTGAAAATGCATATCTCAGCTTGATACCCGACGAAAGCCAAGATGTCGCCGGTTCTGCATATCAAACGCACTGTGGAGTGGTGAAAACACCAGATAACGTGTTTCTCGCATTAAATATCTCGAAAAGAGCGTTCTCGAAGATCCTGCATACTTCTGACAGAAGCTTCACCAAGACTATCGTAGAAAATGCATATCTCAGCTTGAAACCCGACGAAAACCGAGTTATCTACGGTTCTGCACATCAAACGTACCGTGGAGTGGTGAAAACACCAGAAAACGTGTTTCGCGCATTAAGTAGCTCGAAAAGAGCCTTCTCGAAGATTCTGCATACTTCTGGCAGAAGTCTCACCAAGATTATCGCCGAAAATGCATATCTCAGCTGGAATCACCACGAAAACCGAGTTATCTCCGGTTCTGCACATCAAACGTACCGTGGAGTGGTGAAAACACCAGATAACGTGTTTCTCGCATTAAATAGCTCGAAAAGAGCGATCTAGATGATTCTGCATACTTCTGACAAAAGACCCACCAAGATTATCGCAGAAAATGCATATCTCTGCTTGAAACCCCACGAAAACCAAGATATCTAATATTCTGCATATCCAACGAACTGTGGAGTGGTGAAAACCCCAGAAAACGTGATTCTCGCACTAACTAGCTCGAAAAGAGCTATCTCGATGATTCAGCATACTTCGGACAGAAGTCTCACCAAGATTATCGCAGCAAATGCATATCTCAGCTTGAAACCTCACGAAAATGAAGATGTCACCGGTTCTGCATATCAAGCGCACTGTGGAGTGGTGAAAACACCAGATAACGTGTTTCTCGCATTAAATAGCTCGAAAAGAGCGTTCTCGAAGATCCTGAATACTTGTGACAGAAGTCTCACCAAGATTATCGTAGAAAATGCATATCTCAGCTTGAAACCCGACCGAAACCAAGATATCTCCGGTTCTGCATGTCAAACGTACTGTGGGGTGGTGAAAACACCAGAAAACGTGTTTCGTGCATTAAGTAGCTCGAAAAGAGCGATCTAGATGATTCTGCTTACATTCTGACAAAAGACCCAGCAAGATTATCGCAGAAAATGCATATCTCAGCTGGAAACACCACGAAAACCGAGTTATCTCCGGTTCTGCACATCAAACGTACCGTGGAGTGGTGAAAACACCAGAAAACGTGTTCCGTGCATTAAGTAGCTCGATAAGAGCGCTCTCGATTTTTCTGCATACTTCGGACAGATGTTTCACCAAGATTATCGCAGGAAATGCATATCTCAGCTTGAAACCCCACGAAAACCAAGATATCGCTGGTTCTGCATGTCAAACGCACTGTGGAGTGGTGAAAACACCAGAAAACGTGTTCCTCGCACTAACTAGCTCGAAAAGAGCGATCTCGATGATTCAGCATACTTTGGACAGGAGACTCACCAAGATTATCGCAGAAAATGCATATCTCAGCTTGAAACCCCACGAAAACCAAGATATCGCCGGTTCTGCATATCAAACGCACTGTGGAGTGGTGAAAACACCAGATAACGTGTTTCTCGCATTAAATAGATCGAAAAGAGCGTTCTCGAAGATTCTGCATAATTCTGACAGAAGTCTCACCAGGATTATCGTAGAAAATGCATATCTCAGGTTGAAACCCGACCGAAACCAAGATATCTCCGGTTCTGCATGTCAAACGTACTGTGGAGTGGTGAATACACCAGAAAACGTGTTTCGTGCATTAAGTAGCTCGAAAAGAGCGCTCTCGATTTTTCTGCATACTTCGGACAGATGTTTCACCAAGATTATCGCAGGAAATGCATATCTCAGCTTGAAACCCCACGAAAACCAAGATATCGCTGGTTCTGCATGTCAAACGCACTGTGGAGTGGTGAAAACACCAGAAAACGTGTTTCTCGCATTAACTAGCTCGAAAAGAGCGTTCTCGATGATACTGCATACTTCTCATAGATGAAACGCCAAGATTATCGCAGAAAACGCATATTTCAGCTGGAAACCCCACGAAAACCAAGTTATCGGCGGCTCTACATATCAAACGTACTGTGGAGTGGTGAAAACACCAGAAAACGTGTTTATCGCATTAACTAACTCGAAAAGAGCGTTCTCGAAGATTCTGCATAATTCTGACAGAAGTCTCACCAGGATTATCGTAGAAAATGCATATCTCAGGTTGAAACCCGACCGAAACCAAGATATCTCCGGTTCTGCATGTCAAACGTACTGTGGAGTGGTGAATACACCAGAAAACGTGTTTCGTGCATTAAGTAGCTCGAAAAGAGCGATCTAGATGATTCTGCATACTTCTGACTGAAGTCTCACCAATATTATCGCGGAAAATGCATATCTCAGCTTGAAACCCCACGAAAACCAAGATATCGATGGTTCTGCATATCAAACGCACTGTGGAGTGGTGAAAACACCAGAAAACGTGTTTCGCGCATTAAGTAGCTCGAAAAGAACGTTCTCGAAGATTCTGCATAATTCTGACAGAAGTCTCACCAGGATTATCGTAGAAAATGCATATCTCAGGTTGAAACCCGACCGAAACCAGGATATCTCCTGATCTGCACATCAAACGCACTGTGGAGTGGTGAAAACACCAGAAAACGTGTTCCTCGCATTAAATAGCTCGACAAGTGCGATCTCGATGATTCTGCATACTTCTAACAGAAGTCTCACCAAGATTATCGCAGAAAATGCATATCTCTGCTTGAAACCACACGAAAACCAAGATATCGATGGTTCTGCATATCCAACGAACTGTGGAGTGGTGAAACCCCCAGAAAACGTGTTTCTCGCATTAAATAGATCGAAAAGAGCGCTGTCGATGTTTCTGCATACTTCGGACAGATGTTTCACCAAGATTATCGTAGAAAATGCATATCTCAGCTTGAAACCCGACGAAAACCAAAATATCTCCGGTTCTGCATATCAAACGCACTGTGGAGTGGTGAAAACACCAGATAACGTGTTCCTCGCACTAACTAGCTCGAAAAGAGCGATCTCGATGATTCAGCATACTTTGGACAGGAGACTCACCAAGATTATCGCAGAAAATGCATATCTCAGCTTGAAACCCCACGAAAACCAAGATATCGCCGGTTCTGCATATCAAACGCACTGTGGAGTGGTGAAAACACCAGATAACGTGTTTCTCGCATTAAATAGATCGAAAAGAGCGCTGTCTATGTTTCTGCATACTTCAGACAGAAGTCTCACCAAAATTATCGTAAAAAATGCATATCCCAGCTTGAAACCCCACGAAAACCAAGATATCGCCGGTTCTGCATATCATACGCACTGTGGAGTGGTGAAAACACCAGCTATCGTGTTTCTCGCATTAAATAGCTCGAAAAGTGCGTACTCGATGTTTCTGCATACTTCGGACAGAAGTCTCACCAAAATTATCGTAAAAAATGCATATCCCAGCTTGAAACCCCACGAAAACCAAGCTAACGCCGGTTCTGCATATCAAACGCACGGTGGAGTGGTGAAAACACCAGCTATCGTGTTTCTCGCATTAAATAGCTCGAAAAGTGCGAACTCGATGTTTCTGCATACTTCGGACAGATGTTTCACCAAGCTTATCGTAGAAAATGTATATCTCAGCTGAAACCCGATGAAAACCAAAATATCTCCGGTTCTGCATATCCAACATACTGTGGAGTGGTGAAAACACCAGATAACGTGTTTCTCGCATTAAATAGCTCGAAACGAGCTATCTCGATGATTCCGCTTACTTCTGACAGAAGTCTCAACAAGATTATCGCAGAAAATGCATATCTCAGCTTGAAACCCCACGAAAACCAAGATATCTACTGTTCTGCATATCCAACGAACTGTGGAGTGGTGAAAACCCCAGAAAACGTGTTTCTCGCATTAAATAGATCGAAAAGAGCGCTGTCGATGTTTCTGCATACTTCGGACAGAAGTCTCACCAAAATTATCGTAAAAAATGCATATCCCAGCTTGAAACCCCACGAAAACCAAGATATCGCCGGTTCTGCATATCATACGCACTGTGGAGTGGTGAAAACACCAGCTATCGTGTTTCTCGCATTAAATAGCTCGAAAAGTGCGTACTCGATGTTTCTGCATACTTCGGACAGAAGTCTCACCAAAATTATCGTAAAAAATGCATATCCCAGCTTGAAACCCCACGAAAACCAAGCTAACGCCGGTTCTGCATATCAAACGCACGGTGGAGTGGTGAAAACACCAGCTATCGTGTTTCTCGCATTAAATAGCTCGAAAAGTGCGAACTCGATGTTTCTGCATACTTCGGACAGATGTTTCACCAAGCTTATCGTAGAAAATGTATATCTCAGCTGAAACCCGATGAAAACCAAAATATCTCCGGTTCTGCATATCCAACATACTGTGGAGTGGTGAAAACACCAGATAACGTGTTTCTCGCATTAAATAGCTCGAAACGAGCTATCTCGATGATTCTGCTTACTTCTGACAGAAGTCTCAACAAGATTATCGCAGAAAATGCATATCTCAGCTTGAAACCCCACGAAAACCAAGATATCTACTGTTCTGCATATCCAACGAACTGTGGAGTGGTGAAAACCCCAGAAAACGTGTTTCTCGCATTAAATAGATCGAAAAGAGCGATCTCGATGATTCTGCATACTTCGGACAGAAGTCTCTCCAAGATTATCGCAGAAAATGCATATCTCAGCTTGAAACCCAACAAAAACCAAGATATCGCCGGTTCTGATTATCAAACGCACTGTGGAGTGGAGAAAACACCAGATAACGTGTTTCTCGCATTAAATAGCTCGAAAAGTGCGAACTCGATGTTTCTGCATACTTCGGACAGATGTTTCACCAAGCTTATCGTAGAAAATGTATATCTCAGCTGAAACCCGATGAAAAGCAAAATATCTCCGGTTCTGCATATCCAACATACTGTGGAGTGGTGAAAACACCAGATAACGTGTTTCTCGCATTAAATAGCTCGAAACGAGCTATCTCGATGATTCTGCTTACTTCTGACAGAAGTCTCAACAAGATTATCGCAGAAAATGCATATCTCAACTTGAAACCCCACGAAACCCAAGATATCTACTGTTCTGCATATCAAACGCACTGTGGAGTGGTGAAAACACCAGATAACGTGTTTCTCGCACTAACTAGCGCGAAAAGAGCGATCTCGATGATTCAGCATACTTTGGACAGGAGACTCACCAAGATTATCGCAGAAAATGCATATCTCTGCTTGAAACCCCACGAAAACCAAGATATCGCCGGTTCTGCATATCAAACGCACTGTGGAGTGGTGAAAACACCAGATAACGTGTTTCTCGCATTAAATAGCTCGAAACGAACGATCTCTAAGATTCTGCATACTTCGGACAGAAGTCTCAACAAGATTATCGCAGAAAATGCATATCTCAGCTTGAAACCCCACGAAAACCAAGATATCTACTGTTCTGCATATCCAACGAACTGTGGAGTGGTGAAAACCCCAGAAAACGTGTTTCTCGCATTAAATAGATCGAAAAGAGCGCTGTCGATGTTTCTGCATACTTCGGACAGAAGTCTCACCAAAATTATCGTAAAAAATGAATATCTCAACTTGAAACCCCACGAAAACCAAGATATCGCCGGTTCTGCATATCATACGCACTGTGGAGTGGTGAAAACACCAGCTATCGCGTTTCTCGCATTAAATAGCTCGAAAAGTGCGAACTCGATGGTTCTGCATACTTCGGACAGAAGTCTCACCAAAATTATCGTAAAAAATGCATATCCCAGCTTGAAACCCCACGAAAACCAAGATATCGCCGGTTCTGCATTTCAAACGCACTGTGGAGTGGTGAAAACACCAGCTATCGTGTTTCTCGCATTAAATAGCTCGAAAAGTGCGATCTCGATGTTTCTGCATACTTCGGACAGATGATTCACCAAGCTTATCGTAGAAAATGTATATCTCAGCTGAAACCCGATGAAAACCAAAATATCTCCGGTTCTGCATATCCAACATACTGTGGAGTGGTGAAAACACCAGATAACGTGTTTCTCGCATTAAATAGCTCGAAACGAGCGATGTCGATGAATCTGCATACTTCGGACAGAAGTCTCACCAAAATTATCGTAAAAAATGCATATCTCAACTTGAAACCCCACGAAAACCAAGATATCGCCGGTTCTGCATATCATACGCCCTGTGGAGTGGTGAAAACACCAGCTATCGTGTTTCTCGCATTAAATAGCTCGAAAAGTGCGAACTCGATGTTTCTGCATACTTCGGACAGAAGTCTCACCAAAATTATCGTAAAAAATGCATATCCCAGCTTGAAACCCCACGAAAACCAAGATATCGCCGGTTCTGCATATCAAACGCACTGTGGAGTGGTGAAAACACCAGCTATCGTGTTTCTCGCATTAAATAGCTCGAAAAGTGCGATCTCGATGATTCTGCTTACTTCTGACAGAAGTCTCAACAAGATTATCGCAGAAAATGCATATCTCAACTTGAAACCCCACGAAAACCAAGATATCTACTGTTCTGCATATCAAACGCACTGTGGAGTGGTGAAAACACCAGATAACGTGTTTCTCGCATTAAATAGCTCGAAACGAGCGATGTCGATGAATCTGCATACTTCGGACAGAAGTCTCACCAAAATTATCGTAAAAAATGCATATCTCAACTTGAAACCCCACGAAAACCAAGATATCGCCGGTTCTGCATATCATACGCCCTGTGGAGTGGTGAAAACACCAGCTATCGTGTTTCTCGCATTAAATAGCTCGAAAAGTGCGAACTCGATGTTTCTGCATACTTCGGACAGAAGTCTCACCAAAATTATCGTAAAAAATGCATATCCCAGCTTGAAACCCCACGAAAACCAAGATATCGCCGGTTCTGCATATCAAACGCACTGTGGAGTGGTGAAAACACCAGCTATCGTGTTTCTCGCATTAAATAGCTCGAAAAGTGCGAACTCGATGTTTCTGCATACTTCGGACAGATGTTTCACCAAGCTTATCGTAGAAAATGTATATCTCAGCTGAAACCCGATGAAAACCAAAATATCTCCGGTTCTGCATATCCAACATACTGTGGAGTGGTGAAAACACCAGATAACGTGTTTCTCGCATTAAATAGCTCGAAACGAGCTATCTCGATGATTCTGCTTACTTCTGACAGAAGTCTCAACAAGATTATCGCAGAAAATGCATATCTCAACTTGAAACCCCACGAAAACCAAGATATCTACTGTTCTGCATATCAAACGCACTGTGGAGTGGTGAAAACACCAGATAACGTGTTTCTAGCACTAACTAGCTCGAAAAGAGCGATATCGATGATTCAGCACACTTCGGACAGATGTTTCACCAAGATTATCGTAGAAAATGCATATCTCAGCTTGAAACCCGACGAAAACCAAAATATCTCCGGTTCTGCATATCAAACGCACTGTGGAGTGGTGAAAACACCAGATAACGTGTTTCTCGCACTAACTAGCTCGAAAAGAGCGATCTCGATGATTCAGCATACTTCGGACAGAAGTCTCACCAAAATTATCGTAAAAAATGCATATCCCAGCTTGAAACCCCACGAAAACCAAGATATCGCCGGTTCTGCATATCAAACGCACTGTGGAGTGGTGAAAACACCAGCTATCGTGTTTCTCGCATTAAATAGCTCGAAAAGTGCGAACTCGATGTTTCTGCATACTTCGGACAGATGTTTCACCAAGCTTATCGTAGAAAATGTATATCTCAGCTGAAACCCGATGAAAACCAAAATATCTCCGGTTCTGCATATCCAACATACTGTGGAGTGGTGAAAACACCAGATAACGTGTTTCTCGCATTAAATAGCTCGAAACGAGCTATCTCGATGATTCTGCTTACTTCTGACAGAAGTCTCAACAAGATTATCGCAGAAAATGCATATCTCAACTTGAAACCCCACGAAAACCAAGATATCTACTGTTCTGCATATCAAACGCACTGTGGAGTGGTGAAAACACCAGATAACGTGTTTCTAGCACTAACTAGCTCGAAAAGAGCGATGTCGATGAATCTGCATACTTCGGACAGAAGTCTCACCAAAATTATCGTAAAAAATGCATATCTCAGCTTGAAACCCATTGAAAACCAAGATATCGCCGGTTCTGCATATCATACGCACTGTGGAGTGGTGAAAACACCAGCTATCGTGTTGTTCGCATTATATAGCTGGAAAAGTGCGAACTCGATGTTTCTGCATACTTCGGAAAGAAGTCTCACCAAAATTATCGTAAAAAATGCATATCCCAGCTTGAAACCCCACGAAAACCAAGATATCTACTGTTCTGCATATCAAACGCACTGTGGAGTGGTGAAAACACCAGATAACGTGTTTCTCGCACTAACTAGCGCGAAAAGAGCGATCTCGATGATTCAGCATACTTTGGACAGATGTTTCACCAAGCTTATCGTAGAAAATGTATATCTCAGCTGAAACCCGATGAAAACCAAAATATCTCCGGTTCTGCATATCCAACATACTGTGGAGTGGTGAAAACACCAGATAACGTGTTTCTCGCATTAAATAGCTCGAAACGAGCTATCTCGATGATTCTGCTTACTTCTGACAGAAGTCTCAACAAGATTATCGCAGAAAATGCATATCTCAACTTGAAACCCCACGAAAACCAAGATATCTACTGTTCTGCATATCAAACGCACTGTGGAGTGGTGAAAACACCAGATAACGTGTTTCTCGCATTAAATAGCTCGAAACGAGCGATGTCGATGAATCTGCATACTTCGGACAGAAGTCTCACCAAAATTATCGTAAAAAATGCATATCTCAACTTGAAACCCCACGAAAACCAAGATATCGCCGGTTCTGCATATCATACGCCCTGTGGAGTGGTGAAAACACCAGCTATCGTGTTTCTCGCATTAAATAGCTCGAAAAGTGCGATCTCGATGTTTCTGCATACTTCGGACAGATGTTTCACCATGCTTATCGTAGAAAATGTATATCTCAGCTGAAACCCGATGAAAACCAAAATATCTCCGGTTCTGCATATCCAACATACTGTGGAGTGGTGAAAACACCAGATAACGTGTTTCTCGCATTAAATAGCTCGAAACGAGCGATGTCGATGAATCTGCATACTTCGGACAGAAGTCTCACCAAAATTATCGTAAAAAATGCATATCTCAACTTGAAACCCCACGAAAACCAAGATATCGCCGGTTCTGCATATCATACGCCCTGTGGAGTGGTGAAAACACCAGCTATCGTGTTTCTCGCATTAAATAGCTCGAAAAGTGCGAACTCGATGTTTCTGCATACTTCGGACAGAAGTCTCACCAAAATTATCGTAAAAAATGCATATCCCAGCTTGAAACCCCACGAAAACCAAGATATCGCCGGTTCTGCATATCAAACGCACTGTGGAGTGGTGAAAACACCAGCTATCGTGTTTCTCGCATTAAATAGCTCGAAAAGTGCGATCTCGATGATTCTGCTTACTTCTGACAGAAGTCTCAACAAGATTATCGCAGAAAATGCATATCTCAACTTGAAACCCCACGAAAACCAAGATATCTACTGTTCTGCATATCAAACGCACTGTGGAGTGGTGAAAACACCAGATAACGTGTTTCTCGCATTAAATAGCTCGAAACGAGCGATGTCGATGAATCTGCATACTTCGGACAGAAGTCTCACCAAAATTATCGTAAAAAATGCATATCTCAACTTGAAACCCCACGAAAACCAAGATATCGCCGGTTCTGCATATCATACGCCCTGTGGAGTGGTGAAAACACCAGCTATCGTGTTTCTCGCATTAAATAGCTCGAAAAGTGCGAACTCGATGTTTCTGCATACTTCGGACAGAAGTCTCACCAAAATTATCGTAAAAAATGCATATCCCACCTTGAAACCCCACGAAAACCAAGATATCGCCGGTTCTGCATATCAAACGCACTGTGGAGTGGTGAAAACACCAGCTATCGTGTTTCTCGCATTAAATAGCTCGAAAAGTGCGAACTCGATGTTTCTGCATACTTCGGACAGATGTTTCACCAAGCTTATCGTAGAAAATGTATATCTCAGCTGAAACCCGATGAAAACCAAAATATCTCCGGTTCTGCATATCCAACATACTGTGGAGTGGTGAAAACACCAGATAACGTGTTTCTCGCATTAAATAGCTCGAAACGAGCTATCTCGATGATTCTGCTTACTTCTGACAGAAGTCTCAACAAGATTATCGCAGAAAATGCATATCTCAACTTGAAACCCCACGAAAACCTAGATATCTACTGTTCTGCATATCCAACGAACTGTGGAGTGGTGAAAACCCCAGAAAACGTGTTTCTCGCATTAAATAGATCGAAAAGAGCGCTGTCGATGTTTCTGCATACTTCGGACAGAAGTCTCACCAAAATTATCGTAAAAAATGAATATCTCAACTTGAAACCCCACGAAAACCAAGATATCGCCGGTTCTGCATATCATACGCACTGTGGAGTGGTGAAAACACCAGCTATCGTGTTTCTCGCATTAAATAGCTCGAAAAGTGCGAACTCGATATTTCTGCATACTTCGGACAGAAGTCTCACCAAAATTATCGTAAAAAATGCATATCCCAGCTTGAAACCCCACGAAAACCAAGATATCGCCGGTTCTGCATATCAAACGCACTGTGGAGTGGTGAAAACACCAGCTATCGTGTTTCTCGCATTAAATAGCTCGAAAAGTGCGATCTCGATGTTTCTGCATACTACGGACAGATGTTTCACCAAGCTTATCGTAGAAAATGTATATCTCAGCTGAAACCCGATGAAAACCAAAATATCTCCGGTTCTGCATATCCAACATACTGTGGAGTGGTGAAAACACCAGATAACGTGTTTCTCGCATTAAATAGCTCGAAACGAGCTATCTCGATGATTCTGCTTACTTCTGACAGAAGTCTCAACAAGATTATCGCAGAAAATGCATATCTCAACTTGAAACCCCACGAAAACCAAGATATCTACTGTTCTGCATATCAAACGCACTGTGGAGTGGTGAAAACACCAGATAACGTGTTTCTAGCACTAACTAGCTCGAAAAGAGCGATATCGATGATTCAGCACACTTCGGACAGATGTTTCACCAAGATTATCGTAGAAAATGCATATCTTAGCTTGAAACCCGACGAAAACCAAAATATCTCCGGTTCTGCATATCAAACGCACTGTGGAGTGGTGAAAACACCAGATAACGTGTTTCTCGCACTAACTAGCTCGAAAAGAGCGATCTCGATGATTCAGCATACTTCGGACAGAAGACCCACCCAGATTATCGCAGAAAATGCATATCTCAGCTTGAAACCCCATGAAAACCAAGATATCGCCGGTTCTGAATATCAAACGCACTGTGGAGTGGTGAAAACACCAGCTATCGTGTTTCTCGCATTAAATAGCTCGAAAAGTGCGAACTCGATGTTTCTGCATACTTCGGACAGAAGTCTCACCAAAATTATCGTAAAAAATGCATATCCCAGCTTGAAACCCCACGAAAACCAAGATATCGCCGGTTCTGCATATCAAACGCACTGTGGAGTGGTGAAAACACAAGCTATCGTGTTTCTCGCATTAAATAGCTCGAAAAGTGCGAACTCGATGTTTCTGCATACTTCGGACAGATGTTTCACCAAGCTTATCGTAGAAAATGTATATCTCAGCTGAAACCCGATGAAAACCAAAATATCTCCGGTTCTGCATATCCAACATAGTGTGGAGTGGTGAAAACACCAGATAACGTGTTTCTCGCATTAAATAGCTCGAAACGAGCTATCTCGATGATTCTGCATACTTCGGACAGAAGTCTCAACAAGATTATCGCAGAAAATGCATATCTCAACTTGAAACCCCACGAAAACCAAGATATCTACTGTTCGGCATATCAAACGCACTGTGGAGTGGTGAAAACACCAGATAACGTGTTTCTAGCACTAACTAGCTCGAAAAGAGCGATGTCGATGAATCTGCATACTTCGGACAGAAGTCTCACCAAAATTTTCGTAAAAAATGCATATCTCAGCTTGAAACCCATTGAAAACCAAGATATCGCCGGTTCTGCATATCATACGCACTGTGGAGTGGTGAAAACACCAGCTATCGTGTTTTTCGCATTAAATAGCTGGAAAAGTGCGAACTCGATGTTTCTGCATACTTCGGAAAGAAGTCTCACCAAAATTATCGTAAAAAATGCATATCCCAGCTTGAAACCCCACGAAAACCAAGATATCGCCGGTTCTGCATATCAAACGCACTGTGGAGTGGTGAAAACACCAGATAACGTGTTTCGCGCATTAAATAGCTCGAAACGAGCGATCTCGAAGATTCTGCTTACTTCTGACAGAAGTCTCAACAAGATTATCGCAGAAAATGCATATCTCAACTTGAAACCCCACGAAAACCAAGATATCTACTGTTCTGCATATCAAACGCACTGTGGAGTGGTGAAAACACCAGATAACGTGTTTCTAGCACTAACTAGCTCGAAAAGAGCGATATCGATGATTCAGCACACTTCGGACAGATGTTTCACCAAGATTATCGCAGAAAATGCATATCTCAACTTGAAACCCCACGAAAACCAAGATATCTACTGTTCGGCATATCAAACGCACTGTGGAGTGGTGAAAACACCAGATAACGTGTTTCTAGCACTAACTAGCTCGAAAAGAGCGATGTCGATGAATCTGCATACTTCGGACAGAAGTCTCACCAAAATTTTCGTAAAAAATGCATATCTCAGCTTGAAACCCATTGAAAACCAAGATATCGCCGGTTCTGCATATCATACGCACTGTGGAGTGGTGAAAACACCAGCTATCGTGTTTTTCGCATTAAATAGCTGGAAAAGTGCGAACTCGATGTTTCTGCATACTTCGGAAAGAAGTCTCACCAAAATTATCGTAAAAAATGCATATCCCAGCTTGAAACCCCACGAAAACCAAGATATCGCCGGTTCTGCATATCAAACGCACTGTGGAGTGGTGAAAACACCAGATAACGTGTTTCGCGCATTAAATAGCTCGAAACGAGCGATCTCGATGATTCTGCATACTTCGGACAGAAGTCTCAACAAGATTATCGCAGAAAATGCATATCTCAGCTTGAAACCCCACGAAAACCGAGATATCTACTGTTCTGCATATTAAACGCACTGTGGAGTGGTGAAAATACCAGATAACGGGTTTCTCGCATTGAATAGCTCGAAACGAGCGATCTCGATGATTCTGCATACTTCGGACAGAAGTCTCATCAAGATTATCGTAAAAAAAGCATATCTCAGTTTGAAACCCCACGAAAACCAAGATATCGCCGGTTCTGCATATCAAACGCACTGTGGAGTGGTGAAAACACCAGATAACGTGTTTCTTGCATTAAATAGCTCGAAACGAGCGATCTCGAAGATTCTGCATACTTCGGACAGGAGTCTCAACAAGATTATCGCAGAAAATGCATATCTCAGCTTGAAACCCCACGAAAACCAAGATATCTACTGTTCTGCATATCCAACGAACTGTGGAGTGGTGAAAACCCCAGAAAACGTGTTTCTCGTATTAAATAGATCGAAAAGAGCGCTGTCTATGTTTCTGCATACTTCGGACAGAAGTCTCACCAAAATTATCGTAAAAAATGAATATCTCAACTTGAAACCCCACGAAAACCAAGATATCGCCGGTTCTGCATATCATACGCACTGTGGAGTGGTGAAAACACCAGCTATCGTGTTTTATCGCATTAAATAGCTCGAAACGAGAGATCTCGATGATTCTGCATACTTCGGACAGAAGTCTCAACAAGATTATCGCAGAAAATGCATGTCTCAGCTTGAAACCCCACGAAAGCCGAGATATCTACTGTTCTGCATATTAAACGCACTGTGGAGTGGTGAAAACACCAGACAACGTGTTTCTCGCATTGAATAGCTCGAAACGAGCGATCTCGATGATTCTGCATACTTCGGACAGATGTTTCACCAAGATTATCGTAGAAAATGCATATCTTAGCTTGAAACCCGACGAAAACCAAAATATCTCCGGTTCTGCATATCAAACGCACTGTGGAGTGGTGAAAACACCAGATAACGTGTTTCTCGCACTAACTAGCTCGAAAAGAGCGATATCGATGATTCAGCACACTTCGGACAGATGTTTCACCAAGATTATCGTAGAAAATGCATATCTTAGCTTGAAACCCGACGAAAACCAAAATATCTCCGGTTCTGCATATCAAACGCACTGTGGAGTGGTGAAAACACCAGATAACGTGTTTCTCGCACTAACTAGCTCGAAAAGAGCGATCTCGATGATTCAGCATACTTCGGACAGAAGACCCACCCAGATTATCGCAGAAAATGCATATCTCAGCTTGAAACCCCATGAAAACCAAGATATCGCCGGTTCTGAATATCAAACGCACTGTGGAGTGGTGAAAACACCAGCTATCGTGTTTCTCGCATTAAATAGCTCGAAAAGTGCGAACTCGATGTTTCTGCATACTTCGGACAGAAGTCTCACCAAAATTATCGTAAAAAATGCATATCCCAGCTTGAAACCCCACGAAAACCAAGATATCGCCGGTTCTGCATATCAAACGCACTGTGGAGTGGTGAAAACACAAGCTATCGTGTTTCTCGCATTAAATAGCTCGAAAAGTGCGAACTCGATGTTTCTGCATACTTCGGACAGATGTTTCACCAAGCTTATCGTAGAAAATGTATATCTCAGCTGAAACCCGATGAAAACCAAAATATCTCCGGTTCTGCATATCCAACATAGTGTGGAGTGGTGAAAACACCAGATAACGTGTTTCTCGCATTAAATAGCTCGAAACGAGCTATCTCGATGATTCTGCATACTTCGGACAGAAGTCTCAACAAGATTATCGCAGAAAATGCATATCTCAACTTGAAACCCCACGAAAACCAAGATATCTACTGTTCGGCATATCAAACGCACTGTGGAGTGGTGAAAACACCAGATAACGTGTTTCTAGCACTAACTAGCTCGAAAAGAGCGATGTCGATGAATCTGCATACTTCGGACAGAAGTCTCACCAAAATTTTCGTAAAAAATGCATATCTCAGCTTGAAACCCATTGAAAACCAAGATATCGCCGGTTCTGCATATCATACGCACTGTGGAGTGGTGAAAACACCAGCTATCGTGTTTTTCGCATTAAATAGCTGGAAAAGTGCGAACTCGATGTTTCTGCATACTTCGGAAAGAAGTCTCACCAAAATTATCGTAAAAAATGCATATCCCAGCTTGAAACCCCACGAAAACCAAGATATCGCCGGTTCTGCATATCAAACGCACTGTGGAGTGGTGAAAACACCAGATAACGTGTTTCGCGCATTAAATAGCTCGAAACGAGCGATCTCGATGATTCTGCATACTTCGGACAGAAGTCTCAACAAGATTATCGCAGAAAATGCATATCTCAGCTTGAAACCCCACGAAAACCGAGATATCTACTGTTCTGCATATTAAACGCACTGTGGAGTGGTGAAAATACCAGATAACGGGTTTCTCGCATTGAATAGCTCGAAACGAGCGATCTCGATGATTCTGCATACTTCGGACAGAAGTCTCATCAAGATTATCGTAAAAAAAGCATATCTCAGTTTGAAACCCCACGAAAACCAAGATATCGCCGGTTCTGCATATCAAACGCACTGTGGAGTGGTGAAAACACCAGATAACGTGTTTCTTGCATTAAATAGCTCGAAACGAGCGATCTCGAAGATTCTGCATACTTCGGACAGATGTTTCACCAAGCTTATCGTAGAAAATGTATATCTCAGCTGAAACCCGATGAAAACCAAAATATCTCCGGTTCTGCATATCCAACATAGTGTGGAGTGGTGAAAACACCAGATAACGTGTTTCTCGCATTAAATAGCTCGAAACGAGCTATCTCGATGATTCTGCATACTTCGGACAGAAGTCTCAACAAGATTATCGCAGAAAATGCATATCTCAACTTGAAACCCCACGAAAACCAAGATATCTACTGTTCGGCATATCAAACGCACTGTGGAGTGGTGAAAACACCAGATAACGTGTTTCTAGCACTAACTAGCTCGAAAAGAGCGATGTCGATGAATCTGCATACTTCGGACAGAAGTCTCACCAAAATTTTCGTAAAAAATGCATATCTCAGCTTGAAACCCATTGAAAACCAAGATATCGCCGGTTCTGCATATCATACGCACTGTGGAGTGGTGAAAACACCAGCTATCGTGTTTTTCGCATTAAATAGCTGGAAAAGTGCGAACTCGATGTTTCTGCATACTTCGGAAAGAAGTCTCACCAAAATTATCGTAAAAAATGCATATCCCAGCTTGAAACCCCACGAAAACCAAGATATCGCCGGTTCTGCATATCAAACGCACTGTGGAGTGGTGAAAACACCAGATAACGTGTTTCGCGCATTAAATAGCTCGAAACGAGCGATCTCGATGATTCTGCATACTTCGGACAGAAGTCTCAACAAGATTATCGCAGAAAATGCATATCTCAGCTTGAAACCCCACGAAAACCGAGATATCTACTGTTCTGCATATTAAACGCACTGTGGAGTGGTGAAAATACCAGATAACGGGTTTCTCGCATTGAATAGCTCGAAACGAGCGATCTCGATGATTCTGCATACTTCGGACAGAAGTCTCATCAAGATTATCGTAAAAAAAGCATATCTCAGTTTGAAACCCCACGAAAACCAAGATATCGCCGGTTCTGCATATCAAACGCACTGTGGAGTGGTGAAAACACCAGATAACGTGTTTCTTGCATTAAATAGCTCGAAACGAGCGATCTCGAAGATTCTGCATACTTCGGACAGGAGTCTCAACAAGATTATCGCAGAAAATGCATATCTCAGCTTGAAACCCCACGAAAACCAAGATATCTACTGTTCTGCATATCCAACGAACTGTGGAGTGGTGAAAACCCCAGAAAACGTGTTTCTCGTATTAAATAGATCGAAAAGAGCGCTGTCTATGTTTCTGCATACTTCGGACAGAAGTCTCACCAAAATTATCGTAAAAAATGAATATCTCAACTTGAAACCCCACGAAAACCAAGATATCGCCGGTTCTGCATATCATACGCACTGTGGAGTGGTGAAAACACCAGCTATCGTGTTTTATCGCATTAAATAGCTCGAAACGAGAGATCTCGATGATTCTGCATACTTCGGACAGAAGTCTCAACAAGATTATCGCAGAAAATGCATGTCTCAGCTTGAAACCCCACGAAAGCCGAGATATCTACTGTTCTGCATATTAAACGCACTGTGGAGTGGTGAAAACACCAGACAACGTGTTTCTCGCATTGAATAGCTCGAAACGAGCGATCTCGATGATTCTGCATACTTCGGACAGATGTTTCACCAAGATTATCGTAGAAAATGCATATCTCAGCTTGAAACCCGACGAAAACCAAAATATCTCCGGTTCTGCATATCAAACGCACTGTGGAGTGGTGAAAACACCAGATAACGTGTTTCTCGCACTAACCAGCTCGAAAAGAGCGATCTCGATGATTCAGCACACTTCGGACAGATGTTTCACCAAGATTATCGTAGAAAATGCATATCTCAGCTTGAAACCCGACGAAAACCAAAATATCTCCGGTTCTGCATATCAAACGCACTGTGGAGTGGTGAAAACACCAGATAACGTGTTTCTCGCACTAACTAGCTCGAAAAGAGCGATCTCGATGATTCAGCATACTTCGGACAGAAGACTCACCAAGATTATCGCAGAAAATGCATATCTCAGCTTGAAACCCCACGAAAACCAAGATATCGCCGGTTCTGAATATCAAACGCACTGTGGAGTGGTGAAAACACCAGATAACGTGTTTCTCGCATTAAATAGCTCGAAACGTGCGATGTCGATGAATCTGCATACTTCGGACAGAAGTCTCACCAAAATTATCGTAAAAAATGCATATCTCAGCTTGAAACCCAATGAAAACCAAGATATCGCCGGTTCTGCATATCATACGCACTGTGGAGTGGTGAAAACACCAGCTATCGTGTTTCTCGCATTAAATAGCTGGAAAAGTGCGAACTCGATGTTTCTGCATACTTCGGAAAGAAGTCTCACCAAAATTATCGTAAAAAATGCATATCCCATCTTGAAACCCCACGAAAACCAAGATATCGCCGGTTCTGCCTATCAAACGCACTGTGGACGGGTGAAAACACCAGATAACGTGTTTCTCGCATTAAATAGCTCGAAACGAGCGATCTCGATGATTCTGCATACTTCGGACAGAAGTCTCAACAAGATTATCGCAGAAAATGCATATCTCAGCTTGAAACCCCACGAAAACCGAGATATCTACTGTTCTGCATATTAAACGCACTGTGGAGTGGTGAAAACACCAGATAACGTGTTTCTCGCATTGAATAGCTCGAAACGAGCGATCTCGATGATTCTGCATACTTCGGACAGAAGTCTCATCAAGATTATCGTAAAAAAAGCATATCTCAGCTTGAAACCCCAAGAAAACCAAGATATCGCCGGTTCTGCATATCAAACGCACTGTGGAGTGGTGAAAACACCAGATAACGTGTTTCTCGCATTAAATAGCTCGAAACGAGCGATCTCGAAGATTCTGCATACTTCGGACAGAAGTCTCAACAAGATTATCGCAGAAAATGCATATCTCAGCTTGAAACCCCACGAGAACCAAGATATCTACTGTTCTGCATATCCAACGAACTGTGGAGTGGTGAAAATCCCAGAAAACGTGTTTCTCGCATTAAATAGATCGAAAAGAGCGCTGTCTATGTTTCTGCATACTTCGGACAGAAGTCTCACCAAAATTATCGTAAAAAATGAATATCTCAACTTGAAACCCCACGAAAACCAAGATATCGCCGGTTCTGCATATCATACGCACTGTGGAGTGGTGAAAACACCAGCTATCGTGTTTCTCGCATTAAATAGCTCGAAACGAGCGATCTCGATGATTCTGCATACTTCGGACAGAAATCTCAACAAGATTATCGCAGAAAATGCATATCTCAGCTTGAAACCCCACGAAAACCGAGATATCTACTGTTCTGCATATTAAACGCACTGTGGAGTGGTGAAAACACCAGATAACGTGTTTCTCGCATTGAATAGCTCGAAACGAGCGATCTCGAAGATTCTGCATACTTCGGACAGAAGTCTCACCAAGATTATCGCAGAAAATGCATATCTCAGATTGAAACCCCACGAAAACCAAGATATCACCGGGTCTGCATATCAAACGCACTGTGGAGTGGTGAAAACACCAGATAACGTGTTTCTCGCATTAAATAGCTCGAAACGATCGATCTCGACGCTTCTGCATACTTCGGACAGAAGTCTCACCAAAATTATCGTAAAGAATGCATATCTCAGCTTGAAACCCCACGAAAACCAAGATATCGCTGTGTTCAGCATATCAAACGCACTGTGGAGTGGTGAAAACACCACATAACGTGTTTCTCGCATTAAATAGCTCGAAACGCGCGATCTCGAAGCTTCTGCATACTGCGGACAGCAGTCTCACCAAAATTATCGCAGAAAATGCATATCTCAGCTTGAAACCCCACGAAAACCAAGATATGTACTGTTCTGCATATCAAACGCACTGTGGAGTGGTGAAAACACCAGATAACGTGTTTCTCGCACTAACTAGCTCGAAAAGAGCGATCTCGATGATTCAGCATACTTCTGACAGAAGTCTCACCAAGATTATCGTAGAAAATGCATATCTCAGCTTGAAACCCGACGAAAACCGATATATCTCCGGTTCTGCACATCAAACGTACCGTGGAGTGGTGAAAACACCAGATAACGTGTTTCTCGCATTAAATAGCTCGAAACGTGCGATCTCGATGATTCTGCATACTTCGGACAGAAGTCTCAACAAGATTATCGCAGAAAATGCATATCTCAGCTTGAAACCCCACGAAAACCAAGATATCGCGGGTTCTGCATATCAAACGCACTGTGGAGTTGTGAAAACACCAGATAACGTGTTTCTCGCATTAAATCTCTCGAGACGAGCGATCTCGATGATTCTGCATGCTTCGGACAGAAGTCTCACCAAAATTATCGTAAAAAATGCATGTCCCAGCTTGAAACCCCACGAAAACCAAGATATCGCCGGTTCTGCATATCTAACGCACTGTGGAGTGGTGAAAACACCGGATAAGGTTTTTCTCGCATTAACTAGCTCGAAAAGAGCGATCTCGATGTTTCAGCATACTTCGGACAGAAGTCTCACCAAGATTATCGCAGAAAATGCATATCTCAGCTTGAAACCCCACGAAAACCAAGATATCTACTGTTCTGCATATCAAACGCTCTGTGGAGTGGTGAAAACACCAGATAACGTGTTTCTCGCACTAACTAGATCGAAAAGAGCGATCTCGATGATTCAGCATACTTCGGACAGAAGTCTCACCAAGATTATCGCAGAAACTGCATATCTCTGCTTGAATCCCCACGAAAACCAAGATATCTACTGTTCTGCATATCCAACGAACTGTGGAGTGGTGAAAACCCCAGAAAACGTGTTTCTCGCATTAAATAGCTCGAAAAGAGCGCTCTCGATGTTTCTGCATACTTCGGACAGATGTTTCACCAAGCTTATCGTAGAAAATGCATATCTCAGCTTGAAACCCGACGAAAACCAAAATATCTCCGGATCTGCATATCCAACATACTGTGGAGTGGTGAAAACACCAGATAACGTGTTTCTCGCATTAACTAGCTCGAAAAGAGCGATCTCGATGATTCTGCATACTTCGGACAGAAGTCTCACCAAGATTATCGCAGAAAATGCACATCTCAGCTTGAAACCCCACGAAAGCCAAGATATCGCTGGTTCTGCATATCAAACGCACTGTGGAGTGGTGAAAACAGCGGATAAGTTTTTTCTCGCATTAACTAGCTCGAAAAGAGCGATCTCGATGTTTCAGCATACTTCGGACAGAAGTTTCACCAACATTATCGCAGAAAATGCATATATCATCTTGAAACCCCACGAAAACCAAGATATCGCCGGTTCTGCATATCAAACGCACTGTGGAGTGGTGAAAACACCAGATAACGTGTTTCTCGCATTAAATAGCTCGAAAAGAGCGAACTCGATGTTTCTGCATACTTCGGACAGAAGTCTCACCAAAATTATCGTAAAAAATGCATATCCCAGCTTGAAACCCAACGAAAACCAAGATATCGCCGGTTCTGCATATCAAACGCACTGTGGAGTGGTGAAAACACCAGAAAACGTGTTTCGCGCATTAAGTAGCTCGAAACGAGCGATCTCGATGATTCTGCATACTTCGGACAGAAGTCTCAACAAGATTATCGCAGAAAATGCATATCTCAGCTTGAAACCCCACGAAAACCAAGATATCTACTGTTCTGCATCTCAAACGCTCTGTGGAGTGGTGAAAACACCAGATAACGTGTTTCTCGCACTAACTAGATCGAAAAGAGCGATCTCGATGATTCAGCATACTTCGGACAGAAGTCTCACCAAGATTATCGCAGAAACTGCATATCTCTGCTTGAAACCCCACGAAAACCAAGATATCTACTGTTCTGCATATCCAACGAACTGTGGAGTGGTGAAAACCCCAGAAAACGTGTTTCTCGCATTAAATAGCTCGAAAAGTGCGCTCTCGATGTTTCTGCATACTTCGGACAGATGTTTCACCAAGCTTATCGTAGAAAATGCATATCTCAGCTTGAAACCCGACGAAAACCAAAATATCTCCGGATCTGCATATCCAACATACTGTGGAGTGGTGAAAACAGCGGATAAGTTTTTTCTCGCATTAACTAGCTCGAAAAGAGCGATCTCGATGTTTCAGCATACTTCGGACAGAAGTCTCACCAAGATTATCGCAGAAAATGCATATCTCAGCTTGAAACCCCACGAAAACCAAGATATCTACTGTTCTGCATATCAAACGCTCTGTGGAGTGGTGAAAACACCAGAAAACGTGTTTCGCGCATTAAGTAGCTCGAAACGAGCGATCTCGATGATTCTGCATACTTCGGACAGAAGTCTCAACAAGATTATCGCAGAAAATGCATATCTCAGCTTGAAACCCCACGAAAACCAAGATATCTACTGTTCTGCATATCAAACGCTCTGTGGAGTGGTGAAAACACCAGATAACGTGTTTCTCGCATTAAATAGCTCGAAAAGTGCGATCTCGATGATTCTGCATACTTCTAACAGAAGTCTCACCATGATTATCGCAGAAAATGCATATCACTGCTAGAAACCCCACGAAAACCAAGATATCTCCTGTTCTGCATATCCAACGAACTGTGGAGTGGTGAAAACCCCAGAAAACGTGTTTCTCGCATTAAACAGCTCGAAATGTGCGATCTCGATGAATCTGCATACTTCGGACAGAAGTCTCACCATGATTATCGTAAAAAATGCATATCTCAGCTTGAAACCCCACAAAAACCAAGATATCGCTGGTTCTGCATATCAAACGCACTGTGGAGTGGTGAAAACGCCAGAAAACGTGTTTCTCGCATAAAATAGCTCGAAACGAGCGATCTCGATGATCCTGCACACTTCGGACAGAAGTCTCACCAAGATTATCGCAGTAATTGCATATCTCAGCTTGAAACCCCACGAAAACCAAGATATCGCTGGTTCTGCATATCAAACGCACTGTGGAGTGCTGAAAACACCCGATAACGTGTTTCTCGCATTAAATAGCTCGAATAGAGCGATCTCGATGATTCTTCATACTTCGGACAGAAGTCTCACCAAGATTATCGTAAAAAATGCATATCTCAGCTTGAAACCCCACGAAAACCAAGATATCGCCGGTTCTGCATATCAAACGCACTGTGGAGTGGTGAAAACACCAGATATCGTGTTTCTCGCACTAACTAGCTCGAAAAGAGCGATCTCGATGATTCAGCATACTTCGGACAGAAGTCTCACTAAGATTATCGCAGAAAATGCATATCTCAGCTTGAAACCCCACGAAAACCAAGATATGTACTGTTCTGCATATCAAACGCACTGTGGAGTGGTGAAAACACCAGATAACGTGTTTCTCGCACTAACTAACTCGAAAAGAGCGATCTCGATGATTCAGCATACTTCGGACAGAAGTCTCACTAAGATTATCGCAGAAAATGCATATCTCAGCTTGAAACCCGACGAAAACCAAAATATCTCCGGTTCTGCATATCAAACGCACTGTGGAGTGGTGAAAACACCAGATAACGTGTTTCTCGCACTAACTAGCTCGAAAAGAGCGATCTCGATGATTCAGCATACTTCGGACAGAA
The DNA here is from genome assembly GCA_951804975.1 of Anthophora plumipes. NCBI lineage: Eukaryota > Metazoa > Arthropoda > Insecta > Hymenoptera > Apidae > Anthophora > Anthophora plumipes. Next base: position 1,550,863 of record CATORF010000177.1, read on the forward strand.
GACTCACCAAGATTATCGCAGAAAATGCATATCTCAACTTGAAACCCCACGAAAACCAAGATACCGCAGGTTCTGCATATCATACGCACTGTGGAGTGGTGAAAACACCAGCTATCGTGTTTCTCGCATTAAATAGCTCGAAACGAGATAATCTCGATGATTCTGCATACTTCGGACAGAAGTCTCAACAAGATTATCGCAGAAAATGCATGTCTCAGCTTGAAACCCGACGAAAACCAAAATATCTCCGGTTCTGCATATCAAACGCACTGTGGAGTGGTGAAAACACCAGATAACGTGTTTCTCGCACTAACTAGCTCGAAAAGAGCGATCTCGATGATTCAGCATACTTCGGACAGAAGACTCACCAAGATTATCGCAGAAAATGCATATCTCAGCTTGAAACCCCACGAAAACCAAGATATCGCCGGTTCTGAATATCAAACGCACTGTGGAGTGGTGAAAACACCAGATAACGTGTTTCTCGCATTAAATAGCTCGACACGTGCGATGTCGATGAATCTGCATACTTCGGACAGAAGTCTCACCAAAATTATCGTAAAAAATGCATATCTCAGCTTGAAACCCAATGAAAACCAAGATATCGCCGGTTCTGCATATCATACGCACTGTGGAGTGGTGAAAACACCAGCTATCGTGTTTCTCGCATGAAATAGCTGGAAAAGTGCGAACTCGATGTTTCTGCATACTTCGGAAAGAAGTCTCACCAAAATTATCGTAAAAAATGCATATCCCAGCTTGAAACCCCACGAAAACCAAGATATCGCCGGTTCTGCCTATCAAACGCACTGTGGACGGGTGAAAACACCAGATAACGTGTATCTCGCATTAAATAGCTCGAAACGAGCGATCTCGATGATTCTGCATACTTCGGACAGAAGTCTCAACAAGATTATCGCAGAAAATGCATATCTCAGCTTGAAACCCCACGAAAACCGAGATATCTACTGTTCTGCATATTAAACGCACTGTGGAGTGGTGAAAACACCAGATAACGTGTTTCTCGCATTGAATAGCTCGAAACGAGCGATCTCGATGATTCTGCATACTTCGGACAGAAGTCTCACCAAGATTATCGCAGAAAATGCATATCTCAGATTGAAACCCCACGAAAACCAAGATATCACCGGGTCTGCATATCAAACGCACTGTGGAGTGGAGAAAACACCAGATAACGTGTTTCTCGCACTAACTAACTCGAAAAGAGCGATCTCGATGATTCAGCATACTTCGGACAGAAGTCTCACTAAGATTATCGCAGAAAATGCATATCTCAGCTTGAAACCCGACGAAAACCAAAATATCTCCGGTTCTGCATATCAAACGCACTGTGGAGTGGTGAAAACACCAGATAACGTGTTTCTCGCACTAACTAGCTCGAAAAGAGCGATCTCGATGATTCAGCATACTTCGGACAGAAGACTCACCAAGATTATCGCAGAAAATGCATATCTCAATTTGAAACCCCACGAAAACCAAGATACCGCAGGTTCTGCATATCATACGCACTGTGGAGTGGTGAAAACACCAGCTATCGTGTTTCTCGCATTAAATAGCTCGAAACGAGATAATCTCGATGATTCTGCATACTTCGGACAGAAGTCTCAACAAGATTATCGCAGAAAATGCATGTCTCAGCTTGAAACCCGACGAAAACCAAAATATCTCCGGTTCTGCATATCAAACGCACTGTGGAGTGGTGAAAACACCAGATAACGTGTTTCTCGCACTAACTAGCTCGAAAAGAGCGATCTCGATGATTCAGCATACTTCGGACAGAAGACTCACCAAGATTATCGCAGAAAATGCATATCTCAGCTTGAAACCCCACGAAAACCAAGATATCGCCGGTTCTGAATATCAAACGCACTGTGGAGTGGTGAAAACACCAGATAACGTGTTTCTCGCATTAAATAGCTCGACACGTGCGATGTCGATGAATCTGCATACTTCGGACGGAAGTCTCACCAAAATTATCGTAAAAAATGCATATCTCAGCTTGAAACCCAATGAAAACCAAGATATCGCCGGTTCTGCATATCATACGCACTGTGGAGTGGTGAAAACACCAGCTATCGTGTTTCTCGCATGAAATAGCTGGAAAAGTGCGAACTCGATGTTTCTGCATACTTCGGAAAGAAGTCTCACCAAAATTATCGTAAAAAATGCATATCCCAGCTTGAAACCCCACGAAAACCAAGATATCGCCGGTTCTGCCTATCAAACGCACTGTGGACGGGTGAAAACACCAGATAACGTGTATCTCGCATTAAATAGCTCGAAACGAGCGATCTCGATGATTCTGCATACTTCGGACAGAAGTCTCAACAAGATTATCGCAGAAAATGCATATCTCAGCTTGAAACCCCACGAAAACCGAGATATCTACTGTTCTGCATATTAAACGCACTGTGGAGTGGTGAAAACACCAGATAACGTGTTTCTCGCATTGAATAGCTCGAAACGAGCGATCTCGATGATTCTGCATACTTCGGACAGAAGTCTCACCAAGATTATCGCAGAAAATGCATATCTCAGATTGAAACCCCACGAAAACCAAGATATCACCGGGTCTGCATATCAAACGCACTGTGGAGTGGAGAAAACACCAGATAACGTGTTTCTCGCATTAAATAGCTCGAAACGAGCGATGTCGAAGATTCTGCATACTTCGGACAGAAGTCTCAACAAGATTATCGCAGAAAATGCATATCTCAGATTGAAACCCCACGAAAACCAAGATATCTACTGTTCTGCATATCCAACGAACTGTGGAGTGGTGAAAACCCCAGAAAACGTGTTTCTCGCATTAAATAGATCGAAAAGAGCGCTGTCTATGTTTCTGCATACTTCGGACAGAAGTCTCACCAAAATTATCGTAAAAAATGAATATCTCAACTTGAAACCCCACGAAAACCAAGATATCGCCGGTTCTGCATATCATACGCACTGTGGAGTGGTGAAAACACCAGCTATCGTGTTTCTCGCATTAAATAGCTCGAAACGAGCGATCTCGATGATTCTGCATACTTCGGACAGAAATCTCAACAAGATTATCGCAGAAAATGCATATCTCAGATTGAAACCCCACGAAAACCGAGATATCTACTGTTCTGCATATTAAACGCACTGTGGAGTGGTGAAAACACCAGATAACGTGTTTCTCGCATTGAATAGCTCGAAACGAGCGATCTCGAAGATTCTGCATACTTCGGACAGAAGTCTCACCAAGATTATCGCAGAAAATGCATATCTCAGATTGAAACCCCACGAAAACCAAGATATCACCGGGTCTGCATATCAAACGCACTGTGGAGTGGTGAAAACACCAGATAACGTGTTTCTCGCATTAAATAGCTCGAAACGAGCGATCTCGACGCTTCTGCATACTTCGGACAGAAGTCTCACCAAAATTATCGTCAAAAATGCATATCTCAGCTTGAAACCCCACGAAAACCAAGATATCGCTGTGTTCAGCCTATCGAACGCACTGTAGAGTGGTGAAAACACCACATAACGTGTTTCTCGCATTAAATAGCTCGAAACGCGCGATCTCGACGCTTCTGCATACTTCGGACAGCAGTCTCACCAAAATTATCGCAGAAAATGCATATCTCAGCTTGAAACCCCACGAAAACCAAGATATGTACTGTTCTGCATATCAAACGCACTGTGGAGTGGTGAAAACCCCAGAAAACGTGTTTCTCGCATTAAATAGCTCGAAACGAGCGATCTCGATGATTCTGCATACTTCGGACAGAAGTCTCAACAAGATTATCGCAGAAAATGCATATCTCAGCTTGAAACCCCACGAAAACCGAGATATCTACTGTTCTGCATATTAAACGCACTGTGGAGTGGTGAAAACACCAGATAACGTGTTTCTCGCATTGAATAGCTCGAAACGAGCGATCTCGATGATTCTGCATACTTCGGACAGAAGTCTCATCAAGATTATCGTAAAAAAAGCATATCTCAGCTTGAAACCCCACGAAAACCAAGATATCGCCGGTTCTGCATATCAAACGCACTGTGGAGTGGTGAAAACACCAGATAACGTGTTTCTCGCATTAAATAGCTCGAAACGAGCGATCTCGAAGATTCTGCATACTTCGGACAGAAGTCTCAACAAGATTATCGCAGAAAATGCATATCTCAGCTTGAAACCCCACGAAAACCAAGATATCTACTGTTCTGCATATCCAACGAACTGTGGAGTGGTGAAAACCCCAGAAAACGTGTTTCTCGCATTAAATAGATCGAAAAGAGCGCTGTCTATGTTTCTGCATACTTCGGACAGAAGTCTCACCAAAATTATCGTAAAAAATGAATATCTCAACTTGAAACCCCACGAAAACCAAGATATCGCCGGTTCTGCATATCATACGCACTGTGGAGTGGTGAAAACACCAGCTATCGTGTTTCTCGCATTAAATAGCTCGAAACGAGCGATCTCGATGATTCTGCATACTTCGGACAGAAATCTCAACAAGATTATCGCAGAAAATGCATATCTCAGCATGAAACCCCACGAAAACCGAGATATCTACTGTTCTGCATATTAAACGCACTGTGGAGTGGTGAAAACACCAGATAACGTGTTTCTCGCATTGAATAGCTCGAAACGAGCGATCTCGAAGATTCTGCATACTTCGGACAGAAGTCTCACCAAGATTATCGCAGAAAATGCATATCTCAGATTGAAACCCCACGAAAACCAAGATATCACCGGGTCTGCATATCAAACGCACTGTGGAGTGGTGAAAACACCAGATAACGTGTTTCTCGCATTAAATAGCTCGAAACGAGCGATCTCGATGATTCAGCATACTTCGGACAGAAGACTCACCAAGATTATCGCAGAAAATGCATATCTCAACTTGAAACCCCACGAAAACCAAGATATCGCCGGTTCTGCATATCATACGCACTGTGGAGTGGTGAAAACACCAGCTATCGTGTTTCTCGCATTAAATAGCTCGAAACGAGAGATCTCGATGATTCTGCATACTTCGGACAGAAGTCTCACCAAGATTATCGCAGAAAATGCATGTCTCAGCTTGAAACCCCACGAAAGCCGAGATATCTACTGTTCTGCATATTAAACGCACTGTGGAGTGGTGAAAACACCAGATAACGTGTTTCTCGCATTGAATAGCTCGAAACGAGCGATCTCGATGATTCTGCATACTTCGGACAGAAGTCTCATCAAGATTATCGTAAAAAAAGCATATCTCAGCTTGAAACCCCACGAAAACCAAGATATCGCCGGTTCTGCATATCAAACGCACTGTGGAGTGGTGAAAACACCAGATAACGTGTTTCTCGCATTAAATAGCTCGAAACGAGCGATCTCGATGATTCTGCATACTTCGGACAGAAATCTCAACAAGATTATCGCAGAAAATGCATATCTCAGCATGAAACCCCACGAAAACCGAGATATCTACTGTTCTGCATATTAAACGCACTGTGGAGTGGTGAAAACACCAGATAACGTGTTTCTCGCATTGAATAGCTCGAAACGAGCGATCTCGAAGATTCTGCATACTTCGGACAGAAGTCTCACCAAGATTATCGCAGAAAATGCATATCTCAGATTGAAACCCCACGAAAACCAAGATATCACCGGGTCTGCATATCAAACGCACTGTGGAGTGGTGAAAACACCAGATAACGTGTTTCTCGCATTAAATAGCTCGAAACGAGCGATCTCGATGATTCAGCATACTTCGGACAGAAGACTCACCAAGATTATCGCAGAAAATGCATATCTCAACTTGAAACCCCACGAAAACCAAGATATCGCCGGTTCTGCATATCATACGCACTGTGGAGTGGTGAAAACACCAGCTATCGTGTTTCTCGCATTAAATAGCTCGAAACGAGAGATCTCGATGATTCTGCATACTTCGGACAGAAGTCTCACCAAGATTATCGCAGAAAATGCATGTCTCAGCTTGAAACCCGTCGAAAGCCGAGATATCTACTGTTCTGCATATTAAACGCACTGTGGAGTGGTGAAAACACCAGATAACGTGTTTCTCGCATTGAATAGCTCGAAACGAGCGATCTCGATGATTCTGCATACTTCGGACAGATGTTTCACCAAGCTTATCGTAAAAAAAGCATATCTCAGCTTGAAACCCCACGAAAACCAAGATATCGCCGGTTCTGCATATCAAACGCACTGTGGAGTGGTGAAAACACCAGATAACGTGTTTCTCGCATTAAATAGCTCGAAACGAGCGATCTCGAAGATTCTGCATACTTCGGACAGAAGTCTCAACAAGATTATCGCAGAAAATGCATATCTCAGCTTGAAACCCCACGAAAACCAAGATATCTACTGTTCTGCATATCCAACGAACTGTGGAGTGGTGAAAACCCCAGAAAGCGTGTTTCTCGCATTAAATAGATCGAAAAGAGCGCTGTCTATGTTTCTGCATACTTCGGACAGAAGTCTCACCAAAATTATCGTAAAAAATGAATATCTCAAATTGAAACCCCACGAAAACCAAGATATCGCCGGTTCTGCATATCATACGCACTGTGGAGTGGTGAAAACACCAGCTATCGTGTTTCTCGCATTAAATAGCTCGAAACGAGCGATCTCGATGATTCTGCATACTTCGGACAGAAATCTCAACAAGATTATCGCAGAAAATGCATATCTCAGCTTGAAACCCCACGAAAACCGAGATATCTACTGTTCTGCATATTAAACGCACTGTGGAGTGGTGAAAACACCAGATAACGTGTTTCTCGCATTGAATAGCTCGAAACGAGCGATCTCGAAGATTTTGCATACTTCGGACAGAAGTCTCACCAAGATTATCGCAGAAAATGCATATCTCAGATTGAAACCCCACGAAAACCAAGATATCACCGGGTCTGCATATCAAACGCACTGTGGAGTGGTGAAAACACCAGATAACGTGTTTCTCGCATTAAATAGCTCGAAACGAGCGATCTCGACGCTTCTGCATACTTCGGACAGAAGTCTCACCAAAATTATCGTAAAAAATGCATATCTCAGCTTGAAACCCCACGAAAACCAAGATATCGCTGTGTTCAACATATCGAACGCACTGTGGAGTGGTGAAAACACCACATAACGTGTTTCTCGCATTAAATAGCTCGAAACGCGCGATCTCGAAGCTTCTGCATACTTCGGACAGCAGTCTCACCAAAATTATCGCAGAAAATGCATATCTCAGCTTGAAACCCGACGAAAACCAAGATATGTACTGTTCTGCATATCAAACGCACTGTGGAGTGGTGAAAACACCAGATAACGTGTTTCTCGCACTAACTAGCTCGAAAAGAGCGATCTCGATGATTCAGCATACTTCGGACAGAAGTCTCACTAAGATTATCGCAGAAAATGCATATCTCAGCTTGAAACCCCACGAAAACCAAGATATCGCCGGTTCTGCATATCAAACGCACTGTGGAGTGGTGAAAACACCAGATAACGTGTTTCTCGCATTAAATAGCTCGAAACGAGCGATCTCGACGCTTCTGCATACTTCGGACAGAAGTCTCACCAAAATTATCGTAAAAATTGCATATCTCAGCTTGAAACCCCACGAAAACCAAGATATCGCTGTGTTCAGCATATCGAACGCACTGTGGAGTGGTGAAAACACCAGATAACGTGTTTCTCGCATTAAAAAGCTCGAAACGAGCGATCTCGACGCTTCTGCATACTTCGGACAGCAGTCTCACCAAAATATCGCAGAAAATGCATATCTCAGCTTGAAACCCCACGAAAACCAAGATATGTACTGTTCTGCATATCAAACGCACTGTGGAGTGGTGAAAACACCAGATAACGTGTTTCTCGCACTAACTAGCTCGAAAAGAGCGATCTCGATGATTCAGCATACTTCTGACATAAGTCTCACCAAGATTATCGTAGAAAATGCATATCTCAGCTTGAACCCCGACGAAAACCGATATATCTCCGGTTCTGCACATCAAACGTACCGTGGATTGGTGAAAACACCAGATAACGTGTTTCTCGCATTAAATAGCTCGAAACGTGCGATCTCGATGATTCTGCATACTTCGGACAGAAGTCTCAACAAGATTATCGCAGAAAATGCATATCTCAGCTTGAAACCCCACGAAAACCAAGATATCGCGGGTTCTGCATATCAAACGCACTGTGGAGTTGTGAAAACACCAGATAACGTGTTTCTCGCATTAAATCTCTCGAGACGAGCGATCTCGATGATTCTGCATGCTTCGGACAGAAGTCTCACCAAAATTATCGTAAAAAATGCATATCCCAGCTTGAAACCCCACGAAAACCAAGATATCGCCGGTTCTGCATATCAAACGCACTGTGGAGTGGTGAAAACACCGGATAAGGTTTTTCTCGCATTAACTAGCTCGAAAAGAGCGATCTCGATGTTTCAGCATACTTCGGACAGAAGTCTCACCAAGATTATCGCAGAAAATGCATATCTCAGCTTGAAACCCCACGAAAACCAAGATATCTACTGTTCTGCATATCAAACGCTCTGTGGAGTGGTGAAAACACCAGATAACGTGTTTCTCGCACTAACTAGATCGAAAAGAGCGATCTCGATGATTCAGCATACTTCGGACAGAAGTCTCACCAAGATTATCGCAGAAACTGCATATCTCTGCTTGAATCCCCACGAAAACCAAGATATCTACTGTTCTGCATATCCAACGAACTGTGGAGTGGTGAAAACCCCAGAAAACGTGTTTCTCGCATTAAATAGCTCGAAAAGAGCGATCTCGAAGATTCTGCATACTTCGGACAGAAGTCTCAACAAGATTATCGCAGAAAATGCATATCTCAGCTTGAAACCCCACGAAAACCAAGATATCTACTGTTCTGCATATCCAACGAACTGTGGAGTGGTGAAAACCCCAGAAAACGTGTTTCTCGCATTAAATAGATCGAAAAGAGCGCTGTCTATGTTTCTGCATACTTCGGACAGAAGTCTCACCAAAATTATCGTAAAAAATGAATATCTCAACTTGAAACCCCACGAAAACCAAGATATCGCCGGTTCTGCATATCATACGCACTGTGGAGTGGTGAAAACACCAGCTATCGTGTTTCTCGCATTAAATAGCTCGAAACGAGCGATCTCGATGATTCTGCATACTTCGGACAGAAATCTCAACAAGATTATCGCAGAAAATGCATATCTCAGCTTGAAACCCCACGAAAACCGAGATATCTACTGTTCTGCATATTAAACGCACTGTGGAGTGGTGAAAACACCAGATAACGTGTTTCTCGCATTGAATAGCTCGAAACGAGCGATCTCGAAGATTTTGCATACTTCGGACAGAAGTCTCACCAAGATTATCGCAGAAAATGCATATCTCAGATTGAAACCCCACGAAAACCAAGATATCACCGGGTCTGCATATCAAACGCACTGTGGAGTGGTGAAAACACCAGATAACGTGTTTCTCGCATTAAATAGCTCGAAACGAGCGATCTCGACGCTTCTGCATACTTCGGACAGAAGTCTCACCAAAATTATCGTAAAAAATGCATATCTCAGCTTGAAACCCCACGAAAACCAAGATATCGCTGTGTTCAGCATATCGAACGCACTGTGGAGTGGTGAAAACACCACATAACGTGTTTCTCGCATTAAATAGCTCGAAACGCGCGATCTCGAAGCTTCTGCATACTTCGGACAGCAGTCTCACCAAAATTATCGCAGAAAATGCATATCTCAGCTTGAAACCCCACGAAAACCAAGATATGTACTGTTCTGCATATCAAACGCACTGTGGAGTGGTGAAAACACCAGATAACGTGTTTCTCGCACCAACTAGCTCGAAAAGAGCGATCTCGATGATTCAGCATACTTCGGACAGAAGTCTCACTAAGATTATCGCAGAAAAAGCATATCTCAGCTTGAAACCCCACGAAAACCAAGATATCGCCGGTTCTGCATATCAAACGCACTGTGGAGTGGTGAAAACACCAGATAACGTGTTTCTCGCACTAAATAGCTCGAAACGAGCGATCTCGACGCTTCTGCATACTTCGGACAGAAGTCTCACCAAAATTATCGTAAAAATTGCATATCTCAGCTTGAAACCCCACGAAAACCAAGATATCGCTGTGTTCAGCATATCGAACGCACTGTGGAGTGGTGAAAACACCAGATAACGTGTTTCTCGCATTAAATAGCTCGAAACGAGCGATCTCGACGCTTCTGCATACTTCGGACAGCAGTCTCACCAAAATTATCGCAGAAAATGCATATCTCAGCTTGAAACCCCACGAAAACCAAGATATGTACTGTTCTGCATATCAAACGCACTGTGGAGTGGTGAAAACACCAGATAACGTGTTTCTCGCACTAACTAGCTCGAAAAGAGCGATCTCGATGATTCTGCATACTTCGGACAGAAGTCTCACCAAAATTATCGTAAAAAATGCATATCTCAGCTTGAAACCCAATGAAAACCAAGATATCGCCGGTTCTGCATATCATACGCACTGTGGAGTGGTGAAAACACCAGCTATCGTGTTTCTCGCATTAAATCTCTCGAGACGAGCGATCTCGATGATTCTGCATACTTCGGACAGAAGTTTCACCAAAATTATCGTAAAAAATGCACATCTCAGCTTGAAACCCCACGAAAGCCATGATATCGCTGGTTCTGCATATCAAACGCACTGTGGAGTGGTGAAAACAGCGGATAAGTTTTTTCTCGCATTAACTAGCTCGAAAAGAGCGATCTCGATGTTTCAGCATACTTCGGACAGAAGTCTCACCAACATTATCGCAGAAAATGCATATCTCAGCTTGAAACCCCACGAAAACCAAGATATCGCCGGTTCTGCATATCAAACGCACTGTGGAGTGGTGAAAACACCAGATAACGTGTTTCTCGCATTAAATAGCTCGAATAGAGCGATCTCGATGATTCTTCATACTTCGGACAGAAGTCTCACCAAGATTATCGTAAAAAATGCATATCTCAGCTTGAAACCCCACGAAAACCAAGATATCGCCGGTTCTGCATATCAAACGCACTGTGGAGTGGTGAAAACACCAGATATCGTGTTTCTCGCACTAACTAGCTCGAAAAGAGCGATCTCGATGATTCAGCATACTTCGGACAGAAGTCTCACTAAGATTATCGCAGAAAATGCATATCTCAGCTTGAAACCCCACGAAAACCAAGATATGTACTGTTCTGCATATCAAACGCACTGTGGAGTGGTGAAAACACCAGATAACGTGTTTCTCGCACTAACTAACTCGAAAAGAGCGATCTCGATGATTCAGCATACTTCGGACAGAAGTCTCACTAAGATTATCGCAGAAAATGCATATCTCAGCTTGAAACCCGACGAAAACCAAAATATCTCCGGTTCTGCATCTCAAACGCACTGTGGAGTGGTGAAAACACCAGATAACGTGTTTCTCGCACTAACTAGCTCGAAAAGAGCGATCTCGATGATTCAGCATACTTCGGACAGAAGACTCACCAAGATTATCGCAGAAAATGCATATCTCAGCTTGAAACCCCACGAAAACCAAGATATCGCCGGTTCTGCATATCAAACGCACTGTGGAGTGGTGAAAACACCAGATAACGTGTTTCTCGCATTAAATAGCTCGAAACGAGCGATGTCGATGAATCTGCATACTTCGGACAGAAGTCTCACCAAAATTATCGTAAAAAATGCATATCTCAGCTTGAAACCCAATGAAAACCAAGATATCGCCGGTTCTGCATATCATACGCACTGTGGAGTGGTGAAAACACCAGCTATCGTGTTTCTCGCATTAAATAGCTGGAAAAGTGCGAACTCGATGTTTCTGCATACTTCGGACAGAAGTCTCACCAAAATTATCGTAAAAAATGCATATCCCAGCTTGAAACCCCACGAAAACCAAGATATCGCCGGTTCTGCATATCAAACGCACTGTGGAGTGGTGAAAACACCAGATAACGTGTTTCTCGCATTAAATAGCTCGAAACGAGCGATCTCGATGATTCTGCATACTTCGGACAGAAGTCTGAAAAAGATTATCGCAGAAAATGCATATCTCAGCTTGAAACCCCACGAAAACCGAGATATCAACTGTTCTGCATATCAAACGCACTGTGGAGTGGTGAAAACACCAGATAACGTGTTTCTCGCACTAACTAGCTCGAAAAGAGCGATCTCGATGATTCAGCATACTTCTGACAGAAGTCTCACCAAGATTATCGTTGAAAATGCATATCTCAGCTTGAAACCCGACGTAAACCGATATATCTCCGGTTCTGCACATCAAACGTACCGTGGAGTGGTGAAAACACCAGATAACGTGTTTCTCGCATTAAATAGCTCGAAACGTGCGATCTCGATGATTCTGCATACTTCGGACAGAAGTCTCAACAAGATTATCGCAGAAAATGCATATCTCAGCTTGAAACCCCACGAAAACCAAGATATCGCGTGTTCTGCATATCAAACGCACTGTGGAGTGGTGAAAACACCAGATAACGAGTTTCTCGCATTAAATCTCTCGAGACGAGCGATGTCGATGATTCTGCATACTTCGGACAGAAGTTTCACCAAAATTATCGTAAAAAATGCATATCTCACCTTGAAACCCCATGAAAGCCAAGATATCGCTGGTTCTGCATATCAAACGCACTGTGGAGTGGTGAAAACACCGGATAAGGTTTTTCTCGCATTAACTAGCTCGAAAAGAGCGATCTCGATGTTTCAGCATACTTCGGACAGAAGTCTCACCAAGATTATCGCAGAAAATGCATATCTCATCTTGAAACACCACGAAAACCAAGATATCGCCGGTTCTGCATATCAAACGCACTGTGGAGTGGTGAAAACACCAGATATCGTGTTTCTCGCATTAAATAGGTCGAAACGAGCGATCTCGATGATTAAGCATACTTCGGACAGAAGTCTCACCAAAATTATCGTAAAAAATGCAGATCCCAGCTTGAAACCCCACGAAAACCAAGATATCGCCGCTTCTGCATATCAAACGCACTGTGGAGTGGTGAAAACACCAGATAACGTGTTTCTCGCACTAACTAGCTCGAAAAGAGCGATCTCGATGATTCAGCATACTTCGGACAGAAGTCTCACCAAGATTATCGCAGAAAATGCATATCTCTGCTTGAAACCCCACGAAAACCAAGATATCTACTGTTCTGCATATCCAACGAACTGTGGAGTGGTGAAAACCCCAGAAAACGTGTTTCTCGCATTAAATAGCTCGAAAAGAGCGCTCTCGATGTTTCTGCATACTTCGGACAGATGTTTCACCAAGCTTATCGCAGAAAATGCATATCTCATCTTGAAACCCCACGAAAACCAAGATATCGCCGGTTCTGCATATCAAACGCACTGTGGAGTGGTGAAAACACCAGATAACGTGTTTCGCGCATTAAGTAGCTCGCAACGAGCGATCTCGATGATTCTGCATACTTCGGACAGAAGTCTCAACAAGATTATCGCAGAAAATGCATATCTCAGCTTGAAACCCCACGAAAACCAAGATATCTACTGTTCTGCATATCAAACGCTCTGTGGAGTGGTGAAAACACCAGATAACGTGTTTCTCGCACTAACTAGCTCGAAAAGAGCGATCTCGATGATTCAGCATACTTCGGACAGAAGTCTCACCAAGATTATCGCAGAAAATGCATATCTCTGCTTGAAACCCCACGAAAACCAAGATATCTACTGTTCTGCATATCCAACGAACTGTGGAGTTGTGAAAACCCCAGAAAACGTGTTTCTCGCATTAAATAGCTCGAAAAGAGCGCTCTCGATGTTTCTGCATACTTCGGACAGATGTTTCACCAAGCTTATCGTAGAAAATGCATATCTCAGCTTGAAACCCGACGAAAACCAAAATATCTCCGGTTCTGCGTATCCAACATACTGTGGAGTGGTGAAAACACCAGATAACGTGTTTCTCGCATTAACTAGCTCGAAAAGAGCGATCTCGATGATTCTGCATACTTCGGACAGAAGTCTCACCAAGATTATCGCAGAAAATGCATATCTCAGCTTGAAACACCACGAAAACCAAGATATCGCCGGTTCTGCATATCATACGCACTGTGGAGTGGTGAAAACACCAGATAACGTGTTTCTCGCATTGAATAGCTCGAAACGAGCGATCTCGATAATTGAGCATACTTCGGACAGAAGTCTCACCAAGATTATCGCAGAAAATGCATATCTCAGCTTGAAACCCCACGAAAACCAAGATATCGCCGGTTCTGCATATCATACGCACTGTGGAGTGGTGAAAACACCAGATAACGTGTTTCTCGCATTGAATAGCTCGAAACGAGCGATCTCGATAATTAAGCATACTTCGGACAGAAGTCTCACCAAAATTACCGTAAAAAATGCATATCTCAGCTTGAAACCCCACGAAAACCAAGATATCGCTGTGTTCTGCATATCAAACGCACTGTGGAGTGGTGAAAACCCCAGAAAACGTGTTTCTCGCATTAAATAGCTCGAATAGAGCGATCTCGATGATTCTTCACACTTCGGACAGAAGTATCACCAAGATTATCGCAGAAAATGCATATCTCAGCTTGAAACCCCACGAAAACCAAGATATCGCCGGTTCTGCATATCATACGCACTGTGGAGTGGTGAAAACACCAGATAACGTGTTTCTCGCATTGAATAGCTCGAAACGAGAGATCTCGATAATTAAGCATACTTCGGACAGAAGTCTCACCAAAATTACCGTAAAAAATGCATATCTCAGCTTGAAACCCCACGAAAACCAAGATATCGCTGTGTTCTGCATATCAAACGCACTGTGGAGTGGTGAAAACCCCAGAAAACGTGTTTCTCGCATTAAATAGCTCGAATAGAGCGATCTCGATGATTCTTCACACTTCGGACAGAAGTCTCACCAAGATTATCCAAAAAAATGCATATCTCAGCTTGAAACCCCACGAAAGCCAAGATATCGCTGGTTCTGCATATCAAACGCACTGTGGAGTGGTGAAAACAGCGGATAAGTTTTTTCTCGCATTAACTAGCTCGAAAAGAGCGATCTCGATGTTTCAGCATACTTCGGACAGAAGTCTCACCAAGATTATCGCAGAAAATGCATATCTCAGCTTGAAACCCCACGAAAACCAAGATATCGCCGGTTCTGCATATCAAACGCACTGTGGAGGGGTGAAAACACCAGATAACGTGTTTCTCGCATTAAATAGCTCGAATAGAGCGATCTCGATGATTCTTCATACTTCGGACAGAAGTCTCACCAAGATTATCGTAAAAAATGCATATCTCAGCTTGAAACCCCACGAAAACCAAGATATCGCCGGTTCTGCATATCAAACGCACTGTGGAGTGGTGAAAACACCAGATATCGTGTTTCTCGCACTAACTAGCTCGAAACGAGCGATCTCGACGCTTCTGCATACTTCGGACAGATGTCTCACCAAAATTATCGTAAAAAATGCATATCTCAGCTTGAAACCCCACGAAAACCAAGATATCGCTGTGTTCAGCATTTCGAACGCACTGTGGAGTGGTGAAAACCCCCTGAAAACGTGTTTCTCGCATTAAATAGGTCGAATAGAGCGATCTCGATGATTCTTCATACTTCGGACAGAAGTCTCACCAAAATTATCGTAAAAAATGCATATCTCAGCTTGAAACCCCACGAAAACCAAGATATCGCCGGTTCTGCATATCAAACGCACTGTGGAGTGGTGAAAACACCGGAAAAGGTTGTTCTCGCATTAACTAGCTCGAAAAGAGCGATCTCGATGTTTCAGCATACTTCGGACAGAAGTCTCACCAAGATTATCGCAGAAAATGCATATCTCAGCTTGAAACCCCACGAAAACAAAGATATCGCCGGTTCTGCATATCAAACGCACTGTGGAGTGGTGAAAACACCAGCTATCGTGTTTCTCACATTAAATAGCTCGAGCCGAGCGATGTCGATGAATCTGCATACTTCGGACAGAAGTCTCACCAAAATTATCGTAAAAAATGCATATCCCAGCTTGAAACCCCACGAAAACCAAGATATCGCCGGTTCTGCATATCAAACGCACTGTGGACTGGTGAAAACACCAGATAACGTGTTTCTCGCATTAAATAGCTCGAAACGAGCGATCTCGATGATTCTGCATACTTCGGACAGAAGTCTCAACAAGATTATCGCAGAAAATGCATATCTCAGCTTGAAACCCCACGAAAACCGAGATATCTACTGTTCTGCATATCAAACGCACTGTGGAGTGGTGAAAACACCAGATAACGTGTTTCTCGCATTAAATAGCTCGAATAGAGCGATCTCGATGATTCTTCATACTTCGGACAGAAGTCTCACCAAGATTATCGTAAAAAATGCATATCTCAGCTTGAAACCCCACGAAAGCCAAGATATCGCTGGTTCTGCATATCAAACGCACTGTGGAGTGGTGAAAACAGCGGATAAGTTTTTTCTCGCATTAACTAGCTCGAAAAGAGCGATCTCGATGTTTCAGCATACTTCGGACAGAAGTCTCACCAAGATTATCCCAGAAAATGCATATCTCAGCTTGAAACCCCACGAAAACCAAGATATCGCCGGTTCTGCATATCAAACGCACTGTGGAGTGGTGAAAACACCAGATAACGTGTTTCTCGCATTAAATAGCTCGAATAGAGCGATCTCGATGATTCTTCATACTTCGAACAGAAGTCTCACCAATATT
Organism: Anthophora plumipes; assembly: GCA_951804975.1. Lineage (NCBI taxonomy): Eukaryota > Metazoa > Arthropoda > Insecta > Hymenoptera > Apidae > Anthophora > Anthophora plumipes. The sequence continues at coordinate 1,567,627 of CATORF010000177.1, forward strand.
ATCGCAGAATATGCATATCTCAGCTTGAAACCTCACGAAAACCAAGTTATCTCCGGTTCTGCACATCAAACGTACTGTGAAGTGGTGAAAACACCAGATAAATAGTTTCTCGCATTAAATAGATCGCAAAGAGGGATCTCGATGATTCTGCATACTTCTGACAGAGGTCTCACCAAGATTATAGCAGAAAATGCATATCTCAGCTTGAAACCCGACGAAAACCGAGTTATCTCAGGTTCTGCACATCAAACGTACCGTGGAGTGGTGAAAACACCAGAAAACGTATTTCGCGCATTAAATAGCTCGAAAAGAGGGATCTCGATGATTCTGCATACTTCGGACAGAGGTCTCACCAAGATTATCGCAGAAAATGCATATCTCAGTTTGAAACCCGACGAAAACCGAGATATCTACAGTTCTGCATATCAAACGCACTGTGGAGTGGTGAAAACACCAGATAACGTGTTTCTCGCATTAAATAGCTCGAATAGAGCGATCTCGATGATTCTTCATACTTCGGACAGAAGTCTCACCAAGATTATCGTAAAAAATGCATATCTCAGCTTGAAACCCCACGAAAGCCAAGATATCGCTGGTTCTGCATATCAAACGCACTGTGGAGTGGTGAAAACAGCGGATAAGTTTTTTCTCGCATTAACTAGCTCGAAACGAGCGATCTCGATGATTCTGCATACTTCGGAGAGAAGTCTCAACAAGATTATCGCAGAAAATGCATATCTCAGCTTGAAACCCCACGAAAACCAAGATATCTACTGTTCTGCATATCAAACGCTCTGTGGAGTGGTGAAAACACCAGATAACGTGTTTCTCGCACTAACTAGATCGAAAAGAGCGATCTCGATGATTCAGCATACTTCGGACAGAAGTCTCACCAAGATTATCGCAGAAAATGCATATCTCAGCTTGAAACCCCACGAAAACCAAGATATCGCCGGTTCTGCATATCATACGCACTGTGGAGTGGTGAAAACACCAGATAACGTGTTTCTCGCATTGAATAGCTCGAAACGAGCGATCTCGATAATTAAGCATACTTCGGACAGAAGTCTCACCAAAATTACCGTAAAAAATGCATATCTCAGCTTGAAACCCCACGAAAACCAAGATATCGCTGTGTTCTGCATATCAAACGCACTGTGGAGTGGTGAAAACCCCAGAAAACGTGTTTCTCGCATTAAATAGCTCGAATAGAGCGATCTCGATGATTCTTCATACTTCGGACAGAAGTCTCACCAAGATTATCGTAAAAAATGCATATCTCAGCTTGAAACCCCACGAAAGCCAAGATATCGCTGGTTCTGCATATCAAACGCACTGTGGAGTGGTGAAAACAGCGGATAAGTTTTTTCTCGCATTAACTAGCTCGAAAAGAGCGATCTCGATGTTTCAGCATACTTCGGACAGAAGGCTCACCAAGATTATCGCAGAAAATGCATATCTCAGCTTGAAACCCCACGAAAACCAAGATATCGCCGGTTCTGCATATCAAACGCACTGTGGAGTGGTGAAAACACCAGATAACGTGTTTCTCGCATTAAATAGCTCGAATAGAG